>CAKXYN010000140.1:0-2400000 GCA_935064755.1 Tragelaphus eurycerus
TTTCTGGAATTTACTTGCTTTTTCTATGATCCAATAGATATCGCCAATTTAATCTCTGGCTCCTCTGCCTTTTCTAAATCCATCTGTACATCAGGATATTCTCGGTTCATGTACTGTTGAAGTCTAATCTTGGATGATTTTGAGCATTATCTTGCTAACATGGGAAATGAGTGCAGTTGTGTGGTAGTTTGAACATTCTTTGGCATTGCTTTCTTTAGGATTGGAATGAAAAATGACCTTTCCAGCCCTGTGGCCACTGTTGTTTTCCAAATTTGATATTGAGTGCAGCACTTTCACAGCATCATCTTTCAGGGTTTAAAATAGCTCAACTGGAATTCCATTATCACTAGCTTTGTCAGTAATGTTTTCTGAAGCCCATTCGACTTCACAGTCCAGATATATGGCTCTAGGTGAGTGATCACACTGTCGTGGTTATCTGAGCCATGTAGAACTTTATTATACAGTTCTTCTTTGTGGTCTTGCCACCTCTTTTTAATCTCTTCTGCTTCTGTTAGGTCCTTGCATTTTCTGTCCTTTATTGGGTCCGTTTTTGCATGAAAATATTCCCTTGGTATCTCTAATTTTCTTGAAGAGATCTCTACACTTTTCCATTCTATCATTTTTCTCTATTTTTTTGTATTGTTCATTAAAAAGGCTTCCTCATGATTTTGGAACACAAAAAAATAAAGTCAGCCACTGGTTCCCTATCTATTTGCCATGAAATGATGGGACTGGATGCCAAGATCTTAGTTTTCTGAATGTTGAGATTTAATCCAACCTTTTCACTCTCTTCTTTCACTTTCATCAAGAGGCTCTTTAGTTCTTCTTCATTTTCTGCCATAAGGGTGGTGTCATCTGCATATCTGAGATACTGATATTTCTCCCAGCAAACTTAATTATAGCTTATGCTTCATCCAGCCCAGTGTTTCTCATTATGTACTCTGCATATAAGTTAAATAAGCACGGTGACAATATACAGCCTTGATGGACTCCTTTTCCTATTTGGAACCAATCTGTGGTTCCATGTCCAGTTCTAACTGTTGCTTCTTGACCTACATAGAAATTTCTCAAGAGGCAGGTAAGATGGTTTGGTATTCTCATCTCTCAGAATTTTCCACAGTTTATTGTGATCCACACAGTCAAAATCTTTGGCATAACAATAAAACAGAAATAGATGTTTTTCTGGAACTCTCTTGCTTTTCGCATGATCCAGTGGATGATGGCAATTTGATCTCTGGTTCCTCTGCCTTTTCTAAAACCAGCTTGAACATCTGGAAGTTCATGGTTCACATATTGCTGAAGCCTGGCTTAGAGAATTTTGAGCATTACTTTGCTAGCATGTGAGATGAATACAATTGTGCAGTAGTTTGAGCATTTTTTTGGCATTGTCTTCCTTGGAGATTGGAAAGAAAACTGATCTTTTCAAGTCCTGTGGCCACTGCTGAGTTTTCCAAATTTGCAGGCATATTGAGTGCAGCACTTTCACAGCATCATCTTTCAGGATTTGAAATAGCTCAACTGGAATTCCATTACCTCCACTAGCTTTGTTCACAGTGATGCTTCCTAAGGCTCGCTTGACTTCACATTCCAGGATGTCTGGCTCTAGGAGACTGATCACACCATCGTGATTGTTTAGGTTGTGAAGGTCTTTTTTGTACAGTTCTTCTGTGTATTCTTCCCACCTTTTCTTAATATCTTCTGCTTCTGTTAGGTCCACACCATTTTCTGTCCATCTTTGCATGAAATGTTCCCTTGCTATCTCTAATTTTCTTGAAGAGATCTCTAGTCTTTCCCATTCTATTGTTTTCCACTATTTCTTTGCACTGATCATTGAGGAAGGCTTTCTTATCTCTCCTTGCTATTCTTTGGAACTCTATATTCAAATGGGTATATCTTTCCTTTCCTTCTTTGCTTTTCACTTCTCTTCTTTTCACAGCTATGTGTACGGCCTTCTCAGGCAGACATTTTGCTTTTTTGCATTTCTTTTTCTTGGGGATGGTCTTGATCCCTGTCTTCTGTACAATATCATGAACCTCAGTCCATAGTTCATCAGGCACTCTGTCTATCAGATCTAGTCCCTTAAATCTACTCCTCACTTCCACTGTATAACCAAGGGATTTTATTTAGATCATACCTCAGTTGTCTAGGGGTTTTACCTACTTTCCTCAACTTAAGTCTGAATTTGTCAGTAAGAGTTCAAGATCTGAGCCACAGTCAGCTCCTGGTCTTGTTTTTGCTGACTGTATAGAGCTTCTCCATCTTTGGCTGCAAAGAATATAAGCAATCTGATTTCAGTGTTGGCCATGTGGTGATGTCCATGTATAGAGTGTTCTCTTCTATTGTTGGAAAAGGGTGTTTGCTATGACCAGTGTGTTCTCTTTGCAAAACTCTATTAGCCTTTGCCCTGCTTCATTCTGTACTCCAAGGCCAAATATTTCCTGTTACTCCAGGCATTGACTTCCTACTTTTGCATTCCAGTCCCCTATAATGAAAAGGACATCTTTTATGGGTGTTAGTTCTAAAAGATCTTGTAGGTCTTCACAGAACCATTCAATTGCAACTTCTTTAGCATTAGTGGTCGGGCATAGATTTGGATTACTGTGATATTGAATGGTTTGCCTTGGAAATGAACAGAGATAATTGTGTCATTTTTGAGATTGCATCCAAGTACTGTATTTGGGACTCTTTTGTTGACTATGATGGCTACTCAATTTCTTCTAAGGGATTCCTGTCCAAAGTAGTAGATATAATGGTCATCTGAGTTAAATTCACCCATTCTAGTCCATTTTAGTTTACTGATTCCTAGAATGTCGATGTTCCCTCTTGCCATCTCCTGTTTGACCACTTCCTATTTGCCTTGATTCATGGATCTAACATTCCAATTTCCTATGTAATATTGCTCTTTATAGCATTCAGCCTTGCTTCTATCACCAGTCAAATCCACAACTGTGTGTTGTTTTTGCTTTGGCTCCATCCTTTCATTCTGGAGTTATTTCTCCACTGATCTCCAATAGCATATTGGGCACCTACTGACCTGGGGAGTTCATCTTTCAGTATCCTATCCTTTTTGCCTTTTCATATTGTTCATGGGGTTCTCAAGGCAGGAATACTGAAGTGGTTTGCCATTCCCTTCTCCAGTGGACCACATTCTGTCAGAACTCTCCACCATGACCCATCTGTCTTGGGTGGCCCTACATGGCATGGCTTAGTTTCACTGAGTTAGACAAGACTGTGGTCCATGTGATCAGACTGGCTAGTTTTCTGTGATTGTGGTTTCAGTCTGTCTGGTCTCTGATGCCCTCTCTCATTGCCTACCATCTTACTGGAGTTTCTCTTACCTTATACGTGGGGTATCTCTTTACGGCTGCTCCAGCAGCCACTGCTCCTGACTTGGACATGGGGTATTTCCTCACGGCCCCTGATCCTGACCTTGGACGCTGGAGTGGTGAGCCATGGCTGCATGGCACTGGAGCAGCAAGCAGCAGAGAGGAGTTACCCCACATTGCATTGCTCTGACATTAATTAACAGCAACAAGGTTTAGGTCTTACTGGTTTAAAAAACAATACATTTCAAAGGCCTAAATTGCTTTTGAGTGTAATTTCAGGTGAAGCAAAGTTAATTTTAACCTGGTCTAGAATGCATAAAACATTGATGTGAACTGGGAAAAAAAAAAAAAGATTATTCAGTCTTACTTAAAGTTAGCTTTCTTCATTCTGTTGTAAAAAATTTAAAAAGAAGATGGGAAAAGCAAATACAACGGCAGGCAAATGTTTCATTAAAAAATAATTGAAGTTAGTAGCATACTGACATCACCAGATGTTCAACACTGAATTCAGGTTGATTATATTCTTTGCAGCCAAAGATGTAGAAGCTCTATACAATCAGCAAAAACAAGACCCTGAGCTTGTGGCTCAGATCATGAACTCTTACTGTCAAATTCAGACTGAAATTGAAGAAAGTAGGGAAAACCACTAGACCATTCAGGTATGACCTAAATCAAATCCCTTATGATTATACAGTGGAAGTGAGAAATAGATTTAAGGGACTGGATCTGATAGATAGAGTGCCTGATGAACTATGGAATGAGGTTCGTGACATTGTACAGGAGACAGGGACCAAGACCATCCCCATGGAAAAGAAATGCAAAAAAGCAAAATGACTGTCTGGGGAGGCCTTACAAATAGCTGTGAAAAGAAGAGAAGTGGAAAGCAAAAGAGAAAAGAAAAGATATAAACATCTGAATGCAGAGTTCCAAAGAATAGCAAGAAGAGATAAGAAAGCCTTCCTCAGTGATCAATGCAAAGAAATAGAGGAAAACAACAGAATGGGAAAGACTAGAGATCTCTTCAAGAAAATTAGAGATAGCAAGGGAACATTTCATGCAAAGATGGGCTCAATAAAGGACAGAAATGGTATGGACCTAACAGAAGTAGAAGATATTAAGAAGAGGTGGCAAGAATACACAGAAGAACTGTACGAAAGAGATCTTTACGACCCAGATAATCACGATGGTGTGATCACTCACCTAGAACCAGACATCCTGGAATGTGAAGTCAAGTGGGCCTTAGAAAGCATCACTAGGAACAAAGCTAGTGGAGGTGAGAGAATTCCAGTTGAGCTATTTCAAACCCTGGAAGACAATGCTATGAAAGTGCTGCACTCAATATGCCAGCAAATTTGGAAAACTCAGCAGTGGCCACAGGACTGGAAAAGGTCAGTTTTCATTCCAATCCCAAAGAAAGACAATGCCAAAGAATTCTCAAACTACTGTACAATTGCAATCACTTACACACTAGTAAAGTAATGCTCAAAATTCTCCAAGCTAGGCTTCATCAATATGTGAACCGTGAACTTCCTGATGTTCAAGCTGGTTTTAGAAAAGTCAGAGGAACCAAAGGTCAAATTGTCAACATCCGCTGGATCTTCAAAAAAGCAAGAGAGTTCCAGAAGAATATCTATTTCTGCTTTATTGACTATGCCAAAGCCTTTGCCTGTGTGGGTCACAAAAAAACTGTGGAAAATACTTAAAGAGATGGGAATACCAGACAACATGACCTGCCTCTTGAGAAATATGTATGCAGGTCAAGAAGCAATAGTTAGAACTGGACATGGAACAGACTGGTTCCAAATAGGAAAAGGAGTACGTCAAGACTGTATATTGTCACCCTGCTTATTTAACTTACATGCAGAGTGCATCAGGAGAAACACTGGGCTGGAAGAAGCACGAGCTGGAATCAAGATTGCAGGCAGAAATATCAGTAACCTCAGATATGCAGATGACACCATGCTTATGGCAGAAAGTGAAGAGGAACTAAAAAGCCTCTTGATGAAAGTGAAAGAGGAGAGTGAAAAAGTGGGCTTAAAGCTCAACATTGAAAAACAAAGATCATGGTATCTGGTCCCATCACTTCATGAGAAATAGATGGGGAAACAGTGGAAACAGTGTCAGAATTTTTTTTGGGCGGGAGCCTCCAAAATCACTGCAGACGCTGATTGCAGCCATGAAATTAAAAGACGCTTACTCCTTGGAAGGAAATTTATGACCAACCTAGACAGCATATTGAAAAGCAGAGACATTACTTTGCCAACAAAGGTCCGTCTAGTCAAGGCTATGGTTTTTCCTGTGGTCATGTATGGATGTGAGAGTTGGACTGTGAAGAAAGCTGAGCGCCGAAGAATTGATGCTTTTGAACTGTGGTGTTGGAGAAGACTCTTGAGAGTCCCTTGGACTGCAAGGAGATCCAACCAGTCCATTCTAAAGGAGATCAATCCTGGGTGTTCTTTGGAAGGAATGATGCTAAAGCTGAAACTCCAGTACTTTGGCCACCTCATGCGAAGAGTTGATTCATTGGACAAGACTCTGATGGTGGGAGGGATTGGGGGCAGGAGGAGAGGGGGACAACAGAGGATGAGATGGCTGGATGGCATCACTGACTAGGTGGACATGAGTTTGGGTGAACTCCAGGAGTTGGTGATGGACAGGGAGGCCTGGCGTGCTGCGATTGATGGGGTCGCAAAGATTTGGACATGACTGAGCGACTGAACTGTACTGAACTGAGCATACTGACATAAAACGGAGGAAACAACTAATCTGCATGGAATAAACTCAAACTGCCAAATTCCGTGTTAAGTTCTTGCACATATTGTATAATTCAGACCTCAACAAGAAAGTGAATTATTTCACATATCAAGAAAATAGGAATTAGAGATTACATTTGCAAAGGTCACAATGTTTTATTACTAAAGGGAGGTAGAAATATCTTAAAAGAGAGCTCTTTAGTCTACATTCACCTATTTAGTCTTCATCTAACAAATATTTCCCAAACTCTTTTAGAATTTTAAACTAGGTCTTGTGACTTTAGTTGTAAATGATGGTACAAGGAGTCTCACTTTTTAGCAGCTTGTGGACAAAGGAAGAGACAGGGAAATAAGAAGGCCATATTTTCCTGCCATAGGGATAAAGTAGTGTGGTGAAGAATGTGTAGGAGAGAGGATTTATCCTGCCTTGGGCAATGAGGAAGTTTCTCAAAGGTATAATGCCTGATTTGGAGAGAAATGCACTGGCCAGCATGAGATCAAAGGTGTCTGCCATTTCCTTTCTCTCTCTCTTTTTTTTTTTTGATGAAAATTTATTTTGAGTTTGCTGAAACCTTATGACTATTGGCAGAGAGGAGATGGAGGTGCAGGGTTGTGAGTAAATCACTGCATACCTTTGGGAAACTCGGATTTATCATCTGCTTCTAAGGTTCCATGCCGAAAGCTCCTTTGGAGCTGTGTCTTTTTATTGTCTCCTCTCTCCCGCTCTGGACAAAACATTTTCTTATCTTTCCCACCCCTACTGCGCGGTCTTTTCTTGTTCACCATGCGCTGATTAGGTTCCTGCTGTGTTTTCTATTGTGGATGATGGACTTCCAATTAGCTAGTCCCCTGCTGGCAATAATAATGCAGCTTGTTCTTTAAATCCACTAAACTCTGTTCAAGATATTAAGCTGCTCATTTTAAAAATTAAAACTCTGGCACTTTTATGTGATATCTTTCTCCATGAAATTTATTTAGACAATATATTCTCCCACTTTTCCCTAGAGACCTTTTGACCTATTTTGAAAGCAGCTCAATATACATAAGCCAAATCCACTTATTCAATTTCAGTGTTTTCTTTAGTAACATGTAGAAAGGGAGGAAAATACCATGTAGTGAGTTGCTTGTTTATACCACTTCACCTTGTGCTTCCCTGGTGGCTCAGAGAGTACAGAATCTACCCACAGTGCAAGAGATCCGAGTTTGATCCTCAAGTCAGGAAGACCCCCTGGAGAAGGGAATGGTTACCTAAGCCATTATTCTTTCCTGGAGAACCCCATGGATAGAGGAGCCTAGCGGGCTACAGTCCATGGGTTGCAAAAAGCCTGACACAATGGAGCAACTAACACTTTCTTCTTCTTCACCAGGTCACTTTACTTATATTTTTCATTGACTCTATGAGGTAGAGAATTTGATCAGATCATAAGCCGTTTGTTCAAGTCCACTTTTCTAAGAGTATATAAACTGGGACTGAGACCCACATCTTTCTGTTCAAAATAATTGTTCTTTCCTTTGATCAATAAATTCAGGATCCAGTCAGACCTCTATTTCTGTGAATAGAATTTTATTAGGACACAGTCATGTCCATTTATTTATGGCTGTTTTGAAGCTACAGTGGCAGAGTTGAATAACTGTGACAGAGACTATAGGGCTTGTCAAGCCAAAAGTATTTATTATTTGGCTCTTTATATCAAATATTTGTCAATCTCTGAATATACAAAGCTAACTTATTAACTTATAATAATCACTGATAAGTTTTTACTTGCAAAGTCTTCTTGATTTTACTATTAGGATCACTACCAAGCTATTACAGCTAGGAATTTCATGATTCATTCAAGGCATTAGGACAGTGTGTTTTTAAAACCACAAGAAAAGAACTGTTTGCCATGGGTTGGCTGGGTCACTTAACAAAAGGTCTCAGGTCTAGAGACATCCCTCTGCACAAGCCCCTTCTGTGGGTCCTGGAGCCCACACCATCTCTTCACAGCTTCTATTCTAGGATTATAGGGAACTGAATTGCTACTAAACCAAGTAATGCACCATTCCTGGAGGGCCCCCAAAACTTTCCCTATGTTTAAATTTTTTTCTTTTTATTAAATTCCCCTGATTTCAATGTGCTATCTGCTTCCTGCTGGAATTCAGCTCAGAAACAGTTGATAATAGAAAACCAAGGCAGAACTGAACAAAAGCAGCTACACAGTTTGCTTGTATGCTTGTTTTTATACTTTTCTCTTAAATACGGTATAACTTGAAAAAAATCACAGTCAGAATAAATGAATATAGAAGCATGGAAGAAAGTTTAAGGGGACTTGGAAGCTAAGAAAGTAAAAATTTTTAGGCTTCTGTTTCATGCCACTATGATTTACTGGTAAGAATGTTCACATACTCTTCAGTTCAGTTCAGTCGCTCATATGTGTCCAACTCTTTGTGACCCCATGGACTGCAGCAAATCAGGCCTCCTTGTTCATCACCAATTCCTGGAGTTTACTTAAACTCATGTCCATTAAGTTGGTAATGCCATCCAATCATCTCATCCCCTGACATATCCTTCTCCTCCCACCTTCAATCTTTCCAACCATCAGAATCTTTTCTAATGAATCAGTTCTTCGCATCAAGTGGCCAAAATATTGCGGTTTCAGCTTCAGCATCAGTCCTTCCTTCAGGGCTGATTTGCTTTAGGATGGACTGGTTGGATCTCCTTGCAGTCCAAGGGACTCTGAAGAGTCTTCTCCAACACCACAGTTCAAAAGCATGTATTCTTTGGCACTCCGCCTTTTTATAGTCCAACTCTCACATCCATACATGACTACTGGAAAAACTATAGCTTTGACTAGATGGACCTTTGTTGGCAAAGTAATATCTCTGCTTTTTAATATGCTATCTAGGTTGGTCATAACTTTCCTTCCAAGGAGTAAGTGCTTTTTAATTTCATGGTGGCAATCACCATCTGCAGTGATTTTGGAGCCCCCAAAAATAGTCTGCACGGTTTTCACTGTTTCCCCATCTTTTGCAAGGAAGTGGTGGGATAAGATGCCATGATCTTAGTTTTCTGAATGTTGAGTTTTAAGCCAACCTTTTCACTCTACTCTTTCACTTTCATCAAGAGGCTCTTTAGTTCCTCTTCACTTTCTGCCATAACGGTGATGTCATCTGCATATCTGAGGTTATTGATATTTCTCCTGGCAATCTTGATTCCAACGTGTGCTACCTCCAGCCCAGCGTTTCTCATGATACATTCTGCATATAAGTTAAACAAGCAGGGTAACAATATACAGCCTTGATGTACTCCTTTTCCTATTTGGAACCGGTTTGTTGTTCTATGTCTAGTTCTAACTGTTGCTTCCTGACCTGCATACAGTTTGTCAAGAGGCAGGGCAGGTGGTCTAGTATTCCCATCTCTTTAAGTATTTTCCACAGTTTTTTGTGACCCACACAGGCAAAGGCTTTGGCATAGTCAATAAAGCAGAAGATGTTTGCTGGGGCTTCTCTGCCCTTGGACATGGGGTATCTCCTCACAGTCACTCCAGTGCCATGCAGCACTGCTCCACGAAAGTATATGTTGGTCACATTCTCTAGGACAATCATTTTTATGACTGTAAAGATAACCCAAAGTACAAGATGCACAGGATGATAATATTGATTAATTAATTCATTCAATAAATATTTTTATACATTTACTTTGGAAAAGAATAAGAATTTAGGCTAACAATAAATCTAGTGGCTGAATTACTGTTTTTATTAAAATATTTCTTATATTTTACCTATAGCATAAACCCTCCTTAAAGGGATCCTTAAAAGGAAAATACTTCTGGCTCTGTTGTTATGAAGAAATCAACAATTGTCCCTTCTCAGCTCTGTTTTTAAATGGTCATATTCATGAAGCCATCTTAAGAAACTCTATACTTCTTTACTAAGGTGAAACCCAGAACTTCTGAGGTACAGTTCAAAAAAGAAAAATGCTCTCAATCAAAGTGAGACAATCATAAGAAAACTTGAAATGCAAAGCAATGCAGGGCGATAGAGTGAGAGCCTTTCCTACTCCAGGGATATTCCTTCCAGAGAGAAACTGTGAACATCCTGGGTTTATCTCATTGAAGAGTCATCTCGCAGAGAGCAATAGGTTTTTTATATGGGGAGAATAAATTAAAAAAAAAAAAAAAACCCTAATAAATAGAAGGAATCTCAAGATGTTAATACCTACCAATATAAAAGCTAAAAATTAAATATATTCCTGACATCTCATTAAAGTTATTCAATGGATGCACATCAGCAACAGCTTTTAGGTGCTAGAGTGAAATAATGACCAAACATGGACCTTTGAACCAGTCTAACTGGCTTCACAGCCTAGTTCTACTAATTTCTTATAATATGAATTTAGGTCAAGTACTAACTGTAGTAGGTTTAGGAGGACTTCCATCCAGCTCCCCCTTTGAGGAAGGATTAGATGCTCAGTTGTAGAGAGTGTGGTTTAAAGATAAACTTCAGCTCTCAGCTCTTTCAAGGGTCAGCCACAAGTTGTGGGGTCCATTTTGCCTTTCCTGGTTCAGTTTGGACCTGGTGACTGGGCAGGGAACAGTTTTAAAGGGCTGGCCATTCTTGCCCAACATGGGACACTCTGATGGGCATTGTTAGCTTAAGAATTCTCTGCCAAGGTGGTAAAGGCTTTGTCAACCCTGCATCATAAGTCAAATTATTTTTCTGTTCAATACTGCTTCCTTCTTATTCTCTTTATTAGTGTATATCTCTAACAATTTATTGACACTACAAACTCTCTCTCAAGCTCTGCTTCTGAAGAACCAGATGTAGGACAGTAAAAGAAGTGGTCTGAGAAAGCGAGATGACAATGGAGATTTGGGAGCTTGATTGCTAGCACCTGGCTAATGATGAGGCTTTCTCCTGCCTCTATGGATCAATAGATGATCAATGTAAAGAGAGGTCTCTAGCTCAAGGCAGTGGTCTACTAAAATATTCAGCAATGGTGAACTAGGAAGAGGATAGAGTACAAATGAATAGAGGAAAACGGTAGAATGGGAATGACTAGAGACCTCTTCAAGAAAACTGTAGATACAAAGAAAAAATTTCATGCAAAGATGGGCTCGATAAAGGACAGAAATGGCAAGGATCTAACAAAAGCAGAAGAGATTAAGAAGAGGTGACAAGAATACACAGAACTAAACAAAAAGGTCTTAAGGACCCGGATAACCAATATGGTACAGTAATTCACCTATAGCCAGACATCCTGGAGTGTGAAGTCAGGTGGGCCTTAGGAAGCATTATAATGAACAAAGCTAGTGGAGGTGATGGAATTCAAGCTGCGCTATTTCAAATTCTAAAAGATGAGGCTGTGAAAGTGCTGCACTCAATATGTCAGCAAATTTGGAAAACTCAGCAGTGGTCTCAGGACTGGTAAATTTTTCATTCCAATTCCAAAGAAAGAGAATGCCAAAGAATGTTCAAACTATGATCCAGTTGTGCTCATTTCACATGTTAGCAAGGTGATTCTCAAAATCCTTCAAGCTAGGCTTCAGTTGTACCTCAGCTGACAACTTCCAGATGTATAAGCTGGATTTAGAAAAGGCAGAGGAACCAGAGATCAAATTGTCAGCATCTGGTGGATCATAGGAAAAGTGAGTGAATTTCATAAAAACATATACTTCTGCTTCATTGACTATGGTAAAGCCTTTGACTGTGTGGATCACAACAGACTGTGGAAAATTCTTAAAGAGATGGGAATACCAGATCATCTTTGTCTCCTGAGAAACCTGTATGTAGATCAAGAAGCAAGTGTTAGATCCAGACATGGAACAAAAGACTGGTTCAAAATTGGGAAAGCAGTATGTCAAGGCTGTATATTGTCACCCTGCTTATTTAACTTCTATGTAGAGTACATCATGGAAATGCCAGACTGGATGAATCACCATCTGGAATCAAGATTGCCAGGAGAAATATCAACAGCCTCAGATATGCAGATGATCCCTCCTTAGTGGCAGAAAGTGAAGAGGAACTAAAGAGCTTCTTGATGAGTGTGAAAGAGGAGAGTGAAAAAGCTGGTTTAAAGCTCAGCATACAAAAACACTAAGATCATAGCATCTGGTCCCATTGGTTCATGGCAAATAGATGGGGGGAAAAAATGGAAATAGTGACAGATTTTATTTTCTTGGGCTCCAAAATCACTGTGAATGGTGACTGTAGCCATGAAATTTAAAACAACAACAACAAAAAAACCCTTGCTCCTTGGAAGAAAAGCTACGACAAACCTAGATAGCATATTAAAACACAGAGATATCACTTAGCCATCAAAGGTCAAAGCTATTGTTTTTCCAGTAGTCATGTACAGATGTGAGAGTTGGACCATAAATAAGGCTGAGCACCAAATAATTGCTGCTTTCAAACTGTGGTGCTGGAGAAGACTCTTGATAATCCCCTGTACAACAAAAAGATTAAACCAGTCAATCTTAAAGGATATCAAACCTGAATATTCATTTGAAGGACTGATGCTGAAGCTGAAGCTCCAATACTTTGGCTGCCTGAAGGGTAAAACTGACTCATTGGAAAAGACTTCGATGCTGGGAAAGATTGAGAGCAGAAGAGGGTAACAGAGGATGAAAAGGTTGGATAGAATCACCAACTCAATGGACATGAGTTTAGGCAAACTCCAGGAGATAGTGAAGGACAAGGAAGCCTCATTTGCTTCAGTTAATGGGATTTCAGAGTTGGACATGATTTATAGACTGATCGACAATAACAATAAAGGATAGAAATGCACTAGCAGGTATGATATATTATACAATGGAGATATATAGAGAAAATTTTTGGTATAAGGATAATAGGATTAGCAAGGTATTATTGCAAAACATCATTAATGCACTTGTGCAGTAGTTCTCAAACTCTAGTATGCATCAGGATCACTAAGAGAGCTTGTTAAAACACACTGGTTTTTCCTGGAACTAGAGTTTGTGATTTGGTTGGTCTTGGTTGAAGTTCAAGAAATTGCATTTCTAGCAAGTACCCAAGTGATGTTAATTCTGCTGGTCCACAAACACTGTTTAAGAATCTCTGCCCACAGCAAGATAATAAAGACTTATGGACAAGTTATAGGCAATTGAGGAGGCAATGGCACCCCACTCCAGTATTCTTGCCTGGAAAATCCCATGGACGGAGGGCCTGTTGGGCTGTAGTCCATGGGGCCGCTAAGAGTCGGAGAGGACTGAGCGACTTCACTTTGACTTTTCACTTTCATGCATTGGAGAAGGAAATGGCAACCCACTCCAGTGTTCTTGACTGGAGAATCCAAGGGATGGGGAAACCTAGTGGGCTGCCGTCTATGGGGTCGCATAGAGTCAGACATGACTGAAGTGACTTAGCAGCATAGGCAACTGATAGACACAAATGAAAGCCAGAGGACTTTTTTTTTTTTTTCCAAACAAAGTAGTTCTCACTTCCTCCAGCCAGAGGGCAGAGAAAGTTAAGGAATAAGTTTAGGACTTAATAGTCAGAGTAACTGGCCTTTAAAGATGGTTAAACACTCAACAAAAGCAGATCATTATGCCAAGATCAGGTCCATTGTTAGGAAAACCTGAAAGCCTTACACTGGGAGCTGTCTGATGTGAGCCCTTGAAGACTTTAGCTCTATGAACTCTTCTGAACCTTCAGAGCCTGTGGTTGAGTCCCATGCCTTCCCTTTAATAGTTAGCACTCCCCACCCCATCATCTCTCCTGTGATAGTACAGCTGCAGAATCCTCTTGCCCAGGCAACAGGTGGCTCCCTCAGCATCCGTCCTGTGCCTATAGAATATTCTTCCAGGTTATCAAAATCTAGCATGAGTCAATGTCATTGAGCTGTTTTGACATTCTGCAAATTGTGGATAGCTGATAATATGCAAACTCTGTCTAGTAGAGATTTAATTGACTTTCTCTACTTCCCCATCAAAATAGAACCCCATAATTTTGGCACCTACCTAATAAATGCTGTTACTTTGCTCAAATTGTCAGTCTTTTCCAAATTTTCAATTATTCCAGCTTTCTTCAGTATCTGGTTATCATTTCTCTGAATTTGTTTTTCCAATTATTCACCTTCCTACCTAACTTGGCATCAACAAAGCTGCTGCTGCTGCTGCTGCTAAGTCGCTTCAGTCGTGTCCGACTCTGTGCGACCCCATAGACGGAAGCTCACCAGGCTCCCCCGTCCCTGGGATTCTCCAGGCAAGAATAATGGAGTGGGTTGCCATTTCCTTCTCCAATGTATGAAAGTGAAAAGTGAAAGTGAAGTCACTCAGTCGTGTCCGACTCTTAGCGACCCCATGGACTGGAGCCTAACAGGCTCCTCTGTCCATGGGATTTTCCAGGCAAAAGTACTGGGGTGGGGTGCCATTGCCTTCCCCGATCAACAAAGCTATAACCCAATAACCCAGAATCTTTTTTTTTTTTTTTTTCTTAATTTTATTTTGCTTAACTTTATAATATTGTATTGCTTTTGCCATTCATCAAAATGAATCCGCCACAAGTATACATGTGTTCCCCATCCTGAACCCCCTCCCTCCTCCATCCTCCCTCCACATACCATCCCTCTGGGTCATTCCAGTGCACCAGCCCCATCAGGCATCGTACCTGGACTGGCAACTCGTTTCAGATATGATATTATACATATTTCAATGCTATTCTCCCAAGTCATCCCACCCTCTCCCTCTCCCAGAGTCCAAAAGACTGTTCTATACATCAGTGTCTCTTTTGCTGTCTCGTAAACAGGGTTATTGTTACCATCTTTCTAAATTCCATATATATGCGTTAGTATATTGTATTTGTGTTTTTCTTTCTGGCTTACTTCACTGTGTATAATAGGCTCCAGTTCCATCCAGCTCATTAGAACTGATTCAAATGTAACCCAGAATCTTATTTGGAGTTTGGGTTGCCTTGCAACTGCTCTCATTCCCCCAAATCTAAAGAAGCCTGTGAGCTGAAACTCCATGACTTGGTGTAAACTTTGGAGAAGTCTCCTTCCCAGCTGACCATGCATGGACCAAAATTCTCCTTGGGCAACCCATCTTCATCACTAATGAAGTCAGACAAACTGTTCAGGTCATACCTGCCCTCATAGGAGAGGTAAGCAAGGCTACGGACTGTATCACTTAGGGCATCAACATTCTAGCTTGAAGGCATCAAGAAACTCAATGAGTGATTCTGCATGATCAGTATTCCTCCACAAATCTCCTGGAACCCACTAGATGATTATTCTCAGAGTTCAACTCCTGGCATTTTATTTGAATACAAATTTTTATATGAATATTTTCCTTATTATTTTAGGAATACCTTTTATAAGATGCTTGATCTCCAGGACTCTAAACAATGATTTTTGTCGTTACTTGGTTTTTCAGAGATACCATCACCAAGAGTCCTTGAGAGACTATTTCTTAGGTCCTGCTTCACCTCATTCAAGAGCGTTATTTTTGTATCTCAGTTGTTCAGCTATTACTAATATTCATTTATCTCAAACAAAAGAAAGAACTGACAATGATGAACTTTACCTGTGCCCCATGATCACAGAAAACAGAAGCAGTAAAGAAATGCCCCCATCTTTTTGTTTCCAAAATCCTCCCACCCTTTTGTGTTTTGAGAAATGGCTAACCTCAAAAGACACACCCTGCTTTCCATATTCTGAGATAAGACCCACCTCCACCCTTCCTCAGTGATTATCTTGTTTTATAAATCCAAGTTTTCTATCTCTTATTTGAGACATTTCTTGTTAATGAATATTCTTCCCATTATGATAGCCTAATAGTGGAGAGTGAAGAAGTTGGCTTAAAGCTCAACATTCAGAAAACGAAAACCATGGCATCCAGTCCCATCACTTCATGGGAAATAGATGGAGAAATAGTGGAAACAGTGTCAGACTTTATTTTTTTGGGCTCCAAAATCACTGCAGATGGTGACTGCAGCCATGAAATTAAAAGACGCTTACTCCTTGGAAGGAAAGTTATGACCAACCTAGATAGCATATTCAAAAGCAGAGATATTACTTCGCCAACAAAGATCCGTCTAGTTTTCCTGTGGTCATGTATGGATGTGAGAGTTGGACTGTGAAGAAGGCTGAGCACTGAAGAATTGATGCATTTGAACTGTGGTGTTGGAGAAGACTCTTGAGAGTCCCTTGGACTGCAAGGAGATCCAACCAGTCCATTCTGAAGGAGATCAGCTCTGGGATTTCTTTGGAAGAAATGATGCTAAAGCTGAAACCCCAGTACTTTGGCCACCTGATGAGAAGAGTTGACTCATTGGAAAAGACTCTGATGCTGGGAGGGATTGGGGACAGGAGAAGAAGGGGGGATGAAATGGCTGGATGGCATCACTGACTCAATGGACGTGAGTCTGAGTGAACTCCGGGAGTTGGTGATGGACAGGGAGGCCTGGCATGCTGTGATTCATGGGGTTGCAAAGAATCAGACACAACTGAGTGACTGAACTGAACTGAACTGAATAGTCCATTGTATTTTGTCTTTGCACCTGCTTTTTCTTTCTTCTACTTTTCACAATTTTCTACCCAAAGCCCGTCTCATTGTCTGCCCTTGAGGAAGCCAAGCTGTGACACTCATTTCTGTGTTTCAATTCCCTCACCTATGAATAGGGATAGTAGTAGTACCTGTTCATACTCATTGATTTTTTAGTTTTTTTTCCTGGTGTGCGTATGTGAAAATTTCTGCAATGGACTAATCTGTTTCACCTATATTCACATGTTCAAGTCCTAATCCTCAGTGTGATAGTTTGGAGTTTGGGTGTTTAAGGCATGGTTAAGGTTAAATTAGGCCATAAGGGTGAGGCCCTAATCTAATAGGATTGGTGACTTTATAAGAAACTCGAAAGAGAGAGATAAGTCTTTCTCTTTCATCAGGCACACATGAAGAGGTCATGTGAACTCATAGCAAGATGATGGCCACCTGCAAATCAAGAAAAGAGGCTTCAGAATGAAACCAACTTGCCAGCACTTTGATCTTAGACTTTACAGCATCCAGAACTGTGAGATATAAATTTCTATTGTTTAAGCCACCCAGTCTATGGAATTTTGTTTTAGCAACTTGAACAGACTAGTACAATTTGTTAATTTAATACATATAAAGTATTAAAAATTATGTCTATCACATCTTATGTACTAAGTACATGTTCACTACTAACATCATTGAAAAATATACAATGGCTGGAAAAGGAAATAGCAACCTACTCCAGTATTATTGCCTGGAAAATCCCATGGATAAAGAAGCCTGGTCAAAAAGAGTTGGACATGATTTAGCAAGTAAACAACAACAACAGCAACAGCAAATGTTGGATTGGCCAGAAGGTTCATCCATGTTTTTTTCCTGTAAGATGGTTCTGCTGCTAAGTCACTTCAGTCGTGTCTGACTCTGTGTGACCCCATAGACAGCAGCCCACCAGGCTCTGCCATCCCTGGGATTCTCCAGGCAAGAACACTGGAGTGGGTTGCCATTTCCTTCTCCATTGTGTGAAAGTGAATAGTGGAAGTGAAGTCGCTCAGTCACAGCCGACTCATAGCAACCCCATGGACTGCAGCCTACCAGGCTTCTCCATCCATGGGATTTTCTAGGCAAGAGTACTGGAGTGGCTTGCCATTGCCTTCTCCGAAGATGGCTCTAGTAGCCCTTAGTTGTCTTTAGCTTCATTTGAAACAATTTGGTTAGATTGTATGTGACACTGTTGTCATATCAGCATGTATTAAAAAAAAAAAAAACTTATCAAAATTGGTGAATTTTAATTTTGGTGTAGTCTTTTTAATGTTGAAGATGGAAGAAAAAAGGAACATTTTGGGGATATCATGCTTTATTATCTCAGGAAAGGTAATGTAAACAAAATGCAGAAAAGATCTGTCTAGTGGATTAAGATGATTTCACTCTAATGGCGGAAAGTGAAGAGGAGTTAGAAAGCATCTTGATGCATGTGAACGAGGTGAGTGGAAAATGTTGCTTAAAACTCAACATTCAAGAAACTAAGACCATGGCATCCAGTCCCATCTCTTCATGACAGATAGATGGGCAAACAGTGAAAGAAGTGATAGACTTTATCACTTGGATATCCAAGTGATAGATTTGGACTCCAAATCACTTTGGATGGTGACTGTAGTTATGAAATTAAAAGATGCTTGCTCCTTGGAAGGAAAGCTATGACAAAGCTAGACAGTGTATTCAAAAGTAGGAACATCATGTTGCCAACAAACGTCCGTATAGTCAAAGCTATGGTTTTTCCAGTAGCCATGTATGGAAGTGAGAGTTGGATCATAAAGAACTCTGAGCACCGAAGAATTGATATGTTCAAATTGTGGTGCTGGAGAAGACTCTTGAGAGTCCCTTGGACAGTAAAGATATCACACCAGTCAGTCTTAAAGGAAATCACCCCGAATACTCATTGCAATGTCTGATGCTGAAGCTGAAGCTCCGAATAAAGTCCACTGGGGAAAACCCAAGGAATGGATTGGAGACACAAGGTGCAGTGATTAAGTGAGACTTTAATGACAGTCTTGCAAGATCGAGTGTCTAGAGGGCAGCCACATCCAGAGTTGTTACAATGCGGTCTTTATCCTCTCAGCACACAAGCCCCTCCCCCAGTTTCTCATTGGCTGAGTACTATGGGGTTAACAATCTTCCCGAGAAGGTCACTTGGATTTATTACTTTCCCTTGCATGTATTTTCCATGCATGTATCCTAATGGCTATTACATCAGCAGGCTGTTACTCTAGGCTAGGTGTCCTTAAATATGGACCACTTTAAGTTTTTATTTCTTACAGATGGCATCACCGACTCAGTGGGCATGGATCTGAACAAACTGCAGGAGACAGTGAAGGACAAGAAAACCTGGCATGCTGTAGTCCATGGGGTTGCAAAGATCAGACATGACTTAGTGACGAAATAGCAACAGCTACATGGAGAAGGTGCTGCAACTGATCAAATGTAGCAAAAGTGGTTTGCAAAGTTTTATAATGGAGATTTCTCACTGGGTGATGCTCCACATTTGGGTAGACCAATTGAAATTTATAATGATCAAACTGAGACATTGAGAACAATCAATGTTATACCATGTTATACCAAGTGGGAGATAGAAGACATAATATCAAAATTGAAACTTAAAAACTATTTGTACTAGTTTGGTTATATTAATCTCTTTGATATTTGGATTCCACATAAATTAAGTGAAAAAGCCTTCTTGATTATATTTGCACATGCAGTTCTCTACTTAAACACAATGAAAACACTTTGTTTTTTAAAAATAAATTGCAATGAAAAGTGGGCATTGTACAATAAGGTGGAAAGGAAGAGATTGTGAGGCAAGTGAAATGAACCATCACCACCAATTCAAAAGTGATGTTGTGTATATAATGGGACTGGAAAGGAGTCCTCTATTATGAACTCCTTCTGGAAAATGAAATGATTAATTCTAATAAGCACTGCTCCCAATTAGACCAACTTTAAGCAGTATTTGACAAAAAGCATCTGAAAGCAGTCAATAGTAAGTCTGTAATCTTCCATCAAGATAATGCAAGACTGCATGTTTCTTTGAAGACCCGGTAAAAGCTGTTGCAACTTGACTTGGAAGTTCTGATTCATCCGCCATATTCAAAAGGCATTGCTCCTTTGGATTTCCATTTATTTCAGTCTTTACAAAATTCTCTTAATGGAAAAAATTTCCATTCCCTGGAAGACAGTAAAAGGCACCTGAAACAGTTCTTTGCTCAAAAAGATAAACTGTTTTAGAAACATAGAATTATGAAGTTGTCTGAAAAATGGCAAAAGGTCCTGGAACAAAAGGGTGAATACATTGTTCAGAAAAGTTCTTAGTGAAAAAAAAAAAAAAAAAAAAAAAGTGTTTTTTATTTAAAAACTGAAAAAAACCACTTTTTGGCCAACCCAGTGCTTAATAATAGTTAAAGGAAACACTTTTGTGTGGTCCTTAGTCTTGCAGGGTACACTGAATAGTTTTAAAAAGGATTTTCAGTTTGTTGCACACAGGTCAGGATCTTGGTTCATGTCTTCATGATGCTAGAAATGATTCACTGCCTACATTTTTTGAGTTCACTAAATCCTACTTTCTTTCAGATTCAATTTAAAATCTTTGCACCCTGCTGCTTCCTAGACAAAACCACATACACTCAGACATTCTGGGCAAAAAACTGAAGTACTTCTTTTTTGTGTTTCTACAATATCCTAGGTACATTTCCAACATTGCACCTGCCATATTGTAAGTGATATTGAAATTTCTTATTTATGTGTATTTCTTCCTCACTACTATTAAGTTTCTAGAGAGCAGGAAGCATTTCACATTTTGGTTCTATATATACTGATGATGCCAATAAATATATTTTGAATTATTACACTTAAATGTAGGGTGGTCTGCATACTTTTAAATAGCTAAATGTGTGAAGGATCTTATGATTTTTTTTTATTATTTCAAAACTACTGGTGGTGAGATCAAAAACATCCATAGGTACATACATACACGTGTGGACACACATACACATTATATTATTTATTTTCAAAAATATTTCTTACATTTTTGCTAAAAATCCAGGAATGGGGATGCTATGACTCTTTATGTTCTTTTTAGTAATATATAGTCTCTTAAAACTAAACTAAAATTTAAAAATTTTAGTGAACAGAGAATTCTAAATGTTGAAAGAAAAATGTGTAGATAGTTTACTTTTACTAATTGTATACATTAAAAATTTACCAGGGAGCTGGGGAGAAGAGAACAAAGATTTCTTCCTTTACCTTATGAAGTAGAGCGTCAGAGGCCAAATATTGCCCCCCAAATTTTAAAGCTAAGATGTTGATATTATCCTAAGAGGGGCCACACTGAAACCATATTCCACAATTTTCTGTCTTAACCTTCCTTTAAAATAAATATGATTCTTGCAGCAAACAACATCAATTTCCTTTTTTAATGTTTCATGATTGAATTTTAATCTGTGATATGTAATGCCCAAAGGGGCAGGCTATAGCTATAAATCAAGTAGGAGTTTAAAGTCTAGTGGAGAAGACAGGCAGGCAAACATTAATTAGAGTTCAGGGAGACAAGTGCTAAGAGATAATAGATAATAGCACTTAATAGATCCTAATTCACTTTCTCTTCATATATGAATATTCCAAACCTTCAATTAGTTCACAAAATTCCCAAGGTCACGAGACAAATTTCCTTTTAAATTGCTGACAGTCCAAAGCCTCTGCACAGAGTGGGTGCTAAATAAATGCCACCAACCAATACTAGCCAGTAATTACCTCTTGCCCATATTTTCCCAGAGGCTTGCTACACACCTGTGGCATCAAATGTGGCATCCCACTGGCTTACACTGAGAGTTGCTTGAGAGGGCCCTAGGAGAGCCAATCTAGAGCTTCTCAACAGTACCATCATTGCTAATAAGATTTACAGAGGTAATCTGCTTGACGCAGTAGAGAAATCCTGCCATTAAAACAGAAAGGGCAACACCTTCAGAACAGAACAAAGTCAACTGTTTTACCTTCCAAGACATTAACATGATAATGTCATTGTTCCTCTGAGGTGCCCAGATTGCTAATAAATATGCAGGTGCCATTCAGAGAGACATAAATGGGCAGACTATTAGGGTGAAATGTTTGTATCCTATTGCTTGAGAACAAAATAGGCTTTCTCTCTTCACCCTTTTTTTCCAGAACTATGTTCTTATAACTATATCTAATGGTCAGGTCTCTGGAAGTTCAGTAAGGCAAAGAGGCAGAAAAATCAAGGTCTAAGTGTTAGTGAGCAGTTTCCAAGAGGCCAGAAATTAGGATACTTGAAAAGAAATAATGAAGTACTGCTGGGAATGAAAGCTACGGTCAGAACTGATAAAATTACACTCTTTGCCAAAGAATTTTGATTTTCCTGTGTGTTATGTATTTTCTGAAGGATTTTTAAAAGGGGAAAGTCCTGGATGGAAATATGCTGAACGGTTAAACTAGAGTGAACACATTGGAATCATTCTAGATCCTCACTGTTGTTATTAGAGTTTCGTAATATGAATTTTCCCTGAAAAAATCACTTATCCTACAAACTCTGACTGCAGTCCTATCATACTAAGCTCAGAGTTCGTCCTTGTTGTATGGGAGGTGTGTGGTGACCTGCAGTAGAAGCTGACTCTGGCTATCATCAACAGCAGCAATGTATCAAAATAAAGCTGAAGGATTAGGCCCCAGAGAGAACAAGAGTCAGAACAGGGATAAAGATCTGAGAATCTGGACTTATCTAGAACTCTGTGTTTGAATTACTCAGCTCCAATCATAATCAGCCCCCATAGAGTTCTCTCTAAAATGTACATTTCTTGGGCAAGGCACCTTCGTTTGAGTTGTATGACTACCACTGGGGTTAGCAGGAATGTTCTTATAGCTAAAAATCTAACAAGGCCATGGCATAGGGGATGGATGTTGAGCAAACAAAACTTGTTTGAAAAACAGTGAAAACTACAGAACGAAATAAATGCCAGATCCGCTACAAGAATATCTCATCACAACAAAGTTCACACTTTTCAGCAGATGATCAAAGCTCTCTATGAGAAATCCCTATCCTACCTTTCAAATCTTAATTTTTCGTCTTAAAATAATATGTAGCATATTTATCCCTGCTACTGCTGCTGCTAAGTCGCTTCAGTTGTGTCTGACTCTGAGTGATCCCATGGACTGCAGCCTACCAGGCTTCTCCGTCCATGGGATTCTCCAGACAAGAACACTGGAGTGGGTTGCCATTTCCTTCTCCAATGCATGAAAGTGGAAAGTGAAGGTGAAGTTGCTCAGTCGTGTCTGACTCTTAGCGACCCCATGGACTGCAGCCTACCCGGCTCCTCCATCCATAGGATTTTCCAGGCAAGAGTACTGGAGTGGGGTGCCATTGCCTTTTCTGATATTTATCCCTACATAAAATATTTCAAACCCATCTGTTTACTTAATAATTAAACTTGCCATGTTTTCACATAGTCTTGGAGTTAATTGTGATACTCTCTCAATCTTTATTGCCCATCTTTCCATTCTCTAAAACCAAAATCTTACTCATCTATCAGCTTAACTTAAATATTATTTTCACGAACCATCAGCTTATATCTCTACCATGTCACTTATTTTCTTTTGCCTTATGATAATTTATTAATAATCCATTATTATAAGCAGCTAAGAATAAAAGAGGTTTCTCTAGTGGATCAGGGGTTAAAAATCTGCCTGCAGTGCAGGACAAACAGGTTCAATCCCTGGATCAGGAAGATCCCCTGAAGAAATAAATGGCAACCCATTCTAGTATTCTTGTGGGAAATCCAATGGACAGAAGAACTTGGCAGGGAACATTTCTTGGGGTTGCAGAAGACTTGGGCATGAGTTAGTGACCAAACAACAACTGTAAAGAAGTTTACTATTCAAAAGAATCATTATATATATTATTTCATTTGAGCCTGAAGGTTTTTGATTGTCTTCCGTCTTTTATAGTTTAAGAAATGTTAGCTAGAAAGACAGGCTAGCTCATTCATCTTTTAACAGTAACTGGCAAGGCTGAATCTAAATCCAGGCTCTTGTAGTTCATGTTTTCCTCCTCCAATGCATGAAAGTTGAAAATGAAAATGAAGTTGCTCAGTCGTGTCTGACTCTTAGCGACCCCATGGGCTGCAGCCTACCAGGCTCCTCCATCCATGGGATTTTCTGGACAACAGTACTGGAGTAGGGTGCCATTGCCTTCTCCCCACATGTTTTCTTAGGTTATTTGAATTTATGCTGCCTCAACTAGATTTTGAGTTCTGAAGGCAGAGGCTTTTGTCTCTGTCTGTCTGTCCTCGTGACTACTAAGGGTTGGCAATAACAGGTGATCTTGGTGGTGTGCGTTGAATAAAAGAATGGAAGAATAAAATCATTATCAAATTTTAAGTAGCTCTGGATTCAGAAAAAAGAGAGATCAATGAAGGCTAAATAGTGAAATGAGCATTCCTCTTATAGGTAAGACTGTAGTCAAACTTCTAAAATAAGTCTTTGGAAAGACTGGGAAATGATAAGAACCAGTACTGGAAGTCTGTGGGCTGAGCCTTCTTCATTATCTGCAATGGTACATTTTCTTTGGTGTTTAGCTTAGTGAGACAAAATCCTTACAAATGGGATGCTAAGCTGTTTAGGGGATGAGGGGAATATAAGGCAAGGATGCCCTAAACAGTGATTTATCATCCATTCCCCTGTCCTCTTTATCAGGTTGATTCATCAGGCAGCTGTCAGGTCTAGCTCTGATCTGTGATAGACTCTGAGCTTCAGGCTTTCACAGGCAAATTAAATTTGACATTCAATTTAAAATCTGGGATATACTTTGGCCAACTCCAGCTGTACGGGTGATATAGCAAAAGGCATTCTGTTTAACATGGAGGTTCCTACAGCTTCCAAGGTCTTATCCACAATAAAAGAGCATTCAATTTATGTTTCACAGAATCATACCCTTTTAGAATGGAGGTGTTGCAAATGCTTGAGGGCACAGTATCTTGCAGTTCTTGTATCTTTCATAGTGACTTACATCTTACCTTACTGTGGGGATTTTCTGTATAATAGCCGGAGTCCCTGATTTTGACCTGACATAGAGATTTGTTTCATCCGTAACTCTGCTACTGACTTCCTAGGTGAAATTGACCGAGTACTTAACCTATTTAATGTTCAGGTTCCCTCTCTCTAAAATGAGACTAATACCTACCTCAGTTATTGTAAAGATTTGCAAAACTAGCATGTAAGTTCTGCACACAGTAAGCCCTCTAAACAAGATGGGTCCACTTCATTTGTGCATAGGTACTCGATAAATGCTTGGTAAATTGGATCAAAATGAGTTGTCCAGTGGCATAGAAGGGTAATCCTGTACTCATCTGTGATTTGAGTCCTCCTGGAAGTGGACACTGAGATGGAGCAGAAGAATTTTATTGAGCAGAGAAAGCCTTGTGATCATAAAGCAGATCTGAAACCCATGAAAAGAAAGAAGAGAAGCTAGACTGGGCCTGGAGAGGCTCAGCTTCAAACAGATCTGACAGTGTCAACCAACCAACAGGATGGTTCAAGATCAAGCATGGTGCATACGAGGAGGATTCCAGCTTTGGAGGAATGGCTACTCATTTACTGGCTGAATGTTGCCTGGGAACAGTGCAGGCTTGGCTTGAAAGCTGAAGCAGCTCCAGAAGGTGTTAATAGCTGAATGCTGCTAGTTAACTGTTTCCTTGCAGCTGAATTACAAGTACTTTTTTGAAGGGAGATCTGAGTGGCACAACCCAGTGCTGCCATAAGTAGCATGCTGCTAAGTCACTTCAGTCATGTCCAACTCTGTGTGACCCCATAGACAGCAGCCCACCAGGCTCCCCTGTCCCTGGGATTCTCCAAGCAGGAACACTGGAGTGGGTTGCCATTTCCTTCTCCTATGCATGAAAGTGAAAAGTGAAAGGGAAGTCGCTCAGTCATGTCCGACTCTTCGCAACCCCATGGACTGCAGCCTACCAGGCTGCTCCGTCCATGTGATTTTCCAGGCAAGAATACTGGAGTGGGGTGCCATTGCCTTCTCCAATCAGATCAGATCAGTCGCTCAGTCGTGTCCGACTCTTTGCGACCCCATGAACCGCAGCACGCCAGGCCTCCCTGTCCATCACCAGCTCCCGGAGGTCACTCAGACTCGCATCCATCGAGTCAGTGATGCCATCCAGCCATCTCATCCTCTGTCGTCCTCTTCTCCTCCTGCCCTCAATCCCTCCCAGCATCAGAGTCTTCTCCAATGAGACAACTCTTCGCATGAGGTGGCCAAAATACTGGAGTTTCAGCTTTAGCATCATTCCTTCTAAAGAAATTCCAGGATTGATCTCCTTCAGAATGGACTGGTTGGATCTTCTTGCAGTCCAAGGGACTCTCAAGAGTCTTCTCCAACACCACAGTTCAAAAGCATCAATTCTTCGGCGTTCAGCCTTCCTCACAGTCCAGCTCTCACATCCATACATGACCACAGGAAAGACCATAGCCTTGACTAGGCGAACCTTTGTTGGTAAAGTAATGTCTCTGCTTTTGAATATGCTATCTAGGTTGGTCATAACTTTCCTTCCAAGGAGTATGCCTTCTCCAATAGTATTCAATTAAATCTAAGAGAAGCCATGACCTTTAAAAGTTCATATAATTCAAAGTTAAAAAAGACTTGGTAACTACAAGATGAATTTTTAAAAAATGGGATGAAAACTTTGATGAATATGTTCAAACTGTATCCAGAAGAATATGGGACTGAAGAAGCAAAAATTCCGATATCTCAAGATTGAAATGGATCAGAAAAGCCGGTAAAAATTTTTTTGGATGAATATTGATGTATAGGGAGAAATAAATTGAGAAAAAATGAGAACATTGGAGACAAAGAGAAAAAGTTAATTATTTCATTCTAATTGTGATATAAAGGAGATAGCATGGCTTAGCAAGTCAGATAAATGTCAAGTTCACTCCCAGTTCTGTAAACATCTAATTGCTACATGTTCTACTTTGAGCAGGTTATTCAGTATCTCTGAGCAAGTTTAGTTATTCAGTCCATTTATTCAGTCATATATGTCAAATATTTAATGAATGTTTACTATATTTGTCATTATAGTATATAGAGTCTGCTATGTTAAATAAAGCAGATATGATTCCTCATATTAAACATATAATCACACAAAGAAAATCCCAAGTGTAAAATTTGATAATTATAAAGAAAGAAAACAAATTAACACAGGATATTATGAGAGAATTGAATTGAGATAGGGCCCTGAGTTAAGGAAAAAATTCATTTGTGGGAATGGCAATTAAATTGAACTTGGAGGATGAAAATGCTCAAGTCAGATTAAAAATGAAGAAAGACTACTTTTCGAGAAAGAGACAACAGTATGTTTGAAGATCTTAAAGCAGTAAGGAGAAAGCCATGTTTCAGGAATTGAAAGCAGACGAGTATAACCAGGAGGAGAGACACATGTGATGGGGCGTGAGGCACGAGGGACAGAAAATGGTAGTGCTCCTGTCTGAGAAGTTGTGTTGTCTCTGAAGGTTTCCATCTGCAAAGAGAGGCATTTAGTGACTAGAAATAGAATTAGTAACAACAGAAAAACAAGCTTACTGAGAAGTGGAGTTAAAGTGCCGATATGTGTTTTGTTGTCATTGGAATTGACAATTATGCTAATAGTGATACCAAGCTTCCCAATTCTGTGATTTTATTCCTCAACACTAAGCTGCTTATTTGAAGCAGCAAGAAGCCCAACAGTTAAATAATGAACAATAATAAGTAAGAGCTAAAACCAACATACTGTTCTTTTTCTATGTGGATCAACACTTTAAAAAATGTTTTCCTGATTCTGCGTTAAAGAAATAGTGGGACCAAACAAACAAAACACCCCAAAACAAAACTAACTTACCTCCATGTTTCAAGAAGTAGTTGTTCTTGGAAGATAGAACTGTGAAGCAACCAAAATAGCTTATTTATCATGACTAGCAGCTTGCTTATCAATAATTACTTCAAGATCTTCCCACACTGTGGCAGACAATCCAAAGCTACCATGTCAAAGATTCTCCCATTCCCAATTATTTCTCCATACCTTAACATTTGCCTTAAAATCACCTAGTGCAAGCATACAATCCCACAAACATTCTTTCCTGACTTCTCTCTTCTGAATTATTACTGATACCCTATGAAAATGGTATTCTTCTTACTTCAGTATTCTAAATAAGCTTAGTTTCATTCATCCAATAGGATTTCTTCTGGCCTTCTCTGTCAGCAGCCAACACAGGATTAGGAGTTTTTCAAAGAGAAGTGATGGAAGGTGATACATTTTAAAGAATTTAGGATACTTGCAAAAGAGTGAGTGTGTGCTAAACCATTGAATTTAAAATGGAAGAGTAAGAAAATGAAGACAGTAATGAACTAAAGGCAAGGTTTCTCAGCTGATGCTGCTGACATGAGACTGTCCCGTTCTTTGTCGTGGGAGCTGTTCTGTGTAGGATCCTTAGGAGGAACCTGGCCTCTCCCTCCACTAGATAGCTGTGTTAAATCACCAGTGGTGACAACCGAAATGTGTCCAGACATTGCCATGTCTCTTGGGGAAAAAAATTGCTTCCAGTTGAGGATCACTGAACTATTAATATTAATAGAAAGTAAATGGAAGAATCAATTTATTGATGACCTCAGATCAGATCAGTCGCTCAGTCGTGTCCGACTCTTTGAGACCCCATGAAGTGCAGCACGCCAGGCCTCCCTGTCCATCATCAACTCCTGGAGGTCACACATGATGCCAAAGAACTATCTTGGTGGAAATACTTGGGTAAATAAATGGTGAATTTAGGTGAGTATGATGCAGGAGGAAAAATGTTTGAATTATTTCAAGTTACTGCCAACAAAGTATGATTCCAGGCTTTATTAACTCTCAGGATATGATTGGGTGAGTAATATGCAGCAGAGTAGAACAGTACAGATGAAGAGTACAGGTTCAACGAGAAGGTTGAATATGCTATTGTATAAAAAGGAGTCATTCAGAGGTTGCCACAGGGGAATAATCAAAAACTCTAGTTTTCATCCCTATTGATTTTTGATAAGAGGGGTTAAAATGTGGAAAAGAAGCTGAAATTTTACATGAAAACATGAGTAAAACACAAGGGAAGTGATATAGGTAAAATAAGTCTCCAATTAATAACACAAATTTATTTTAATAGCACTGACATTTCGTCTTTCTAAGATAAAGTGTTTGATAGGAGCAGTTGACATCATTGCTAGGGCAGACTGAAAGAAAACAGCTCTTGTATTTACTACTTTGAGTTAATTAGAGTGAGACCACACATACAATTTAAGCATTTATTTTACTATGCACAATGAGATTCAGGAATAGACCTAATGTGTCTCACTTATTCATCAAAGTTTATTAGTTGTCATAAATGACCTTAAATTAATAAATAATCAGGTAAAGCAAAGAGAAAAGTAGTGCAGCCGTGAAAAGAACCCGCAGGAGAGGGGGGCGGGGGAGGAGGCCAGGGGAGCGACGGAGCCCAGGACGCCGGGCAGGAGCTGGGGTGGGGTGCTAGGTAGCATACAAATCTGTATGAAATGTGATTAGAATGCAACAAGCAGCGGGGGCAGATTCTGCCTTATTGAGGCTACAATTTTATTCTTAAAGTATGCAGTAACATTAAACTAGAGCAAAGAATCAAAGATGGTACCAAGTACAGGTTTGGATAATATCACCACTGAGCTCAAATCTCATATTTTTTTATACTTTCAATGGAAGCTATTGAATCCAGTGCTCTTGGCATATGCAAAAAAAGCTTCCATCTTCTTATCTTGGACTCATCTCTGATTTCAGTCATTCTTTGCTTCAATCCCAGACTTAGTGTTCTAGACCATATTTTGCTGACTAGGTCAACAGGGCATTTTGGCTTTTTGAAACACTTTTGAATAAATCCCCACTATTATTTTAAAGCCACATTTCAATTACAAAGGCAGGTTTGAATAGAGGCAATCTGGGATTAGGCCACAGTGATAGAAAGCAAAGCTTTTAACCCTCTACACTTACCCTAGAGGCTAGCTTCTTTATTGGAAAGGATCTATCCAGGCACTCAGTCTCTTTCACAAGACTGGCTGGTCGTTGTCTTTTTGCAGCTAAAGTGGAATCTTAGTGAGGAATGTGCACTGTGCCCCAAATAGGTATTTTTCTTTAATCATAAAGGATAATTTTTTCTGAACTTGATCCTCAATAATGCTGGTAGAATTATACCATTTGGATTGTGACATCACAGAGGTATATTTCTCCCAAAATATTTGCGTGTGTTTCAGATAAAAAAATATTAAAGGGATTTTAATGGCATATTTCCTTTTACAAGGTCTAGAAAAAAAGATCTTGGAAAGAGACTTTCTTCTCTGGTCTTGTGCTGTCTAGCACAATAACCTGAAACTTTCCTTTTTTCTAAAATGAGCTTTCTCTTTTCCCCAAAAAAACTATGTACTTTAAAAGTATTTTTTTTAATTCAATTAAAAGGAAGCTAAGTCCTTGAAAACAGAACCAATTTTCCAGACCTCAGTAAAATATATTTAGAACCTCAATGTCAGGCTTAGAAGTTTAGAGAAAGTAGATTCTTCACAAGTTCTAATCTGAAATGAATTTCTTGATTAAAACCATATCTTTCCCAGGATTTAAAGTAAAAATAATGGAAGAAAATAAACTCATTCCCCATGCTTGAATCCCAACTTAAACTATCCTGACTCTAAAATTTCTGGATCGATTCATGTATTGCTTTGGGTTATGTAAGGAGCATCATGTTTCATTCCTATGATAATGCAAATCTCAGACCACATGCTCAAGTATGTATGAAATGTTACTTTTGTTATTTCCTATTTCAAGCCACCATTTAACCAAATACTAGAGATGCAAGAGATGTGGGTTCAATCCCTGGGTTGGGAACATTCTCTGGAGGAGGAAATGGCAACCCATTCCAGTATTCTTGCCTTGGAAATTCCATGGACAGAGGAGCCTGGCAGGCTACAGTCCATGGGGTAGCAAAGAGTTGGACATGACTGAGCATGCTTGCCCTCCATCCACCTAAAAACTTAATCTCAATCAATTTGGGGTTATCTCAATCATTTCAGGACTCTGGTTCTTCTCTTTGAAGTTGTTTCAGTGACTTATGGGACTTAAGGAGCTCCAACGTATGAATATTGCCACTGGCTCTTTGTCACCATCATCCGCACTGGCATCCGTGAAGATACTTTTGTTCCCACTTGGCCTTCGTAACACATGCTGGCTACTTGGTGCCTACTTTACATACTACTGCCAGATCTCTACAGGTCAGGTTTTCTCAGCTGGTCTTATATTCTGTTACATTTTGGAGTGTAAACAAAGAACTGGAACTCTACAGCTACTTAGGTCAATCTCTCTAGAAATCCTCTGCAGGTATTTTTAGCCTGTACCTCTTGTAACATATCAATGTAAGTCTAAAGAGGTTTTCCGTATTTTCAGCTCTCCCAGGGAGGAGAGTTTAGGTTGACACTGTTTATCGATTCCCAAACTTACTCATCAGATCAGATCAGACAGCGCCAGCGTGCCGACCTGCGACCCCGAACCCAGCACGCCAGGCCTCCCGCCACCAGCCCCGGAGGCCCAGCCGCATCCATCGAGTCAGTGATGCCATCCAGCCATCTCATCCTCTAACCCTAACCCAACCCTAACTTACTCATATTTTCTGCTATTTATGCCCCTTGTCTTCTTCCAATAAACAGCTTTTGGAGGAAGTCTATGGCCATGATTGTATTGCCAGAGTTGCTCCAAGTTTTTGCTGAAAACCCTTCAACTCCCACCTTTAGCAGAAGTTAACATAAATCTTTAAGTTAAAGGGTCCAGAAACATAAAAGAAAGCTATAAACAAACAAACAAAACCCCTGATGGACTCATCTGGGGCCAAGATGACAACAAATCTGACCTCCAGCAGACCTTGAGTGTAATTATACATGGATTTTACTACATATTAGCTTATTAGATTGATCTCAATGAGGGAGCAGAAAACAGTGGCATGAAGCCAGATCTTAATTCCCTGCCCAGGAATTGAGCCTGAGTAGCCTGGATGAAAACTAGAAATCTTAGCCACCAAACCAGCAAAAGCTAGAGGCTAGAATTTAATTTTTCCTGGATCTTTGCCCTCAGTGAAAAATGCATTTATCATAGAGACGGAAACTGCAAATGCAGGTACAAAGTTTATTATTATTGACATAGCACAAAGTAGGAGAGCACACAGAGAAACTGTTTGAGATAGAAGCAAGGCAGAGATGCACACCCAGAGAGAAAGAATATGGGCGTCCTGCCTAGTGAGGAGAGCAATAAAGAGGCTGCTGCTGCTGCTGCTAAGTCTCTTCAGTCGAGGCTGACTCTGTGCGACCCCATAAACGGCAGCCCACCAGGCTCCCCTGTCCCTGGGATTCTCCAGGCAAGAATACTGGAGTGGGTTGCCATTTCCTCCTCCAGTGCATGAAGGTGAAAAGTGAAAGTGAAGTAGCTCAGTCCTGTCCCACTCTGAGCGACCCCATGGACTGCAGCCTACTGGGCTTCTCCATCCAGAAGATTTTCAAGGCAAGAGTACTGGAGTGGGGTGCCATCGCCTTCTCTGAATAAAGAGGCAGTTAAGTCATTATATAAGGCAGTTCTTTGGGGTGTTTGCCTTCCTTCAGGTCAGTTATCTGGTATCATTTCTCCACACCTGACCTACCCTGGGACACTGCCTTGGGGTGTGCACAAACCCCTTTACCAAGAGGGGATCTCAGAATGAAGGCTTCTTGAGGAGCAAGCTCATTATGGCCTGGAATTATGCTCTGACTTTTGACTTCAAGGAGATTTTCTGCACATGTTCAATGTCTCCCTTATCTTTTACTCAAAGGGTTTTTTGCCTTGTCCTTGGCATTATTCCCTTGAGGTGTTTATAAGAGACAATGACTAGTAATTTGCCCCATTTCTGTTGTCACTTCCATCTCCAAGAGCATATGGGGGGCTGGTTGTAAATTCCCTAACTGGAGCCCACCTGTCTCTTGCGTCAGGAAATGCAAAGAGGAGGCTGAGTGATTGTAAATGTCCAACCTGGAACCTATCCATCTCCTACCTCAAAAAGACACACCTGCCAGTGGCCATGATCAGACATTAAGAGCAAAAAAGGGTGAAAAGGGAGTGACACCTCATTCCCTTGGAAAGCCCTGCCATTTCCCAGCATATGCCTCCCCATCCTTAACCTCACTCCCTCTCCCTTTGTCTTTAAGAGTAAATCCCTCTCACCACATGGACCAGAAGTTAATCTGTGATTCATTCCTGCTTCTCCATTCTTTGACCACTGACTAAAGTTTGTACTGTGTCAACCTCAGCTTTGTGTGTGCTTTTTTTTTTTTTTTGCTACTTAATTCCAAACAGAAAAAGAATGCTTTACCAGTGAGGCAGAGAGCTTGAGCCTGGCTAGGGGCTGAGCAGGGTTCACATGAGCTAATTCAGTAACATTATAACCAACTATAGACTCAAGAAATATAATGGAAGAGATGTCCTCCCTACTCCCCACTGAATTGTGTCTTCAGATGAGATCATGGTCTTATCCAATAGTTTTGTTAGGATACCATTGACCTAAATGGTGTCTTGGCCAGTGATAATGGTACCCACTTGCATGAATTATCTCAAAGCAGGAGGTCCTGAAAAGGAACATGGTGCTACGACTATAATCAAACCAGGAAATTTTGGGAGGGATCCTGGTGGCTCAGAGATTAAAGTGTCTGCCTGAAATGCAGGAGATCTGGGTTCAATCCCTGGGTCAGCAAGATCCCCTGGAGAAGGAAATTACAACCTACTCTAGTACTCTTGCCTGGAAAATCCCATGGACAGAGAAGCCTGGTAGACTACAGTCCATGGGATCACAAAGAGTTGGACACAACTGAGCAACTTCACTTTCTAAAAGGAAGGAAGAGACACCAACTCATAATATTGTCCTACCAACACCTCAGAATCCTGCACGCTGGAATCCATCTTGGCTGAGAGATGTACATGCCACCAGGAAGGACCCTGATTCAGACCAGATATAGGCCAGATGATTGGCCAGAGACAATCTGGAAACTAATGCCATTGCCATAAAACCTGAGACATGAGCCATGTGGGAGAGCAGTTCTCCTGGATTCTCTTATCCTGCTGCTCTCTGACCAGGGGGCCATTCCAATCAAGTCTTTTCCTTTGTCAGCACATGTCTCCTTAGACACTTCATTTCGGAGTGTAAGACAAGAGCCCACTCTCAGGCCAAGGAGGTGTTACCAAGTCTAAACTCACTCTACTGGCTGCATGACAGCTCAGTAAATTGAGAGACAAGATGTTGAGGCAAGGAATAACAACTTTATTCAGAAAGCTGGCCGACCAAGAAGATGGTGGACTATTGTCCCCAAAAACTGTCTTATGGGGGTCTGGATTCCAGTTTCTTTTATAGAACAGAGAGGGGAGGAGAGGAGGAAGTGAAAAGTCCATTAATCTTTCAAAATATCTCTTGGCTTGGGCAGCATGGGGAAGAGTGTATTCATTTCTTTTCTCCAGCGATTCTCAGGTGGGCAGGGTCAGAATATCTACTGTTAGCTAAACAAAGACACTTCAGTTTACATTCAGTCAGAGGGGCAGTTCCTCAAAGCAGTCTTCAGGTATGCTTACAGCTATAGATAACATCCTTTTTCCACAGTTTATTGTGATCCACACAGTCAAAGGCTTTGGCATAGTCAATAAAGCAGAAATAGATGTTTTTCTGGAACTCTCTTGCTTTTTCGATGATCCAGCAGATGTTGGCAATTTGATCTCTGGTTCCTCTGCCTTTTCTAAAACCAGCTTGAACATCAGGAAGTTCACGGTTCACATATTGCTGAAGCCTGGCTTGGAGAATTTTGAGAATTACTTTACTAGCGTGTGAGATGAGTGCAATTGTGCGGTAGTTTGAACCTCCAAAGAATTGATGCTTTTGAACTGTGGTGTTGGAGAAAACTCTTGAGAGTCCCTTGGACTGCAAGGAGATCCAACCAGTCCATTCTGAAGGAGATCAGCCCTGGGATTTCTTTGGAAGGAATGATGCTAAAGCTGAAACTCCAGTATTTTGGCCACCTCATGTGAAGAGTTGACTCATTGGAAAAGACTCTGATGCTGGGAGGGATTGGGGGCAGGAGGAGAAGGGGACGACAGAGGATGAGATGGCTGGATGGCATCACTGACTCGATGGATGTGAGTCTGAGTGACCTCCGGGAGCTGGTGATGGATAGGGAGGCCTGGCGTGCTGCAGTTCATGGGGTCGCAAAGAGTTGGACACGACTGAGCGACTGATCTGATCTGATCTGATAGATAGCATCCTTTAGTAATTATAATAACAAAAGCAACAAAAAGCAAAAGTCAAAAGACAAGACAAAAACTGGCTAGAACCCTCAAAAGGGAGAGCAGTCCAGCTTGTGGGGTGGTTAGTTTTTGTGGGCTGGGTAATTTCTTAAGCTGATGAGTAAGAGGACATTTTAACTATTTGGGGGAAGTGGGGCAGAGATTTCCAGGAATCAGGCTCCTGCCCACATTTTTTGGTGTTTTAAGGTCATCCTTGGAACTGTCCTGGCACTGATAGGTGTGTCATTTAGCATGTTAATGTATGCAGTGAGCAAATAATGAGTCTCAAGGTCTATTGGAAGTTAAATCTTCCACCATCTTGGACCTAGTTGTTTGTAACCATTTTTTGTCATGTCCTATTGCTATGTCACTGCCGGTGGTGACTGCAGCCATGATATTAAAGGATACTTGCTCCCTGGAAGAAAAGCTATGACAAACCTAGACAGCACATTAAAAAGCAGAGACATTACTTTGGCAACATTATTTTTCCAGCAGTCATATATAGATGTGAGAGTTGGACCATGAAGAAGGCTGAACACTGAAGAACTGATGCTTTTGAACTGTGGTATTCGAGAAGACTCTGGAGAGTCCTTTGGACAGAAAGAAGATCAAACCAGTCAACCCCAGGGAAATCAACCATGAATATTCTTTGGAAGGACTGATGCTGAACCTGAAACTCCAATATTTTGGCCATCTGATGCGAAGAGCTGACTCATCAGAAAAGACTCTGATGCTGGGAAAGACTGAAGGCAGGAGAAGGGAATGACAGAGGATGAGATGGTTGCACGGCATCACTGATTCAACGGACATTAGTTTGAGCAGGCTCTGAGAGATGGTGAAGGACAGGGATGCCCGATGGGCTATAGTCCGTGGGGTTGCAAAGAGTCAGACACAATTGAGCAACTGAACAACAGTGGCTGGCTGTGTCATACTTTTAAAGATTGAGCCCGTCCCCTTTTCTCCCCTATCAAAAGTACTTAGTTTCCATTAAATATAATGTAGAGGTAGACAACAAGATGTCTCAGGAATATAGGAGAAAGATTGTTTAGTCCACAAATTTGTCATTTAAATGAGTAAATACTTATTAATCTCAAAATTTTTATGTCTTTTATGGTGCATCCAAATAACACACCCATCAGCATCATGGCAGTTCTGAGGCTGACCATAAACTTTCAAAAAATGGGTGGTGGTGCAATTCCTGGAAATCCCTGCCCCTTCCCTGAAAGAATTGGAATAATCCTCCCAATTTTAGACTGTGAATTTACCCAGCCCATACAAGCTAACTGCATATATTTTGGGGCCTCTCACTTTCTAACATAGTTCATACTCTATGGAGTTTGTTTTTCTCTAAATAAATCCACTTCTTACCTATCACTTTGTCTCTCAGTGAATTCTTTCTATGATGAAACATTAATAACTTCATTAACTCCTGAGACCATATTTGTGATCTCAATTAAAAGACCATGGGTTTGAGTTCCAGTCTGAGTTACAGAGTTTCACTTTAATACATTAATTTTCTTAATACTTTCACCACAAATCCAAGAAGTGGTGTATTTTTCCCTTTGGCTGCACTAAGAACTACAGCTGGGTGACAAAACAATCGAAATGTATTATCTCATTGTTTTGGAGGCTAGAAGTCTGAAATCAAGTTTTGGCATGGCCACATTCTAAGACTCTAGGTAGAACCTTCATTTAGTGGTGGCTAGAAAGTGAAGAGGAACTAAAAAGCCTCTTGATGAAAGTGAAAGTGGAGAGTGAAAAGGTTGGCTTAAAGCTCAACATTCAGAAAACGAAGATCATGGCATCTGGTCCCATCACTACATGGGAAATAGATGGAGAAACAGTGGAAACAGTGTCAGACTTTCTTTTTCTGGGCTCCAAAATCACTGCAGATGGTGACTGCAGCCATGAAATTAAAAGACGCTTACTCCTTGGAAGGAAAGTTATGACCAACCTAGATAGCATATTCAAAAGCAGAGACATTACTTTGCCAACAAAGGTTCGCCTAGTCAAGGCTGTGGTCTTTCCTGTGGTCATGTATGGATGTGAGAGCTGGACTGTGAAGAAGGATGAGCACCGAAGAATTGATGCTTTTGAACTGTGGTGTTGGAGAAGACTCTTGAGAGTCCCTTGGACTGCAAGGAGATCCAACTGGTCCATTCTGAAGGAGATCAGCCCTGGGATTTCTTTGGAAGGAATGATGCTAAAGCTGAAACTCCAGTATTTTGGCCACCTCATGCGAAGAGTTGACTCATTGGAGAAGACTCTGATGCTGGGAGGGATTGGGGGCAGGAGGAGAAGGGGACGACAGAGGATGAGATGGCTGGATGGCATCACTGACTCGATGGATGTGAGTCTCCTCACATGGATGGATGTGAGTGACCTCCAGGAGTTGGTGATGGACAGGGAGGCCTGGCGTGCTGCAGTTCATGGGGTCGCAAAGAGTCGGACACGACTGAGCGACTGATGTGATCTGATCTGATCTGAGCAACCCTTGGGTTTCCTTGACTTGTCCTTCAGTCCAGTCTCTGTCTATCTCTCCATGTTTTCCTCCTACATGTCTTCACATCATTGTTCTTCTGCATGTACCTATCTCTGTGTCTAAAATTCTCTTATATATGAGGACCAGTAATATAGTGTATTAGGACCCACATTGATGACCTCATTTTAACTTATCTCTTAAAGACCATATTTCCAAATAAGGTCACATTCTGAGGTACTGGGGATTAGGACTTCTGTGTACCTTTCTCAAAGAGCACAGTTCAATCCCTAACAAGTATTAATATTATTATTTTCATTTTTGCCAACATTGCACATGAAACTGAACAAGACACTGTGAGGCCTTCCCAAGTACTGTAAGGTATAGTTCAGGCCAAGGCAGAAAAGGAGAGATGACCTTAATGGAAGTAGGTTGCCTTTATTCAGGCAAGGAGGGATGACAGTCAGCCTAAGGACCAGGCTGAGCACAAGAGGGATCAAGGTGGCTCCATATATAAAGGGAGATTTGTCGAAGCAATAACGGAAATGTTAGTCTGGTGGGATGTTTTGGGTATTCTTTAGTTGAGATAGCATTTGTAGTTGAGCCAGGGGTGATAAGTCTTCTGGACAGGGGGTGATAAGTCCCAGATAGATACAACCGGCCTGGAGCATCAGGGTGGGACCTAAATTTCAGTTTTATTTTCTTGGAAGTTAGATGATTCAGCACGGGCCTGTGAGACTGTTGTTTTCTTTTCTAGGTCCAAAGCCTCCTTTAAGTACAAAAGCATTTCTGTCTCACCAGTTTTTTATTTGAAAAATAAGGTCTTCAGCGTCTTAGACCTTCCTGAATACGAAAGAGCAGAGTCAAACTATTGCTAAGCTGGAGAGAAAAGGAATACAGAAACAAATTACAGAGAAAAAAAAAATTAAGAAACTGTAGTATGGTGATTAAATCAGAATCCTGATTCCAACTTAGAGAATATACATAGCAATATCTTTGAGTTCTTCTGAAGGAACTAAGGCTCCTACTGAGATGGAGAAGAAGGGGGTTAGGGTTGGTTCAGGTTGCCCACAAAATTCCTGAATCACTGCCACCTTACCAGCAATCAATCAGAAGAAAGTCACCCACTCTGCAGCCCTCAGCACTAATTTTGGCTGTAAAAACTTCTCCCTGAAAGCCATCAGGGAGTTTGGGGGTTTTGAGAATCTCACCTGTTCTCCTTGCTTGTACCTGCAATAAACCTTTCTCTACTCCAAACCAACTTTTCAGTTTCTTTGGCCTCACAGTGCACTAGGCATATGAACTTGTGTTCAGTAACACAGAGATAGTAAGAGTTAGAGGGAAGACTGAACCCAGGCAATCTGACTCTAAAATTTATGCTAATAGACCCTTCCTTCCTGTAACATTTATTTGCATATATTGTTATATTTTTAAAGGAGCAGCTAGTTAAAAACTTGGAGAAGGCAATGGCACCCCACTCCAGTACTCTTGCCTGGAAAATCCCATGGACAGAGGAGCCTGGTAGGCTGCAGTCCATGGGGTTGCTGAGGGTCGGACATGACTGAGCAACTTCACTTTCACTTTTTTGCTTTCATGCATTGGAGAAGGAAATGACAACCCACTCCAGTGTTCTTGCCTGGAGAATCCCAGGGATAGGGGAGCTGGGTGGGATGCCGTCTATGGGGTCGCAGAGTCAGACATGACTGAAATGACTTAGCAGCAGCAGTTAAAAACTAATATACTACCTGATACACGCTTGAGAAATATTTGTGTAATTTAGTTTCAGTGGTCTTTGAGATGGATTTTAAATGAAGTTGTTCTTTGTCAGATGGTGAAAGTAAAGGGTCCATATTCAAGTTTTTGAATTGGAAGAGAATCCCAGAGCTGAAAGTTCACACATGTAACAAAAATGCCATCAATTTATTATGAAAAATATTTCACATTTCCTAAAAGTACTTTTGATCAATAATAAGCTCCCTTAGAGACTAACTGACACATAAATATATATAAGAAACAAGTTTAAAGAAGTCAAAACAAAGTAAAAAGGACACTTAGAAACCTACAGTGCTTAGGTTAGATTTGCTCTGAGCCTCAGCATGACAGAGGATTCTATTGCATTAGAGCACCATGCATGTAATGACTGCTGCTGCTGCTGCTGCTGCTAAGTCGCTTCAGTCCTGTGGGACTCTGCAACCCCATAGACGGCAGCCCACTAGGCTCCGCTGTCCCTGGGATTCTCCAGGCAAGAACACTGGAGTGGGTTGCCGTTTCCTTCTCCAATGCATGAAAGTGAAAAGTGAAAGTGAAATCGCTCAGTCGTGTCCGACTCTTAGCGACCCCACGGACTACAGCCCACCAGGGTTCTCAGTCCATGGGATTTTCTAGGCAAGAGTACTGGAGTGGGGTGCCGTTGCCTGCTCCGCATGTAATGACTTATGAGAGTTAAAGTAAAGTTTTACAAGTTTGCCCAAATGGTGATTTCAGTGTATGAAAGGTAAGTCAATTCATGTTTCCCTGAAACAGCATTATTGTTTCTCAATCGTAGGTGCATTAGCAAGTTCCCTTTAGAGTGCAGGCTATTAAACAATTAAATAAATGTTGCCCATCTGTGCACCAGCAATTTAAATGACTTACTGTACAGTTAATCAGTAAATGCTTAATCAGCATGTCAATGGTTACCCACTTAGCTTAGGGGCACAGGCATTTTATTTGTGCTGGGAACTGCAGAAATGAAGTTGGGTGAAATAACTTCACCATGGGAACAAAGGCAGCCAGAGATTTAGGCATTTTGTCTTGTTTAATGTGAAGAATATGTAAGCTTTTATTTGCTCTTTTTTGTTTCTGTAAGAACGTCTACCCCAGCCCAGACCATAGATAAGAAATGTACATCACAAACATCTGGCCATTTCTCCCCAGGGTGCTGTCAGTTTCGCTCAGCATCCCATTTGAGTCTGTCTGTAAAAACACTTTGCATTTGCATTATACCTTTACCTAGTGACATCAAGGAAGTACAAATAATAATTACTATGTAAATCTAGGAAGGAATAGAAGTTTTTATGCACATCTGTTAAGACTAAATGGAATGCTTTATTAATGTTGGATAATTATCTGAAATTCCATTTTCATTGCATTAATAACTTAAGGGAATTACTGACAGTAATAGCAGCCTATTTTTCTCAAAGGTGTCAAAATATTAGTGCTTAGGTACACTGTTGTGTGCTAGCTAAGAGCACAGTCTTCTTGCTTCACATCAAGGATGCTTGGAAAGATAAGTTGGGAGCTCTTTCCAAGAGCTTTTGTTTTGTTAGTCAAAACAACAATTGCCCTTCATCAAAGACTTTATTATCAAAAGACTAATGTCAAGAAAATCATTATTTAAAAGAAAGAGAGGCAATATAGAGTTTAAGAGAATAGAAGGGAAGTAAAGTGAGTGGCAGTGTATTAAAATTAATTTTAAGTGCATGTGCAGGAAGCACAAAATAACATTGATTTAGAGCAGAATTGGAGAAGGCAATGGCAACCCACTCCAGCACTCTTGCCTGGAAAATCCCATGGATGGAGGAGCCTGGTAGGCTGCAGTCCATGGGGTCACTAAGAGTCGGGCAAGACTGAGTGACTTCACTTTCACTTTTCACTTTGATGCATTGGAGAAGGAAATGGCAACCCACTCCAGTATTCTTGCCTGGAGAATCCCAGGACCGGGGAGCCTGGTGGGCTGCTGTCTATGGGGTCGCACAGAGTCAGACATGACTGAAGCAACTTAGCAGCAGCAGCAGCAGAGCAGACTTAAGAGCTATTTCCCTCTCACATAAAAGTTTGGAGCTATGCAGTCTAAAGATCGTCTCCCAGCTCTGTTCTGCTTTGTTCTCAAAGGCTCTGACTACTTCCTGTGTCTGCTTTCTCTAGTCTTTGGCTTTCATTCTTAGATTCCAAGGTAGCATTTAGGTTTAGGGAACAGGGAAAAAAATACATCTAGTAAAAACAGGCAAAAAGATCACAGTAGATGCCTCCTATGATGATTTCTCAATGTTGCCACACATTTCTGACTGTATTTCCTTGACTAGAATCTAGCAACAGGACTATATTTCAGTGCAAAGGAAATTGAAAAGTATTGTCTCTTTTGGATGGCCCTGTACTTGATCCATGGAAATATTTTTAAAATGTGGTAAAAATTTTTATATATTCCATGATTCTTATTTTACTCCACAAGGATGATTCCTTTTGACCATTTCTGGTGGTTTCTTCTAGAAATTGTTTGCCTAACCAACCAATTTTTCAAGTCCTTTATTTCTTGATTTATCAATTATAAACTCTTCCCTGAGTAAGAGGAATTATTGTAAACTCTACTTGTCTGTGCGAATTTAATTTCAAAAGAAGAGACACAGAAGACAAATAGTCTGAGTCTGTACCTAAATGCTAAGATGAGGAGGGCTATTCCCTGAAGACCAATACCTTTAATAAGAACTCTGGGTTCAGGAGGTCCCCAAGTCCAGCCTCAGGTTCAACAATTTACTAGGAAGAACTCCAAGTTCAACAAAGCTATTATACTCACAGTTACAGTTTATTATAGTGAAAGAATATGGATTGAAATCAGCAATGGGAAAAAGCTTTTAAGCAGAGTTCATGAGAGACCAGGTGTGGAGCTTATGCTTGCCCAGTGGAGTCCTGTGGACAGCACATACTTCTTCCAGTAACAGTGTGACCGTATGCATGGAATGAAACCAGGAAGTTAACATGAATCTTGGGTATGTTTTTTATTTTTTGTAAATTAATTTATTTTAATTGGAGTATAATTACTTTACAATACTGTGGTAGTTTTTGCCATACATACATAAGAATCAGCCTTGGGTATACATGTGTCCCCCATCCTGAACCCCCCTCCCAATTCTGTGGGAGAAAGCGAAGGTGGGATGATTTGAAAGAATAGCAGTGAAACATGTCTATTACCATATTCGAAATAGATGGCCAGTCCAGGTGGGAGTCTTGGGTACTTTTATTGGGAGCTGGCCACATAGACAAAACTGACTTTCCACATGGTCTACTTTAACCTCAAGCTGCCCAAGACTTCAAGTTGGTATTTACAGTCAATGGTGTCAGATCCATGGTCTCCAAAGGAGAGAACTTTGCTTCAGAACCAAAGACTTGGCTTCAGTCACTTAGAGCTTCCTCTGTCAAAAGTCTTAAGACAGTGAAAAAGGCATAGAGAAGGCTTCTGACAGAGAAAATAGGAGGGAACAGAGAGGGCCCCCTGGCCAGTCTTAGCAAGGGATTTATACTTTTCAAAAAGTGTCTCAAAGTTCTAAAGTTCTTACCAGACCCACTCCCACAACATACACCTTAAGATAACAGGATTAGTCAGAAGGTGCAAGAAGATCCAACCAGTCCATTCTGAAGGAGATCAATCCTGGAATTTCTTTGGAAGGAATGATGCTAAAGCTGAAACTCCAGTATTTTGGCCACCTCATGTGAAGAGTTGACTCATTGGAGAAGACTCTGATGCTGGGAGGGATTGAGGGCAGGAGGAGAAGGGGACGACAGAGGATGAGATGGCTGGATGGCATCACTGACTTGATGGGTGTGAGTCTGAGTGACCTCTGGGAGCTGGTGATGGACAGGGAGGCCTGGCCTGCTGCAGTTCATGGGGTCGCAAGGAGTCGGACATGACTGAGCGACTGATCTGATCTGATCTGATCCTGTTAAGAAGAAACATATCCTCGAGCAAGATGTTGTTATAATATAATCAGTTCAGTCTCTCAGTCATGTCTGACTCTTTGAGACCCCATGAATTGTAGCATGCCAGGCCTCCCTGTCCATCACCATCTCCCAGAGTTCACTCAGACTCACGTCCATCGAGTTGGTGATGCCATCCAGCCATCTCATCCTCTGTCGGCCCCCTCTTCTCCTGCCCCCAATCCCTTCCAGCATCAGAGTCTTGTCCAATGAGTCAATTCTTCGCATGAGGTGGCCAAAGTATTGGAGTTTCAGCTTTAGCATCATTCCTTCCAAAGAAATCCCAGGGCTGATCTCCTTCACAATGGACTGGTTGGATCTCCTTGCAGTCCAAGGGACTCTCAAGAGTCTTCTCCAACACCACAATTCAAAACCATCAATTTTTCGGTGCTCAGCCTTCTTCACAGTCCAACTCTCACATCCATACATGACCAATGGAAAAACCATAGCCTTGACTAGACAGACCTTTGTTGGCAAAGTAATGTCTCTGCTTTTGACTATGCTATCTAGGTTGGTCATAACTTTTCTTCCAAGGAGTAAGCGTCTTTTAATTTCATGGCTGCAGTCACCATCTGCAGTGATTTTGGAGCCCACCCCCTCCCCCCAAAAAAGTCTGACCCTGTTTCCACTGTTTCTCCATCTATTTCCCATGAAGTGATGGGACCAGATGACATGATCTTCATTTTCTGAATATTGACCCTTAAGCCAACCTTTTCACTCTCCACTTTCACTTTCATCAAGAGGCTTTTTAGTTCCTTTTCACTATCTGCCATAAGGGTGGTGTCATCTGCATATCTGAGGTGATTGATATTTCTCCCGGCAATCTTGATTCCAGCTTGTGCTTCTTCCAGCCCAGCGTTTCTCATGATGGAGTCTGCATATAAGTTAAATAAGCAGGGTGACAATACACAGCCTTGATGTACTCCTTTTCCTATTTGGAACCAGTCTGTTGTTCCATGTCCAGTTCTAACTGTTGCTTCCTGACCTGCATACAAATTTCTCAAGAGGCAGGTCAGGTTTTCTGGTATTCCCATCTCTTTCAGAATTTTCCACAGGGGCTGTGTTATCTCCCTGTAATTTGGCCTCAGGCCAGGCTATGGTAGAGATAATGGTGATAATGGTGACCAACTCCTAAGAACTTACACCCATCTGTCTCCCAGGACTGTCTCTGTTCCTGAGGCAAGCCACTGTTGACCCATGCCTCTGCAAGAGTCTCCAAAACATTCACAGCCAAGTCTGTGAATTTGGGATAAATACACTCAGAGATCAGTTCACTCTGTCCATCTGGGAGTTCAAACATGAACTGGGACAAGATTTTTTGCCAAGCTATTTCTAAACACTTTACTTTTTGAAACCAAATTTATGCCCTTTTTTGGGGTGGGGGCGGGGAAGGTGGAGAAAGTGGGGAGGCTGCCAAGTAAATGAAAGTCTGTGTAATCCGCAGGACTTTAGGGGGCCTGCCAGAAACAAATCTTACCCCTGACACTTGTCCTCTGCTTGCCTCTTGTTTGTAGAAAAGCTTTAGCCCCCAAGTCTGCTCCTGAGTCACAAAAGGCTAGGTCAGGACTTGATGACTGAGAGTTTGTGAACGTGTAGTCACAAAAATAGCAGTCAGGCCAGGAGATCTAGTAACAGTTTGAATAATAGCCATATAATAGTCACAGAATCTTTGGTTCCTCCCTGAAGGACATAGATAATAGCATCTGATGCATATTCCTGAATTGTTTTACAGATACTAAGTTCAGTTCAGTTCAGTTCAGTTGCTCAGTCCTGTCCGACTCTTTGCGATCCCATGAACTGCAGCACGCCAGGCCTCCCTGTCCATCACCAGCTCCCGGAGTTCACTCAGACTCATGTCCATTGAGTCGGTAATGCCATCCAGCCATCTCATCCTTTGTCGTCCCCTTCTCCTCCTGCCCCCAATCCCTCCCAGCATCAGGGTCTTTTCCAATGAGTCAACTCTTCACATGAGGTGGCCAAAGTACTGGAGTTTCAGCTTTAGCATCATTCCTTCCAAAGAAATCCCAGGGCTGATCTCCTTCAAAATGGACTTGTTGGATCTCCTTGCAGTCCAAGGGACTCTCAAGAGTCTTCTCCAACACCACAGTTCAAAACCATCAATTCTTCGGTGCTCAGCCTTCTTCAGTCCAACTCTCACATCCATACATGACCACTGGAAAAACCATAGTCTTGGCTAGACTTGCTACTTTGTTGGCAAAGTAATGTCTCTGCTTTTGACTATGCTCTCTAGGTTGGTCATAACTTTTCTTCCAAGGAGTAAGCATCTTTTAATTTCATGGCTGCAGTCACCGTCTGCAGTGATTTTGGAGCCCCCAAAATATGCAGATACTAAATTCCTCACCAAATGGAAGACATTAACTACATAATAACCTTGAGTGTGTCGTCCCTCAGACTGGTTGGAACTAGAGGCAGATGAATGAGATTCCTCGAGTACCACCCTGTTACCCCAGCACTGAAGAACTAGAAGAGAGTGACATACTCTGTAGCACTTCCTACAAATTTGCCTTTAAAAACTCCTCCTGAAATCCTTCAGAGTTTGAGTGTTTTGGGCACAAGCTACTCATTTTCTTTGCTTGGGCCTTATGATAAGTCTTTCTCTACACCAAAATCTGGTGTTTCAGTTTGTTTAACCTCACTGAGCATTGGGTACATGAACTTGGGTTCAGTAACACCTATGTGAAGTCATATCGTGAAGTTCTGTTAAGATCTTCCAGGTTCTGGTACATCATCATCATGGATATAAGGTTATTTAGGAGATTAAAAATGTATACAAATTATTTAACACTCCTCTCATTGAGAAAAAAGTCTGTGTATTTGAATCTTGGCATATTTTTACCAATAAAATATAGTGGAATTTTTGCCATGCAAATTTCCTAGTCCAGGTCTTGAAACACTGGCACCATGCTGTGTCTTGGAAATGCTCGGTCTTGAAGAAGCAAGCCATTACGTTAGATTACTACTGTAAGAATATGATGCTGTGAGGAAGCCCAAGCCAGCCAAGGCTACATGGAAAAAAAGAAAGAAATGCCTACTCAAGTCCAGTTGTTTCAGCTATCCTAGTTAAAATATAAGGCACATGAAGTGAGGAATCCACTTAGACATTCCATTCCCAGAAAATACATTATGGAGAGGAACCAAAGAAGCTAGTTGATAGCCAGAACTGAAGCTCCAGAAAGAGGACCCTAATCCAGCTCTCTCAGCAACCTTCAGACATTTAAGTCATGGCAGCTGAGGTCCTCATTATCTTAGAGAAGGGATGAACTATCTTCTCTATGATGTTCCCAAATTCCTGACACACACAATGTGAGTATAGGAAAAGTTCTGTCTTCTTAGTTGAAACAGATTTAGAGAGGTTTGTTATGTACCAATACATAACTAAAACAGGTTCTATGAGCCAGGGATTTTCTTTTTTGACTTTGCTATTAGTGATATAAAACTATGTTCATTTCCCCCAATCCCCCCTCTAGAGAAGAATACTAGAGATCAGAGGTAAAGAAAGCATTTTCCAAATATAGGATTTTATTCCTTTTCATTCACTGAAGCTTATTATATTTGTAATCCAATAGATAGTTTGTGTTATAAGATTTATATTTAGTTTATCAATCAATGCATTAGGATATTGCTTCATTTATAACTTGTTAAATGATGCATAAATGTAATGCAATACAAGTGAGACATGATAAACTGTAGAAATGTATATACAAATTTGATTCAATATATTCACAGTTTTTTTTTTTTGCCCTCTGTCAGTGCGATTGCCTTTGAATAATCCATGTCTCTAATTATCCTTTCCTCTGCTTTGCATATAAATAGCTAATTAGATAGTGTCCCTGTCAACTGCGAAGTATATAATATCCAAAGACATACTCCTTTGGAAATTTAATTTGGGATAACAGATTGTGCTAACCAATTGAAACACCACAAATTCAAGTTTGGTAAATCATTTGATGATTTAATTTGAAGTCAGAAATGTCACATGTGAATCAAAATACTGGTCAAAGAAATGTACTTATTTTGAAAAATTCTACCTTGGCCTTAAGATTTTCCTTCTTGCTTTACATCAATCCAATATGTGGTAACAAAAAGAAATATTAAATTTCTTCTCCTTAAAAGAATGGAATTTAAGAAAACTACCAAGTGGATGAAAATAACAAAAACTAAGTCCTATTCTTCAGGTGTAAGGACCACCAGTCCTGTTTATTAGTAGTGGCATAAGCACTTATAATATGTGGAGGTTTTACTGAAGTCAGTTTTTTATAGACACAGTATATCCAAGTAATAATACTTTTAAGAAATAACTGCCAAACATGAATGTTGCACCCAGTGTTAGTGGCAGGAGAGAATGTCAAACTCTTAGTAAACTCTGTCAGGAATGCTGTATCAGGACATCTCCAAGATCTCTAAAAATAAGAATTGCACTGTCTTTCCTTGTAGCAAGGACCAGAGTGAGATTCTTCAATAAAAGTGCTTAGTTTGGAAGCCAATTAGATCTTGTTCATCTCCAGGGGTACTAGTTATCTCCTTGGCAGAAAATATCAGAAACTTAATTTGGCTTATTTAAGCCGATGGAGGATTTATAAGAAGAGTTTGTGGAAAGTGCTCATATTGGAAGTTTCATGGATGCAGCTTCAGTAGGAACCAAAAGAGATCAAACACAGCCAAATCTGAGCCGGAAAAATGGCTCCAGGGACTGTCACCAAGGGTCACACATGGCCCCCTATCAAAATTGACTGCCCTGGACACTCATTACCATACTCTTGATTTTGTGGATGAATTCCACTTGACCTTAACCCTTTATATCACTATTCTGCTATTCAAAGCCCCTGGTGAGAGTATCTGAAAGACTATACATGTCCAGACCAAACTCTAGATATCAGGCAGGAAAAGAATCTGCTTCTCTTCAGAGTTCTTAGTGAGGAAGGAGGAAATTCTCCAGTTAATTAGAAGGCCTCAACTCTATGAACAATGCTCCAGTCTGGATACTGGGTACTCAGGTTTAATAAGCCCTATACTGGGCTGTGGAGAAGGCAATGGCACCCTACTCCAGTATTCTTGTCTGGAAAATCCCATGGACAGAGGAGCCTGGTAGGCTGAAGTCCATGGGGTCCTAAGAGTCGGACACGACTGAGTGATTTCACTTTCACTTTTCACTTTCGTGCATTTGAGAAGGAAATGGCAACCCACTCCAGTGTTCTTGCCTGGAGAATCCCAGGGACAGGGGAGCCTGGTGGGCTGCCGTCTATAGGGTCACACAGAGTCGGACACAACTGAAGCGACTTAGCAGCAGTAGCAGCAGCAGCATACTGGGCTGAGTCAAGAATGAATTCCCAAATTGAGACCTCAGCCCTCATCACTTCCACCTTCATTGACTGTCTTGATCTATTTTCTAATTATCTTGTCCACTACTCTAAGTCACACCCAGATCTTATCATTAACCCAAATTTCAACCGATCCATAATTTCAATTCTGTATACAATCTCACTCTTCAATTTTTTTGTTTTATTTTTTAATTTACTTTTTATTTTATATTGGAGTATATTTGGGGTGGTGATGGACAGGGAGGCCTGGGTGTGGGTTTTATGGGGTCGAAGAGGGCGAGCGACTGATCTGATCTGATCTGATAGTTGATTTACAATGATCAGAATTATCACTGATTATTAAACAAAAAGACAATGAATTGACAATCTTTAAGTGCCAGAAGAAAAAAAAAGATAACCCAGAATTCTATACCAAATTAAAGCAAACTACATTGTCAGACAGACATAAGTTGAGATCATTCTTTTACAGAAGATCTATATATATTAATCACATTTCTTTTTAAAAACTTTATTCGTGTATAGTTGATTTAAAACTGTGTGCTAGTTTCAGGTATGCAACAAAGTGATTCAGTTATACATATACATATATCCATTCTTCTGCAGTTCTTTTCCTATATAGGCTGTTATAGAATATTGAATAGAATTCCTGTGCTCTAGGTCTTTGTTGATTATTGTGTATGGAGCAGTGTGTATATTCTTCTATTACTCCAATTTCCACAATTCTTTTATTCAAATGAGACTGCAATCTATTTTTCTTGCCACTTTTCCTCTAATGTCCAATTGTTTCCTAATATCCTTTATTCTCTTCTTATCCAACTCCAATTCTGTGGTCAATCATTTTATTCACTTATTTAAATCTTTACTACATTGCCCTTTCTCTCAATTTTAAAATTAACTCAACAAAATCATAGCTCTGGTAAATTCAACTCTCTGCCAACTCTGTACCCACATCAATGCAAATAAACATGGCTACTTGAAAGTGAAAGTCAACCAGTCATGTCCAACTCTTTGTGATCCCATGGACTATACAGTCCATAGAATTCTCCAGGCCAGAATACTGGAGTGGGTAGCCTTTTCCTTCTCCAGGGGATCTTCCCAACCCAGGGATTGAACCCAAGTCTCTTGCACTGCAGGTGGATTCTCCCCAGCTGAGCCACAAGGGAAGCCCTATCATGTTGGAAGATCACATTTTAAATGAGAGCACACACAATGCCAAGTGTGCTCTTATTTTTTGTTTGTATGTTGCTACATAATCATATCTCCTTAGTCCATTTACTTCCCAGTCCTTTAGAAGCTTATTCATAGCTTGATTTTCCTCCTCAAACCCACCAATACTTATTTCACCAACCATATTCTCTAGCACTTGCTTTTCCTAGACTGATGTTGCTATTTTTAATAGTTAATATAGCAATAGGTTGTGCTAATTAAAAATCATATTTTCTACTTGATTATTTCTGGCACTATCTATGTGATAGTTTATTTTGCTTTTTTTCCCTGTAACTCAAATGGTTTACTATATAGGGAAAGTAAAAAGTAAAAGTAGGCAAAGAGCAAATTAGCCAAGATGGCATGGTCAGGTTCTCCCACCCCATGGCCTCTCGCTCTTGCCCCACATTTTGTAAACAAGGATTATGCACCAGCTGAGGTCACTTAACACTGCACATGCACATCATGAGGTTATCACTTGGTCACTGGCTACTTTGAACCATGAGCTTCACCATGAGAGCCCTGGCTGCTGCTGCATCAGGGCTACACTGGAGCAGCATCATGGTTATGTTATATGAGATTATCTTGTGGCCACATTATGGTTATGTTGTGGCTCCTGCTCTGACTGCTGTGTCAGCCAGGAGAAAGGTTGTGTCATGGTTTCTGTGCCAGCCAGGAGAGAATAAATGTGTCTGTAGTTCCTACAGCTCCTCACATCTTCGTCCAGCCTCTTAGCTCATACCTTTCCTACCCTGGGTTCAGCAAACAGTACAGACTCTGAATAGCAAGACAATTGGTGCTGTGAACAGGAGCAACAATACACTATATCATCTATATTTTGAATAACTATTTTGCTATTTGGAAATTTACAGAAAAACCATAATATGACATGCAAATATGAGTTAAATCTTTTTCTTTTCAATATTATAGTTCTTATTTCATTTTTAGTGGTTTGGCTGCAGTGTTTCAAAAGTTCTTGCTATTTGTTCTAAGTTCTGCTTAGTCAAGGAGTTTTCCATCTATTTCTAGATTAATAACTGGTTTTTTTTTTTAACAGAAAAAAAGGCATATCTCAGGGCACACATTTATAAAGCTAACTGGAAGTGCAATGCTCATGAATGGAATTTTTCTGCTTGTGGGCTCAGCTTTAGACTGTTGAGATTGAAAGTTGTTCGTTGTCTACAGAATCACCAAATGCCTTTATGCTGAGCTGTATTTTTCATAAAGCTATTCAAATACGGTGGGGGAAAATCAATAATTAATCTGCATCTGTGATATAAGTGTATAGTTGCTGGCATTTTGTATGTGATGAAGAAGTTGAAATCTAACTGTATATTGTATATACTTGTATTTAATCTCCAAATTTCAAGTTTTCTTTGAGTCCTGAGTTTTTTTAATAGTCAATCGCTCCTAAGTAGAAAACTCTGATTTTGTACCTAAAAAAAGCACCAGGATATAAGAGCTAACTGGTGTGGGAGAGTTAGACTGTGTTGTATACTGACTTCTGAACGAGCTCCTATGTTTCAGCCTGTCACTTTTCAGCCTTCTTCTATATAGAATTTCTGAATTTTAAATTGTGGGATTTTTTTTTCAAAGTTACTGCTGCAAAATATTTTCTTTGCATATCCTCTGCAGCATGCACTCTAGTCTGTGAATTCTTCTGCCATTGTAAATCAGCTTCTATTCCTTTATTCGCTTTTAGCCTTTTAAATTTTTGTTAAAATCTCTGATATGTAGATGCCTCTGTTTCCATTCTCTTTTCCTTGTGTACTGATGATTACTTTTATTTTTTTATTTATTACAGTTTTACTGAGTTGTTTGGAGAAAAGAGAGACAGAATGTTTCATCAGTCTGCCATTTTAAACTGAAGTAACTTTTATACATTTCATAACTGAATTGTCTATATGGTTTAGGGTTAAGTATATATTATGCATTTTACTATTTTATTATTAATATATTCTTTTGTTCTCTTCTCTCTTGGATTCATTTTTTTTTTCTGGGGAATATACTTTAATAATTAATCAAGAAGAAGGAATTAATTTCAAGCTTCCTGATTTCTTGAATGTCTTAAAATGTGTTTCTTGTGCTTTTTCATTCGAATATAATTTAGAGTAGTTCCAAATTTTTCATAAAGTAGGCAACTTTGAATGTTTTCTAGAATAGTGGAAATTTTTATTTTTCTCTTTCTGTTAGCTTATAAAAATTTCCATTTGTTCTTAAATGCTAAGTCACTTCAGTCGTGTTTGACCCTTTGAAACCCTAAGGACTGTAGGCTCCCAGTCTCCTCTGTCCATCGGATTCTCCAAGCAAGAACACTGGAGTGGGTTGCCATGTCCTCCTTCAGGAGATCTTCCAGACCCAGGGACTGAACTTACATCTAATTATGTTTCCCGCATTAGAATGCTGTTTTTTTTTTTTTTTTTTTTCTTTTCTTTACACCTAGCACCAACTGGAAAGTCCCCATTTGTTCTTAAGAAGTAACAAATGTCACCACGATGTTATTGCTTTTGTCAATAACAATAAGCTTCACTGATTCCATATGAGAACTGAAAACTTTCCTTAGATTAAGGATTTTAAGAAATTTTATTTCTTTGACTATTTCCTATCCATTCATTTCTTACATCTATTCTCTACATCTCTTAACTTTCAAATATATATATATCAGATCAGATCAGATCAGATCAGTCGCTCAGTCATGTCCGACTCTCTGCGACCCCATGAACTGCAGCACGCCAGGCCTCCGCCTCCCTATCCATCACCAGCTCTCGGAGGTCACTCAGACTCACATTCATCGAGTCAGTGATGCCATCCAGCCATCTCATCCTCTGTCGTCCCCTTCTCCTCCTGCCCTCAATCCCTCCCAGCATCAGAGTCTTCTCCAATGAGTCAACTCTTCGCATGAGGTGGCCAAAATACTGGAGTTTCAGCTTTAGCATCATTCCTTCCAAAGAAATTCCAGGGCTGATCTCCTTCAGAATGGACCATGGTTGGATCTCCTTGCAGTCCGAAGGACTCTCAAGAGTCTTCTCCAACACCACAGTTCAAAAGCATCAATTCTTCGGCTCTCAGCCTTCTTCACAGTCCAGCTCTCACATCCATACATGACCACAGGAAAGACCATAGCCTTGACTAGGTGAACTTTTGCTGGCAAAGTGATGTCTCTGCTTTTGAATATGCTATCTAGGTTGGTCATAACTTTCCTTTCAAGGAGTAAGCGTCTTTTAATTTCATGGCTGCAGTCACCATCTGCAGTGATTTTGGAGCCCAGAAAAATAAAGTCTGACACTGTTTCCATTGTTTCTCCATCTATTTCCCATGAAGTGATGGGACCAGATGCCATGATCTTCGTTTTCTGAATGTTGAGCTTTAAGCCAACCTTTTCACTCTCCACTTTCACTTTCATCAAGAGGCTTTTTATTTCCTCTTCACTTTTTTCCTATTTTTTTGTCTTGTATTTTGAGAGAATTCTTGTCTTGACCTTTATTATATTGATTTTTTTTCAGCAGGAGCAAAGCTACTATTTGGCCTTCATATAACTTCTTAACTGCATCCCCCCATCCCCACCCCTATGCCCCAGCAGCCAATGCTGCTGCTGCTAAGTCGCTTCAGTCGTGTCTGACTCTGTGCGACCCCATAGACTGCAGCCCACCAGGCTCCCCTGTCCCTGGGATTCTCCAGGCAAGAGCACTGGAACGGGGTGCTATTTCCTTCTCCAATGCATGAAAGTGAAAAGTGAAAGTGAAGTCGCTCGGTCGTGTCTGACTCTTAGCGACCCCACGGACTAAAGCCTACCAGACTCCTACGCCCATGGGATTTTCCAGGCAAGAGTACTGGAGTGGAGTGCCATTGCCTTCTCCCCAGCAGCCACTATGACCTGTATATTGCTTCATAAAAGAATTCTCCAAAACCTACTGTCTTAAGAAAGTTTCTAATAGCATCTCTGTGTCTGGAGTCCAACTAAGGCGTAATTGTATTCTTCTGTTTCAGGGTTTTTCACAAGATGGCGTCATGGTTTGGTTCAGACTGTAAAGAGTCTGCCCTCAATGCGGAGACCTGGTTTTGATCCCTGGGTCGGGAAGAATCCCCTGGAGAAGAAAATGGCAACCCACTCCAGTATTCTTGCCTGGAAAATCCCATGAATGGAGAAGTCTGGCGGGCTACAGTCCATGGGGTCTGAAAGAGTCAGACACCACTGAGCAACTTCACTTTCTTTCACTTTCTGCTTCAAGATTTTTCCCAAGATGGCAGTCAAGGTTTTGTCCAGGAATGACGTTTCATCTGAATGTTTGAATGAGGGAATGTCTACTTTCAAATTCATTCACGTGATTGTTGGCAAGATGCAACTTCTCTGCATTATTGGATGAAGGGATTCAGTTTCTTACTAATCACTGACTGGTGAGTCCCTCAGTTCACTGCTATAGGGGCTTCTTATGTCAGTTGACGTTCATCTGAGTGAGTAAGCATGGGGATAAAAGGAGAGGAAGGTAGATGCCATAGTCTCCTTGTAAATTTATCTCTGAAGCACTATCCATTAATTTTGCCTTATTCTCTGTGTTAGAAGAAAATCACTAGCTCCAGCCCAAAGACAAAGAACTAAGGCAATACCAGAAGTTAGGGGTTATTTGGAGCCATCCTGGAGCCTTGATTCCAACTTGTGTTTCTTCCAGTCCAGCATTTCTTATGATGCACTCTGCATATAAGTTAAATAAACAGGGTGACAATATACAGCCTTGACGTACTCCTTTTCCTATTTTGAACCAGTCTGTTGTTCCATGACCAGTTCTAACTGTTGCTTCCTGACCTGCATACAGATTTCTCAAGAGGCAGATGAGGTGGTCTGGTATTCCCATCTCTTTCAGAATTTTCCACAGTTTATTGTGATCCACACAGTCAAAGGCTTTGGCATAGTCAATAAAGCAGAAATAAATGTTTTTCTGGAACTCTCTTACTTTTTCGATGATCCAGCAGATGTTGGCAATTTGATCTCTGGTTCCTCTGCCTTTTCTAAAACCAGCTTGAACATCAAGAAGTTCACGGTTCACATATTGCTGAAGCCTGGCTTGGAGAATTTTGAGCATTACTTTACCAGTGTGTGGGATGAGTGCAATTGTGTGGTAGTTTGAGCATTCTTTGGCATTGCCTTTCTTTGGGATTGGGATGAAAACTGACCTTTTCCAATCTTGTGGCCACTGCTGAGTTTTCCAAATTTGCTGGCATGTTGTGCAGCACTTTAACAGCATCATCTTTCAGGATTTGGAATAACTCCACTGGAATTCCATCACCTCGACTAGCTTTGTTCATAGTGATGCTTTATAAGGCCCACTTGACTTCACATTCCAGGATGTTTGGCTCTAGGTGAGTGATCACATCATCATGATTATCTGGGTCATGAAGCTCTTTTTTGTACAGTTCTTCTGTGTATTCTTGCCACCTCTTCTTAATATCTTCTGCTTCTGTTAGGTCCATACCATTTCTGTCCTTTATCGAGCCCATCTTTGCATGAAATGTTTCTCTGGTATCTCTGATTTTCTTGAAGAGATCCCTAGTCTTTCCCATTCTGTTGTTTTCCTCTATTTCTTTGCATTGATCACTGAGGAAGGCTTTCTTATCTCTTCTTGCTATTCTTTGGAACTCTGCATTCAGATGTTTATATCTTTCCTTTTCTCCTTTGCTTTTTGCTTCTCTTCTTTTCACAGCTATTTGTAAGGCCTCCCCCAGACAGCCATTTTGCTTTTTTGCATTTCTTTTCCATGGGGATGGTCTTGATCCCTGTCTCCTGTACAATGTCCGGAACCTCATTCCATAGTTCATCAGGCACTCTATCTATCAGATCTAGGCCCTTAAATCTATTTCTCACTTCCACTGTATAATCATAAGGGATTTGATTTAGGTCATACCTGAATGATCTAGTGGTTTTCCCTACTTTCTTCAATTTCAGTCTGAATTTGGCAATAAGGAGTTCATGGTCTGAGCCACAGTCAGCTCCTGGTCTTGTTTTTGCTGATTGTATAGAGCTTCTCCATCTTTGGCTGCAAAGAATATAATCGATCTGATTTTGGTGTTGACCATCTGGTGATGTCCATGTATAGAGTCTTCTCTTGTGTTGTTGGAAGAGGGACGTCGACTAGGCAACCATAACTGAGCACTGAAAAAACAAACAAACAGTGGTTGTAAGAATCAGAAGAGATACTCAAATTGATTATAATTATATCCTCTAAGAAGAAGGCAATGACACCCCACTCCAGTACTCTTGCCTTGAAAACCCCATGGATGGAGAAGCCTGGAAGGCTGCAGTTCATGGGGTCGCAAAGAGTCAGACACGACTGAGCGACTGATCTGATCTGATCTGGAGCTTTACCAAGCACCTGTTGCCCATTACACTGATTTTAAGGTTAATAGCTAAATGGCACCCCACTCCAGTGCTTTTGCCTGGAAAATCCCATGGATGGAGGAGCCTGGTGGGCTGCAGTCCATGAGGTCGCTAAGAGTCGGATACGACTAAGAGACTTCACTTTCACTTTTCATTTTCACATTGGAGAAGGAAATGGCAACCCACTCCAGTGTTCTTTCCTGGAGAATCCCAGGGACGGGGGAGCCTGGTGGGCTGCCATCTATGGGGTCGCACAGAGTCGTACACGAGTGAAGCGACTTAGCAGCAGCAGCAGCAGCTAAAAATTATCTTTCCTTTTAAAATAGTGATCAGTTAATTTTTAACAAATGTTAAATCCTTCAGAATCTTTTAGAGGATATGCTGCTGCTAAGTTGCTTCAGTCGTGTCCAACTGTGTGCTACCTCTGTGGACTGCAGCCCACCAGGCTCCCCCGTCCCTGGGATTCTCCAGGCAAGAACACTGGAGCAGGGTGCCATTTCCTTTTTCAATGCATGAAAGTGAAAAGGGAAAGCGAAGTCGCTCAGTCGTGTCAGACTCTTAGCGACCCCATGGACTGTAGCCTACCAGGCTCCTCCATCCATGGGGTTTTCAAGGCAAGAGTACTGGAGTGGGGTGCCATTGCCTTCTTCTTAGAGGATATAATTATAATCAATTTGAGTATCTCTTCTGATTCTTACAACCACTGTTTTTTTTTTTTTTTTTTTTTTTTTTTCTTCAGTGATCAGTTATGGTTGCCTAGTCGACTTATGATCATTGTATATATAGTTTTGCACATTTACAATTAAAAGACTTTTTTGATCAGTGCAGAAAGTCCTCAACATGGGAAAAAGCTATATGCTGCTGGTAGTGAATACAGATTCCAGTTTTAAGACCCTGGCTTGTGTGCTCATGCAGAGAGAAATTGAGTGAAGGCAGAGCCTGGTTGGTCCACATAACAGTTGTCTCCTGTGCACAGTAGAAAAGTTATTTGAGAAACTCTTCTTTTTCTCTCCAGAACCAAGACTCATGCTGGGTTTTTCTGCTTCTAAATAGAGAAACCTATTTTAGATTTAACCTGAGGGCAGCAACTCTGAGAGGAGCTTCATTCAGTTATTTCTCTGGTCTTTAATTTATTACACCAAACCTGCCCCATGGCTCACTGAATTTTTCAATCCTTCTGGCTTTGATTTGAGGTTCAGCCACAGCTTTTCCAGGAAAAACTTTTTTATGAGGTTCCGTGTCTCTTTCATGTAGATATTCTCAGAGTTTCTTTATCTGTTGGGTTTTCTAGTGAATCTCAATTTATCTCCTTTTCAATCCAGAGGTTCTTTAAATCTTGCTCTTTTAATACAACACTTTCTGAATTTCTGGATGGTGGAAATAGTCCTCTCAGTTTGACTAGGCTTTAAATGGACTTGCCTTCCCAGGTGGTTCAGATGGTAAACAATCTGCCTGTTATGCAGAAAACCTGGATTTAATCCCTGGGTGAGGAAAATCCTCTGGAGAAGGTAATGGCTGCTACTGCTGCTGCTGCTGCTGCTGCTGCTGCTGCTGCTGCTGCTGCTGCTGCTGCGTGCTGCTGCTGCTGCTGCTGCTGCTGCTAAGTCGCTTCCGACTCTGTGCAACCCCATAGATGGCAGCCCACCAGGCTCCCCCGTCCCTGGGGTTCTCCAGACAAGAACACTAGAGTGGGTTGCCATTTCCTTCTCCAATGCATAAAAGTGAAAAGTGAAAAAGAAGTCGCTCAGCCGTGTCCGACTCTAGCAACCCCATGGACCGCAGGCTACCAGGCTCCTCCGTCCATGGGATTTTCCAGGCAAGAGTACTGGAGTGGGGTGCCATTGCCTTCTCCCAAGGTAATGGCTACTCACTCCAATATTCTATACTTGAGAATTCCATGGACAGAGGAGCCTGGTGGGTCACAAAAAGTTGGACACGACTGAGTGACAAACAGTTTTTTTTTTCACTTACTGACTCTAGGGCCTGAAGAGATTTTACTTGCCATGCTGCCTAAACTGCTGACACACATATTTGTGTGTATGATAAGCATCACTGAAGATTTCTGGCAATAGAAGGCTTTTATACTGAAGCAAAGCAAATGTGAACATGTGCTTTTAAATACTTAATTTCATTAAGTTCTGACCAACTAGATTTTTCAAAAGATACTTTAATCTGTAGACCTTAATTCTGTCATTTTGCCACACACTACTTTGTCTCTCACATTTAGAATCAAACCTCACACCTGCCTGAGATGCTTGAAGGGCACAAACAAAACCTTGTGTCCACCAGGACCAAGGGAAAGGAACAGTGAACTCCTCAAGAGACTGAGCCAGACTTGCCTGTGACTGTCTGAGGGTCTCTGCAGAGGCACGTTTCAGCAGTGGCCTGCAGTGGGGACAGGGGCTCTGGCAGCCACAATCCTAGGAGGCATGGTGTGTGGTGTAGGTCCACTTGGAGGAGGTCACTATAGAGCTGCTGAGCAGATGACCCACACATTGGAGAACAATTATACCAAAGAAGCTCTCACACCATTGCAAAATTTCTAGGCCCCACAACAGATTTCCTAACCTGGGGGTATACAGCAAAGGGACTGAGAATCCCCAGGGAACTTGACTTTGAAGATCAGTGGAATTTGATTAGAGAACTTCCACAGGACTGGGAAAAGAGACTCTTGGAGGGCACAAACAAAATCTTGTGAGCATCAGGACCCAGGAGAAGGGAACAGTGACTCCATAAGAGATTGGGTCAGACTTGGCTGTGAATGTTTTGGAGTCTCTTGCAGAGGCATGGGTCAACAGTGGCTTGCCTCAGGGACAGACAGTCCTGGGAGACAGACTGGTGTAAGTTCTTAGGAGTTGGTCACCATTACCACCATTATCTCTACCATAGTCTGGCCTGAGGCCCAATTACAGGGAGATAACACAGCCCCACCCATCAGCAGAAAATTAGATAATTGAAAAAGCAAGAGAGTTCCAGGAAAACATCTACTTCTGCTTTATTGAATATGCCAAAGCCTTTGACTGTGTGGATCACAACAAACTGTGGAAAATTCTATAAGAGATGGGAATACCAGACCACTTTTCCTGCCTCCTGAGTAATCTGTATGCAGGTCAAGAAGGAACAGTTAGAAGTGGACATGGATCAACACATGGAACAATGAACTGGTTCCAAACAGGGAAAGGAGTCCGTCAAGGTTGTATATTGACACCCTGCTTATTTAATTTATATGCAGAGTACATCATGAGAAATGCTGGGCTAGATGAAGCACAAGCTAAAATCAAGATTGCCAGGAGAAATATCAATAAGCTCAGACATGCAGATGACACCACCCTTATGGCAGAAAGTGAAGAACTAAAGAGCCTCTTGATGAAATTGAAAGCAGAGAGTGAAAAAGTTGGCTTAAAGCTCAACATTGAGAACTAAGAACACCATATCCAGTCCCATCACTTCATGGCAAATAGATGGGGATACAATGGAAACAGTGACAAACTTTATTTTTTGGGTTCCAAAATCACTTCAGATGGGACTGCAACCACAAAATTAAAAAGACCATTGCTCCTTGGAAGAAAAGCTATGACCAACCTCGACAGCATATTGAAAAGCAGAGACATTACTTTGCCAACAAAGGTCCATATAGTCAAAGCTATAGTTTTTCCAATAGTCATGTATGGATGTGAGAGTTGGGCTATAAAGAAAACTGAGCACTGAAGAATCGATGCTTTTGAACTGTGGTGTTGGAGAAGACAAGAGTTTCTTGGACTGCAAGGAGATCCAACCAGTCCATCCTAAAGGAAATCAGTCCTGAATATTCATTGGAAGGACTGATGCTGAAACTGAAACTCCAATACTCTGGCCACCTAATGGGAAGAACTGACTCATTTGAAAATACCCTGATGCTGGCAAAGATTGAAGACAGGAGGAAAAGGGGGTGACAGAGGATGAGATGGCTGGATGGCATCGCCGAATCAATGGACATGAGTTTCAGCAAGCTTCAGAAGTTGGTGATGGACAGGGAAGCCTGGCATGCTACAGTCCATGGTGTCACAAAGAATTGGACACAACTGAGCAACTGAACTGAACTTAACTAACCATGGCCTTGCCCACCAGAAGAAGACCCTGTTTCCCTCACAGCTAGTCCCTCCCATCAAAAACTTGAACAAGTCTTTTATCTTCATCCATAGAGGAAAAACAGAATGAAAACGGCAACCACAGAAAACTAACCAAAATGGTCATATGTTTTTGTAGTTTAATGAAGTTATGAGCCATGCCATGTAGAGCACCCTAAGATGAATGGGTCATGGTGGAGAGTTCTGAAAAAAATGTGGCCCATTGGAGAAAGGAATGGCAAACTGCTTCAGCATTCTTGCCTTGAGAACCCCATGAACATTATGAGAAGGCAAAAAGATATGACACTGAAAGATGAACATCCCCAGTTAGTAGGAGTCCAATATGCTAACAGAAAATGCAAAGCAATAGCACCAGAAGGAATAAAGAGACTGAGACAAAGTGGAAATGATGCCCAGTTTTGGATGTGTCTGGTCATGAAAGCAGAGACTGATGTTGTAAAGACCAATAGTGCATAGGAACTGGAATGTTAGGTCCATGAATCAAAGTAATTGGAAGTGGTCAAACAGGAGATGGCAAGCATGAGCATCAGAGTCTTAGAAATCAGTTAACTAAAATGGTTGGGAATGGGAGAATTTAATTCAGATGAACATTTTATCTATTACTGTGGGCAAAAAATCTATCAGAAGAAATGGAGTCACCTTCATAGTCAACAAAAGAGTCCAAAATGAAATATTTGGGTGCTATCTCAAAAATGAGAGAATGATCTCTGTTCATTTCCAAGGCAAACCATTCAATAACACAGTAATTCAAGTCTACTAACAAACCATTAATGCTGAAAAAGCTGAAGTTGAATGGGTCTATGAAGATCTATGACACTCTGAAAGTGTTGTACTCAATACGCCAGCAAATTTGCTAAACTCAATAGCGGCCACAGTATTGACAAAATTAAGTTTTCATTCCAATCTCAAAGAAAGGCAATGTCAAAGAATACTCAGACTACCGCACAATTGCACTCATCTCATGCTAGTAAAGTAATGCTCAAAATTCTCCAAGCCAGGCTTCAGCAATATGTGAACCGTGAACTTCCTGATGTTCAAGCTGGTTTTAGAAAAGGCAGAGGAACCAGAGATCAAATTGCCAGCATCCTCTGGATCATGGAAAAAGCAAGAGAGTTCCAGAAAAACATCTATTTCTGCTTTATTGACTATGCCAAAGCCTTTGACTGTGTGGATCACAATAAACTGTGGAAAATTCTGAAAGAGATGGGAATACCAGACCACCTGACCTGCCTCTTGAGAAACCTATATGCAGGTCAGGAGGCAACAGTTAGAACTGGTCATGGAACAACAGACTGGTTCCAAATCAGGAAAGGAGTACATCAAGGCTGTATATTGTCACCCTGCTTATTTAACTTATATGTAGAGTACATCATGAGAAACGCTGGGCTGGAAGAAGCACAAGCTGGAATCAAGATTGCCGAGAGAAATATCAATAACCTCAGATATGCAGATGACACCACCCTTATGGCAGAAAGTGAAGAGGAACTACAAAGCCTCTTGATGAAAGTGAAAGTGGAGAGTGAAAAAGTTGGCTTAAAGCTCAACATTCAGAAAACTAAAATCATAGCATCTAGTCCCATCACTTCATGGGAAATAGATGGAGAAACAGTGGAAACAGTGTCAGGCTTAATTTTTCTGGGCTCCAAAATCACTGCAGATGGTGACTGCAGCCGTGAAATCAAAAGATGCTTACTCCTTGGAAGAAAAGTTATGACCAACCTAGATAGCATATTGAAAAGCAGAGACATTACTTTGCCAACTAAGGTCCCTCTGGTCAAGGCTACGGTTTTTCCTGTGGTCATGTATGGATGTGAGAGCTGGACTGTGAAGAAGGCTGAGCGCCGAAGAATTGATGGTTTTGAACTGTGGTGTTGGAGAAGACTCTTGAGAATCCCTTGGACTGCAAGGAGATACAACCAGTCCATTCTGAAGGAGATCAGCCCTGGGATTTCTTTGGAAGGAATGATGCTAAAGCTGAAACTCCAGTACTTTGGCCACCTCATGAGAAGAGTTGACTCATTGGAGAAGACTCTGATGCTGGGAGGCATTGAGGGCAGGAGGAGAAGGGGACGACAGAGGATGAGATGGCTGGATGGCATCACCGACTCAATGGACATGAGTTTCAATGAACTCCAGGAGTGGTGATGGACAGGGAAGTGTGGCGAACTGCAGTTCATGGGGTCGCAAAGAGTCGGACAAGACTGACCGACTGAACTGTACTGAACTGAGCATACTGAGGAGCATGAAAAAGTTAGCTTAAAACTCAACATTCATAAACCTAAGATTGTGGGATCCAGGCCTATTCCTTCATGGCAAATAGATGGGGAAACAATGGAAACAGTGGCAGAATATTTCTTGTGCTCCAAAATCATTGCAGATGGTTACCTTAGCCATGAAATCAGAAGACACTTTCTCCTTGAAGTAAAAGCTATGACAAACCTAGATCAGATCAGATCAGATCAGTTGCTCAGTCGTGTCTGACTCCTTGCGACCCCATGAATCACAGCACTCCAGGCCTCCCTGTCCATCACCAACTCCCGGAGTTCACTCAGACTCATGTCCATCGAGTCAGTGATGCCATCCAGCCATCTCATCCTCTGTCGTCCCCTTCTCCTCTTGCCCCCAATCCCTCCCAGCATCAGAGTCTTCTCCAATGAGTCAACTCTTCGCATAAGATGGCCAAAGTATTGGAGTTTCAGCTTTAGAATCATTCCTTCCAAAGAAATCCCAGGGCTGATCTCCTTCAGAATGGACTTGTTGGATCTCCTTGCAGTCCAAGGGACTCTCAAGAGTCTTCTCCAACACCACAGTGCAAAAGCATCAATTCTTTGGCGCTCAGCCTTCTTCACAGTCCAGCTCTCACATCCATACATGACCACAGGAAAAGCCATAGCCTTGACTAGATGGACCTTAGTTGGCAAAGTAATGTCTCTGCTTTTCAATATGCTATCTAGGTTGGTCATAACTTACCTTCCAAGGAGTAAACACCTTTTAATTTCATGGCTATAGTGACCATCTGCAGTGATTTTGGAGCCCAGAAAAATTAAGACTGACACTGTTTCCAGTGTTTCCCCTTCTACAAATCTAGACAGCATATTAAAAAACAGAGACATCACTTTGGCAACAAAGGCCTGTACAGGTAAAGCTACTGTTTTTCCATAGTTATGTATGGATGTGAACGTTGGACCTTAAATAAGGCTGAGTGCTGAAGAACTGATGCTTTTGAATTGTGGTGCTGGAGAAGACTCTTGAGAGTCCCTGGGTAACAAGGAGATCAAACCAGTCAATCTTAAAGGAAATCAACCCTGAATATTCACTGAAGGGACTGATGCTGAAGCTGAAGCTCCAATACTTTGGCCACCTAATGAGAAGTGCTGACTCATTAGTAAAGATCCTGATGCTGGGAAAGATTGAAGGCAAGAGAAGGAGATGACAGAGGATGAGATGATTGGATGGCATCACAGATTCAGTGGAAATTAGTTTGAGCAAACAAAGGGAGATAGTGAAGGACAGAGAAGCCTGGCGTGCTACAGTCCATGGGATCACAGAGTCAGACATGACTCTGCAACTGAGCAACAACTTTGTCTCTCAGTATACTTCTTATCCTTCTTATAACTGTTGTTTTTCCGAATGCATTGTTTCTCATCTGGATCCACCTCAATCCCATTTCCAGAGAAATTTAGCTCTCAATTCATAAAGCAGTACTACAATCAATTTTGCATAACTAGGATCCTCTGTTCTCTGAACAGAGGACTGCCAGCTCAAAGGCTCATCCTTTACTGAGTAGAGAGAACTAATCAGGGCTTTGGGATTCTGATTTCCCATTCTACTTTTGAAAATAAGCAACTCTATTTAGTTTGTATTATAAATTTAATTTCATTATACCACAGTTGAAATTGATTTTGAAAAAAATCATTTTTAAATGCCTGAGACTATAACTAAAAGCCAGAGAATATTTCAGCCTTAGTTTTTCTGCCAGTTATTCTGTTATTGAAAATGCTATGTTGTGATAGAATCAATATAACAAAACGGTATACTAAATCTCCTTTTAATCCCTTATGGATTTCCTTTGGTTTTATTTTTATATGGATAAGTTCAGGATGCCTAGCTAAGTTATTTCCATATGCTTTTAAAACAGAAAAATAAATATATATTTAAAAAGTAATTTGTTTTATTATGTCTTAAATTAAATGGAGAAGAAACAGAGTCCAAGCTGGTGGAATATGAAGACTTTGACCTCATATTCACTCACAGATACAGTGTATTTACAATTACTGGTAGAATAGTTATTCCTCTGAAAAGGATCTGATAGCTACATAAACAACAGCACCACCATAACACAAGAGGCCCATGGAGGAAGCAGGGGATTCAGAGGCATGGGTGCACCTTGGACCCTGCCCCAGATGTGGTGACCCCACAATCAGGAGGAATCCTCCCAAGTCCAAAACTCTAACTCAAGAAGCAAAGGGATTCTTTCTGACAATCAGGCACCTTGACCCTGGGAAGCTGACACTGGAAAGATGAGCGCCCTAAACATCCTGTTTGTAAAATTAATAGAGAAGGAAATGGCAACCTATTCCAATATTTTTACCTGGAAAACCCTGTGGACAGTGGAGCCTGAAGGGCTGCTGTCCATAGGGTCACGTAGAGTTGGACACAACTGAAGCGACTTAGCATACATGAATGCACTGGAGAAGGAAATCCCAACCCACTCCAATATTCTTGCCTAGAGAATCCCAGGGACAGAGCAGCCTGGTGGGCTGCCATCTGTAGGGTCACACAGAGTCAGACATGACTGAAGTGATGCAGCAACAGCAATAGCAAGAGCAGGAAAATCATAAAGCTGTAAGGAATGGTGGTCCTACTCTTAAAGGTCTCCTGCACAAACCCTCTGGCAGAGATTTAGCAAAAAAGTAACAGATTAAAAAGTTCAGAGACTAATTTTAAAGCAACTTTAGGAGAGGTAGGGACCTGCAGGGACCTGCTGGTGATGGAACCTACTGGCACCATTTTTGGTCCCCTCTCTCTAACATGCCACTTTAGAGGCTGTGCTGTGCCCACATGTGCTATAGCAAGGCTGGGTGAGCCCTCTGTGACCACCCACTGCTACAAGTACCCAAGTCACAATTTGGCCAGGTGAGCCATCTTAGTTCCCTCTACCCTGTGCAGGGGCCAAACTGCAACAGGTGTGGGTGAGCATGCCAACCCCCTGCTTCTGGTGCTAGAATCAAGCAGCAACTGGGCTTGGTGAGGACCTGAACCCCACCCTCCCTGTGCAGCAGGCAGGCTGCAACCATGCTTGGAGGATGATCCTCTGAACTCCACCTTTCCTGGCAAAAGCGAGACCATGACTGGGCTAGTCAAGAGCCCTGAGTCCCACCCTCACCACATAGCAGCCAAGCCACCATCACCCCAGATTGGTATCTGAAGCTCCTCCCACAGTGACTGAATCACAACAGGGACAGACAAGCAACTCAAACTTGCCCTTTCCACACAGTGGCCAAGCCACAATGAGGTGAGCAAATGTGATTCCTGTCCTCCCCAGGCAGCAGCCATGGCCATACCACAGCTGGTAAGTTCATGTAGCCCACACAAAAGATGCCCATAGAGTGCCTGGCTCTGGTGACCAGGGGAGATTGCACTTATGAGACACACAGAATAGCTCCTACATGAGACCACTCTTTCAAGAATGAGCAAAGTACCTGGTTAACCTAACACATATAGATAAACACAAGCAAATTGAGGAGACACGGAAAGATCTTAATGAAATAGACATAAACAACTTACTTGATCAGATCAGATCAGATCAGATCAGTCGCTTAGTCGTGTCCGACTCTTTGCGACCCCATGAATCGCAGCATGCCAGGCCTGTCCATCACCAACTCCCAGTCTTCACTGAGACTCACATCCATCGAGTCAGTGATGCCATCCAGCCATCTCATCCTCTGTCATCCCCTTCTCCTCTTGCCCTCAATACCTCCCAGCATCAGAGTCTTCTCCAATGAGTTAACTCTTCACATGAGGTGGCCAAAGTACTGGAGTTTCAGCTTTAGCATCATTCCTTCCAAAGAAATCCCAGGGCTGATCTCCTTCAGAATGGACTGGTTGGATCTCCTTGCAGTCCAAGGGACTCTCAAGAGTCTTCTCCAACACCACAGTTTAAAAGCATCAATTCTTTGGCGCTCAGCCTTCTTCACAGTCCAGCTCTCACATCCATACATGACCACAGGAAAAACCATAGCCTTGACTAGGCGAACCTTTGTTGGCAAAGTAATGTCTCTGCTTTTGAATATGTGATCTAGTTTGGTCATAACTTTTCTTTCAAGGAGTAAGTGTCTTTTAATTTCATGGCTGCACTCACCATCTGCAGTGATTTTGGAGCCCAGAAAAATAAAGTCTGACACTGTTTCCACTGTTTCCCCATCTATTTCCCATGAAGTGATGGGACCAGATGCCATGATCTTGGTTATCTGAATGTTGAGCTTTAAGCCAACTTTTCCACTCTCCACTTTCAGTTTCATCAAGAGGCTTTTTAGTTCCTCTTTACTTTGTGCCATAAGGGTGGTGTCATCTGCATATCTGAAGTTATTGAGATTTCTCCCAGCAATCTTGATTCCAACCTGTGTTTCTTCCAGTCCAGCGTTTCTCATGATGTACTCTGCATATAAATTAAATAAACAGGGTGACAATATACAGTCTTGACATACTCCTTCTCCTATTTGGAACCAGTCTGTTGTTCCATGTCCAGTTCTAACTGTTGCTTCTTGACCGGCATACAAATTTCTCAAGAGGCAGATCAGGTGGTCTGCTATTCCCATCTTTCAGAATTTTCCACAGTTGATTGTGATCCACACAGTCAAAGGCTTTGGCATAGTCAATAAAGCAGAAATAGATGTTTTTCTGGAACTCTCTTGCTTTTTCCATGATCCAGAGGATGTTGGCAATTTGATCTCTGGTTCCTCTGCCTTTTCTAAAACCAGCTTGAACATCAGGAAGTTCACGGTTCACATATTGCTGAAGCCTGGCTTGGAGAATTTTGAGCATTACTTTACTAGCGTGTGAGATGAGTGCAATTGTGTGGTAGTTTGAGCATTCTTTGGCATTGCCTTTCTTTGGGATTGGAATGAAAACTGACCTTTTCCAGTCCTGTGGCCACTGCTGAGTTTTCCAAATTTGCTGGCATATTGAGTGCAGCACTTTCACAGCATCATCTTTCAGGATTTGGAATAGCTCCACTGGAATTCCATCACCTCGACTAGCTTTGTTCCTAGTGATGCTTTCTAAGGCCCACTTGACTTCACATTCCAGGATGTCTGGTTCTAGGTGAGTGATCACACCATCGTGATTATCTGGGTCATGAAGATCTTTTTTGTACAGTTCTTCTGTGTATTCTTGCCACCTCTTCTTAATGTCTTCTGCTTCTGTTAGGTCCATACCATTTATGTCCTTTATCGAGCCCATCTTTGCATGAAATGTTCCTTTGGAATCTCTGATTTTCTTGAAGAGATTCCCTAGTCTTTCCCATTCTGTTGTTTTCCTCTATTTCTTTGCATTGATCGCTGAAGAAGGCTTTCTTATCTCTTCTTGCTATTCTTTGGAACTCTGCATTCAGATGTTTATATCTTTCATTTTCTCCTTTGCCTTTTGCTTCTCTTCTTTTCACACCTATTTGTAAGGCCTCGCCAGACAGCCATTTTGCTTTTTTGAATTTCTTTTACATGGGGATAGTCTTGATCCCTGATAAAAAGTTCAAAATAATTTTGTAATTAAAAAAATAAGCTCACTGATGTTGGAAAAAGAATGAATGAACGCAAAACTTCAAGAAGGAGACAGAAAATGTAAGTAGCAAACGGCAGTTATATCTAAACTGAAACATGTTCAGTTCTTTTCAGTTCAGTCGCTCAGTCATGTCTGACTCTAGGTGATCCCATGAATTGCAGCACTCCAGGCCTCCCTGTCCATCACCAACTCCCGGAGTTCACTCAAACTCACGTCCATCGAGTCAGTGATGCCATTCAGCCTTCTCATTCTCTGTTGTTCCCTTCTCCTTCTGCTCCCAATCCCTCCCACCATCAGAGTCTTTTTCAATGAGTCAACTCTTTGCATGAGGTGGCCAAAGTATTGGAGTTTCAGCTTTAGCATTAGTCCTTCCAAAGAACACCCAGGACTGATCTCCTTTAGAATGCACTGGTTAGAAGGGTTCAATAGCAGAGTGGATGAGACAGAAGAATGAATCAGTGAGCTGGAAAACAATGCAATGGAACTCAACCAAACAGAGCAACAAAATTAAAAAGGAATTAAAAGAGGTAAAAATAACTATGGAATGGTAGGACAACATCATTATGTCATTCACATTATAGGGGTTCTAAAGGAGAAGAGAGAAAGGCCAGAAAAATTATTTGAAAAGAAAAAAAAGTGGCTGAAAACTTCCATAATCTGAGGAAGGAAACAGACATCCAACTTTAGGAAGCCTAGAGAGTTTCAAATAAGATGAACTAGAGGCAAAGTATTTGTGATTTGAAAGCTATAAGACATTGATGAAAGAGATTAAAGGCAACACAAACAAATGAATGATATATTGTGATATATATATTGATTTCTGCCATACAACAATGTGAATCAGCCATATGTATATGTATACACATATCCCCTACAACTTTGTCAAGTGATTATCCTCCATTTAAAAACTTAAAAAAAAGATACATTGTGCTCATGAATTGAAATAATTAGTATTGTTAAAATGCTCATACTACACAAAACAAGTGAAAGTGAAAGTTAGTCACACAGTTGTGTCCAACTCTTTGCAATTCCATGGATTGTAGCCTGCTCAGTTCCTCTATTCATGGATTTTCCAGGCAAAAGTACTGGAGGAGTGGGTTGCTGCTTTCTTCTCCTGGAAATCTTCTTGACTTGGGGATCAAACCCGGTCTCCTGCATTGCAGGCAGATTCTTTACCAACTGAGTCACTAGGAATGCCCATCCATACTGCTGCTGCTGCTGCTAAGTCGCTTCAGTCATGTCCGACTGTGTGCTACCCCATAGACGGCAGCCCACCAGGCTTCCCTGTCCCTGGGATTCTCCAGGCAAGAACACTGGAGTGGGTTGCCATTTCCTTCTCCAATGCTTGAAAGTGAAAATGAAAGTGAAGTCGCTCAGTAGTATCCGACTGTAGCGCCCCCGTGGACTGCAGTCTACCAGGCTGCATGGGATTTTCCAGGCAAAAATACTGGAATGGGTGCCATTGCCTTCTCTGCATCCATACTACACAAAGCTATTTACAAATTCAATGCAATTCCCATCAAAATAACATGGAATTTACAGAACTAGATCAAATAATTCTAAAATTAGTATGGATCCACAGAAAGACTTCTAATAGCCAAAACTATCTTGAGAAAGAAGAACAAGGCTGGACATATCATGTTTCCTGATTTCAAACTGCTGCAAAGTTATAGTAATCAAAAACTATTGTAGTGGCATAAAAACAGACATATATGAATCAATGAAAGAGAATAGAGAGCCAAGAAATAAACTCACACACATACAGCCAATTAACCTATGAAAAAGGAGACAAGGATATACACTGGGAAAGAAATAGTCTCTTCAATAAATGGTGTTGGGACAAGCTGGACAGCTACATCCAAAAGAATGAAACTGGACAACTTTCTTACACCATATAAAAAGTAAAAACTGATTAAAAACTTAACTGTAAGGCCTAAAACCATAGCATTCCCAGAAGAAAATATTGGTTGTGAGATCTTTGACATAAGTCTTATCAATATATTTTTGGATGTGTCTCCTCAGGCAAGAGAAACAAAAATAAACAAATGGGGCTATATTGAACTAAAAAGCTATGCAGCAAAGGAAACTATCCACAAAACAAAGGCCAGTCTAGTGAATGGGAAAAGATCTTTGCAAATGATGTATCTGATAAGGAATTTTTATCCAAAATATACAAAACATTACAACTCAATATTAAAAAAAAATTAAAAATGAGTACAAGACTGAATAAACACTTTTTTTTTTTCAAAGAAGATGTACAATTGGCTAACAGATACATGAAAAGATGTTCAATATTGCTCATCATCAGGGAAATGCAAGACAAAACCATGTTATACCATCATAGACCTGTCTGAATGATTATTATTAAAAAGACAAGAAATAATAAATGTTGGCAAGGGTGTGGAGAAAAGGAAATGCTCATGCACTGCTGATGAGAATGTACATTGGTGTAGCCACTATGGAAAACAGTATAGAGGATACTCAGAAAATTAAAACTGAACACAATCCAGCAATTCACCCCTGTATTTATCTGAAGAAAGCAAAAATACTTATTTGAAAACATATATGTACCCCATACATTCACTGTAGCATTATTTACAGCAGCAAATATATGAAAACAACCTCAGTGCCCATTGAAAGATGAATAGAAAAAGAAGATGTTATTTGTGATACACACACACACATATATGATGAAATATTACTCAGCCATAGAAAATAATGAAATCTTGGTGTTTGTAATAACAATGGGCCTAGAGGGGTATAAGTGAAATAAGTCAGACAAATAACTTATAATTTCACTTATATGTGGAATCTGAAAAACAAGTAAGATAAATAGGAAAGAACTCATAGATACAGAGAAGAAACTGTGTTTGACAGAGGGGAAGGATTGTGAAGGATAGACAAAATAGGTGATGGTGATTAAGAGGTACAAACTTAAAAAAAAAAAAAAGGTACAAACTTCCAGTTATAAATGAATAAGTCCTGCAGATGTAATGTAAATATAATTGGCATAAGAAATATTGCCAATTATATTCCAGTATATGGTGACAGATGATAACTAGGTTTATTGTGGTGATTACTTTGCAATGAAAAAAATATCAAATCACTAATTGTACATCTGAAACTAAAACATTATATTATGAGTTGTAATAGTATAGCTCAATAAAAATAATAAATGGAGAAGAAATCAGCATGTGAATATATTTTACAAAGACTATCATTTGAAAAGTAAAAAACTGAAAGTAAATTAATTAAACATTTATTTCAGGAACTCAGGAAAAAATGCAAGAAACAACAAAAAAATCTAAATAAGAAGGAATAAAGATAAAAACTGAAAGCTATAAAATTAAAAAAAAAAAAAAACACCTCAAAGATACTCAAGGAAATTGAAACAATTAGAGGAAATCTGATACTTGGAATCAAGATTGCTGGGAGAAATATCAATAACCTCAGATATGCAGATGACACCACCCTTATGGCAGAAAGTGAAGAGGAACTAAAAAGCCTCTTGATGAAAGTGAACATGGAGAGTGAAAGGGTTGGCTTAAAGCTCAACATTCAGAAAACGAAGATCATGGCATCTGGTCCCATCACTGCATGGGAAATAGATGGAGAAACAGTGGAAACATTGTCAGACTTTCTTTTTCTGGGCTCCAAAATCACTGCAGATGGTGACTGCAGCCATGAAATTAAAAGACGCTTACTCCTTGGAAGGAAAGTTATGACCAACCTAGATAGCATATTGAAAAGCAGAGACATTACTTTGCCAACAAAGGTTCGCCTAGTCAAAGCTATGGTCTTTCCTGTGGTCATGTATGGATGTGAGAGCTGGACTGTGAAGAAGGCTGAGCACCGAAGAATTGATGCTTTTGAACTGTGGTGTTGGAGAAGACTCTTGAGAGTCCCTTGGACTGCAAGGAGATCCAACCAGTCCATTCTGAAGGAGATCAGCCCTGGGATTTCTTTGGAAGGAATGATGCTAAAGCTGAAACTCCAGTATTTTGGCCACCTCATGTGAAGAGTTGACTCATTGGAGAAGACTTTGATGCTGGGAGGGATTGGGGGCAGGAGGAGAAGGGGACGACAGAGGATGAGATGGCTGGATGGCATCACTGACTCTATGGATGTGAGTCTGAGTGACCTCTGGGAGTTGGTGATGGACAGGGAGACCTGGCATGCTGCGATTCATGGGGTAGCAAAGAGTCGGACACGACTGAGTGACTGATCTGATCTGATACTAATTAAAGAGATAAACATAAAAAGGATGAATGAGTAACTAAACTCATAAACTGGTTCTTTTAGAACAAATACAATTGATAATCACTATTTTAATCAAAAAAGGGAGAAAACAGAAACAAAATGAGAAATAAGAATGAGAATTTTATTATAGATTATAAGATGATCTTTTGCTCAAATATACACCAGTAAATTGAAAACCTGCATGAAGTAGATGGTTCTGTAGAAAAGCATAAATTATTTCATAAAACAGGAAGGAGGAAGACCTTTCACAGCAAGAAATAAATATCAAAAGCTGAAAGGAAAATATTGACAAACTTGTCTACTTTAAGTTTTTGACAGTAGATAATAGAATATAGAAATTCAAAAGACTAATGACCACTGGAGAAGACATACTTGAAAGGACATAAAAAATACTTCTCTAGGAGAAAAGTACTTGCAATCAAAGGAAAAAACTACTTTCTTTAATATATGAAAAATTCATACAATCAATGAAAAGAACATCAGCTCAATAGAAAAATGGACAAAGAGACAAAAACAGATGGTACACAAAAGATAAATGGCAAGTAAAAATGAGATCCATCTCACTGCATATTAAGTATAATCCATTTTTCATCCATCAGATTGATAAAGTAATTAATGAATAATAATTTGGAGAGCTTGGGAAACACTTTAGTGAATGTATATGAGACTGTAAAGTCTCAACTCTCATTTCATTTGCAATATTTGTTAAAATTGAAAAGACATATCTTTTGACCAAAATGATTCTAATAACTAGAAGATCTTAAGAGTATTGATGTATTTGAGGACAATACAATATGTATACAAAAGAATTCATGACAGCATAATAACAGAGAACTGAGAGCTTAAATGCCTATCTTCTTTAATCTTAAATTAATTAAGTATAGAATCCTATCTTTGCAGAGTAGGATATTGTATGGTAATGTCAAATAGTGTACTAACATGAAATCACATTTAAGATACATTATTAAATGCAAAGAGTGTCTAATTTTCCCATACTTGAGGAAAATATGTCTACAAAACATATGTGCTTGTATAAACAGAATATTGCTAGAAGGATACAGAAGATTTTGGCAACACCAGTCACCTACAGAGAGGGAGTCTGAGAGAGTTTTAATGGAGACAGTAATTTCAAATTTTTAATATAGTCCCTTTGGTTTTGGTTGACTGTTTTCTATGTGTGTGTGTACACACACATAAGAGTACAAAATACAAAGAATGCATTTTATATCATAGTCTTGCACAGTGTTTAACACTGTGGACTACATATTTCCTTAAAAAAAAAAAAAGGGTAGCTAAAGACTTGTTTTTCAGTGGTCATTTCTTTATCTACTCAATAGAAATCCAATTAAAGTCTTAATCTAACTCAGATAGTCAAACATCTTGAATGTTTTAAAATAAAAATCCTCTTACCTGTCATTTAGTTTTATCACTTAGGGTTTATTGTATCTTAGTAATTTCTTTTTCTTGGGCAGTGTACTAGTGCTGGTATATCATATTCAGGTTCAACTTATGTGGTGATGTTTATTAATTCAAATGAAATTTTAGATCTATTAGAGTACAAAATCTAATGGGGAGGGAGATGGGAGGGGGTTTCAGGATGGGGAACACATATACACCCGTGGTGGATTCATGTCAATGTATGGCAAAACCAATACAATATTGTAAAGTAATTAGCCTCCAATTAAAATAAATAAATTTATATTGCAAATAATAAGAATAAATTTTATGAAATTATTTTAGTTCGGATGATATTTCTAATGAGCGATATTTGGGGCTTGAACACTGGACTTCACCAACTTGAGTACAAATGGGGTTACATTCCTCTCCTAGACATGTTAATAATTTCATTATATATGAATTCTAAGTACACTGTAAGTTGGTCTTAAGCAAAATTGTGAAGTATAGAGTTTGTCCTTATCACACTGCTATTTAAGTTTCATAGTCACATTCATACATTTAGTTAATCTTACCTAACTGCCCTCGATATTCTTCCAAATTCTATCCTTTCAACAAGTCAAACTACTAGAAAAATAGCTCACTGTAATAGTGAAATCTAATATTTATTGAGCACTATAATATATGCTAAGGATTGCACTCAGCATATTGCTTACTTTATTTTATTTAATCACAGCAAATATTTCACCCTGAGGAGAGTGTAAATAGGTATATTCATTTTGGCAGCATATATTTCAGTATACAATAAAAATAAAAATGTCTTTAGCTTACTGTGCATCAACCTTTTTTCTTTGCTTTTGCATAAGAAAAACACTTTTACACCTTTGTATTGAGACAAGTTCAAGGAGCGTCATTAGTATTATTTATTAAATATTGAAATATTATGGAATAATTCAAAAGAATAATATTAATTTGTATGTATTATCTTTTTGTCTTTTTATACAGTTCTCACAGCAAGTATACTGGGTTTGCCATTCTCTCCTCCAGTGGATCTCATTATGTCAGAACTCTCCACTGTGACCTCTCTGTCTTGGGTGCCCCTACATGGCATGGCTCATAGCTTCACTGAGTTACACAAGCCCCTTTGCCATGACAAGGCAGTGATCCATGAAGGGGAAGAGTGAAACAGCTGGTTTAAAACTAAACATTAAAACAAAACAAAACAAAGATCATGGCATCAAGCCCCATTGCTTCATGGCAAATAAAAAGGGAAAATGTGGAAGTAGTGACAGATTTCCTCTTCTTGGGCTCTCAAATCATTGCAGATGGTGACTGCAGCCATGAAGTAAAAGATGATTGCTTCTTGGCAGAAAAGCTATGACAAACTTAGACAGTGTGCTGAAAAGCAGAGACATTACTCTGCCAACAAAGGTCCCCATATAGTCAAGGCTATGGTATTCCCATCTTTGCATAGCAAGATGGCAAAGTAGAAGGACGTGTACTCATCTTCTCCTGCAAGAAGTCCAAAATTGCAACTCATCTATGAATAATCACTGACAGGAGAATGTTGCTGCTGCTGCTGCTGCTGCTAAGTCGCTTCAGTCATGTCCGACTCTGTGCGACCCCATAGGCAGCAGCCCACCAGGCTCCCCTGTTTCTGGGATGCTCCAGGCAAGAACACTGGAGTGGGTTGCCATTTCCTTCTCCAGTGCATGAAAGTGAAAAGTGAAAGTGAAGTCGCTCAGTCGTGCCCGACTCCTCGCGACCCAATGGACTGCAGCCTACCAGGCTCCTCGGTCCATGGGATTTTCCAAGCAAGAGTACTGGAGTGGGATGCCGTCACCATTGGAGCCCAGCAAAAAAAGATACCCCATGTCCAAGGGCAAAGGAGAAGTCCCAACAAGCCAGTAAGAGGGGTGAACTCATGTAGAATCAAACCCATACCCGTCAGAGATGCTCTGAGGGTTCAAACAAAACCTTGTGTGCACCAGGATCCAAAGGCCTTACAGAAACTGAGCCAGATTTGCCTTTCACTGTTTGGATGTCTCTTGCAGAGGCAGGGGTCAGCAGTGACCTGCCGCAGGGACAGGGGCTCTGGCTACAGCCGACCCAGGTCACGCATTGTGTGACATAAGTCCTCCTAGAGAAGGTCACCATTAGCCCCACCATAGAGTTGCAGAACAGACAGTCCACAAAGTAGAGAACGATTATGCCAAAGAAATTCTAACACTGTTAAGAAAATTCTAGGACTTACAATAGGTTTCCCAACCTGAGGATCCAGGAAAGGGACTGAGAACACCCAGGTAATTTGACTTTGGAGGCCAGTGGGAGACTGAACCAGACTTGCTTATGAGTGTCCAGGAGTCTCCAGTGGAGTGGATCCACAGTTGGCCTCCGGGAACACAGCCCCACCCATCAACAGCAAATTGGGTTAAAGATTTACACAGCTTGGCCCCACCTATTGCACTAATCTCACACTCTAGTAAAGTAATGCTCAAAATTCTCCAAGCCAGGCTTCAGCAGTATGTGAACCTTGAATTTCCAGATATTCAAGCTGGTTTTAGAAAAGGCAGAGGAACCAGAGATCAAATTGCTAACATCTGCTGGATTATCAAAAAAGCAAGAGTGTTCCAGAAAAACATCTATTTCTGCTTTATTGACTTTGCCAAAGCCATTGACTGTGTGGATCACAATAAATTGTGGACAATTCTGAAAGAGATGGGAATACCAGACCACCTGACCTGCCTCTTGAGAAACCTATATGCAGGTCAGGAAGCAACAGTTAGAACTGGATATGGAACAACAGACTGGTTCCAAATAGAAAAAGGAGTACGTCAAGGCTGTATATTGTCACCCTGTTTATTTAACTTATATGCAGAGTACATCATGAGAAACTCTGGGATGGAAGAAGCACAAGCTGGAATCAAGATTTCTGGGAGAAATATCAATAACCTCAGATATGCAGATGACACCACCCTTATGGCAGAAAGTGAAGAGGAACTAAAAAGCCTCTTGATGAAAGTGAAAGAGGAGAGTGAAAAAGTTGGCTTAAATCTCAACATTCAGAAAACGAAAATCATGGCATCTGATCCCATCACTTCATGGGAAATAGATGGGGAAAAAAGTGGAAACAGTGTCAGAATTTATTTTTGGGGCTCCAAAATCACTGCAGATGGTGATTGCAGCCATGAAATTAAAAGACACTTACTCCTTGGAAGGAAAGTTATGACCAACCTAGATCACATATTCAAAAGCAGAGACATTACTTTGCCAACAAAGGTCCGTCTAGTCAAAGCTATGGTTTTCCCAGTGGTCATGTATGGATGTGAGAGTTGGACTGTGAAGAAAGCTGAGCGCTGAAGGATTGATGCTTTTGAACTGTGGTGTTGGAGAAGACTCTTGAGAGTCCCTTGGACTGCAAGGAGATCCAACCAGTCCATCCTAAAGATCAGTCCTGGGTGTTCATTGGAAGGACTGATGCTGAAGCTGAAAGTCCAATACTTTGGCCATCTTATGCGAAGAATTGACTCATTGGAAAAGACTCTGATGCTGGGAGGGATGGGGGCAGGGATGGCTGGATGGCATCTCCAACTCGATGGACATGAGTTTGAGTGGACTCTGGAAGTTGGTGATGGACAGAGAGGCCTGGTGTGCTGTGATTCATGGGGTCGCAAAGAATTGGATAGGACTGAGCTACTGAACTGAACTGGCCCCACCCATTAAAACAAGACCAAGTTTCCCCCACCCCCTTCCCCCTGGTCACTCTCTTCCATCAGGAAGATTCCATAAGCCTCTTATCCTATTCATCAGAGAGCAGACAAAATGAAAACCTCAATCACAGAAAACTAACCAAACTAATCACAGGGACTACAGCCTTGTCTAACTCAATGAAACTATGAACCATGCCATATAGGGTCACCAATTCGGACGGGTCATGGTGGAGACTTTTGACAAAATGAGATCCACTGGAGAAGGGAATGGCAAACCACTTTAGTATTCTTGCCTTGAAACCCCATGAACAGTATGAAAAGGTAGAAAGATATGACGCTGAAAGATGAACTCTCCAGTCAATAGGTGCCCCATATGCTACTGGAGAATAGTGGAAAAATAACTCCAGAAAGAATGAAGAGAGAAAGTCACAGTGAAAACAATGCCCAGTGGTGGATGTGACTGGTGATGGAAGTAAAGCCCAATGCTGTAAAGAAGAATATTGTATAGGAACCTCAAATGTTAGGTCCATGATCAAGGCAAATTGGAAGTGGTCAAACAGGAAACGGCAAGAGTGAACATCAACATCTTAGGAATGAGTGAACTAAGATGGGCATGAATGGGCGAATTTAATTCAGATGATCATTATATCTGTGGGCAAGAATTCCTTAAAAGAAATGGAGTAGCCCTCATAGTCAACAAACTCTGAAATGCAGTTCAGTTCATTTCAGTTAAGTTGCTCAGTTACGTCAGACTCTTTGTGATGCCATGGACTGCAGCACACCAGGCTTCCCTATCCATCACCAACTTCCGGAGCTTGCTCAAACTCATGTCCATCGACCTGGTGTGAATAATGTGTTCTGAACAGAAGTTAAATAAACTGGGTGACAATATACAGCTTTAACATACTCCTTTCCTAACCGGAATCAATCTGTTATTCCATGTCTGGTTCTAACTGTTGCTTCTTGATCTACATACAGATTTCTCAGGAGGCAGGTAAGGTGGTCTGGTAGTCCCACCTCTTTTAAGAATTTTCCATAGTTTCGACTATCAACCTAGATGTCCATCCGCAGATGAATGGATAAGAAAGCTGTGGTACATATACACAATGGAGTATTACTCAGCCATTAAAAAGAATACATTTGAATCAGTTCTAATGAGGTGGATGGAACTGGAGCCTATTATACAGAGTGAAGTAAGCCAGAAAGAAAAACACCAATACAGTATCAGATCAGATCAGATCAGTCGCTCAGTCCTGTCCGACTCTTTGTGACCCCATGAACCGCAGCACGCCAGGCCTCCCTGTCCATCACCAGCTCCCGGAGGTCACTCAGACTCACACCCATCAAGTCAGTGATGCCATCCAGCCATCTCATCCTCTGTCGTCCCCTTCTCCTCCTGCCCTCAATCCCTCCCAGCATCAGAGTCTTCTCCAATGAGTCAACTCTTCGCATGAGGTGGCCAAAATACTGGAGTTTCAGCTTCAGCATCATTCCTTCCAAAGAAATTCCAGGATTGATCTCCTTCAGAATGGACTGGTTGGATCTTCTTGCAGTCCAAGGGACTCTCAAGAGTCTTCTCCAACACCACAGTTCAAAAGCATCATTTCTTCGGCGCTCAGCCTTCTTCACAGTCCAGCTCTCACATCCATACATGACCACAGGAAAGACCATAGCCTTGACTAGGCAAACCTTTGTTGGCAAAGTAATGTCTCTGCTTTTCAATATGCTATCTAGGTTGGTCATAACTTTCCTTCCAAGAAGTAAGCGTCTTTTAATTTCATGGCTGCAGTCACCATCTGCAGTGATTTTGGAGCCCAGAAAAATAAAGTCTGACACAGTTTCCACTGTTTCTCCATCTATTTCCCATGAAGTGATGGGACCAGATGCCGTGATCTTCGTTTTCTGAATGTTGAGCTTTAAGCCAAATACAGTATACTGACACATATATGTGGAATTTAGAAGGATGGTAACAATGGCCCTGTTTATGAGACAGCAAGGGAGACGCTGATGTATAGAACAGACTTTTGGACTCTGGGACTGGGAGAGGGCAGAATGATTTGGGAGAATAACATTGAAATATGTATAATATCATATCTGAAATGAGTCGCCAGTCCAGGTATGATGCCCGATAATGGATGCCTGGGGCTGGTGCACTGGGACGACCTGGAGGCATGGTATGGGGAGGGAGGTGGGTTCAGGATGGGGAGCACGGGTATACTGGTGGCAGATTCATCTCAATGTATGGCAAAAGCAATACAATATTGTAAAGTTAAGCAAAATAAAATTTAATTAAAAAAAAAAAAGAATTTTCCATAGTTTCTTGTGATCCACACAGTCAAAGGCTTTGGCGCAGTCAATAAAGGAGAAGTAGATGTTTTCCTGGAACTGTCTGGCTTTTTCTATGATCCAACGAATGTTGGCATTGATCTCTGGTTCCTCTGCCCTTTCTAAGTCTAGCTTGAACATCAGGAAGTTCTTGGTTCATGCACTGTTGAAATCTCACTTGAAGAATTTTGAGCATTTCTTTGCAAGTGTGTGAGATGAGTGCAATTGTGCGGTAATTTGAACATTTTTGGCATTGACTTTCTTTGGCATTGAAATGAAAACTGAACTTTTCCAGTCCTGTGGCCACTGCTGAGTTTTCCAAATTTCTTGTCATTCAGTGCACACTTTCACAGACTCATCTTTTAGAATCTGAAATAGTTCAACTGGAATTCCATCACCTCCATTAGCTTTGTTAGTAGTGATGCTTCCTAGGGCCCACATGACTTTGGACTCCAGGATGTCTGGCTCTTGGTGAATGATCACACCATCGTGGTTATCTGGGTCATTAAGATCATTTTTGTATAGTTTTTGTGTATTTTTGTTACTTCTTCTTAATATCTTCTGCATCTATTAGGTCCATATCTTTCCTGTCCTTTATTGCCCATCTTTGCATGAAATGTTCTGTTGGTATCTCTAATTTTCTTGAAGAGATCTCTAGTTCTTCCCATTCTATTGTCTTCCTTGATTTCTTTGCATTGATCATTTAGGAAGGTTTTCTTATCTCTCCTTGCTATTCTTTGGAGTTCTGCGTTCAGATAGGTATATCTTTCCTTTTCTCCTTTACCTTTAGCGTGTTTTCTTTTCTCAGCTGTTTGTAAGGCCTTTTCAGACAACTATTTTGGCTCTTTGCATTTCTTTTTCTTGGGGATAGTCTTGCTCCCTGCCTCCTGAACAATGTCACAAACCTCCATCCATTGATCTTCAGGCACTATCTATTAGATATAATCCCTTGAATCTGTTTATCACTTCCATTGTATAGTTGCAAGGGATTTGATTTAGATAATACCTGAATGGCCAGCTGTTTGTCATACTTTCTTCAATTTATGTTTGAATGTTGCAATAATGACTTCATTATCTGAGCCACAGTCAGCTTCCCATCTTTTTGCTGACTGTATAGAGCTTCTCCATCTTTGACTGCAAAGCATATAATCAATCTGATTTCAGTACTGACTATCCAGTGGTGTCCATGTGTAGAGTCTTCTCCTGTTGTTGGAAAAGGGTGTTTGCTCTGACAAGTGCATTCTCTTGGAAGAATTCCGTCAGCTGTTGCCCTGCTTCATTTTGTACTCCAAGGCCAAACTTGCCTGTTACTCCAGGTACTCTTGACTTCCTACTTTTCAGTCTCCTATATTGAAAAGGACATCTTTTTTTGAGTGTTAGCTCTAAAAGGTCTTGTAGAAGTGTTCAACCTCAGCTTCTTCAGCATTAGTGATTTGGGCATAGACTTGGGTTAGTGTAATTTTAAGTGGTTTGCCTTGGAAACAAACAGAGATTATGTATTTTTGAGACTGCGCCCAAGAACTGCACTTATATGCAGAGCATATCATGTGAAAGGCTGGACTGGATAAAGTACAAGCTGGAAACAAGATTGCTGGGAGAAATATCAATAACCTCAGAGACGCAGAACACACCACACTTATGGCAGAACATGAAGAACTAAAGAGCCTCTTGAAGAAAGTGAAGGAGGAGAGTGAAAAAGTTGGATTAAAATTCAACATTCAGAAAACTAAGAGCATAGTATCTGGTCCCATCACTTCATGATAAATAGATGGGAAACAGTGGAAACAGTGAGATACTTTATTTTTTTGGTTCCCCAAGTCACTGCAGATGGTGACTACTGCCATGAAATTAAAAGGTGCTTGCTCCTTGGAAGACAAGCTATGACCAACCTAGATAGCATATTAAAAAGTAGAGACATTACTTTGCCAACAAAAGTCCACATAGTCAAAGCTATGGTTTTCCCAGTAATCATATATGGATGTGAGAGTTGGACTATAAAGAAAGCGGGCCACTGAACAATTGATGCTTTTGAACTGTTATGTTGGAGAAGACTCTTGAGAGTCCCTTGGACTGCAAGGAGATCAAACCAGTCAATCCTAAAGGAAATCAGTCCTGAATATTCATTGGAAGGACTGGTGCTGAAGCTGAAGCTCCAATACTTTGGCCACCTGATGCAAAGAATTGACTCATTTGAAAAGACCCTGGTGCTGGGAAAGACTGAAGGCAGGAGGAAAAGGGGATGACAGTGGTTGAGATGGTTGGATGGCATCACTGATTTGATGGACATGAGTTTTAGCAAGCTCCAAGATTTGGAGATGGACAGGGAGTCCTGACATGCTGCAGTCCATGGATTTTCAATGAGTCAGACATGACTGAGTGATTAAACTGTACTGATCATCTTCCCAGTAGTCATGTAAGAGCGAGTAGAGCTCGACCATATAAAAAGCAGACCACGAAAGAATTGATGCCTTCAAATTGTGGTGCTGGGGAAGACTCCTGAGAGTCCCTTGGACAATAAGGATATCAGATCAGTCGATCTTAAGGGAAATCAACCCTGCATTCTCATTGGAAGGACTAATGCTGAAGCTCTAGTATTTTGGCCACCAGATGTAACGAAAATGAACTAGGGCAAACTTTGGGAGATGTTGAGGGACAGGGAGGCCTGACAGGGCTGCAGCCCCTGGAGTCACAAAGAGTTGGACATGACTGGGTAACTGAGCAACAACAACATGTAGTAACCTGGCTATATGTCCAGATAATATGCGGAATGAAAAAGCAAGTTAAAGAACATTATGTAGAGTATAATACTATTTGTATGTAAAAAATAAATGTGTGAGACAAAATTATCTACAAAACAGGTTATAACTGCATAGTGAAACTTCAGTTCAGTCACTCAGTTGTGTCCTACTCTTTGAGACCCCATGGACAGCAGCATGTCAGGCCTCCCTGTCCATCACCAACTCCCAAAGCTTGCTCAAACTCATGTCCATGAGTCGGTGATGACATCCAACCATCTCACCCTCTATCATCCCCTTCTCCTCCCGCCTTCAATCTTCCCAGCATCAAGGTCTTTTCCAGTGAGTCAGTTCTTTTCATCAGATGGCCAACATATTGAAGTTTCAGCTTTAGCATCAGTCCTTCCAATGAATATCCAGGAGTGATTTCCTTTAATATTGACTGGTTTGATCTCCTTGTGGTCCAAGGGGCTCTCAAGTGTCTTCTTCAACCCCACAGTTCAAAAGCATCAATTGTTCAGTGATCCGCTTTCTTTATAGTCCAACTCTCACATCCATATATGACTACTGGGAAAACCATAGCTTTGACTATGTGGACCTTTGTTGGCAAAGTATTGTCTCTACTTTTTAATATGCTGTTTAGGTTGGTCATAACTTTCCTTCGAAGGAGCAACTGTCTTTTAGTTTCATGGTTGCAATCACCATCTGTAGTGATCTTTGGAGCCCAAGAAAAGAGAGTCTGTCACTGTTTCCGTTGTTTCCCCATCTATTTGCCATGAAGTGATGGAACTGGATGCCATGATCTTAGTTTTCTAAATGTTGGGTTTTAAGGGCAGCTTTTTTACTTTACTCTTTCACTTTTATCAAGAGGCTTTTCTGTTCCTCTTCAGTTTCTGCCATAAGGGTTTTGTCATCTGCATATTTGAGGTTATTGATATTTCTCCTGGCAATCTCGATTCCATCTTGTGCTTCATCCAGCCTGGCATTTCCCATGATGTACTCTGCATATAAGTTAAATAAGCAGGATGACAATATACAACATTGATGTACTCCTTTCTCAATTTTGAACCAGTTTGTTGTTCCATGTCTAGTTCTAACTCTTGCTTCCTGACCTGCATACACATTTCTCAGGTGGCGGGTGAGGTGATCTGGTATTTCCATTGCTTGAAGAATTTTCCACAGTTTATTGTGGTCCACACAGTCAAAGGCTTTGGCATAATCAAGGAAACAGAAGTAAATATTTTTTCTGGAATTCTCTTGCTTTTTTTATGATCCAATGGGAATTGTCAATTTGATAAAGTTCTGGAATTCAAAAAATTTTCAATATAAAATTCAATAAAATGATTACTGCTCAAATCAAACTAGAATGAGGAGTAGTTATCAAAGAAAATTTCTTACTGCAATGTTTAAAATTCTGCAAAAGTAACCTCTTTACAAATTTTATTTAAGTTTTTCAGATTAAAAATTTTTTTTGAGTTTTTTCACATAAAAAATAAAGTTATTTTTATTTTTGAAAACTGTTGTTAAGGACACAATTTCATCCTTTTGTTTTGGCTACTTGGGACCTCCAGAGTAAGTTTACTGTACCTTTAGACTTCATTTGTGGAAAGAAGTGGCATATTTTAGGCAGCAGAGAAGAACTCTCAAGTTCTTTTCTTCTTTAAGGTTATTTAATCCAAATACCAAACTTGCCAATGAAGTGTGATTGTTACTAACTTTATAGATTAGTTAGCTAATAAGTAGAAAGGTTATGTTTTCCCAAGATCCCATTGCTTATTAATGTGAATATATAAAGTATTAATAATATCATTCTTGAATAAAGCTTCTAGCAAAAGGTACAGGCTTGTCCTGTCAACAGAAAATTTTCTCTAGATTTTAGAGAAAGCAAGCTAATTTGTGCCAATGCAGGAGAAGTAAGAGACATGGATTCAACCCCTGTGTTGGGAAGATCTCCTGGAGGAGGGCATGGCAACCCACTCCAGTATTTTTGCCTGAGGAATCCCATGGACAGAGGAGCCTGGTAGGCGACAGTCCATAGGGTTGCAAAGAGTTGGACATACTGAAGAGGCTTAGCATGCACACACTCTAATTTATTGTTAGTTTCTTTCAAAAGTTCTTGCTGTCCCACATCCATCATCCTAAGTGATTATTACTTTTATCCTTTGATAAAAGTACCTATCCTTAGAAAAGGTATCTTCTTAAAGACACCATTTTTATGTTATGAACAGATCTAAGGTGATCTCCAATGACCCTTGCCCCTTAGTATCCACACCTTTGTTTGATTCCCTTCCATTGACTTATAATTGTCTTCTAACCAATAGAATATGGTGAGAATGAAAGGACCTCACTGCCATAATCAAATTACCTTACATGAAGCTCCATCTTGCTGGTGGATATGCTATAAAGACTCTCTTTTGTGGCAACCATTTTGGAGAATTCTACATTACAAGAAGCAGTGGGTGGTCTAGGAGCTTGGGGCAGCCTCTGAGCAATGACCAACAAAAAACTGAAACTCTTAATCCTATCAGTTCAGTCTTGTCTGACTCTTTGTGACCCCATGGACTGCAGCACCTCAGGCTTTCCTGTCCATTGCCAGCTCCTGGAGCTTACTCAAACTCATGTCCATCAAATTGATGATTCCATCCAACCATCTCATCCTCTGTTGTCCCCTTCTCCTTCAGCCTTCAATCTTTCCCAGCATGAGGGTCTTTTCCAAAGAAACAATTCTTCACATCAGGTAGCCAAAGTATTGGAATTTCTATAGATAGGAGAAAATAAATTCTGCTAACAACCTCACTGAGCTTAGAAGCTGATACTTCCCCAGACAAGAATGCAGCCTGGCCAAAACACTGCAGCCTTCTGAGAATCTAAATGAGGACCTTATTGAGCTTTGCTTAGAAACGGTGAGGTAATAGTGTGTATAGTTTCAAGCTGCCAAGTTTGTGGCAATTTTGTTTCATAGCAGTAATAAATAATGCAACAAATCAGGAAAAAATTACTATAAGGGAGTTTCAAATATCCTGCATATTTGGCTTAGTGATTTTAAAGGATGGAAGAAAAGGGTATCTAGGAGTTCATGCAAATTTGCCCCTAAGAGGGTGATTGTGTGAAAAGTAGAAATTGACTAAACATTTCTGATGATGATTTGTTTCAGTTACAAAATTTTGTCCAAGACCATGTAAAGAAGATTAATTGATTGGATATTCTAATTCTATTTTTTAACATGAATAAAAGCCTCCACACAATACTTTTTTCTAGGCAAGCATTAAACCTCTTGACTACTCAACCTTACTGAGTCAAGATGGACCGCTAAAGGTTATAGAAGCATTTTCTTTTGAACCTCTTGTTCAGATACTACAAATCTGATGTGATTTACAATTACCAAATGATACCATGGCCTATTGATCAAAACTTTAGTTAATTTTGGGGATCACACTGATCCTGACCTTTTTATTCCATCCCTTCTAAGGTGATGTCTCTACTCTGGGATAATTATCTGTCACTGTGGATTTTCAAAGCTGCTTCATTGACTCTTTCTCAGTGGTGACAGGGGAATTACAGTTCTCCTAAGTATTCTTCTCTTTGATTCCACAGTGTTTGCTATTGGTGAATTTTTCCATATCCCATTAAATATCAGGGAATCAGCTGTCTCATTTTAATAAGTATTTTAAGGTTTAGACTCTCAGGTTTTATCGTTCTAGTTCTCTGCATAATTCCTTCAATTTTTACGAGACATAAAAATTACTCTTGCATCTGGTGCAAGAAATGTTTATGTATCGTTTGAACTTAGTAAATACATAAAGTGAAAAATGAATAATTCTTTCTTATAAGTCTGCATCTATTAACTTAAAGTGATGTGAGGAAGAAAGAACAGGGAATTTGGAGTAAGGCAGACCAGGAGTTGAATATTGGTCCTGCCACATACTTTCTGTCTTGCATGCATGTTAAGTCACTTCAGTCATGTCTGATTCTCTGCAGCCTTATGGACTATAACCCACCAGGCTCTTCAGTCTATGAAATTCTCCAGGAAAGAATACTGGAGTGGGTTGCTGTGCCATCCTCAGAAATTCAGACCCTAAGTTCAGGAAGAATTCTGGAGTGGGTTGCCATTCCTTTGTCCAGGGAATCTTCCCAACTGAGGTATCACACTCAGGTCTCCTGCCTTGCAGGCAGATTCTTTACCATTTGAGCCACCAGGGAAGTCCATGATCTCCTTAGACCTTGGTTTTTTCATGAATGATGGTGATATCTATTTCACATATTGTGAATGAGACTTGATTGATGCATAAATATTAATCAATATAGGTGACTAGCTGTGGTCCAAATGAGGCCCATAAGTAAAATAAAATGAGATTTTACTCATTCTAGGGAGTGGGGAGAAAGAAAGGAAGGAAGGAAAAGAATAAAACCTTGGAAGGCAAATGTGGCAAGCACTCCTTTCTCTTTGAATGAAGGCTGTAGTTACACATGGAATGTGGCATGCTGTGCAGTGACTGGGGAGTGGGGAGGTGCATGGAATTGAAGCAGATAGTAGATCAAATGTGTGAGTGTGAAGGCTGATTCATAACTTTCTGTTCACTATCCTGCCTTGACTGCAGGTCTGTTCTCTGCCCTTCCTGCCCTTCCTGGGCACTGATGTCTGCTGATGTCTATGCGGCATGACCCAGCTCCTCCGTGAAACACTTCATGCATGCCAGTCCCTTTCTTCTCTCTCTGGTCTAATTTTTCCACTGTCAAGTAGTGGTACATTTTTTCCAATAAGTCAATAATCTCCTGTGAAAGGAGTCTTAAGAGCTTAAAAATCGAGAACGCAAAATATGTCCATAACTCAGTTATTCACTAACTTTCACATCTGTGGTGTCACAAACACATTTCAGGTTGAGTGAACATTTATTTTGTGCATTAATAAATAGCTTGTCACTTGAGCTTAATGGGCTTTGCTGTGTTTAATGACGGGAAGATCCAATCAGCCTCTGTCTAGAAAAAAGTTAGCAGGATGCAACTTACCATATCTGGAGCCATATGGCAGCAAAAAACATCCATAAAAGCTTGTCATGCTGTGCAGTGCTTTGATACCGTATCAAGCTACATTCTAGTTATTTTATTTTTTTAAATCCTTCAGGTATATCAGTTAGATTATAATCATGCCTCTTCAGATCTTCAGGTAATGAGAGATGATGCTTTAATATAAACATATAGAGAGTCAAATAAAGGCTGGATTGAACTGTTACAGACCTTCTTTTGTGGATCAGCTGGTAAAGAATCCACCTGCAGGGCAGGAGACCTGGGTTCAATTCCTAGGTTGGGAAGATCCCCAGGAAAAGGGAATGGCTACCCACTCCAGATTCTTGCCTGGAGAACGCCATGGACCATATAGTCCATGGGGTCTCAAAGAGCTGGACAAGGCTGAGTGACTTTCACTTTCACTTTTCTGAAAGTGAAGCTACTGTTACAATGTAGCTTGGTGTCTGAGACATCATATTAATAGCATTATGTGAGACTTGGGCAAAAAGAAATACAAAGAGGATATTACAGTGTTTAACACTGAGCAGTTCGAAATAGCATTTTGTGTTTGATACGGGCCAGAGAGTTTCAAACATGTGAGATTTAACTCTGCTGGAAAACTTAAAAAATAATATTATTTTATGCTTTTCCAAGAAAGGGAAGAAATTCAGGGAGACTAACAAACTTGGCCACCAAAACACAGTGAACATGCTGCAGAGCTTACACATGAATTCATGTCCTCTGACTTGGCGCCCATTGCAATGCAGGAGACCTGGGTTTGATCCCTGGATTGGGAAGGTCCCCTGCAGGAGGGCATGCAATCCACTCCAGTATTCTTGCCTGGAGAATCCCTATGGACAAAGGAGCCTGTCTGACTACAGTCCATGGGGTCGCAAAGAGTCAGACGTGACTGAGGGACTGAGCCCAGCACACAGCTGTTAATACAGCACTCATCTGTCTGCTTCCAGAGATTTAAATAACCACCCACGTACATCCATAGGACTCAAAGGAGGTTTGGGCTTCATGTGTTATCCTTCTTGCTCTGATACTGACATCTTTGGAAGGCAGCAATGGCCTTCACTCATGAAGTCCTCATAACTCTTGTAATCAGGGAGAAAGCAGATAAAAATATAATGAGAATGAAGAGGTTGATTTAAAAACTGCCTGACAGAGAGGGCAGGAAAGAGATTTGCCTTCAAGAAAATTATGCCGGTTTATCCTCAAAGATGATAGGAAGAAACAAAAGATCAAGACTCCAATTCTGGCTGAGTTACTGTCATCACTCTTTGTGGGCCACAGTGAGACTCCCCAGAACATATACATATAGAAAATATGGTTGTACTGAAAATTCAACTGCAAAACAAACACAGAATCTGTGAAAATAAAAATAAAGTTAATTTAAAGACAAAAAAATAGCTTCTGTGATTGAGGTTTGGTGACAACCTGTTAATCGGCCTTAAAATGTTGAAAAAGGAGAGCCAGAGGGTCTGTTCGATCCCTTTGCACCTGTTCAGATTCCTGCAGTTCTGCTACCCTTTGAGCCACACGGCCCCCACCAGGGACTGATCAAGCCCTTGTCCAGGAGTCCTGGGCCTTCCTGTGAACCTCGGCTCCATGGCTGTACTCCTCCCTCCAGCCAGGGCTTTGCTCTCTTGCCTGTTCTGCTCTGGGTGAACCATGCATTGCAGGGTGTAGGGTCTGGCAATGCAAAAGGCCTCCAATATGGCCAAGTGGTAAAACTCAGTGATGCAGGAGATTCTTTGTGGGGAGAAATTTGATTAAAGGGAAATAGGCAGTGGGGAGAAACCAGGCAGACATATTCTCTCTTATTTCTCCTTCCCATGGAGTCTCCAAGACACAGGGACTCCAAACACATGCACCAGAATACACTCTGCCCTGCCATCAGATGAGGCCCCAAACCCCTAATCCCTTTGCTCTGCTTCCCTCAGCACGTCTGACTTCTGGAGGACTGTTCCTGTGGCCATGCTGACGTTCACTCCAGGCCAGATGCTACCCTCCTTTGAGCAGGCTCTACCCACCTGACTTCCTCTGTATCCCTGCCTGAAAGCCTCAGTTTGTTTTTACCTTGGAGAGGTATTTTCTGGTGACTGTGGTCAAAGTTTAGCTTTTGGAAGTCAATGAACTTCTACACTGTCTGAATGGGTTACAACCACATCTTTTACAAAAAAGTCTGAAACTCAGATTTGAATGGGCCCTCTCTGCCAAGTGGTCTTTTTTGGGGTATTCTTCTTCAGCCATAGTGTATTCTTAAGAGGCGGATCCATCTCGATGTATAGTAAAAGCAATACCATATTGTAAAGTTAAGCATAATAAAAAAAAAAAGGAAAAAAAAAAGAAAAAAAGAAAAAAAAAGAGTTGTCACTCTATCTTTATAGTTACTCCTTTGCTACAGTTTCTGATTACTTATATTAAACTTTTAATGTTCAAATTATTGTGTAATTTCTATCTCCACATTGGACTTTGACTGGTTCACCAGATAAATAGTGACCCCAAAATATGACCCACCATCACCATGGAACAAAATGGGAATAAAAACCTATTTGAATCTCTCGCTACAGACTGAGTCTTCATATTCTCCTGTGTAAAATGGAAATAATATTGTTGCTGTTCAGTTGCTCAGTGCTGTTCCAAAATCTTGGAACTCCTTGGTCTGCAGCATGCCACATTTCGCTGTCCTTCACCAACTTCCTGCTCAAACTTATGTCCATTGAGCCAGTGATGCCATCCAACCATATCATGTTCCAGTGTCCCCTTCTCCTGCCATCAATCTTTCCCAGCACCAGGGTCTTTTCAGATGAGTCAGCTCATTGCATTATGTGGCCAAAGTATTGGAGCTTCAGCATCAGCATCAGTCCTTCCAATGAATTTTCAGGACTCATTTCCTTTAGGATGGACTGGTTGGATCTCCTTGCAGTCCAAGAGACTCTCAAGAGTCTTCTTCAACACCACAGTTTGAAAGCATTAATTCTTTGATGCTCAGACTTCTTTAAGGTCCAACTCTTACATCTGTACATGACTATTGGATAAAAAACAAAGCTTTGACTATACAGACCTTTGTCAGCAAAATGATGTCAATGATTTTTAATATCTAATGTCATAACTTTTCTTCCAAGGAGCAAGTGTCTTATTTCATGGCTTCAGTCACTATCCAAAATGATTTTGAAGCCCAAGAAAATTAAGTTTGTGACTGTATACATTGTTTCCCCATCTATTTGCCATGAAGTGATGGGACCAGATGCCATGATCTTCACTTTTTGAATGTTGAAAGCTAGCTTATTCACTCTCCTCTTGACCTTCATCAAGAGCTCTTTAGTTCTTCTTTGCTTTCTGCCATAAGAATGGTGTCATCTGCATATTTGAGTTTATTGATATTTCTCCTGGCAATCTTGATTCCAGCTTGGGCTTCATCCAGCTTGGCATTTCACAGCATGTACTCTGCAAGTTCCAGGAATTGGTGATGGGCAGGGAAGCTTGGCCTGCTGCAGTCCATGGTGTCACAAAGAGTCAGACACAACTGAGAAACTGAACTAAACTGAACTACTCTGCATATAAGTTAAATATGCAGGGTGACAATATACAGCTTTGATGTACTCCTTTCCAAATTTTGAACCAGTCCATTGTTGCATGTCCAATTCTAACTGTTGCTTCTTGACCTGTTCTTCAGCAGACAGGTAAGGTGGTGTTGTATTCCCATCTCTATAAGAATTTTCATTTGTTGTGATGTACGCAGTCAAAGGCTGCAGCATAGTCAGTGAAGCAGAAGTAGATTTTTTTTGTTTTTGGAATTTTCTTGCTTTTTGTATGATCCAACGGATGTTGGCAACTTGATCTGTAGTTCCTTTGCCTTTTCTAAATCCAGCTTCAACATCTGGAAGTTCTCAGTTTACATACTGTTAATGCTTAGGTTGAAGGATTTTGAGCATGACTTTGTAAGCTTGTGAAATGAGTGCAATTGTGTGGTAGCTTGAGCATTCTTTGGCATTGCCTTTCTTTGGGATTGGAAAGAAAACTGATCTTTTTGAGTCCTGTGGCCACTGCTGAGTTTTCCAAATTTGCTGGCATATTGAGTGCAATACTTTCACAGCATCATTTTTTAGGATTTGAAATAGCTCAGCTCAAATTCCATTACCTCTATTAGCTTTGTTCATAGTGATGCTTCCTAAGGCACACTTGACTTCGCACTCCAAAATGTCTGGCTCTAGGTGAGTGATCACACCATAGTAATTATCTGGGTCATTAAGACCTTTTTTTTATAGTTCTTCTGTGTATTCTTGCCACCTCTTCTTAACATCTTTTGCTTCTGTTAGGTCCATAATGTTTCTGTCCTTTATTGTTCCCATCTTAGCATGAAATGTTCCCTTGGTATGTCTAATTTTTTTTAAAAAGACCTCTAGATTTTCTCATTCTATTATTTTCCTCTATTTCTTTGGATTGTTCACTTAGGAAGGCTTTCTTATCTCTCCTTGGTATTCTTTGGAACTTTGCATTCAGACAGTTATATCTTTCCTTTTCTCCTTTGCCTTCCACTTCCCTTCTTTCTCAGCTATTTGTAAGGCTTCCTCAGACAACCATTTTGCCTTTTTGCATTTATTCTTCTTTGGGATGATTTTTATCACGGCCTCCTGTACAATGTTATGAACATCTGTTCATAGTTCTTCAGACACTCTGTTTATCTGATCTATTTGTCACTATTTGAATTTATTTGTCACTTTCACTGTATAATTATAAGGGCTTTGATTTAGGTCATACCTGAATGACCTAGTGGTTTCCTGTCCTTCTTCAATTTAAGTCTCAATTTTGCAATGATACATTCATAATCTGTGTCACAGCTCCCAGTCTTGTTTTTGTTGACTGTATAGAGTTTCTCCATCTTTGGCTGCAAAGAACATAAGCAATCTGATTTTGGTATTGACCATCTGGTGATGTCCCTGTGTAGAGTCTTCTCTTGTGTTGTAAGATGGTGTTTGCTATGACCAGGGTGTTCTCTTGACAAAACTCTGTTAGCCTTTGCCCTGCTTCATTCTGTACTCCAAGGTCAAACTTGCCTGTAATTCCAGGTATCTCTTGGCTTCCTACTTTTGCATTCCCCTATGATACAGTCCTCTATGATGAAAAGACATCTCTTTTGGCTGTTAGTTCTGGAAAGTCTTGTAGGTTTTCATAGAATCATTAAACTTCAGCTTCTTCAGCATTAGTGGTTGTGGCATAGACTTGGCTTACTGTGATATTGAATGGTTTGTCTTGGAAACTAACTGATAATCACTGTGCCATTTTTGAGATTGCACCCAAGTACTACTTCAGACTCTTTTGTTGACTATGAGATTTCTTTCCTTATCCACTTTTTGCTAAGGGATTCTTGCCCATAGTAGTAGATATAATGGCCATCTGATTTCCACCCATTTATATCTATTTTAGCTCACTGATTCCTAAAGTGTTGAAGTTCACTCTCGCTATCCTTTTTTTGACTACTTCCAATTTACCTTGTTTAATGGACCCTATATTCCAGGTTTTATGCAATATTGTTCTTTACAGCATTAGACTTTACTTTCACCACCAGACACACCCACAAATTGGTGCTGTTTCCACTTTCACTCAGCTTCTTCATTCCTTCTGGAGCTGTTTCTCTGCCTTCTTGCATATTGGGCATTTACTGACTTGGGGAGCTTGTCTTTCAGGGTCATATCTTTTTGCCTTATCACACAGTTCATAATTTGGGAATAATTTTATGTACCTAATTAAAAAATTATAAGAATTAAGGAGATGATGTATATATAAGCTTTACATAATGCAAGGTACTCTATTATATTCTGGGAAAATTTGACCTTTTATGAGATTCTTAACTTTTTAACCAGTTAACTTTTGCTTATCATTCATGTTTCTCCTTGTATATTTCATCATTCAAGAAACCTTTCTTAAGTTATCAGAATTGGGTTAGGTGCCCCAAGGCGTATCCTTACCACATCACTAAGTATTGTCTTTGTGATCTTACTTAGCCTTCTAAATTGTGATTGCATCTTTGATAAAATTTGTAGAGGTCCAAAGCTCTGTTCACTGTAGAGTTTCTAGCTTTAACGCCCAACAGAGAAAAGGCATATTAGAATATCTGTTGAATGAATAAAATATTCCTGACTGGGCAAGTCAATGTGTCACTGGGACAAAAAAAAAAAAAAAAAAAAAAACTGGTTTAAAAGAATTAATATAATCGTTCCAATATAAAAAAAAATCTAAAATGTTATTTTAAGCACTGAGGATATTGTAAATGGTGGCATCAAAGTACACGATCTTTTGGCAAATTGTGGAGTATTCTATTGTACCTAGGAGGAGGTAGGAATGTTGCAGGGAACTGATGTAAGAGTAATAAACTGAGGTCATGCTAAATGCTGAGCTACTTATCCTGGACTTAATTATCAGGCCTTGGAGAACCATCAAAGACTTAGGCCTAGGCATGGCATAGAAAAAAAGGAGAATATTATCCACTTGGTAACTCTTGGAGTGTGAAACAATTTTCTTTGAAATAGGAAAAGAAAAGGGCTTTAAATGAAAACTGATTGATATGCTTTTTTGGTATATAATCCAAGAGACTGCCATCCTCTGCTATTCCTAAATCAAGAAACCATGAGAAACAGTGACATCCTTCAAGACCTCAGGGACATTTAAAAGAGAATAAAGCCATGAATTGAATGAACTGTGCCTCAGTGCTAGAATCCTGGGATGAAATAGTCGTAACCTCATCAGACTCACCCTGGAGATGCTCGCCAGCTGGGCCTCAAGCAACACTCAAACAGAGTACAACATGAGTGACGTCTTAGGAGCTGCAGAGCTTAGTTTCCCTGGGCCTCACAAAGACAGGGTTTCAGGATTTTATTAGTTTTCTTCAGAATGTTTCACTATAACATAAATATTGATCAGACCTACTCTTTTTGTTGTTGTTGTTGCTTGCCAGATACCATGAAAATGTAGGGTATTTTGGCAAGTGCAGAGCTCTGAGACAAACTGATGACAAGCTTGCATGCAAGAGAAAATCTCTTGGAAATTTTAATAGAGTCAAATTATCTCTTTAAGGCATTAATTTTCAACTTTTAAAATGAACTATTTTGAGATGCACTATTTATGAGATCAGAGAAGTAAGTGTCTGAAAATTCCTATAGATTTCAATCTATTGAAATTTAATTTTGAGAGAGCCCATTTCATGGTCTGTTTAACTGTATCACAGGGACAATCTAACAAGATGGAAAGTGAAAAGAACTGCTATTGTCACATCTTGCTTTGTGCCCTAAAATGTGACATTTAAAGCTAAAAGACCTTCAAGAATTTGCAGCTAATATTAAAATTCTGGCATTGAGAGGACATCTGTGCTTAATCAGAATTTTGGGTGCTTTCATATATGTGGTGCACAAAGAAAAAGCAGATCTTTGAGCTTGTAAAAACATTGATGATGTTATAGCAATAAACAGACAACAGGGTATGAATTACTAAATCATTAATGTGGGTTTCTTGATTAAAGTCAATTTGATTCTATCATTGTGACTTATCACATGCCTGAGGCATGCATTAAAGAATTTGAATCACACATGCTCAGACTTGTTTTATTGTTTAATTATTTATAACTATTATTGCTTGGTGTAAGAAAGCAATCCTAATAAAATTTAGTAGAAATTTACTATTTTCATGATATAAAGTTGTCCTTCTTAAACTAAATCTGGGCAGCTACCTACTTTCTGCTGTTCACCAAATTATAATCTCATAAACAAACTACACTATAAGATAAGAAAAATGATGAAATAACTTTTCATATGTATACATTCATTCAGAATCTCAAAGCAATTTACAAACATTGATTAAATATGTTTCAATGCATTCCCCTGGGTTCCATAGCTGCTAATTTTTTTCATCTGTCAAATAGGGTGTATGGAACTTGTTTATACAACCTTTTTTATTCCCAATTTTGCCCTTGGCTAGTTATAGTCTGTAATCCTGTAGAGTTAAAAGGGGTTAAGAAGATGACCATGTTTAATAAGAGAGTAAAAGAAGTCTGGATACAATTACTCAACTAGGGTAGAGTGATTTCTTGAAAACAATGAAGAAAAAAATGTCCTGAAAAAAATAAAGTCCATTTTAAGTCTTAAGGTAATCCTTCTCAAAATATACTTTAAAAAAGTCTATGTAACTTTATACTTGGTGTTTTTTTTTTCTCTTCTTTTTCTTCACTCCAATCCCTTGGTAACTCAATCTTTTAGATCCTTAGCAAGAAATTCCTCCATATGAAGTTTTTTATTGCTTCTTCCCATGAAGACTATTTTTTTTCTACATCAATTATACCTCTATAACAATCATAGCACTTACCCTAATTTATTACATCTATATAATATTGATGAATATCCAGTCAGGCTGGGAGAAATATCAATAACCTCAGATATGCAGATGACACCACCCTTATGGCAGAAAGTGAAGAGGAACTAAAAAGCCTCTTGATGAAAGTGAAAGTGGAGAGTGAAAAGGTTGGCTTAAAGCTCAACATTCAGAAAACGAAGATCATGGCATCTGGTCCCATCACTACATGGGAAATAGATGGAGAAACAGTGGAAATAGTGTCAGACTTTCTTTTTCTGGGCTCCAAAATCACTGCAGATGGTGACTGCAGTCATGAAATTAAAAGACGCTTACTCCTTGGAAGGAGAGTTATGACCAACCTAGATAGCATATTCAAAAGCAGAGACATCACTTTGCCAACAAAGGTTCGCCTAGTCAAGGCTATGGTCTTTGCTGTGGTCATGTATGGATATGAGAGCTGGATTGTGAAGACGGCTGAGCACTGAAGAATTGATGCTTTTGAACTGTGGTGTTGGAGAAGACTCTTGAGAGTCCCTTGGACTGCAAGGAGATCCAACCAGTCCATTCTGAAGGAGATCAGCCCTGGGATTTCTTTGGAAGGAATGATGCTAAAGCTGAAACTCCAGTAATTTGGCCACCTCATGCGAAGAGTTGACTCATTGGAGAAGACTCTGATGCTGGGAGGGATTGGGGGCAGGAGGAGAAGGGGATGACAGAGGATGAGACGGCTGGATGGCATCACTGACTCGATGGATGTGAGTCTGAGTGACCTCTGGGAGTTGGTGATGGATAGGGAGGCCTGGCATGCTGCAGTTCATGGTGTTGCAAGAAGTCGGACACGACTGAGCGACTGATCTGATCTGATCTGATCCAGTCAGGAAAACAGAGAGAATGACTTAGATAAGGCACTGGAATTGGAAGAGCATTAAGGAAAATAGGATTTCTCCAGAGATGGGAACTCTGCCACAGTCCCTATTGTAGTCCACAGACCTGCCCTGGCTGCTGGATTGAAAGAATCCTCACTGCTATTTCTACAGGACAACTGAGTCACCATTGTTGTTGTTGTTGTTACAGGATCATCACTGAGCTGGAGTTTCCCTTGCTGATGTTTATATCACCAATGACACTCACTATATGATGCTGGAACCCTTGGTTACTTGAAGTCCCTTGCTGCTGCTACTACAGGAGCAAGAAGCAGAGAACATATATTCTTCCTTTTTCCAAACTGCTAAAATCTCATCAGTGCTTCTTATTGATATATCTCAACAAGAGCTCAATTAGCCAAAGAGACTTTAAATTGTAATTTTCATGCTTTTAGCTCAGAAACAGAATGGTGAATATATAGCAGGTCCAAATCTAAGAGCCAACAGACAAATTATGGATATTTATTTGCATTTGGACACAAGATGATTCTTGCTTCTCTGTTGGTAATAGAATATAAGATGGCAAATCAAGAGAAAAACTATGACAATAATTTAGCAAGAGAATTTTGTGACTTGAAAGTAGTGAAGATATTGAGAAGTGGATATGTCTGAAGATAAAATAGAAATTTTTGGTAGTTTGAAAATAAGCATGAGAGAAAAGGATGATGAAAAGATATATTGGCCATTATCGGAGATGGAGAAGTTTCCAGGCAGAACTGGTTTGCTGGAAGTGGGGGACTGTTGATCATGAACTCAGTTTTGGACTTTGAGATGGTCATATGAATCTGGTGAGAAATAATATAACCAAATCAAGCCATAAAGATGGTTGAGATCACTAAGGAAGTGAGAGTATATAGAAAAAGAGTAGAGGATTAACCTCTGAGGCATCTCAGCATTTTGAAGCTAAAGAAATTAGGAAGCATCCATGAAGCAAACTGCAAAAGAGTTGCCAGTGTGTCAGGAATAAAGTGGAAGAGGGTGGTATCCTGAAAGGCAAGGAAGCAAGAGTTTCAAGGAGTACTGATAAACTGTCACATGCTGCTGTTAGGTTGAATCAGATGACATTTGTAGATTTATTATTGATCAAAGAACTCTGACTCCAGTATCACATGCTTAACCATAATACCAACTTTAGCATCATCACCAGCTTCCAAACTCTGAGTATGGAGACAGCTGCATGAGCTTCTCCCTAACATGGACATCAGAAAAAGTATATTTAGCTGAAAAAAGTTTACGGAATGTATGTTTTCTTTCTAATTTTTATTACTTGCTGTACCCAGGACCCAAGAGAAAAAACAACAGTGAGTTTTACTTAAGGCAATGCAGTGACTAAGAAATAGAGATCTGAGAACCAGGGCAACACATTGCTTTTACAAAATATAAAGAGAAACTTCCTACTTAATTAAATCATGAGAAGTACCTGTTTTATGAGCATCTTGAATGATTACATGTACACACTAGCTTTTCTGTTTAAACATGGTTTATTCAGTCTGTGATTGATGTTGCAGAAACTTAGGATTGGTATCTTGCACCGACATAACGTCAAGCAAGTTTGACAACCAGCCTTTATTTCCAAGGGAAATTCTTTGCTTATCTCCTAGAGCAGGATTGTAAAAAGCGTGATTTAAAACCTGAATTGAGCATAGTCACTTCTACTCTCTGATGTGGGTGTCTAGTATGAGAATTGAACTCATCATGGCAACCTTCCACATAGAGTGACTTAGGTGGAAGGAAGGACTGATGAGTTTTTAAAGGCCTCTGACAGTTACTCTGTTCTACCACAAAAGAAATCTGAATATATGGCCTTTATTATATCAGAGTACTTAAAGAATCTTTGCATGCACAAAGGTAGGTAGAATAATGGATGGAAAACAAACTTTTCTGAAGATTTGTAATGAAAATTAAATTGTGAGGGTTGCCACTGAGAATATGACCAATTAAATAGCCAGTGAGAAATTACTTAGTATGGGATGTTAAAGAACTCTTTTTAATAGCTATGGCTAATACTGTAAGTTATATGTTTTTCTGTGATATAAGGCCTTCCAATCACATAAAATCTTCAGTAAACTTTGCTAGTCATAAGTGTGTTACTTAATTATTTTTGGAATTAAAATAAATTAAATTAAATTAAAGAAAAAAGGCTGAATGTTCCTTTGGGTTGGTACAGAACAGATAAAAGGGAATGGCTGCTGGAGGTGATAGATAAGCAAAATCAAACATCAGAAAATCAGGCCACGAAGACTAAACTTTTGGGTATTTACAAAAATGTTGCTGGCCAGAACAATATTGATTAAAGTATATGCAAAGAAGAGGGTGATACAAGTTGACACTTGTATATAGACAATAATCCTGAAGTAGTGTGTGCATGGTTCACATGTCAACTGTGGTTGGGTGTTTGGAGTTGGGAATAAGATAAAGCTGTCATTCCCCAGCACAATATGTATCATCATAATTGTGTGATGTCTGACCTGGGAGTCAGGAAAACAAGTTTTGAGTCTCAGGTAATTAATTGAGTGAGTTATTCTTGTAAATCTTTCACTACTGGGGGCATATGTTTCCTCAATTGAATAATCATGAAATTAGAATTTATTAAGTGATGCTGCTGCTGCTGCTGCTGCTAAGTCGCTTCAGTTGTGTCTGACTCTTTGCGACCCCATGGACGGCAGCCCACCAGGCTCCCCCGTCCCTGGGATTCTCTAGGCAAGAACACTGGCGTGGGTTGCCATTTCCTTCTCCAATGAATGAAAGTGGAAAGTGAAAAGTGAAAGTGAAGTTGCTCAGTCGCATCTGACTCTTAGCAACCCCATGGACTGCAGCCGACCAGACTCATCCATCCATGGGATTTTCCAGGCAAGAGTATTGGAGTGGGGTGCCACTACCTTCTCCGTATTAAGTGATGTATAAGAATTTATATAAGTTCTGCTGCTGCTGTTGCTAAGTCGCTTCAGTCGTGTCTGACTCTGTGCGACCCCATAGATGGCAACCCACTAGGTTCCTCTGTCCCTGGGATTCTCCAGGCAAGAACACTGGAGTGGTTGCATTTCCTTCTCCAGTGAATGAAAGTAAAAAGTGAAAGTAAAGTCACTCAGTCGTGTCCGACTCTTAGCGACCCCATGGACTGCAGCCCACCAGGCTCCTCCATCCATGGGATTTTCCAGGCAAGAGTACTGGAGTCCTATTTTGATGCAAGTGCTTCCCCTGAGGAAATATGTAACAGAGTTAAAATCAGTAATTTCCATTTTAGTTATAAAAGTATTTTTCAAATTCTGAAAAAGCATTAGTAATTCAATTGTGTCCGACTCTTTGCAACCTCATGGACTGTAGTCCACAAGACTTCTCTGTCCAAGGGATTCTCCAGGCAAGAATACTGGAGTGGGTTGTCATTCTCTTCTCCAGAGGATCTTCCCGACCCAGGGATTGAACCCTGGTTTCCAGCATTGGAGGCAGATTCTTTACCATCGGAGCCACCAGGGAAGCTTTAAATTCTGAGGCATTACATAAATGTAAAGTATATTATGATTTTACTGGTTAATCACCTGCTTTCATCTCACAGAAGCTCATTTCATTAGACTGCTCATATAGCAGTAGTGTTGAGTAGGAAATAGAACAAACTAGATGATTATTTTAGTTCAGTCACCATGGACTGGATCCAGTTCCATCACTTCATGGCAAATAAATGGGGAAACAGTGGAAACAGTGACAGTCTTTATTTTCTTGGGCTCCAAAATCAGTGACTGCAGCCATGAAATTAAAAGATGCTTGCTCCTTGGAAGAAAAGTTATGACCAACCTAGATAGCATATTAAAAAGCAGATTCATTTTGACGCATGGCAGGACCAATACAATATTGTAAAGTTAAATAAAATAAAATTTAAAAAAAAAAAAAAGCAGAGACATTACTTTCCCAACAAAGGTCTGTATAGGCTCAATCATAGAAGGTCCATACAGCCTTAAAAATCATAAAATCTATGATTTTCAGTAGCCATGTATGGATGTGAGTTGGACCATAAAGAAAACTGAGCACTGAAGAATTGATACTTTTGAGCTGTGGTGTTGGAGAAGACTCTTGAGAGAACCTTGGACTGTAAGGAGGTCAAAGCAGTCAATTGTAAAGGAAATCAACCCTGAACATGCTTTCGAAGGACTGATGCTGAAGCTCCAATACTTTGGCCATCTGATGTGAAAAGCCAACTCATTAGAAAATATCCTGACTCTAGGAAAGACTGAAGGCAGGAGGAGAAGGGGATGACAGAAGATGAGATATTTGGATGGCATCACTGGCATGATGGACATGAGTTTGAGCAAGCTCTAGAAGATGGTAAAGGACAGGGAAGCCAGGCGTGCTGCAGTCCATGGGTTTGCAAAGAGTCAGATACCACTGAGCAACTGAACAACAAGAATGTGAATTTTGGAGACACACACCTTCAGTTTACAGCATTACCTACACCACGGCTGGATACAAGTCTAATTCTGAGAGCTCATACAGCAGAAGTGTGATTATTTTGAGATTCTTTCAATTAGTGTCAAGAGTCTTGGCCATGGAGTCAAAAGACCCATGCTGAGTACTAAGTTATTAACATACTTTGAAACCTTAAACAAAGTTTTTCTTAAACTTTCTAAGGCTGGGTTATCAGATCCACAGAAGAAGTTAGAAAATATATGCACTGCTGACTCACAAGTTTATAGTGACTTTAAAAGTTAGACAGTGAACTTGAAAGCACTTCGTAAACTAGAGCGCACTACATAAATGTAAGAAATCATCATAATATTTTTGTGCTAATCACTGATTTATTTCCCTCTAACGATGACCTGCTCTACTGATTGGTGATAGAGAAATACTGTTAAATATGAAGATGGCTTAGAACAAGATGGGTATATCTATATGTAAATAAGATTTATAACATTCCTTAATTTCATAATGCTAATAAGTACAGGCCTTGACATTTGTGGTTTTTCTCATGGCTTCTTTATATGGCTTGACTGACTCTTTTATACAGATTTATGTCTGTGTGAGCAAGTTCCCTGCAACACAATCATAGTTTCCATAAATCTCCAGCATGTTCACTGCGACAGTAGCCATATCACCTGCCTCCTTAAGAGACTTCAGAGGGGTTCCTTAGATGCTGTGTTTCCTGAGGTTGGCAAAGATTTGAATGAGTTTTGCTGTGTTTTCAGGGAAGGCAGAGGTTTGGGGGAAAAATTATATGCACTAAATTAAAGTCAATCCCAGTGCAAATGCTGATAAAAGCCAAATAGAAAGAGATCATTGTCCCAAGGACCTTCTAATTCCCAGATCCTCTAAACCTGTACTCCCAGACTACAGGATCCTGACTTTGTAAGTGCCATAGTTGGGATGGACTGGCTGGGATTGGCAGCTCCAGAGATGGGCACACCTGTGGACCTGCCACTGACAAGCTGCCAGGCTGCAGTAGGTGCCCAGTTGTGAGCAGGTGCGGGTCACTGCTCACAACTTCCTAGGAGCCTATGCAGCTTGGCTCTTCCTAGGGACCCAGAACTTGGGGTTAATTCCTCTGGGAGAGTGCCCAACCCGCTTCAGGTTGTAGCAACAACCAACAGGCCTCGACCACTGCAAACACTCCCCACACATCCAAACTGCGGCTGCCATACCCTTGCCTCTCCCAATCCGATTTAGCAAGTGAGCCTTAATAAGCGTTAGTCTTTGCCCCCTCTTGCCTGGATGGGAAACAGAAGTCAGAGAGTGACCTACCGGCAGAGGCAGGGCCAAAAGCAAAGAGGAGCGCCAGGAGCTGTGTGACCAAGGAAGAAGGAGGGAGTTCACCCCTGCAGCAGCAGGTGCAGTGGATTCAGTCCCCACAATTAGCCTGAGACTGTGCACTTAGGGGGCAATTGTGAACACTGGAAGCAAGAAGAAGCTGGTGTAAGGCCAAATCTGAGTAGGAGTTGACTCCACAGTGCCCACAGCAATCTCAAAGACCTTCCTAGAAACACTGGGGGACTTTCTGAGTAGATAAATTGACTGGAGCACATTGTGTGATGAGGACAACTTATGTGACAGGATAATATTCTTACTGTCACTCTCTCTTTCTCTCTATATATATATGTATATGCATATGTATATATATATGTATATATGTATATGTATATATATATGGGTTTTCCTTCCAGCTCAGTCAGTAAAGAATCTGCCTGCAGTGCAGGAGACCTGGATTCGATCCCTGGGTCGGGAAGGTGCCCTGGAGAAGGAAATGGCAACCCACTCCACTATCCTTGCCTGGAAAATCTCATGGACACAGGAGCCTGATGGGCTGCAGTTCATGGGGTTGCAAAGAGTTGGGCATGACTGAGCGACTAACACTTACTTACTTTATATATATATTCCCCCCCCCCCCATTCTTTCTGTGGTTATCCTTGAAATTTTACCATACATGTTTAACTTACAAGGTTTAAAGTTGAACAGTATTTTACCCTCCCTCTTGAAGAATTCAGGAACCTTTGACGCCTTCAACTCTAGTTATTCCTATCTTAACTATATGTTATTTTTTGAGTATGTTTGTTTGTTCCTTTTTCTCCTCTAACCTCACTAATATAACATCATTAGTATATTTTACATAGATAGTATGTGTTCGAATTTACATGCATACATTCTTGCATCTCAGACATCATTCTGGGATCATTTTCCTTCATTATGATTACAGTGTTTAACTGCTCTTACAGTACATGTCTGTTGGTGTTAAATTTTCCTAGTCTTTATTATATGTGAATTTATTTATTCTCATTCTTAAAACATAGTTGGTTATAGGTAATATTAGAAGTCCAGTATCTGTCTAATTGTGGAGAAGACAATGGCAACCCACTCCAGTACTCTTGCCTGGAAAATCCCATGGACAGAGGAGCCTGGTAGGCTGCAGTCCATGGATCACTAAGAGTCGGATATGACTGAGCGACTTCACTTTTACTTTTCACTTTCATGCATTGGAGAAGGAAATGGCAACCCACTCCAGTGTTCTTGCCTGGAGAATCCCAGGGATGGAGGAGCCTGGTGGGCTGCCGTTTATGGGGTTGCACAGAGTCGGACACGACTGAAGTGACTTAGCATATATGTATATACACACACATAATGTATATGTTTGTTTTATTTTTCATTTTGTTCTGTTCTATTGTTCCTTTTAAAATAATCTTTTTTAGTGTTTTATTTTTAAATAAATTCTTTTTTTATTGTATTTTTCCTATTTCTATACTTTTTCATTAGGTTGCATTTTCCCATATTTTTGATTTTGTATTTTTCCTACTCTAGGCTTTAGCATTGGTTTACATTTATGGGTTTGTTTACTGGTCTGATTGCTCTCTTCCTTTTTTGTTTTCCTCTTTTTATTCTTATTTTCTTTTGGTGAATGTGAGTTTCTTTGCGTCTTCCTGTCTGATTAATATTACTTTTACCATTTGTCTTGGGATTTTGTCTGTATGTTCTTTTTTTGTTTGTAGGTTAGTTTGATTTTTCCCCCCTTATTTTTCCTTTATTCTTTCCCTTTATTTCCCCCTTTATTATTCCTTTATTTTTCCCTTCTATGCTGTGTGGTTTGTGAAGTCATGATGCTCGAGCAAGGGGTCAGGCCAGAACCTCCAAGGTTAGAGACATGAATACAGGACATTGGACTACCAGAGATCTCCCAACTCCATGGAATACTAATTGGCAAGCGCTCTCCCAAAGGCCTCCATCTCCACACTAAGATCTGGACTCACCCAAAGGCCAGCAAGTTATAGTGCCAGATGACCCATGCCAAACTAAACAGGAATACAACCTTACCCATTAGCAGACAGGCTGCCCAAAGTCATACCAAGCCCACAGAAATCATATAACACAACACTGAGTGTGGCACTTCCCTTTAAAGAGGCAAGATTCAGGTCTAGGCACCAGAACACAGAAAACAGTCTCCCTCACCAAGAAACCTTCGCAAGGTGCTGGTCCAACCTCATACACTAGGGGTAAACTTCACGAGTAAGAAGAACTGCACCTATGCAGCTTGTGGAAAGGAAACCCTAAACATAGTAAATTAAACAAAATAAAAAGGCACGGAAACATGCAGCAGATGAAACTGCATGGTAAAACCCACTATAACTGGACCAAACAAATGAAGAGGAAATAGGCAGTCTACCTGAAAAATAATTCAGAGTAATGATAGTGAGGAGAAGATAATAGCAACCCACTCCAGTACTCTTGCTTGGAAAGTCCTATGGGCGTAGGAGCTTGATAGGCTGCAGTCCATGGGGTTGCTAGGAGTCAGGCGCGACTGCGTGGCTTCACTTTCACTTTTCACTTTCATGCATTGGAAAAGGAAATGGCAACCCACTCCAGGGTTCTTGCCTGGAGAATCCCAGGAACCGGGGAGCCTGGTAGGCTGTCATCTATGGGGTCTCACAGAGTCGGACATGACTGAGGTGACTTAGCAGCAGCAGCAGCAGCAGCAATGATAGTACAGATGATCCAAAACCTTGGAAACAAAATGGAGGTATGAATAAATAAAATGGAGGCATGGCTTGAGAAGATACAAGAAACATTTAAAAAGGACCTAAAATAAATAAAGAACAGACAAGCAACAATGAACGACATAACTGAAATAAAAAGTACACCAGAGGGAAGCAATTAGCACAATAAGTGAAGCAAAAAAAATGTGAGATGAAAGATAGAATGGTAAAAATAACTGAGGCAGAACAGAATAAAGAAAAAAGAGTGAAAAGAAATGAGGATAGTCCCAGAAATCTATGGGACAACATTAAGTGCACTGACATCTGAATTATTAGGGTTCCAGAAGAAGAGAAAAGCAAAGAACATGAGAAAATATTTGAGGAGATTATACTAAAAAAAAAAAAAAAGTCCCTAACATGAGAAAGAAAATAGTCACTCAAGTCTGGAAAGCCCCGAGAGCCCCATACAGGATAAACCCAAAGAGAAAAACACCAAGACACAAATTAATCAAATTAGCAAAAAATAAACACATAGAACAAATACTAAAAGCAGCAAGGGAAAAGCAACAAATGACATGCAAAAGGATCTGCATAACGATAACAGGTGATCTTTCAACAGAAACTCTTCAGGCCAGAAGGATGTTGCAGAATATACTTTAAAATGATGAAAGGGGAAAAACAAAAAGCCACAACTACAACCATGAATACTCTATCCAGAAAGGATCTCATTGAGATTTGACAGAGAAATCAAAAGTTTTATTGATAAGCAAAAGTTAAGAGAAATAACCACCACCAAACCAGCTCTATAACAAATGTTAAAGGGAATTCTCTGGACAGGAAACACAAGAAAAAGGAAAGACATACAATAACAAACCCAAATCAATAAAATATATGGTAATAGGACCATATATATCAATAATTACCTTAAATGTAAATGGACTAAATGCTCTGACCAAAAGACACAGACTAGCTGAATGGATACAAAAACTAAGACCCCTATATATGCTGCCTACAAGAGAACCATTTCAGACCTAGGGATGCATACAGAATGAAAGTGAGGTGCTGAAAAGATATTATGAAAACGGAAATCAAAAGAAAGCAGGAGTAGCAATACTCATATTAGATAAAATAGACTAAAATGAAGACCATTAAAAGATACAAGGAAGGACACTACATAATGGTCAAGGGATCAGTCAAAGACGAGGATATAACAATTATAAATATATATGCACCCAACATAGGAGCACTTCGATGGGTACAACAAATGTGAACAACTATAAATGGGGGAATTGATAGAAACACAATAGTAGTGGAGGATTTTAACACTCCTCTCACACCAATGAACAGATCATCCAAACAGAATAAGGAAACACAAACCTTAAGTGATACATTGGTTGCTGCTGCTAAGTTGCTTCAGTCATGTCTGACTCTGTGTGACCCCATAGACGGCAGCCCACCAGGCTCCCCCGTCCCTGGGATTCTCCAGGCAAGGACACTGGAGTGGGTTGTCATTTCCTTCTCCAATGCATAAAAGTGAAAAGTGAAAGTGAAGTTGCTCAGTCGTGTCCGACTCTTCACAACCCCATGGACTGCAGCCTACCAGGCTCCTCCATCTATGGGATTTTCCAGGCAAGAGTACTGGAGTGGGTTGCCATTGCCTTCTCCAACATTGGATGAAATACTCCTAATTGATGTCTCTAGGATATTTCATCCAAAAACAGCAGAATACACTTTTTTCTAAAGTGCACATAGAATATTCTCTAAGATAGATTACATCTTGGTCACAAATAAGGCCTTGGTAAATTCAAGAAAATTGAAACTGTATCAGGTGTTTTTTTTCTGACCACAATGCTTATAAGATTAGATATAAGTTACAGGGGGAAAAAAACCTGTAGAAAACACAAACATATGGAGACTAAATAATATGTTTCTAAATAACCAAGAAGTCGCTGAAGAAATCAAAGAGGAAATGAAAACATACCTAGAAACAAATGCAAATGAAAACACAACTTAAAATCTATGAGATGTGGTAAAAGCAGTGCTAAGAGGAAAGTTTATAGCAATACAAGCCTGTCACAAACTACAAGAAAAACGTTAAAGAACCGAAGCATATGGCTAAAGCAAAGAGAAAAAGAACAAGAAAACCCCAAAGTTGGAAGAAGAGAAATCATTAAGAACAGAGCAGAAATAAATGAAAAACAGAAAATAAAAATGAATGAAAGAGCAAAGAGCAATAAAACCAAAACCTGATTCTTTGAGAAGATACACAAAATTAGAAAGCCATTAGCCAGAAATCAATAAAAAAGTAGAAGACTCAAGTCAATAAAATCAATAGAGTCAAAAGACTCTAATCAATAAAATAGAAATGAAAAAAGACAAGTTACAACAGATGATACAGAAATACAAAGGATTATAAGAGACTACTATGAGTAAATACATGCCAATAAAATGGACAACCTGGAAGAAATGGAAAAATTCTTAGAAAAGTACAGTCTTCTAAGATTGAACCAGGAAAAAGTAGAAAATATAAACAGACCAACAACAAGCACTGAAATTAAAACTGTGACCCAAAATCTTCCAAAAAACAAAAGTTTAGGGACAAATGACTTTCCAGATGAAATCTACCAGACATTTAGAGAACAGCTAATACTTATTCTGCTCAAACTGTTCCAAAAAATTTCAGAGGAAAGAAAACCCCCAAACTCATTCCACATGGCTGCTATCACCCTGATAATAAAACCAAAGGTACCACAAAAGGAAATTTACAGGCCACCATCACTGATGCACATAGAGGCTAAAATTCTCAATAAAGTTCAGTCAAGCAGAATCCAACAACATATTAAAAGGATCATCCACCATGATCAAATGGGGTCTATCCCAGGGAGGCAAGGATTCTTCAATACATGCAAATCAATCAGTATGATACACCATATTAACAAATTGAAAGATAAAAGCCATATGATCATCTCCAGAAAATCATCATAGAAGGAACCTACCTCAATATAATAAAGGCCATTTGTGACCGAAACCCACAGCAAGCATTATTCCTAAGAATGAAAAACTGAAAGGATTAGAAACAAGATAAGTGTGCCTATTCTCACTGGTATTATTCAATATAGTTTTGGAAGTCCTAGTAACAGCAATAAGAAAAGAAAAATAAATAAAAGGAATCCATATGCAAAAAGAAGTAAAGCTCACTGTTTGCAAACCAAAAAAGTACTAGAAATAGTTAATGAATTTAGTAAAGCCACAAGATATAAGATTAATACACATAAATTCCTTGCATTTCTATACACAAAAAATGAAAAATTATAAAAGAAATTAGGGAAGTAATCCCATTCATCACTACAACAACAATGAATAAAATGCCTAGGAATAAACCTACCTAAAGGGATGAAAGATTTATATTGCAGAAATAGGACACTGATGAAAGCAACTGAGATGGGAAAAACAGATGGAGAGATACACCATGTTCTTGGATTGGAATAATCAATATTGTGAAAATGATCATACTGTCCAAAGTATGGACAGTATGATTCTTCAATAATAGTCAATCTATAGATTCAATACAAGCCCTATCAAATTGCCACTGACATTTTGCACAGAAGTAGAACAATTTGTGTTCTACTTTGTGTTCAATTTGTATTCTAATAATTTCACAGTTTGTGTGGAAACACAAAAGACTCTGAATAGTCAAAGCAGTGTTGAGAAGGAAAAATAGAGCTGGAGGAATCAATTTCCCTGACTTCAAATTCTATTGCAAAGCTACAGTCATCACGACAGTACGGAACTGGCACAAAAACAGAAATATAGACCAATGAAACAAGACAGAAAGCTCAGAGATCATCCCACATACCCATAGGCACCTTTTCTTTGACAGAGGAGGCAAGAGTATACAATGGAGAAAAGATAGCCTCTTCAATAATAATTGGTACTGGGAAAATTGGATGGCTTCATATAAAAGAATGAAATTACAACATTTCCTAACACCAAACACAAAAATAAATTCAAAATGGATTAAAGACCTAAATACAACCAGAAACTATAAAGCTCTTAAAGATAAACATAGGCAGGACATTCCTTCATATAAATTGCAGCAAGATTCTCTTTAACTGACCTGTTAGATTAATGGAAAGAGCAAAAGAAAAAAATTAAATTAGACCTAATAAAACTTAAAATCTTTTGTACAGCAAAGGGAACAATGAGCGATATGAAAAGACAACTCTAAGAATGGGAGAAATTAGTTTCAAACAAGGTAATTGAAAAAAGTTTACTCTCCAAAATGTATAAACAGTTCATGCAGCTCAATATCAGAAAAATAAACAACCCAATCAAAAAGTGGACAAAAGATCTAAACAGACTCTTCTGCAAAGAAGACATGCTGCTAAGTTGCTTCAGTTGTGTCTGTATGACCCCATAGACGGCAGCCCACCAGGCTCCCCATCCCTGGGATTCTCCAGGCAAGAACACTGAAGTGGGTTGCCATTTCCTTCTCCAGTGCATGAAAGTGAAAAGTGAAAGTGAAGTCTCTCAGTCATATCTGACTCTCCACGACCCCATGGACTGCAGCCTACCAGGCTCCTCCTCTCATGGGATTTTCCAGGCAAGAGTACTGGCGTGGGGTGCCATTGCCTTCTCCCAAAAGAAGACATACAGATGCCCAATAAACAAGTGCAAAGATGCTGAACATCACTCATTAACAGAGAAATGCAAATTAAAACTACAGTGAGGTATCACCTCACACCAATCAGAATAGCCATCAAAAAGAAAAAAAAAAAATCTACAACAATAAATCTTGGGAGGATGTGGTGAAAGGGAACCCTCCTGCACTGTTGATAGGTATGTAACTGATATAGCCATTATGGAAACCAGGATAGAGATTCCTTAGAAAACTAGGAATAAATCTACCATTTGACTCACCAATCGCACTACTGGGCATAAACCCTGAGAAAACCACTTTTCTAAAAGGCACATGTACCCCAGTGTTCATTGTAGCCACATTAACAATAGCCAGGACATGGAAGCAACCTAGATGTCCATTAACATGAATGGTGCGTTTATACAATGGAATATTACTCAGCCATAAAAAGGAATGCGTTTGAGTCAGTTGTAGGAGGTGGATGAACCTAGAGCCTCTTATACAGACTGAAGTAAGTCCAAAAGAGAAAAAAACAAGTATCATATATAAATATGTATTCAGATCAGATCAGATCAGATCAGTCGCTCAGTCATGTCCAACTTTTTGTGACCCCATGAATCGCAGCACACCAGGCCTTCCTGTGCAACACCAACTCCCGGAGTTCACTGAGACTCACATCCATCAAGTCAGTGATGCCATCGAGCCATCTCATCCTCTGTCGTCCCCTTCTCTTCCTGCCCCCAATCCCTCCCAGCATCAGAGTTTTTCCAATGAGTCAACTCTTCTCATGAGGTGGCCAAAGTACTGGAGTTTCAGCTTTAGCATCAGTCCTTCCAAAGAAATCCCAGGGCTGATCTCCTTCAGAATGGACTGGTTTGATCTCCTTGCAGTCGAAGGGACTTGCAAGAGTCTTCCCCAACACCACAGTTCAAAACCATCAATTCTTCGGCGCTGAGCCTTCTTCACAGTCCAACTCTCACAACCATATATGACCACAAGAAAAACCATAGCCTTGACTAGATGGACCTTTGTTAGCAAAGTAATGTCTCTGCTTTTGAGTATGCTATCTATCTATCTATATGGAATCTAGAAAAATGATACTGATGAACCTAGTCGGGAATGGACTTGTGGACACAGTAAGGGAAGGCAAGGGTGGGCAAACTGAGAAAATGGCATTGACATATATACACCGTCATATGTGAAACAGTTAGTGGGAGGTTGTTAAATAACCCAGTGAGTCCAGTCTGGTGCTCTGTGATGATCTAGCATGGAATGCGGGGTGGGGAGGGAAGGGATATACACACATAATTATGACTGATTCATACTGTTGTAGGGTAAAAACCAACACAAAATTGTAAAGCAATTTTCCACCAATTAAAAAATAAATTAATTAAAATCCTGCCTTTAAAAACTTAATAAAGAAAAAAGACAAACAGTCCTTCATGATTATTCCTTGCACAGATGGGACCTGAAAACATCAGAGAGATGTCAGACTGTCAGATGAAAGAAAGGCTTCCTCCCTTTCCCTGTGACCTTGAATCATAGTTGCCAAATTAAAAAATAAAAATCACTTTAGTTCTTGCTGTAAAAACATTGTTTGGACCCAACAGCAAATAATGCACAAAAAAAATCATTTCAATGTGTGATGATATAAAGGGTAAATCAGTTCAATATTCAACCTTCAGCCTATGCTTCAGCTAAAATCACAAGTGGGCCCTTTGACTTTCATGCCTAACAAGCTAACCCAGGGAGTAATTGTAACATTATGTACCTTAAAAATATCTATTCAAAGATAGTATTCATTATAAAAATATCTATTCATTACTCAGTATCTATTCATTATTCCTTAAAAATATCTATTCATTAGGGAATACATTGGAGAAGGCAATGGTACCCCATTCCAGTACTTTTGCCTAGAAAATCCCATGGATGGAGGAGCCTGGTAGGTCGCAGTCCATGGCGTTGTGAAGAGTCAGACACGACTGAGCAACTTCACTTTCACTTTTCACTTTCATGCATTGGAGAAGGAAATGGCAACCCACTCTAGTGTTCTTGCCTGGAGCATCCCAGGGATGGGGGAGCCTGGTGGGTTGCCGTCTCTGGGGTCGCACAGAGTCGGACACGACTGAAGCGACTTAGCAGCAGCAGCAGCAGGGAATACATTCCAAACTATTCATCAGTGTGGTCTCAACCAATCTTTTCAGTTTAATTTTGAGCCAATCACTTTGCATAACCTGCAAATTGGCAATGCCTGGGAGGCCACAGTCCATGGGGTCACAAGAGTTGGACGTCACTTAGTGACTAAACAAAAACAACAATTACTCATAGTTTCAAATTTTATCTTGCCATTTCTTGCTTCCAGTCATTTTCCCACATTCTCTTCCATCTAGCTGGAACATCTTTCTTTTTCATCTTCCTTGAAAATTCTTATTCATCTTTTAAAGTTCAGATTAAATATTTATTAAGTATCTTTGCTACACACACACACACAACTCTGTTGTTTCCAACAGGTATTTGTTCTTATGTTCAGAGATCTATTTTCAAGTGCTCCAAACTGGACTTAGTTCAGCATCTCTGCTTCAGGCTGTTTGCCAGCTGGGCTTGTTTCTGGACTGCCAGTTTGCTCTGAAACCCCTGCTGAAGTGACAGCAGCTCTCTAGGGTATATTCTTTTGGAATGCAATGGTAAGCCCAAATCAGTGAGCAAGTTTTACACTTCTGCTAGTTTTATTTTCGCTAACTTTTCCTTGCCTGAAATAAATAATATGGCCAAGTTCAACAATCAGGAGTAGTGAGTACATCATGAGGAATTCAAAGTGTAGATATATTATTTTATCATAGTGAAGTTTGATTGCATACAATTATTAATTTAACATAAATGCAAAGCTTTCCTTAACCCTCATCAGTTCAGTTCAGTTCAGTTCAGTCACTCAGTTGTGTCTGACTCTTTGCGACCCCATGAATCGCAGCATGCCAGGCCTCCCTGTCCATCACCAACTCCCGGAGTTCACTCAAACTCACGTCCATTGAGTCGGTGATGCCATCCAGCGAACTCATCCTCTGTTGTCCCTTTTTCCTCCTGCCCCCAATCCCTCCCAGCATCAGAGTCTTTTCCAAAGAGCCAACTCTTCGCATGATCCTCATAGGCAGTCAGAAATCTTCTCTTCAGTCTCTAAAAATGTTTTGTATTTCTTACCACACTGAACTGTTCTTACTTAATAACATTTGTTTCTTCCAAATATATGGCTGGGTATAAAGAGTCTTTGAATTATTTTTAGTACATAACACTGTACTTCCTTTGATTAATAGCAGTAGATCAATAAATGTTTGCTGGAATAGATAAAATAATGATCTGCATCCCAAGCTGTCATATGAATCCTCTCTATAGAATTTTTCTAATGGTTTCAAACAGATTTCACACTTTATAAGAAATACAAGAGAAACCAAATGTGAAAATTTCATATAGTACTAGTTTTTATTTTATTCAGGATGTCTCTGGCCTCACAAGAAACAATGAAGTCCATCGCAAAGTCTAGGATCATTTCAAAAGGGGCCAGTGACATCATTTTTCAAACTGAAAATTCAGTATTTTAACTGAGCCATACATTATTTTATTGCTTTAGTCCACTAGGTCTGTGGTTCTGGCAGTAAGTGTAGTAGTAGTTTGCAAGATTAATATTTGCCCATACACTTCACGTCTGAGCTCATAAAATATAATATTCACTGGTTGGTTTTAAGCCAATGAGAAATGCTAGCATGAAATGAGAATCTTCTTTCTATGGCAATTTAAAGCAAATTAACAGTGACAGTGATGCTATTTTGGTTTGCACAACACTTTTTCATCCATTTTGTCAACGGCTTTCTAAAATTTTTAAGTTTAAACTGATTTTGAGTCTAAGGGGAAGGATACAGATAAATACATTTTTCATGCTTATGTTTTCAACTTCAGTGGAAGTGTGAAAAAAAGTACTTGTATTTAAAAGCCCAACTTGTACAAAGCTACCAATGAAAAATGACAGATATTATATTATATCTATATTAAAGTTAGAACTATTTACCGTCAATAAAGCAAGGAAACCCAATTTACAATGCAAACCTGCTTCTAATCCCTTTGGAATAAGGAATCTTGGAATAAAAGGGTCCAATTCATCTTTTTCTAAGAAGATCAGAAAAAACTAAAAAGCTAAGCAGCTGCTATATTAATTAATTAGATTTTGGGAATTACTATTAAATACAAGTTTTGTGAAAGCACATGTCTGATATAATTTTAAAGTACCAAGTGATCTAAATTCAGGTTTTTCTTAAAAGAATAGGGGTTTACTTTCTGAATAAGATATTTTTATTGTGACCTATAGTTCTCTCTTCAACCCTACTCACTCTTCCCCATACATACTGTAACCCAGCTCTATTGGTTTCTTGCTCAGACAAACTAAAATCACATGGAGATATTTGCTGCTCTAGAAATGTCTCCATGCCTTTGCAAATGAAGTGGTTTTTTTTGTTTGCTTCTGCTTTGCTTGAAAACCTATCCCCCGCTCCTGCCCTCGTGCCTCCAACCACAGTTTCAACTTTTCTGAGTAGATTAAGGCACTCTGCTTTCTGCTCGCCTGGGCTTTTATATATGTACTTTCAGCGCAGCATTTATGGCAATTATGGGACACTGTCTGCATTGCCTTGCTCAATGCCTATCACATAGAGGCACTGAATAAAATTTTTGCATAATGATTAGAAAGAGAGAATATATTATTCCTAGGATGTATTTCAAATTCTTTTAGGGTAGCAATTTAAATTAAAAAAATAAAAATAAACAAAGGCAGAAAGCAACACTTCAAAAAAAAAAAAAAAAAGAAAGAAAAGAAAAGCCTGTGATGTCAGCAAGCTGTTTTTTCTCCTAATTCTCCCTCAGTGCTTTTCAGAATGGCTAATTTTTTCTTCCTATTTACCAACTTTAAAAAATGGAATCTGTGCAGAAGCCTTTGCTTGTCTTAGTTAAGCACGTTGAGATTCTCAGTAATTAGTGCTTGTAAAACACTACAAGGTTTTCAGATGAATTAAAGTGTGAAATCTTATTACAAGCAGTATATTGCTGGAGTAACAAACAGGCATGGAAAATTACACCATTTCCTAGTTTCTATTGCTTTTAAGGAACAACGCAATCCATAATTATCCACAAATATTTACTCCCTTGCCGCCTGAAGTCTTGACTGCCAGATGAGCTCGCTTCCCTGCACTTGACTGGTTGTGGGGGGCTGTCGGAAAGCTTCTTCTTTCAAATGATATTTTATGTGATAGCCTCAGATGTTCATGTCTGTAAAAAAAGCTTTCTGCACAAACACATAGAAATTATTTTGCCCATGAAAGACAAAATAGTTTAAAATGATACTGAATCTCTCTAATTACCCTCAGTTAGGACTTCCGGGTTCACAACAGCAATAGCTATTTTAAGCTACCTCCTCACCTCCAGAGTGGTGGAGTCTAGTAATTTTTGCCCCTATAGCAATTTGCAATATTAAAACTATACACCGTCCAAACACTGTAAGACAGCAACATAATATTAGCTGTGAACTGGGCTTTCTGTTAGACTGGGTTGAGAGGTACAGGTACAGGAATGTGGAGCAAATCAACTCGACTTGCATGTCAACCAACTCAAATGGTGAAGGTTTAGCTATATAAAGATTTAATTTATATTTCATGCCATAGAGATAAAAAGCAAAAGAAACCTCCAAAACTCAGCAATAATAGGTAGATTAATTTAGTATTTATTATCAAGCACATCAAGCTTGTAATGATTAACAGTCATAAAGACTGTGTGTTTCCCTTTGCACAAATAACCCCCTATGCCAATAAATTTGGTAATAGCTGTATTATCAAAGAATGAAGTTCCTTGGATTTCATCTGCCCTTTTTTTTACCCCCAGTAATCATAATTAATATAATAAAATCCCCATTATAACATCACTCGTGTAAATGTGAATTAGGTCTCACATTGTTAATGCCCCCATCAACCCTTAATCACTTGAAGCGTCACCCTGCATTAAGTACAACATCAATTACATATGATAAAAACATGCAATGCAAAAAGTATTAAAGTGATATTTTCAAGTTGTTATCTAGAGCAGAAGGGCTTTAAAAAATTAATTTCTTTTTGGGGTCTAAACGTTTTAGAGGCTTGAGATCTCATTAATTTATCAGCAGAAGCCCTGGGTCTGCCAAAGATCTTTTGGCCTTTTCTCATTTTCCTAGTTGTATCCCTCTGACCTTACCCATTCGTTTTCTGTTCTTTTTAGATGTTTTTCTCATTGAGTGATACATGTTTGGAGGGGAATTTCTATAGCATTTTAATGACTTTAAAGTAGCTTAATCTTGAAGATCTATTCCAAATGCCTTACTTTTTAATATTCTTTGTGAGAGTAGATGAAGTTGTGTTTTCAGATATGTCAGTGATTTAAGAAGTTGCAAAAATGTGACGGTAATTGTTCTTCTTGAGTGAGGGCTTTGCTGATAATAAAGCAGTAACACATGGGTTGCACTAAAAGAAATGAATTAGAATTATAAAACATTAAAATGTACTTAACACTGTTTCTTCATTATGCAAGTTTCAGGTGGCTCAGCAGTAGAGAACATGCCTGCCAATGCAGGAATCTCTGGAGCTGTGGAATTGCCATGGGTGGATCCCTGGGTCTGGAAGATCCCCTGGAGGAGGAAATGGCAACTCACTCCAGTATTTTTGCTGGGAAAATCCCATGGACAGAGGAACCTGCTGTGCTGTGGTCTGTGGGGTTGCTAAGAGTCAGACAAGAGTGACTGAGCACACATGAAAGCCTCTATATTATCTTTTTCAACCACCAGTTAGGTAAATCAAAACATGGACCATTTTGTTTGATTAGCTCTCCTTAAATTCATTGAAAAGTCATTCAGTTTGTGAGAAAATTTCCAATGATTCTGGTCCATAGAAATGCAATTAATTGCATTTGGTAGAATGAAATTTTATTTTACTTCTTTTTGTAAATTGCCAATTGAATTCTATTTGTAAATTCATTTCAGCATTCCTTATGTGCCTATTATGGGTGGTACTTTGAATTCTCCTTTGAACCTATTCTAAGAGCTGGCTTGTTCCTTCATTAATAAATGAATTAAATAAAATGCTTCATATGATTATTTTATTTTTGTATGAGAGTTATGATTACATCTTTAAAAAAGTAATCCTTTAATATCATATTCAGACTGGAGAGTACAATTATGAAACATTCTAATGAAATTCAAAGGAGGATTTAAACCTTTATCTTATATTCTCCCCTGGTCCCATATTCGTTTGTTTTTTTTATGAGTGTTTTTGCAGAAAGCCTCTGTTCAGCAGTGAATTTCATCCCCTATCACCTCTCTTTGTATTTCCATGTCTATAAAACTCGTGGCACACCAGATAACCCAAAGAAATGCTTAGAATATCACAGGAGGGCTACTGTCAGGAATTTAGAGGTTTGCTGTCAGGGATTTACAGATTCTACCTCACTAAAAAGCCCATCACTTGCCTTCCTACGTCTTTAGTAATCAGAGTTGTATTTGTGCTTTGTCAGGGCTCAGAATGCCAGAAGGTAGATTCAAATAACATTCTGCTTGACACTTCTTTTTATTTCCTGGGTTTCATAAAATTTAAGTCTATCACTTGACCTGGTGTTATCTAAAATTCTTGTTAACTCTTCTTTGGAAAGCACAAGGGTAAGAGAGAGAATAGATAAAAACCTGCCTTCTTCAAAGTTTGAAGAAATTATTTTCAGGGGATTTTCAAGGGAAGGCAAAAATGATAGAATTGGAGCCCTCAAGTTCCTTTCAGGAGATATTACTAAATTAGTTCTTTGTACATAGATGTGCCCATTCCTTGCAAACCTTTGTAAGGAAAGGACAATCATTTCATGGCTTAGATAAAATGTCTCTTACATAAACATAAAGCTTCAATGAGATATTGTATACTGTAAGTCCTCTACTGGAAACAAAGGTGCACAATCTCTATCTAGAAGATAAGAGCCATGTTAAAGGAGACATCATTCCAGGTATCCATTTCACAAAAATGCTCAAGCCTCAGATTTGGAAATCAGAACTGAAAATGCTGGATGAGTAGGAACAATCTCTTATCCAGTTTCTTGCTTCTTGACTGCCAAGGCATATTTATGTCATTCTAGAGATGAGTTACTGCTCAATTTACAAAGTTGAAAACTAGACAAAAGAATAACACTTTTTCTTGGAGACCAGATAGCTAATACAAGAGAATCCTGTAACTGGTAAGCCAATTTAGAGCATTCAGAGTCACTGAATGCTTTATTTAACTTTTGTTATCCCTTGTGTTTAGAAAAGTCTTTAAGAAACCACTAGTTTGTATCAGCTGTGCTAATACTCAAGAAAAGAGATTTGGTTCAAATTCAACCAAAGTACTCAGTTCAGTTCAGTTCAGTCACTCAGTCATGTTAGACTCTTTGTGACTGCAGGAACTGCAGCATGCCAGACCTCCCTGTCCAACACCAACTCCTGGAGTTTACTTGAACTCATATCCATTGAGTCAGTGATGCCATCCAACCATCTTATCCTCTGTTGTCCCCTTCTCCTCCTGCCTTCAGTCTTTTCCAGCATCAGGGTCTTTTAAATGAGTTCATTCTTCACATCAGCTAGCAAAAGTATTGGAGTTTCAGCTTTAGCATTAGTCTTTCCAATGAATATTCAGGACTAACTTCCTTTACGATTGACTGGTTGGATCTCCTTGCAGTCCAAGGGACTCTCAAGAATCTTCTCCAACACCACAGTTCAAAAGCATCAATTCTTTGGTGCTCAGCTTTCTTTATAGTTCAACTCTCACATCCATACTACATGACTACTGGAAAAACCATAGCTTTGACTAGACAGAACTTTGTTGGTCTGCTTTTTAATATGCTGTCTAGTTTGGTCATAGCTTTTCTTCCAAGGAGCAAGTGCCTTTTAATTTCATGGCTGCAGTCATGATCTGCAGTGATTTTGAAGCCCCCCAAATAAAGTCTGTCACTGTTTCCATTGTTTACCCACCTATTTCCCATGAAGTGATGGGACTGGATGCCATGATCTTAGTTTTCTGGATGTTGTGCTTTAAGCCAACTTTTTCACTGTCCTCTTTTACTTTTATCAAGAGGCTCTTTAGCTCTTCTTCAATTTCTGCCATAAGGGTGGTGTCATCTGTGTATCTGAGGTTATTGATATATCTCCCAGGAATCTTGATTCCAGCTTGTGCTTCATCCAACCCTAACCTTAACCCTTACCCTAATTTATGGCATTTCAAATGATGTACTCTTTACATAAGTTAAATAAGCAGGGTGACAGTATACAGCCTTGGCGTACTCCTTTCCCAATTTGGAACCAGTCTGTTTTACTTAATTAACAATATAATCTTTTGATGTTCAGACCATCTGTCCCTTGTTGCAAACTTCTATATAGCCTAACTCCTTCCCTGCTGCCTCCTCAGAATAATTCAGAGTCACTTGAGATGCTGTCTACCGGGCTTGAAGTCCTAAAAAATTCTCACCCAATAAAACATAGCTCTCAGCTTCTAGATTGTGACTATTTTTTAAATCGACATATGCAGTTCACGTAGGCGTAAATCAGAACAAATACAGTGGCCACGGTGCTGTTCCTGATGAGGAAAAGTTAATGTTATAATACAGGAGATTCCATGCGAGGTCTGGACTATTTGTAGGCCCTTGAAGGAGGGCCTACAAAAACATAATTACCTTTCTTTAGAGTATCTTCCTTTTAATTAAGGTAGGAAGGAAGAAAGGAAAGAAGGAATGGAGGCCTGAGAGATAGAATGGAAGAAAGAAAGTTGCCACATAAAGTAGCTGCTGCTGCTAAGTCATTTCAGTCGTGGCCGACTCTGTGAGACTCCAGAGATGGCAGCCCACCAGGCTCCCTTGTTCCTGGGATTCTCCAGGCAAGAACGGTGGAGTGGGTTGCCATTTCCTTCTCCAATGCATGAAAGTGAAAAGTGAAAGTGAAGTCATTCAGTTGTGTCTGACTCTGTCGGGCTTCTCCATCCAAGGGGTTTTCCAGGCAAGAGGACTGGAGTGGGGTGCCATCGCCTTCTCCAATATAAAGTAGAAGTTAGTTCAAAAGACACAACTGAGAATATGACTGAGGGGCAGAGTTCACTATGGATGCTAAAACATTTTGCAAATGAAGTATTTCATTAAGTCTTCAAAAAGCAGTTAGAAAAATACCCCAACTTTTCTGCACCACAAGCAAGGTAAAGAGAATTCAAAAGTATGGAATGTGGTGACCCAGAAATTTTCAATTTTTATATATTTTCTGCAAAGTTATTTATTTCCTATACTTTTCAAATGTTGCATTTACTCCAGGCGAAAAGATTTGAGCAAAACATTCCTATATCATATATCAACTATTTTCTTATAGCTTGTGAGAAATCACAAATAAAGATAATATTTTGAGAGGTACAGTACCATGAAAATTCTTAGAAGGATGCAGACACTAAACATCCACTGCCTTTGGTTTGAAGTGATTATACACCTGTCAGTGTGCCCTACTATATTATGAATGCTTGGAGAAAACAGACCAAATTTTATTCTAGCATCTTTTGACACCTTGGAGACAATATTAACAATATTGTGCATGAAAGTGTATTTGCAAATTTTTATTAAACTTAAAAATGCATATCATGTTTTATATCAACTTTATTGCAGTGGAAATATATACTATATAATATACTCATTATAAGTGTACAGTTGATAAATTCAAGAAATGGACACACTCGATAACTATGTCAACAATTACAGTGTAGAACATTTCCTTTACAGCGGAAAGTTTTTTCATGTTCCTTCCCAGTCCATCATTGCACATGCATCCTGACTCCATGGAACTGTTGGAATTTCTGTTACTTTAGAAGTGATTTGAATTTCCAGTGTTTATAAGTAGAGACATGCAGCTCATGCTCTTCTGTGTTTAACTCCTTGCATTCACGTGTGCATGCAAACTCTTTTCAGTCTTGTCCGACGCTTTGCGATGCTATGAACTGTAGCTTGCCAGGCTCCTCTGTCCATGGGATTCCCCAGGCAAGAATACTGGAATGGCTTGCCATGCCCTCCTCCAGAAGATCTTCTTGACCCAGGGATCAAAACCGTGTATCCTGTGTCTCCTGCTTTTCAGGTGGATTCTTTACTGCTAAGCCACCAGTGAAGCCTGTCTAACTCCTTACGTATATCTTAATGTTTTTAATAGTCAGCTCTGTTACTGATTTTTTTCTGATCAGTAATTTGTTTTTTTCTTTTTTATTTCTTAGAAGTACCCATGTGTATAAACATACCACAATTTGCTTATTCATGCATCTATAATAGAAATTTGGCTTGTTTTAGTTTTTATTTACTGCAAATAAAATTGTTACAACATTCATGTACAAGTCTTTTATATGGAATGATGCTTCATTTCTCTTGGTATATGTTTAAGAATAGAATGTCCACATGGTAGTTGTATATTTAACTTTTTACTGACCTGCCAAAGTACACTGACTGAAAAGACGTTGTAGCATACTGCTTTATATATTTTGAAGCTCTGTTACTGGGTACATGCTCCTAGGAATGTTACATTTTTATTTGATGGATTGACCCTTTATCATTATGAAATGGTCTTCTCTATTCCCAGTAATATGCTGGACTGGAAGAAACACAAGCTGGAATCAAGATTGCCGGGAGAAATATCAATAACCTCAGATATGCAGATGACACCACCCTTATGGCAGAAAGTGAAGAGGAACTAAAAAGCCTCTTGATGAAAGTGAAAGTGGAGAGTGAAAAGGTTGGCTTAAAGCTCAACATTCAGAAAACGAAGATCATGGCCATCTGGTCCCATCACTACATGGGAAATAGATGGAGAAACAGTGGAAACAGTGTCAGACTTTATTTTTCTGGGCTCCAAAATCACTGCAGATGGTGACTGCAGCCATGAAATTAAAAGACGCTTACTCCTTGGAAGGAAAGTTATGACCAACCTAGATAGTATATTCAAAAGCAGAGACATCACTTTGCCAACAAAGGTTCGCCTAGTCAAGGCTATGGTCTTTCCTGTGGTCATGTATGGATGTGAGAGCTGGACTGTGAAGAAGGCTGAGCGCTGAAGAATTGATGCTTTTGAACTGTGGTGTTGGAGAAGACTCTTGAGAGTCCCTTGGACTGCAAGGAGATCCAACCATTCCATTCTGAAGGAGATCAGCCCTGGGATTTCTTTGGAAGGAATGATGCTAAAGCTGAAACTCCAGTATTTTGGCCACCTCATGTGAAGAGTTGACTCATTGGAGAAGACTCTGATGCTGGGAGGGATTGGGGGCAGGAGGAGAAGGGGACGACAGAGGATGAGATGGCTGGATGGCATCACTGACTCGATGGATGTGAGTCTGAGTGACCTCCGAGAGCTGGTGATGGACAGGGAGGCCTGGCGTGCTGCAGTTCATGGGGTCGCAAAGAGTCGGACACGACTGAGCAACTGATCTGATCTGATCTGATTCCCAGTAATAGTTCACTTTAAATTCTTTCAACTTATTGATCTACTTTCCTACAGTCTTCCATTAATTTCATCAAGTGGAATTTTCATTTCATGTATTTAGTTTTTATGTTTTACTTCTCTTCTTATTGACTTTATATTCTCCTGAAATGTTTAGACACACCAAACCTATTTATTAATACAAGTTGATTTTAAGTCATTTCCAAATTCTATCATCTCTATAACTTTGAGTTTTGTTTCTGTTGGCTCATTTCTTCTACATGTGACATATTTTCCTATTTATTGACACATCTAGAATTTTTATTGGATTTCGTACTTTATGAATATTATACTGCTTGGTCCTTAAATTTTGTTGCCTTCCTCTTTAAAGAATTATGCTTTGTTTTGACAGTTAAATTACTTGCAGATTACCTTGATCTATTCAAGGCTCATTGTAACTTGTATGAGAGGAAGTCTACATGAGTTTTTATTTTAAAGATAAGTTAGCTTTACTACTATGGCATGATTAGTCTGGGGTATCACCTGAATATTACAAGTGTTAAAAGAGAATGTTTCTTTCTGGCTGCTCAGAGCTAAATTCTCTTCACGTCCTGTGTGAGCTTCGGAAACTATTCAGGTAATAATGTCCCAGTTGGTCTTTGCCCAACCCAAGGAATTTCATTTTAAGCACAGGTAATTTTCAGCAAAACTTCAAGGAAACCCCAGAGAAGATTTTTGGAGCTTTTAAGAAATTAATAATCTTTAATTTACTGTTGTATTTTTCTCTGTGTGACTCCCTTCTCTCCATATTCTTGCCTAGCAAATTCCCACTGCTTTGACATCTAATCTCTTGTTTTAAAAGAGCAAGACCTGTGTGCCTGCTTGAACTCCACCCTTCACACTGTAGTCTGGAATGTGCCTCTGGGCAGAAGGCCAGGGTAATGCACTTACTTTTTCACTTGTTTCCCATATATAAAGAATCGTAATCATATAAATTCCCTGTGTCTAATCTCTGAAAACATTTGTCTTATACTTTTTTCAGCCCTTTGTTTGCAGTGGGATGATAACTTTGTTCTTATTATTCCAGCATTATGAATAAGATACATTTTTCAAATAATAATAAGAAAATATGAGGATGATTTGAACATATTGATAAAGATTATAATTTGGTGGTAGTCATAATATTTTAATTTTCCTATTCCACATATGGCTGGGATTGGTCTTGAAGCTGTCAAATGATATAAAAATAGAAATTCAGAAGGCATTATCATATGTCTGTTTTCATTCAGCAGGATTTTAGTTTACATAGTTTTCTAGTTTGAGGGTAAGGTAGTAGAGGGGATGGGAAAATAATACCTTAATTTTTGCATATTAGGTACAATTAAGGCATTAGGGAAGAGTGTTAAGAGCAGCTTTTGGTGTTAGAAAGAAATGACTTAGACCTCAGCTTAGTTGTTTATTAGCCATGAAATTTCATTCAATTTCTCTGAGTCTCAGTTGAATTTTATACAATTCATGTTACATTATATAGTTGTTATAAAGTCTACTTGAGAATTTATATAAATAACCATCAATAGTTCTTAGAAGTGTTGGAGAAATGCCAGTTTCCTTCTATTGGCCTGATTGAAGAGATTTATTAAAGATTTATTAAACTTTGCTGAGGCAATTTCTTTCAAAGCAGAGAAAACTGAAATTTAGGAAAGAGAAGCATATTTCTATACAGTGTTTCAGAGTATATAGCCTGTCAGAGTTAAAATAGTTCTTGGAAATAATCTCCAGAGATTTCATGCTTTTATTTTTCCCAATAAATTTCTTCTTAAAAACTTAATTTTATTTGGCACTTCTGTTGGTTTTTCCCTATGTAACTTCCCCCAGCCAGCCTCTGCCCTGCTCTGTCCCCCAGAGAGCTGAGGCCTGCAGGGTGCTACCCTCAGGTCCCTTGCTCTCTGCTTTGGTTGTATTTTGGACAGTGAAAGGACACACCAAACACCGAGAGGAGGAGAAGGAGGAAGAGATCTGAGTGTATTTTCTGTGTTTCTGCTCAGGCTCCCTCGAGGCCTGACCTTGCACACCCCCGGTGCTCACACACCTTTACAACAACCTCTGGGTAGTTAGTTCTTGCTGCATGGCTCTGGCTCTGCAAAGATAAAGTTGGTTTCTTCCTTTTGTGTCTTTAGGTCTAAATCTGGTAAAGTTTCCTGCTTGATGTTGCTTATCCCCAAGTGCTCATTTGCATCCTTCAGTCTTGCCCAAGCCTCTCTCAAAAGTACTTTCATGAAATTCTCTTGTAATCATTCTGAGTAGAATTCCAATACCTGTCAGTCCATGACTAGACTCATTTCCCATGATTAGACTCAGATGCCATTGAAACTAATTGAACAACAGAAACGTATTCTCTTATGGTTGTGGAGGCCAGAAGTCTGAAATCAAGGAGTTGGAAGGACTCTGCCTTCTCTGAAGATTCTAGAGGACAGTCTTTCCTTGTGTCTTCACACTTCTGATGATCTCAGTTCTTTGGCTTGCAGCTACCTTACTCCAGTCTCTGCCTCTATCCTCATTGACATCTTCCTGAGTCTTCTCTGTCTGTGTAAGGACACTGGCCCTTGGGTTTCAAGTCTACCAGAGTAATCCAGGATGATCTCAGGATCCGTAACTACATCTACAAAAGTCATATTTAAAGTTTTCAAGATATAAATATATCCCTTTGACAGCCACTGTTCAACCCACTATGCTGACTCGTACAAGCTACTAATACTTAAAGTAGAAAATAGCTGCTGCTGCTGCTGCTGCTAAGTTGCTTCAGTCGTGTCCGACTCTGTGCGACCCCATAGACGGCAGCCCACCAGGCCCTGCCGTCCCTGGGATTCTCTAGGCAAAAACACTGGAGTGGGTTTCCATTTCCTCCTCCAATGCATGAAAGTGAAAAGTGAAAGTGAAGTTGCTCAGTCGTGTCCGACTCTTAGTGACCCCATGGACTGCAACCTACCAGGCTCCTCCGTCCATGGGATTTTCCAGGCAAGAGTACTGGAGTGGGGTGCCATTGCCTTCTCCAGAAAATAGCTACCCTTCTCTAATTAAAAGGAAGGTAACTGGACTGTACCCTTCCTCACACCTGTGTTATGCATAAGGAATCAGAAGCCCTAGTATTACAAACGTAGTCAATAGGACTTCTAAACAGTGGCTTTCTTCATAAACCTAGTATTTGTGTAGTGGAGAGGCTAGTTGTATGGTCAATATTATATGCTATGCTAGAAAGAAAATCAGGCATTTGGGGAAAGGCTAATTCTTGCTTTCCCAGTGTTTTCTGTTTAACAGGGGAGAATATTAATGCCTCTTAACCTAATTTTTTTTAAGACTATAACTAAAGAAAGATGGAAGATTTTCTTGAGCTGAATTACCATCAAATAAAGTCAGTTAAGCACATTACCCTTTCTCCCCACAGTTCTGTAAATGAAAGTAAATTGAAATTAAGAATATCAAAGCAACTTCTAAATGAATTTTGTCAACAGACATCAGAACTTCTAAAGTTACATGAAAGAAGTATCCTCACCTTGTTTGACTGAGTAATTCTTAACACGCGGTGTTTGCTAGTTCTAGAGGGTTTTTCAAAACTTAAAATCAGAGAAAGCAGCAGTTTTTTAGACTGTCAAGCTGGCTTGGATATGAAAAAGAATTGTTTCCACATGTGGTATAATGTTTCTGAAATAGGGAGGTGGAAAATTCTTATTAGTCTCCTGTGTTTGGCTGACAACAGTGTCACTTGTGGTTTGTCTATCCCAAAATATTTGAATCAACTTTCTGGATCATGTTCTAGTAATCTAGGCAAAAACAAATATGCTTGTTTACCCAAAGGAATTGTCAGTAGCTTGGACTGCACTCCTAGGACTTTATATCCTCCTCATTATGTTTCAAAGTCTGCCAGGCTAGTGTCTCTTGATCTTCCCCAGTGCCCTGATTTTTTTTTTTTTTTTCTTTTCTTTTCATGTGCTTTGGTTCAATAACATGTTCTATCAAGCAGTGCAGATGAAAACTTCCTATTTAAAATATTCAGAAGAGAAGAGAGAATTAAGCCTACAATAGCATTTTCCAAGCAGACTAGAAAACACTAAGAACAAAATGTTGTTGTGTTTTCACTCCTGGTATTTTAATTGAAGTTTATGGGGAAAAATATGAACACTTAATTGAATCTTCAGGCCATTGTTGTTGCTGTTTTTAAGCACATCACCTTAATTCATTCATTTCACAAGGGATTATTGAGATATATAATATAGAAGATATTATATACCAAATCATGTTCTAGGTTCTGGGGTTACTATGGTAATCTAAAGAGACATAGCATTTGCTGTCATAGAAATTACTTTCTAGAAGTAATAAAAATGAAAACAACCATAAATAATTAAGCAAGAGAGAAGATATAAATAGGTAATGTTATATAACAAAACTGGATAGTAGGTTAATTGTGCTTGAGTGGTGTGAGTTAGGAATACCAGGTGGTTCCTTGAAAAGAGGTATTTGAGGTCCTTTGGGGCAATTTCTTGGGGATCCAATAGACTGTTGGAACAACAGACTGGATGGCATAAATCATATTTAATGAATAGTGAGATTGGTTATCTCTATTCTATATCTTTTCCTATTCTTTCTCACTAGGTTTTAGGAATAAAAGAGGCAGAATTCTGAGCAGGTAGTCTTTAAAGTGCTCACTGCCTGTTTACTTACTTCTCTAGGCAGATGTTTTGCAATTTAAATATAGAAAGTTTTTCCTAATAGGACGAATTTGTCCATGCATTCTAAGAAGGATCACCTAAAACAATTACAACAATTGAGCTGATGAAGTCAGCCCAGTCCTAGAAATGTGCATCTCCATATTGATAAATGCTCTCTATTTAATTAAAATATATTGATCAAGGTACATTTATCTTTATCAGAATGACCATGCATCGTCTTTTGGGGAATTATTGTTTATTGGTTTGAGAAGCTAATAGGCAGTTTTAAAATAATATGTCTTCTTTCAAATTTATTCTTTGTCTTCTAAGTAGTTACATATTGCTCTTTGTTAAAATACACTGTTTCACCTGCCTAAAGCTTCCCTTAAAAGATATGTAGGTTGTAATAAACACTAATTTGTTTGTGTGATCATTCAGTAGACTGCTTGGGAAGAATCCACTGATTTGCTGTACAAATATCAGTTCTTTAATGGAATGTCTGATGTGAAGTGATTATAGATTTATAAAGAATGTAGACTTAACCAGAGTTATTAAGTCTCTTGTGGTCAATTCACCTGATGTCACAGAGAAAACAATTTAAAAAGACACTGTTTTAAATTAATATGTTAGCATACATCACACTTACTGGAATTTGCAGTTGTGTCTGCAGTATAGTTCATTCTTTAAATGGAAACTGGATAACAAGAAGGAAATTATATTTCACTTTTAGAAATAATTCAAATAAAATGCACATCAAACATATTTTTTGAACAAATTAGGATCTGGTGTGAATTTTCAAACAGCAAATGAAACATTTGCTTTCAAGTGCAACATCTAAGCTATATAAAGTAAATATTTGGGGGCATATTATACATGCACAGTGAGCTGTAAAAAACTCAAATCTTAAATGATAACAGATTTGTGTCTATACCAAAGCACCATCTGAGAAATATTCCAGTTTTAAACTTCACTTTCTTATATAAGTATGCATTGTGACTGTGATAAAGACTTTGGAAAGCAATGTTCAGATTCTGTTAGAAGAGATAAGGTGGGGGCTCTGACATAACCCTGAAGGTCAAGGAAGATGTCTTTTGGAAGTGACATGATTGGAGAGACAAAGTATCTCAATACCTGAGCCAAATAACTCTCTATCTTAGTCTTACATAAAGGTTACTGCTCACCGACTCCCTAAAACCCATTTAGAATCCTTTTTCCTTTGCCATGTAGCTCAGACCCAGCCTGTGAGACAAGAAAAGAAATCTGAGAAGATTTGCATTCTTAATCAAAAAAGAAAAATGAAATTGTAAAGGTTTCCCTCTTTCTAGTTCTCTACTTTTAATATGGGAGCAGGGCAGCTGTCTTGGTGTTCTGAAGTAACATTTAGAAGGTTAGCCAAAGAAATCACAGAAATGTTGGCTAGAAGATTGTCAGGCACAGAAACAACAGTGGGAACTGCTGGAGTAAAAGAGAGCGAGAATTAATGTTCTCTTGTTGCTTCCTAAAAACTTACTTTGAGGAGAAGAGCATTGTAAGAGTGTTTTACCCTTACAACATTTATTTTTCTTGGGGCAGTTGAATATTTCAAAGAGCTTGGCACTTGCTTATTTTCCATTTTTTCCAGGTTGATTTTTTTATTCCCCATTGTAAAGCAAGAGAAAGTTGATGAGGCCATTTTTAAATTGTCAAATATAAATCTATAAAGTAGAATTTGAAAACACTTCTGCTGAAAATGCAAATGGAATGAATTTAATTAAAGTAAATCATTGTGTACTGAATCCCTTACATTTGTGGGGAGCAAGAATCTAATACTGAGCTTGGCGATATCTCAATACAATTTACTCACAGATTTAACTTCTGAGGCTTTATTATAAAGAAAAGTCAAATCAATCATTTTGCATTATACTTTTTAATTTCACCGTTTCTGTTTTTCTTCTGGGAGCATTTGTCCATTTATTTCTTGGTATGTAACACATAAGGCATTATTGATAAATGAATAATTAAAATTAAGTATTCCACCTTCAAGAAGCTCACCATAAATAGTAAAAATAAACTAAAACAATCTCTTAATATATTTATAATATTACAATTTTAAAGGATGTCAATACAATATGTATAATATTCTTTGCAGGACAATCTCCTTTGGGGATGGGCATGGTGAAATGCTGGGGTATCTTGAAAACCATCTCAAAAAAGATGCTTGCTGAGCAAAATTTTGAAAGGTGAACAAATATTTTCCAGACAGCAGAGTTTGAAAGGGCATTGAGTGGAGCATATACAAAAGTGTGGAGGAACTAAATTGCAACACCTGTTTTGGAAACCAATGGCAGTTCAGAGCTGAGAAACCAAGATGAATTAGAGGAGAAAGTTACAGCAAATAAGGCTGAAGAAATAGAATCTCAAGAACAAATAGACAAGTCTGCATAGAACTTTCTGCCTACAATGGATGGTCCAATGAAGTAACTTCTATTAAGATCTAGGCTCACACTGAGATTCTAAAGCTGGGTAAACTGCTTTGGGGTGTACGCAGGTACAAGTCCTTGATCATGTTAACCCCAATGAACTCATAGGATATGTGTTAAAATCATTTTTATTTCATTTAAGAATGAATCTTAAAAATCTGTTATTCCTATAAATTAGCATCCAAATCAGCAATCATTATCATAAAGAGTCGTCCCTCAGTAACTCTGGTGGATTCTTCCAGGATCAACACTTGCATACCAAAATCAGGCAGATGCTCGAATCCCTCACATGAAATGGTTTATCTGGCAGCTGGTTGAATCCGTGGAGGTGGAACCTGTGGATATTAACGACCGACTGTGTAAAAACTGTGGGACTTTCCATTGTAATGAATGCCTCACAGTTTACTTAATCCCCACTGTTGACAAAGTTCTTCAAATTTCTTATTTTAAACAATGATGTAATATGTGCTTTCCAATTTATGTAATTTTTCAGGATACATTTTAAAAGTGAATTGCTTATAGAAATGCAAGATTATTATAATACTGACAAATTGCAACCAATTTGTATTATATATAATCCATGTGCCTGCCAGCAGTATACCTAATAGAATTTATGGAATATTTTTTTATCCAAAATGAAAATATATTTTGAGATATATAGGTGTGTATATTTATATGTATATGTGTACATATATATATCAAATTAGCAAATTAATTTTAAAAGGTGGCAGTCAAATGTATTGATGAGAAATGCTTCAAATTTTACATTTAAATTATTTTATTTAAAGAGTGAATACTTGCCCATGGTACAATATTCAAAGGGGAAAATAAGAGTGTAAAATTATGCATTTCTCTCTTGCTCTTGTAGCCTCTCTCATATAATTCCCTTCCAAAGGGCAGTAGGGTTACTGCATCTTACAAAATGCTCCAGAAATAATCTTTAAATACAAGAAAATATAGGTATATAGCCCACACTTTTAAGTCCAACTATAGAGAAGGCGATGGCAAGCCACTCCAGTACTCTTGCCTAGAAAATCCCATGGATGGAGGAGTCTGGTGGGCTGCGGTCCATGGGGTCGTGAGGAGTCGGACACAACTGAGTGACTTCACTTTCACTTTTCATTTTCACACATTGGAGAAGGAAATGGCAACACATTCCAGTGTTCTTTCTTGGAGAATCCCAGGGACAGGGAAGCCTGGTGGGCTGACGTCTATGGGGTCGCACAGAGTCGGACACGACTGAAGCGACTTAGCAGCAGCAGTAGTAGCAGCAGCAGCAGCAGCAGCAGCAGCATAGTAACACATTATAAACATTTTTCTGTACTTAGCTTAATTCTATTAAAATGTATGGTGTGGACTTTTTCATAGCAGCATGCAAGATATTCAGTTTAAAAAAAAACACACAATACTATAGCAAAAGTCATTTAAGATATTTTGAATATTTTGCTATACAAAAAAGTATACAATTAATAACTCTGTATATGTATCATTCTATATGTATGCCAATACATTGGTGAGAAACCAAGAAATAGAATTTCTGTGTCAAAAGATATTTTCCAAATTGCCATTGACAAGAGCTGTAGCAATTTATAACCCATAATCAGACAGTGTAAGAAATGCCTATTTCCCATCTCTCCCATTTTCTTTTTTAAATTTTTGCCACTCTAAAAGGTGAAAGAGTTGTCATTTGACTTGCATTATTTAGTAAAACTGAGGATCTTTTCGTATATTTCAAAACAATTCATACTTTCCTTTCTCTTAGCTTTTTGTTTAGATTGTTAGCCAATTTATATATTTGACTATTGGTGTTTTCTTACTGACTCATAAAAGCAATTTTTATATTAAAGTAATTCTTCGTGATATAAATTCCAAATATTTTTTCTCAGTTTTTAGTTTGCCTTTCAACATTTTTCATGTTTTTTTTTTTCCATGTCAAGTATTTGTTTTATGTAGCTGGATCAGTAGCACCAGAAACAGTTTTAAATTCTAATCTTTTTTTTCCCATGGATAGGATATGAAAAATAATAAGCATGAATAACAAATGCAAAAAATTTGAATTCAGTATAAAGAAGCTTTAAAATAAAGGGTTATCATTTGAACTGATTTTACAGGTTAGTGAGAATTGTTCTCCAGAGAGATTTTAGATTATGGTTAAAAAATGATCATAGTTTTTGAACACATCTTTGCCAACAAAGGTTCGCCTAGTCAAGGCTATGGTCTTTCCTGTGGTCATGTATGGATGTGAGAGTTGGACTGTGAAGAAGGCTGAGCGCCGAAGAATTGATGCTTTTGAACTGTGGTGTTGGAGAAGACTCTTGAGAGTCCCTTGGACTGCAAGGAGATCCAACCAGTCCATTCTGAAGGAGATCAGCCCTGGGATTTCTTTGGAAGAAATGATGCTAAAGTTGAAACTCCAGTACTTTGGCCACCTCATGCAAAGAGTTGACTCATTTGAGAAGACTCTGATGCTGGGAGAGATTGAGGGCAAGAGGAGAGGGGGACGACAGAGGATGAGATGGCTGGATGGCATCACTGACTCGATGGACATGAGTCTGAGTGAACTCCGGGAGTTGGTGATGGACAGGGAGGCCTGGTGTGCTGCGATTCATGGGGTCACAAAGAGTCAGACACGACTGAGCGACTGATCTGAATCTGAAATTAGCTAGATTAGGTGAAGGTCTCCAAGCAACACATTAATTTTTCACAGTATTTATCTGTTCTTTTTGGCTAATTAGCTGGCTTAGGTAAGAAAGCACTTCCAATATAAATGTGTGAATAGAAAATAAAACAACAACAACAAAAAATTAAAACACTTCAGGGCTTCATTTACTTCTGGAATATGAATCAAATCAATATCTCAAAAACTTCTTGGGTTGAAAGTCCTGAAATGAACACATATACATGTACATGCACTTATATAAGCTTAAACATATCTTTAAAAACACCTATTAAAATTCTATATTTTATATTAACTAGAAGAATGTCCCTAACATTAGAACAAGAGCAACCTTTAAGCTCCACGCATTCAGACTTTAGCATTTATTCTAAAGTCAGAAACATGTCAGAAATAACTGATGAGGGAGACCCTCACAATTAATTTTATAATGAAGTCTTAGGCATGCTAGGAATCTTGCAACAAATATTAAAGCAAACCTTTATTTGTTATACATAATTTGTTTAACCACTGAGAATAAATAAGAATGCACACCAAATTTTAGCTCTTGGTCAAGGCTGCCAGAGTCTTGAAAAAAGTTAAGTCAAAAATATGGAAATAGATACATGTGATGATTCAGTGGGCAAAAGGAGGAATGAAAGACACTGAATGGAATGAAGACATAACAGATGGTTCTAAGACATGCTCTGGTAAAGAAACTGGAGCACGTATAATTGGAAGCTGACTTGTGGGGAATGGGTAGTATGGAGGAGTTTTTTAAAAAAGAGAATTTTTTTTTAAAACACAAGACAAAAGAAACTTTAGTACTGTGACCATACATGCTGTTAAAAACCAGAATAACAGAAGGCAGGGCAAGTGTTGGGATACACGTGCCTGTGAAAGTTAGGTTGAGAAGCGGCCTTATAGGTCTTTGTAGTTTACCCTTCTTTCTTCAAGGACAAACACCATCAGTTTAATTTTCCACATGCAAATTCTGTTCTTTGTTGTCTACAATGCATTTTTTTTGTTCTACTATTGCATTTTTATTTTCTTATAATTATTTGTTATCTAATGTAGTCTCTTGGCTTATCTGACTACACTTTTCATATAGATTTCTCTTCATATTCAGAAAAAGTTTTAATATTAAAATTATATCAAAGAATATTATCTTCCTCTCATTTAAAGAATGATGAAGCATTTTATTTTTGCTATAGTAAACTTTCCACAAACCTAATGCTTGTTTATTCATCATTAAATAAGAACTGATCTTTTTAGACTCAAAGGCCAGCATTTGAAACAACATGTAGATTACTGTTTAACTTCCTAAGTAATCAAGGGATGTAAATTAAAACCACAGCAAAGTATCATTACATACCCATCAAAATATCAATAATCTAAAAGCCTAAACATGGTAAGTATTACTGAGTCTATAGAACAGTCAGAACCATTTAATACTGTCAATAGCAGTACAAATATAGTTGTTTCTGAAAACAGGTATTTTCTGACAATGCTGAATATATGATCAATAACCTAGTACTTCGCAGAAGGCAATGGCACCCCACTCCAGTACTCTTGTCTGGAAAATCCCATGGATGGAGGAGCCTGGTAGGCTGCAATCCATGAGGTTGCTAAGAGTTGGACATGACTGAGCGACTTCACTTTCTCTTTTCACTTTCAAGCATTGGAGAAGGAAATGGCAACCCACTCCAGTGTTCTTGCCTGGAGAATCCCAGGGATGGGGAAACCTGGTGGGCTGCCGTCTATGGGGTCACACAGAGTCAGACACGACTGAAGTGACTTAGCATAGCATAGCATAGCAACCTAGTACTTAATCTTAAATAGAGAGACATTTATGTATCAGTTTGCTGAGTCCTGCCCCAAGGCCACAGGTGCAAGTCCTTGTACCAAGGCCACAGAAGTGGAGCCCAGAACCAAGGTCCCCCCAAAGCTGACTGAGCCCCTTTGTAGGTATGGCCAAAAGCCACCCTGATCATCACTACCAGGCTTCCTGACCACAAATTAGGCAAAGATGCCCATCCCCGTAGTCACCCTATAACAGCCTAACCACTCAACTAATCCCAGCCTTCCACCAGGAATTTTCTTTGTCTTGAGATTATAAAAATTGGCTGCTAACCCAGGAAAGCTGTCAAGTCTCACTGACCTGCCAGGAGATGCCTGCCCTCTGAGCCCACTGCCCACACTACCTCTGCTCTTTGTTCTTAATTAACTCCCTCTTTACTATGCTACTCTGGGACTGAAAATTCTTTTTCAACCCATGCCTGGACTGCTTCAAGAGTGGCCCCTGTGGAGACTTTTAGAGGGCTCGCCCCAACTCTGCTTTCCTCTTGTTTCTTTTTCCTCAAGCTCTCTGTGACAAGGCAAGTGTCAGTGGAAGCAACTGAGGAACTCTGGCCAGGGCTCCTTGTCAGCATATTCCAAAGGCCCTCCAGCACGCTGTGCCCCAAGCTGCCACCCAAGCTGATGAGCATGCTCCCTTCCCCTACTGCCTCCTTTTCCTTTTAAGCTGAGGACCATTCCAGTGAAAATTGTGCAGGCACAGATCAGGCACTTAAAATCCATGAGAATGCCTGCCTCGGGAAGACTCCCATGACAGATAAGGAGGCAACCAAACAGACCAGGCTCTTAGAGTGTCTGTCCCCCGCCAAGTCAACTTCCATTCACCATCAGGCACATGTTGGTTCAAGCAAAATACTGAGCCCACTACTCTGGCCACTGCCTTCCCAGCAGGACTGCAAGCTGAGTTCCCCAGCCTGTCTCTCTCTTTCACTTTTCACTCATTGGTCTTAACTGATTTACAGGAGCCTCATAGTTGCCTCGGAGTCATCCCAAAGAGTGCCGTCCACATTTCAGGTAATTGTCAAAGAGTGAGTCACCCATTTTCGTTCCTTGTCTGTCTTTTTCTACACTAGCTGCCAGGTGCATTTTCAGTGGTTTGTGCCGAGGCTTGTACCCAGTTGTAGTCTGTACCACTCTCCGTTACATGCTCAGGGGTCACCCCTCATTGTTGGATGCGATTTGGGGGATGGCTGGTCATTTGTGCCGTTAGTTGCGTGGTGCCTCAGTCACATGCAGAGGATTCACTGGAACAGTGGGGATGCCTTCTGTAGCCAGGGAACTCTTAACACCTCTAAGAATGGGCTCAGGTATGTCTCAAGAACCTCCCTCAGACTTATCTCTAGGTAAGAGGTAATACTCAGGAACTGGAAAAAAATTGAGCCCAAAATCTTAAAAAGAAGAGGCTCACATTCTTTTCTAACAAAAATTTGGAGCCAGTACCAACATGGGAACCAAGAGACATGGCTTCTTAGTGGCACACTAAATTGTAATACAATCCTCCAACTTGATCTCTTTTGCCATTTCATACATTCAAAACTTCATGGCATTTAGTCAGAATCTGGATCTGAGGGACTCATCCACATGTGTCTTTCTGTTGCAACCTTATTTTCCATCCCCTTCTATCTCCCTCTCCCTCTCCATCATATCTCTTAGTGTAGGACTTTCCTACAATCAAAACCTGGGAAAAAACGCTTCTAACATTCTAAAGAATCCTCTTCTACTTTCTCTTATCTTTCAGAGTGGGAGTTGGAGGGATGGAGGGGATATGCAAGTAGGGAAAGAGCCAAGTTTCCTGAACTCCTGCGAGTCCCTTTATTCTTTCAAAGGAACTAATCAAAGTAAGATCAAACTAAGACTGATCAAACGAAGACCAAACTGATCTTACTAAGATTCCACCTCCCTAGAAGAACAATCCCTGCTGGAACAACATCTTGTCGGTCTGCCCCTGTCATCAGAGACAATTTGAGCACTATTTGTTCTAAATTTTCTATGACTACAAAAAAAGATTTTTTTTTTCTTTTTTTGATGCTAGGATGGCCATAGTATTCTTTAGGCCCCAGAGAAAACACATTAAATTAAAATCTTTTAGAAATTGCAAAGCCTGTTCTTTTTGCAAGAACATTTGGAAAAATCTGGCTTGTTGAAATATTTTTGAAGCTCTGACCCTGAGAAAACAGAAACATGCCTGGGAAAAAAGCCTTACACTAACTCTTATCATGTCCTTGAGATACACAGCTCATTCTACCTGAGAATTCAGTCTTGGGCAAATTAGTAGAACTTCAAGCCAAGGAAACAAAGAAACAAAAAGGACCAAGAGATATTTTAAATCTCAAGCAGAAAACTCTGAGATCTCTATCTGTCTGGATTTATATTTGTCTCACTGCGTGTCTTTGTCTTTGGATAATATTGCTGAGGTTAATTTGTAAATGAGCTCTATTTAGTTGGCCTAAAGAAAACACTTACAAATAAAACAATTCTAAAGCAAGAGAAATTAAACTAAATGAATTTCATTTTCACATGAACTGGAAAATATTCACTATTAGATTCGATTCAGTTCAGTTCAGTTCAGTCACTCAGTCGTGTCCAACTCTTTGCGACCTCATGAATTGCAGCACACCAGGCCTCCCTGTCCATCACCAACTCCCAGAGTCTACTCAAACTCACGTGCATCGAGTCAGTGATGCCATCCAGCCATCTCATCCTCTGTCATCCCCTTTTTCTTCTGCCCCCAATCCCTCCCAGTATGAGGCTTTTTCCATGAGTCAACTCTTCTCATGAGGTGGCCAAAGTAGTGGAGTTTCAGCTTCAGTATCAGTCCTTCCAAAGAACACCCAGGACTGATCTCCTTCAGAATGGACAGGTTGGATCTCCTTGCAGTCCAAGGGACTCTCAAGAGTCTTCTCCAACACCACAGTTCAAAAGCATCAATTCTTCGGCCCTCAGCTTTCTTCACAGTCCAACTCTCACATCCATACATGACTACTGGAAAAACTATAGCCTTGACTAGACAGACCTTTGTTGGCAAAGTAATGTCTCTGCTTTTCAATATGCTATCTAGGTTGGTCATAACTTTCCTTCCAAAGAGCAAGCGTCTTTTAATTTCATGGCTGAAGCTACCATCTGCAGTGATTTTGGAGCCCCCCAAAATAAAGTCTGACACTGTTTCCACTGTTTCCCCATCTATTTCCCATGCAGTGATGGGACCAGATGCCATGATCTTTGTTTTCTGAACGTTGAATTCACTATTAGATTAATACCTGATACTAATATTTGTTAATCTAACTCATGTAGATATATCATAAGGTTCATCAACACAAACTATAATACTTTTATTGTGCCTAGTTTTAATGTAAACTAAATAAGATCTAGTTATACCGCACAATTGCACTCATTTCACACGCTAGTAAAGTAATACTCAAAATTCTCCAAGCTAGGCTTCAGCAATATGTGAACCATGAAATTCCGGATATTCAAGCTGGTTTTAGAAAAGGCAGAGGAATCAGAGATCAAATTGCCAACATCTGCTGGATCATGGAAAAAGCAAGAGAGTTCCAGAAAAACATCTATTTCTGCTTTATTGACTATGCCAAAGCCTTTGACTGTGTAGATCACAATAAACTGTGGAAATTCTGAAAGAGATGGGAATACCACACCACCTGATCTGCCTCTTGAGAAATTTGTGTGCAGGTCAGGAAGCAACAGTTAAAACTGGACATGGAACAACAGACTGATTCCAAATAGGAAAAGGAGTACGTCAAGGTTGTATATTGTCACCTTGTTTATTTAACTTCTATGCAGAGTACATCATGAGAAACGCTGGTCTGGAAGGAACACAAGTTGGAACCAAGATTGCTGGGAGAAATATCAATCACCTCAGATATGTAGATGATACCACCCTTATGGCAGAAAGTGAAGAGGAACTCAAAAGCCTCTTGATGAAAGTGAAAGAGGAGAGTGAAAAAGTTGGCTTAAAGCTCAACATTCAGAAAACAAAAATCATGACATCTGGTCGCATTACTTCATGGGAAATAGATGGAGAAACAGTGGAAACAGTGTCAGACTTTATTTTTGGGGGCTCCAAAATCAGTGCAGATGGTAACTGCAGCCATGAAATTAAAAGACGCTTACTCCTTAAAAAGAAAGTTATGACCAACCTAGATAGCATATTGAAAAGCAGAGACATTACTTTGCCAAATAAGGTCCCTCTGCTGCTACTGCTGCTGCTGCTAAGTAGCTTCAGTTGTGTCCGACTTTGTGTGACCCCATAGACGGCAGCCCACCAGGCTTTCCCGTCCCTGGGATTCTCCAGGCAAGAACACTGGGGTGGGTTGCCATTTCCTTCTCCAATGCATGAAAGTGAAAAGTGAAAGTGAAGTTGCTCAGTCGTGTCCGACTCTAGCGACCCCACGGATTGCAGCTTACCAGGCTCCTCTGTCCATGGAATTTTCTAGGCAAAAGTACTGGAGTGGGGTGCCATAGCCTTCTCCAAGGTCCCTCTAGTCAAGGCTATGGCTTTTCCAGTGTTCATGTATGTATGTGAGAGTTGGACTGTGAAGAAGGCTGAGCGCTGAAGAATTGATGCTTTTGAACTGTGGTGTTGGAGAAGAATCTTGAGAGTCCCTTGGACTGCAAGGAGATCCAACCAGTCCATTCTGAAGGAGATCAGCCCCGGGATTTCTTTGGAAGGAATGATGCTAAAGCTGAAACTCCAGTACTTTAGCCACCTCATGCTAAGAGTTGACTCATTGAAGAAGACTGATGTTGGGAGGGATTAGGGGCAAGAGGAGAAGGGGACGCCAGAGGATGAGATGGCTGGATGGCATCACTGACTCGATGGACGTGAGTCTGTGTGAACTCCAGGAGTTGGTGATGGACAGGGAGGCCTGGTGTGCTGCGATTCATGGGGTCACAAAGAGTTGGACACGACTGAGCGACTGATCTGATCTGATCTGATCTCTATTGAAAATCTGTCAGCACAAAAGTGACTTGATGTGAAGAAACTCTCAAGGAAAAAAAAATGCAGATACAATAAGTGCTTTGGATTATTTATGTTTACCAGTCTACAGAGTGCCAATATAAAGGACAATTCACAGTTGCTTAAGAAGGATATGTACTTTTAATAAATAAGAATGGTATGAGGAATGGAATTGCATTTTATGAAAATGGAAGTAGGTCTGACTTACAGATGGCTATTTATCAATGAACAAAGTGATGAATACAGAAACAAACAAACAAAAAAATTGTGGAATGTCGACCAGGGAAAAATAGGGTGCATTGTACAAACTTTTTAAAAATGTTGAACTGCATTTGAAATCTTGTATTGTTACTCTGTCTAAGTGAATAACTATTGTTTCGCAATGAATATAAGCTGTTACAAAACTGGAATTTGATTTCTTTCTCTGTTAAAAGAACAAAGTTTTCTTGAAATGTAGCTTTTGATAATACACTGTGTAAATTTATTTGACTTCAAGTGATTTATATCTGTTTCTGAAAACATTTGTTACCTTGGTAAAATAAATAAACATTATTTCACAATGATCTATGAAAATTATGGCACACACAGACAAAGCTCATTCTGCTTCTACAAAAATTAACCCCTCAATGTCAGACTTTTGCCATCCTGTTGTCCCTAAAACATAGCCACTGCTGCTGCTGCTGCTGCTGCTGCTGCGTCACTTCAGTCGTGTCCGACTCTGTGCGACCCCATAGACGGAAGCTCACCAGGCTCCCCTGTCCCTGGGATTCTCCAGGCAAGAACATTGGAGTGGGTTGCCATTTCCTTCTCCAAAACATGGCCACAGTTACTCCTAAATCAGTGAATTTAAAGCGGACAAACAATGGCTATAAATTCAACAGTCACTGCTGCGGAGTATTCAACATGGCTAGTTGGCTTTTCCTGGCTCCATGACAAACCCCATTTTTTTTTTTTTTTTTATTTGATGGGATAATGTCTTCCTTTTTGAAAAAAGTGTTTTCCACTTTTGTATACTTTCTACAATCTCCAGTGATTAATGCAACCATTTCAGTGGACAAATCATACAAGCCTTAACAAAGCATCCCAAACTTCTTAAAGCTACCACTGTCACCATCATCCTTAATCATCAGTCAAGGACAACAGAACAAAGATTAGATACATGGGGTTAAGTAAACTACTAAATATGATTATAATTTTCATGACTTTTTGTCTGACATATTGCTAACTTCTAATCTTTATTTTCAGATATAAAGATGTTCTGGTTCCCAAGCTACCTGAAGCAATTTGGTAATTTAAATATGTGGGTAAAATTAAAACATTTTATATATCTATGACTGATTCATGTTGAGGTTTGACAGAAAACAGCAAAATTTTGTAAAGCAATTATCTTTTCAATAAAAAATAAATTTAAAAAATTAATTAAAAAGATTAAAACTTTTTTTCTTTTTTTCTCTCCCTTGGCCCTCCAGAAACTGGAGATACTTGAGTTTTGAACAGCCTTAGCAGGTAAATAAAAATCTTTGTGTTAGTTGCTCAGTCTCGTCAGACTCTTTGCGAACCCACAGACTGTAGACCGCCAGGCTCGTCTGTCCATAGGATTCTCCAGGCAAGAACACTGGAGTGGATTGCTGTTCCTTTCTCCAGAGGATCTTCCAGACCCAGGGATTGAACCCTGTTCTCTTGCATTGCAGGCAGATTCTTTACTGTTTGAGCTACAGGAAAGTCCTAAATAAAAGCCATATAAGGTAAATAAAAAGACTGTTTCCAACATGAATAGGAATATCACTATATTTAGGGGACCTCTAGAAGAGAAAAGTCTACCTAGGCAAAAATCTGATGACAAATCTATGGAATGCCTTTTTTTCTTTCTTTCTTTCTTTTTTTTTTTTTTATTTCTGAGAGGTCTTCAGAAATTTTAAGACCTCTGAGGAATTCCACCAGAATCAATATGAAAGATGGAGAAGGAAATGGCAACCCACTCCAGTATTTTTGCCTGGAGAATCCCATGGTCAGAGAAGCCTGGCAGGCTACAGTCTATGGGGTCTCAAGAGTCAGAGAAGACTGAGTGACTAAGCACACATCATATGAAAGAATCCTATATAGTTGATGGATCAAACTTATTTTAAAAACAGATTAGTCTTCACTATGTTTAATAAAAATGGGAATAATTTTAGAAAAAAATTTTTCATTGAATATTCAAGACTAGTTTTGTTAACTAAGGTTAATTAAGGAAGACTAACTTCCTTTGCTGTTATGTTATGTTGTTACACGATTTAATTGAGTTAATAAAAGCACACTCTAAATTTGTTTCTCTGAAGCCTAACTTCATAATCAGTCTTTGAATAAAGATTCAAATGCTCCATGATCAACAACAAGGAGATTAACACCAAACTAAGATCATTTAACAGATTAAGTCAGATGATGTGTCACAAACTAGAGTACACATAATAAAAGTTCTTGACATATTTTTGCTTGTAACATTGCTATTGCTGCTAACTATATTATTCTCTTTATTGCTTGTTTAACAAAATTGTTGTCTCTTAAATTACCAAGTATGTGACTGAATCTCTAATGAAATGAATGATTATAATGGTATAACTCTAGATTTGGGAAGAAGCAGCAAAAGGGAATATTTTCCTGGACTATAAGGCACTACAAGTAAGGCAGATATGGTCCATAACTTTTGCTACTCGCAAGACTTACTCCAGTAATAGCACATTGAGTGGCCAACCAGAAAAATCTTCACCAGACCACAGAATGAATGTTTCTAGCCTCGTGGCACACAATGGTCATAAATATCCCCCAAACCACAGTCAAATTTATTGCCATGAAGGACCCTTGCTAACTGGAACCTGACCTTGGCATCTGCCTCTACAAAGGTTAAATCAGGAGCTGCTGCAGCTACTGAGTTTCAACACCCCTGAAAGGAGTTCAGGTTGGGAATCAGAAAAGATGCACTCCATGTTCTGGGGAAACTGGTAGGACAGGCCTTCAGACAGCTAGATATTTTCAAATAAAGATTTTCATGATCCCCAATTCTTGCATTGCCTCATACCAGGAGAAACATCAACATCATGGACTAATGTCTGGCCCTGGTTCTCCTGGCTAGTCCCTTTTCTAGACTTCTTGGCAGCATTTCTGTTTTTATTAATTTCCAGAACATTTATGTTTCTCTGGTACCTCAGCTGGTAAAGAGCCTGCCTGCAATGCAGGAGATCCTGGTTCAATTCCTGGGTCAGGAGGATCCCCTGGAGAAGGGATAGGCTACTCACTCCAGTTATTCTTGGGCGTCTCTGGTGCCTCAGATGTTAAAGAATCCACCTGTAATGCAGGAGACCTGGGTTAGATCACTGGGTTTGGAAGATAGCCACCCAGTCCAGTATCATTCCCTGGAGAATCCCATGGACAGATGAGCCTTGTGAGCTACAGTCCGTGGGGTGGCAAAGAGTCAGACACAACTGAGCAACTAAACACAGCACAGACCATGTATCTTGAACCTTCTTGCTAAGTTTGTCTCTTCTAGAATACAACAAATAAATCTCCAGATGGTGCTGCAACAAGGATACCAGCCAGTTGATACACAAACTATTCTGGAAAAAGCTGCCTTGTCATTCCATGGAGTCTTACCTCCTTCCATAATTGACACCCTTGTCCAGCAAGAAGAAACCAGAATGGTCTTTGCCCCTTCCACCAATCATCTGGATCCTCATATTTCAAGATGGAGATAGGCAGGTAGTTAGACACAAGCATGGTCTTAAGAGGACAAATATTTTCCCTATGGATAAACCAGGGAGATGCTGAGTCCTGCTCCAAGGCCACAGGTGTGAGACCTTGTAACAAGGTCACAGAAGCAGAGCCCAGAACCAAGATCACCCCTGAAGCTGACTGAGCCCATTTGTAACTATTGCCAAAAGCTACCCTGATCATCACTACCAGGCTTCCTGACCACAAATTAGGCAAAGACTCCCCACCCTGGTAGTCTCCCTACAGTGCCCTAGCCAAACCCCTAATGCCAACCTTCCAGCAGGAATTTTCTTTGTTTTGAGGCTATACAAATTCACTACTAACCCATGAAAGCTGTTGATGCTCTCTGGCCTGTCCGGATGTGTCAGCCCACTGCCCCTGCAGTGCCCACATTATCTTGGTTGTATGTTCTTAGTAACTCACTCTTTAGTGCAATATTGTGCCTCTGAAAATTCTTTTCTGGCCTTGCTAAGATTGCCTCAACACAGGGTTATGTATCAGGTTATGAGTGAAAGAATATTTATGGCCATATTCATAATACTCCCAGATCTGAAAAAATTCAAATGTCCTTTAATAAGAGAATGACAAATAATCAAAGTACAGCCCAACAATAGAATATTTTACGTCCATGACATGAATAAACCATACTCATGACAAACCATGTTAACAAATCATACAAATAATGTTGAATAAAAGAAGCAAAGGAGAAAAAGCAGAGCATCCACTATAACCATTAATATTAAAAACAGGAAAATGAACAGCTTTTCAGTGATTGATTCATTGTTGATAAATCTCTGTAAAAGTAAAAATAAAATCGAACCATTATAATTTTGTGAGAAATTTCTATTTTTGTGGGGATGAGGAGTGGGAAACTTGAAGAATTTTGGAGAGCTAGCAATGTTCTATTTCTTTATAAGTAATGGAAAACATCAGCTTGCATTTTTCATTACACTGATATTATACCTTATATATCATTTAATATATAAGCTATAGTAAACAGTAAAAGAGAGATTCAACTAAATACTATTAGAATGGTCAAAATCTGAAACATTGACAAAAACTAAATGCTGGTGAGGGAAACAAAATCTGGTACTTAACTAGTAGGAGTACAAACTGATAAATCCACTTAGGAAGATACTTTGGTGATTTCTTTAAAACCTAAGCATTCTCTCACCATATGATCAAGCAATCATTGTCCCTAAGAAGGTTTAAAATTATGCCCACAAAAAAGCCTGCACATGGATATTTATATTTATATTCTAGATCTTGGAAGCAACCGAGGCGTCCTTCAATAGGTGAATGGATAAATAAACTGTGGTACATCCACACAATGGAATATTATTCAGTGGTCAAAAAAAAAAGGCAGTGAGCCATCAAGCCACAAAGAGACATGGAAGAAACTTAAATACCCGTTACTGAGAGGAAGAAGCCAAGCTGAAAAGGATATATACTGTATTATTCAAACTATATGACATTCTGGAAAAAGAAAAACTATGGAGATAATAATGAAGAAGGCAATGGCACCCCACTCCAGTACTCTTGCCTGGAAAATCCCATGGATGGAGGAGCCTAGTGGGCTGCTGTCTATGGGGTCGCACAGAGTTGGACACGACTGAGTGACTTCACTTCCACTTTTCACTTTCATGCATTGGAGAAGGAAACGGCAGCCCACTCCAGTGTTCTTGCCTGGAGAATCCCAGGGATGGGGGAGCCTGGTGGGCTGCTGTCCATGGGGTTGCACAGAGTCGTACACAACTAAAGCTACTTAACAGCAGCAGCAGCAGCATGGAGATAATAAAAAGATTAGTGGTTTCCTAATGTGAAGGAAAGTAAATGTCAATGGATAGAGCACAAAGAATTTTTAGGGCAGTGAAAATACTCAAGCTCAGATAACTTGAATAACTACATAATTAGTGGTTGAGCTTGGCTTTTAACCTTTAGCTGTTGGATTCTTTTCATTTGTTATATCTCTTGCATCTTTTGTACATATAGTTCCTATGTATAGCTGGGTACATAGTATCTACTATGCAACTCAATTTCTCCAACTGGGGATGTTCACCATAAAGAAAAGCTGAAGATAACATGTAACATTACTTTGGGGACATTTACAAAATGGCACTCCTCTTTAGGTATAGCCAGGGAGCGTGTTGGAGAAGGCAATGGGGAGTACTGCACTCCGAGCGTGTCGGAGTACTGCACCCCACTCCAGTACTCTTGCCTGGAAAGTCCCATGGATGAGGAGCCTGGTAGGCTGAAGGCCATGAGGTCGGTAAGAGTCAAACACGACAGAGTGACTTCAGTTTCACTTTTCGCTTTCATGCATTGGAGAAGGAAATGGCAACCCACTCCAGTCTTCTTGCCTGGAGAATCCCAGAGACAGAGGAGCCTGGTAGGAGGCCATCTATGGGGTCGCACAGAGTCGAACACGACTGAAGTGACTTAGCAGCAGGTAGTGTGTGAAAGTCGCTCAGTTGTGTCTGACTCTTTGAAACCACATGGACTGTATAGTCCATGGAATTCTCCAGGCCAGAATACTGGAGTGGGTAGCCTTTCCCTTCTCTAGGGGATCTTCCCAACCCAGGGATGGAACCCAGGTCTCCTGCATTGCAGGCAGATTCTTTACCAGCTGAGTCACGAGGAAAGCTAGGCTTAACTGAATGTGACCACCTCAGAAAGATCTCCCCAGGTGTCTGTTGAAAGTAAACTCTATGATAACTGACACTGTTGGTCTGTTCATTTATATTTTCTGTAGCCAGCACAGTGCCTGGCACAGAGAAGGTCTTCAATTAACTTGTTGGATAAAAATAAAAGAAATTGAGTACAGCTTATTCAAAGAGCTATTCCATAATTTCCCCATCATCTCCATTTTGAAGGCATTCAATAGCAAATAATCATTTACCAGTGGTCTTCCTGGAATGACTTGAACTTTTTTGCACCTCCCCTGTCAGAAACCCCTGATCAGCCTGCCATTGACCCTGTCATTTCAGAGTCTCAAATTGGGGAAATTTTCTTCCTCGTTCTTTATCAAACTGATGCAAGAATAAAGCTAAACAAGTCATCACATGTGTTTTCAATAATAGAAGCAAGTCTCTTCCGTCCTGGGTGACCTACATTATGCTTCCACATGGTGGTCAGAAGTGTAGAGGTGGAGGAGAGACAGAGCAGTCTAGCTATTAACACTCCTTTCTACAAGGTTAACTGTGTTTTTATTTGCAGACTGAAGAAAAGAAACAAAATTTTGTCTCTTATTTAGCAGGATTCACAAAGAAATGGACTTACTGGATTTTGTGAGAGCATAATCGTTCCCATGGCAACAGAACTCTGTCTATGACGGTGATTTCACTATTGCATCAAAGATTCACATATGGTTTTTGTTTATTTTTTGGAAGGTGACAGATCCCTATTCCAATATTCCATATTGGCATCAAATAAAAGGAAAAACTCAAAAGTTAGTGATGAGGAAACAGACATTTTAAACTCAATGTTCTCTCTTGTTAGCACCAGTGAGAAAGTTGCTCTCTTTTAAGGTTTAATTTTGAAGCTTTCCTTTTCTCACATTCTGATGTGGTAAATGGCTGCATGCTATTTCTATCAGACTGACATGATCAGTCAGCCTTCAGATCCCAAACATGTTTGCAAACCATCTGTTACATTTACTAACAGAGTGAAACAAGAGATCTGGCACTTGACAGTGTTTCAGATATTAACTTTGAAGTCTCATGAATTTGTTTAAATTTGCTGGTATGCTACACTCAAACTATCTGCATTCCAGAACTTGCACAGAAACTCTAACTAAAGCCCTGTGATTAGTTTCCTAAATGCTATCATTATAAAGCAGAAGGCAGTCTGAAACCAGCCCATAGCCTATCACATAGAACAGTGTATTGCTCTTGAAAAGGAACTGGATTTGTAAATATTTTATTATATTCTTGAACATAAACATGCAGTTATTCAAATTCATGCCCTGCGCTTGTACACTTGAACTCTGCTATTTGCCAGAGATCCATAAATTGATGTTAGATGAATAGAAGTAGGAGATTGGAGAGTAACTAGTATTTAGCAGTAATTTGGTGGGGGATGACACTTTGTGTTTAGCTAATGGGTTCTCTAGAGTATGGAAGAGAATATTGTTCTGGTCGGAAAGAAATGAGCAATTGGGTAAAGCTTTTCATAATTTTATGCCTGTTTCTTTGCCAAAGAGTCCAATTGGGTAAAGTATAGGATAAGTATATTGTAAGCGTGAAAGGCCTTGAGTTATTATACTAAACCTATACATTTGAATAGTGTGCTACTATTTAAAATGTATTCCATTTGCAATATTATACATATTCATTTCAAAGACTCTCTCTTGGGGGATAGAATGGTTATTTTCTACTCTCTGAAGGTGAGGAACTAGACCCAGAGGTAAATGATAGATTTAACTTGAAATCCCAAAGTTAATGGGAAAAGCTGGAGGTAGAGTGACCAACCATTCTCATTTTCCTGGGCATACAGGGCTTCTGATATATGGGGCTTCAGTTTTAACACTGGGACTGAGGAGTCCTGAACAAACCAGGATAAATTGGTCATTTCAGTGTCAGGAACTTGAATCAGTGAATTCTGAGCACAATTCTCTTTCCTTTCTTTCTACTTCTGAGATTCACTTGTACTTTTCAATGGTTCGATCTTTCAAACTGCGAAACTGGTTTCTTGCCATGAGTTTCACTGGTTTACTTTCTTCACACTGTTCATGACAAACAAGGATTCATCCTGTTTTTTGAATTGCATTCTTTCTTCACATAAAACCTCAAGAGATATGGCAGTGAGACCTTGCCTCTTAGAGCCTATAGCAAAATTCTTGAATTAACCAGAAAAAAAGACGTAATTGGTAATACCCAGCTTTTATTCAGAAACAAATCACATTATCTACATGTTGTTCCATCTCAATGAAATATTTGTGTTGTCACAAGGCCATTGCATATCAATAGTTTACACTATGAACTGCAAATTAATTCCAGTAGGAGCCTTGATGTCTAGATTCTCACTTTTCACTGTCAAGTATACTTTCTATGTCAAAAGCTCTGCATCTAAACCCCCACTTTTCATCACAATGCTGTCCTAGTACAAGGAGACATAATCATGAATCTGGAAAAATACTAAGATCTGGCTTTGCATGTAAGTAGGACAAATAAAAATATATATTAAAACCACAAGACTTAGGACTCCACTAGTGCTGCTAGAAGGCATTTGCTGCTGAGAAACAATGGAAAGGGATGAGCCTCACCAAACACACTTAATTTTAAGCCTTTGCACTCTATGATTCTGTCAGTTATATCAGCAATTTTTGACATGTTTCATTCAGAAGATATTGTTTCTAAAAGGTAAACATGTGCTTTTAAAAAAATTAACAGAAGGTCCAGCTAATAAACTCTGAATATATAGAAGCATTGAGGCAAGAATGACTACAATGTCTGTGCAATAAGGAAATAAACACTATGTTGCATTATATTTTTAAGAAAGAATTACAGGTGTAAATCTAATAAAACATATCTAAAATTCTACACTAAAATGACAAAACACTGATGAGAAAATTGTTTCAAAGACTTGAAAAAATGGAGAGAAAAATGGAATGGAATGGAAGAATTGACATAGTAAAAATATTAATTCTCTCCAACTTGATATACAGATGCAATGCAATTATTATTAAAATCCTAGCAAGAAATTTTATAGGTATAGAGAAAATTATTATAAAATATATACAGAAATGAAAATGAACAAGTATAGCAAAACTAATTTTGAAAAAGAATAAAGAGGAAGGAATCTTTCTACCAGACTTTATGACTTACCATGCAGTTACTCTAATCAAGACATATTGTTGGATTAATGGATTAGAGAACCCAGAAACAGAGCTATACACATTCTATGAAACTTCTAGAAAAATACTTAAGAGGAAATTTTTGAATGTGTATGGTATATATGTGTAGGTGAAAAGTTTTTACGCTTAACACAAAAAATACAATTCACAAAGGAAAAAAATGATAAAATGACCTTTGTAAAAATAAAACAAAACAAACCTTTTGCTCTGAGAATGACTGGTTAAAAGGATGAAGGACAAATGAACTGGGAGAAAATATCTGCAAATTACATATCCAACAAAGAACCAGCACCTAGAATATATAAGAAACTCACAAAATTCAACAGGAAAAAAATCAACTAATTCAATCACAAAATAGCCAAAAGATTTGAAGAAATCTTTCAATATAGAAGATGTACAGATGTCAAATAAACACATGAAAAGATACTCAACATTATTAGTTATTAGGGAAATGCAAATGAAAGCCACAAGGAGATATCACTATACCCCATTAGAATGGCCAAAATAATCGTGACTGTACTAAAAGTTATCAAAAACACAAAGCAATTGGATGTCTCATTGAAATGTAAAATGGTACCTTATCTGATGGCACCTTCTCTAATAGTCATGACTGGAGATGATCTAGATGTCCTTTAAAAGGTGAATGGTTAAACAAGCCATACCAAGGAATACTATTCAACAACAAAAAGGAACAAACTATTGGTACATGCAACAACTTGTATGAATCTTCAGAGAACTACGCTGCATGAAGAAAGTCAATCTTCAAGGTTTTGTAACAGGATTTCATTTATATAACATTCTTGAAATGACAAAATTGTAGAAATAAGGAAAATATTAGTATTTCCCAGCAGTCAAATAGGTAGTGGGAGCAGGAAGGAGTGGATTTGGCTATATATGGGAAACATGAGTGAACCTGGTGATGATGGAAATATTCTGTATCTTGACTATTTTAATGTTAATCTCTTGGTTGCAATACTGCACTAGAGTTTTGTGAGATGTTACCTTTGGGAGAAATTGGGTAAAGGATACATAGAATTTCTCTGTGTATTTTCTTACAACAACATGTTAATTTATTATTAGCTCAAAAACTTTTTTTCATAAAGAAGAAATCAAACTATAATCTTATAATCTTATAGCATAGCATAACTGGGGTGATTGATGCTTCAGGTGATTTTAGGCCTACAAAATATCCCAAGTAGATGTTTGGTCTCCTGTCTGAGATCTTGCTTACCTTCAGACAACAATGAGAAGAGAATCACAGTTGATGGCAAGTTGTAATGTTTATTTTACACGTTAACTTGATTAGGTGATGATACCCCGTCCTTTATCAGACACCCATCTACATTTTGCTGTGAGGTACTTTTTTAGATGTGCCTAACATTTAAATCAGTAGACTTTGCATAAAGCAGATCACCATCTATAATGTGGGTGGGCCTAATTTACTCAGTTGAAGATCTTACAAGAAACAATTGAAGAACACCCAATAGAAGGGCTTTTACTTCCAAATCACTTGCAAATGCAAGATCACAGCATCAAGTCTCCCCTGGGTCTCCATATGCTGTCCTGTTCTGCAGATTTTGGATTCACCAATCCCCATAATCACGTGAAGCAATTTCTTAAAATAAATCTCCTCCGTCTCTTTTTTTCTCATTCTGATGGATTCCATAGGAATTGGTTCTCCATTGGTTCTCTTCCTCCAGAGAACCCTAATTAATACGGATGCAGACTAATGGAAATTTAAAAAAAAAAATCTTGACCCCCTCTCACCCCCCAAATAACTATCTGGTCACAGTATCTGCTGTTTCTCTGAGGCTTCCCTCCCCTAGTGCACATTCTCCCTTGCAGATGGCTTCGTTTGGGCCAGGGAACTGTCCTCTCTGAGAAATCTGATCATCCAAAGCCAACACTTCTACTCTATAATGGAGATATAGAGGAGGTGAGTTACGCTTAAGACTTATTAATCATCTTTTAGTTAGGTTTTTCTGAACAGCTTTCTGAGTTCAATGAAGTTTCTTTAGGAAAAAGTTAATCCCCTAAGTAACCAAAAAAGCTGCAGGAGCAATTATTTTGGCAGTGTCTAAAAAAATGAGGTAGAATGGGGGAAGATCTCCTGCATACAAACAGAGACAGAAAACTACCAGCATGTATTTCTTTTAAAATACTCATGTGCACACCTTCGTGAGCTTGTGTGCACACAAACCTACACATGTACATAGTTGAGGAGATGCTACACTATTATAGCATCAGGTACACCGCTGAGGAAGAACTATTGTTAAAATGAAGGATACTCCTACCTGAAGGAAAGAAAGAAAAACACTCACATCTATATATATTAAAACAAACTAACACCCAACAGCTCCAGTAAGTATATATCACTTAAATGCTGAGGACTTTTCCTCTCTAGTAGGTGGCGACAAAGGTTATGTTTTTGTCTTTATAAACAAAATGTTGCTAAGAAACATCTTGTTTCTAGAACATCTTGCCAGGTGGTTATGAAAGAAAAAAATTGGGCAGCTTTGCAAGAGTGGATAAGAGAACAAAAACAAAAGAGATTTTATCCATGAAGTAATGTGAATTTTATAAATACACATTAGAGAACTTATGCATTCATATGAATATTATACTTCAAGCTGGCTGCTTTTTGTATGAGGAGGAGGAACAGAGAAAGAAGTTATTGTACAGAATATGTTTTGGCTCCTCTTTGGGAGTCACAGCTTTAAGCAGTTTTCAAACCATGTAAGAATGGTGGTCACAAAATTTATTTTGTGCTGTACCACAAAAAGCACAGACTTTGGAAATTGTTTAAGCTCCATTGGTCTTTTATCTTTATTCATACAATGGCTCTAATAGCTAATCTAAGGGGTTATTGTGGTAACCAGGATGGCAATAGTAGCTACCATTCCGAGTGCTCACTTCAAGCATGAGTCTTAGCACCTTACTGAACAAAACCATGATGTAGGTGTTATTGACTGACTACATTTAATAACCTAGGACAGTGAGGCTTTGTGAAGGTAATTTACCCCAAATCACAATTTAGTAATTGGCAGAGTCAAGAGTTAGTTCTTATTTTCTCTGACTCTCATCCTAAGTCCTCATTCTTAGCCACTATGGTATAATACTTATCCATAATTAAATGGACAGAAAGGGGTCTGTTGAAGGCATGGCAACTCACTCTAGTGTTCTTGCCTGGAGAATCTTATGGACAGAGGAGCCTGGAAGTGACAGTCCATATGGTCAAAAAGAGTCGGATGTGATTAAAGCAACTTAGAACACACACATGTATGTTATATACATACAATAGATATTTGAAAATTAGTACATATCATCCATCTCTGCTCTATTTTAGAAGTTCAAGGATGGTTGACTTGATTTATGAATGGCTCTTTTCAAATGTAAATATGACTGGAAGCCATTAAGTAAATTTCTGTGTTACTGACTTTAAAAACAAAGTATTCAAGCAATTAAGACAATCCATACCACACAGGTAGGTGAGTCTACTTGGCTTTCCAGCTACCTGCTGTTGTAAACAAAGATGGAAAGATCCTCCTTCTTTTCACATCCTCTCATAGGAGTTTGACAAGCATATTAAGTCTCACTGAGGAGCTCAGCCTACTGACTGGAATGTGTAAATGGTTCCCTTTATTCATTGGTCCCTGGCATAGAGATGATTCCTGTGTATTTCTGAAGATTAAGAAAGAAGATGCTAAAACCAAGTCTTTCAGAAAGTGAAGGTATTTCATATATGATAAGAGAGGTGGTGAGTGGTGGGAAATATTTCTATCTTAGAATATGATTGATTTTAGTATAATTCAAAAACTTTGCAAGAAGGAATTCGGGTTAGTTGATGTGTTCTACATGTGAAATAGGAAGTACTTTTCAGGGAAGTGATGCCTCATCACTGAAAAAAGATGTCAGGCTCGAGTACCCTACTCACTGCACATGAAGGGCTGACAGTCAACAGATAACTTAGACATGCCTACAACAGCTTTTTATGGCCAGCAATCGCCATGCCCCAAGTTAATCAGTACCTATGCCTTATATGTGTGCTTAGTCACTCAGTCATGTCTGACTCTTTTCGACCCCATGTGTTATAGCCCACCAGGCTTCTCTGTCCATAGGGATTCTCCAGGCAAGAATACTGGAGTGGGTTGCCAGGCCCTCCTCCAGGGGATTTTCCCAACCCAGGGCTCAAACCCAGGTCTCCCGCACTGCAGGTGGATTCTTTGTCATCTGAGCTACCAAGGGAAGCCCAGTTGTTAAATGTTTTGAATATGAGTGAATATTAATGGTTTTCCTGTATCCAAAGATAGAATTAAGTCCAGATGAGAGTAGACCACTGGCTATGAACAGGTTGTTAAGATGTAAAATATGAAGATTTCCTGGAAGATAATAATTCCACCTGGCCTGTTGTTATTTCTATTCTGCTAAAGGAGATTCAGTTCCTACTTAGATCAGGAAAACAACTCCAGAAGTCCCCTTGTTCTCACTTGCAGTGCAGAAAGAAAACTGTTGCCGCTTGTGGTCAAAAAAGACATGGTTCAGGAAACAAGTCAGAGGCACCAGGACAGCTGATAACTAGCAGAGTGGAAGTCCTGCTGCAGGGGAAGGAAGCAATGCACACTTGTGAGACACAGGGGAAACAAGAATCACATTGTTGTGAGGCTTGCGATCAGTGTTTCCTGTAATTTTTCTCCAAGCAATATCAGAAAGTGGCAGTGAGGAGTTTTAGTCTCAGGTCATTTGCAGACTTTGAAATGTATACATTGCAGATTAACTAATATATACAGCTTTTCTATTTCTGTAAAACATTTTTAAACCAATACGATTTAAATTGAGATGCTGTGATCAGCAAATGAGGCTGTCTATGATGGTTATTTTCTGGATATTTAAAGCCATTAAAAACATACAATCTCACAAAGTAGCTTAGGCAATGGCCATGCATTCTGCCAAAATCCTGCACTGTAAATCCAGTCCAAATCACTTAAAAACCCTGTGCTACATCACTAGGATAAACTAATAGCAATACATCACCCTTTGTTTTGGAATTATCTTAGAAATTACTCAGTTCCTTTCATCTCTTCTCCCTCTTTTCTAGTACTTCTCTTTTCATTTCAGCTGATGTCCTTCATGTTTATATGCTGCTCATTGTATCTTTTTATCACTGTAAGAGAAATCAAAGTTTACGTATTGAAATAACATGAATCATTAGATAGACAGTACCTACTAAATGTCCCAAACTGTGCTAAATGTGGTAGAATCATGAAAAAAATTTAACAGTGGTATCTAGCACAGGCAATCTGGACAAATGGAAAAGTGGCGACTTCGGGATTGACTGCACTGTCAGCTGGACCTCAGGCTGCTACATTTGTAATTCTGTAAGGAAGGCTGCAATGTTGGGAAGATGAGATAAGACCATGCATGCAGGTGAGGTTCAGGGAGCAAGGCTTGGCACATAGTTAGTGGTCAGCAAATGAGACCTATTAAAGATGATCAAATCTTTCTTATTGAAAAGTCATGAAACATTTATTCTAGTTCAGTTCTTCAAAGACTATTACTGAACAGTTAGTTTCCCCATTTGAACTGGGGTTTATGATTCTAGTAACTATGACTGTGAACTACTTCCCTTGGGAAAATACAGAACTAATATCAGAAGGAACTTGGAACAACAGAGAATTCTGAGATGATTAACAGAATGCAACAAACAAGAGTTAGTTGTGGAAGTATTTTGAAACCCCCAAATATAAAGCATTAGCAAAAATATGATTGTGATTAAAAGGCTTAAGCAAGAAACAATAAAGAATAACAGAGTTGCATGCAAGATCAATATTTTTCTACTTTCCAGACTTTGCTTTCTACATGTTAACATTGATTTGGATGTCATGATGTTTAGTGGTCCAAACAAACCCCTTAACAATATGCAATTACAGCAAAAACAAACACAAAACCTATAAAGATGATTTCTTCAAGACTCTAGTTGCTTACTTGAAACTTACAAACTGAAAAAGGTATTGCAGTATATTCATTCATTCACTCAACAAATATGTATTGATTAATTACTGTGAGTCAGACACTATTCCAGGTGTAGAGAATATTGCAATGAGTCAGAAGACATTGCTTCTGATACATAAATCTTGGTCCAGTTTGCATAACAGAGGACATCACAAACAACTAAATGCAATGCAAAAAGTATGGTGAAAAGAGAAATCAAACATGACATGAGGGATACAGGAAAACCACATCACTGAGATTAGTAGTTCTCAGCCTGGGTCTTTGATAATAGATGTGGACATATTTGGTTGTAGTATTTGAATAATGGGTAAGTGGAGCAGGGATGTTACTGGCATCTAGTGGGTAGAGGCCAGACACGTTGCTAAACAACCTCCAGTATACAGACTTTCCCACACATCAGATGATTCACTGTAGTTCAGTTGAGCCACTCAGTCATGTCTGACTGTGACCCCATGGACTGCAGCACACTAGGCCTCCCTATCCATCACCAACTCTTGAAGCTTGCTCAAACTCATGTCCATCGAGTAGGTGATGCCATCCAACCATCTCATCCTCTGTCGTCCCCTTCTCCTCCTGCCTTCAGTCTTTCCCAGAATCAGGGTCTTTTCAAATGAGTCAGTTCTTCGCATCAGGTGGCAAAAGTATTGGAGTTTCAGCTTCAGCATCAGTCCTTCCAGTGTATATGCAGGACTGATTTCCTTTAGGATGGACTGGTTGAATCTTGCAGTCCAACAGACTCTCAAGAGTCTTTTCCAACACCACAGTTCAAAAACATCAATTCTTGGTGCTCAGCTTTACTTATAGTCCAACTCTCACATCCATACATGACCACTGGAAAAACCATAGCTTTGAATAGATGGGCCTTTGTTGGCAAAGTAATGTCTCTGCTTTTTAGTGTGCTGTCTAGGTTTGTCATAGATTTTCTTCCTAGGAGCAAGCATTTTTTAATTTCATGGCTGCAGTCACCATCTGCAGTGATTTTTGGAGCACAAAAAAAAACACATCTGTCACTGTTTTCACTGTTTCCCCATCTATTTGCCATCAAGTGATGGGACTGGATGCCATGATCTTCATTTTTGAATGTTGAGTTTTAAGTCAGCTTTTTCATTCTCCTCTTTCACTTTCATCAAGAAGCACTTCAACTCCTCTTCACTTTCTGTCATATGGATTATTCATCCTAAATTGTCAATAGTGCCAAAATGGAGAAACTCTGATCTAGATGTAAAGGGTTAGGAAGACTTCCTAGAGTAAGTGAGGTTTGATCTAGGAGTTGAAGGATGAGTAGGTGTTAGCAATCCACTGAATTGAGCAAGATGGAGACTGTTAGTGACCTTGGTAGGGAACAGTTGGAAATGGTTTGAGGAATGAGTGGGAAGTGAGAAGGTGGAGAGACAGAAACAACTATTTTAGAAAGCTTAGCTTGGAAAGAAACAGTGCAGAAACTGAAGCAGGGTGGAACACTGATGGGCAATTATATTTTGCTTGGTTTGATTTAAAGATGGACATGCTTTGAGCATATGTAATGCTTAAGGAAAAGAACAAGTGGAGGAGGTGATATTAAAAATTCAGAGGGTAAAGGGAAAATTGAGTGAGGCCTCTATACAGTCTACAATTTCACTTATACGAATTGTCCCCAGACAGGAAACTCTAACAGATTATTGATTGCCTAGGGTTGGAGGGTGGGGATGAATGGCTCTGGGTAATGTGGAATGATTGCTAGTTGGTAAAGTTATTTTGGAAAGGGGTGAAACTTTCCCAAAATTGGTTGTGATAAAAGTTGCACAACTGTAAATATACTAAAAATTATCAAATGGTATACTTTAAGTTGGTGTATGTTTTAATAGTGTTATTTAAAAAGTAGAGTAAGAAAGTAGGAGGTGGTTGTATACCATTCATCAGAGAAGAGGGTGATGATTTTTAGATAGGAGAAGGGACAGCTTTTAAGTGATGCTAAAGGGAGGGAGTACCTGACAGATCCAGGTGAAACTAACTCTTAAGGTGACGGGAAGTTGAAGGATCCCAATGGCTCTTTGTGTACGTGTGTGTGAGTGTGTGTGTGAAACAAATGTGTGGAATAGACAGCTCGGAGTGAAGGAGGGCTGGTGAGATGGGAGATTTGAGAAGAGTGCAGGCTTAATTGCTGCCACAAGAGATAGAGAACAAGGAGGAAGAAGTCAAAGTTCTTCCTGGGGGAGCACCAGGAGATTGCATTTGGAGACCTTGACTTGATGACAGCCTCACGCTGCAGGTTATGTTATTTCCACTAGTACACTTGCATATGTAGGACAGGAAGTGGGTTCGAATGCCTCAGACCCTGTCTCATCAGCACAGTGAGAAGGGTCTGTCTAGGATAACGAGACGAGCGCAGCTTTGAAGTGTAGACCACAAATCTTAACTGGGGAGAGAGAGTGATGGGACAGTGCTGGATTTCTTTTGTACACTAGGCCAGTTTCTTTCTGCATATTGTGTACTACTGTGGCACCTAGGATCGTAATATTTCAGGTTTACATGGTGCATTTACAATCTGTAGAGCATGTTTGGGTGGTTTATTTTGTCCGTCCCTAATGGCAATGTTGATTATGTTTTATGTCTGTCATTATTTATGCATGAGCTGAAACTGTGGGTTAAATCCATTTCATCTACCCTTACTAATCAAGGCTATTTTTTCGAAACTTGCATGTCCTACAAACAGTACAAAGCCTAAACAGTAAGATGTTTGCCCAAGTTGTTTTCCAGAAACTTGGAGTCAGCTGAGCTCAGTTCAAGCTGAGTTGGTTAAAACTGGATAGGACCACTGATCCTTCAACTGGGCATGCAAGAGTGTCCACTCAGTGACCTTTGGACATGAGAGAGTTGGAAATTTCACCATCAGAACTTCAGAGGCCTGTAGCGTAGATACACCTGTGCAGAACCAGGATTACCACACCTTTCCCAATCACCTTTCCAGATGCTCTCTATGCTTTAGAGTGCCCTGATTATTTGTTCATTATCCCATAAGTACCTGGACCCCCTTGCCTCATGGGGGAGGATTTGAGATTTGTTCTCCCATCTCTTCACTTGGCTGCCTTGCTAAAAACTTCATTTTCAGCATTTTGGTTTGCTGTGAATGGGGTAAAACAAATCTGGTTCAGTAACAAACCATTATGAAATACAGGAAAGGATTCTATTCTTTTGCCCCCATGTATCCACTCTCCTTGGAGAAGGCAATGGCACCCCACTCCAGTACTCTTGCCTGGAAAATCCCATGGATGGAGTAGCCTGGTGGGCTGCAGTCCATGAGGTTGCTGAGAGTCGGACACGACTGAGTGATTTTACTTTGACTTTTCACTTTCATGCATTGGAGAAGGAAATGACAACCTACTCCAGTGTTCCTGCCTGGAGAATCCCAGGGACGGGGGAAGCCTGGTGGGCTGCCGTCTATGGGGTCACACAGAGTCGGACAGAACTGAAGTGACTTAGCAACAGTAGCAGCATCCACTCTCCTAACACATACACACAGAGAGTCATATCCACAGTAGACATTTCATAAATGAAATACAGCAGTTTTGCTAAGTGGATTTGACTTACTCGAAATATAGTATCAAAATCATCTACATTCAAGTACCAGTTATAATTCTTCAAGTTGTGCAGATTAGGACAAATTATTTAATCACTCCCCATCTTGATTTATTATCTACAAGGTTATATCACTTATCCTAACTTCTGTTTGTTCATGTTTGTCCCAATAGGATCGCTGATCAGAAGCACAGGCTACTCTTCTATCCACCTGTTTGTTAGCTGCTACCTTACCATATGATCTAGCTCCTCTGCTTCAAACACAGTATTTGATTGATCCTTTTTTCTTTGTTTTTTTCTAAAAGCAAAAATAGTTATTCCAATCACCTGTTACTTAAACAAAAGAGATACATAATTTTTAACTAAAAGGAATCTGTATAGCATTAAGATATACTTGAAGTCCCAGCTGAGCACTTCTTAAACCAGCAGGCTTCCCCTAAAGGCTTGTTTTCTCCGCGGTAAGTGATGCACAGGTGTCGGCAGCACAGGACCAGCCCGCCAGCATGAAACCAAGCAAGGAAGTCAGCAGACGGTGCTCTGCTGGTGAGATCACATGTCTGGCTGTACACCCTCATCCCTACTTCCCTGAACTGTTTTTCTGTAACAATTTTATAGTGCGGGTAGAACCAGAATGTGTTCCAGGGTCCTAGTGGGTGAGTCCAGGCTTGTAATATTATTGCCCTTTCTATCAAAGGAGAGAAAGATCAGGGTGGTGAGCTCAGTCTGGACACAGCTTCGGAAAGCAAAGCCAGGAAAAGGTTAGCTGCAGCCTGGGGAGAATCCCAGTCAGCATTGTAAGCAGGCTTGCTCTCTAACAGGGAGCCAGGAGGACACGTCATAACCACAGTGCAGAGTGAGGAAAAATATGTCATCATTTGCTGTCTTTACTAAAACTGCTTTCCAAAGTCTTCATACTAAAAACTAGGCTATAGTTTCCTTTGTTGTGCAGAAGCTTTTAAGTTTGATTAGGTCCCATTTGTTCATTTTTGATTTTATTTCCGATATTCTGGGAGGTGGGTCATAGAGGATCCTGCTGTGATGTAAGTCAGAGAGTGTTTTGCCTATGTTTTCCTCTAGGAGTTTTATGGTTTCTGGTCTTACATTTAGCTCTTTAATCCATTTTGAGTTTATTTTTGTGTATGGTGTTAGAAAGTGTTCTAGTTTCATTCTTTTACAAGTGTTTGACCAGTTTTCCCAGCACCACTTGTTAAAGAGATTGTCTTTGATCCATTGTATATTCTTGCCTCCTTTGTCAAAGATAAGGTGACCATATGTGCGTGGATTTATCTCTGGGCTTTCTATTTTGTTCCATTGATCTATATTTCTGTCCTTGTGCCAGTACCATACTGTCTTGATGACTGTGGCTTTGTAGTAGAGCCTGAAGTCAGGCAGGTTAATTCCTCCAGTTCCGTTCTTCTTTCTCAAGATAGCTTTGGCTATTCGAGGTTTTTTGTATTTCCATACAAATTGAGAAATTATTTGTTCTAGCTCTGTGAAGAATACCGTTGACAAAGGAGGCAAGGTGAAAAGACAGCCTTCAGAATGGGAGAAAATAATAGCAAATGAAGCAACTGACAAACAACTAATCTCAAAAATATACAAGCAACTTCTACAGCTCAATTCCAGAAAAATAAATGACCCAATCAAAAAATGGGCCAAAGAACTCAGTAGACATTTCTCCAAAGAAGACATACAGATGGCTAACAAACACATGAAAAGATGCTCAACATCACTCATTATCAGAGAAATGCAAATCAAAACCACTATGAGATACCATTTCACGCCAATCAGAATGGCTGCTATCCAAAAGTCTACAAGCAATAAATGCTGGAGAGGGTGCGGAGAGAAGGGAACCCTCTTGCACTGTTGGTGCGAATGCAAACTAGTACAGCCACTATGGAGAACAGTATGGAGATTCCTCAAAAAACTGCGAATAGAACTGCCTTATGATCCAGCAATCCCACTGCTGGGCATATACACTGAGAAAACCAGAATTGAAAGAGACACGTGTACCCCAATGTTCATAGCAGCACTGTTTGCAATAGCCAGAACATGGAAGCAACCTAGATGTCCATCCACAGATGAATGGATAAGCAAGCCGTGGTACATATACACAATGGAGTATTACTCAGCCATTAAAAAGAATACATTTGAATCAGTTCTAAGGAGATGGATGGAACTGGAGCCTATTATACAGAGTGAAGTAAGCCAGAAACAAAAACACAAATACAGTATACTAACGCATATATATGGAATTTAGAAAGATGGTAAAAATAACCCTATTTACGAGACAACAAAAGAGACACTGATGTATAGACCAGACTTTTGGACTCTGGGACCGGGAGAGGGTGGGATGACTGGGGAGAATAGCATTGAAATATGTATAATATTATATCTGAAATGTATTAATTGTTCAAACTAAACACTATCATGTTACAATTTGTTCATACTAGATGTTTGTAATGTTTCTGATAATCAATAAAAGAGATTCTTGATCAAAAAAAAAAAAAAAACTAGGCTATAAAAACCCTGATTCTAAAAGTCCAGTTTTATGGGTATAGGGTAGATATGTCTTTCTAAGCATTTAAAATAATGAATGATAACCTTTTGTGTCTGTGTATGGGTAGATGTGTGCACTAGAAAGTTGAGAGTCTTTATAGAATAAAGTATGTGAAAACACTTTGTAAAAAGACAAAATGCTATAAACTTGTAATGGATTATTATGTCTTTAATTGAACTGAATCTTCCAAACATCTATTTCACTTTCTCTGTACCATCCTCCCCATCCCAGTGCTTAGCTAATTGTCATAATCTTCTCTAATGTGTTAACTAATAATAGCTAGAGGTGTTATCTTTCCCTGGAGTGTCTGAATATAATTCTCATACTTATTTAATTATAATTATTATCCTTTTGAAATAATGAAAGTAATATATACTCATTATAAAAATTGGAAACTACATAAAATAATGAAGAAAATAAAATTATCTGTCATTCCTCCACATTGAAATAATCACTTTTATGTCATTGCTTTCAATCCTGTTGCTGCAGACACTAGAATATAAAACATTTATATTTTACACTTTGTGATCATTCTGCATATCAGTTTTAAATATTGCTTTTTCATTTAAATTATATGAAGAGATTTTTATCTTATGATTAAATATCCTTCAAAAATTACTCTAGAGCCTTCATAAGATTTCCACATATAAACATAAATTATTTTAAAGCTAACTCTCATATCAATGCATATTTTTATTATTCCAAATTTTATTATTATTTTTTAAAAAATAATAAAAAACATTAAAAATTTTTGCCACAAATTTTTTATTTGTTTTCTTAAATTTCTACTTATCTTTTCAGATAATGCCTCCAAATGGTATTACAAGTTAATGGGGTATAAAATATGTGTGTATTTAGTAGACCACTCTTTAAAGTATAAATATTAATCTGGAATGTAAATTTTAGACATTTTGTTAAGAGCAGTGATGAGAAGTATGTGTATTCGTGAAGGTTGCCTATACTGATCTAGCACAGAGAGCACAATATGCATCTTTGGCATTTCCAAGTTCATTTAATTTAACTGAAAGTTTCATATGTGTTCTTCAATGACTTATATGTTTGACATTCAATCCCTCCACAACTGGGAGCAAATGAACTTGGTTCATTTACTATTTGTAGCTTATACTATATTCTCTCAGCCTTAATGACTCCTAAAGGAAATTGTATGTGTTGTCTATGATAATTGCCTTGGGCTATGTTTTGAAGCTACATGCAGAGAGTATTATTTTCAAAGTATCTTTCTGAGTATTATATCTCAATTTTGATATTACGCTTATGATTTTCAATTGTTCAAGAGTAGAGAACTGAGGATTTCCCAGGTGGCCTTAGTGGTAAAGAACCTTTCTGCCAATGTCAGAGACATAAGAGACACAGGTTCGATCCTTGGGTTGGGAGGAGGGCATGGCAACCCACTCCAGTATTTTTGGTTGGGGAATCCCATGGACAGAGAAACCTGGCAGATGCAGCCCATAGGGTCACAGAGAGTCAAACACAACTGAAGTTATTTAGCATGCAAGCACAGAGAACTGAATCCCTTCTTCTCCCCTTGTATTCCTAACTGCTCATCTCTACCCAACATACAATGTTTTATACGACATAAATTGAAGTAAATAAAATATGGGGAAATGAGAATACAGGCATTCTGAACCTGTCATTTATTTTAAGATGACTCTACCCAGGTAATTTTTAGGGTCTGACTCTAAAGCCTGCTGGCCCTTAATCAAACACTTTACAGCTAACATTTTGGTTAACATTTTTTTCTTTTCCCAGACTGCTTCCACTACTGAACTTATCAGGTAAATTATGCTTTATCTCTTCATGCATAGGTAAAATATGATTAAATTCCTTGGTGGAGTAAGGGTACATATACCTCAGAAGTGACAGTGTTGTGTTCTCTCCATGTGATATGTTGCAGCTAATTTTAGTATTGTTTCTGTATTGTCTCAAACAGAACCCTAATTTTTGTTTCAGCTTGGTTAGCTAATTATATATATACTTTTGACAATTCTATTTTACTTTCAGTTTAGCTCAGTTCAGTCGCTCAGTCGTGTCCAACTCTTTGCGCCTCCATGAATCACAGCACACCAGGCCTCCCTGTCCATCACCAACTCCCAGAGTTCACCCAGACTCATGTCCATTGAGTCAGTGATGCCATCCAGCCATGTCATCCTCTGTCGTCCCTTTCTCCTCCTGCCCCCAATCCCTCCCAGCATCAGAGTCTTCTCCAATGAGTCAACTCTTCGCATGAGGTGGTCAAAATACTGGAGTTTCAGCTTTAGCATCATTCCTTCCAAAGAAATCCCAGGGCTGATCTCCTTCAGAATGGACTGGTTGGATCTCCTTGCAGTCCAAGGGACTCTCAAGAGTCTTCTCCAACATCACAGTTCAAAAGCATCAATTCTTCGGCACTCATGCTTCTTCACAGTCCAACTTTCACATCCATACATGACCACAGGAAAAACCATAGCCTTGACTAGACAGAACTTTTCCCCAATTGGATTGTTCCATAACAATGTTGAGTGCAGGAAAGTGTGAGAGACAAGAACCCAAGAAGACAGCATCTCACTTTGCATCTATGGGTACAGAGCATATTCTATAGTGTTTACCTGGGCATTTGAATTGTGATGTTTACTGGTCTCTCTGAACCATATTCTATGTTCCAAGGTATGCAATCCTGCTCTGGTTTGGTAATTCAATAACTGTTAGCCCTTGTCCTTCTCAGTCTTTGGAATATGGTGGGATTACAAAGACCAGTTATGCTGATGCTGGGAAGTCTTGTCCAATATTAGGGTTTTGCCCAGGTTAGTAACAGAAAGACTTTATCACCCTGTTTATTTAACTTATATGCAGAGTACATCATGCAAAATGCTGGGCTGGAAGAATCACTATCTGGAATCAAGACTGACAGGAGAAATATCAACAACCTCAGATATGCAGATGATGCTACCTTAATGGCAGAAAGCGAAAAAAAAAACTAAAGAGCCTCTTGATGAGGGTGAAAGAGGAGAGTGAAAAAGCTGGCTTGAAACTCAACATTCAAAAGATCATGGCATCTGATCCAATCACTTCATGTCAAATAGAAGGGGAAACAATGGAAACAGTGACAAACTTTATTTTCTTGGGCTCCAAAATTACTGCAGATGGTGACTGCAGCCATGAAATTAAAAGATGCTTGTTCCTTGAAAGAAAAGCTGACTAACCTAGATAGCATATTAAAAAGCAGGGACATCACTTTGACAATAGAGTTCCATCTAGTCAAATCTATGGTTTTTCCAGTAGTCATGTATGGATGTGAGTGCTGGACCAGAAAGAAGGCTGTGTGCTGAAGAATTGATGCTTTCAAATTGTGGTGCTAAAAGAAGACTCTTGAGAGTCCCTTGGACAGCAAAGAGATCAAATCAATCAATCCTAAAGGAAATCAACCCTAAATATTCATTGGAAGGACTGTTGCTGAAACTCCAATACTTTGGTCACCTGATGTGAAGAGCTGACTCATTGGAAAAGACCCTAATGCTAGAAAAGATTGAGGGCAGGAGGAGAAGGGGGTGACATTGGATGAGACGGTTGGATATTGCCAACTCAAAGGACATGAGTTTGAGTGAACTTTGGGAGACAGTGAAGGACAGGGAAGCCTGGCCTGCTGCAGTTCATAGGCTCACAAACAGTCCAATATGACTTAGCATCTGAACAACAAAGTCTTGTCCATGACATTAATCAAAGTTGAATGAGGCCATAATCAGACACAGAATCAAAGTGCAAATCTGAGCAAGACTGTGTGTGAGGATAAGTACCCTTGGATGAAACTGAAGTCCAAACCTGCAGGGGTTAACAAAAAGTAAATATGATGAGTTAGGAAGATCCCGGGGACAGATTTAAACCATGGTTCTTGGACTCTTCCTTGCTGAAATGGAACTTTGAAGTCACATGCTCTGTAAAACTCCTCAGTTGGTCTTGAAGGCACACTATTTTGAAACAAATATCTGTTAGTCTTAAGCCTAGTATTGATATTTCCACTTTGAGTAAATAGCAGGATCAAAGAAGCAGATGGAATACTCTAGCAACTTCCATATTCCAAACAGATCTGGTTAAAGGTTGGCCACCAATGCTTTAGGGCTTCTCTGGTGGCTCAGGTGATAAAGAATCTGCCTGCAATGCAAGAGACCCAGGTTTGGCCCCTGGATCAGCAAGATGCCCTGGAGAAGAGAATGGCAAGCCACTCCACTATTCTTGTCTGGATATTTCCATGGACAGAACTGGTGGGCTACAGTTCCTGGCATTGCAAAGAGTCAGACACAACTGAGCAGCTAACATGCCAATGCTTTAGCTCTCTAAGTATGAAAAAAAATCTGAAGAGTATGGAAATACATGAAGACAATCCAAATAAGAAGAGAAGCTATTTGAACTTTGCTACAGGAAGCAAGTCAACTACCATCACCTATGTTTAGAAGACTCAAAGACAGGCAAGGGAGTGGGAAAAGTTTATGGTGAAAAAAAAAATAGAAACTTCAGATATGTTTTTATTGGAGGTTGTTGACATGGAAAAGTTGGAGGCAGGCTAAATAAATGGTAAAAGGGTATCCTAAGCTGAAACTCCAGTATTTTGGCCACCTCATGTGAAGAGTTGACTCATTGGAGAAGACTCTGATGCTGGGAGGGATTGGGGGCAGGAGGAGAAGGGGACGACAGAGGATGAGATGGCTGGATGGCATCACTGACTTGATGGATGTGCGTCTGAGTGACCTCTGGGAGTTGGTGATGGACAGGGAGGCCTGGCGTGCTGCAGTTCATGGGGTTGCAAAGAGTCAGACACGACTGAATGACTGATCTGATCTGATCTGATGTAATTGGTTTTTAAAGCATATACAGCTTCCTTGGTTGGTCCTGAGCTGGAAGCATTAGCAAATCCTGTCGGTCATTTGCCAAGTCTTGACTGTTTGGGGCTAATTGCTGCAGAGCTTGCACTTTGAATTCCTGGACCAATTGCTGTAGAGGTTGTGGTTCAGAGTTTTATTATCATATATGGTCTGGCCATTGCCCATTTATAGATTCAATTTCTCAAAGTATATATATCCTAAATTCTTATCAGAGAATTTTGGTATATTTATATTTTTTGTTGTTGTTCACTTGCTAAGTTGTGTCCACTGTTTTGCAACTCCACAGACTGTAGCCTTCCAGGTTCCTCTGTCCATGAGATTCTCCAGGCAAGGATACTGGAGTGGGTTGCCATTTCCTTCTCCAGTAGATCTTCCTGTCCCAGGGATGGAGCCTTCATCTCTTGTATTTGCATGCAGATTCTTTACAGTTGAGCCACCTGGAAAGCCATTTATATTTTAACATGAATTAAATTCAGTTATACTAGTTCAGTGCTAAGGACAATATCTGTTTTGAGATATTGATTCAGATTAGAGTTTATAATCTAGTAAGGCAACAAATTAGCATTATTGGTGAATTCCACAAGAAAAAATACTCTAATAATCCAAATATGAGCTATTATACCTAGTTTTATTGACTGGATAGATTTTGAAAGGGTTTCATGGGGTAGTTAGAATTTGAACTGAGCCCTTCTGAATTTGAGACCAGCTCTTTATAGTGGGGGAAGAGAATTGGACAGATGGCCTTAGGGTTGAGAACAGTTAAGTAGAAAAGTAAGAGCCCAAAGATAAATTAACTGACTTCACTAGTTCGTGCTGATCTGAGCAATTCTTTGTTTTGAATCCTGTTATTGATTCTTAACTCCTATACTGAAAGTTCTTCTTCTGGATTCTATTCCCCCTTCATGTTGTTCAGTTATAATCTCAGACATCACTTGTCATTTTTTCTATGAAAGTATGTTAGATAGTCAGAGAAGGCAATGGCAACCCACTCCAGTACTCTTGCTGGGAAAATCCCGTGGACGGAGGAGCCTGGTAGGTGGCAGTCCATGGGGTCGTTAAGGGTCAGATATGACTGAGTAACTTCACTTTCATTTTTCACATTCATGCATTGAGAAGGAAATGGCAACCCACTCCAGTGTTCTTGTCTGGAGAATCCCAGGGACAGGGGAGCCTAGTGGGCTGCCATCTATGGGGTCGCACAGAGTCAGACACGACTGAAGTGACTTAGCTGCAGCAGCAGCAGCAGCATGCTAGATAGTAAGGTTTAAATATTCCTAATATTGTTTAGGTGTATTCTTACTGAATTTCCTAAAAAAGAACCTTAAGAATAAATCTTTAAAGCATTCTGCTAGTGCAAAGTGAAAGTGAAAATTCACTCAGTTCGCAAAATTCACTCTTTGCGAACTCATGGTCTATACAGTCCATGGAATTCTCCAGGCCAGAATACTGGAGTGGGTAGCCATTTTCATCTCTAGAGAATCTTCCCAACCCAGGGATCAAACCCACATCTTCCACATTGCAGACTTCCACGTCTTCCACTGATTCTTTACCAGCTGAGCCACCAGGGAAGCCCCCACTAGTGCAAGGGTCAACATAAATCTGTAAACGTCAAGATAGCAAATATGTTTTGATTAGTAAGTTACATAGTTTCTGCTAAGCTACTGAACTTTACCATTGTGTCACAAAAGCTCCAACAAGTGGGTGTGGACATATTTGGGACCATGTGTGCCTAATTAAGCCTGAAGCCTGGGCTACAGTTTCTGATTCCTTTATTAAGTTCAGTCACTCAATCATGTTTGACTCTTTGTGACCCCATGGAGTGCAGCATGCCAAGCTTCCCTGTCCATTACCAACTCCTAGAGTTTGCTCAAACTCATGTCCATTCAGTCAGTGATGTCATCCATCCATCTCATCCTCTGTCATCCCCTTTACCTCCTGCCTTCAGTCTTACCCAACATCAGGGTCTTTTCCAATGAGTCAGTTCTTCACATCAGGTGGCCAAAGTGTTGGAGTTTCAGGTTCAGCATCAGTCCTTCCAATGAATATTCTGGACTGATTTCCTTTAGGATTGACTGGTTTGATCTCCTTGCAGCCCTAGGGACTCCCAGGAGTCTTCTCCAACATCACAGTTCAAAAGCATTAATTCTTTGGAGCTCAGCTTTTTTATTGTCCAGCTCTCACATCCATACATGTCTACTGGAAAAACCATAGCTTTGAATAGATGGGCCTTTGTTGGCAAAGTAATGTCTCTGCTTTATTTTTTTTAAATTAATTTATTTATTTTAATTGGAGGCTTATTACTCCAATTAGTTTGGCTTTTACTATATATTGACATGAATTAGCCATGGGTATACATGTGTCCCCCATCCTGAATCCCCCTCCCACCTCCCTCCCCATCCCACTCCTCTGGGTTGTCCCAGAGCACCAGCTTTGAGTGCCCTGTTTCATGCATTGAACTTGGACTGGTGATCTATTTCACATATGCTAATATACATGTTTCAATGCTATTCTCTTAAATTCTCCCACAGAGTCCTAAGGTCTGTTCTTTATCTCTGTGTCTCTTTTGCTGTCTTGCATATAGGGTTGGCATTACCATCTTTCTAAATTCCATATATATGCATTAATATACTGTATTGGTGTTTTGCTTTCTGACTTACTTCACTCTGTATAATAGGCTCCAGTTTCATCCACCTCATTAGAACTGATTCAAATGCATTCTTTTTAATAACTGAGTAATATTCCATTGTTATGTGTACCACAGCATTCTTATCCATTCGTCTGCCGATGGACATGCTTTTTAATATGCTGTCTAGATTGGTCATAGCTTCTCTTCCAAGGAGCAAATGTCTTTTAATTTCATGGCTGCAATCATCATCTGCACTGATTTTGGAGCCCAAGAAAATAAAGTCTGTCACTGTTTCCATTGTTTCCCCATTGATTTGCCACGAAAGGATGGGACTGGATATCACAATTTTCATTTTTTGAATGTTCAGCTTTAAGCCATTCTCCTCTTTCACTTTCATCAAGAGGCTCTCTACTTACTCTTCACTTTCTGCCATAAAGGTGCTGTCATTTGCCTATCTGAGATTATTGATATGTCTCCTGACAATCTTGATTCCAGCTTATGCTTCATCCAGCCTGACATTGCACATGATGTGCTCTACGCATAAATTAAATAAGCAAGGTGACAATATACAGCCTTGATGTACTCCTTTCCCAATTTGAAACCAGTCTGTTGTTCCATGTCTGGTTCTAACTGCTGCTTCTTGATGTGCACACAGGTTTTTCAAGATGCAGGCAGGGTGGTCTGCTATTCCAATTTCTTTAAGATTTTTCCACAGTTTTATGTTATCCACAGAGTCAAAGGATTTAGCTTAGTCACTGAAGCAGAAGTAGTTGTTTTACTGGAAATCTCTTGCTTTTTCTATGATTCAACAGATTTTAACAATTTGATCCCTGGTTCTTCTGCCTTTTCTAAATCCAGCTTGAATATCTGAAAGTTTTGGGTTCATGTACTGTTGAAATCTCACTTGGAGAATTTTGAGCATTACTTTGCCAGTGTGTGAGATGAGTGCAATTGTGCGGTAGTTAGAACATCCTTTGGCATTGCTTTTCTTTGGGATTGGAATGAAAACACATTTTCCAGTCCTGTGGCCACTGCTGAGTTTTCCAAGTTGGCTGGCATATTGAGCGTGGCACTTTAACAACATCATCTTTTAGGACTTGAAAGAGCTCAGCTGGAATTCCATCATTTCCACTAGATTTGTTTATAGTGATGCTTCCTAAGACCTACTTGACTACACTCCAGGATGTCTGGCTCTAGATGAGTGATCACACCATTGTGCTTATCCAGGTCATAAAGATCTTTTTTTTTTGTATAGTTCTTCAGTGTATTTTTGCCACCTTTTCTCCTGCTTCTGTTAGGTCCATACTGTTTCTGTCCTTTACTGTGCCCATCTTCACATGAAATAGTCCCTTGGTATCTCTAATTTTCTTGAAGAGATCTCTAGTGTTTCCCATTCTATTATTTTTTTCTATTTCTTTGCATTGATCACTGACAAAGGCTTTCTTATCTCTCCTTGCTATTCTTTGGAACTCTGCATTCAGATGGATATATCGTTCCTTTTCTCCTTTGCCTTTTGCTTCTCTTCTTTCTCACCTATTTTTAAGGCTTCCTCTGAAAACCATTTTGCCTTTTTTATATTTCTTTTTCTTGGGTATGGTTTTGATCATGGCCTCCTGTACAATGTTATGAACCTCCATCCATAGTTCTTCAGACACTGTCTCTCAGATCTACTCCCTTGAACCTATTTGTCACTTTCCTTGTATAACTGAAAGGGACTTGATTTAGGTCATACCTGAATGGTCCTGTGGTTTTCTCTACTTTCTTCAATTTAAGTCTGAATTTTGAAGTAAGGAATTCATGATCTGATCCACAGTCAGCTCCCAGTCTTGTTTTTGCTGACTACATAGAGCTTCTCCCTCTTTGGCTGCAAAGAATGTAATCAATCTTATGTCAATATTGAACATCTGGTGCTGTCCATGTGTAGAGTTATCTCTTATGTTCTTGAAGATAATATAAAATCCCTTTATTAGTAGATGAAACATTTTCAAGAGATTAACTTTGTTAAAGCAGAAGTAGAAACTGGGAGAATACCATAGGTTTGGAGGCATTTCCGAAAGATTCCAAATATCTGTACCAGTACCACCCTCATGGAACCTTATCTCAACATCCTTTTACCTAAAATATATAGTTTCTTATTAAGAAATTAAGAAATGAAGAATATTGTTGTATGAACAATTCATTTTATTTAATTGCAGTCAACAAATATTTATTGGGCCCCTACTATTGTTGAGGGCACCAAGAACAGATGTGCATGCTTGGCTGCTCAGTTGTTTCTGACTCTTTCTGACCCCATGGACTATAGGCTCCTCTGTTTATGGAGTTTTCCAGGTAAGAATACTGAAGTCAGTTGCCATTTCCTTCTCCAATGAACAGACATAGCCCTGCCTTTAAGAATCTTACAGATTAAGAGTAGACTAAGACAAGTACCAGGATTGAAGTACTGCTGCTGCTGCTGCTTCTTAGTCTCTTCAGTCGTGTCCAACTCTCTGTGTGACCCGATAGACAGCAGCCCACCAGGCTCCCCCGTCCCTGGGATTCTCCAGGCAAGAACACTGGAGTGGGTTGCCATTTCCTTCTCCAATGCATGAAAGTGAAAAGTGAAAGTGAAGTCGCTCAGTCATGTCTGGCTCTTCACGACCCCATGGGCTGCAGCCTACCAGGCTCCTCCATCCAAGAGATTCTCCAGGCAAGAGTACTAGAGTGGGGTGCCATTGCCTTCTCCGGATTGAAGTACAATTTATTGACATTTATGGTAAGTAATAACTAGGCAAATGCACCACACCATTCTTTTCCTGCTTAAGATGGAATTTGAAAATAAGATAGAATTAACAAATGAAAACATTCCAACATTTTAGACAAGAAAGTCTAAAGCCTTATCAGTCTTAAAGATTGTTGTCATACCAACTCAGAGTTCAAGAAAAAATGTCTTTTGTGTCTAAGACAAAGCAATGTAGAAAAGAAAAAAAAAAAAATGTTTGTTCCTTTCTCCTCTTTGAGGGCCCTGGACTCCTTATCAATCTGTTTTAAGCATTAACTATCTCTCTCACACACACACACACACAGAGCTAGGCAAATGCACCACACCATTCTTTTCCTTCCTGCGATAGAATTTGAAGATAAGATAGAAAATTCGTAAGTGAAAAGATATGAACATTTTAGCAAGATAGTCAGGACATTTTGGGGGAAATAGTATGTGATCTGATTCAGTTCCTCTCAGGTCTCTTAAATGTATAATGGCCCAAACCTTCCTCTTAAGTTTTCCCTGTACTTGATTTTTACTTTTTCACCAATATACTTAATTTTACTTACTCATGTTCTCACCAAGCTATTCCCAGAATGAAACTGAACTGAAGATCTTTCACCATTTTATCAGTTGTTCAAATTATTTATTCTCTTCTGTTCATCAATTTATTTTCTCCAAAATCCAAAAATATATGTTCCATCTCTATTTTTCTCTATCTGTACAGCATTGGCTCATTGGTCCCAAGCACGTTTATCATCATGCTTGGAGTCCTGAAAAAGTCACCTAATGATTCTTTATACTTCCATTCTTGCTCAGTTCTGATCTCGTCCTTACATAACAGTCATAATATTTTTTAATATAAAATGGAGTATTTTAAGACCCTATTTTAAACCCTTTAGGCTATTCCAATTATGTCCAGGCACAGAGCAAACTTTTAGTTTTTAAAATCTACCACTGTCTTCCCTGCCTGAGGGTCTTCTTTTTCTTTGGATCACTTTTATTCTTACTCTTTGCATGGTTGATTTTTTTTTTTTTTTTTTTGCCTATTTCAAGCTGCAATCTATTTTTTAACTCATCAGGGACTCCATTCCTGATTACTCTGTCACTAAACCTTGTTTCTTCATGGATTTCATAACAGTGTGTGTTGTTCAACTCTATCAGTCTGAGTCTCTGAAGGCAGAGAATTACTGTTTCACTCACTGTAGATATCCAGAACTGACTGCAGTGACCAGACCATAGCTGATATTTATTTAAGCAGTAATTCCATAGCTATTTCTTGAAAATATCAGAGACTACAACGCAATTTAGGGTTGTGAGATATTGAGGAGTGATAGATGTAAGTTTGGTGCATGCATGCTAAATCATTCAGTTGGTCCAACTCTTTGTGACCCCATGGACTGTAGCCCACCAGGCTCCTCTGTCCATGTCATTCTCTAGGCAAGAATACTGGAGTGGGTTGCCATTTCCTTTTCCAGGGGATCTTCCTAATCCAATGCTTGAACCTGGGTCTCTTATATCTCCTGCATTGGCAAGTGGGCTCTTTACCACTATCACAAACTCACTTGCATGGAGATAACTGATAGTTGAGACTATGAAAATGAATAAAGTCATTAAAAGAGATGAGAAATTAGGGTGCTTTGGATGGCTTTGAGCAAATTATTTAGCCACTTTGTTTTTCCTTTTCTTTGCCTCCAACATAACTTACTCCTTGGAAGTAAACTTATGACCAACCTAGACAGCATATTAAAAAGCAGAGACATTACTTTGCCAACAAAGGTCCATCCAATCAAGGCTATGGTTTTTTCAGTAGTCATGTATGGATGTGAGAATTGGGCTATAAAGAAAGCTGAGCATGGAAGACTTGATGCTTTTGAACTGTGGTGTTGGAGAAGACTCTTGAGAATGCCTTGGACTGCAAGGAGATACAATGAGTCCATCCTAAAGGAGATCAGTCCTGGGTGTTCATTGGAAGGACTGGTGTTGAAGCTGGACTCCAATACTTTGGCCACCTGATGCAAAGAGCTGACTCATTTGAAAAGATCCTGATGCTGGGAAAGATTGAGGGCAAGAGGAGAAGACGACAGAGGATGAGATGGTTGGATGGCATCACTGACTCAATGGACATAGGTTTTGGTAGACTCTGGAAGTTGGTGATGGACAGGTAGGCCTGGAGTGCTGTGGTTCATGGGGTTGCAAAGAGTCGGACACGACTGAGCTACTGAACTGAATTGAACTGAACATAGCTATAATGTTATATCCCCTGTAGGCTTGAATTAAAGTTACTTCCATGGCACTTGACATGGTATGGCTTCACTGTACATCTTGCCCCATTCCCTTCTCATTATAAACCACTACTCTCTATGAAATGTAAAAAAAAAGAAAAAAAAAAATTAAATATATGATTTCATTTGTGTCATTTAAAGCAAATAAAATCTTCTCCAGCTAGCACTGATTTATCATCTGTTGTGAATATCAGATTTTGTGCCAACTTCTGAGAATATTTAAAACACAGAAAAAGGAGTTTACATTTTGGAGAAGCTTTACAGACTTTGGGGATAAATAAAACATACACTTAGAATATGTGCTTAGATAAGCACAAGGATGATCAAGGAACATGAACATACAGAAAAAGTATTTTGCTCTTTTTTAAGAACTTGGATAATCTGGCGGATTCAATGTTGTCTTGTCAGAACTTGAATCTTTCCTGTCTTCACTAGGATGTGGCAGGGTAGAATTTACCTAACTTCTCTGAACTTTACTTACTCACCTATAGAGTGAAGATAGGAAGAATCACGACATATTAAAAAGATCATATATCATGACCAAGTGGGCTTTATCCCAGGGATGCAAGGATTCTTTAATATCTGCAAATCAATCAATGTAATACACCACATTAACAAATTGAAAGATAAAACCTATATGATTATCTCAATAGATGCAGAGAAAGCCTTTGACAAAATTCAGCATTCATTTATTATAAAAATCCTCCAGAAAGCAGGAATAGAAGGAACATACCTCAACATAATAAAAGCTATATATATATATATATATATATATATATGTACAAACCCACAGCAATCATTATCCTCAATGGTGAAAAATTGAAAGCATTTCCCTTAAAGTCAGGAACAAGACAAGGGTGCCCACTTTCACCACTACTATTCAACATAGTTTTGGAAGTTTTAGCCACAGTAATCAGAGAAGAAAAAGAAATAAAGGGAATCCAGATTGGAAAAGGAGAAGTAAAACTCTCACTGTTTGCAGATGACATGATCTTCTACATAGAAAACACTAAAGACTCCACCAGAAAATTACTAGAGCTAATCAATGAATATAGTAAAGTTGAAGGATATAAAAGTAACATGCAGAAATCCCTTACATTCCTATATGCTAACAATGAGAAAACAGAAAGAGAAATTAAGGAAACAATCCCATTCACAATTGCAATGAAAAGAGTAATATACTTAGGAATAAATCTGCCTAAAGAAACAAAGACCTATATATAGAAAACTACAAAACACTGATGGAAGAAATCAGAGGACACAAATATATGGAGAAATATTCCAGGTTCACGGATTGGAAGAATCAATATAGTGAAAATTAGTATATTACCTAAAGCAATTTATAGATTCAATACAATCCCTATCAAGCTACCAACAGTATTTTTCAGAGAACTAGAACAAATAATTTCACAATTTGTATGAAAATACAAAAAACCTCAAATAGCCAAAACAATCTTGAGAAAGAAAAATGGACCTGGAAGAATCAACCTGCCTGACTTCAGGCTCTACTACAAAGCTGCAGCTGCCAAGACAGTATGGTACTGGCACAAAGACAGAAATATAGATCAATGGAATAAAATAGAGCGCCCAGAGATAAACCCACACACCTATGGACACCTTATCTTTGACAAAGGAGGCAAGAATATACAATGGAGAAAAGACAATCTCTTTAACAAGTGGTACTGGGAAAACTGGTCAGCCACTTGTAAAAGAATGAAACCAGAACACTTTCTAACACCATACACAAAAATAAATTCAAAATGCATTAAAGATCTAAATGTAAGACCAGAAACTATGAAACTCCTAGAGGAGAACATAGGCAAAATACTCTTCGACATAAATCACAGCAGGATCATCTAGGACCCACCTCCCAGAGTAATGGAAATAAAAGCAAAATTAAACAAATGAGACCTAATTAAACTTAAAACCTTTTGCACAACAAAGGAAACTATAAGCAAGGTGAAAAGACAGCCTTCAGAATGGGAGAAAATAATAGCAAACTAAGAATCTGATTAAGAATTAATATCAAAAATATATGAGCAACTCCTGCAGCTCAATTCCAGAAAAATAAATGACTCAATCAAAAAATGGGCTAAAGAATTTAACAGACATTTCTCCAAAGAAGACATACAAATGGCTAACAAACACATGAAAAGATGCTCAACACCACTCATTATCAGAGAAATGCAAATTAAAACCACAACGAGGTACCATTTCACACCAGTCAGAATGGCTGCTATCCAAAGTCTATAAGCAATAAATGCTGGAGAGAGTGTGGAGAAAAGGGAACCCTCTTATACTGGTGTTGGGAATGCAAACTAGTACAGCCACTATGGAGAACAGTGTGGAGATTCCTTAAAAAACTGGCAATAGAACTGCCATATGACCCAGCAATCCCACTGCAGGCATACACACTGAGGAAACCAGAATCAAAAGAGATGCATGTACCCCAACGTTCATTGAAGCACTGTTGCCAGGACATGGAAGCAATCTAGATGTCCATTGGCAGATGAATTGGTAAGAATTGGCAGATGAATGGATAAGAAATTTGTGGTACATATACCAATGGAATATTACTCAGCCATTAAAAAGAATGCATTTGAATGAGTTCTAATGAGGTGGATGAAACTGGAGCCTATTATACAGAGTGAAGTAAGCCAGAAAGAAAAACACCAACACAGTATACTAACACATATATATGGAATTTAGAAATATGGCAACGATGACCCTATATGCGAGACAGCAAACAAGACACAGATGTATAGAACAGTCTTTTGAGCTCTGTGGGAGAATGCGAGGGTGGGATGATTTGAAAGAATAGCATTGAAACATGTATATTATCATATGTGAAACAGATCACCAGTCCAGGTTTGATGCATGATACAAGGTGCTCAGGGCTGGTGCACTTAGATGACCAAGAGGGATGGGATGGAGAGGGTGGTGGGAGGGGGATTCAGGATGGAGGATCCATGTACACCCATGGCTGATTCATGTCAATATATGGGAAAGACCACCACAATGTTGTAAATTAATTAACCTCCAATTAAAATAAATAAATTAAAAAAAAAAAAAAGGAGAAGAATTGCATCTTTCGTGTTTGTTAGGTATCAAACAAGTTAAGGCAAATGACTTGAGGACTTCCCAGGTGGCACCAGGTGATAAAGAACCCACCTGCCAATGCAGGAGATAAAAGAGACCCAGGTTCAATCACTGGGTCAGGAAGATTCCCTGGAGGCAGAAATGGCAACCCACTCCAATTTTCTTTCTTAGAGAATCCCATGGACAAAGGAAACTTATGGGCTACAGTCATAGTGTCACACAGAGTCAGACATGACTGAAGTGACTTAGCATGCCTGTAAAGAAAGGACTTTAGTCAAGGATTTGCCCATGTAGGTCAAAGAAAGTTCTTTAGAATAAAACAACTGTATTTGGCATAGAAATCCTCAAACACTGTCAGCCCATCAAAGGAATTATATAATTATCCTTGCATGCCCATATTACTTAAGGATCCAAATATCATGAAAATGTTTATATAAAATCATAGGTTTGATTAACTGGAGTCCTCAATTAAATGAAATTTTTAAGCATCCTACTCTTTGGAGAATAATGATAGTGACAAAACACAAACTGATAATAGGGAATCAGCAAGGAAAATATCTCCAGGCTATCTTTGTTGGAAATAGTTCACATTCAAAGCAATCCTTCATATCTTGTTTTTGCTTAGTTTCTATGCTATATACAGAGAGCATATTTAGAATGATGACCCTTAGGCAACACAAAAGCATCATCAAAGAACCTGTCTTTCATGTTCACTATATACACAGTAGAGCAAAGGCAGGAAAAGGGTAGCTATATTTACTACAGACTCTTTAACAACACAGCTAGGGGAAAAATACTATACTAATCATCTTGCAACTAAAATCTTTGATTTATTAGCACTCAGAACTGTAGGTAATAAGTTTTAATAGAGATTGATTTCAGACAACTTACAAAATGAAAAAAGAAAAAAAAATCTGCATTGCTTAATCCCAAATTAGTTCTAGTATTTTTCATTTAATGCCAGCAGGCTTTAAAAAATACATCTTCATATTAATGAAAATATTATCATTTAAATAAGGTGCCATTTAAGTATGACATCTGGGTAAAATAATTATTAGACTGAACATCCTTGGAAAATTAAAGAGAAACACTCTTGAAGCAATAGATAACCTAATTTTAATAATTTGACTAACGTCTTTGGATATTCTCTGTTAACTTTTATTTTCACATTTCAATCACTTTATGTTCAATGAGCATTTCCTTTCCCATTTCAGACTTCTGCCTTATTTTGTAACAACACTGTCTTTGTCATTTTCAAATTTAGTTGGTAAGTTTTTGTGAAAGATGTATATTTAGGGTAATGAAACCTGAATTTGACAAGTTCATAATTTAATTAATATTAAGTGAATTTCTATTTTTTTAACCAGGGCAGCAAAATCCAGTCCATTATTCCAGTAGGTGGCTCCCTAGTACTGCCTGCTGATTTATGACTGTGTTTAAATGACTGTCAGCATAAGCAAGGAAAATCCAAATGGAGGTCTGTAAGTGTGCTTGAGTCCCCCTGTCTCTCAGATTCTAATGCAGCCCCAATGCCAGCTTGCCAGGTGGTTTCACTGTTGATACCATCTCTTCTTTTAAGAAGCAAATGACGCAAATATGTCTACTAACAATTCAACACAATTACAATGAAATCACTACCTTTGTGATTGTTTGGAGGATTTAGTTAACATTGTATGTTGCATAAAGAGGGATAATAAATGGCCTTGGGATTTCTTTCCTCCTGGTTTCTTATTCAAGGATCAAGAAATATTTTCAATAATTTGCATTGCTATGAATCATTAAGAAGAAAGCAGAAATGAAACATGATTGAAGATTGCATGTTTTTCTTTCTATTACTTCTGATGAGTAATTTTCTCTTGCTTGAAATCCATTAGCAAAGAAGTTTTCAAATAATAGAATATACTTGTACCTTAATAATTCCCTCATTATTTCAAGGGAGACAACATGGTAGGGTGAAAAGAATCAGAGAGACAAAGATAAGGATTTCAAGCAAGTTCTGCAGTTGTATTAGCTGTAAAACCTGAGAAACTTGCTAGACTTGCAAAGTGGAGTTTGCAAATATCAGTCTGGAGGACTGTTGAAAACATCAGAGATAATATCTAAAATGTTTGGGATAGGTTAGACATTCAACATGGAGAAGGCAATGGCACCCCACTCCAGTACTCTTGCCTGGAAAATCCCATGGATGGAGGAGCCTGGTGGGCTGCAGTCCATGCGGTCGCTGAGGGTCGGACACGACTGAGCAACTTCACTTTCACTTTTCACTTTCATGCATTGGAGAAGGAAATGGCAACCCACTCCAGTGTTCCTGCCTGGAGAAACCCAGGGATGGTGGGGCCTGGTGGGCTGCCGTCTATGGGGTTGCACAGAGTTAGACACTACTGAAGTGACTTAGCAGCAGCAACAGACATTCAACAAATTATAGTTATTAGTCTCATATGTATTACTGAGTCCAAGCTCAATCTGCTCACTGAATGACAGGGCAATGAATCTGAGAGACAAGATGCTGAGGCAAGGAATATGACTTTATATGGAAAGGCAACTGGATGTGAAGAGGGCAGACTGATGTCTCAGAGTACTATCTTATTGGGGTCTGGAAGCCAAGTTCTTTTATAGATTCAGAGAGAGGGCAATGAGGAACTAAAGTCAAAAGGCAGAAAGGGAGGAACAGGCCTTGGGCAAGTAAATGAAAAGGTCTTCAGTGTTGCAAAACTTCTCAGGGAAGGGCCAGCTTTTGGAAGTGGTGTGAATTAGTCTCTTCTTTCTTACAGTCTTTCACAGGTAGTCAGGGTCAGATTATCTCTTTAAAAGATGAACAAAAGCACTTTAGTTTACAGTCAGGCAGAGGGTCAATGTCTTCTGAGGCAGGTTATTATGAGTGATTATAATAACAAAAGCAACAAAAAGAAAGTAAAAGAAAGAGTTTCCAACATGGAGTCAAAATTCACTTCTCTGCAACAGAAGCGATCTTATTTAATCTTCACTATAATCCAATTTTCCTGGAATTTATTATTTCAACTAGCTTTGAAATGTGCAGAGTCAGGCATTATTTATTTTCATTTGCTGATGAGAAAAAGTGAATTTAAGAAGATTCACTTCTTACCACACAACTAGGTTGTCTACGGTGCATATTGGATTACTTTTGAACAGAAGCTAGCAACTCTGGAAATGAACACTGGGTCAGTTTCTTTGTTTTCAATCTAAGAGCTTGTTTGGTTTGTCATCTAGTAATCATAGGAGTATTTAAGAAAATAAAATTTCATCTCTGAGGACAAAGAATTGATAAAAAATATTGCTCATAATGATAAGTTTCTAGAACTCTCATTTTTTATTTATCAGCTATCTTTTTGAGGGAAATAGCCATTGCTGTTTCCCTCAGCATGAACTAACAGCCACAGCATTATAACAGCCTCAGCAGAGGATCTTGTGCTATAAATTTTAGCTAAGGTAGCAGTTCCTCCAGAAAGAAATGTATGAGAATGTAAGTCAACATTTTTTTTTTTTATAATGATATTCATTTATACGTCTGAGGAAAATTTTCTCAATCATCTTTGTGGTAACTGAAGTATTTTTATTTTTAACTTTCCCTGTTCAACATTATCACTTTTAAAAATATTATAATAATATTTTTTAAGCTTGCAGTTGGAAAATTAAAGCAAATTTGACTCAGAGGATCAGAGAACATTTCTTTTTACTTAAAAAAAAAACTATTATGGAAGATGTAAAACATAAAAAAATTGAGAGAAAAATAAACTGAACCCCATATACTTTTCATATAGCTTCAGTATCTTTCAGTATTTTGTATGTTTTCATTTTTGATTATGATTTAATTGGGTTTTACATATATTTCTTTTGTGATAAACTATTTGAATACGCAAGTCAGCATGTGATCAATGATCATAATAAAAATAGACATTAAGTTTCCTGTTTATGGCTATTATTAAAAAAAAAAAATGCCCACCATATCAGTAAACAAAGAACGTTGTAGTCAGCAAGCCATCATATTATAGGAAATATGTGGGTAGTAGTAGAATGCCATGCCATCTAGCAGTCAACCAATGCATCCATCCTTGATGGTGCATCCTGAGGGGACTCAGAATGAGAACGCACAATATACTGTTTCCAGATAGCTGAGGTACATATCAGAAGAATGATTTGAGTGAGTGTGGACTCTTGCATCTTCCCATACAAAGAAAAGCACTAAATTCCTTCACTTGAGATATCTAGTTTTCTTTAATTAGCAGTAATCTTTTGAAGTTCTGACTACCTGGTCCTTGTTGCAAAAACTCATGCATCCTGGTTCCTCCTTTACTTCTTTGGAGCAGTCTATCAGAACTATCTGAGATGCTGTGTCCAGGACTTAAGTCTTAGTTTTGTCTGCCAAATAAAACACAATTCTCAAGTTTTAGGTTGTGTTTTTATTTTATTTTTTTAGTTGACACTATGCATACTAAATCCTTTGGGTTCATTGAGAACATTTTCCATGGTTTTTTATTTCCAGTCTTAAGCATTTCACTCAGAAAAGAATCAGACACTGTATTTTCCATGACAATGATCAAGCTGTGTCCCATTCATCTAATTAATCCTAATGTCTGCTTTCTCCTTAAATGTCACAGACTTCTTTAGAACAAGTCCTCTTTAGATAGGACTGTACTGTTAATTCAGAATAATGCTGCCTGTTTTCAAAATGTAGCATATTTTCTCAGGAAACATCCCAGAGTCATTAGTCTATACTAGATAAAAGCTGCTGCTTATTCATTGAGCTAATGCTAAATGTACTGTATGTGAATAATTTATGCTTTTGCTGCTCTTAACAGCAACAAGTTCTTTTCATAACTGAGTGCTCTGTATGGAAACACTTATTTTTTCTGCTAACTGGTACACTGTAGGGGGAGGAGGGGAAGGAGTTATTGTCCCTTTGTGTTACTAGCTGTGATAAACATCTTTACTTACATTGAGACAGAGCAGTATAATGAGTTAAATTTGGATTTAGATTTAGAAGACCTAGATTTGTATCTAAGCTCTGATATGTATTTACTACTTTAAAGTCTTTCATCTTCTAGCTCTAATTTTGATTCTCTGTAAATGGAAATATATCCATTATCTTATGTAATTCACAACTTGTCTACAAAGGACTATATATATATGTGTTCGTATATGTACATAGGACTTCTCAGTGGTAAAGAACCCACTCACCAATGCAGGAGATGCAGATCCCTGGGTTTGGAAGATCCCCTGGAGTAGGAAATGGTACCCCATTCCAGTATTCATGCTTGGAGAATTCCATAGGAAGAAGAGCCTGGTGGGCTACATACAGTACACGGGTCTGCAAAGAATCAGACATGGCTGAGCACATACATACATACATACATACATACAAATATATATATATATATGACAACCATTAGGTTCAAACTGACGTGATAAGTTGTTAGAAAGGAACTTGAATGGACCTTGTGAATGGTGAATAAGGAAGTAGAAAAAGGTTGTACCTACTTCTTATGAATAAACATGGCTTAACTCTGGATCTAAAGGCTGGAAGCAGAATTACATGCAGAGAGTAAAGCTAAGAGATATCAAAAAAAAAAAAAAAAAGAGAACTGGAATTAGGATTTTGGAAAGTTAACCCAAAATATAGGTACGAGCAGCCTGTGTATTGGTTTGGTTGTTGTGTTAATTATGTATTTCCTTCCCAACATCTTTCTTTTCCCTGAAGGTTCAGGTTTGGGGCTATGTCCCACATAGTAATTTTTTTCTTTTTTTCTTTTTTGCAGAATTTTGAAGGTAATGTTCAATCTTTGACACAATGTGAAGTGTTAAATGATTGCTAATGATTATTATTACTCTTAATATTTGTAATTGTATATTCTGATGAAGAGAATTACTAATAAATACTAATAATGAATGCACTTTCTTACATACAGGTATCACATCTTTATATTATAGGGGAAGAAAACAATGTTTCCCTTTACCCTTTCAGGTTCTTGGCTGAGACCCCACTGTAACAAAAAACAAACAAACATTATTAGTAGGAGACAATAAGAAGTTTAATGACACTTATATCTTCCAGGAAAAGAGTAAATCTCTGAAACGGCCTAAACCGTCAACTGAAAACAATCTTAAGCTAAAGACAAAAGAAAGAAGTTGGAGATGAGGAAAGTCAGTTATGGGAGATTATCAGCAAAGCACAGTAAACAGGGTAAGGTTAGTACATATATTAAGGTCTCCAACAATAACAGCTTATAGAGTTTAGTCATCCTTCTCTTTCTGGTATAGCAAGGAAGACATCTGCACAAATGGAAATTTTTCTTACAAATATTTCTTATAAAAGAATGACTTTGCTCAGTTTTCAGAACTTTTTTATGTCTGCTTTTTCTTAAAAAGGACATCATTTTTGGGTTTTGGTTCTAAAAGGTCTTGTAGGTCTTCATAGAACCATTCAACTTCAGCTTCTTCAGCGCTACTCGTTGGGGCATAGACTTGCATTACTGTGACATTGAATGGCTTGCCTTGGAAATGAACAGAGATCATTCTGTCATTTTTGAGATTGCACCCAAGTACTGCATTTCGGACTCTTTTGTTGACAATGATGGCCACTCCATTTCTTCTAAGGGATTCCTGCCCACAGTAGTAGATATAATGGTCATCTGAGTTAAATTCACCCATTCCAGTCCATTTGAGTTCGCTGATTCCTAGAATGTCAACATTCACTCTGGCCATCAAGAGATGGCCACTTCCAATTTGCCTTGATTCATGGACCTGACATTCCAGGTTCCTATGCAATATTGCTCTTTACAGCATCGGACCTTGCTTCTATCACCAGACACATCCAGAGCTGGATATTCTTTTTGCTTTGGCTCCATCCCTTCATTCTTTCTGGAGTTATTTCTCCATTTATCTCCAGTAGCATATTGGGCCCCTACTGACCTGGGGAGTTTCTCTTTCAGTATCCTATCATTTTGCCTTTTCATACTGCTCATGGGGTTCTCAGGGCAAGAATACTGAAGTGGTTTGCCATTCCTTTCTCCAGCAGACCACATCCTGTCAGATCTCTCCACCATGACCTGCCCATCCTGGGTTGCCCCACGGGCATGGCTTAGTTTCATTGAGTTAGACAAGGCTGTGGTCCTAGTATGATTAGATTGACTAGTTTTCTATGAGTATGGTTTCAGTGTGTTTGACCTCTGATGCCCTCTTGCAACACCTACCGTCTTACTTGGGTTTCTCTTACCTTGGGTGTGGTGTATCTCTTCACGGCTGCTCCAGCAAAGCATAATGAAGCAGGGCAAAGACTAATAGAGTTTTGTGAAGAAAATGCACTAGTCATAAAAAACACCCTCTTCCAACAACACAAGAGAAGACTATACATGGACATCACCGATGGTCAACACCGAAATCAGATCTATTATATTCTTTGCAGCCAAAGATGGAGAAGCTCTGTACAGTCATCAGCAAAAACAAGACCAGGAGCTGACTATGGCTCACATCATGAACTCGTTATTGCCAAATTCAGACTGAAATTGAAGAAAGTAGGGAAAACCACTACACCATTCAGGTATGATCTAAATCAAATCCCTTATGATTATACAGTGGAAGTGAGAAATAGATTTAAGGGCCTATATCTGATAGATAGAGCGCCTGATGAACTATGGACTGAGGCTCATGATATTGTACAGGAGACAGGGATCAAGACCATCCCCATGAAAAAGAAATGCAAAAGGGCAAAATGGCTGTCTGGGGAGGCCTTACAAATAGCTGTGAAGAGAAGAGAAGCGAAAAGCAAAGGAGAAAAGGAAAGATATAAGCATCTGAATGCAGAGTTCCAAAAAATAGCAAGAAGAGATAAAAAGCTTTCCTCAGCGATCAATGCAAAGAAATAGAGGGAAAACCAGAATGGGAAAGACTAGGGATCTCTTCAAGAAAATCAGAGATACCAAAGGAAAATTTCATGCAAAGATGGGCTCGATAAAGGACAGAAATGGTAGGGACATACCAGAAGCAGAAGATATTAAGAAGAGGTGGAAAGACTACAGATGAGATCAGATCAGATCAGTCGCTCAGTCGTGTCCGACTCTCTGCGACCCCATGAACTGCAGCACGCCAGGCCTCCCTGTCCATCACCAGCTCCCGGAGGTCACTCAGACTCGCATCCATTGAGTCAGTGATGCCATCCAGCCATCTCATCCTCTGTCGTCCCCTTCTCCTCCTGCCCTCAATCCCTCTCAGCATCAGAGTCTTCTCCAATAAGTCAACTCTTCGCATGAGGTGGCCAAAATACTGGAGTTTCAGCTTTAGCATCATTCCTTCCAAAGAAATCCCAGGGCTGATCTCCTTCAGAATGGACTGGTTGGATCTCCTTGCAGTCCAAGGGACTCTCAAGAGTCTTCTCCAACACCACAGTTCAAAAACATCAATTCTTCAGCACTCAGCCTTCTTCACAGTCCAGCTCTCACATCCATACATGACCACAGGAAAGACCATAGCCTTGACTAGGCAAATCTTTGTTGGCAAAGTAATGTCTTTGCTTTTGAATATGCTATCTAGGTTGGTCATAACTTTCCTTCCAAGGAGTAAGCGTCTTTTAATTTCATGGCTGCAGTCACCATCTGCAGTGATTTTGGAGCCCAGAAAAATAAAGTCTGACACTGTTTCCACTGTTTCTCCATCTATTTCCCATGTAGTGATGGGACCAGATGCCATGATCTTCGTTTTCTGAATGTTGAGCTTTAAGCCAACCTTTTCACTCTCCACTTTCACTTTCATCAAGAGGCTTTTTAGTTCCTCTTCACTTTCTCCCATAAGGGTGGTGTCATCTGCATATCTGAGGTTATTGATATTTCTCCCAGCAATCTTGATTCCAACTTGTGTTTCTTCCAGTCCAGCATTTCTCATGATGTACTCTGCATATAGGTTAAATAAACAGGGTGACAATATACAGCCTTGATGTACTCCTTTTCCTATTTGGAACCAGTCTGTTGTTCCATGACCAGTTCTAACTGTTGCTTCCTGACCTGCATACAGATTTCTCAAGAGGCAGATCAGGTGGTCTGGTATTCCCATCTCTTTCAGAATTTTCCACACTTTATTGCGATCTACACAGTCAAAGGCTTTGGCATAGACAATAAAGCAGAAATAGATGTTTTTCTGGAACTCTCTTGCTTTTTCCATGATCCAGCGGATGTTGGCAATTTGGTCTCTGGTTCCTCTGCCTTTTCTAAAACCAGCTTGAACATCAGGAAGTTCATGGTTCACATATTGCTGAAGCCTGGCTTGGAGAATTTTGAGCATTACTTTACTAGCGTGTGAGATGAGTGCAATTGTGCAGTAGTTTGAGCACTCTTTGGCATTGCCTTTCTTTGGGAATGGGTATAAAACTGACCTTTTCCAATCTTGTGGCCACTGCTGAATTTTCCAAATTTGCTGGCATATTGAGTGTAGCACTTTCACAGCATCATCTTTCAGGATTTGGAACAGCTCCACTGGAGTTCCATCACCTCCACTAGCTTTGTTCCTAGAGATGCTTTCTAAGGCCCACTTGACTTCACATTCCAGGATGTCTGGCTCTAGGTCAGTGATCACACCATCATGATTATCTGGGTCATGAAGCTCTTTTTTGTACAGTTCTTCTGTGTATTCTTGCCAGCTCTTCTTAATATCTTCTGTTTCTCTTAGGTCCATACCATTTCTGTCCTTTATCGAGCCCATCTTTACATGAAATGTTACCTCTAATTTTTTTTGAAGAGATTCCCTAGTCTTTCCCATTCTGTTGTTTTCTTCTATTTCTTTGCATTGATTGCTGAGGAAGGCTTTCTTATCTCTTCTTGCTATTCTTTAGAACTCTGCATTCAGATGCTTATATCTTTCTTTTTCTCCTTTGCTTTTCACTTCTCTTCTTTTCACAGATATTTGTAAGGCCTTCCCAGACAGCCATTTTGCTTTTTTTGCATTTCTTTTCCATGGGGATGGTCTTGATCCCTGTCTCCTGTACAATGTCATGAACATCAGTCCATAGTTCATCAGGCACTCTATCTATCAGATCTAGTCCTTTAAATCTATTTCTCATTTCCACTGTACAGTCATAAGAGATTTGACTTAGGTCATACCTGAATGGTCTAGTGGTTTTCCCTACTTTCTTCAGTTTCAGTCTGAATTTGGCAATAAGGAGTTCATGATCTGAGCCACAGTCAGCTCCTGGTCTTGTTTTTGTTGATTGTATAGAATACACAGAAGAACTGTACAAAAAAGAGCTTCACGACTCAGATAATCACAGTGGTGTGATCTCTGATCTAGAGCCAGACATCCTGGAATGTGAAGTCAAGTGCGCCTTAGAAAGCATCACTATGAACAAAGCTAGTGGAGGTGATGGAATTCCAGTGGATCTCTTTCAAATCCTGAAAGATGATGCTGTGAAAGTGCTGCACTCAATATGCCAGCAAATTTGGAAAACTCAGCAGTGGCCACAGGACTGGAAAAGGTCAGTTTTCATCCTATCTCAAAGAAAGGCAATGCCAAAGAATGCTCAAACTACCACACAACTGTACTCATCTTACACGCTAGTAAAGTAATGGTCAAAATTTTCCAAGCCAGGCTTCAGCAATATGTGAAACATGAACTTCCTGATGTTCAAGCTGGTTTTAGAAAAGGCAGAGGAACCAGAGATCCAATTGCCAACATCTGCTGGATCATGGAAAAAGCAAGAGAGTTCCAGAAAAAACATCTATTTCTGCTTTATTGACTATGCCAAAGTCTTTGACTGTGTGGGTCACAATAAACTGTGGAAAATTCTGAAAGAGATGGGAATACCAGACCACCTGATCTGCCTCTTGACAAATGTGTATGCAAGTCAGGAAGCAACAGTTAGAACTAGTCATGGAACAACAGACTGGTTCCAAATAGGAAAAGGAGTACATCAAGGCTGTATATTGTCACCCTGTTTATTTAATTTATATGCAGAGTACATCATGAGAAATGCTGGACTGGAAGAAACACAAGTTGGAATCAAGATTGCTGGGAGAAATATCAATAACCTCAGATATGCAGATGACACCACCCTTATGGGAGAAAGTGAAGAGGAACTAAAAAGCCTCTTGATGAAAGTGAAAGTGGAGAGTGAAAAAGTTGACTTAAAGCTCAACATTCAGAAAACGAAGATCATGGCATCTGGTCCCATCACTTCATTGGAAATAGATGGAGAAACAGTGGAAACAGTGTCAGGCTTAATTTTTCTGGGCTCCAAAATCACTGCAGATGGTGACTGCAGCCATGAAATTAAAAGACACAAATTAAAAGATGCTTACTCCTTGGAAGGAAAGTTATGACCAACCTAGATAACATATTCAAAAGCAGAGACATTATTTTGCCAACAAAGGTTTGCCTAGTCAAGGCTATTGTTTTTCCTGTGGTCATGTATGAATGTGAGAGCTGGACTGTGAAGAAGGCTGGGCGCGGAAGAATTGATGCCTTTGAACTGTGGTGTTGGAGAAGACTCTTGAGAGTCCCTTGGACTGCAAGGAGATCCAACCAGTCCATTCTGAAGGAGATCAGCCCTGGGATTTCTTTGGAAGGAATGATGCTAAAGCTGAAGCTCCAGTATTTTGGCCACCTCATGCGAAGAGTTGACTCATTGGATAAAACTCTGATGCTGGGAGGGATTGTGGGCAGGAGGAGAAGGGGACGACAGAGGATGAGATGGCTGGATGGCTGACTTGATGGATGTGAGTCTCAGTGACCTCCAGGAGTTGGTGATGGACAGGGAGGCCTGGCGTGCTGCAGTTCATGGGGTCGCAAAGAGTCTGATACGACTGAGCAACTGATGTGATCTGATCTTTCTTAAAAATAATCAGACTTAAATAATCCTTTTGCTCAAAAGGCATATTTGGAGGTGTTAAATTCCGCTCCCCCAACATACTTTTGAAACTTGATTATTTTTCTACCTCCTTTTTCACCTTCCTTCTGTGATTCCAATACAAAAATATAAGTATCTATGATTTTTAAGTGCCTTCTGAAACTCTTCTCTTCACAATCACCAATTCTCATTTCTGACCAGCACTCAAGTCTCAGAGGCTCCCTGCCCCATCCCCTCCAACTCACTCAAGTGCATATATACTTCACAAACCCAAATACCCTTTCCTGGGTTCCCAGTAACCAAGGAAACACCCCCACCCCACAACATTTGTCTGCAATTCTCTACCCAGAGCCCTTTCCCCACCCCCAACCTCGCCCCTGACCTGCCATCCACCCTCCCAACCAACTCGCCACTATCACGACAATCCCTTATCACACCCTCTCCTCTCAGTCTCTGCCCCCTCTATTCTGCCTCTGCCCAGCTCTCTCAGGCCTCCCCAGAACCCCCTGTCCTGGGGCAATGCCGCCTTACCATTTATTCAGGCGAATGTGTATGTAACTAGGGAGTGAAGTGAGATTACCTGGAGTGGGGTATTTGAGGTTTTTGCAAGTTTTGGAGTCGCTGGGTTTCTGAGAAATGGGCAAGGGCTTTCCAGGTGCTTCTGAACACATGGGCCAGTGGAGTGGAGCAAAGAAACAAGAAGGAGATGGTGGGTGGGCATGCCTTCTGTGCTGGGAACTCAGGGGAAGGATGCCAGGGGCCAGAGGACAGGGTACTTTTGCCAGAGACTTCAGCATTTTAATTGGTGCCTGACTACCCATCACGTCACTTCCTCCAGTCCAGGGGTGGCCACACCTAATGGGCTCTGGATGTCCCATGCTCTTATCTCCTTGCTGCGGAAAGGTTTCACTATGCTTGGAATCCTTCAGGGGCTTGCTCCTTGGCTTTTTCCCTGAGTGGGAATGACCAAATTTCAGCCTAGACTCCTTTTTACTTGTTTCCCCAGAGTCTATTCCCTGAAAACAGATTTCCCAACTTGGGAATCTCGGAAAGGAACTGAGAACCATCAGGGAATTTGTTTTGAAGGCCAGTGGAATTCAATTACAGAACTTCCACAGTTCAGTTCAGTTCAGTCGCTCAGTCATGTCTGACTCTTTGCAATCCCATGAATTCTAGCACGCCAGGACTCCCTGTCCATCACCAACTCCCGAAGTTCACTTAAACTCATGTCCACCGAGTCGGTGATGCCATCCAGCCATCTCATCCTCTGTCGTCCCCTTTTCCTCCTGCCCCCAATCCCTTCCAGCATCAGAGTCTTTTCCAATGAGTCAACTCTTCCCATGAGGTGGCCAAAGTATTGGAGTTTCAGCTTTAGCATCAGTCCTTCCAATGAACACCCAGGACGGATCTCCTTTAGGATGGACTGGTTGGATCTCCTTGCAGTCCAAGGGACTCTCAAGAGTCCTCTCCAACACCACAGTTCAAAAGCATCAATTCTTTGGGGTTCAGCCTTCTTCACAGTCCAACTCTCACATCCATACATGACCAATGGAAAAACTATAGCCTTGACTAGACACACCTTTGTTGGCAAAGTAATGTCTTGGCCTTTTCATATGCTATCTAGGTTGGTCATAACTTTCCTTCCAAGGAGTAAGCGTCTTTTAATTTCATGGCTGCAGTCACCATCTACAGTGATTTTGGAGCCCCTCAAAATAAAGTCTGACACTGTTTCCACTGTTTCCCCATCTATTTCCCATGAAGTGATGGGACCAGATGCCATCATCTTAGTTTTCTGAATGCAGACTTTAAGCCAACTTTTTCACTCTCCTCTTTCACTTTCATCAAGAGGCTTTTGAGTTCCTCTTCACTTTCTGCCATAAGGGTGGTGTCATCTGCATATCTGAAGTTATTTATATTTCTCCTGACAATCTTGATTCCAGCTTGTGCTTCTTCCAGCCCAGCGTTTCTCATGATGTACTCTGCATATAAGTTAAATAAGCTGGGTGACAATATACAGACTTGACGTACTCCTTTTCCTATTTGGAACCAGTCTGTTGTTCCATGTCCAGTTCTAACTTGCTTCCTGACCTGCATATAGGTTTCCCAAGAGGCAGGTCAAGTAGTCTGGTATTCCCTTCTCTTTCAGAATTTTCCACAGTTTATTGTGATCCACACAGTTAAAGGTTTTGGCATAGTCAATAAAGCCGAAATAGATGTTTTTCTAGAACTCTCTTGCTTTTTCGATGATCCAGCAGATGTTGGCAATTTGATCTCTGGTTCCTCTGCCTTTTCTAAGACCAGCTTGAACATCTGAAAGTTCACAGTTCATGTATTGCTGAAGCCTGGCTTGGAGAATTTTGAGCATTACTTTACTAGTGTGTCATTCTTTCGCGTTGCCTTTCTTTGGGATTAGAATGAAAACTGCCCTTTTCCAGTCCTGTGGCCACTGCTGAGTTTTCCAAATTTGCTGACATATTGAGTGCAGCACTTTCACAGCATCATCTTTTGGGATTTGGAATAGCTCAACTGGAATTCTGTCACCTCCACTAGCTTTGTTCGTAGAGATGCTTTCTAAGGCCCACCTGACTTCACATTTCAAGATATCTGGCTCTAGGTGAGTGATCACACAATCGTGATTATCTGGGTTGTGAAGATCTTTTTGTACAGTTCTTCTGTGTAGTTTTGCCATGTCTTCTTAATATCTTCTGTTTCTCTTAGGTCCATACCATTTCTGTCCTTTATTGAGCCCATCTTTACATGAAATGTTACCTTGGTATCTCTAATTTTTTTTGAAGAGATCTCTAGTCTTTCCCATTCTGTTGTTTTCTTCTATTTCTTTGCATTGATTGCTGAGGAGGGCTTTCTTATCTCTTCTTGCTATTCTTTAGAACTCTGCATTCAGATGCTTATATCTTTCTTTTTCTCCTTTGCTTTTCACTTCTCTTCTTTTCACAGCTATTTGTAAGGCCTTCCCAGACAGCCATTTTGCTTTTTTTGCATTTCTTTTCCATGGGGATGGTCTTGATCCCTGTCTCCTGTACAATGTCATGAACATCAGTCCATAGTTCATCAGGCACTCTATCTATCAGATCTAGTCCCTTAAATCTATTTCTCATTTCCACTGTACAGTCATAAGAGATTTGACTTAGGTCATACCTGAATGGTCTAGTGGTTTTCCCTACTTTCTTCAGTTTCAGTCTGAATTTGGCAATAAGGAGTTCATGATCTGAGCCACAGTCAGCTCCTGGTCTTGTTTTTTTGAGTGTTTAGAGCTTCTCCATCTTTGGATGCAAAGAATATAATCAATCTGATTTTAGGGTTTGCCATCTGGTGATGTCCATGTGTAGAGTCTTCTCTTGTGTTTTTGGAAGAGGTGTTTGTTATGACTAGTGCATTTTCTTGGCAAAACTCTATTAGCCTTTTTCCTTCTTCATTCTGTATTCCAAGGCCCAAGTTGCCTGTTACTCCAGGTGTTTCTTGATATCCTAATTTTGCATTTCAGTCCCCTATCATGAATAGGACATCTTTTTTTGGGTTTTAGTTCTAAAAGGTCTTGTAGGTCTTCATAGAACCATTCATCTTCAGCTACTTCAGTGTTACAGGTTGGGGCATAGATTTTGATTACTGTGATATTGAATGGCTTGCCTTGGAAATGAACAGAGATCATTCTGTCATTTTTGAGAATGCATCCAAGTACTGCATTTAAGACTCTTTTGTTGACCATGATGGCTACTCCATTTTTTCTAAGGGATTCCTGCCTGCCATAGTAGACACAGTGGTCATCTGAGTTAAATTCACCCATTCCAGTCCATTTAGTTTGATGATTCCTAGAATGTTGGTGGGCCACAGTCCATGGGGTCGCTGGGAGTTGGACACGACTGAGCGACTTCACTTTCACTTTTCACTTTTATGCATTGGAGAAGGAAATGGCAACCCACTCCAGTGTTCTTGCCTGGAGAATCCCGGGACGGGGCAGCCTGGTGGGCTGCCGTCTATAGGGTCGCACAGAGTCGGACACGACTGAAGCGACTTAGCAGCAGCAGCAGCAGCAGAATGTTGACATTCACTGTTGCCATCTCCTGTTTGACCACTTCCAATTTGCCTTGATTCATGGACCTAACAGTCCAGGTTTCTATGCAATATTGCTATTTACAGCATCAGACCTTGCTTCTATCACCATTCACATCCACAACTGGATATTGTTTTTGCTTTGGCTCCATCCCTTCATTCTTTCTGTAGTGATTTCCGCACTGATCTCCAGTAGCATATTGGGCACCTACTGACCTGGGAAGTTCCTCTTTCATTATCCTATTATTTTGCCTTTTCATACTCTTCATGGGGTTCTCAAGGCAAGAATACTGAAGTGGTTTGCCATTCCTTTCTCCAGTGGACCACATTCTGTCAGACCTCTCCACTATGACCTGCCTGTCTTGGGTGTCCCCACAGGGCATGGCTTAGTTTCATTGAGTTAGACAAAGCTATTGTCCTAGTGAGATTAGATTGACTACTTTTCTGTGATTATGGTTTCAGTGTGTCTGCCTTCTGATGCCCTCTTGCAAAACCTACTGTTTTACTTGGGTTTCTCTTACCTTGGATGTGGGATATCTCTTCACAGCTGCTCCAGCAAAGTGCAGTTGCTGCTCCTTACCTTGGATGAGGGATATCTCCTCACGGCCGCCCCTCCTAACCTTGAATGTGGAGTAGCTCCTCTAGGCCCTCCTGCGCCCGCACAGCCAACGCTCCTCAGATGTGGGATAGCTCTTCTCCACCACGCTTGTTCACCGTTGCAGCTGTCCACGTAGAACTTCTACGGGGCTGGGTAAATAGGCTCTTGGATGGTGCAAACAAAATCTTGTGCTCACTACAAGCCTGGATAAAGGAATAGTGTGCCCAGAAGGGACTGAGCCAGACTTGCCTGTGAATGTCCAGGAATCTCCGACAGAGGTGTGAGTCAAAATTGGCCTGCTACAGGGTCAGAGACACTGAATACAAGAGTGTGTGCACAAGTTCTTTTAAAGGAGGTCTCCATTATCTTCATTATCCCTACCATAGTTTAGCCTCAGGCCAAACAGCAGGGAGGAAACTAGCCCCACCCATCAACAGAAGATTGAATAAATATTTACTGATCATGGCCCCACCCATCAGAACAAGATCCAGTTTCCCCCAAAGTCAGGCTCTCCCACTAGAAAGCTTCCATAAACCTCTAATCCTTATCCATCAGAGGGCAGGGCAGACAGAATGAAAACCATAGTCACAGAAAACTAACCAAATTGATCACATGGACCACAATCTTCACTAACTCAATGAAACTATGAACCATGCCTTGTCAGGCCACCCAAGACAGACAGGTCATAGTGGAGGGTTCTGACAAAACATGGACCAGTAGAGAAATCACTGGCAAACCATTTCAGCATTCTTGTCTTGAGAATCCAATGAACAGTATGGAAAAGCAAAAAGATATGATGCTGAAAGGTGAACTCCCCAGGTCTGTAGGTGTCCAATTTGCTACTGAAGAAGAATGGAAAAATAACTCCAGAAATAATCAAGAGACAGTATGAAAGTGAAAACAACGCCCAGTTGTGGATGTGACTGGTTATGGAAGTAAGTCTGAAGCTGTAAAGAACAATTTTGCATAGGAACCTGGAATGTTAGGTCCATGAATCAAGGTAAATTGGAAGTGGTCAAACAGAAGATGGCAAGAGTGAACGTCAACATTGTAGGAATCAGTGAACTAAAATGAACTGAAATGGGCGAATTTAACTCAGATGACCATTATATCTACTAGTATGGGCAAGAAACCCTTAGAATACAAGAAGTAGGCATCATAGTCAACAAAAGAATCTGAAATGCAGTACTTGAGTGCAATCTCAAAAATGACAGAGAGATCTCTGTTCATTTCCAAGGCAAGCCATTCATTATCACAGTTATCCAAGACTATTCCCCAACAACTTATGCCAAAGAAGCTGAAGTTAAACGGTTCCATGATGACCTAAAAGGCCTTCTAGAACTAACACCCCCAAAATGCCCTTTTCATCATAGGGGACTTGAATGTAAAAGTAGAAAGTCAAGAGATATCTAGAGTAACAGGCAAGTTTGGCCTTATAACAAATGAAGTGGGGCAAAGGCTAACAGAGTTTGCCAAAAGAATCCACTGGTCATAGCAAACACCCTCTTCCAAAAACACAAGACTCTACACATAAACATCACCAGATGGTCAATATCGAAATTAGATTGATCATATTCTCTGCAGCTGAAAATCTCTATATGGTCAACAATAAAGAAGACTGGGAGCAGATCCTGGGTCAGATCATGAACTCCTTATTGCCAAATTCAGATTTAAATTGAACAGAGTAGGGAAAACCACTAGACAATTCAGTTCAGTTCATTTCAGTCACTTAGTTATGTCCGACTTTTTGTGACCCCATGAATTGTAGCACGCCAGGCCTCCCTGTCCATCACCAACTCCGGGAGTTCACTCAAACTCATGTCCACCGAGTCGGTGATGCCATTCAGCCATCTTATCCTCTGTCGTCCCCTTTTCCTCCTGCCCCCAATTCCTCCCAGCATCAGAGTCTTTTCCAATGAGTTAACTCTTCCCATGAGGTGGGCAAAGTATTGGAGTTTCAGCTTTAGCATCAGTCCTTCCAAAGAACACCTAGGACTGATTTCCTTTATGATAGACTGATTGGATCTTCTTGCAGTCCAGGGGACTCTCAAGAGTCTTCTCCAACACCACAGCTCAAAAGCATCAATTCTTTGACGCTCAGCTTTCTTCACAGTCCAACTCTCACATCTATATATGACCACTGGAAAAACCATATCTTTGACTAGAAGGATCTTTGTTGGCGAAGTAATGTCTCTGCTTTTTAATATGTTATCTAGATTGGTCATAACTTTCCTTCAAAGGAGTAAGTGTCTTTTAATTTCATGACGGCAATCACCATCTACAGTGATTTGGGAGCCCCCCAACATAAAGTCTGACACTGTTTCCACTGTTTCCCCATCTATTTTCCATGAAGTGATGGGACCAGATGCCATGATCTTCATTTTCTGAATGTTGAGCTTTAAGCCAACTTTTTTACTCTCCACTTTCACTTTCATAAAGAGGCTTTTTAGTTCCTCTTCATTTTCTGCCATAAGGGTGGTATCATCTGCATATTTGAGGTTATTGAAATTTCTCCCAGCAATCTTGATTCCAGCTTGTGCTTCTTCCAGTCCAGCGTTTCTCATGATGTACTCTGCATATAAATTAAATAAGCAGGGTGACAATGTACAGCCTTGACGTACTCCTTTTCCTATTTGGAACCAGTCTGTTGTTCTATGTCCAGTTCTAACTATTGGTTCCTGACCTGCATATAGGTTTCTCAAGAGGCAGGTCAGGTGGTCTGGTATTCCCTTCTCTTTCAGAATTTTCCACAGTTGATTGTGATCCACACAGTCAAAGTCTTTGCCTAGTCAAAAAGCAGAAATAGATGTTTTTCTGGAACACTCTTGCTTTTTCAATGATCCATTGGATGTTGGTAATTTGATCTCTGGTTCCTTTGCCTTTTCTAAAACCAGATTGAAAAAAAAAAAAAAGAATAAATAAAATCAGCTTGAACATCTGGAATTTAATGGTTCATGTATTGCTAAAGCCTGGCTTTGAGAATTTTGAGCATTACTACTAGCTTGTGAGATGAGTGCAATTGTGCAGTAGTTTGAGCATACTTTGGCATTGCCTTTCTTTGGGATAGGAATAAAAACTGACCTTTTCCAGTCCTGTGCACTGCTGAGTTTTCCAAATTTGCTGGCATATTGAGTGCAGCACTTGCACAGCATCATATTTCAGGATTTGAAATAGCTCATCTGGAATGCCATCACCTCCACTAGCTTTGTTCATAGTGATGATTTCTAAGGTCCCCATTGACTTCACATTCCAGGATATCTGGCTCTAGGTGAATGATCACACCATCGTGATTATCTTGATCATGAAGATCTTTTTGTACAGTTCTGTGTTTTCTTGCCACCTCTTCTTAATATCTTCTGCTTCTGTTAGGTCCTTACCATTTCTGTCCTTTATGAGCCTATCTTTGTATGAAATGTTCCCTTGGTATCTTTAATTTTCTTGAAGAGATCTCTAGTCTTTTTCATTCTGTTCTTTTCCTCTATTTCTTTGCATTGATCACTGAAGAAGGCTTTCTTATCTCCCTTGCTATTCTTTGGAACTCTTCATTCAGATAATTATATCTTTCCTTTTCTCCTTGCTTTTCACTTCTCTTCTTTTCACAGAGATCATTCAGGTATGGTCTAAATCAAATCCCTTACGATTATGCAGGGCAAGTGACAAATAGACTCAAATAATTTGACTTGATAGACAGAATGCCTGAAGAACTATTGATGGAGGTTCATGACACTGTGCCATAGACAGTGATCAAGACCATCCCCATGAAAAAAGAAATCCAAAAAGGCAAAATGTTTATCTGAGAAGGCCTTAAAATAGCTGTGAAAAGAAGAGAAGCAAAAGGCAAAGGAGAAAAGGAAAGATACATCCATCTGAATGCAGAGTTCCAAAGAATAGCAAAGAGAGATAAGAAAGCCTTCCTATGTTATTAATGCAAAGAAATAGAGGAAAACAATAGAATGGGAAAAACTAGAGAGCTTATTAAGAAAATTAAAGTTACTAGGAAACATTTCATGCAAAGATGGGTACAAAAAAGGACAGAAATGCTATGGCCTAATAGAAGCAGAAAATATTAAGAAGAAGTGGCAAGAATACACAGAAGAACTATATGATAAAGATCTACATGACACAGATAATCATGACGGTGTGATCATTCACCAAAGCCAGACATCTTGGAATGCAAAGCCAAGTGGGCCTTCAGATCAGATCAGATCAGTCGCTCAGTCGTGTCCGACTCTTTGCGACCCCATGAACCGCAGCACGCCAGGCCTCCCTGTCCATCACCAGCTCCCGGAGGTCACTCAGACTCGCATCCATCGAGTCAGTGATGCCATCCAGCCATCTCATCCTCTGTCGTCCCCTTCTCCTCCTGCCCTCAATCCCTCCCAGCATCAGAGTCTTCTCCAATGAGTCAACTCTTCGCATGAGGTGGCCAAAATACTGGAGTTTCAGCTTTAGCATCATTCCTTCCAAAGAAATCCCAGGATTGATCTCCTTCAGAATGGACTGGTTGGATCTTCTTGCAGTCCAAGGGACTCTCAAGAGTCTTCTCCAACACCACAGTTCAAAAGCATCAATTCTTCGGCGCTCAGCCTTCCTCACAGTCCAGCTCTCACATCCATACATGACCACAGGAAAGACCATAGCCTTGACTAGGCGAACCTTTGTTGGTAAAGTAATGTCTCTGCTTTTGAATATGCTATCTAGGTTGGTCATAACTTTCCTTCCAAGGAGTAAGCGTCTTTTAATTTCATGGCTGCAGTCACCATCTGCAGTGATTTTGGAGCCCAGAAAAACAAAGTCTGACACTGTTTCCACTGTTTCCCCATCTACTTCCCATGCAGTGATGGGACCAGATGCCATGATCTTTGTTTTCTGAATGTTGAGCTTTAAGCCAACCTTTTCACTCTCCACTTTCACTTTCATCAAGAGGCTTTTTAGCCCCTCTTCACTTTCTGCCATAAGAGTCGTGTCATCTGCATATCTGAGGTTATTGATATTTCTCCCGGCAATCTTGATTCCAACTTGTATTTCTTCCAGTCCAGCATTTCTCATGATGTACTCTGCATATAAGTTAAATAAACATGGTGACAATATGCAGCCTTGACGTACTCCTTTTCCTATTTGGAACCAGTCTGTTGTTCCATGACCAGTTCTAACTGTTGCTTCCTGACCTGCATACAGATTTCTTAAGAGGCAGATCAGGTGGTCTGGTATTCCCATCTCTTTCAGAATTTTCCATAGTTTATTGTGATCCACACAGTCAAAGGCTTTGGCATAGTCAATAAAGCAGAAATAGATGTTTTTCTGGAACTCTCTTGCTTTTTCGATGATCCAGCAGATGTTGGCAATTTGATCTCTGGTTCCTCTGCCTTTTCTAAAACCAGCTTGAACATCAGGAAGTTCACGGTTCACATATTGCTGAAGCCTGGCTTGGAGAATTTTGAGCATTACTTTACTAGCGTGTGAGATGAGTGCAATTGTGCGGTAGTTTGAGCACTCCTTGGCATTGCCTTTCTTTGGGATTGGGATGAAAACTGACCTTTTCCAATCTTGTGGCCACTGCTGAGTTTTCCGAATTTGCTGGCATATTGAGTGTAGCACTTTCACAGCATCATCATTCAGGACTTGGAATAGCTCCACTGGAATTCCATCACCTCCACTAGCTTTGTTCGTAGTGATGCTTTCTAAGGCCCATTTGACTTCACATTCCAAGATGTCTGGCTCTAGGTCAGTGATCACATCATCATGATTATCTGGGTCTTGAAGCTTTTTTTGTACAGTTCTTCTGTGTATTCTTGCCACCTCTTCTTAATATCTTCTGCTTCTGTTAGGTCCACACCATCTCTGTCCTTTATTGTGCCCATCTTTGCATGAAATGTTCCTTTGGTATCTCTGATTTTCTTGAAGAGATCCCTAGTCTTTCCCATTCTGTTGTTTTCCTCTATTTCTTTGCATTGATCGCTGAAGAAGGCTTTCTTATCTCTTCTTGCTATTCTTTGGAACTCTGCATTCAGATGTTTATATCTTTCCGTTTCTCCTTTGCTTTTTGCTTCTCTTCTTTTCACAGCTATTTGTAAGGCCTCCCCAGAGAGCCATTTTGCTTTTTTGCATTTCTTAGGAAGCATCATTACAGACAAAGCTAGTGGAAGTGGTGGAATTCCAGCTGAACTATTTCAAATCCTAAAAGATGATGCTATTAAAGTATTGCACTTAATATGCCAGAAAATTTAGAAAACTCAGCAGTGACTGCAGGACTGGAAAATGTCAGTTTTCATTCTAAACCCAAAGAAAGGCAATGCCAAAGACTGTTCAAACTACCAAATATCTGTACTCATCTTACATGCTAGCAAAGTAATGCTCAGAATTTTCCAAGTAAGGCTTCAGCAGTGCCTGAAGTGAGAACTTTCAGATGTTCAAGCTGGATTTAGGAAATACAGGGGAACCAGAGATCAAATTGCCAACATCCACTGTATCATTGAAAAAGAAGGGAGTTCCAGGAAAACATCTACTTCTCTTTTGTTAACACTGCCAAAGCCTTTGACTGTATGAATCAGAACAAACTGTGGAAAATTCTTCCAGAAATGGGAATACCATTCCACCTTACCTGCCTCCTGAGAAATGTGTATGTAAGTCAAGAAGTAACAGAAAGAACCAGACATGGAACAACAGACTGGTTCCAAATTGGGAATGGCAGTATTTTGTCATTGTGTTTATTTAACTTCTGTGCAGAGTACATAATGGGAAATGCTGGATTGGATGAAGTACAAGCTGAAATCAAAGTTGCCGGGAAAATTACCAGTAACTGTAGATATGCAAATGACACCACCCTTATGGCAAAAATGGAATAGGAAATAAAGAACTTCTTGATGCAAATGAAAGAGGAGAGTGAAAAAGCTGGCTTAAAACTGAACATTTAAAAAATGAAGATCATGGTATCTGGTCCCAACACTTCATGGCAAATAGATCGGGAAACAATGCAGTGAAAGACTTGCGTTTCTTGAACTCCAAAATCACTGCATAGGATGACTACAGCCATGAAATTAAAAGATGCTTGCTCCTTGTAAGAAAAGTTATGACCAACCTAGATAGCATATTAAAAATCAGAGACATTACTTTGCTGACAATGGTTCAACTAGTCAAAGCTATGTTTTTGGTTTTTTTTTTTTTTCCCAATAATCATTTATGGAAGTGAGAGTTGGACCATAAAGAAGGCTGAGTGTTGAAGAATTGATGCTTTTGAACTGTAGTGTTGGAGAAGACTCTTGTGAGTCTTTTGGACTGCAATGAGATCAAACCAATCAACCCTAAAGGAAATAAGTCTTGAATATTCATCAGAAGGACTGATGCTGAAGCTCCAATACTTTGGCCACCTGATGCAAAGAACTGACTCATTGGAAAAGACCCTGGTGATGGGAAAGTTTGAAGGCTGGAGGAGAATAGGCAACAGAAGATGAGATGTTTGGATGGCATTATCAACTGGATGGACATGAGTTTGAGCAAATTCGAGGAGTTAGTGATGGACAGGGAAGCCTGGTGTGCTGCAGTCCATGGGGTCGCAATGAGTTAGATATGACTGAGCAGACTGAACTGTACTGTACTGGGACTGTGCCCTCTACCATGTTATTTATGTACATTTGCTAAACTTGCAGGTGAAGAAAAGGATTCTTTAAGATTATCCCTTGATAGGGCTTTCCATATGGTGCTAACAGTAAAGCCCCCATTTGCCAATGCAGGAGACGTAAGAGACAAGGGTTTGATCTGTTTGGGAAGATCCCCTGGAGGAGGGAATGGCAACCCCCTCCTATATTCTTGCTTGAAGAATCCCATGGACAGAAGCGCCTGGTGAGCTATGCTCCATGGGGTTGCAAAGAGTCATACACAACTGAAGCTACTTAGCATGCACTCAGGCATCCCTTGACTATAACCCATATCTGTAATTCCTGGTTGGAGTCAGAACCTCATTTCAGGTGCAAATCTCTCTGGATCTCAATTTCATGAGTAACGAGGCAGGGACTTATGTGGCTCTCCTGAGATATTATCCTCCACCATATCCTCCATTTTAGCTCTTTTCTGAAGTATTTAAATAACTGTATCCGATGCACATTTTCTCAGTTGTTGTACAGACACCAAAACTCACACCAAAAGGAAAATTTTAACCACTTGATGACCATGAGCACATGACATTAATGTTTACTTCTGTGATGGCTCAGTGAGTAAAGAATCCACCTGCCATGAAGGATACGCAGGTGGACATGAGTTTGATCCCCAGGTTGGGAAGACCCCCTGAGGATGGCATGGCAACCCAGTCCAGTATTCCTGCCTCCAGACTCCTATGGACAGAGGAATCTGGCTGGCTACACTCCATAGTATCATAAAGAATTGGTCATTACATGACTGAAGTGACTGAATACACATCCCCTTGTGGTACATCCCTGTTATCTTACTGTCAGTGAGTCAGAAAATTATGTGTGAGCTGACCATGTACCCTGTGACCCCCATTTCCTAACCTGGCCTTTAAAAATGCTTTGCTGAAACTCATCAATAATATTGAATATAAGTCACCCATTTTCCTTATACTATGCCTTACAATAAATGCTGCAATTTCCTTCATCACAACCTGGTGTCAGTAAATGGGCTTGACTATGCATGAGCTAATTGAATCAAGTTTGGGTCTGTAAAACATATGCCTGCTTCTGCAAAGCTTGGAGGACAAAGAAAGCAAGATCATGAACATTAATGAACCAACGTCAGACAATCAAATTGAAAATTGAGTATCTAAAACTCTAAGAATTTATTTGAATACATTCTGTGAGATTTTCCAAATACGTTTGCTTTATTAAAATACAACTTGTGTAAATAAAATGGCCTTTCAGGTGAAAGTAGTTGCAACTCTCTAGTAGCTATGTCCTCTTTCCTAAACTGGCCAGAATATTTGACATATACTTTTCCATTGGTATCTCAAAGGAAGTAATGATTAGTACCATGTTACTTTTAAACTGTAATATTAAACCACTGCAAGGTGAAGTCCTTGACACTATTTTTATCAGGGGACACCTGGAATTGATTAACTCAGGGCAGGTTATTCCTAAGAAATGAAACGAATCAGATTACTTGATCCTAAGCATCTGAGTTGCTCAGTAAGTATCGATTCTCTGATACAGTTTGCATTACATCAGACACAAGAAGGCTGTCAGAGGTCACATCAAATGTGAAGAAAAATAATAAAGCAGGAAAGAATTGGTCAGCTATACATTCCTGTGTAAAGGAAGTAGTTCTTTGAACACCTTAGCACTTGCTCTGAGTTCAGAACTCAAAGCAGTATGTTTTTCCATTTCCGGTATTATATATTCTTTTCATAGTAACAAGATTTACTTTTAGAGCATCCAAGAGAATGATTAGATAAGAAGAGACAGGTGGGTGAGGTGGAAGGGTGGCTGAAGTGGCCTGCACACACCCGTGGTGGTGCCATGTGTGTGCATCCTGCAGGAGTGCCCTGCTTTTGCTCCTGTCCACTTTTATCCTGAAGACTCCCTTTGGGTAATCTTTTCAGGACCCCTGCAATAATTTTTGTTGTTGTATTTCCAACTCCACCTGGCAGAAGAGCCCTTTGAGAGAGGGGATGGGCTGGACCAACTGACTTAAGAGACCACCACACAAGAATAAACCATAAGCCTTTGAAGTGGGAACACTGACTCCAAGACCCTAGACTAACAGATAAATAGCCCTAGGGAGAATCAAATACTGAGAACTCACACAAAGGAAACCACTTGAATACAGGACCCATCCAACCACCAGTAGCACCCTGTGTAGGACACCTCATCTATATGACAAACAAAATAAATCTACAAACCTAATCATCAGCAGACAGGATTACCACCTCATTCAGCCTTGTGCATCACAGGAAAAACAAACAAACAAACAAACAAAAACTCAGCTCAAATCTCACCCTATTCAAAGCTTGTACAAGCCACTGGACCAACCTTAGGAGGGCAGAAACCAAAACGAAGAAAGAATTCAACTGTGAAACCTGGGAAAAGGAAACCTCAAACACAATAAGTTAAAAAAAAAATGAAAAGACAGTGAAATACTACACAAATGAAGGAACAAAGTAGAATCAGGCATACAAATAAATGAAGAGGGAATAAGCAAACTACCTGAATAAGGATTCAGAATAATGATAGAAAAGATGATCAAAAACCTAGAAAATAGAATGGAGAAAATGGAAGAATCAATTAACAAAGACCTAAAAGAATTAAAGAATAAATGTACAGAGACAAACAACACAATTACTGAAATTAATACTCTAGAAAGAATCAATAGCAGAATGTCTGAACCAGAAGAATGAATCAGTGAGCTGGAAGATGAAATGGTGGAAATATCTTCTGAAGAGCAGAGTAAAGTATAAAGAATGAAAAGAACTGAAGATAGTCTCAGAGATCTCTTGGACAATATCAAACACCAACATGAGAATTATATGGGTCCCAGAAGAGAAAAAGAAAGGGTATGAGAAACATTTTGAAGACATCATAGTTGTAAATTTCCCCAATATGAAAAGGAAATAGTCAATCAAGTTAGAGAAGCAGAAAACATCCAATACAGGAAAAACACAAGGAGAAACATGCCAAGACACAAACTAATCAAACAAAGACTAAACACAAAGAAAGAATGTAAAAAACAGCAAGGAAACAACAAGTAACGTCCAAGGGAAACCCCATACACTTAACACCTGATCTTTCAGCAGAACCGCTGCACGCCAAAAGAGAATAGCAGGGTACTGATAGGGGAAAATCCATAACCAAGATTACTGTATGTGGCAAGAATCTCATTCAAAATTGATGGAGAAATAGAAAGCTTTCACACAAGCAAAAGTTAAGAGAATTCAGTACCACTAAGTCAGCTTTTGAGAAGGCAATGACACCCCACTCCAGTACTCTTGCCTGGAAAATCCCATGGATGGAGGAGCTTGGTAGGCTGCAGTCCATGGGGTCGCTAAGAGTTGGATATGACTGAGCGAATTCACTTTCACTTTTCACTTTCATGCATTGGAGAAGGAAATGGCAACCCACTCCAGTGTTCTTGCCTGGAGAATCCCAGGGACGAGGGAGCCCATTGGGCTGCCGTCTATGGGGTCGCACAGAGTGGGACACGACTGACACGACTTAGCAGCAGCAGCAGCAGCAAGTCAGCTTAACAACAAATATTAAAGAAAATTCTCCATGCCAGACTGCAGCAATACATGAACCATGAATTTCCACATGTTCAAGCTGGTTTTAGAAAAGGCAGAGGAACCAGAGATCAAATTGCCATCATCCCCTTGATCATTGAAAAAGCAAGAGAGCTCGAGAAAAACATCTATTTCTGCTTTATTGACTATGCCAAAGCCTTTGATTGTGTGGATCACAAGAAACTGTGGAAAATTCTGAAAGAGATGGGAATACCAGACCACCTGACCTGCCTCTTGAGAAACCTGTATGCAGGTCAGGAAGCAACAGTTAGAACTGGACCTGGAACAACAGACTGGTTCCAAATAGGAAAAGGAGTATGTCAAGGCTGTATATTGTCACCCTGCTTATTTAACATATATATATATATATATATATATATAATCAATAATTACTTTAAATGTAAACAGATTAAATGTTGCAACCAAAAGAAATAGACTGGCTTAATAGATACAAAAATAAGACCCATATATACATGCTGTCTACAAGAAACCCACTTGAGACCTAAAGACACATATAGACTGAAAGTGAGAGAATGGAAAAATAGATTCCATGTAAATGGGAAGCAAAAGAAAGCTGGAGTAGCAGTTCTGATATCAGACAAAATAAACTTTACATAAAGAAGATTGCAGAAGATAAGGAAGGACACTACATAATGATCAAGGGATTAATCCAAGAAGACATTGCAATTGTAAATATCTATGCACCCAACATAGGAGAACCTCAATACATAAGACAACACTAACAGACATAAAAGGAGAAATTGACAGTAACACAGTAATTGTAGGAGACTTTATCACCCCAATCAAACCAAAGGACATATCAGCAAAACAGAAATTTAATAAAGAAACACAAGTCTTAAATGATACATTAGATGAGATGGATCTCACTGATATCTTCAGGACATTCAATTCAAATGCAGAAGAATATACTTTCTTCTCAAGTGCACATGGAACATTCTCCAGGATGGACCATATTTTGGGTCACAAATAAAACCTCAGTAAATTTATGAAAATTGGATTCATACCAAGCTTCTTCTTCCGACCACAATAATGACACTAGATATCAAATACAAGAAAAAAAGTGTAAAAAACACAAACATATGGAAATTAAACAATACATTTCTAAATAACGAACAGGTTACTGAAAAAATCAAAAGGGAAATGAAAAAATTTATAGAAATAAATAACAATGAAAACAGGACAACTCAAAACCTATGGTATGCAGCAAACACAGTTCTAAGAGGGACGTTTATAGCAATACAATCCTACCTCAAGAAAGAAGAAAAACATTGAATAGACCACCTAACTTTACACCTAAAACAACTGAACAAAGAACAGAAAAGCCCAAAATTAGCAGAAGGAAAGAAATCATAAAGGTCAGAGCAGAAATAATTGAAAAAGAAATGAAGGAAACAATAGTAAAGATTAATAAAACTAAAAGCTGGTTCTTTGAGAAGATAAACAAAATTGGCAAAAAAAGAGAGAAGAATCAATCAACAAACTTTGAAAAAGAAGAGGTTACAACATACAATGCACAAATACAAAGTATTATGAGACTATTACGAACAACTATCTGGCAATAAAATGGATAATCTGGAAGAAATGGACAGATTCTTAGATAAGTTCAATCATCCAGGAATGAACCAAGAAGAAATAGAAATTATGAGCAACCCAAGTACAAGCATTGAAATTGAAGCTGTGATCAAAAATCCCCCAAAAAACAAAAGCCCAGGGCCATGTGGCTTCACAGGAGAATTCTATCAAACATGTAGAGAAAAACTAATGCATATCCTTCTAAAACTATTTCAAAAAATTGCAGAGGAAGGAACACTTCCAAACTTTTTCTATGAGACCACCATCACCTTGATGCCAAAACCAGACAAAGACAACAGAAAAAAAGAAAATTACAGACCAATATCACTGATGTAAATAGATGCAAAAATCTCCAACAAAATTTTAGCAGAGTTCAGCAACACATCCAAAAGCTCATACACCATGATCAAATTGGGTATATTTCAAGGATGCAAGGATTCTTCAATATATGGAAATCAATCAATGTGGTAAACCATATAACAAATTGAAAGCTAAAACCACATGATAGTCTCAATAAATGCAGAAAAAGCCTTTGACAAAATTCAGCACCCATTTATGATTTAAACTCTTCAAAATATGGGCATAGAATGAACCTACCTCAACATAGTGAAGGCCATATATGAGAAGCCTACAGCAAACATTATTCTCAATGGTGAAAACTGAAAAGATTCCCCCTAAAATCAGGAACAAGACAAGGGTGTCCATTTTCACCACTATTATTCAGCATAGTTCTGGAAGTCCTAGCTACAGTAATCAGAGAAGAAAAAGAAATAAAATGAATCAGAATTGTAAAAGAAGAAGTAAATCTCTCACTGTTTGCAGATGACATGATACTGCACATAGAAATCCCTAAAGATAGTGTCAGAAAATTATGAGACATAATCAGTGAATTTAGCAAAGTTGCAGGATAAAAAATCAGTACTCAGAAATCACTTGCTTTTCTATATACTAAGAGTGAAAATTCAGAAAGAGAAATTAAGAAATCAATTTCATTCACCATTACAAGAAAAATAATTAAATATATAGAAATAAACTTACCTAAGGAGACAAATGGCAACCCACTCCAGTATTTTTGCCTGGAGAATCCCAGGGACGGGGGAGCCTGGTGAGCTTCCGTCTATGGGGTCGCACGGAGTCCGACACGACTGAAGCGACTTAGCAGCAGCAGCAGCAGCAAGGAGACAAAAAAACTGTACATAGAAAATGATAAGATACTAATGAAAGAAATCAAAGATGACATAAACAGATGGAGAGATAGTTCATGTTCTTGAGTAGGAAGAATCAATATTTTGAAAATGACTACACTACCAATCTATAGATTCAATGTGATCCCTATCAAATTACCATTGGGATTTTTCACACAACTGGAACAAAAAAAATTCATAATTCATATGGAAACACAAAAGACCCTGGATAGCCAAAACATTTCTTGAGAAAGAATGGAGCTGGAGAAATCAACCTTCCTGACTTCACATTATACTACAACATTAGGGCTTCCCTGGTGGCTCAGAGAATAAAGCGTCTGCCTGCGATGAAGGAGTCCTGGGTTCTATCCCTGGATTGGGAAGATCCCCTGGAGAAGGAAATGGCAATTCACTCCAGTATTCTCGCCTGGAGAATCCCATGGAGAGAGGAGCCTGGCGGGATACAGTCCATGGGGTCACAAAGAGTCGGACATGACTGAGCGACTTCGCACACACAACACTACATACAAGACAGCATGGTACTGGCACAAAAACAGAAATATAGACAAATGGAATAAGACAGAAAGCCGAAAAATGAACCCATGCACCTACGGGTACCTTGTTTTTGACAAGGGAGGCAAGAATATACAATGAGGCAAAGACAGCCTCTTCAAAGAATGGTACCAGGAAAACTGGACAGCTACATGTAAAAGAATGAAATTATAATACTTCCTAACACCATACAGAAAAATAAATTCAGAATGGGTTAAAGACCTAAATGTAAGACCAGAAACTAGAAAACTCTTAGAGGAGAGAGCATAGGCAGAACACTTGATGGCATAAATTGAAGCAAGATCCTCTGTGATCCACCTCCTAGAGTAATGGAAATAAAAACAAAATTAAACAAGTAGGACCTGATTAAATTTAAAAGCTTTTGCACAGCAAATGAAACTATAAGCAAGGTGAAAAGACAGTCCTCAGAATGGGAGAAAATAATGAAACAACAGAGAAAGGATTAATTTCCAAAATATACAAGCAGCTCATATAACTCAATGCCAGAAAAATAAACAACCAAATCAAAAAGTGGTAAAAAGACCTAAGCAGACATTTCTCCAAAGAAGACACACAGATGGCTAATAAACACATGAAAAGATGCTCAACATATCTCAATATTAGAGATATGCAAATCTAAACCACAGTGAGATATCACCTCGCACCAGTCAGAATTTGAAAGTGAAGCCCCTCAGTCGTGTCCAATTCTTTGTGACCCCATGGACTGTAGCCTTTCAGGCTCCTCCATCCATGGGATTTTCCAGGCAAGAATACTGGAGTCGGTTGCCATTTCCTTCTGCATGGGATCTTCCCGACCCAGGGATCAAACGTGGGTCTCCCACATTGTAGGCAGACACTTTTACTGTCTGAGTAACAAGGGAAGTCCTAAATGGCCCTCATCAAAAAGTCGACACACAATAAATACTGGAGAAAGTGTGGAGAAAAGGGAACACTCTTGCACTCTTGACAGGAATGTAAATTGATACAGTCACTATGCAAGACAGTATGGAGATTCCTTAAAAAACTAGGAATAAAACCACCGTATGACCCAGAAATCCCTCTCCTAGGCATACACCCTGAGGAAATCAAAATTGAAAAGGCATGTATCCCATTGTCCATTGCAGCACTATTTACAATAGCTAGAACATGGAAGCAACCTAGATGTCCATTGATTGATGAATGGATAAATAAGTTGTGATATATATATATATCAGATCAGATCAGATCAGTCGCTCAGTCATGTCCGACTCTTTGCGACCCCATGAACCGCAGCACGCCAGGCCTCCCTGTCCATCACCAACTCCCGGAGGTCACTCAGACTCACACCCATCGAGTCAGTGATGCCATCCAGCCATCTCATCCTCTGTCGTCCCCTTCTCCTCCTGCCCTCAATCCCTCCCAGCATCAGAGTCTTCTCCAATGAGTCAACTCTTCGCATGAGGTGGCCAAAATACTGGAGTTTCAGCTTTAGCATCATTCCTTCCAAAGAAATCCCAGGATTGATCTCCTTCAGAATGGACTGGTTGGATCTTCTTGCAGTCCAAGGGACTCTCAAGAGTCTTCTCCAACACCACAGTTCAAAAGCATCAATTCTTCGGTGCTCAGCCTTCCTCACAGTCCAGCTCTCACATCCATACATGACCACAGGAAAGACCATAGCCTTGACTAGGCGAACCTTTGTTGGTAAAGTGATGTCTCTGCTTTTGAATATGCTATCTAGGTTGGTCATAACTTTCCTTCCAAGGAGTAAGTGTCTTTTAATTTCATGGCTGCAGTCACCATCTGCAGTGATTTTGGAGCCCAGAAAAATAAAGTCTGACACTGTTTCCACTGTTTCTCCATCTATTTCCAATGAAGTGATGGGACCAGATGCCATGATCTTCGTTTTCTGAATGTTGAGCTTTAAGCCAACCTTTTCACTCTCCACTTTCACTTTCATCAAGAGGCTTTTTAGTTCCTCTTCACTTTCTGCCATAAGAGTGATGTCATCTGCATATCTGAGGTTATTGATATTTCTCCCAGCAATCTTGATTCCAACTTGTGTTTCTTCCAGTTCAGCATTTCTCATGATGTACTCTGCATATAAGTTAAATAAACATGGTGACAATATACAGCCTTGACGTACTCCTTTTCCTATTTGGAACCAGTCTGTTGTTCCATGACCAGTTCTAACTGTTGCTTCCTGACCTACATACAGATTTCTCAAGAGGCAGATCAGGTGGTCTGGTATTCCCATCTCTTTCAGAATTTTCCATAGTTTATAGTGATCCACACAGTCAAAGGCTTTGGCATAGTCAATAAAGCAGAAATAGATGTTTTTCTGGAACTCTCTTGCTTTTTCCATGATCCAGCGGATGTTGGCAATTTGATCTCTGGTTCGTCTGCCTTTTCTAAAACCAGCTTGAACATCAGGAAGTTCACGTTTCACATATTGCTGAAGCCTGGCTTGGAGAATTTTGAGCATTACTTTACTAGCTTGTGAGATGAAATATTACTCAGCTGTAAAAAGAAACATGTTTGAGTCTTTTCTAAAAAGGTGTATGAACCTAGAATTTATTATATAGAGTGAAGTTAAGTCAGAAAGAGAGAGATTAATATCACATTCTAAGTTATATATAAAGAATCTAGAAAAATGTTACTGTAGAATTTATTTACAGGGCAGCAGTGGCGAAACAGATATAGAGAATAGATTTATGGTCATGGGGAGAAGGGAGGAGAGGGTGAGATGTATGGAAAAAATAATATGGAAACTTACATTACCATATGTCAAATAGATAGCCAACAGGAATTAGCAGTATGGCTCAGAAATCTCAAACAGGGGCTCTGTATCCACCTAGAGGGGTGGGATGGGAGGGAGATGTGAAACAGGTTCAAAAGTTAGGTATGATATATTCATACCTATAACTGATTCATGTTGTGGTTTGACAGAAAACACAAAATTCTTTAAAGCAATTATCCTTCAATTAAAAAAAAATTAAAAAAGAAGACACAAAAATGTAAAATAAAATTAAATCCAAAATTTTAGGCATCATCTGCTGAGATGAAATTTCCACACTTTTATCACACAAATAATGCGTTCCCTATTCCTGATCTTATTTACAACCTATTCTCTGGCTTTAAATGCTTCATATGGAATTTCTGTTTCAGTGGACCATTGTATTTGGAGGAAAGTTGCTAGAGTCACTCGATGATAACATTATCTACGTACCTTCTTGGTTAATATATATACATTTACTACTACAGAACTGGAGGAGAATTCACTTTTCTAGAAGATCTTCAACATCTGTATTTCAACTTAATATATCATGAAAAGCAATCAATTAACTTAAACTGTGTGTTTAGGGTTTAAAAATCATTCCTGCCATGTCCCTGAGACAGGATGGAAAGGGGAAAAATATGAACACTACTGAAGAAAGCATGAAGCCTGTTCGGTTGGAATAAAGACCCGAGCTTGAACAGCTGAAATCAAGGTGGCTTTGAGAATAGTCTGGTCATTGACCTTTGGCTCATTATGATATTAAAAATCATTCCCCTTCATCCCATGACAGTTCCAAGACATAAGAGGCCAGAAAGTGCTCTGCAGCCCAATTCCTAAGGAATCCCCACCTGATTCCTTACATAGCCTATGAAATTACTTAACCATAAACACCTATAACCCCATGCCCTGGGGCTGCTCTCATTTTCTGGGATGGCCCACACTCTACCTATGGAATGTATATCTCTGTAAATCAACTTGTTTTCCCCTTACTTTGGTTCACTCTTGAATTCTTTCCTGCACAAAGCCAAGAATCCTCACTTGGAGGTCTGTCCTAAGGAGTCCCACAGGTCCCAGTATGTGACAGTTCCCGTCCTGAAACACAGCAACGAGGACTTTGGTTTGAGTGTCAAAAAGATTACTGGAAAAATTGGTAGCTATGCAATTTGATGCTAGCAAAATCTCTCTGAGTTTCCTCATGTAAAATATTGACATAATAATATGAATTTCAATAGATGCTATTAGGATTAAATGAGATAATTTATGAAAAGTGTTCTGATTATGACAAACACAGTGAACACTATCTTTGATCTCTTTTTTACTTCTTGGTTTATATAGGCTACCTGCTTTTGAGACTTTCATATATCATCTAGAGAAAGAGCTGTATAACCAAGATACTTCATATGCTGTGCCATGCTAGGTCACTTCAGATGTGTCCAGCTCTTGGCAAACCTATGGACTGTAGCCTGCCAGGCTCCTCTATACATGGGATGCTCCAGGAAAGAATACTGGAGTGGGTTGCTGTGCCCTCCACCAGGGGATCTTCCTGATCCAAGAATCAAACCCATGTTTCCTGTGGCTCCCACATTATAGGTGGATTCTTAGCATACAATGTGATGGGAGTTGGTGATGGATAGGGAAGACTGGTGTGCTGCAGTCCATGGGGTCAAAAAGAGTCAGACAAAACTGAGTGACTAACTGAACTGCTATGGAGAAGATAAAGAAATGGATAAGTTTCCTCTTTTCAGCTTTATTGAGGTATAATTGACAAAGTTGTAAGATATTTAAAGTGTACAACACGAAGATATAATAGACACATTACACTGGGAAAAGATCCCCCCAACCCCCGCTGAGGTAAATAACACATGTTCAGTTCACTTCAGTTCAGTTCAGTCACTCAGTTGTGTCCAACTCTGTGACCCCATGAATCGCAACACTCCAGGCCTCCCTGTTCCATCAGCAACTCCCAGAGTTTACCCAAATTCACGTGAATCGAGTTGGTGATGCCAACCAGCCATCTCATCCTCTGTTGTCCCCTTCTCCTACTGCCCCCAATCCCTCCCAGCATCAGGGTCTTTTCCAATGAATCAACTCTTTGCATGAGGTGGTATTGGAGTTTCAGCTTCAACACCAGTTCTTCCAATGAATACCCAGGACTGGTCTCTTTTAGGATGGACTGGTTGGATCTTCTTGCAGTCCAAGGGACTCTCAACAGTCTTCTCCAACACCACATGTAAAAAGCATCAATTCATTGGCACTCAGATTTCTTGATAGTCCAACTGTCACATCCATACATGACCATTGGAAAAAGCATAGCCTTGACTAGATGGACCTTTGTTGGCAAAGTAATGTCTCTGCTTTTGAATATGCTATCTAGGTTGGTCATAACTTTCCTTCCAAGGAGTAAACGTCTTTTAATTTCATGGCTGCAGTCACCATCTGCAGTGATTTTGGAGCCCCCAAAAATAAAGTCGAACACTGTTTCCACATTTTCCCCATCTATTTCCCATGAAGTGATGGAACCGGATGCCATGATCTTCGTTTTCTGAATGCAGAGCTTTAAGCCAACTATTTCACTCTCCTCTTTCACTTTCATCAAGAGGCTTTTTAGTTCCTCTTCACTTTCTGCCATAAGGGTGGTGTCAGCTGCATATCAGGTTATTGATATTTCTCCTAGCAATCTTGATTCCAGCTTGTGTTTCTTCCAGCCCAGCATTCCACATGATGCACTCTGCATATAAGTTAAATAAGCAGGGCGACAATATACAGCCTTGACGTATTCCTTTTCCTATTTGGAACCAGTCTGTTGTTCCATGTCCAGTTCTAACTATTGCTTCCTGACCTGCATACAGGTTTCTCAAGAGGCAGGTCAGGTGGTCTGGTATTCCCATCTCTTTCAGAATTTTCCACAGTTTCTTGTGATCCACAAAATCAAAGGCTTTGGCATAGTCAATAAAGCAGAAATAGATGTTTTTCTGGAACTCTCTTGCTTTTTTTAATGATCCAGCAGATGTTGGCAATTTGACCTCTGGTTCTTCTGCCTTTTCTAAAACCAACTTGAACATCTGGAAGTTCACAGTTCATGTATTGCTGAAGCCTGGCTTGGAGAATTTTGAGCATTACTTTACTAGCTTGAGATGAGTGCAATTGTGTGGTAGTTTGAGCATTCTTTGGCATTGCCTTTCTTTGAGATTGGAATCAAAGCTGACATTTTCTAGTCCTGTAGCCACTGCTGAGTTTTTCAAATTTGCTGGCGTATTGAGTGCAGCACTTTCACAGGATCATCTTTCAGGATTTGAAATAGCTCCACTGGAATTCCATCACCTCCACTAGCTTTGTTCGTAGTGATACTTTCTAAGGCCTATTAGACTTCATATTCCAAGATGTCAGGCTCTGTTCACCTCTCATATATTTTTTTTTTTTTTAGGTGAGTACATTTAAATTCTACTCTCTTAGTAAGTTTCAGTTATACAACACAGTGTTATCAACTATAGTCAAAATGTCCAACATTAGATCCTCAGTTATTTTTTATCTTATAACTGAAAGCTTGTATTCTTTTACCACTTCTCCTCATTTCTCCCATCACCACCCATTCCTGCCTGCCTAAATGATACTCTACTGTGTTTGTCTTTCTTCTGTCTGATTTAATTTACCTGCCCTTCAGGTTTGTTCATGTTGTTGCAAATGGCATGATTTTCTCCTGTTTGCTGCTGCTGCTGCTGCTGCTAAGTCGCTTCAGTCATGTCCGACTCTGTGTGACCCCATAGACGGCAGCCCACCAGACGCCTCTGTCCCTGGGATTCTGTAGGCAAGAGTACTGGAGTGGGTTGCCATTTCCTTCTCCAATGTATGCATGCACGCTAAATTGCTTCAGTCGTTTCTGACTCTGTGCGACCCCATGGTCAGCAGCTCACCAGTCTCCTCTGTTCACAGAATTCTCTAGGCAAGAGTACTGGAGTGAGTTCCCAGTTCCTTCTCCATTCTCCTGTTTCAAGGCTGAATAATGTCGTGTGTGTGTGTTACATACATCAAAATAATGGATATATTCATGCTGAGGTCCCTCAAAAGTTAAAAGTAGAACTAATATGCTGTCTAGCAACTTAACTTATTTTTTTGGATGTATACCCAGAAGTTAAGTTGTTAGATAGCATATTAGTTCTACTTTTAACTTTTTGAGGGACCTCCATATCATTTTCCAGAGTGGCTATACTAGTTTACATTCCTATCAACAGTGTACAAGGATTCCCTTTTCTCCACATCCTCAGCAGCATTTGTTATCCCTTGATTTTTTGATAATAGCTAGATAACAAATCTAGTGGAGGTGATGGAATTCCAGTTGAGCTATTTCAAATCCTGAAAGATGATGCTGTGAAAGTGCTGCACTCAATACGCCAGCAAATTTGGAAAACTCAGCAGTGGCCACAGGACTAGAAAATGTCAGTTTTCATCCAATCCAAACAAAGGCAATGCCAAAGAATGCTCAAACTACCACAAAGTTGCCCTCATTTCACACGCTAGTAAAGTAATGTTCAAAATTCCCCAAGCCAGGCTTCAGCAATACATGAACTGTGAACTTCCAGATGTTCAAGCTGGTTTTAGAAAAGGCAGAGGAACCAGAGATCAAATTGCCAACATCCACTGGATCATGGAAAAAGCAAGAGAGTTCCAGGAAAACATCTATTTCTGCTTTATTAACTATGCCAAAGCCTTTGACTGTTTGGATCACAGGAAACTGTGGAAAATTCTGAAAGAGATGGGAATACCAGACCACCTGATCTGCCTCTTGAGAAACCTATATTCAGGTCAGGAAGCAACAGTTAGAACTGGACATGGAACAACAGACTGGTTCCAAATAGGAAAAGGAGTATGTCAAGGATGTATATTGTCGCCCTGCTTATTTAATTTATATGCAGAGTACATCATGAGAAACGCTGGGCTGGTAGAAGCACAAGCTGGACTCAAGATTGCTGAGAGAAACATCAATAACCCCAGATACGCAGCTGACACCACCCTTATGGTAGAAAGTGAAGAGGAACTAAAAAGCCTCTTGATGAAAGTGAAAGAGCAGAGTGAAAAATTTGGCTTAAAGCTCAAAATTCAGAATACGAAGATCATGGCATCCGGTCTCATCACTTCATGGGAAATAGATTGGGGAAACAGTGGAAACAGTGTCTGACTTTATTTTGGGGGGCTCCAAAATCACTGCAGATGGTGACTGCAGCCATGAAAGTAAAAGATGCTTACTCCTTGGAGAAGGCAATGGCACCCCACTCCAGTACTCTTGCCTGGAAAATCCCATGGATGGAGGAGTCTGGTAGGCTGCAGTCCACAGAGTTGCGAAGAGTCGGACATGACTGAATGACTTCGCTTTCACTCTTCACTTTCATGCATTGGAGAAGGAAATGGCAACCCACTCCAGTGTTCTTGCCTGGAGAATCCCAGGGATGAGGAAGCCTGGTGGGCTGCCGTATCTGGGGTCGCACAGAGTTGGACACGACTGAAGTGACTTAGCAGCAGCAGCAGCAGCACTCCTTGGAAAGACAGTTATGACCAACTTAGATAGCACATTAAAAAGCAGAGACATTACTTTGCCAACAAAGGTTTTTTTCCAGTGCTTATGTATTAATGTGAGAGTTGGACTGTGAAGAAGGCTGAGTGCCGAAGAATTGATGCTTTTGAACTGTAGTGTTAGAGAAGACTCTTGAGAGTCCCTTGGACTGCAAGGAGATCCAATCAGTCCATTCTGAAGGAGATCAGCCCTGGGATTTCTCTGGAAGGAATGGTGCTAAAGCTGAAACTCCAGTACTTTGGCCACCTCATGCAAAGAGTTGACTCATTGGAAAATACTCTGATGCTGGGAGGGATTGGGGGCAGGAAGAGAAGGGGACGACAGAGGATGAGATGGCTGGATGGCATCACTGACTCGATGGACGTGAGTCTGGGTGACCTCTGGGAGTTGGTGATGGACCGGGAGGCCTGATGTGCTGCAATTCATGGGGTTGCAAAGAGTCGGACACGACTGTGCGACTGAACTGAATCATAAATGGGTGCTGAATTTTGTCAAAGGCTTTTTCTGCATCTATTGTGATGATAATATGGTTTTTATCTTTTAATTTGTTAATATGGTTTATCACATTGATTGATTTGCATATTTTGAAGAATCCTTGCATTCCTGGAATAAGACCAATTTGAGCATGGTATATGAGCTTTCTGATGTGTAGCTGAATTCTGTTAGCTAAATTTTGTTGATGATTTTTGTACCTATATTCATCATCAGTTATATTGACCTGTAGTTTTCTTTCTTTGCGTTCTCTTTGTCTCGTTTTGGTACCAGGGCGATAGTGATCTTATAGAATGAGTTTGGAAGTGTTCCTTCCTTTGCAAGTTCTTGAAATAATTTTATAAGGATAGGTATTAACTCTTCTCTAGATGTTTGATAGAATTCTCCTGTTAAGCCATCTAGTCCTGGGCTTTTGTTTCTTGGGAGAGTTTTGATCACAGCTTCAATTTCACTGCTTGCACTTGGGTTGTTCCTAATTTATATTTCTTCCTGGTTCATTCTTGGAATAATGAACTTTTCTAAGAATTTGTTCATTTCTTCCAGGTTATCTATTTTATTGCCCTATAACGGTTCATAAAAGTCTCTTATTCCTTTGCATTTCTCATTGTCGATTATAACTTCTCCGTTTTCATTTTTAATTTTGTTGATTGATTCTTTTCTATTTTTTTCTTGATGAGTCTAGCCAAAGGTTTGTCATTTTTAATTTATTTTCTCAAAAAAAAAAAAAAAAAAAAACACAACAGCTTTTAGTTTTATACTTGGATGCAATCTCAAAAACGACAAAATGATCTCTGTTCGTTTCCAAGGCAAACCATTCAATTTCGCAGTAATCCAAGTCTATGCCCCAACCAGTAATGCTGAAGAAGCTGAAGTTGAATGGTTCTATGAAGACATACAAGACCCTTAAGAACTAACACCCAAAAAAGATGTCCTTTTCATTATAGGGGACTGGAATGCAAAAGTAGGAAGTCAAGAAACACTTGGAGTAACAGGCAAATTTGGCCTTGGAATACGGAATGAAGCAGGGCAAAAACTAACAGAGTTTTGCCAAGAAAATGCACTGGTCATAGTAAATACCCTCTTCCAACAACACAAGAGAAGACTCTATACATGGACATCACCAGATGGTCAACACTGAAATCAGATCGATTATATTCTTTGCAGCCAAAGATGGAGAAGCTCTATACCGTCAGCAAAAACAAGACCAGGAGCTGACTGTGGCTCAGACCATGAACTCCTTATTGCCAAATTCAGACTGAAATTTAAGAAAGTAGGGAAAACCACTAGACCATTCAGGTATGACCTAAATCAAATCCCTTATGATTATACAGTGGAAGTGAGAAATAGATTTAAGGGCCTAGATCTGATAGATAGAGTGCCTGATGAACTATGGAATGAGGTTTGTGACACTATACAGGAGACAGGGATCAAGACCATCCCCATGGAAAAGAAATGCAAAAAAGCAAAATGGCTGTCTGGGGAGGCCTTACAAATAGCTGTGAAAAGAAGAGAAGCGAAAAGCAAAGGAGAAAAGGGAAGATATAAACATCTGAATGCAGAGTTCCAAAGAATAGCAAGAAGAGATAAGAAAGCCTTCTTCAGCGATCAATGCAAAGAAATAGAGGAAAACAACAGAATGGGAAAGACTAGGGATCTATTCAAGAAAATCAGAGATACCAAAGGAACATTTCATGCAAACATGGGCTCGATAAAGGACAGAAATGGTATGGACCTAACAGAAGCAGAAGATATTAAGAAGAGGTGGCAAGAATACACAGAAGAACTGTACAAAAAAGAGCTTCAAGACCCAGATAATCGTGATGGTGTGATCACTGACCTAGAGCCAGACATCCTGGAATATGAAGTCAAGTGGGTCTTAGAAAGCATCACTATGAACAAAGCTAGTGGAGGTGATGGAATTCCAGTGGAGCTATTCCAAATCCTGAAAGATGATGCTGTGAAAGGGCTACACTCAATATGCCAGCAAATTTGGAAAACTCAGCAGTGGCCACAAGATTGGAAAAGGTCAGTTTTCATTCCAATCCCAAAGAAAGGCAATGCCAAAGAGTGCTCAAACTACCGCACAATTGCACTCATCTCACACACTAGTAATGCTCAAAATTCCCCAAGCCAGGCTTCATCAATATGTGAACTGTGAACTTCCTGATGTTCAAGCTGGTTTTAGAAAAGGCAGACGAACCAGAGATCCAATTGCTAACGTCCGCTGGATCATCGAAAAAGCAAGAGAGTTCCAGAAAAACATCTGTTTCTGCTTTATTGACTATGCCAAAGCCTTTGACTGTGTAGATCACTATAAACTATGGAAAATTCTGAAAGAGATGGGAATACCAGACCACCTGATCTGCCTCTTGAGAAATCTGTATGCAGGTCAGGAAGCAACAGTTAGAACTGGTCATGGAACAACAGACTGGTTCCAAATAGGAAAAGGAGTATGTCAAGGCTGTATATTGTCACCATGTTTATTTAACTTGTATACAGAGTACATCATGAGAAATGCTGGACTGGAAGAAACACAAGCTGGAGTCAAGATTGCTGGGAGAAATATCAGTAACCTCAGATATGCAGATGATACCACCCTTATGGCAGAAAGTGAAGAGGAACTAAAAAGCCTCTTGATGAAAGTGAAAGTGGAGAGTGAAAAGGTTGGCTTAAAGCTCAACATTCAGAAAACGAAGATCATGGCATCTGGTCCCATCACTACATGGGAAATAGATGGAGAAACAGTGGAAACAGTGTCAGACTTTATTTTTCTGGGCTCCAAAATCACTGCAGATGGTGACTGTAGCCATGAAATTAAAAGACGCTTACTCCTTGGAAGGAAAGTTATGACCAACCTAGATAGCATATTCAAAAGCAGAGACATCACTTTGCCAACAAAGGTTCGCCTAGTCAAGGCTATGGTCTTTCCTGTGGTCATGTATGGATGTGAGAGCTGGACTGTGAAGAAGGCTGAGCGCTGAAGAATTGATGCTTTTGAACTGTGGTGTTGGAGAAGACTCTTGAGAGTCCCTTGGACTGCAAGGAGATCCAACCGGTCCATTCTGAAGGAGATCAGCCCTGGGATTTCTTTGGAAGGAATGATGCTAAAGCTGAAACTCCAGTATTTTGGCCACCTCATGCGAAGAGTTGACTCATTGGAGAAGACTCTGATGCTGGGAGGGATTGGGGGCAGGAGGAGAAGGGGACGACAGAGGATGAGACGGTTGGATGGCATCACTGACTCGATGGATGTGAGTCTGTGTGACCTCCGGGAGTTGGTGATGGACAGGGAGGCCTGGCGTGCTGCAGTTCATGGGGTCGCAAAGAGTCGGACACGACTGAGCAACTGATCTGATCTGATCTAATTGTTTCTTTCATTTCTTTTTCAATTATTTCTGCTCTCAACTGTATGTTTTCGTTCCTTTGACTAATTTTTTTTTTTTCTTTTTCAGTTGTTTTAGGTGTAAAGTTAGGTGGTCTATCTGTTTTTCTTGTTTCTTGAAGTAGGATTGTATTGCAATAAACGTCCCTCTTAGAACTTCTTTTGCTGCATCCCATAATTTTTGAGTTGTCATGTTTTCATTGCCATTTGTTTCTAGAAATTTTTTGATTTCCCTTTTGATTTCTTCAGTAACCTGTTGGTTATTTAGAAAAGTGTTGTTTAATCTCCATGTGTTTGTGTTTCTTACAGTTTTTTTTCTTGTAATTGGTATCTAGTCTCATAGTGCTGGGGTCAGAGAAGATGCTTGATATGATTTCAATTTTCTTAAATTTACTGAGGTTTGATTTGTGACTCAAGATGTGGTCTATCTTGGAGGATGTTCCATGTGCACTTTAGAAGAAAGTGTATTCTTCTGCATTTGGATGGAATGTCCTGAAGTTATAAATACAATCCATCTCATCTACTGTATCATTTAAGACTTGTGTTTTCTTATTAATATTCTGTTTTGTTGATTTGTCCATTGGTGTGAGTGAGGAGTTAAAGTCTCCTAGTATTATTGTGTTACTGTCTATTTCTCCTTTTATGTCTGTTAGTGTTTGTCTTATGTATTAAGGTAACTCCTATGTTGAGTGCATAGATATTTACAATTGTTATGTCTTCCTCTGGGATTGATCCCTTGATCATTATGTAATATCCTTCCTCATCTCTTGTAATCTTTATGTAAAGTCTATTTTGTTTGACATGAGGATAGCTAGTCCAGCTTTGTTTTGCTTCCCATTTGCATGGAATATATTTTTCCATCCTCTCACTTTTAGTCTTTATGTTTCTTTAAATCTGAAGTGGGTTTCTTGTAGATAGCATATATATGGGTCTTGTTTTTGTATCCATTCGGCCATTCTGGGTCTTTTGGTTGGAGCATTTAATCCATTTACATTTAAAGTAATTATTGATATATATGTTCCTATTGTCATTTTCTTAATTGTTTGGGGTTGATTTTGTAGATCTTTTTTTCATCTCTTGTATTTCTTCACTATATAAGTCCCTTTAACATTTGTTGTCAAGCTGGTTTGGTGGTACTGAATTCTGTTAACTTTTGATTGTCTGAAAAGCTTTTTATTTCTCCATAAATTTTGAATGAGATCCTTACTGGGTAAAGTATATTGGTTGTAGATTTTTCCTTTTCAGTATTTTAAATATATCCTGCCATTCCCTTCTGGCTTGCAAAGTTTCTGCTGAAAGATCAGTTGTTAAGTGTATGGGGTTTCCCTTTTATGTTACTTGTTGCTTTTCCCTTTCTGCTTTTAATCTTTCTTTGTGTTTAGTCTTTGTTAGTTTGATTAGTATGTGTCTTGGTGTGTTTCTTCTTGGGCTTATCCTGTATGGGACTCTTTGTGCCCCTTGGACTTGACTGACTATTTCCTTTTCATGTTGGGGAAACTTTCAACTATAATCCCTTGAAAAATTTTCTCATACCCTTTCTTTTCCTCTTCTTCTTCTGGAACCCCTATAATTCACATATTTGTGCATTTGATATTTTCCCAGAGGTCTCTGAGACTATCCTCAGCTCTTTTCATTCTTTTTACTTTATTCTGCTCTTCAGAAGTCATTTCCACCATTTCATCTTCCAGCTCACTGATTTGTTCTTCTGCTTCAGATATTCTGCTATTGATTCCTTCTAGAGTGTTTTTAATTTCAATAATTGTGCTGTCTGTATGTATGTTTATTATTTAATTTTCCTAGGTGTTTGTTAATTGATTCTTGCACTTTCTCCTTTTTGTTTTCAAGGTTTATAATCATCTTAACTATCATTATTCTGAATTATTTTTCAGGGAGTTTGCCTATTTCCTCTTCATTTGTTTGGACTTCTGTGTTTCTGTTTGTCCCTTCATTTGTGGAGTATTTCTCTGCCTTTTCATTATTATTATTTAACTTATTGTATTTGAGTTCTCCTTTCCCCAGGCTTCAAGGTTAAGTTCCTTCTTCCTTTTGGTTTCTGCCCTCCTAAGTTTGGTCCAGTGGTTTGTGTAAGCTTCATATAGTGTAAGATTTGTGCTCAATTTTTTTGGTGTGTTTGTTTGTTTTTCTGTGATGGGTAAGGCTGAGTGAGGTGGTCATCATGGTTGCTGATGATTGGGTTTGTATTTTTGTTCTGTTTGTTGTATAGATGAGGCATCCTTCACAGGATACTTCTGTTAGTTTGGTGATTCTGGGTCTTGGATTCAAGTGGTTTCTTTTGTGTGAGTTCTCAGTATTTGATTCTCCATAGGGTTAGTTCTCTGGTAGTATAGGGTCTTGGAGTCAGTGCTCCCGCTCCAAAGGCTCAGGGCTTGATCTCAGGTCAGGAGAAAAGATTCCACAAGTGTTTTTTTAAGGCACTAAGTGAGATTAAAATAAATATTCAGAAACAAGAAGCCAAAGATGAACCCAGACAAATGGCAGTTACAAAATCAGGCAAATAATAATCAAAATAATGAAATACACACATATTATACACCCATGAGCAAAGTCAAAACAGTCCAACAAAAATAAAATATAAGAGATTGTTAACAAAAGAAATAAAAATATTTATTTACCCAGATGAGAACAAAACTAACTAAATCACAAAGTGGAAAAGAAGCCAAAGCAAGGTGCCAAGTGGGGAATAAACCAATGAAATTACAGTTACAAATTATGTTGAGAGGAAAGGAGAAAAAGAAAAGAAAGAAAGAATAGATGTGCAAAATTAATTAGAGGTAGATGAAGAAGATTCATATACATTAAAGGTTAAACTGCAAGGGGAAAAAATTGTAGGAAAAGCGAACAAAGTAATATATGTAGAAGAAATAATAATAGATTTAAGAAATTAAAATTAAAAAAAGAAAAAAATAGGAAAACTCCCCAGAACTGCAAAAGCCAAATGTAGAGACAGAGGTTTATAACAATAAGAAAAAAATGTGACTGAGAAAAAAAAAAAAAGTTCAAAAGCTTAATTAGATTTCATAGTGACAATAAAATCTACAACTACAACAGAGTGGGGGGAAAAGGAAAAAAAAAAAAATCCAAACGAATCCACAGAACAAGTCAAAACATAAGAATATAAAGGTTTTATTGAGTCACTGCTGCAGAGTCTTTTCCCTCCCTGGGAGTCACAGTCCACCTCACCTTCCTAGGATGCCTTCCCAATCTGTGCTGATCTATGAACCTTTTGTGGGGGAAGCTCAGAGTCTAATCTGGTTCTACTCCTCTTGTTCTTGCCTCCAGTGTCTACAAGTATCAGAACTATTACGTTTTCTTTTGTGGGAGCTCTTAATGACCTTTTATATATTCCATAGGCATAGAGCTTACATAGCTGATCGTGTGGATTTAATCTGGAGCTTGTAGAGCTGGTGGGAATGTTTTAGGTCTTCTTCCTTAGCCACACTGCCCCTGGGTTTCAATTATGGTTTTATTTCCACCTCTGTATGTGGGTCATCCACTGCATTTTTTTCCCTGGGGCTGCCCTGGAGGACTTGGGTTTGCCCATGTGAGGGCCAGGTGTGGAGGTGATGCAACTTCTAGGATTGTACAGGTTCTGGCAGCACCAGGGACTCAGGGGACTTGGTGGCTAGGGCAGCAGGAAATATAGTGTTCTGGAAGGGTATGGCAACCAGCCTTGGCGAGTATGCTCCAGTATTCTTGCCTGGAGAACCCCTTTCCCTGTCAGAGAAGCCTGGCATGCCACAGTCTACAGGGTCGCAAAGAGTTGGACACTACCAAAGTGACCTTGTGTGCATAGACGCACGACATTTTTTGCCTGTGGCAGCTCGGCCCCTAGTGAGAGTTGAGCATGAAGGTGGCACAGCTGCTTGACTTTCAGGGACCTTAGTGGTGCCAAGTGTTCAGGGAAATGGACTGCCTCTGCTGAAGGACTTATGGCCCTATCAGAGTCTTTTATCAAGCTTCTTGTAGCTGGTGCTCAGAAGGCTTCTTTGCCAGTCTTCCTCTGTAGCTCCACCCGTTCAGGCACTGAGATGGTTCCCTTTCCTGGGGTCCTTCTCTGTGGTTCAGTGATAAGGCACATAGAGGGGCCCCCTGGCTGGGGTCCTACTCTGTAGATCGGTGTGCCAGGCCCTTAAAGGGGTACCCTGGCTGGGGTCCTACTCTGTAGTTTAGTGACTCAGTCACTTAAAGGAGCATCCTAGGTGGGGTCCTATTCTGTAGTTAAGTTCGTCAGGCACTTGGTGGGCCAGTCTCTCTATTGTTCAGCTGCCAATGATGGCATGTGGTGGGGAGAGGCTATGATGATAGCTCTACCCTCTATGCATGACTCAGCAGTATCGCCTTGCTTCCATGGCTGCCCAGATTTCCTCCACAGGCATTTCCCACCACAATCTCCTCCCTCACACCCCCTCGATCCGTCTCTCTGCAGTCAACAGCAGCGCTCGCCCTGGGATTTCTCTACAATCCTTCAACTCCAGCTCCCAGCCACTTCACCTTCCAGGGGACAAACATTCCTGTCCAGGATATGTATAGCTGTGGCGAGGACTGTCTGATTTTCATTCCATTTAGGCTGCCTCAGATCAGCTCTTTCACTCTCAGCCTTATATCTTTTTCCACTGACTCAGACAATTGCCCTGATGTGGGGATTGGATCCCTTCTTCAGTTCCCCCACCCGCTGAGGGCAGGTCCAATTCTACTGCCACTCCAGTTTTTCCCCCTAGTCTCTTTATCCTACTGAGTTTCGCGTGGGTACTGACCTAGAGCCAGACATCCTGGAATGTGAAGTCAAGTGGGCCTTAGAAAGCATCACTATGAACAAAGCTAGTGGAGGTGATGGAATTCCAGTGGAGCTATTTCAAATCCGGAAAGATGATGCTTTGAAAGTGCTGTACTCAATATGCCAGCAAATTTGGAAAACTCAGCAGTGGCCACAGGACTGGAAAAGATCAGTTTTCATCCCGATCCCAAAGAAAGGCAATGCCAAAGAATGCTCAAACTACCGCACAATTGCACTCATCTCACATGCTCACATGCTAGTAAAGTAATGCTCAAAATTCTCCAAGCCAGGCTTCAGCAATACATAAACTGTGAACTTCCTGATGTTCAAGCTGGTTTTAGAAAAGGCAGAGGAACCATAGATCAAATTGCCAACATCCACTGGATCATGGAAAAAGCAAGAGAGTTCCAGAAAAACATCTATTTCGGCTTTATTGACTATGCCAAAGCCTTTGACTGTGTGGATCACAAGAAACTGTGGAAAATTCTGAAAGAGATGGGAATACCAGACCACCTGACCTGCCTCTTGAGAAACCTATATGCATGTCAGGAAGCAACAGTTAGAACTGGTCATGGAACAACAGACTGGTTCCAAATAAGGAAAGGAGTACGTCAAGGCTGTATATTGTCACCTTGCTTATTTAACTTATATGCAGAGTACATCATGAGAAATGCTGGACTGGAAGAAACATAAGCTGGAATCAAGATTGCCAGGAGAAATATCAATAACCTCAGAAATGGAGATGACACCACCCTTATGGCAGAAAGTGAAGAGGAACTAAAAAGCCTCTTGATGAAAGTGAAAGTGGAGAGTGAAAAAGTTGGCTTAAAGTCAACATTCAGAAAACTAAGATCATGGCATCTGGTCCTGTCACTTCATGGGAAATAGATGGGGAAACAGTGGAAACAGTGTCAGACTTTATTTTTCTGGGCTCCAAAATCACTGCAGATGGTGAGTGCAGCCATGAAATTAAAAGATGCTTACTCCTTGGAAAGAAAGTTATGTCCACCCTAGATAGCATATTCAAAAGCAGAGACATCACTTTGCCAACAAAGTTTCATCTAGTTTTCCTGTGGTCATGTGTGGATATGAGAGTTGGACTGTGAAGAAGGCTGAGTGCCAAAGAATTGATGCTTTTGAACTGTGGTGTTGGAGAAGACTCTTGAGAGTCCCTTGGACTGCAAGGAGATTCAACCAGTCCATTCTGAAGGAAATCAGCCCTGGGATGTCTTTAGAAGGAATGATGCTAAAGCTGAAACTCCAGTATTTTGGCCACCTCATGCGAAGAGTTGACTCATTGGAAAATACTCTGATATTTGGAGGGATTGGGGGCAGGAAGAGAAGGGGACAACAGAGAATGAGATGGCTGGATGGCATCACTGACTCGATGGATGTGAGTCTGAGTGAAATCTGGGAGTTGGTGATGGACAGGGAGGCCTGGCGTACTGTGATTCATGGGGTTGCAAAGAGTTTGGACACGACTGAGCGACTGAACTGAACTGAACTGATACATTCTTTTCCACTGGTCAGGTACATCTGTCTGTTCTCAGCTGGTGTTCTGCACACACGTCTGTGTCTGAAGGTGTATGCCTGATGTATCTGTGGAGAGAGATATACTCCATGTCCCCCTATTCTTCTGCCATCTAAGAAGTTTCTTAAATATAAAATTCCCTCTGCCCATTTGAGCCACTATCCCCTCCTATCTAGTGTGAACTGTGCATCTGTATTATGCATTGTGTAGATCCCTATGGATACACAGGAATGTCTACTTAAAGACAAAAAGTCAAAGAAAGAAAGAGAGAAATAGAGAGGTAATTTCCTCTTGGCACCAACAAGGTAACTCCTTAGTAGATAGCATTCATTTCTCAATCTTATAAGGAGTCAAGATGATCCACAACTCACCTTGTTGGACTATGTAAACTGTCAATATGTTACCTGTCTACTGAAGGAAAATGCACAACCTAAAAGTTGTGTGTTCAGTTTTACTTGAGGATCTCTCTGAGGACTATAACCCAGGAGACAACCTCTCTGATGGCTCTGAGAAATGGCTCCCAAGACCAACTCCTCTCAGGAGGTGCCAGGATATATAGGAGTATTTTTGCTGGGGGAAAAACAAAGCAAAAGTACATGTAGTATATCATCAAAAGATTACTACTAACCACACAAAAACCGGATATCTCAAGTTAATTATTTTATCATTTGTCTATATCTGGGAAGATGTAAGGATCTGGGTTCCTTGAAGTTATTCCTCAGATATGCATCCTAACAGTATTCAAATTAGAGAATGCTTTCTGCTTATCTCTATCTTGATTTCCCTGTCAGTGCACAACTACTGTGGTTAATGGCTTGATCCTTATAGAATTAGGATGCTGGGCAACATTCTTTGTTTCTGGAGTGGCAGGTGACGTTCCTTGTCCACAAAGCCTTTGTCTTAAAAACTAATATAACTGCTTTGACCTCTAACAGGCAGAACAGTCCTCAGAACTTTCTAAAAGACTATCTCTAAAGGTTATAATCCTTAGGCTGGCTGGAATAAAAGTTTTCATTTTTTTCTTAGATTGACAATTTTAATTGGAGGCTAATTACTTTACAGTATTGTAGTGGTTTTTGCCAAACACTGACATGAATCAGCCATGGGTGTACATGTGTCTCCCATCTCAAACTCCCCTCCCACATCCCTGCCCATCCCATCCCTTTGGGTTGTCCAATCGCACTGGTTTTGAGTGTCCTGTTTCATGCATCGAACTTGGACTGGCCATCTATTTCACATATGGTGTTCATTATTTTCTTTGTTGACAGGTCTATAATTAGAAAATGACACATATGAAAATGGGTTTTTCATATGTGGGTTTCATATTTGAGTTCCTGGATCAAGTCCAGTGTAGGGAAGATAGAGGCTTTCCCCACACCAACAGTAAATAATTGTTCAAATAGCAGCTGGGTATCCTCCAATCCAACTCAATTCTGAAACGATATACCTGGGGATAGCATCATATCCATCCCCATTGCCTTACCTGCAATTTTGACCAATGGGCTATATAAATCAGAGGCTCATTGGGTTTGATTGACTTGCTAGCACAGCTCACATACCTCACAGAAACATTCTACTTCCTAGAGTATGGATTTATTATAAAGGGTATAGTTTAGGAACAGCCAAATGAAAGCAATATAAGGCAAGGCATGGGGAAAGGATGAAGAACTTCCATGCCCTCTCCAGGCATGCCACCCCGCTCTGAACATCCATGTGTTGTCCACACACCCAGAAGCTTTGAACTCTATCCTTTTAGGTTTTTATGAAGGATTCCTTACATAGGTATGGTTGATTTAATCCTTGATCATTGGTGACTGATTCAACCCCTAGCCCCTCTCCCTTTCTGGAGGTTGGAGGAGTGGGACTGAAAATTTCTACCCTCCAGTCCCTTGCTTGGCTCCATCAGCAAAGAATCCCTGTCCTTAGGTGAGGTCCAAAAGTCACCTCATTGAAGTACCAAAGACACCTTTATGACTCTCACCACTTATTCTAAGGGTTTTAGGAGCTCTGTGCAAAAATGGGGATATATATTTTTATTATAAATCACAAAACCACATATTTATAACCAGATCACTTAGAGGGAACAGCTTAGTTTCATTCCAAAAAAGTGGTGTCAATACACTCTGAAAAAGGTTATTAGTAAGGCTATGGCAAAATATTTCTATGTTGTCACTTGCAGATCTTAAAAGAATAAAACTATTAAAAGCATGAGAACTGGGAGTCTTGGAAGACAATGAAGAAGTAGAAGTGTTACTTGAATACAGATACTTTTTAAGATACAAGTTCTAAGAGTTTGGGCTGTAAATAGTTGCTCCAATTTGAGAATGGTAAAGTGGACAAAATATACCTATTTGCAGGTGTAGAAATATATAGTTACATAATAATATTCCTGGAAGACATATTTGAGACCAAATTCAAATTTCTAAGTAATACTGTAATTCCCCTACATACAGTCAAGTTGCAGATTTTCAAAGATGTGAATGTGCATTCCATTGACATCAGACTTGAGTGAAATTTCAGCTTGCCCTTCATCTCTTATTGCTGATGACCTGTCAGCTCTACTATTGCCTACATCCTCTCCCTCCTCCAGTCGGTAACTCTTCTTGCCTGTTCACTCAATGTCAGCTATTATACCGTATGCCAGCTATTGTACTGTATTACTGTACTTTTCAAGGTACTGTACTGAAAGATTAACATTTTTTCTTTATTTTTTCTTTTTGTTTTTATGCATTATTTGTGTGAAAAGTATTAAAAACCTATTACAGCATAGTACTATATAGCCAATTGTGCTATTTGGGTACCTAAGCTAACTTTGTTGTATTTAAGAACAACCTAGACTTACAAATTTGCTCTTGGACCAGAATTTGTCTGTATGTATGGAACTTACTGTACAGGTTTTGCAATGCCAGTCTTTATAATATTTGGACATCTGGCTAGCTATGATGAAGGAACTCACCTCCATCACTGCATGGGACAACTTATTTTATTTGGGGGAAATTTGGTGATGAATAAATTAATTTTTTTAAATTAAATTTTATTTTGCTTAACTTTACAATACTGTATTGCTTTTGCCATACATCAAGATGGATCCGCCACAAGTATACATGTGTTCCCCATCCTGAACCCTCCTCCCTCCTCCCTCCCCATATCATCCCTCTGGGTCATCCCAGTGCACCAGCCCCAGGCATCCGTTATCAGGCATCTTACCTGGACTGGCGACTCGTTTCAGATATGATATTAATTTTATAGTCTGGAAGAATATACATGAAACCCACAGTATTGGTTATCTTTGGCAAGGGGTAAGGGCAAAAACTGAGTATGCTATATAAAAGAAACTTGTTTGCCTATAATGTTTAATCTTTTAAATCTACTGGTTTTTTGTGTTAATGACCTAAAATAAAGTGTTTTTTTGATTAAAATTATTTTCCAATTGTTTCCATTAATTTCCCATTTATATCTTTAAAAAACACAAAAGAAGTAATATCTATCTAAAAATGATAGCTTTTAAAACAGATGAAAACAGTTATATCACCCCTTGGGTATCTTTCCAGGAGAAATTTTTCTTTTTCATCTAGCTATTCTTCACATTCACTGAAACAGATTTTTGTGGAACAAGAATGAGACATTGTTTGGGGGAGATGGGCATAGGAACAAAAAGTTGTAATAAATACTCAAAAATCTGTTACAGAAATCTGTCAAAAGATCAAGTCAAAGGCCTATGCAATCACCTGCCTGGGAGAATTAAGAAAGGCTTCACCAAGAAGGTGATCTTTGTAAAGTTGGCAAAGTGAGACAAGAGCTGTGGAAATAGTGGAGAAATATTACAGATTCAAAAGATGGTTCTAAGAGTTGACAGAATTTTGTTTCTTAAACAAGATTGAAAAGAAGGGAAAGGTTTTAGTGGTGAATGATACCAAGATAAATATTTTATGTAGAGCATCTTGGATAGAAAATTTTAATTAATTTCACTTTGAGAAGAAACATTTGCATGGTACAAATCCAAAAGTTTTAAAAAGGAGCACAAAAAGTCTCCCTTGGTTCTCATTCCCATAGATAAAAAGATGTTTTTACATTTACTATTAAAAGCATCACTACATGGGAAATAGATGGAGAAACAGTGGAAACAGTGTCAGACTTTGTTTTTCTGGGCTCCAAAATCACTGCAGATGGTGACTGCAGCCATGAAATTAAAAGACGCTTACTCCTTGGAAGGAAAGTTATGACCAACCTAGATAGCATATTCAAAAGCAGAGACATCACTTTGCCAACAAAGGTTCGCCTAGTCAAGGCTATGGTCTTTCCTGTGGTCATGTATGGATGTGAGAGCTGGACTGTGAAGAAGGCTGAGCACCGAAGAATTGATGTTTTTGAACTGTGGTGTTGGAGAAGACTCTTGAGAATCCCTTGGACTGCAAGAAGATCCAACCAGTCCATTCTGAAGGAGATCAGCCCTGGAATTTCTTTGGAAGGAATGATGCTAAAGCTGAAACTCCAGTATTTTGGCCACCTCATGCGAAGAGTTGACTCATTGGAGAAGACTCTGATGCTGGAAGGGATTGAGGGCAGGAGGAGAAGGGGACGACAGAGGATGAGATGGCTGGATGGCATCACTGACTCGATGGATGCGAGTCTGAGTGACCTCCGGGAGCTGGGTGATGGACAGGGAGGCCTGGCGTGCTGCAGTTCATGGGGTCGCAAAGAGTCGGACACGACTGAGCGACTGATCTGATCTGATCTGATTAAAAGCTTTATTGAAGTTAATGGATAAAGAACAGAATAAATTACAGTTGGACAAATTTGACAAATACATGCACCTTTATAATCATCACCACAAACAAGATAAACATAAAATCAGCCCCTAAATTTTCCTTGGACCACTTGATGTTCTCTGCCTGCTCACCTTCCCTGAATACCCCCAGCCTTTAGAAATATCTGCTTTATTTAACTATGGATTGGTATTCATTTTAAATAATTTTGTATAAATGAGATCATAGCCATGTATTCTATTTTATCTGGTTTCTTTCACTCAGCGTGTTAGCTTTAAGACTTATCCATATTGTTGTATGGGAGAAGGCAATGGCACCCCACCCCAGTACTCTTGCCTGGAAAATCCCATGGATGGAGAGGCCTGGTGGGCTGCAGTCCATGGGGTCGCTAAGAGTCGGATAAGATTGAGCGACTTCACTTTTACTTTTCACTTTTGTGCATTGGAGAAGGAAATGGCAACGCACTCCAGTATTCTTGCCTGGAGAATCCCAGGGACGGGGAGCCTGGTGGGCTGCTGTCTATAGAGTTGCACAGAGTTGGACACAACTGAAGCGACTTAGCAGCATATTGTTGTATGCATTCAATTTTCATGCTTTCCTATTGCTGAAAGGCATTTTGTTGTGTGAATATGTTACAATTTCTTTATCTGCTAATCTTTTTATAGGCATTGGGTTGTTTATAAGTTTAGATGTTATAGATTCCATAAACATTCCTGAACATGTTTTCACGTGGACATTTGCCTTCATTTCACAGTTGGCACAGTGGTAAAGAATCCTCCTGCCAATGTAGGGCATGTGGAAGATGCAGGTTCCATCCCTGGGTCAGCAAGATCCCCTCGGGGAGGAAATGGAAACCCACTCCAGAATTCTTGCCTGGGAAATCCCATGGACAGAGGAGCCTGATGGGCTATAGTCCATAGGATTACAAAGAGCTGGACACAGTTGGGCGACTGAGTGTGCATACGTGTTCATGAGTAAACATCTAGCAGTGGAATGAGTCTGATGGTAGGTGTATGTATAATTTTTAAAGTGTCAAACTATTTTTCAAACTGGTTGTACAATCCTGTGAGCTTTGTACAGAGTTTCAATTGTCTTACTTTTTTTTTTTTTCCAACAGCTGATATATTCAATCTTTCAAGTTTTAGCTGGTTTAATAGGTATTCAGTAAGATCTCATTACAGTTTGAATTTGCATTTTCCTGGGTGATGATCAATATTGAATAACTCTCCATTTACTTGTGTGCCAGCTATATATCTTCCTTAGTGAAGTTTTTTGTTATGTCATATGCCCATTTGCTATTGAGTTGTGTATACGTATTATTAAGTTTTTGTATGTGTGTGTCTGTGTGTTTTAATTTAATTTTTATTTTTGTCTACATTGAGTCTTTGGTGCAATGGGGCTCTTTCTTGCTGTGCACAGACTTTCTCTAGTTGTGGCAAGCAGGGATTACTCTGTAGCTGTGGAGCACAGTCTGTAGGGTGTGTGGATTTCAATAGTTGTGACAAGGGGGCTCAGCAGTTGTGGTACATGGTCTTAGTTTTCCCACAGCATGTGGGATCTTAATTCACAGACCAGGAAACCAATCTGCATCCCCTGCCCTGGCAGATGGATTCTCAACCACGGAACCACCAGGGAGCCCTTTATTATTGAGTATTGAGAGTCTTCCTTCCATTTAAAAATAGTGTGGATATAAATACTTGATCAAATATATAATTTTAAAATATTTCCTTCAAACTTGGGGCTTGTTTTTTAATTCTTTGCCTTTTGAAAAGCAGATATTCTCAGCTTTGATAAAGTGTTATTTAACAATTTTAATTAGATCTTGCTTTTGGTGTCTTATACAGCATTGCTTGGGGCTTCCTTGGTGACTCAGTGGTGAAGCCTCTGCCCACAATGCAGGTTACACAGGACACATGTGTTCCATCCTTGGGTCAGGAGGATGCCCTGGAGGAGGGCATGGTGACCCACTCCAGTATTCTTGTCTGAAGAATCCAATGGACAGAGGAGCCTGGAAGGCTCTGGTCCACAAGGTCACAAAAAGTTGGACACAACTGAGGTGACTGAGCACACACACATACATATCATTGTCTAACTAAAGATTTTATCCTATTTTCTTTTAGAAGTTTTATAGTTTTTATTCTTGAATTTAGGTTTACAGTCCTGGGATTTCTTTGGAAGGAATGATGCTAAAGCTGAAACTCCAGTACTTTGGCCATCTCATGCGAAGAGTTGACTCATTGGAAAAGACTCTGATCCTGGGAGGGATTGGGGGCAGGAGGAGAAGGGGACGGCAGAGGATGAGATGGCTGGATGGCATCAATGACTTGATGGACGTGAGTCTCAGTGATCTCCGGGAGTTGGTGATGGACAGGGAGGCCTGGCGTGCTGCGGTTCATGGGGTCACAAAGAGTCAGACACGACTGAGCGACTGATTGGATCTGATCTGATCTGATCTGATATACCGTAAAATAATTTTTGTAAATTATGCAAAGAATGGATTGAAATTCACTTCTTATTTTTAAGATGGACTCCCAAATAAGTACAGCAATATTTACAGAAAAGACTATTTTTTCTCTACAGAACAGCCTTTGCAACTTTGTTGAAAAACAACTGATCTGATTTGTATGGGAGTATTTCTGGACTCTCCATTCTGGTTTCTGGATTCATTTGCTTCTTTTGATGCACTGTCTTATTCACTTAAACTTTAAAATAACTCTTGAAATCAGATAATATAAATCTTCCAGTGTTTTCCTTGTCAAATTTGTTTTGTTTATTGTAGATCCTTTGCATTTCTAAAGCATGTTGTGATTAAGCCTCCAACTTTTTACAAAAAAAAAAAAAAAAAAGCCTGCTAGAATTTTGATTGGAATGACATTGGAGCTATAGATGCATTTGAGGAAAATGACGTCTTAAAATCATTAAATTTCCCAAAAGATGAATGAATTGTCTCTCTCATCTCTCCATTTATTTACATGTCCTTCAGTTTCTTTCTGTGATATTTTGTAGTTTTCAGTGTATAGGTCTTGCCTGTCTATTGTCAGGTTTATCACTAGGCATTGCATATTATTTTAATATTTTACTTCTTATAGTTATTAGTGGATGGGTTGATCTGTATTATCTTGTTCTCTAAGTGACCAGTAGAGGTTCTATGGTCACTTATTTTTCCTCATCTTACTTAACCTCTTGACAATATCTTACTTAGCTGATCTGCTGCTGCTGCTGCTGCTGCTAAGTCGCTTCAGTCATGTCCGACTCACTTCTTAATTAAAAAAAAAAAAATTATTTGGCTTCACAGAAGTCTTAGTTGTGGCACACAGGATCTTTAGTTGCAACATGTGGGATGTAGTTCCCTGACCAGAGAATGAACCTGGTTTTCCTGCATTGGGAATGCAGAGTTTTAGCTCAAGGCAGTCCCAGTTCTTCATTGTTGAAATCATCTCTTGTCTCTGTAACACCACATTCTCCTGACTTTTCTTCTTATTCTTCCTTCTCAAACTGTTTTATCTCTTTATTTGACCTCAAAATATTAAAATGTCTCAGGTTTAGCTCTATTTCTTCCATTTTTCTATTGTACAGTTTCTCATTTTGTATTCTTTATTAGCATTAAATCCCATCTATTTGCTGACATCATGATTTTTCCAGTAGTCATGTATGGATGTGAGAGTTGGACCATAAAGAAGGCTGAGCACTGAAGGACTGATACTTTCAAGCTGTGATGTGGGAGAAAATTCGATAGCAAGGAGATAAAACCAGTCAATCCTGAAGGAAATCAACCCTGAATGTTCCCTGGAAGTATTTTTGTTGAAGCTCCAATACTTTGGTCACCTGTTGTCAGAGCCAACTCATTGGAAAAGACCTTAATGCTGGGGAAGATTAAGGAGGAGAAGGGAACAATAGAGGACGAGATGGCTGGATGGCATCATGGACTCAATGGAGATGAGTTTGAGCAAGCTTTGGGAGTTGGTGATGGACAGAGAAGCCTGGTGTGCTGCAGTCCATCAGGTTGCAAAGAGTCAGACATGACTGAGCAACTGAACTGAACTATGAAACCAGAATTTTCAGTCGACTGTGTATGACTTCTTAGATTATTTTTGTATATATTTAATCATTGCCTTGTTGATTTTGGTTCAAAGGGATTTAGCTATTTTAGAATATCACTCTAACAAATCTTTGCAGCTTTAGATATCTAATTGATATTAAAATTAATATGTGACTTAAAATCCATTTTTCTCATCCAATCAGTGATTAAATAGTGCCATACAGAGGCAGAAAACTGTAGTGCTATGGTAGAAGTTTTATTCAGGATCATCAATAGTCATTAATCAATACTACTGCTCAAAATAATATTTATTACTTTATATGATATTTTTCTTTGTGAGAGAAAGAGCATTTTTACATTTTTTTCTGCACTGGAAAATTATTTTATTGAGATACTACCAGTTGTACAATCTGTTCTGACATTAGGCACCCTCTTCCTTTGTAATTCTGCCCTTCTTGAGTGGTCCCATGAATATTTTCTTGTCCTCCACAACCTGGAAGCTGTGAAGGCCAAATTTGGAGGTGGGATCAATAGACTTGAAGTCATCTTCTCTAGGGCCCACTTCAGCAAGGGTGTGCATCAGCAAGAACTTGCAAGTGAGCACTTGCTTTTTGGCTCCTATCATGCAGCCTTTGAGCATAACAAAGTCATCGGTCACTTCATCACAGCAGACAAAGCCACCCAGGGGGTTGATGTTCTTGTCAGACAGATCATAATCAGTAGAGGCATTGTTCTTGATCAGTATGCCCTCCTTGATGAAGTATCCTTGTTTCATATTGTAGATCTTCTTGTTGATGTTGGTGTGGTGATGGAAGCGTTTCTGCCTAGCCAGAGCTATAGAGAAGGTTACCCAGGCAAGATAATACAACTCAAAGAAGGCAACCTTGTGCAGTCTTTGGTGGGTCTTACAGGATAGCTTTTTGGTGTGCCAACATCTGGTCACCTCTTGTAGCCTTTACCCCTGGTCACCCCAATGACATCAATCATCTGATACTGCCAAGCATTTGATTCTCATGGGCATAGCTCAGCTTTTGGCCATAGTGCCTCTGTTAACCTTGATGTCCCTGAGGTAGGCCTTCTGGGATGGAGGAAGCAGGCACATCTGGGTGTGGGCGATGATATGCATGGCCTGGCAGTATTTCTTCATGTTGCTGAAGTCTTTGTCCAGCTGCTTCTTGCCATCTATATCCTGCCTCTTCTTGTACTATTTGGTGAAGGCCTTCTTAGGTTTATGCCAGGTCCTACAGAAGGGCCTTTTGCACTCATTGCTAATATGCTCAACAAAGACCTTCTCAAAGGTCCATAGGCCTCTAGGTGTTTCCACGTAGTGCACAATGCCCACAGTCACAATGGGCAGCATCTCCACTATGGTCCCAGCCTCCACAACTTCCTTCTTGTTCACCTTGGACTCTGACATATCTATCTGCCTCTCAGTGTGGGTCCTGCCAGCCTTGTAGTCGAGGAAGGCTGTGAGGTTCACAAGCTTGGAAGAGTCATCCTTGGGGAAACTCTTCACCTTCCTGTGGTGCCAGCTGCTGCACTTACACGTCAGGTAGCCCAGGGACCCATGCCTGGAAGTGGAGAACTTCCTGTGAGGCATCCTGCCATCAGATGGTTCCAGTAGAGCAACTTTATGTTGGATTGGTTTTCTCCCAGGGAACTTATATTGATACTCAATAATCTTCACTTTTCATCCTATATGGTCATTGTCCATTACTTTAACAATCAGTTCTCAAACTTATGAAAAAATATCACACAAGTTTCCAGAATCTACCATTTTGGAAATGGAACTGTGACTCTGTCTTTGGTCATGCCATCATTCACATTTCTTGTGTTGTTCCAAGAATAATGATAGTGGGCATGAAATAATACCTTTAAATTCATTATTCTGAGAAGCAATTTGTCAAGACTGGAATGCATGGATTCATTCAAAGCAGACAGATAATTTCTTATGAGTTTTCAACTTACTTGGGCTAAAATCCCTTTTTTCTGTTGTTTACTCTTTTCATTCCTGTTTAAAAAGAAAAAGGAAAAAAAAAAAAGCCAGGCTGTAGCAGGTCATAAATCTTCAAAGTGAAAGTACTGGCATGGATGCTATACAGATCTTATTTTGAACTTTGCTTTAAATTAAATTTCAGGTTTCATTGAAGGCAGAGAATTTTAAGAAATCGGACACATTAAAGATAAACATATTTCATATGTGAATTACCTGCAACTTTAAACATCACAAGGCAGTTATGAAAGATATTGAGAGCAGTGAAATAGGATAAGCTGTTTGTTTTGATTAGTTGGGAAATCAGAGAAGAGGCACTAAGAACATAGTTAAGGGATTAACATTGATTCATTGATTCAGGATACATTGACTAAGTTGGCAAGAGTAATTAAAATGAATTATCTAAATACAATTTTTTTCAAATTAAAATTTTTCTTTGAACTTTAGAAAATATTCTTATAAACAAGGATTTATACAATTCATGAGAAATTTGTGTTGACAAAGAAATCAAATATATGTGAACAAATCAGTTAACAGTGAACGTAACCCTCATCTCCTAACAAACAAAAGTCCACTGACTGTAGATAGAAAACACCCGATTTTGATTGACTAACACAAAAAGAGCAATCAAAAAAATGTTTTCTCTTACAGAATTAATTTTATACTTTTTATCCTTTTGACTATTCATTGCTAGGAATATCCAATATGCTGAAACATTTCCTTCAGTTATTTAGGAACTAACCTTCATACTAATTACTTCTTTCTTCAGTTATGAGGAATATTCATGAATTAAGAATAGAGTGTGCACTAAAATTAGACATGTATAAACATGAACTCTGCAAAGGTAGACTCAACCATGGTAATGAAAGCAAGACTTCCTAATAAAAAGTTTAAAAAATATTTTTGTTTGTTAAAATTTACTATGGATTACATTTTGAGAAGTGTTTTCCCCCTACGTTTGTTTTTCAGTTCATGCACAAGAAATTTATGCAAAGTCTAAGAATTATTACACCATTTATTTTAAAACTTGTCATGCTTATCTGTAAGTGAATTTGGGAAGGCTCAAGATTTACATAAATAAAACTGATAAACAAATTATAGACTATAAAAATGTGGAGAGAGGGAGGTCAATATGCTAAAACCTGTAGCTTAAGATTCAAATAAGTTTCTTGTCCCCCAGAAGGCTTATGGAATGTCTGTCCATTTCAGAGTTAGTTCTCATACAATGAAAAAATATAAAACTTTTAAAATACTTGCATGTCTAGTGCAATCAGATCAGATCAGATCAGTCGCTCAGTCGTGTCCGACTCTTTGCGACACCATGAATCGCAGCACGCCAGGACTCCCTGTCCATCACCAACTTCCAGAGTTCACTGAGACTCACGTCCATCGAGTCAGTGATGCCATCCAGCCATCTCATCCTCTGTCGTCCCCTTCTCCTCCTGCCCACAATCCCTCCCAGCATCAGAGTCTTTTCCAATGAGTCAACTCTTCACATGAGGTGGCCAAAGTACTGGAGTTTCAGCTTTAGTATGATGCCTTCCAAAGAAATCCCAGGGCTGATCTCCTTCAGAATGGACCGGTTGGATCTCCTTGCAGTCCAAGGGACTCTCAAGAATCTTCTCCAATACCACAGTTCAAAAGCATCAATTCTTCGGCGCTCAGCCTTCTTCACAGTCCAACTCTCACATCCATACATGACCACAGGAAAAACCATAGCTTTGAATAGACTGACTTTGTTGGCAAAGTGATGTCTCTGCTTTTGAATATGCTATCTAGGTTGGTCATAACTTTTCTTCCAAGGAGTAAGCGTCTTTTAATTTCATGGCTGCAGTCACCATCAGTAGTGATTTTGGAGCCCAGAAAAATAAAGTCTGACACTGTTTCCACTTTCTCCCCATCTATTTGCCATGAAGTGATGGGACCAGATTCCATGATCTTCATTTTCTGAATGTTGAGCTTTAAGTTAACTTTTTCACTCTGCTCTTTCACTTTCATCAAGAGGCTTTTTAGTTCCTCTTACTTCCTGCCATAAGGGTGGTGTCATCTGCATATCTGAAGTTGTTGATATTTCTCCTGGCAATCTGGATTCCAACTTGTGTTTCCTCCAGTCCAACGTTTCTCATGATGTACTCTGCATATAAGTTAAATAAACAGGGTGACAATATACAGCCTTGACGAACTCCTTTGCCTATGTGGAACCAGTCTGTTGTTCCATGTCCAGTTCTAACTGTTGCTTCCTGACCTGCATACAAATGTCTCAAGAGGCAGATCGGGTGGTCTGGTATTCCCATCTCTTTCAGAATTTTCCACAGTTTACTGTGATGCATACAGTCAAAGGCTTTGGCATAGTCAATAAAGCAGAAATAGATGTTTTTCTGGAACTCTCTTGCTTTTTCCATGATCCAGCAGATGTTGCCAATTTGATCTCTGGTTCCTCTGCCTTTTCTAAAACCAGCTTGAACATCAGGAAGTTCACGGTTCACATATTGCTGAAGGCTGGCTTGGAAAATTTTGAGCATTACTTTACCAGCATGTGAGATGAGTTCAATTGTGTGGTAATTTGAGCATTCTTTGGCATTGTCTTTCTTTGGGATTGGAATGAAAACTGACCTTTTCCAATCCTGTGGCCACTGCTGAGTTTTCCAAATTTGCTGGCATATTGAGTGTAGCACTTTCACAGCATCATCTTTCAGGATTTGGAATAGCTCCACTGGAATTCCATCACCTCCACTAGCTTTGTTCATAGTGATGCTTTCTAAGGCCCACTTGACTTCACATTCCAGGATGTCTGGCTCTAGGTCAGTGAGCACACCATCATGATTATCTGGGTCGTGAAGATCTTTTTTGTACCGTTTTTCCGTGTATTCTTGGCATTTCTTCTTAATATCTTCTGCTTCTGTTAGGTCCATACCATTTCTGTCCTTTATCGAGCCCATCTTTGCATGAAATGTTCCTTTGGTATCTCTGATTTTCTTGAAGAGATCCCTAGTCTTTCCCATTCTGTTGTTTTCCTCTATTTCTTTGCATTGATCGCTGAAGAAGGCTTTCTTATCTCTTCTTGCTATTCTTTGGAACTCTGCATCTGCTTATATTTTTCCTTTTCTCCTTTGCTTTTTGCTTCTCTTCTTTTCACAGCTATTTGTAAGGCCTCCCCAGACAGCCATTTTGCTTTTTTTGCATTTCTTTTCCATGGGGATGGTCTTGATCCCTGTCTCCTGTACAATGTCACGAACCTCATTCCATAGTTCATCAAGCACTCTATCTATCAGATCTAGGCCCTTAAATCTATTTCTCACTTCCACTGTATAGTCATAAGGGATTTGATTTAGGTCATACCTGAATGGTCTAGTGGTTTTCCCTACTTTCTTCAATTTCAGTCTGAATTTGGCAATAAGCAGTTCATGATCTGAGCCACAGTCAGCTCCTGGTCTTATTTTTGCTGACTGTAGAGAGCTTCTCCATCTTTGGCTGCAAAGAGTATAATCAATCTGATTTCAGTGTTGACCATCTGGTGATGTCCATGTATAGAGTCTTCTCTTGTGTTGTTGCAAGAGGGTGTTTGTTATGACCAGTGCATTTTCTTGGCAAAACTCTATTAGTCTTTGCCCTGCTTCATTCCGTATTCCAAGGCCAAATTTGCCTGTTACTCCAGGTGTTTCTTGACTTCCTACTTTAATACTAGACTTATATCAGCCAAATAAAATAACTATGTTAAGTATTTCCTGCTCAAATCCTTTTTGTAAAGATTCTGTTTAGGATAATTTACATTGATTGCATTTAATGAAATTTATGAGATAATTGCTTAAAAAAAAAACAACAAACTTTTGCCTTTGTTGAAAGAGTCTTAATTTTCCTATCCTTATTATTAAGCTTTTTTGAGAATGCTTACTCTCTACCTTCTGATCCTTGCACTGCCATTTAACAAAAAGGTTGACAAGGCTAAATCTCTTAAACAGAAAGAGGAGAAGAAAAATATAACTCCACATATTCAATATTGAGAATTCAATTTGGAACTTGGGAGAATAATTTGAGGAGGTCCTTGGAAAGAAAACCCGTTAAAATTTGAAAAGAATAAAAGAAATAAAAACAAACACGGTCCTAAATTTTAAAATTCTCTTTATAACAGAAATCCAGAGAATGACATACAATCTGGACTAAAAGCTTCCCCTATGACTGTCAGCATTTTAATGTCTTTGAACTGCCACGTTGTGACAAATTCTCATTATAGAATGAACAATAAATGTTATCAGTAGGGAAAGTTAAGAAAAATCAGAAAACACAGGAAAGTTGCCTGGTTCTGCATCTAAATTTTTTTTTATTATTTACAAATTGCTTCTTTGTAAACATTTTTCATGTTGTTCATCTTGCAAGAAACCTCACAGGGCATGTTCTGCATTTAAACTACAACTGTGACCAGACTCTCTAAAGAACTGGTGCTCTGAGCAATCACTAAAAAGTCACTTTCTTCTGGGAAGCAATGTTTTCACGTTCTGCTTTCCATTCTTTAATTTGAATTAGTTTGTTATAAACTAGACTACATGCCAATAGGAAGACATTATGAGATTTTTAGGTGAGCAGGCACAGGATCTAGTTCAGAGTGCCTTCAAGGTGAAGTGAAGTGAAAGTCGCTCAGTCATGTCCAACTCTTCGCAACCCCATGGACTATACACTCCACGGAATTCTCCAGGCCAGAATACTGGAGTGGGTAGCCTTTCCTTTCTCCAGGGGATCTTCCTAACCCAGGAATCGAACCAGGGTCTCCTGCATTGCAGGCAGATTCTTTACCAGCTGAACTATCAGGGAAGATGCCTTCAAGATGTTGGGTATTATTAAGGTGCTGAGGTGTGGTAGGCAGAATTCTAAAAGTGATCTACAAGATTCCCTCAACAGTATCTGGCATATGGTAAATGGAATGAATGGATGAATAGAATTAACGTTCTTGCTCTAATCTGGTGTTCTGATTTTCATCATTTGGCTTTCTATTATGATTATCTCTCTCTTCCAAGGCCAATAAGATGACCCTTTTGGATCAAGATACTACCTCAATTTCTGCCAAAATCATCTTTTCTCTATTACTTTCTTCTTATTAGTATAAAATTCTCTGCAGCAAAACACAACTCAGCATTTCCTGTATCATCATCCAATATAGATAGAGACCACTGCTTCCATTTATTTGGTAATCTCTCAATACAATTGGTCTAGTAAAGAAAAGAAAATATGGAGAATCAAGCTGGTAAAATAGCAAGGGCAAAAGTCTATTGCCCCTAATGAAGCTTTGTAAGAAATTACAGCTCAGGATGTGAGGACTGGAAGATTAGACCACGAGAAATTGGCAATTTGTGTAGATTGAAAGGATACAAGAGCATAAACAGAAGAAAAGTGTTGTTAGCAAGAAGTGGATCATAAGTGGGAGAAAGTGCAGTTGGCATTAAAATTAGTGGCAATGTGAGCATATACAGAATCAGCAACATAAGTAAAGTTCTATACAATGCATAAGGTCTGAATAGTGTTCATCTCAGCACCCTCTGTCTGCAGATTTCTGTACCCTAGTTCCTAACTGAAATAGCTATGTAGTGTGTGTGGGCATGCTCAGTCATGTCCAGCTCTTTGTGACTTTGTGGGCTGGTTCCCCACAGGGCTCCTCTGTCCATGGGATTCTCCAGGCATGAATACTGGAATCAGTTGCCATTTCCTCCTGCAGGGGATCTTTCCAGCTTAGGGACTGAACCAGCTTCTCCTGTGTCCCCTACATTGGCAGGGGGATTCTTTTACCACTGAGCCACCTGGAAAGCCCACATCTATGTAGAAGGCACTTTATAAAATGCAATGTTTCTATTTCCAGGTAAAATTTAAAGTCTTCATTGGAGTAAATTAACTTCAATTTAACTTTGTATGGATTTTATTTTTCATAAAGACAATAAAAATATTTATTTTGATGTATGGCAAAAGCAATACAATATTGTAAAGTTAAGCAAAATAAAATTTAATTAAAAAATACAAAAAATAAACTAATGTACACCAAAAAAAAAAAAAAAAAATAGCACAACCATACCTCTTCTTAGAAGAATATATTGCTCATATGTGCTAGAAGATCCTAAGAGTTTTTGTCTTAAATAATTCTTTTTTCACTTAGGGAAGTTTTAAGTTAAGTAAGATAAAACTCCATATGGGAGATTTATTAATACTGATAAAACAATAACTTCTTTAAGACAACTTTCAGTTTCTTCAAGCTCCATTGAAGAGTCTGTGAAGAAATATTACTGTAATACCTGAAATAGCTCTCATCTCTCCATCTTAGGACAACTTTTCTAATGCTCTCAAATGTGGTGTGGAAAAAATTACCTAGAATGCCCTTTTATTTTCACTTCCTTCTTTCTTTTTGGATAAAAATGAAATCTACTGATTTCATAAACTGTTCATTCTATTAAATTTTAATTTTTATTTTGCCTTTCTTTAGTTCTTATATCATTGTTTGGTACTATATTAATTAATATTTATTAAAGAGTATGTCTTAAAAGTAAAGTATGTACTTGGTAATGTAAGTGAAGTTATCATAGGTTTATTTTGTGCTATCTATAGAATTGCATGCTACAAGAAAATAGAGCTTTTGATTTCATATTCAAAGTTATCTAGATTTAACTACCCTCTGAGCCCTTGTATTCACATTTGCTTGAAGTTTAATTAATACATGAGCTTTTAAAAGTCAAGATGTTAAGTTCCTAGCTCTAATCCTTGCTAATTATGTCACTTTGACCAATTAATTTAATCTTCAAGGAATTCAATTTTTCATCTGCAAATTGGGGATTATAATAATGCTATCCTTAGAGGATATTTTTGTGAGGTTTAAATGAGCTATTGCATGCTGAAGGTGTGACACATGTATAGCTTTTTAAAGTGGGCAATTCTAGTAACTGTCTTAAGTTGTTATGAGACAGTATGGTAGAATATCTAAACAAGTAATGGATAATATTTGCATTTGAATGCTTCTTTTTAAAATGATCCTTCTCTCCTCATCCCCAATGCATGCAAATACATACTTATTTTTAAAGGACAACACCACAAAATGGATCCAGAAGTGCATTCTAAGTCCTTAGTATAATTCTGCTATGGAATGGAAAGGAGTGATAAAAGGCCTTTTAAAATGAACAACACAAAGAAACAGAGGGAAACAATAGAATGGGAAAGACTGGAGATCTTTTCAAGAGAATTGGAGATACCAAGGGAACATTTCACGGAAGGATCACCATGATAAAGGACAGAAATAGTAAGAACCTAACAGAAGTAGAAGAAATTAAGAAGAAGTGGCAAGAATACACAGAAGAACTATACACAAAAGGGCTAATGACTCACATAATCACTCACCTAGAGCTGGACATCTTGGAGTGTGAAGTCAAGTGAGCTTTAGAAAGCATTATCATGTACAAAGCTATTGGAGGTGATTGCATTTCAACTAAGCTATTTAAAATCCTGAAAGATGATGCTGTTAAAGTGTTACATACAATATGACAGAAAATTTGTAAAACTCAGCAGTGGTCATAGGACTGAGAAAGTTTGGTTTTTATTCCAATTCCAAAGAAGGGCAATGCCAAAGAATGTTCAAACTACTGCACAATTATACTCATTTCACATGCTAGCAAGGTAATACTCAAATCCTCCAAGCTAGCCTTCAGCAGTACATTCACAGAGAACTTTCAGATGCACAAATTGGATTTAGAAAGGCAGAGGAACCAGAGATCAAATGGCCAACAATTGTTGGATTGTGGAGAAAGCAAGAGAGTCCCAGAAAAACATCTCTTGCTTCATTGACTACACTAAAGCCTTAACAAACTGTGGAATATTCCCAAAGACATAGGAATATCAGACGACCTTACCTGCTTCCCAAGAAACCTGTATGCAGATCAAGAAGCAATAATGAAGAGTATGTCAAGATTGTATATTTTCACCCCATTTATTTAACTCATTTTCAGAGTGCATCAAGTGAAATGCTGGGCTAGATGAATCACAAGCTGGAATAAAGATAGCCAGGAGAAATATCAACAACCTCAGATATGCAGATAATACCACTCTAATGGCAGAAAGAGAAGAGGAACTTAAGAGCCTCTTGTTGATGGTGAAAGAGGAGAGTTTCAAGTTGGCTTGAAACTCAACATTCAAAAAACTAAGATTATGGCATCAGGTTCCATTATTTTATGGCAAATAGAAGGGGGAAAAGTGGAAGCAGTCCCAGATTTTATTTTCTTAGGCTCCAAATCACTCTGGATAGTAACTGCAGCCACAAAATTAAAAGATAGTTGTTCCTTGGAAGGAAAGCTATGACAAATCTAGAGAGTATATTAAAAAGCACAGACAGTTCAGTTGCTCAGTCATATCTGACTCTTTGTGATCTCATGGACCATAGCAGGCCAGGTTTCACTGTCCATCACCAAATCCCGTAGCTTGCTCCAACTTATGTCCATCGAGTCAGTGATGCCATCCAACCATCTCATCCTCTGTTGCCTCTTTTCCTCCTGCCTTCAATCTTTCCCAACCAGGGTCTTTTCTAATGAGTGAGTTCTTCACTTAGGTGGCCATAATATTGGAGTTTCAGTTTCAGCATCAGTCCTTCCAGTGAATATTCAGGGCTGATTTCCTTTAGGATGGACTGGTTTGATCTCCTTGCAGTCCAAGGGACTCTCAAGAGTCTTTTCCAATACCACAGTTCAAAAACATCAATTCATCAGTGCTCAGCTTATTTCTTCTTCAAAAGCATCAATTCTTCAGTGCTCAGCAAGAATTCCTTAGAAAAAATGAAGTAGCCCTCATAGTCAACAAGAGTCCAAAATGCAGTAGTTGGGTGCAATCTCAAAAATGACAGAATGATCTCTGTTCATTTCCAAGGCAAACCATTCAATATTACAGTAATCCAAGTCTATGCCCCAATCAGTAATGCTGAAGAAGCTGAAGTTGAACTGTTCTTTGAAGACCTACAAGACCTTCTAGAACTAACATGCATTCCTGTCCCGCAGCCCCCCACCCCCCCACCCCACCCCCCACCCCCCTGCTCAAAGATGTCCTTTTTATTATAGGGGATTGGAATAAAAAGTAGGAAGTCAAGGGATACCTGGAGTAACAGGCAAATTTGGCCTTGGAGTACAGAATGAAGCAGGGCAATTGCTTAACAAAGTTTTGCCAAGAGAATACACTGGTCATAGCAAACACCCTCTTCCAACAACATAGGAGAAGATTCTACCTATGGACATTACCAGATGGTTAATACTGAAATCAGATTGATTATATTCTTTGCAGCAAAACTGGAGAAGCTCTATATAGTCAGCAAAACAAGAGTAGGAGCTGACTGTGGCTCAGATCATGAACTCGTTATTGCAAAAAGCAGAGATGTCACTTTGCTAAGAAAGGTTCACACAGTCAAAGCTATGTTCTTGGATGTGCGAGTTAGACCATAAACAAGTCTGATGGCTGAAGAATTGATGTTTTCAAATTGTGGTGCTGGTGAAGACCCTTGAGAGTTGCTTGGACTACAAGGAGGGAATCAACCCCAAATATTCATTGGAAGGACTGATGCTGAAGCTGAAGCTCCAATACTTTGGCAATATGGTGCAAAGAGCAGACTCATTTGAAAAGACTCCAATGCTGGAAATATTGAGGGCAAAAGGAGAAGAAGGTAGCAGAGGATGAGATGGTTAGGTATCATTACCAACTCAATAGGCAAGAATTTGAGCAGACTCCGTGAGACAGTGAAGGACAGGGAAGCCTGATGTGCTACAGTCCATGGAATCTCAAAGTACTGGACATGACTTAGTGACTGAACAACAACAACACAAGAATAAAATGGAATAGCACATGGACATAGCAGTAGCCTTCTTTGCTTTGTCCTCATCATAAAAACGTAAATTTGTTACTTTTCGTGCATACTTGATGAAAACTATGGCAGCAAGTTCCACTTCTATAGTCATTTCCCATTATTTTGTTTTCTTCTAACTCACACAAAATAGTATTACTTATGGCATAGGATTGTTTCCGATAGTTGCATAGTTGCACTAACATCCAACTTTATGATTTCCACCCTAGATCTCCTAAAGTGGTGCAGGTAATTCATTCAGAAGGAACGCTGGAGCTGTTATAAGCAGTTCACCCCTGGGAACTTATTCCCCTAGTGGCAGAAAAGTCCTCATGTAGTTTCATCAATGGAGGCTTTTGGGAGACATATGATCAGGCTGCTCATTGCCCTAAGAGCTAAAAATTCACTTTTGGAGATGTGACCCCAACCACTACCTTCTGATTAGTTTAAAGGGATTGCATCATTTTTCCTGAAGGTAATGAAAGGGGAAGACATAGAGCCTTTGTTTTGCGCACCCATCTTTACAGTGTGCGGCAAGGGGAACAAATAGCATATATGTAGTTTAAATGCTGTTATTACGATTCAAGTACAGTATTCTATAAACATTTATCATTTAAAAATCAATTGAAAATGAATATTATCATGTCTCTCCTGAAACTTTAAAGCCAATTAAAGTTGTTATGTTCAAACAATGCCTGGAAATACAAAATTCAACTATTTTTTTAACAAAAGATGTAAAAGTAGGGTTTATAAAACCTGCTAATTGGCCTTAAAACTGCTGTTTAGAAAAGCATTACAAATGTCCTCTTAGGAGCATATCAGATCATAAGGAAGAGCCTACAGTCAAACAACTCCCACAATCTGAAATTTATTGACTTTACCAAGGTATGCCCTACTTGTTACACACACATGCATATATAATTAAGTAGCATGTGTGAAATAATAGGCCATGAGATTGTAATCATTTATGTACCACTTACTTTCTCTAAATGTCAGCAAAGCTCTGGCTAATAGTCTTGGATCAATTGATAATTGTAACAGAAGGAGAATGTTGTTAATTAAATAGGCACCATAGCATAATCATTAGTAATTGGTTAACTTTGTGGGTTTTAAGTGTCAGACAAATCAGCAATTGGGATCTCCATTAACAATTGTGTCATCTTCTACAAATTACTATCTCTGAACTTTAAATTTTTTCATTTATAAACTGAGAATAATACCTCTGTGTGGTGTTATTATAAAGTTTAAATAATATTACACAGCCAAAGCTTGATAGGTGTTCATTGTTATTTTTATTAATTATAATAAAATTTGGCACCATTCAAGTTCTGTTCCACTAAAATTACATTAAGTAACTAAGCCACTGTAAAGGGTTGTTTACAAAGGTCAAATAATTTGGACTTCCTGATTTCAAGTAATATTGACAATTTGAATTTCTCAGTAGAAAAGGGGAATGTATATTTGATAAAAGAGATTAGAACCTGACTTACAAGTATCAGTATGGATAAGTATTGGGAATATATATTATTTTTATGAAGGAAAACATTTCTTAACTCTGTACACTGGAAAGGTTTAGAGCCAATTGTCAACTCAGTAGAAATGAGCAACCTAAGCAAACATTCTGTGGTCTCTAAATATTATTTCCCACTATAAAGGAACTAAGCCTCATTAGAAGCTGGCACACAAAATGTACAAGAAATGCATGGATTAATTTATAATGACCAGAATGCACGCAGACTATCATAGACTTTATGATTGTATTAAAAAGTTCAAGAGAACAACAGAAGCTTGAAGCTTCCACTGGCCAAGAATGGGACAAATTGAGCATTAGTAAGCATAGTAAACCTAAAAGATAAAAGATATCAAATTATATAAAACCCATGGAATCATGATAATATTAAAAAGAGAAGTGATACTGTTTAATAGTGATTTCACTTATTTTAAAATTGCCAAGTAAAGTATCAAGCACTTTCCTGACTTTTTATATATACTCTTCCATTGGAAATCAAATAGTAGATGATAATTTTCTCTTTATAGAAGTAAAGGAAAAAGAAAGGATGGTGCTAGAATATCACCATTTCTCAGCTCTAAAGGATGAATGGATTGAGATTTCTATTAGTAATGGCTGCCACTATCACAAAAAAGAGAAACAACTATATATATATAGTGTTTATATATATATGTGTATATATATATATAGTGTGTGTGTGTGTATATATATATATATACATACACACCTTCTGATAAGGGGACACAATATTGGCATGCAAATACCTTTGCCAAATAATTCCATGAAGAAATAAAGCTTGGACTTAATCAAATTCTCATTCCAATTTATAGAAAATACAGAGACTTCTGTTGAACATCACCACAGCACCATAGGGAAGTATCAGAAAAGGCACAGAATATGAGACACTTACAATGAACAACCTGGCACCTTCAACAAATAAATGACAAAGTTCAAGAGATGAGGGGATAGAGAGAAAAAAGAAGAAGAGGGGGGCATCTGTAGACTAAAGAGACATAAGAGCTTTATCAACCAATCAAAATGAACAGAATCTATTTGGATTCTGACTTTAAATAACAAACAATGAAAAAGAAAGAATATCTTTTATGTGGTGATTCAAAGAGTGAGTAGCCATTGGGCAATATTAAGAGACTGGTTAACCTTTTTACATGTGAAAATGTTATTATGGCTGTTTTATGAAAAATGGTAATTATATTTTGAAATTTCTGTGATATCTTTTCAGATAAAATGATTTAAAAAAACGTGGTCTTCGTATATAAAATTATTTGGCATGTATTTTTCAGATACTTTTTTCACTTCAATTCATTTTTTTATTTTTTATTTTTTTTTAAATTTTTTTATTTTGCTTAACTTTACAATATTGTATTGCTTTTACAATACATCAAGATGGATCCACCGCCAGTATACACGTGTTCCCCATCCTGAACCCTCCTCCCTCTCCCCTCCCCACACCATCCCTCCAGGTCGTCCCTAAGCTTTTTAAAATGTGGAACTAGCCCTAAGATCATGTGGCTATAAGTGGAGCAACAGGTTGACATGTCTGCTTCAAGCCTCTCCTCAACTCCCCAAGGACAAGGACTGTGGCTCATTCTCTCTCTATTCTGAGGGCCTAGAATAATGCTGTTAGAGTTGGTGCTGAAGAAATATTTGCTTGAACTCATGTTGAACTCAGCTGTGTACTAATAATATTATCACAAATAATAAATATTCTTCCATATGAGTGAAAGACTGAGCTTTTTAAATAGATAAATAAAACAAAATGTTTTATAATAAATAATTATATATAAAATAAATAATAAACAAAATATATTTATTTTATTCATAATAAATATAATAAATAATATGTAGATTTATAATAAATGAAATAAATGTGTTTTATTTTTATAAAATAAAGTAAAAAGAAATAAAATTAAACAATAAAATAAAAATTTACTAAGCTTTTAAAAATGTGGAGCTAACCTTCAGACATGTAGCTATAATTGGAACAACAGGTTGACATGTCTGCTTTAAGCCTCTCCTCAGCTCCCCAAGGACAAGGACTATGGCTCATTAACTCTCTCTCCTGAGTGCTTAGAATAATGCTGTTATAGTTGATGCTGAAGAAATATTTGTTTGAACTCATGTTGAACTCAACTGGGTACTAATCATATTATCACAAATAATAAATATTCTTCCATATGAGTGAAACACACACTAAGCTTTCCCATTCATCTGGTCACAGGACAAGAGGCTTTACAAAAGCAAACATATAAGTTTTCCTATGAGAAAATTTATTTCAATTGTTAGCTGAATTAGACTTAATTTCATGCTGTGTGTTTTTCAGGACAAGAAAAGAAAATGGAAAGACGATGCACTTAATACTTTCCTTGTGTGTTGCTGCTACTGCTAAGTCGCTTCAGTCTTGTCCGACTCTGTTCGACCCCAGAGACGGCAGCCCACCATGCTCTCCCGTCCCTGGGAGTCTCCAGGCAAGAACATTGGAGTGGGTTGCCATTTCCTTCTCCAGTGCATGAAAGTGAAAAGTGAAAGTGAAGTCTCTCAGTCATGTCTGACTCTTAGCGACCCCATGGACTGCAGCCTACCAGGCTCCTCCGTCCATGGGATTTTCCAGACGGGCGTACTGGAGTGGGTTGCCATTGCCTTCTCCTCTTTGTGTGTTACTACCATTTAATCCTCACAGGAGTGGTTGGTGACATTTGAAACATTTTACAGTGGAGGATGCAGTGGATTGGGGAGGGGCTATCAGTGAGCTTAACAGACTTTTAAACTTACCTCAAGAGTATGAAGTAGATTCATACCAATTTGTCTGATTCCATACTTATATTCCATACTTATATATGCTCCTTTCAATTAGAGTAAACCTCTTAGAATAGGAAAGTAGGTGACTATTCTCCTTATGGCAGTCAAAAGGACCCATTAACTGTTTTTCATGTTGTATTAGACATCTACACATGAAACAGAGCCCAGGAAAACTAGGGTTGTATTTCAAAGGAAACCTCTCCAGAGAGAAGTTGAAGGTGATTCTATATTCAGGTAATTTACAGTCATTGTGGACCAGAATATTATCTTTTCTGATGTAGTTTAAAAAATCACAAGTACAAACAAAATTAGGAAAATGTGTATGAGGCCTCTTATAAATATAAGAAAGTGGTCATACAGATTCTTAAAGTCAATTGTGTCATAAATGAGTTGAAAATGTGATCTTAACCGACAAGCCTATATTTAAAAGCTACAGTTCTGATAAATAACTAACCTACTCATAACACAGCCAGCTTTATCATTTGGACACAGTTGTCTAGCTAATCATTGCATCACTTATTAATTTAACTAACTTTTACTTTGCCTTGTTTGCAAAGTGTTTTGAACGCATTTATGAAATCCTGCAGTACTCACTCTATGGCAGATAAAACAGATTATGAAGTTACCTTCCTGAGGCAATGTTGATTGTTATAAAGATGACTCTATATTAAATTATTTTTATATGAGATACTATATGGAATATCTAAGGATTTTATCTACATATATATTTGTTCTTTTTCCAGTTCTATATGGCCCCATTAAGAAATGCAATATGATTACACTATGTTCCCCATTTTGGTGTCTTTACACAAAGAAATACCCTAGTTGCCTTTTAAAGAACTTAGCAGCAACACTGTTATTTGCTGACTGTCTCAACTTAAGCCAAAAAATATAGTTCATAGAGCAATAAAAGCAATATTCTTAATTTAAATCTGAGGCCCCTGGGATAGTGTGTTATTGTTATCATCTCTGGATACAACTTTAAAAGCTATATATTTTTTTTTCTCAAGCATTATTCCTTGGGCATATATTAAAAGATCTGATTTTCATAAACAGAACAATTGTACATTATAGTTCAAATAAGATAACATGCTGTGAAGAGTTTCATAATGAATAATTTGTAATCTCAAGTGTCAATTACACCTTTAGAAAAGCTTCTATACCTCAATCTGTGGAGTGAGCCGTGACGCAGGCAGAATTGTAGGAAATGCCATACCAAGTAGTCAAAGGAAACAAGGTCTAAAAGCTGGAGAGAAACAAGCCAGTCTGAAAGGTGACTTACCTAATGTTAAATTAATGTTAAAAACTGTTAAATTGATGTTAAGGATTAATTAGAAAGATAAATTGCTTAGCAGAATGTTGCTGTTGTTGTCGCTGTTTAGTCACTAAGTTGTGTCCCCCTCTTTGTGACCCCATGGACTGAAGCACACCAGGCTTCCATGCCCTTTACTATCTTCCAGAGTTTCCTCAAACTCATGTACATTGAGTCTGTGATGCCATCCAACCATCTCATCTTTTGTTGAACCCTTCTACTCTTGCTTTCCATCTTTCCCAGCATCAGGGTCTCTTCCAATGATCCAGCTCCTCGCACCAGGTTGCCAAAGTATTGGAGCTTCAGCATCAATACTTGTGATGAATATTCAGGACTGATTTCCTTTAGGATTGACTGGTTTGATCTCCTTGCAGTCCAAGGGACTCTCAAGAGTCTTCTCCAACACCACAGTTTGAAAACATCAAACTTTTGTCACTCAGGCTTCTTTATGGTCCATCTCTCACATCTTTGCATGACTACTGGTAAAACCATAGCTTTGACTATGAAAAGGCTTAATAGTTTGGACTTGTTTAAATTCAATGAACAAATGTGAGTTTTCTATATAAATTGGTATTTTCTTTTGACACCAAACAACTTTCTTCACAAAGCTGATCTAACCAAGTATTACACCATGGGGGCTCCCCTTGTGGCTAAGATGGTAAAGAATCTGCTTGCAATGTAGGAGACCTGAGTTTGATCCCTGGGTCAGGAAGATCCCCTGGAGAAGGGAATGGCTACCCACTCCAGTATTCTTGCCTGGAGAATTCAATGGACAGAGGACCCTGGTGGGCTACAGTCCATGGTGTCACAGTTTGGCACAACTGAAGGGACTAACACTTCAGTTTCTTTTGTCACAAAATGATTGTTCTCAAGGTCAGAACCACAATGCTTACATTTGTAGGACACTAACATCTACAGAAATTTTTCTGTAGAAATTCTGACAACTTGACTCACTGGGGCGATTTGGCTGGTATACCCGTATCTATGTTTTGGTGCTCCAGAGAAATTTGATATCAAAAGCATCCTTGAATTCCTTGTGCTACTGCTTTTAATTTATGCAGCAAAGCAGATTTTGTATTTTAAACAGCTTGCGCCAAAATTCCTCTTGAGGAGAGGACTGTCTTTGGCTGTGAACACTTGGCTAGGTTTTGAAATTGTGAACACAATATTAACAAAAAGATCTAAAGAAAGATAGCACTAAAAGAAGTAACTAAATACTCTGCATAAGAGGTTAAAGCAAGTCTTGGGCTTGGGAGAACAACAAGAGAGCAAAGCAGAGAAGATGAAGGTGAGACAGTGAGGAAGGGAGGAAATAAACTGTGTGACAAAGGATTAGAGCTTGCAGGGAAACAGAGCTAAGGCAGAAACCCTATTCAGGGTGTATGCAGATATTTTTGAAGCAGGAATGTCTTCTTTTGTGGAAGATAACTTAATCTTTCTCTGCTGACCAAAATTTTTAGTGAAATTTGCTACACGTACACATTTTTGATTCAGAATTCTGTTAAGAGGATACTGTCAGAGCAATTGCCAGGATGATTCAGAGATGAGAGAAGTGATTCATATACAAAAAGAAATTCATTTATACCTGCAGAAAATATTTATTGAGTTATCTGTCAAGCACTTTTCTAAATTTTGAAGACATAGTAGTGACTAAAATCAATGAAAGTCTCTGCCATTAAGAGGAGCTTATATCTAGTGCAAAGGCAGAAAATAAACACGTTGATCAAATTAGTAAGTTATCCGCTAAGGTTATGAATAGAAATAAAACTATGTATAATTGGAGATGGAAAAGAAGGAGATACATGTTTAAATTATGTGTGAGGAATCTCAGAGAAGGCGAAGTTTGAGCAAAGGTTTAAAGAGTATAAGAGTAAGCCACACTAATTGTGAAGGAGTACATTTCAGGCAACAAGAACAGTTGTGATCTGTTGGGATATGTTCCAGGGGCAGCAAAAAATCAGTGTGGTTGGAGTGAGATGAAGTCAGAGCAATAATGAGGCCAGATAATGCAACAGCATTTCTAAGATACTGTAAGAACTTGGGCTTTTACTCTGAGTGAAACAGGATGCTAGCAAAAGATTTTGAGTAGAAAACTACCCTTTTTAGTTGTCCCACCATCTTTGGATATTCTGTTGTATAATTTTCTTTTAGTCTTTGCTCCTTGCTTTTTGAGGATTGTATTGATACAGCCTCTAGCTCAGAGTTTCATCAACCATGTCCAGTTTACTAATGAACCCACTAAAAGTATCCTTCATTTTTGTTACAGTATATTTTTTATCTCTAGCATTTCTTTTTGATTCTTAAGATTTCCATCTCTCTGCTTACATTGTTAATAAAAATCTGATCCTGTATGCTGTCTACTTCATCCATTAGCACCCTTGCCATATTAATCGTAACTGTTTTAAATTCACAGTCTAATTCCATATCTGGTTCTGATACTTGCTCTGTCTCTTCAAACTGTATTTTTTGCCTTTCACATGCCTTGTAATTTTTCGTTGATAGTCAGACATGATGTACTGGCCCACTATAATTGATCTTCAGTAGTGTTGTGGTGAGGAGCAGGGGTGGGGGACCTATGATTAGGTCTCAGTCTTTTAGTGAACTTGTGCCTTTGGAATGTGAACTTCACATGTTGCTCAGTTTGTTTGTTTGTTTGTTTTTCCTTCCCCTCTTAGGTGTAACAGAATGGCTAGAGTGGATTGGAGCTAGATATTTTCCTTTTCCCATATGAAAGATTAGAATTAGTTGCAGTCGAGTATTCCCCTTGCCCAGTGTCAGTCCAACAGACTAATATGGTTAAAATAATATTATGGTTAACTAGTTCCCCTGAGATCAAACCTTGTTAAGAAGAGTGTTTTGACATGTTTTAAAATCGTTACTTTTCTTCTCTTCCTATAGGAAGCACAATGGAATTTTTCTATAATGTTTCTGTGACACCTGGTCAAACTCCTGCAGGCAAATCTCACAATATTGTGGGGTTCCCCTCAAGACTTGATCCCTCTGGAGTTTCAACTCTCAGCTTTGCCTACACTGAGCCTCCAGCAAATCATCAATTACAATTCAAGCTTTTCTATTCAGGCACCAGCTTGCATTGTGGTTTCTACTGGCAAGTCTGTGTTCCTGTAAGTTAGGACTCTATATTTGCTCCCATATAAACTAGAAAATTTTTTTTCTATTTCTGTGAAAAATGTTATTGACATTTTGAAAGAAATTGCATTGCATCTGTAGATTGCTTTTGGTAGAGTGGACATTTTAACAATATTAATTTTTCTAATCCATAAACATGGAGCATCTTTTCATTTATTTGTGTCTTCTTCAATTTCTTTCATCAGTTTTATTGTTTTCATGTACAGATCTCCCAAATCATCCCCAAGAAAAAGAATTGCAAGAAGGCAAAATGTTTGTCTGAGGAGGCCTTATAAATAGCTGAGAAATTAAAATGAGCAAAACCAATAAAGAATAGAAAACATATACCCAACTTAATGTAGAGTTCCAGAGAATAGCAAAGAGAGATAAGAAAACCTTCCTCAGTGAGCAATGCAAAGAAATAGAGGGGAACAATAGAATGGGAAAGACTAGAGATCTCTTTAAGAAAATTAGAATTACCGAGGGAACATTTCATACAAAGATAGGCACAATAAAGGACAAAAACAGCAAGGACCTAGCACAAGCAGATGAAATTAAGAAAATGTGGCAAGAATACACAGAAGAAATGTACAGAAAAGCTCTTAATGACTGAGTTAACCATGATGATGTGGTCACTCACCTAGAACCAGATATCTGGAATGTGAAGTCAATGGGCTTCAGGAAGCATTACTATGAACAAAGTTAGTGGAGGTGATGGGATTCCAGTGGAGCTATTTCACATCATAAAATATGATGCCATTAAAGTGCTGCTTTCATTATGACAGCAAATTTGGAAAACTCAGCAGTGGCTACAGGACTCGAAAAGTCAGGTTTCATTCCAATCCTAAACAATGCTAAAAGAAAAACAATGCTAAAGAATGTTCAAATTACTGTACAATTGCACTCATTTCACATACCAGCAAGATTATGCTCAAAATCCTTCAAACAAGGCTTCAGTAGCACATGAACTGAGAACTTTCAGATGTACAAGCTAGATTTAGAAAAGGTAAAGGAACCAGATATCAAACTGTGAACATCTGTTGGATCACAGAAAAAGCAAGGGAATCCCAAAATATAAATCTACTTCTTATTCACTGATTATGCTAAAGCCTTTGATTGTGTGCATCAAAACAAACTGTGAAATATTCTTAAAGAGATGGGGATACTAGACCTCCTAGCCTACTCCAGAGAAACTGTATGCAGGACAAGAAGCAACAGTTAGAACCGGGCATGGAACAATGGACTGGCTCAAAATTGGGAAAGGAGTATATCAAGGCTGTATATTGTCACCCTGCTTATTTAACTTATATAACTTTTATATAGACTACATCATGAAAAATGCTGGACTAGGAAGAATTTCCAGGCTAGAAAATGCCTTGGAAGTATAGCTATGTCAAATCTAGACAGCGTTTTAAAAAGCAGAGACATCACTTTGCTGAGAAATGTCAAAGCTATGGTTTTTCCAGTAGTCATATATAGATGTGAAAGTTGGGCCATAAACAAGGCTGAAAGCTGGAGAATTGACACTTTTGAACTGTGGTGCTGGGGAAGACTCTTGAGAGTCCCTTGGACAGCAAGATCAAATCAGTCAATCCTAAAGGAAATGAACCCTGACTATTGGAGATGGTTGGATGGCATCACCAACTCAATGGACATGAATTTGTGCAAATTCCAGGAGCTGGTGAAGGACAAGGAAGCCTGGCATACTTCAGTCCATGGGGTTGCAAAGAGTCAGACATGACTGAGAGACTGAATTAAACTGATAAACTGTAAAGACTAATGCTGAAACTGAAGCTCCAATACTTTGGCCACCTGATGCAAAGAGCTGACTCACTTGAAAAGACCCCAATGCTGGGAAAAATTGAGGGCAAAAGGAGAAGGGGGCAACAGAGGATGAGATGCTTAGATGGCATCACTGACTCAATGGACATGAGTTTCAGCAAACTCAAATAGACAGTGAAGAACAGGGAAGCCTCGTGTGATGCATTCCATGGGGTCTCAAAGAATGGGACTCAACTTAGTGACTGAACAATAACAGATCTCTCACCTTTTGGTTTAAGAATTCCCGGTATCATAATGGTATTATTCACAACAATTATGATGTTCGTCTTAGATATATTTTGAGGTGAGGTCTGTGTATATTCTGAATATATTGGATACAAGTTTGAGAAAGAGAGGACTCAATATAACCATAAATCGCTCTAAGATTTGTACTCCTAGAAAGTAGACAGCTTGAATTATCATTAGGTGAGATGTGGAAGAAAGAGGTAAAGTTGGAAGTTTGAGGGAAAAGTTTATGAATAGAGTCTTGGGCATGTTAACTTTAATATAACTATTTGGTATTCAAGTGGAGATGTCAAGTACACATTGGATAAATGAGTCTGGAGTTCAGGAAGAGGAACGAGAGAAAGATATAAAATTTGGGAACTTGGGTATGCATATAATATTTAAAGTTTTGAGAATATGTAAGATCCCAAGAGAGTGTAAATACAGAAAAAAAAAAATGCACCGTAATTCAAAGTTAAGAGATCACAAATTTTGTAAAATCAAAAAGAATGAGAAATAGATACAACAATTTATGAATCCAGGAAAGAAAAGCTTGACAAGAACATTGAAATTCAAGAAAAAGTGAATGCGAGTATTGAGTCAAATCTCATACACATGGTGACTTTATTTGATCCCTATGAGAATACTATATGAATTCATTGCTAGAGTTTCTTTCTACCTTAACCATTGGAATTCAACACCAGTGGGATAAATACAAGTTTGTTTGTTGTTTGTTTGTTTTTTGCATTAGTTCAGTTCAGTTCAGTCACTCAGTCATGTCTGACTCTTTGCGACCCCATGAACCGCAGCACGTCAGGCCTCCCTGTCCAATACCAACTCCCAGAATCTACCCAAGCCCATGTCCATCAAGTCGGTGATGCCATCCAACCATCTCATCCTCTGTCTTCCCCTTCTCCTCCTGCCTTCAATCTTTTCCAGCATCAGGGTCTTTTCAAATGATTCAGTTCTTCCCATCAGGTGTACAAAATATTGGAGTTTCAGTTTCAGCATCAGTCCTTCCAATGAATATTCAGGACTGATTTCCTTTAGGATGGACTGGTTGGATCTCCTTGCAGTCCAAGGGACTCTTAATAGTCTTCTCCAACACCATAGTTTAAAAGCATCAATACTTCTGCACTCAGCTTTCTTTATATTCCAACTCTCACATCCATACATGACTACTGGAAAAACCATGGCTTTGACTAGACAGACCTTTGTTGGCACAGTATTGTCTCTGCTTTTCAATATGCTGTCTAGATTTGTCATAACTTTTATTTCAAGGAGCAAGCATCTTTTAATTTCATGAGTAATTTCATTACTAATTTGCATTAGTAGTCCTGCCTAAAATGCATGGTCTTATGGATTTGTTAAAGGCAGATCAGATCAGATCAGATCACTCACTCAGTCGTGTCCGACTCTTTGCGACCCCATGAATTGCAGCACTCCAGGCCTCCCTGTCCATCACCAACTCCCAGAGGTCACTGAGACTCACATCCATCAAGTCAGTGATGCCATCCAGCCATCTCATCCTCTGTCGTCCCCTTCTCCTCCTGCCCTCAATCCCTCCCAGCATCAGAGTCTTCTCCAATGAGTCAACTCTTCGCATGAGGTGGCCAAAGTACTGGAGTTTCAGCTTTAGCATCATTTCTTCCAAAGAAATCCCAGGGCTGATCTCCTTCAGAATGGAGGCTGGATCTCCTTTCAGTCCAAGGGACTCTCAAGAGTCTTCTTCAACACCACAGTTCAAAAGCATCAATTCTTCGGCCCTCAGCCTTCTTCACAGTTCAACTCTCACATCCATACATGACCACAGGAAAAACCATAGCCTTGACTAGACGGACCTTTGTTGGCAAAGTAATGTCTCCGCTTTTGAATATGCTATCTAGGTTGGTCATAACTTTCCTTCCAAGGAGTAAGCGTCTTTTAATTTCATGGCTGCAGTCACCATCTGCAGTGATTTTGGAGCCCAGAAAATAAAGTCTGACACTGTTTCCACTGTTTCCCCAACTATTTCCCATGAAGTGATGGGACCAGATGCCATGATCTTTGTTTTCTGAATGTTGAGCTTTAAGCCAACTTTTTCACTCTCCACTTTCACTTTCGTCAAGAGGCTTTTGAGTTCCTCTTCACTTTTTGCCATAAGGGTGGTGTCATCTGCATATCTGAGGTTATTGATATTTCTCTTGGCAATCTTGATTCCAGCTTGTGTTTCTTCCAGCCCAGCGTTTCTCATGATGTACTCTGCATATAATTTAAATAAACAGGGTGACAATATACAGCTTTGATGAAGTCCTTTTCCTATTTGGAACCAGTCTGTTGTTGCATGTCCAGTTCTAACTGTTGCTTCCTGACCTGCATACAAATTTCTCAAGAGGCAGATCAGGTGGTCTGGTATTCCCATCTCTTTCAGAATTTTCCACAATTTATTGTGATCTACACAGTCACAGGCTTTGGCATAGTGAATAAAGCAGAAATAGATGCTTTTCTGGAACTCTCTTGCTTTTTCCATGATCCAGCGGATGTTGGCAATTTGATCTCTGGTTCTTCTGCCTTTTGAGACTTATTAAAAGCAGTTTTAAGAGGGAAGTTTATAGTGAAACAGGCCTACTTCAAGAACATGAAAAAATCTCAAATAAACTTAACTTTTCACCCATAGGAATTAGAAAAAGAAGAAACAAATCTCAATATAAGAAGAAATAATAAGATAATAAAGATCAGAATAGAAATAAAAAATAGAAACACCAATAAAATGGACAACCAAGAAAAAAATGGACAAATTCCTAAAAATGTATACTCTGCAAAGATTGAAACAAAAACAAATAGAAAATATAAACAGACCAATTACCAGTATCAGACAAAAACAAAACAAAACTGCCAAAAAACAAAATTTCAGAACCAGATGGCTGTACAGAGGCATTCTATCAAAAATTTTAAAGAAGGTTAATGCTTATCTTTCTCCAAGTACTCCAGAAATGTGAAGAGGAAGGGACACTTCCAAACTCACTTTAAAAGGTCAGCCTGATGTTAAAACCAAAAATTCTACAAAAAAAGAAACTAACAGATCAATATTCCTGGTGAATGTAAATGCAAAACTCCTCAACAACTCATCAACGATATTAGTAAAACAAATTCACTCACATATAAAAAGGATCATATATCATGATCAAGTGGGATTTATTCCAGGTTTGCAAGAGTGTCAATAGTAGGAAATCAATGTGATACACCACATCATGAAAATGAAGCATAAAAGTCACCTTATCATTTCAATAGATGCAGAAAAAGCTTTTGACAAAATTTAAATGCATTCGTGATAAAAACTCTTAACAAATTTGGTATAGTGGGAACATATAACATAGTATAACATAGTAAACGCCATTTATGATAAACTCACAGCTAACATTATACCCAATGATGAAAATTGAATGCTTTTGCTCTAAAACAAGGGGAAAGACAAGGATGTGAACTCTCACTAATTTTATTTAACATAATATTAGGAGTCCTAGCTCTAGTAACCAGATGGTTAAAATAAAATAAAATTAAAAGCATCCAAACTTGAAGAGAAGAAATAAAACTGTCACTATTTGCAGATGACACTATATTATTTATTGAAAACCCTAAAGATACTAACAAAAACTATTAGAAATAATAAATGTGGTAAAGTTATAAAATATGTAGAAATAAGCTGAATTTCTATACACTAAAAATGAACTACCTGAAAGAAAAATCAAGAAAACAATTCAATTTGCAATCAAAGCAAAAAGAATAAAATGCCTTGGAATAAATTTAACCAAGTAGGTAGAATGCATGTACTCTGAAAACCATAAAACATTGATGAAGGAAGCTGACGATGATACGAATAGATTAAAATATATCTTATATTCATGGATTTGATTAATTAATATTGCTAAAATGCCCATACTACTCAAAGCAATCTATAAATTTAATGAAATCCCTATCAAAATATAGCATTTTTCACAGAACTAGAACTAAAATTTCTATGGAAACACAAATTACCCTGAACAGCCAAAGAAATATTGAGGGAAAAAAAGAACAAAACCTGATATATTCCAGTCCCTGACTTAAAACTATATACAAGTTACAGTAATAAAATGTGTGGTACTGGCACATGTAATGGACACTAGGTCAATGGAACAGAATATAGAGCTGAGAAATAAACCCTCACACATCTCACACATGTGGTCAATTAATCTAGGACAAAAGAGGTGAGAATATAAAAGAGGGAAAAGACAGTTTCCACAATAAGTGGTACCTGGAAAACTGGACAGTTCAGTTCAGTTGCTCAGTCATGTCTGACCCTTTGTGACGTCATGGACTGTGGCATGCCAGGCTTCCCTGTTCATCACCAACTCCCAAAGCTTGCTCAAACTCATGTTCACTGAGTTGGTGATGCCATCCAACCATCTCATCCTCTGCTGTCCCCTTGTCCTCCTGCCATCAATCTTTCCTAGAATCAGGGTATTTTTCAAAGAGTCAGTTTTTCTCATCAGATAGCCTAAGTATTGGAGTTTCGGCTTCAGCACAAGCCCTTCCAATGAATATTCAAGGTTGGTTTCCTTTAGAATTTACTAGTTTGACCTCCTTATAGTCCATGGCACTTGCAAGAGTCTTATCCAATACCACAATTCAAAAGCATCAATTCTTCAGCTCTCAGTTTTCTTTATGGTCCAGCTCTCACATCCATGCATGACAACTGAAAAAACCATAGCTTTGACAAGATGGAAGATTGTTGACAAAGTAATGTCTCTGTTTTTCAATATGCTGTCTAGGTTTGGCATAGTTTTTTTTTTTTTTTTCCCAAGGAGCAAGTGTCTTTTAATTTAATGGCTGCAATCATGGAAAACTGGACAGTTACATGCCAAAAAATGAAAGAAACAAATTAGAACATATTCTCTCACCATAAAAATTAACTCAAAATGTATTAAAAATTTACATGTAAGACCTAAAGATGTGAAACTCTTAGAAGACAATATAGACAGTATGCTCTTTGGCAGTCTTAGCAATATTCTTTTGGATCTGTCTCCTCAGGCAAGGGAAACAATAATAAGAAGGAAACAAATGGAACCTAATCAAACTAAAAAGCTTTTGTCCAGCAAAGAATACCATTGACAAATGAAAAGACCACCTGCTGAATGGGAGAAGATATTTGTCAATGATGTGTATCATAAGGACTTAATATTCAAGATATATAAGGAGTCATACAATTCAACATCAAAAGAAACTAAACAATTCAGTTAAAATGTGGGTAGAAACTTGAATGGGTATTTTTCCAATGAAGATGTATGATGGCCAACAGACACATGAAATGATGCTCAACATAATCATCGGGGAAATGAAAATGAAAGCCACAATAAGATACCATCTCACACCTATTAGAACGTCTATTATAAAAAAGACAATAAATAACACGTGCTGGTAAGGGTGTGTATAAAAAGGAACCCTAGTACACTCTTGCTGGAATTGCGGATTGCTGCAACCACTATGGAAAACAGTATGGAGTTTCCTCAAATAATTAAAAATAGAACTACTATATGATTCAGCAATTAGACTCCCGGGTATTTATCTGAAGAAAATGAAAACACTAATTAGAAAAGATATAGGTACCATAGTGTTTGAAAGTGAAAGTGAAGTCTCTCAGTCGTGTCCGACTCTTTGTGACCCCATGGACTGTAGCCCACCAGGCTCCTCCGTCCATGGGATTCTCCAGGCAAGAATACTGGAGTGGGTTCCCATTTCCTTCTCCAACCATAGTGTTTATAGCAGCATATTTACATTAGCAATATATAGACACAATCAAAGTCCATCAAAAGATGAATTTATAAAGAAGTTATGGTGTGTGTGTGTATACATACACACACACACACACATATAATCAGTTCAGTTCAGTCGCTCAGGAGCGTCCGACTTTTTTGCAACCCCATGGACTGCAGCATGCCAGTCTTCCCTGTCCATCACCAACTCCCGGAGCTTACTCAAACTCTCATCCATTGAGTCGGTGATGCCATCCAACAATCTCATCCTCTGTCTTCCCCTTCACTTCCCACCTTCAATCTTTTCCAGCATCAGGGTCTTTCCCAGTGAGTCAGTTCTTCACATCAGGTGGCCAAAGTATTGGAGTTCCAGCTTTACCATCAGTCCTTCCAATGAATATTCAGGACTGATTTCCTTCAGTATGGACTGGTTTGATCTCCTTGCAGTCCAAGGGACTCTCAAGAGCCTTCTCCACCACCACAGCTCAAAAGCATCAATTCTCTGATGCTTAGCTTTCTTTATAGTCCAAATCTCACATCCACACATCCGACTACTGGAAAAACCATAGCTTTAGCAATGTCTTTTTTTTTTTTTTTTTTCAGATTTTTTGTAAAATCGATAGTAATAGACTTATACATATATCACATATATGTTTTATATATGTATATGTGCTATATACATAATAATAATACCATAATATTTAAACAATATATTTAATATATATTATTATGTCACTATATTAATAATGTGATGAGTAATTGTATCATTATAATGTATATAATAAAATTAATATATTAACAAAGTATTATTATTGTATTATCATAGATAATGTATATACATATATAAAACATATATACAAAATATATGTATAAAACTATTGCAATATTTCTCAACCATTAAAAAGAATGAAATAGTGCCATTGGTGGCAACATAAATGTCCATGGAGGGTATTATGCTTGGTGAAACAAGTCACCCAGAGAAATAAAAACACCCTATATTTTCATTTGTATTTGGAATATGAAAAACAAACAAAAACTGAACCAATATAACAAAACAGAACCAAACTCACAGGTACTAAGAAAAAACTAGTGGTTACCAGAAAGAAGAAGGGTGGAGAGAGTGGTGAAATAAGTGAAAGGGATTTAGAAGTACAAGTTACCAGTTATAAATCAATGCTACAAGGATACAATGTGCAGCAGAGGGGATGTAGCCAATAAAATAACTTCTATGGTATGCAGTCTTTACCAATTTCAAATTACTGTTGTACCTCTGAAAGTATAAGTAAGTTGTGCATGTGTGCTAAAGTTGTTCCAGTCATGTATGACTCTTTGCGAACCCATGCACCATAGCTCTTCAGGCTTCTCTGTCCATGGGATTCTCCAGACAAGAATACTGGAGTGGACTGTCATTTCCTTTTCCAGGGGAATCTTCCCAACCCAGGGCTTGAAACAGCGTCTTTTATGTCTCTTGCATTGGCAGGCAGGTTCTTTACCACTACTACCACAACTAAGATAAAAACATATGGTACAACTGAACAAAAGGTGTTGAAGGGGTGAGGAGTGGCTCATTTCTGCAAACCCAGAAATATCAGAGTAATCAGAGGACTTAACTTTAAATGCATCTACCCGTTCCATGTCAATACCTAACTCTTCCCTATCCAGGCCCTGACTTTAGCAAAAGAGGCTTACTGAGGCTGAAAGTTCAGCCTTCTCTGACACTGTTACTCTTATAATGGAATCCTGTGCCTAGTCCTTTTCCGCTTTTTAAATTGTTCATGGATAGAGTGCCTGATGAACTATGGAATGAGGTTCGTGACATTGTACAGGAGACAGGGATCAAGACTATCCCCATGGAAAAGAAATGCAAAAAAGCAAAATGGCTGTCTGGGGAGGCCTTACAAATAGCTGTGAAAAGAAAAGAAGCGAAAAGAAAAGGAGAAAAGGAAATATATAAACATCTGAATGCAGAGTTTCAAAGAATAGCAAGAAGAGAAAAGAAAGCCTTCTTCAGTGATCAATGCAAAGAAATAGAGGAAAACAACAGAATGGGAAAGACTAGGGATCTCTTCAAGAAAATCAGAGATACCAAAAGAACATTTCATGTAAAGATGGGCTCGATAAAGGACAGAAATCCTATGGACCTAACAGAAGCAGAAGATATTAAGAAGAGGTGGCAAGAATACACAGAAGAACTATACAAAAAAGATCTTCACGACCCAGATAATCATGATGGCGTGATCACTGACCTAGAGCCAGACATCCTGGAATGTGAAGTCAAGTGGGCCTTAGAAGGCATCACTAAAAACAAATCTAGTGGAGGTGATGGAATTCCAGTGGAGCTATTCCAAATCCTGAAAGATGAGGCTGTGAAAGTGCTGCACTCAATATGCCAGCAAATTTGGAAAACTCAGCAGTGGCCACAGGACTGGAAAAGGTCAGTTTTCATTCCAATCCCAAAGAAAGACAATGTCAAAGAATGCTCAAACTACCACACAATTGCACTCATCTCACACGCTAGTAAAGTAATGCTCAAAATTCTCCAAGCCAGGCTCCAGCAATATGTGAACCGTGAACTTCCTGATGTTCAAGCTGGTTTTAGAAAAGGCAGAGGAACCAGAGATCAAATTGCCAACATCCGCTGGATCATTGAAAAAGCAAGAGAGTTCCAGAAAAACATCTATTTCTGCTTTATTGACTATGCCAAAGTCTTTAACTGTGTAGATCACAATAAACTATGGAAAATTCTCAAAGAGATGGGAATACCAGACCACCTGATCTGCCTCTTGAGAAATTTGTATGCAGGTCAGGAAGCAACAGTTAGAACTGGACATGGAACAACAGACTGGTTCCAAATAGGAAAAGGAGTACGTCAAGGCTGTATATCATCACCCTGTTTATTTAACTTATATGCAGAGTACATCATGAGAAATGCTGGACTGGAAGAAACACAAGTTGGAATCAAGATTGCTGGGAGAAATCTCAATAACCTCAGAAATGGAGATGACACCACCCTTATGGCAGAAAGTAAGAGGAACTAAAAAGCATCTTGATGAAAGTGAAAGTGGAGAGTGAAAAGGTTGGCTTAAAGCTCAACATTCAGAAAACGAAGATCATGGCATCTGGTCCCATCACTGCATGGGAAATAGATGGGGAGAAAGTGGAAACAGTGTCAGACTTTATTTTTCTGGGCTCCAAAATCACTGCAGATGGCGACTGCAGCCATGAAATTAAAAGACGCTTACTCCTTGGAAGGAAAGTTATGACCAACCTAGATAGCATATTCAAAAGCAGAGACATCACTTTGCCAACAAAGGTTCGCCTAGTCAAGGCTATGGTCTTTCCTGTGGTCATGTATGGATGTGAGAGCTGGACTGTGAAGAAGGCTGAGTGCCAAAGAATTGATGCTTTTGAACTGTGGTGTTGGAGAAGACTCTTGAGAGTCCCTTGGACTGCAAGGAGATCCAACCAGTCCATTCTGAAGGAGATCAGCCCTGGGATTTCTTAGGAAGGAATGATGCTAAAGCGGAAACTCCAGTATTTTGGCCACGTCATGCGAAGAGTTGACTCATTGGAGAAGACTCAGATGTTGGGAGGGATTGGGGGCAGGAGGAGAAAGGGACGATAGAGGATGAGATGGTTGGATGGCATCACTGACTGGATGGATGCGAGTCTGAATGACCTCCGGGAGTTGGTGATGGACAGGGAGGCCTGGTGTGCTGCGATTCATGGGGTCGCAAAGAGTCGGACAGGACTGAGTGACTGATCTGATTTGATCTGATCTGACTGTTCATGGGGTTCTCAAGGCAAAATACTGAAATGGTTTGCTCTCCCCTTCTCCACGTTTTGTCAGAACTCTCCACCATGACCCATCCGTCATGGGTGGCCCTATATGGCATGACTCAGGTTCACTGAGTTGGACAAGGCTGTGTTCCATGTGATCAGTTTGATTAGTTTTCTGTGATTGTAGTTTTCATTCTCTTGCCCACTGACAGGTACGGATAAGAGGCTTACAGAAGCTTCCCGATGGGAACAACTGATTGGGTCTTGTTCTGATGGGCAGGCCATTCTCAGTAAAACTTTAATCCAATATCCATTGATGGATGGGGCTCCCTTCCTGCTGCTTCACCTGAGACCAAACTATGGTGGAGGTAATGAAGATAATGGCGGCCTCCTTTAAAAGATCTTGTGTGCACTGCCGCACTCAGTGCCCCTGACCTTGCAGCAGACCACTGCTGACCCATGGCTCTGCTAGAGACTCCTGGACACTTACAGGCAAGTTTGGTCAGTCTCTTGTGGAGTCACTGCTTCTTTCTCCTGGGTCCTGGTGCACACAAGGTTTTGTTTTTGCCCTCCAAGAGTCTGTGTCCCCAGTCCTGTGGAAATTCTATAATCAAATCCCACGGGCTTCCAAAGTGAAATTCTCTGGGGATTCTCAATCCCTTTGCCAGATCTCCAGGTTGGGAAATATGTTGTGGGTCCTAGAACACTTCTAATTTCTTTGGTATAATTGTTCTGCAGTTTGTGGGCCTGCTTGATGGCTCTATGGTTGGACTATTGTGACCTCCTCCAAGAGGAAATCAATACTGATTTCCTTCTCTAAGGAAATCAGTCCTGAATATCCTTTGGAAGAACTAATGCTGGAGCTGAAACTCCAATACTTTGGCTACCTGATGTGATGAACTGACTCATTTGAAAAGACCCGGATGCTGGGAAAGATTGAAGATGGGAGGAGAAGGGGACAACAGAAGATGAGATGGTTGGATGGCATCACTGACTCAATGGACATGTTCGAGCAATATCCGGGAGTTGGTGATGGACAGGAAAGCCTGGCGTACTGCAGTCCATGAGGTTGCAAAGAGTTGGACATGACTGAGCAACTGAACTGAATTGTGCCTAATCTTTAGCCCTGATTGGCCACCAACCACTGATGGGGGTGTCTATAATGAAGCCAAAGAGGCCCTTCTAAAGTTCACAATGTGCTTTATATTGCTGATTAGTATATCTAAGCTTATCATTTGCACTTTAAATGAATTAAAAATACTTAACAACACACATCCATTACCATCATCCTCATATTCTTTTCTCTATACTTTTCAAATGCAAGAAACATTCCCCAGACAGTACATTCCCTCCACATTTTCCAGTCTCTTTTCACCAGCAATGACATCTTAAAAATTGTGAGCCACAACGCATCAATACCTCACCTATCACCAGTGACGGGGTTCCCATTACAAGAGATTCAAGTTCATCTTTAGAATCTACTCTTTAAGATTTGTTCTGGTACCAATGGTATTATGTCAAATTCCTGAGTGTTTGAGACAGGGACTTTTGGACAATCAATTTATTGAGAGAGTGGTCTTAAGAGAAAGGTAAATGAGCAAAGCAGAAAAGAACAAGATAAAAGCTAAGCAACTGTGTGGCTTCAGGTGGAAAGAAACTTCAGTCAGATTCTGCACGGAGCTCTGGAGTACTAATTACGCCAGAGCTGATTCTACATGGAAGAAAGGAGAGGTTAATATATATATATGTATGTGTGTGTGTGTGTGTGTATATATATATATATATATATATATATATCGCACACACACACACATATATATACATATATATATGTATATATGTATATATATATATATATATATATATATTCTGCTTCAGTCAATGATTGTCTTTTGGTTCCCCCTGGGGGCACAGGCATAATTTCCTTAGTAAGGTGACTCTTGTTTGGTCAAAGGTACAACAAAGCCAATGCTGTAGACAAGAGGCAACGTTTGCAACCAATATAACAACTTGGGGATGGACACACTATTTCAGTAAAGAGAATTCAGGAGACATGCCTACAGGTTTCATTACTTGGAGAGTCACATTCAATACACGGTAAGCAGGAGAAAGGCAACTGGGGACCACATGACTTAATACCACTCCTACCATTCCATCTTCTATCAGTGCTTCTCATCAGCTGAAAGCAGTTGGTTGCAGAGGGAGACTGTGCCTGTTGATGCCTTCCATAAATGACATCAGCAGGGAGATGCCGTGGAGAAAATGATTCTGGAAGGGAAATGAAAAATGTCTATTACTCAATGTCTCAATCACTAATCACTCGAATATATGCTTTTATCCTAGTAATCAAATATATAAAAACTAAAACAAAATTTACCTCTATTCAGCCTTCAAACTCAACAGTATAAGTCCATGTTTGAGAATTCTTATGCATTTTGATGGGAAGGTAAATTAAAAAAAAATTTTCTGAATGAAAGTTTGGCAATTCATTTCAAATGTTTTAAAATTACATGTAACATTTAACTTGAAAATTATACAAACATGAATTTACCATATAAAAATGTTATGGAATTTCATAAATATTTATAGGAATTCCATCTAATAAAAATATAGAATTTGACAAAAATTTAAGTCTTCAAGGAGTCATTTCCTACAATTGTTTATAGTAGGAAAATAATTCACAGTAGATATTTAACAGAAAAAGTATGTTTTAAACAGTCAGTATAGAATTGTCAAATTTTAGTAATTTTTAAAAAGCTAATGTTTGGCTTACCTTTACGAATGGAGAAGGTCAATTGGGTTTCAGTGTGCAAACTTAAGTTCAAATACTAGGAGGAAAAAAAGATAAATAACCCTGACAGAAAATATATCAAAACACAATTTTTGAGGCAACCTGTGCTAAAAATCTGAACTCTTGATCAATTATTTCTCACAACCTGGAACTTAAAAAGAAGCCCCAATCCATACCAAGCTTCATATATAGGAGTATCCTCATCAAGATAAGTGCAAAAAATATTTTCTAATCTCAGAAGCTTGCAAAATGTCTTTAGCTCTTTCAAGTTTTCAAGACATCACAAGAGCGTTGACATTTGTATTTTACCCAGGACTATTTTCCCAGCTTTGCTCAGAAAGCAGTTACACTTCTGTTCTGTGTCCCCGACCTCCTTGATTCTGCTATTTGTCTAGTGGAGCCTGCTTGACAATAGTGATATGGCCTTTAACCAGAACTGTTTTTAACCAGTGATATCCCAACCAACAATTTGTTGTGAAAACTTGAAATTCACACAGTCTCTATTTATCTAATTTCACTTACATTTAATAAATTTCAGCTATACTTAAGTCACTGTCAAAATATTATGAAAATTTGGAAGTGACAAAAGAGATTATTGGGTGTTCTTTCAATGTAATGCTGAGTGTGTTCTTTTGATTGACTTTCTATTGACTGGTATATTTTTTAAATCTAAGGGAGCACAGATTAATTTGCAGATTTATGTAGGATAGAGATGTGATTTCCCCACAAGAATAGACAGTCACAGAAGCAATGATTTAGTAACCCATTGTTCATTAATGAGCTTTGTATGTCATCCAGCAATCTTATACTAACACTTATTTATAAAAAATATCTTTAAATTCTTGACTAAACCAGTTTTAACGTTTCATTAATGAGTTAAATGATATCTTTGATGTGTTTATTTTACATTTTTATGAGAGATATATTATGTCCTTTAGAAAATTATACTTTAGTAGGGCTATCTTAGGTGCCATGTCTCTGGTTCCTTATTGAAAAAGAACAAATTAGAAACTCTGAGTGATAATGAAAAACAACCTATCATCATGTTGAAGATGATGATGGTGATGGTGGTGTTTGCATGTAAGAAGATAAAAGAGAGAAACCAGCATGATAATTGATACAAGTGTAAAGAAAATATGCAGGTTGGAAAAAGTAGTGTATCTGTCTCATTATCATTTTTGATGATTGTTATTTTTATACTGTACAAATGAACAGCTTTTTCAGTTACCATTGAACTTTTATAAATTCTACCTTATGTTTAATATTTTCCTATTACTGTTTTCCTCCAAAACTTTAAAAAGATGTGGGAAGAGTAATTACATCTGCATATGGATGAGCAAATAATGCAATGATATAAGGTAGTTGCCACATGCATGGAAGGAAATGCTGTAAAAGGATAATAGTCCCTTTAAGTCAGCACAATTCACGGTGACAACAAAAGTTTTCACAATGAAATTTCTGGATGGAAAGTTATTAAATTACTAGATAATTTTAAAGCAACAAAGTTCAAGCTCTAACCATTGAAATCAGTTTTGTGAAATAAATGCATACATAACCCTTTATCCAATGTAAGATAAGAAAATTATGCACCAAAAACTAATGTTGCTTGAATCTCCATCAGAGGTAACAGACTGAATTTAATGCAAAGAATTTTACTATGTCATCAGCCTGTCCTTTCTGTCAAGTGTTTAATACTAAAGAGTTTTCCACAGAATGATTACATCTGTGTTTCAAATTTAGATTTCTGTTTCTGGATAGTTAACTATCACAATTGCTTTTAATTTAATGATGTGCCAGTGCCTGAATATTGCATTGGTTCTTCTCCTGGAGGAATAGGGTGCATCTATACTCAATCTTTTTTTTTTTTTTTTTTCTCTTTTCATTTTAACAACTGTTTCTGCACAGAGGATATCTGCAAACATTGCCTGAAGGTGTGTTCATTTAGACTATTTAAAAATTCTTATTTGGCAAAGGTCTTTTGGTTTTTCCTTCTTGCAACTGTTTCATCTCTTCCTGCTGAACAACTCTTTAAGTAATACCTTTTACATTTAAAGCATTGCAAATGGGATATGATTAACCAGGATATTTTGACATAAACATTTAATAATTTTCTTTTGTGTTTAGCCTTCAGAGTCTAACAATTCAGTTTTTATGACTAATCTCACAAATAATAATATTATGCTTTTAAGAGAATATTGCCCTACTGACTTACCATTTCAGACATTTGATGAAGGTAGATATTGACTAACTGACAATTACATTGTGAAAAGAAAAATATCAATGAGGAAGGCATGATGTCTTCGAGAAAACAAAGGATGAATAAGCGACATCTGAGAGACATGAGTAATGATACATTTATCTGGTTATGAGACAAGATGTCAGGGTAAAAACAAATGATTATTTAGTTTTTCTTATTTAAACTTTGCATTTCAGAATAATCATGAGAAAATGTTTGCTATTTGTAGAACATCTGAAATTGGCTACTTCGGTCCTCTGGTCATGTTAAATAATTAAACTTGATAAGGTGGAAAAGAGGGATAAGTTATTGGAATTGTGTGTCTTTTTTTAAAAAAAGCATTTCTGGTAGTCACTGTCCAAATTGAAGTCTTTGATGATGTGCCATCATTTAAGCTTTTATGGAAGTTGAAAATATTCCAATGATTTTGGATAATTCTAATGTAATATCATATGTTAAAATCAAAATTTCAAAGTCAAACTTAAAGATCCCACCCTATTACATGTTTGGATATCAAGTAAAACATCTCAAATAGTATTTTTTTTCAGAAAGTCATTCTTCTGAACCAAAATATATTTTTTACTAATTCTATTCTGCCTTTTCCATATCTGTACCAGAATAGAGGACAACAAAACTAGCTGATAGCAAAATAAGTATTAAGAAGATGCTGAAAGAGAACTAAAAAGGTAAAGGGACTAATGAGAGTAATAATAGTAAAGCACAGACTGAAGGGCAGTGAAACCATGCTCCCATTTCTGAATTTCTCTTCTTGGATGATTTCCTGTCTACAATATTGATTGTTGTAATAACCACCATCCATAATTTACTACAGTTAGTTTTACAAAGACTCTGTTCTTGTTAATAATAAAGGCCTAGCTAAAACAATCTGAGTACTACTATAATGTTGGACACTAGTTTTAATGTCTCCATGGGCTTTCTCTACCTGATGCTAAATATTTCATGGCATTCTAAAGATTAAAGGCAAAAGGAGAAGGGGGCAGCAGAGGGTGAGATGTTAAGTAGCATTACTGATTCAGTGACCAAGAATTTGAGCAGACTCTAGGAGATAGTGGAGGACAGAAGAGCCTGGCATGCTGCAAACAATGGGGTCACAAAGAATTGGACACAACTGAAAAGCAATTTGCTGTTCAGTAGCTCAGTCAGATCTGATTCTTTAAGACCTCATGGACTGCAGCATGTCAAGCTTCCCTGTCCTTCACCATCTCCAGGAGTTTGCTCAAACTCATGTCTAAGCTTTGGACCTTAGACTATAGAAAAGGAAACTTTGTCTTCTCTTGGGCTGAGGCAATTGGAGGGCTGGACTTTATGCTGGGCAGATGTCTTGGCAGGGGTGTGTGTGGCTGCAGCTGGACTTCCTTATGGAGAAAGCTGGGCTGAGATATTCAGATTGTAAGCCGCAAGAGTTGTTGCTCAGTTGCTCAGTCGTGTCTGACTCTTTGCAACCACATGACTGCAGCATGCCAGGCTTCTCTAACTTCCTCCATTTCCCAGAGTTTACACAAACTCATGTCCATTGAGTCGGTGATGCCATCCAACCATCTCGTCCTCTGTCATCCCCTTCTCCTCCTGCCTTCAATCTTTCCCAACATCAGGGTCTTTTCCAACGACTCAGCTCTTTGCATCAAGTGAGCAATAACAAATCCTTAAAGACAGTTTGATATTCATTGAAATGGTCCCTTATGGATACTCTTTGAGAATGCCAATATGAACATTATAGCAAACTCATTAAAGCATGGCAGTTCTTGTGATACATCACAGACTTTCATGCTCCTTGATGACTAAATTATTTCATGTAGTTATAATACAAAAATAAAAGACCTTCTTAAAAGTGAAAGAAAAATAAAATTATTTTGAATGTATGGAATATGGAGTAAGGTGACCTGTTTACTATACAGAGAAAACTCAATTGTAAAATTAATCAATTATCATTATTTTGGGTTCAAGGTGGAGAAATATAGACCAATTTATCCACCCACCTCAAACAATTAAAATATTGGACAAGATATGTAAAACATAGCTTTTCAGGCAACAAAGACAGTGATAACAGACAGGGGGGAAATGAATAAGGTGAGTTATATGATAGCTCCGGATTACTTCCTGAGGGACTTTCTAAGCAATAGCGTGGGTTGGGGTGTGTGTGGGGGAATATGGGCAGAAATCAGGTTCTCCTTGTGTTGAGAGCATTTGGAGTTCAGAGAGCCTGAGGCATTTCAAGGTCACAGAAAACTGTTTTGAAGAGAAGAGAGCTGCACAGAGAACTTCAGAGATCCGTGTAGCGTCCCATTGGGGTCCTCACTAATGGAATTATCCAAGATTTTGAGAAGGGAGAGGGAACAGTTCTCAAAGCTCACATAATACCAGTGTTTGCACCTCATTACTCCAGATTCTCTGATGCCACCAAAACAGCTCAAAAGAAGCTCTGGAATAATCAAATTAACTCCTTGTAACTTAACCATGTCCCAAATAAAGATAAAGATATTTATAGGACATATAAATGAGCACACAAAAGGTGAAAATCACAGTGTCTTTGTCATCCAGTCACCAATGTCTAGGCACAAAAAGAAACAGGAAAATATGACACATAATGAGAAAACCCAATCAGTAGAAACAGACAGAAATGACAGATGACAAAATTAGTAGATAAAGACATTTAAGTAGTTATCATAATTTTAGATATCAAAAAATTAAAAGAAAGATTGAACTTGTTAGAGGCATAGGAGGTATAAGAAGACCCTACTAATAGTTCTAGAAATGAAAACTACAGAATTGAAGTTAAAAAAATGCCTTGGAAGGTGTTAATAGTACTTTAAACATGTAGATGAAATCTTAATGAACTTGAAGAGACTATGTAAAATAAAAAACATAAATAATTTTTAAAAACACAAATATTAACTCTTCAATTAACAAAACATAATATACATTATTTGCAAGTGCACATGGAACATTTGCCAAGATAGGCTATATTCAGAATCATAAAATGAGTCTTATTCAATTTAAAAGAATTTAAATCATACAAAGCATGCTCAATGACTGGAAAATCAACCAGATAATATAATTAGAAAATGCCCAAACATTTAGAAACTAGATAACACATATCTAAAAAATTCATGAGTCAAAGAGAAATGAAAGGGAAAGTACAGAGTATGTTGAAATGAATGAAAATGAAAACAACATATCAAATTTTGTGAGATAATGATAAAGTAATATCTGCAAAGACATGTATAGCATTAAGGGCCTTTACTTTTTTTTTTTTTAATTTTATTTTGCTTAACTTTACAATATTGTATTGCTTTTGCCATTCACCAAAATGAATCCGCCACAAGTATATATGTGTTCCCCATCCTGAGCCCCTCCTCCCTCCTTCCTCCCCCCTCCCCATACCATCCCTCTGTGTCGTCCCAGTGTGCCAGCCCCAGGCATCCGTTATCAGACATCGTACCTGGACTGGCAACTTGTTTCAGAAATGATATTATACATATTTCAATGCTGTTCTCCCAAATCATCCCACCCTCTCCCTCTCCCAGAGTCCATAATACTGTTCTATACATCCGTGTCTCTTTTGCTGTCTTGTAAACAGGGTTATTGTTACCATCTTTCTAAATTCCATATATATGCGTTAGGATACTGTATTTGTGTTTTTCTTTCTGGCTTACTTCACTCTGTATAATAGGCTCCAGTTCCATCCACCTCTTTAGAACTGATTCAAATGTATTCTTTTTAATGGCTGAATAATACTCCATTATGTATATGTACCACAGCTTTCTTAGCCATTCATCTGCGGATGGACATCTAGGTTGCTTCCACGTCCTGGCTATTGTAAACAGTGCTGCGATGAACATTGGGGTACACGTGTCTCTTTCAATTCTGGTTTTCTCAGTGTGTATGCCCAGCAGTGGGATTGCTAGATCATAAGGCAGTTCTATTCGCAGTTTTTTGAGGAATCTCCATATTGTTCTCCATAGTGGCTGTTCTAGTTTGCATCCCCACCAACAGTGTAAGAGGGTTCCCTTTGCTCCACACCCTCTCCAGCATTTATTGCTTGTGGACTTTTGGATCTCAGCCATTCTGACTGGCGTGTAATGGTACCTCATAGTGGTTTTGATTTGCATTTCTCTGATCATGAGTGATGTTTAGCATCTTTTCATGTGTTTGTTAGCCATCTGTATGTCTTCTTTGGAGAAATGTCTATTTAGTTCTTTGTCCTATTTTTTGATTGGGTCATTTATTTTTCTGGAATTGAGCTGTAGGAGTTGCTTGTATATTTTTGAGAATAGTTGTTTTTCTGTTGCTTCATTTGCTATTATTTTCTCCCATTCTGAAGGCTGTCTTTTCACCTTGCTTATAGTTTCCTTTGTTGTGGAGAAGCTTTTTAAGTTTAATTAGGTCCCATTTGTTTATTTTTGACTCTATTTCCAATATTCTGGGAGGTGGGTCATAGAGGATCCTGCTGTGATGTAAGTCAGAGAGTGTTTTGCCTATGTTCTCCTCTAGGAGTTTTATGGTTTCTGGTCTTACATTTAGATCTTTAATCCATTTTGAGTTTGTTTTTGTGTATGGTGTTAGAAAGTGTTCTAGTTTCATTCTTTTACAAGTGTTTGACCAGTTTTCCCAGCACCACTTGTTAAAGAGATTGTCTTTAATCCATTGTATATTCTTGCCTCCTTTGTCAAAGATAAGGTGTCCAGAGGTGCGTGGATTTATCTCTGGACTTTCTATTTTGTTCCATTGATATATATTTCTGTCTTTGTGCCAGTACCATACTGTCTTGATGACTGTGGCTTTGTAGTAGAGCCTGAAGTCAGGCAGGTTGATTCCTCCAGTTCCGTTATTCTTTCTCAAGATAGCTTTGGCTATTCGAGGGTTTTTTGTATTTCCATACAAATTGAGAAATTATTTGTTCTAGCTCTGTGAAGAATACCGTTGGTAGCTTGATAGGGATTGCATTGAATCTATAAATTGCTTTGGGTAGTATACTCATTTTCACTATATTGATTCTACCAATCCATGAACATGGTATATTTCTCCATCTATTAGTGTCCTTTTTGATTTCTTTCACCAGTGTTTTATAGTTTTCTATATATAGGTCTTTAGTTTCTTTAGGAAGATATATTCCTAAGTATTTTATTGTTTTCATTGCAATGGTGAATGGAATTGTTCCCTTAATTTCTCTTTCTATTTTCTCATTATTAGTGTACAGGAATGCAAGGGATTTCTGTGTGTTGATTTTATATCCTGCAACTTTACTATATTCATTGATTAGTTCTAGTAATTTTCTGGTAGAGTCTTTGGGGTTTTCTACGTAGAGGATCATGTAATCTGCAAACAATGAGAGTTTTACTTCTTCTTTTCCAATTTGAATTCCTTTTATTTCTTTTTCTGCTCTGATTACTGTGGCCAAAACTTCCAAAACTATGTTGGATAGTTGGTGAAAGTGAGCACCCTTGTCTTGTTCCTGACTTTAGAGGAAATGCTTTCAATTTTTCACCATTGAGGATAATGTTTGCTGTGGGTTTGTCATATATAGCTTTTATTATGTTGAGGTATGTTCCTTCTATTCCTGCTTTCTGGAGAGTTTTTATCATAAATGGATGTTGAACTTTGTCAAAGACTTTCTCTGCAGAAATTAAAAGACGCTTACTCCTTGGAAGGAAAGTTATGACCAACCTAGATAGCATATTCAAAAGCAGAGACATTATTTGCCAACAAAGGTTTTCGCCTAGTCAAGGCTATGGTCTTTCCTGTGGTCATGTATGGATGTGAGAGCTGGACTGTGAAGAAGGCTGAGCGCCAAAGAATTGTTGCTTTTGAACTGTGGTGTTGGAGAAGACTCTTGAGAGTCCCTTGGACTGCAAGAAGATCCAACCAGTCCATTCTGAAGGAGATCAATCCTGGGATTTCTTAGGAAGGAATGATGCTAAAGCTGAAACTCCAGTATTTTGGCCACCTCATGCGAAGAGTTGACTCATTGGAGAAGACTCTGATGCTGGGAGGGATTGAGGGCAGGAAGAGAAGGGGACGACAGAGGATGAGATGGCTAGATGGCCATCTCTGACTTGATGGGTGTGAGTCTGAGTGACCTCCAGGAGCTGGTGATGGACAGGGAGGCCTGGCGTGCTGCAGTTCATGGGGTCCCAAAAGTCGGACACGACTGAGCGACTGATCTGATCTGATTGATATAATCATATGGTTTTTATTTTTCAATTTGTTAATGTGGTGTATTACGTTGATTGATTTGCTAATATTGAAGAATCCTTGCATTCCTGGGATAAAGCCCACTTGGTCATGGTGTATGATATTTTTAAAGTGTTGTTGGATTCTGATTGCTGGAATTTTGTTAAGGATTTTTGCATCTATGTTCAACAGTGATATTAGCCTGTAGTTTTCTTTTTTTGTGGCATCTTTATCCGGTTTTGGTATTAGGGTGATAGTGGCCTCATAGAATGAGTTTGGAAGTTTGCCTTCCTCTGCAATTTTCTGGAACAGTTTGAGTAGTATAGGTGTTAGCTCTTCTCTAAATTGTTGGTAGAATTCAGCTGTGAAGCCATCTGGACCTGGGCTTTTGTATGCTGGAAGATTTCTGATTACCGTTTCAATTTCTGTGCTTGTGATGGGTCTGTTAAGATTTTCTATTTCTTCCTAATCCAGTTTTGGGAAGTTGTACTTTTCTAAGAATTTGTCCATTTCTTCCACATTGTCCATTTTATTGCCATATAATTGCTGATAGTAGTCTCATGATCCTTTGTATTTCTGTGTTGTCTGTTGTGATCTCTCCATTTTCATTTCTAATTTTATTGATTTGATATTTCTCCCTTTGTTTCTTGATGAGTCTGGCTAATGGTTTGTCACTTTTATTTACCCTTTCATCAGATCAGATCAGATCAGTCGCTCTGTCGTGTCCGACTCTTTGCGACCCCATGAACCGCAGAACCAGCTTTTGGCTTTGTTGATTTTTGCTATGGTCTCTTTTGTTTCTTTTGCATTTATTTCTGCCCTAATTTTTAGGATTTCTTTCCTTCTACTAACCTTGAGGTTCTTCATTTCTTCCTTTTCTAGTTGCTTTAAGTGTAGAGTTAGGTTATTTATTTGACTTTTTTCTTGTTTCTTGAGGTATGCCTGTATTGCTATGAACTTTCCCCTTAGCACTGCTTTTACAGTGTCCCACAGGTTTTGGGTTGTTTTGTTTTCATTTTCATTCGTTTCTATGCAGATTTTGATATCATTTCTGATTTCTTCTGTGATTTGTTGATTATTCAGCAGTGTGTTGTTCAGCCTCTATATGTTGGAATTTTTAATAGTTTTTCTCCTGTTATTGAGACCTAATCTTACTGCATTGTGGTCAGAAAAGATGCTTGGAATGATTTCAATTTTTCTGAACTTACCAAGGCTAGATTTATGGCCCAGGATGTGATCTATCCTGGAGAAGGTTCCGTGTGCACTTGAGAAAAAGGTGAAATTCATTGTTTTGGGATGAAATGTCCTATAGATATCAATTGGGTCTAACTGGTCTATTGTATCATTTAAAGTTTGTGTTTCCTTGTTAATTTTCTGTTTAGTTGATCTATCCATTGGTGTGAGTGGGGTATTAAAGTCTCCCACTATTATTGTGTAATTGTTGATTTCTCCTTTCATACTTGTTAGTATTTGTCTTACATATTGCGGTGCTCCTATGTTGGGTGCATATATATTTATAATTTTTATATCTTCTTGGATTGATCCTTTGATCATTAGGTAGTGACCTTCTTTGTCTCTTTTCACAGACTTTGTTTTAAATTCTATTTTATCTGATATGAGTATTGCTACTCCTGCTTTCTTTTGGTCCCTATTTGCATGGAAAATCTTTTTCCAGCCCTTCACTTTCAGTCTGTATGTGTCCCCTGTTTTGAGGTGGATCTCTTGTAGACAACATATGTAAGGGTCTTGTTTTTGTATCCATTCGGCCAGTCTCTGTCTTTTGGTTGGGGCTTTCAACCCATTTACATTTAAGGTAATTATTGATAAGTATGATCCCATTGCCATTTACTTTATTGTTTTAGGTTCGAATTTATATACTCTTTTTGTGTTTCCTGTCTAGAGAATATCCTTTAGTATTTGTTGGAGAGCTGGTTTGGTGGTGTTGAATTCTCTCAGCTTTTGGTTGTCTGTAAAGCTTTTGATTTCTCCTTCATATCTGAATGATATCCTTGCTGGGTACAATAATCTTGGCTGTAGGTTCTTTTCTTTCATCACTTTAAGTATGTCTTGCCATTCCCTCCTGGCTTGGAGAGTTTCTATTGAAAGATCAGCTGTTATCCTTATGGGAATTCCCTTATGTGTTATTTGTTGTTTTTCCCTTGCTGCTTTTAATATTTGTTCTTCGTGTTTGATCTTTGTTAATTTGATTAATATGTGTCTTGGTGTGTTTTGCCTTGGGTTTATTCTGTTTGGGACTCTCTGGGTTTCTTGGACTTGAGTGATTATTTCCTTCCCCATTTTAGGGAAGTTTTCAACTATTATCTCCTCTAGTATTTTCTCATGAGATTTCTTTTTGTCTTCTTCTTCTGGGACTCCTATGATTCAAATGTTGTAACGTTTAATATTGTCCTCGAGGTCTCTGAGATTGTCCTCATTTCTTTTAATTCGTTTTTCTTTTTTCTCTTCTGATTCATTTATTTCTACCATTCTATCTTCTAATTCACCAATTCTATCTTCTGTCTCTGTTATTCTACTATTTGTTGCCTCCAGAGTATTTTGGATCTCATTTATTGCATTATTCATTATATATTGACTCTTTTTTATTTCTTCTAGGTCCTTGTTAAACCTTTCTTGCATCTTCTCAATGCTTTTCTCCAGGATATTTATCTGTGATTCCATTTTGGTTTCCAGATTTTGGATTAATTTCACTATCATTATTCGGAATTCTTTATCAGGTAGATTTGCTATTTCTTCCTCTTTTGTTTGGTTTGGTGGGCATTTATCCTGTTCCTTTACCTGCTGGGAATTCTTCTGTCTCTTCATCTTGTTTAAATTGCTGAGTATGGGGTGTCCTTATTGTACTCTGGCAGTTTGTGGAGTTCTCTTTATTGTGGCGTTTCCTCACTGTGTGTGGGTTTGTACATGTGGCTTGTCAAGGGTTCTTGGTTATGGAGGCTTGTGTCGGTGTTCTGGTGGATGGAGTTGGATTTCTTCTCTCTGGAGTGCAGTGGAGTGTCTAATAATGAGTTATGAGATGTCTATGATTTTGGGGTGACTATGAGTAGCCTGTATATTGGAGCTCAGGGCTGTGTTCCTGTGTTGCTGGAGAATTTGCTTGGTATGTCTTGCCATGGAACTTGTTGGCCCTTGTGCAATGCTTGGTTTCAGTGTAGGTATGGAGGCATTTGATGAGCTACTGTCAATTAATGTTCCGTGGAATCAGGGTTTGGACTTAAGCCTCCTGCTTCCAATTATCGGTCTTATTTTTACGGTAGTCTAAAAACTTCTCCTTCTATACTGCACTCCACAACTGAGCCACTCAGAGATGTTCACGGAGTTATACAGAGAAGAGAAGAGGGAGGAAGGAGATAGAGGTGGTCCGGAGGATAAAAGGAGGGAATGAAAAGGAGAGAGACAGATTCAGTCAATAATCAGTTCCCTAAGTGTTTTCCTTTATTTGGAACACTCAGAAATTCACAGAGTTGGATAGAGTAGAGAGGGGTTAGGGAGGAGACACAGGCGAACTGGTGGAGAAAAAGGAGAATCCGGAGGTGGAGAGAACAGCCAAGCCAGTATTCTCGCTCCCTAGTAAAAAGTGGGTACTGAAGATTAGGTTCTGAAAGGTACAGAATTGGTAACATATACCTAAAAGCAAAATTTAAAAATCTAGAGTAGAGTTTGGAGTTTCAAAAAAACAGTGTTAAAGAAAAGAAGAAGAAAAAGAAAGAGAGAAAAATAAAAAAAAAAAGAAAAAAAGAGTCACAAAAGTTATAAAGAAAATATAGGTACAAAATGATAACCAATATTAAAAAGCAAAAGTTAAAAATCTAGAGTAGAGTTTGGAGTTTCAAAAATGCAATGTTAAAGAAAAGAAGAAAAGGAAAGATAGAAAAAGAAAGAAAGAAAATAAAAACAAAACCAAAAACAAACAAAGTCACAAAAATTATAAAGAAGATATAGGCACAAATTGATTATATATACCAGAAAGCATAAATTAAAGCTCTAGATTGGCATTTGGAATTTCAGGAATACAATATCAAGAAAAGATGAAGAGATAGAAAGAGGGAGGAAAAAAAAAGTCACAAAAGTTATTTTTAAAAAATGTACAAAATTGACAACAATTACCAAGAAGCTAAAGTTATGAATCTAGAGCAGAGTTTGGAGTTTCAAAAATACAATGTTAAAGAAAAGAAAAAAAGAAAGAAAAAAAAAGGGATCGCAAAATTTTTAAAAAATATATTTATATAGTTTAGTTTTTTTATTTAAGGAAGAGTCTTTTATTTGTTTATTTATTTTTATTTATTTTTTTTATTTACAAAGTAATAGTAGGTTCTAAAAGTCAAAATTAAAGGAGTACTAGAGGATAAAAAAAATTAAAAAAATTTTTTTCTTCCTTTAAAAACAAACAAACAAACAAACAAAAACAAACAAAAAAAGAAAGAAAAAATGATGGTAAAAATAGTAAAAATATATGTAAGACTTTCCATGCTTTCACGCTCTACTGTGGAGGGTACGCGCGCTACCGCCGTGTGTACGTGCTCTACCACCATGCATACGCGCTCGAACGCCAAGCGCACGTGATCTACTGCCATGCTTACGCGCTCTACCGTGGAGCGTACGCGCTCAACCGCCGTGTGTTCGTACTCTACCGCTGTGTGTTGGCTCTCTACCGCTGTGTGTACACGCTTTACCGCGGAGCGTACGTGCTCTACTGCAGTGAGTTCGCGCTCAAACGCCGAATGCATGTGCTCTACCGCCATGCCTACGCGCTCTACTGGTTCCAAATAGGAAAAGGAGTACGTCAAGGCTGTATATTGTCACCATGTTTATTTAACTTATATGCAGAGTACATCATGAGAAATGCTGGACTGGAAGAAACACAAGTTGGAATCAAGATTGCCGGGAGAAATATCAATCACCTCAGATATGCAGATGACACCACCCTTATGGCAGAAAGTGAAGAGGAACTAAAAAGCCTCTTGATGAAAGTGAAAGTGGAGAGTGAAAAAGTTGGCTTAAAGCTCAACATTCAGAAAACGAAGATCATGGCATCTGGTCCCATCACTACATGGGAAATAGATGGGGAAACAGTGGAAACAGTGTCAGACTTTATTTTGGGGGCTCCAAAATCACTGCAGATGGTGAGTGCAGCCATGAAATTAAGACACTTACTCCTTGGAAGGAAAGTTATGATTAACCTAGATAGCATATTCAAAAGCAGAGACATTACTTTGCCAACAAAGGTTCACCTAGTCAAGGCTATGGTCTTTCCTGTGGTCATGTATGGATGTGAGAGCTGTACTGTGAAGAAGGCTGAGCACTGACGAATTGATGCTTTTGAACTGTGTTGTTGGAGAAGACTCTTGAGAGTGCCTTGGACTGCAAGGAGATCCAACCATTCCATTCTGAAGGAGATCAGCCCTGGGATTTCTTTAGAAGGAATGATGCTAAAGCTGAAACTCCAGTACTTTGGCCACCTCATGCGAAGAGTTGACTCATTGGAGAAGACTCATGCTGGGAGGGATTGGGGGCAGGAGGAGAAGGGGACAACAGAAGATGAGATGGCTGGATGGCAACACTGACTGGATGGATGTGAGTCTGAGTGACCTCTGGGAGTTGTTGATGGACAGGGAGGCCTGGCGTGCTGCGGTTCATGGGGGTCGCAAAGAGTCGGACACGACTGAGCGACTGATCTGATCTCTAGACTTTCTCTGTTATTGTTGTGGGTATTGTGGTTTCAGGTCATTTTCGGCTAGTTCCTTGTTCTGGCTTAAATTTCTCAAGGTCTATAGGCCCCTTTCTATGTAGTTGGTACTAACCATGGTGTTTTAGTTTATTGCCTGTCACTTCCACAGTGGTTCCCTCTGTTATAGCTTCTTCTGTTTGCTGGTCTCTTCAGTGTCTGATTTCTGCCCTGATACAAAGGGGGCGGTGGTGGACACCCTTTTTTTTTTTTTTTTTAGGCTCACTTGTTCAGTTGCGCTCTGGGGAGGGAGGGACACTGTAAATAAACAACACTGGCATGTACATGCAGTGGCTTCGCCACATTGGGCCTGCCCCTGCTCACGGTGCTTGTAGCCTCCCTGACCACTCTGCTCAGGCTCTCTGTTTCCCCGCCGGAACCCTCTGCGACCGGCCCTGGGCTGCTTGCCCCTCCAAGGTATAAGCCGCTCAAGTTCAGGCACGTGGGTAGTCCTCAGAGGCCCAGGCTCGGTTGGGCCTGCGTTTTGTGCCCTTCGTAGGTTCCAGCTGCGCAGGTAATGAGGTGTTTAGCAATCGCGGCTTCTGTGACTTATCACCTCCCCGCCACTTGGTTTTCTGGGTGTATAACCAGTGCACTTTCTTAGGTAGATGTTCACCGACCAGAGCCCCAAGAAGTCTTAGTTAGCATAGAAGCCTGCTTACAATTTTGTGGATAATGTCTCTCTGGGGCTGCAATTGCCTCCCTCTGGCTCTGGCTGCCTGTCACTGGAGGGGAACTGTCTGCAGCCGGCTATCTCTGTACAGTCCTTTGTTCTGTGCACGGGCCTGGTGGTGTCTTAGGTTAGGGCTGGCTTTTCGTGTGGTAAGTATCCCATAGTCTGGTTTGCTAGCCCAAATTATTTCCCTCAGGTAGCGCTTGGGATATTCAGGCCAGTCCTTCCTCTAGCGATGCAGCCTGTGATGCAGCCCGCTCTGCGCCTCCCTGCCCATCCCCCGCTTGCTAATGGTGGATGCAGGCGTTTGCCCTGCTTCTCTGCTGGGGAAGTTATAGTAGGGCTCGTAGTCAGTGGGTTTTAATTGTTTATTTATTTTCCTCCCTGTTATGTTGCCCTCCGTGTTTCCCAGGCTCAGCACAGACTCGGCAGTGAGAATGTTTCCTGGGTGTTTGGAAACTTCTCTCTTTTTAAGACTCCCTTCCCCGCACAGAGGTCCATCCCTCCCTCTTTGTCTCTTTTTTGTCTTTTATATTTTTTCCTACCACCTTTAGAAGGCAATGAGTTGCTTTTCTGGGTGTCTGATGTCCTCTGCCGGCTTTCAGAAGTTGTTTTGTGGAATTTACTCGGCGTTTAAATGTTCTTTTGATGAATTTGTGGAGGAGAAAGTGTTCTCCCCATCCGATTCCTCTGCCATCTTAGCTCCTCCCCCCAGGGCCTTTACTTTTATCTATTTATTTTTTTTAAAGAAGATTTTAAATGACTTGGATAGCACCTAAAGAAGGAGCTTCCCTCTGTGGCACAGATGGTAAATAATCTGCCTTTAGTGCAGGAGACCCAGGTTCAATCCTGGTCAGGAAGATCCCCTAGAGAAGAGCATGGCAACTCACTTCTGTTTTCATGCCTGGAGAATTCCATGTACAGAGGAGTCTGGAGGGCTACAGCCCATAGTGTCACAAAAGAGTTGGACACAACTGAACGACTAATATTTTCATCTTAAGAAACCAGAAAATACAGGAAAAATCTGAACCCAAAGTAAGTAGCAGAAAGTAAATTTGAACAGAAATCAATGCAGGCAAAAATAGGGAAGCAATAAAAAGCAAACAAATAAAAATCAATGAAATGTTAAAAGGATTTAAGAGAGCCAATAAAGTTTATAGATCCTAGTCAGACAGATAGGGGGAAAAATTAGAGAAAACATAAGTTACCAAATATTAGGAATGAGAAAGGTGCTATCATTGTAGATTCTATAAATATTAGAACAATTCTAGGGAAATATAGAAAACTTTGTATCAATAAATTTGAACATCTTATATGTTAACAGGTAAATTCCTTGAAAGGTGAAAATAACGTGGAGGACTTTATAGTGAATGTTATAAGCCAGATAAAGTGAAATATTGTATGGTACCACTAGCTTTACAAATAGCTGAATAAAGAAGAGAAGGAAAAAGCAAGGGAGAAAGGGAAAGGTACACCCAACTAAGCACAGAGTTTCAGAGAATAGAAAGGAGAGACAACAAGGCTTTCTTCAATGAACAATGCAAATAGAGGAAAACAACAGAAAAGGAAAGACTAGCGATATCTTCAAGAAAATTGGAAATGTTAAAGGAAAATTTCATCCAAAGATGGACACAATAAAGGACAGTAATGGGAAAGACATAATAGAAGCAGAAGAGATCAAGAAGAGATGGAAAGAACACACAGAAGAACTGTACAAAAAAAGATCTTAATGACCTGGATAACCATGATAGTGTGGTCACTCACCCAGAGCCTGATATTCTGGAGTATGAAATCAAGTGGCCCTTAGGAAGCACTTCTGTCAAAAAAAGCTAGTGGAAGCAATGGAATTCCAGCAGAGCTATTTAAAATTCTAAAAAATGATGCTTTCAAAGTGTTGCACTCCATATGTCAGCAAACTTAGGAAACCCAGAAGTGGCCACAGGACTGGAAAAAAATCAATCCTAATCCCAGAAGGGCAGTACAAAAGAATGTTCAAACCATTAGGCAATTGCACTCATCTCCAGTGCTAGTACGGTTATTCTTAAAATTCTGCATTCTTGGCTTTAGCATCACATGAACCGAGAACTTGCAGTTTTTCAAGCTGGGTTCAGAAAAAGCAGAGGCACCAGAGATCAAATTGCAAACATTTACTGGATCATACAGAAAGCAAGAGAATTCCAGAAAATCATCTACTTTGTTTCATTGACTATGCTAATACCTTTGACTGTATGGGTCATAACAAATTGGAAAACTCTTAAGGAAATGGGAATATCAGCCTGTCTTACCTATCTCCTGAGAAACCTATATGCAGGTCAAGAAACAACAGCTAGAACCTTGTATGGAACAACTGATTGATTGGTTCAGGATTGGTAAAGGAATATGACAAGGCTGTTTATTGTCACCCTACTTATTTAATTTATGCACAGAGTGCATCATGAGAAATGCCAGGCTGGGCGAGTTATAAGTTGGAATCAATATTACTGGGAGAAATATCAACAACCTCAGATATGTGGGAGATACCATTTTAATGACATAAAGGGAAGAGGAATTAAAAAACCAATTGATGAGGGTGAAGGAAGAGAGTGGAAAAACCAGCTCTTTATATTAAAAAAAAAAGAAAAGAAAAGAAAACTAAGATCATGGCATCTGGTATGATGGTGAATAGAAGGGCAAAATGTGGAAGCAGTGACAGATTTCCTCTTCTTGGACCCTATAATCACTGAAGATGGTGACTGCAGCTAAGGAAATAGAAGATGATTGCTTCATGTAAGGAAAGCTTTGACAAACCTACACAGTGCATTAAAAAGCAAAGACATCACTTTACTGACAAAGCTCCATGTAGCCAAGGCTATAATCTTTCCAGTAGTCACCTACAGTTGTGAGGTGGACCGTAAAGAATGCTGAGCACCGAAGAAATGATGTTTTTGAACTGTGGTGCTGAGAAGACTCTTGAGAGTTCCCAGGACAGCAAGGTGATCAAATTAGTCAACCTTAAAGGAAATCAACCTTAAATATTCATTGGAAAAATTGATGCTGAAGCTGAAAGTCCAATACTTGAGACACCTGATACAAACAGCAACTCATTGGAAAAGATCCTGATGCTGGGAAAGATTGACTGCAGAAGGAGAAAGAGAGCAACAGAGGATGAAATAGTTGAAGGGTGTCACTGATGCAATGGATATGAACTTGGGCAAACTCCAGGAGATGGTAAGGGACAGGGAAGTCTGGTGTGCTGCAGTCCATGGGGTCTCAAAGAGACATGACTTGGACACTGATAAACCACTTATATGTGAAACCTTTAAAAAAACAGGGCAGTGGGTATAAAGAAAAAAAAAAGTGAAATTGAATTCAGAAACAGTAGAATGATAGTTGCCAGAGGCTGAAGAATGGGGGAAATGAGTAGATGGTCAAAGAGTATAATATGAATAAATTCTGATGATGTATTGTGCAGCATGGCCATGAAGTTAATAATACTCTTTTTTGAAATTTGCCGAGAGTAAATCTTAAGCACTCTGACTAAAAAACAAGAATAAATAAGTTGAACTTATTTATTATTGGACTCTACAATCACTGCAGATGGTGACTGCAGCTAAGAAAATAGAAGAAAGTCGAAGACTGCAGCTAAGAAAATAGAAGTAAAAGTTAACTGTGTATAGCAACGGATGTGTTTAATTAACTTGATTGTAGGAATCATTTCACAGTGTATATGTATATAAAATCATTACATTGTATGTTTAAAATATATCACAATTTTGTCAATTGCACCTTAAGAAAAATGGGGAGAAAAATAGATAGCTTAAATATACATGTTTGAGGGGGAATTTGTGCTTACAAACCTTGAGTACATGAGTATTTCAGATCCAGAGGCATCAGTAGTGAATTCTTGATTGTAATGTTTGTTTCAGGGAGATAGACATATGTCAAAACTTCTCATATTATATGCATTAAATTTATACAGATTTTATTTGCTAATTGTACTTCAGTAAAGTTGCAAAAAGAATCAACCATTTCTAAAAACAGAAAATTAAAGATTATACTCAGGTTCATGTAATTATTTTTACTTTTGACACTTAAGAGGGTAGCTTTTCATTTTTGGGTTTTTCAGTCTGGCTTTTCCCTGAGGTTATCCATTCTCACTTTTTGCAATGTACTTAAATCTTCAATACCACCATATTTTATGTAATAGTCACTCAATAAAATATTTGTTGAATGAATGGTTGTTTGAATGAATGCATGGTAAACTGAAGTCAAAAAAATATTCATTATGTATCTTTGTTTCAAATATTGCCTTTTTTTTTTTCGTCAGTATTCTCTCACTAAGATTTTAAAATTTTACTCTGTAATACCTTTTCTTATTTGTCAAGTCTGGCCATATCTCCAGGAATTACCCTTAATACAAAATATCCTGTTCCACTGGTTTTGGGTTACCAGAGAATCTTGCATAGGGTTGTGTCTCAGCTGCTATAGAGAAGCAAGTGCCCACTTGGATTTTTCTTGATAAATAATTTATGTCTCATTCTTATGTAAACCCTAGAGAACTAAATGGATTTTAAATGAAGTTTTTTCTTGCTTTCTGACCTTTTTCTCTCGTGGGTTGACATAAGGAGCATGACTTTTAGAAGTTTCAGTCTGTCTGAAAATGACGTGAGTAGTGTTTGAGAAAAATGTGAAATATATTTAAGTGACAATGGAATTGCAAGAAATAGTTGTTTTTCCAATTTCAGATATAATGTTTCCATAAAAAGATTGTAGCTGTATAGGGAGACCCAAAATGAACAGGTCATGGTGGAGAGTTCTGACAAAATGTGGTCCACTGGAGAAGGGAATGGCAAACCACTTCAGTATTCTTGCCTTGAAAACCATTAACAGTAAGAAAAGGAAAAAAGATAAGACAGTAAAAGATGAACCCCCTAGGTCAGTAGGTGCTCAATATGCTACTGGAGAAGAGTGGAGAAATAACTCCAGAAAGAATGAAGAGACGGAGCCAAAGCAAAAACAACGCGCCATTGTGGATGTGACTAGTGATGGAAGTAAAGTCCAACACTATAAAGAACAATATTGCATAGGAAACTGAAATGTTAGGTCCATGAATCAAGGCAAATAACAAGTGGCCAAACAGGAGATGGCAAGAGTGAACACTGACATTTTAGGAATCAGTAAATTAAATTTAGAACTTCCCTTGTGGGTCAGACAGTAAAGCATCTGCCTACAATGTGGGAGACTCGGGTCAATCCCTGGGTGGGGAGGATCTTCTGGAGAAGGGAATGGCAACCAACTCCAGTATTGTTACCTGGAAAATACCATAGATGGAGGAGCCTGGTAGGGTACAGTCCATGGGGCCGCAAAGAGTCAGACATGACTAAGTGGAATTAAAATGGACTGGAATGGGCAAATTTAACTCAGATGATCATTATATCTACTACTGTGAGCAAGAATCCCTTAGAAGAAATGGAGAAGCCCTAGTAGTCAACAAAATGCAGTACTTGCGTGGAATCTCAAAAAATGACAAAATGATTTCTGTTTGTATCCAAGGCAAACCATTCAGTCTCACAGTAATCCAAGTCTATGTCCCAATCAGTAATGTTGAAGAAGCTGACATTGAACGGTTCTATGAAGATCTACAAGACCCTTTAGAACTAACACACACACACACACACACACACACACACACACACACACACACACACACAAGTCCTTTTCATTATAGGTGACTGGAATGCAAAAGTAGCAAGTTAAGAAATATATGCAGTAACAGGAAAGTTTGGACTTAGAGTACAAAATGAAGCAGGGCAAAGGCTAACAGAGTTTTGCCAAGAGAATGCTCTGGTCACAGCAAACACCCTCTTCCAACAACACAAGAAGTGACTCTTCACATGGACATCACCAGATGGTCAATACCAAAAACATATTGACTATATTCTTTGCAGCCAAAGATGGAGAAGCTCTATACAGTCAGCAAAAACAAGACCTGGAGCTGATTTTGGCTCAGATCATGAACTCCTTATTGCCAAATTCAGGCTTAAATTGAAGAAAGTAGGGAAAACCATGAGACAATTCAGGTATGATCTAAAGCAAATCCCTTGCAAATATACAGTGGAAGTGACAAATAGATTCAAGGGATTATATCTGATAGACAGAATACCTGAACAACTATGGACAGAGGTTTGGGACCTTGTACAAGAGGCAGTCATCAAGATCATCCCCAGGAAAAAGAAATCCCAAAAGGCAAAGAAGGCCTTTTGTCTGAGAAGGCCTTACAAATAGCTGAAAAAAGAAGAGAAGATAAAGACAAAGGAAAAAAGGAAAGATATACCCATTTGAACACAGAGTTCCAAAGAATTGCAAGGGGAGATAAGAAAGTCTTCCTCAGTGGTCAATGCAAAGCAATAGAGGAAAGCAATAGAATGGGAAAGACTAGATTTCTCTTCAAGAAAATTAGAGACAACAGGGGAACAATTCATGCAAAGATGGGCTCAATAAAGGACAGAAATGGCATGGACCTAACAGAAGCAGAAGATATTAAGAAGAGGTGGCAAAAATACACAGAACAGCTATACAGAAAAGATCTTCATGACCCAGATAACCACGATGGTGTGATCACTCATCTAGAGCCAGACATCCTGGAGTCCAAAGCCAGGTAGGCATTAGGAAGCATCACTAAGAACAAAGCTAGTGGAGGTGATGGAATTCCAGCTGAACTCTGTCAAGCCCTAAAAGCTGATGCTATGAAAGTGCTGCACTGAGTATGCCAGAAAATTTGAAAAACTTGGCAGTGGCCACCGGACTGGGAAAGATCAGTTTTCATTCCAATCCCAAATAAAAGCAATGCCAAAGAATATTCAAACTACTGCAAAATTGCACTCATCTCACACACTAGCAAAGTAATGTTTACAATTCTCCAAGAGAGGCTTCAACAGGACATGAATTGTGAACTTTCAGATGTTCAAGCTGGATTTAGAAGAAGCACAGGAACAAGAGATCAAATTGCCATCTGTTGGATCACTGATAAAGCAAGAGAGTTCCAGAAAAATATCTGCTTTTACTTTAGTGACTATGCCAAAACCTTTGCCTGTATGGATCAAAACAAACTGTGAAAAATTCTTCAAGAGATGGGAATAACAGATCACCTTACCTGACTCCTGAGAAATCTCTATGCAGGTCAGGAAGCAACAGTTAGAACTGGACATGGAACAACAGACTGGTTCCAAATAGGAAAAGGAGTATGTCAAGGCTGTATATTGTCACCCTGCTTTTTTAACTTATATGCAGAGTACATCATGAAAAACGCTGGGCTGGAAGAAGCACAAGATGGAATCAAAATTGCCAGAAGAAATATCAATAACCTCAGATATGCAGATGACACCACCTTTATGGCAGAAAGTGAAGAAGAACTAAAGAGCCTCTTGATGAAAGAGGAGAGTGAAAAAGTTGCTTAACACTCAGCATTCAACAAACGAAGATCTTGGCAACCAGTCTCATCACTTCATGGCAAATAGATGAGGAAACAATGGAAACAGTGAGAGTCTTTATTTTGGGGGCTCCAAAATCACTGCAGATGGTGACTACAGCCCTGAAATTAAAAGATATTTGCTCCTTGGGAGAAAAGCTATGACCAATGTAGACAGAATATTAAAAAGCAGAGATGTTACTATGCTGAGAAAGGTCCTTCTAGTCAAAGCTATGTTTTTTTCCAGTAGTTGTGTATAGATGTGAGAGTTGGATCATAAAGGAAGCTGTGTGCCAAAAAACTGATAGTTTTGAACTGTGGTTTTGGAAAAGACTATTGAGAGTCCCTTGGACTGCAGGGAGACCAAACCAGTCAATCTTAAAGGAAATCAGTCCTCAATATTCATTGGAAGGACTGATGCTGAAGCTGAAACTCCAATATTTTGTCCACCTGATGTGAAGAACTGACTCACTGGAAAAGACCCTGATTCTGGGAAAGATTGAAGGCAGGAGAAAGGGATGACAGAGGATAAGATGGTTGGATGAAATCACTGACTTGATGGACATGAGTTTGAGCAAGCTTCGGGAGTTGGTGGTGGACAGGGAAACCTGGCATGCTGCAGTCCATGGGGTCGGGAACAGTCACATATGACTGAGTAAGTGAACTGAACTGAAGATGACAAATTTGTTTTCTATATCTGTCAAACTGTTTTTCTGTTTTATATATACATTTTATTATTTTTGATTCCAAATATAAGTGATATCATACACTATTTTGATTATTTTTTATATGATGCTAATGTACAATGTACAATGTAACATTCTAACTCAACAAGTGTTGATACTCATGAATTGGCCTCTATAGTTTGGGTTTCTGATAATCATCATTTCAGCTATGATTAACATAGCTAGAAACTTTATAAACAGCTGTGCAACTCTTACAACTACCAACTAAATTGTAGCTCCAGATGTTCCATACCCAGAACTACAGCTCTATAAGGTGGTTGGTGCATGAAACTGATTACATCAAAGCTGTCAGTTTTGGCATATCTTATGAGTGTTTATACTAGGCTACCATTAGTTCTCACATAATTACAATGTGAAGTTCAATATAATTGTCATCATAGCTCATATAATCTGGGAAAAAAGCAAAAGAAACATTTTAAAGGGATCTACCCTACACTGAAACTCACAAGGATTTTCAATAGAATGGGATTCAATTGGAAGCAGCCTTTCAAGTCACCTGATATGTTTCCTGCACATTGCACCTTCCTTCCTGGCCAGTTACTATCATGATTTCAGAAAATTAGCAAACTACTCATCAGAGAAAAGTTTGTCAGCATTCTGTTTTTATCTAAAAGAATATTCACCAGGATTTCCCTGGTGATCCAGGGGCTAAGCCTCCAAGCTTCCAGTGCAGGAGTTCAGTCCCTGCTGCAGGATTGAGATCTCACATGCCACAGCTAAAAGATCCTGTGTGCAGAAAGTAAGACCTGCTACAGCCAAATAAATACATAAAAATGAATATCAAAAAAAGAACATTCATTTACAGAATTTGAGAGACTATGTACAACAATCTCACATATACCTTCCTTTAAAGTCAGATGAGTGTGGGGTTGTTGACCAGAAATTTATATGACCTAAGAAGAGAACAGTATTAATTGGCAAAGTTTTGACCAATATTTTTGTAAATATCAGTGGATACACATTCTGACACCAATAGGTCCCAGGGTCCAGCATCAAATTCAGAAAATTAACAAAAAGATCTAGATAAAAAGGTGTGTGCTTTTTGGTGTTAGAAGGGCACAGAGGGTTCTCTGGCTCATACTGTAAATGATGATTCGTCTTGTAAACAGGAGCCTGAGTATGTACGGCATTTGTAAAGATCATTGTTTTCCTGCATTCAGATCGCACAATCACTAAGAATTAATATTTGCTATATAAGAGCAATTTTTATGTTTCATGTTTTAATATTTATCTATTGGAAAAGCAAGAAGAATCCTCATCATGAATTTTGATGGTGTCAGAGTTTTGTTTGTTAACACTCTGGGCTGTTCTGCTAAAGCCTTGGATCCCCTTCCCCCTCCTACCACATTCTGTGGTGTACCGACTGGCCAATAATTTAGGCTTCCTTCTCTCTGGGCCTCATTTGTGCTCTGTGGTAGGGGTGGGTGTTGGAGATATTGAGGGTGAGAAAGTAACTGAAGTACAATAGATATTTACCCTGTGTTTGAAAAGGAAATGTGTTGCCCTTCTGGAGATAAGCAATATGAGGCTAAGAATTGGGGGTTGTTAATAAGGGACTTAGAGAAAACAGTTTTCTTGTTTTTAGTTTTTTTCTTATAATCCCAAGAAGGACATATTAAATAGGTTTAAATATGTCTTCTGTTTCTACTTCACAGAGAAATCTGACATCCTGACATAGCCTCGGTGCTATGGAAACAAAATATTTGAGGTATAAAAAAAGAAAGAGATGACTTCCCCCATACACCATGGTCCCTGTCCCACTGATGCCCATCTGGAGTAAGCAATAACTATCTAGGGGGCAGATTTATAGCAGATTGTGGGACTAACCAGAAGTAAAATGAGAAATGACCCTCAGTGGACCTGAATCAATAGGGAGGTAGACTTGCTGTCTTGATTTCTGTGTCCAGTGAAACCAGAAATACTTCTGCTTCTCCTTCTGCATCCTGGACCAACATCACCGCTGGGACACAGACACAGCCCTGGGTGGAGTCCGTGAGATATTAGAAAAGCTGGGTGTTTCTAGAAATTAGAGTGTTGTTTTTGGAAAGGAGAAGGTTGAAACTTTCTGTTATTTTCTATCTCTGTTCTTTTAGTAGTTACTTAACTTAAAATGACTTTCCTAGTCGCTCAGACAGTAAAGTGTCTGCCTACAATGTGGTAGACCCAGGTTCGATCCCTGGGTTGGGAAGATCCTCTGGAGAAGGAAATGGCAACCCACTCCAGTACTCTTGCCTGGAAAGTCCTGTGGACGGAGGAGCCTTGTAGGCTACAATCCATGGGGTCTCAAAGAGTCAGACACGACTGAGCAACTAAACTATAAACTTAACTTAAAATGATCAATTTCTCCTCCTCCCCAAGATGGAATTCTTTATCTCACAGGTCCATGGACATGACTTTGGGGAAGAAGGATGATCTTGGAATGGATTAATACAATTTTGATGACTCCTTTTTTTGCTGCAAATGAAGTAATTTGTATTCTAAGTTTCCAATAACCAGTCATAGAATAAGAAATTTGCAGACTCATGCTAAAGGCTTTCCACTGCTCCTGCTTTCTTGACAGGCTGTAACCACATGTGTTTCACAGGTCACTTTCAGGAAGAACTCACATCATTTCTTACCATTTTCTCCATCTTGAGTTTTCCAAAATCACTTTGTATCAGTTCTCTGTTGCCACTGTAAAAGGTATCACAGCTTAGTGGTTTAGAAAACACATATTTATCACCTTAAAAATTCTGTAGATTAGGGATCTGATCTGGGCCTTATTGCTGTTGGCACCAATGTTCCTTTCTGAAGGCACTAAAGGATAAGTCCTTTTCTTTGCCCTTTCCAGCATCTAGAAAGCCCACATTCCTTGGCTTGAGATCCCCTTTCTTGTCCTTCAAAGCCTGCAATGGCTAGTTGAGATCGTTTCACATCCTGTAACTCCAACAATCTCTTCTGCCTTCGTTTATCACTGTGATTATATGGAACCCACCCAGGTAATCCAGGATAATCTCCCTATTTAAAGTTCAGCTGATTATCAAGCTTGATTACATCTCCTTCCAAATTTAATTTCTTTTTGCTGAATAATATAACATATTCACTGGTTTGGGGCATTAGGATATGAATATCACTAAGAGTTCACTCTTCTGTCTGCCATATATCCTATCGTCCTTACCTCTTTCCTTGGCCACAAATGTATATATTCAATGCTTGCAGGATAATTTAACCAAGAGTTCTCACCAGTTCCTTGAACTTAACTCATGTTCTTTCTCAAGAAAAACTTTTCTTCATCAAGATTTTCTTTTGTTGATAATTACTCTCTTACTTGGCACTTTCCTGGTGGCTCAGATAGTAAAGAATCTGCCAGCAGTGCAGGAGACCTGGGTTTAACCCCTGGGTTGGGAATATCCCCTGGAGAAGGGTAATGGCTCAGTTCATTTCAGTCGCTCAGTTGTGTCCGACTCTTTGCGACCCCATGAACCGCAGCACTCCAGGCCTCCCTGTCCATCACAAACTCCCTGAGTTTACTCAAACTCATGTTCATTGAGTCGGTGATGCCATTCAACCATCTCATCCTCTGTTGTCCCCTTCTCCTCCTGCCTTCAATCTTTCCCAGCATCAGGGTCTTTTCCAATGAGTCAGCTCTTCACATCAGGTGGCCAAAGTATTGGAGTTTCAGCTTCAACATCAGTCCTTCCAATGAACACTCAGGACTGATCTCCTTTAGGATGGACTGGTTGGACCTCTGTGCAGTCCAAGGGACTCTCAAGAGTCTTCTCCAACACCACAGTTCAAAAGCATCAATTCTTTGGCATTCAGTTTTCTTTATGGTTCAACTCTCACATCCATACATGACTACTGGGAAAACCATAGCCTTGACAAGATGGACCTTTGTTGGCACAGTAATGTCTCTGCTTTTTAATATGCTGTCTAGATTGGTCATAACTTTCCTTCCAAGGAGTATGTGTCTTTTAATTGCATGGCTGCAATTACCATATGTAGTGATTTTGGAGCCCCCCAAAATAAAGTCAGCCACTGTTTCCCTATCTATTTGCCATGAAGTGATTGGACCGGATGCCATGATCTTAGTTTTCTGAATGTTGAGCTTTAATTCCACTTTTTCACTCTCCTCTTTCAGTTTCATGAAGAGGCTCTTGATGATCTTCAGGAAGATCCCCTTGAGAAGAGTGATGGCTACCCACTCAATATATTTTTGTCTAGAGAACTCCATGGACAGAGGGGCCTGATGGCTACAGTCTATGGGGTCTCAAAGATTCATACATGGCTAAGCAACTAACACATTCTCTTATTCACTTGGTCTTAAGTTTCAGAATTATGGTAGAGACTTTTTTCCCCCCTCCATTTCCATCAAAATCAAGTGTGAAATCAGTTTTGTGTAATTCTGTAATATGTCTGAAGTCTCTGTTTATTTCAAGCCCAATTGTTAGTACTGAGTTTGGATCCTCATTATATCTCAACCAAATTTAATAAACTATTAATGCATTTCTGAGTCTTTAACCCTGCTCTCCACCTTCCAGTTTAATCTATACCTGCTTCTGGAATGGGCTCTAGGCAATTCTGGTCATACCACTCTCTAATTCACCTTCTTAGAATTCTTTAGTGGCATCCCGTCCATATGATAGTTACATGTTTCCACAATATGGTCACAGATCACAATCAACATTCTGCAACATCTGGATTCTCATTTGATCCTCAAAACAACAGTGTTAGCTGGGACTCTGCAAAATCACTTGAAGCCAAGAGAGATTACTGATCTTGATCAAGGTCATCCAGTATGTGAGTAGCATAATTGAGGCTTGACTCTCTTCTCCCAGGTTCATTGCTGTTTGCATAACCATCTTGGTAACTTTATTTCCTGCTACTCCTCTAACATGCAGACCATGATGGGCTTTCAGTCTTCCCCAGTCTTTAACAAGTTCTTAGTTTTTTGTTGTTGCTTAAGATACCTATTCTTTGTAATTTCATTTGTCCTCAAACCGTCCCTGCTTACAAAAATTAAATTCATCCTTAAGGCCTATTTTAAAAGTTGTGATCTTCATTAAGCCTTTGGCATCGTTCATTACTTTGATCTTTCTTGCCATATTATTTTGACAAAACTTATTGAAACTTGTATTAAAATGATTTAGCCCCTTGACTTAAACCATAATCTGCTTGTTGGCATACAGTCTAAAGGTTAATACATGTGTTGCCAAGCCCAAGCTTTCATTGCTCACTGCATGCAGGCCAATATACAGAGAGATGAAGTGATGGGGCAAAGAATAGGGACTATTCAGAAAGCCAGCAGAAATAGATGATGGATTAGTATGCCAAAGAACCATCTTACCAGAGTTAGAAATCAAGCTTCTTTTGTACCAAAAGGAAAGGGGATGTGGTTGGTTGCTGCAGACCTCCTGGTGCTAACCGAAACCCAGAGGGAATGTGATAATCCTTTGTTCTTGCAGCTGTCCAGTTAGGTCTGGTCACTGTGTTCCTGCAAACTCTCACCAAGACAAGGATTATTTTCTTTGTAACAGTGAAAAGTGTTACGTCTTAAAGGTCAAGCCTGGGAGGCAGAGCCTTGAGCAAAGGCTGTTATGTATATTTTAAGCTATAGGGAACATTCTTTTACTGTTTGACTAGACAAAGTTGCAGACCCAGCATGACTAAGCACAGGCAAAGGAGCACTAAGGTTAGAGCTAGTCAAGTTGTTCTTCTCCATGAAACATGGACTTTGGAGCCAAACTTCCTGGATTTAAATTCTGACTTTGCTCTTATTGATTGTGTGACCTTGAGAAAATTAATCAGTATTTCTGTGCCTATCAGTAAAATGGAGTCAATATTGGTGCTTATTCGATAGACTTGTATGAGGATCAAGTGAATTGATATTCTTAAGGCACTTAGAACTATCTGTCTCAAAGAAAGTACTTAATAATTTTAGCTTATGATTGTGGTTATTATCTTCTTAAGTTTTGCATTATATGCTTCCTCAACACATAGATGCAGATACAATGTAAATAAAAATTGCATAATTCGATCCTTTATCTTGATTTCTCTTCAGCAAACTATTTTATTCCAATAGTCTCAACACAATCATTGTCTGCCTTTCAGATCAGCTCCCTTTTTAGGTTACACAACTGCAACTAAATTTTATGATGCTGATGGAGATACAAAAGCACCTGTCATTTTTCTATATGATACCAAGGTAGAAAGAGTTACCAATACAATAGTAAAATCAATCAAGGTTCAAAATTATCATTAAATAAGAGTGCTGAACAGAATCAAAAAGATTTTTTATGAAGTAATTAAAATCTTACACTTTTTATTCCATAAAATTTTATTCAATTTCTATCCCAAATTATATATTCATTTATTTTTTCTTGGGGATGGTTTTGATAATGGCCTCCTTTTCCATGTCATGAATTTCCATCCATAGTTCTTCAGGCACTCTGTCTATCAGATCTAATCCTTTGAATCTATTTGTCAATTTCATTGTATAATTGTAAGAGGTTTGATTTAGATCGTACCTGAATGGTCCACTGGTTTTTTTCTACGTTCTTCAATTCAAGTTTGAATTTTGCAACAGGGAGTTCATGATCTGTGTCACAGTGAGCTCACAGTCTTGTCTTTGCTGACTGTATAGAACTGCTACATCTTCAATTGCAAACAACATAGTCAATCTGATTTCAGTATTGGCCATCTGGTTATGCCCATGTGTAGAGTCGTTTCTTGTGTTGTTGAAAGAGGGTGTTTCACCACACTGGTGTATGACCAGTGTGTCCTCTTGGCAAGACTGTTAGCATTTGTGCTGCTTCATTTTGTACTCCCAGGCCAAACTTGCCTGTTACTCCAGGTATCTCTTAACATCCTACTTCTGCATTCAAGTCCCCTATGATAAAAAGGACATTTTGGGGGGTGTCAGTTATAGAAGGTCTTGGAGGTCATCATAAAACTGTTCATCTTCAGCTTCTTCAGCATTAGTTGTCAGGGCATAGACTTGGATTACCGTGGTATTGAATGGTTTGCCTTGGAAATGAACATAGATCATTCTGTCATTTTTGAGAGTACAACAACGAACTGCATTTCAGATTCTTTTGTTGACTATGAAGACTACTCCATTTCCTCTAGGGGATTCTTGTCTACAGTAGCAGATACAAAAAAAAGAAATGCAAAAAAAGCAAAATGATTGTCTGAGGAGAATAGCTGAGAAAAGAAGAGAAGCAAAAGGTAAAGGAGAAAAAGAAAGATATACACATGTTATTACAGAGTTCCAAAGAATAGCAAGGAGAGGTAAGAAAGCCTTCCTCAATGGTCAATGCAAAGAAATAGAAGAAAACAGTAGAATGGGAAAGACTAGAGATCTCTTCAAGAAATTTAGAGATACCAAGGGATCATTTAATGCAAATATGGGCTCAGTAAAGGGTAGAAATGGCATAGATCTAACAGAAGCAGAAGATATTAAGAAGAGGTGGCAAGAACACACAGTAAACTATACAAAAAAGATCTTCATGACCCAGATAAGTATGATGGTGTGATCACTCACCTAGAGCCAGACATCCTGGAGTCTGAAGTCAGGTGGGCCTTAGGAAGAATCACTATGAACAAAGCTAGTGGAGGTGTTGTAATTCCAGCTGAACTCTATCAAGTCCTAAAAGATGATGCTGTGCAAGTGCTGCACTCAATATAATAGCAAACTTGAAAAACTCACCAGTAGACACAGGACTGGGAAAGGTCAGTTTTCATTCCAATCCCAAAGAAAGGCAATGCCAAAGAATGTTCAAACTACTGCACAATTGCACTTATCTCACACACTAGCAAAGTAATGCTTACAATTCACCAAGAGAGGCTTCAACAATACATGAACCGTGAAATTTCAGGTGTTCAAGTTGGATTTAGAAGGGGCACAGGAACCAGAGATTAAATTGCGAACATCTGTGGATCATCAAAAAAGCAAGAGAGTTCCAGAAAAACCTCTACCTCTGATTTATTGACTACGCCAAAGACTTTGCTGGTGTTGATCACCACAAACTGTGGAAAATTCTTCAAGAAATGGGAGTACCAAACCACCTCACCTGCCTCCTGAGAAATCTGTATGCAGGTCAAGAAGCTACAGTTAGGACTGGATATGGGATAATGGACTGGTTCCAAATTGGGAAGGCGTATGTCAAGACTGTATATTGTCACCCTGCTTATTTAACTTCTCTGCGGAGTACATTATGAGAAATGCCAGGCAGGACGAAACACAAGCTGTAATGAAGATTGCTCAGAGAAATATCAATAACTTCAGATATGCAGATGACACCACTCTTATGGTAGAGAGCAAAGAAGAACTAAAGAGCCTCTTGATGAAAGTGAAAGAGGAGATTGAAAACGTTGGCTTAAAACTCAGGATTCAAGAAACAAAGATCATAGCATCCAGTCCCATCATGGCAAAGAGATGGGGAAACAGTGGAAACAGTGAGTCTATTTTTGGAGGGTCCAAAATCACTGCAGATGGTGACTGCAGCCCTGAAATTAAAAGATGCTTACTCCTTGGAAGGAACGTTATGATGAACTAGACAGCATATTAAAAAACAGAAATGTTACTATGCCAACAAAGTTCCCTCTAGTCAAAGCTATGGTTTTTCCAGTGGTCATGTATGGATGTTAAAGTTCAACCATAAAGAAAGCTGAGCACTGAAGAACTGATGCTTTTGAACTGTGGTTTTGGAGAAAACTATTGTAAGTACCTTGGACTTCTAGGAGATCAAGCCAGTCTATTGTAAAGAAATCAGTACTGAATATTCATTGGAAGGACTGATGCTGAAGCTGAAGCTCCTATATTTTGGCCACCTGATATGAAGAACTGACTCATTGGAAAGGACCCTGATGCTGAGAAAGATTGAAGGCAGGAGGAGAAGGGAACAACAGAGGATGAGATGGTTGGTTGGCATCACCGACTCGATGGACATGAGTTTGAGCAAGCTTCAGGAGTTTGTGATGGACAGGGAAGCCTGGAATGCTATAGTCCATGGATTTGTAAAGAGTCAGACATGACTGAGCAACTGAACTGACCTTAGTTTTCTCATCTGTGAAACAGAGAAATTTCAAGACTCTAGTCAGATGCTCTTTATTAGTATCTGAAGAAGTTTTGGCTCTAGAGGAAGGATGGGAAAATCAGCAAGATGTAGAGGATAAGGGTCCTGGCTTTGAATTAGATTTGAATCACATGCTAGTTATATTTCTACTGGCTTTGCATAAAATTTTCAATCTAAATCTCTTTCTGTATGTATAAGTATCTCATTTTCACTAAGGGATAAATTAATGATTTTATGTGTGAAATACCAAAGATGGTGATTGTCACATAGAAATAACTAGAACTTCTAAATATGATTTTAATGTTACCATCAAAGTATAAAAAATGAGAAACAAATGTTTTCTTTAATGTTTTTAGAGTAGAGAAAATGGACTTGACCCTTTCAGTTACAGGACCCATTATATATTCGGTGCCGAGGAAAGAAGTGATGACTTTTCCTGCTAAATGGATGCGGAGGGAGGTGGGAGGGGGGTTCAGGATGGGGAACACATGTACACCCGTGGCTGATTCATGTCAATGTATGGAAAAAACCACTACAGTATTGTAAAGTAATTAGCCTCTAATTAAATAAATAAATTTTAAAAAATGGAAGCTGTGAAGAAAAACAAGATAACTCCATTTGGGCAACATAAATCTGGAAACAGCATATAATGGTTCAGCTTTTCAATGTTTAACACAAAAGCCATTCATTCAGACTGGAAATGTCTGGTTATTTCACCCAGAACTCACTGTTACAATCATGCCATTCCAATTAGTTGTCTTTGGAGAGGAAATCTCACCAGATGATACAATTAGACCCAATTTGTACAAGTACCAAACACTTGGAACATATTAGAAATGACATTTCCACTTATTTTATAGTGTAAATGTTTGTCTTCTGGCATTTCTCAAATGTGAGCATTTGAAGGAAGTGTTTGAAACAACTTTTCAGGATGGAAGGTTAATGATAAAGAAATGACACAGGTTACATAGTATAAGAAAACCATGTTTTAACAATTACTTTTTGATATTTCAACAGTGACTTTCACCTTACTGCAAAGTCATTTCCAAATACCAATCATTCTACCTGAGAACGTGGAAGCAACCTAGATGTCCATCCACAGATGAATGGATAAGCAAGCTGTGGTACATATACACAATGGAGTATTACTCAGCCATTAAAAAGAATACATTTGAATTAGTTCTAAGGAGGTGGATGGAACTGGAGCCTATTATACAGAGTGAAGTAAGCCAGAAACAAAAACACAAATACAGTATACTAACGCATATATATGGAATTTAGAAAGATGGTAAAAATAACCCTATTTACGAGACAACAAAAGAGACACTGATGTATAGACCAGACTTTTGGACTCTGGGACCGGGAGAGGGTGGGATGATTGGGGAGAATAGCATTGAAATATGTATAATATTATATCTGAAATGTATTAATTGTTCAAACTAAACACTATCATGTTACAATTTGTTCATACTAGATGTTTGTAATGTTTCTGATAATCAATAAAAGAGATTCTTGATCAAAAAAAAAAAAAAAAGAAAACAAAGTCTACAGTATCTTGACTAATCTTTAAAGGTATGTAGTTACTGCTACCAAACTTAAAATATCCATTCAACAAAAGAGAGTTCAGTCAAAAGGTACAAGAAGTATCTACTCAGGGCCTGGTTTTAGGGAAACCATGTTGAACTAGACACATGGCTATATTGACTTACTGTTTAATTGTAATTTCTCCCACTAAGATGTGCTAATTAACAAAATAAAGGTAAAAAAGAACTTAAAGCTACACAGGAGAGGAATGTTAAAGGAGTATCAGTGATTAGATTTGGTTTCCCATATGTGTTCCCAGTGCACGTTGATGATCTTCTACTTCTAACAGCTGCCATGTTCTACTTTAGAGGTTTCTCAAGTCCACCCTGTCTGTCCACACTCAGGTTGGAGAAATGATCCCTCAGGAAATGTTCTCAGTCAAAGAGGGAAAAAACATGGAAAATGTGTAGCCTGGTTATTTGCTTTGTGTGTTTGTGTCTGTACACATTTAGTTTATTGTAAAAAAGCAACTTGTACACTTTTCACATTTAAAACTGAGCATCATCTTTCTTTTCTAGTGAAACAAAAAGAAAAATTTAAAAATAAACAGGAACAAAATTACAGTAGAGAATGTCAACTGCGAATAAGATCCTACAGGCTCTGCTGATTCTTCCATTGAGTAGGAGGGCTCGAGTCATCATTAGGAAAGAATTTTATTTTAAAAATGTCATCTTAAACTGCAAGGATGTCCATTAAACATCACAATTAAACACGCCAAAAGAGGAGCCATGTTTTCAAAATGTCTACTTAACCCACTCAAACATCTCAAACTGACCATTTGCTGACCTTCTATAACCCCAATTTTTAAAGTTTTTTTCTCTCTTTAAATAAGAGAAAGTAGACAGATACATGTTGGTAAAAGCTAACTGTCCATATTCTCATAGAGACACAATGTTATCTCTGAGCCCAATATATGGAGAAAGGAGGAAAAAAGCTAGAATTCCACGCACTACTGCACAGGGCCTAGCAGCCTCCAGTTTCCAGCAGAGCTAAGGGAGTAGGAAGTTTCTTTTCTTTTCTTTTTTTTCTCACAGAGCATGGTGGTGTTGATACCATAAAGTTCTTGTTGAGACAGGAAGGGATAAAAATGATGAAGATATTTTCTCCAAAAATAAGTTGTGAACCATGGTATAAAGGAGAAAAGAGACCTCAAAAAGAGGGCAACTGAAGACTCTTGAGAGTCCCTTGGACTGCATGGAGATCCAACCAGTCCATTCTGAAGGAGATCAGCCCTGGGATTTTTTTGGGAGGAATGATGCTGAAGCTGAAACTCCAGTACTTTGGCCACCACATGCGAAGAGTTGACTCATTGGAAAAGACTCTGATGCTGGGAGGGATTGGGAGCAAGAGGAGAAGGGGATGACAGAGGATGAGATGGCTGGATGGCATCACTGACTCGATGGACATGAGTCTGAGTGAACTCCGGGAGTTGGTGATGGACAGGGAGGCCTGGCGTGCTGTGACTCATGGGGTTGCAGAGTCAGACACAACTGAGCGACTGATCTGATCTGATCTGAGCACAAGAGAAGAAGGGGGGAAAAAAAGACTGCAACTTGCTCCCAGGGACTGGAGGGAATTTTAAAAAGTTAGAATCCATCAGTGTTCCATCAGTCATCTTCTTCATCTTTCATCATCCTCATCCCCTTCATCATCAATATCTTCCAATCCTTCTTCCTCTTCATCATCATCATCATCTTCTTCTCCTTCCCCTTCCTCATTATCCATGTCAAAAACCAAACAGTACTGTAATGGATTTGGCCAAATATCATCTTTGATCACCTCTCCTAACTCACTTGCACCTTCATCAGAATGATCAGTAAACCAGGTGAAGAAGCTTTCTGATTCCTCATGCTGTCTCTTTCTGCTAGCTTGATTCTGTGTTTGATTTGATCATTTCATCAAATCATTTCCAAATTTCCATTGATTTCAGTGGACTTTGAAGATGGATCACCACTCTTATTCAGATGAAATTCTTTGGAGAGAAGTTTATTTTTGAAGTAAGGGTTTTCATCAAAATAAAAATTTATTCTGTAACCTGATTTAATGTCTTCAAATTCTGTCACTTCAACTCTTATAAAATAACGCAGCACCTTTTCATCCTCCTCTCCAAGCAGTGCAGACACTTGTGGATGGTTAACATACATTGTTATCCCCAAATCTGGGATTTTGACAGTCAGTTTTGACCTCTTCTGAAAAAAACAGTAAGCAGTGTTTGTTATATTTCTGTTCTACTTTCAAAATCTCTTCACTGGCTTGTTCATTAAGTCTATTTCATTTTGTACTTTATCAATATGTTCGATTGCTTCTTGCTGTTCTTTTTCTTCCTTCCGCAAGTTTGAAGAAGCAGATGCCTCATCTGGCCTGGAGGCAAAAGTCAGCCTCACTGTTTTCAGTTTCTTAGCTTGGAGTGGAAATGAAAACTGGTATTTGGGGACCATGCTGGGAAAAAAAGCCAAGAACCCTCCAAGGGGAAGAGAAAGGTACTGCAAGCTCAGAGAACTCTAATTTGCTTTTTATGTGGGACTGTTCTGAGATGTACTCTATGTTATATCCCAAAAGTTCCCAGTGTAATTGAGTTCCCACTGCCTATAGTGCTAACATGTTCACTAAGATACTCTGTTTCACCTTTCTTTCCTTCTGTTTCACCCACTCTTCTACCATTTCTTTTGAGATTATCTCCTATATAAACCTCTTGAATCATGTTCTTGTCTAGAGTCTACATTATGGAAGATTAAACTAAGCCTTCCTAGGGAAAAGAATAAGTAGATTATTCCAAGGAGAGTGAAAAGCATGACTAGAAGCCTAGAGGTAAGAGAATGCATAGCATGGTTGAGAAACTTGCAGTAAGCTTGATTGTTGAGTACTAGGAAAGAGTAGCTAGAGTTGAAGCCAGAGTGGTAAAAAAGGACAGTATTTGAAAATTCTAAATTGTGTGAAGTTTGGGCTTCATATTAAAAGAATAAGGAGATGTCTAGGAGGAGGAGTTGCACTGGAAATTTGGAGGAGGATGGGACTATGAGAGAATTAGAAATTGAAGTTGACAGTGTTTGACAGGGTGTCATGGAGAGCAGAATCCAACATAACATATGGGATTTTAACTCAGATATAGGATAGATGACCATATTATACAAATCTGGAGGGGCACAGCTTTAAGTTGAATTTTATAGTAACTGTCCTCTCTTGCTTACTGCAAGATGAATAACGGCCTCTGGAGTTCTTCATTGGCCATGCTATGTAAGTTTGAACTAAAGAATATACAATCAGCTTAGGGAGGCGAATGTGAGTTAATTTTTATATGTGCTGAATATAAGATTCCTGTGGAGATTTTAGTAGCTGAATTGATCTGGTACTCAGGAGACAGGCTTCAGCTGAAGACCAAGATTCATAAATAATCAGCAAATGTATTGAGGGCATACAGATAGTGAGATCAGAGAGACTTAAAGGAGAATCCTGGAGAAACTGACATTTAAGATTTTTTAAAACATTGAAATTTTCAAAAGAAAATGCAAAAGATAGTAAGAAGGAATATCCAGAAGAAAACCCAGAGTGTGACTTCACTGAAAGAAAAAGAATGGAATGCTATAGGAGGTACAAATGATCAACAATGTCAAACATTGCCCAAAGTCAGGAAAGATACAGACAGAAATACCTGTTCAATTGAGTAAATGGCTCATCAAGAACATTTTACCAAACATTTGACATGGTTGCCAGCTTGCCGAGTCCTGAGTGCTGAGACAGAGATAAGAAAGTAAATGCAACTTGGATTCAGTCTTCTCAGGGAGTTCGGCTTAATTAATAATACTTAGAATTATTATATCCAAGACTTATTAAGCACTTTATCTTCCACACATTTACAAATGCTATATATATATATATTATTCAGTGTATCTTATAAGGTATTACAGAGGAGGAGATCACAGTCAGATTAAATGAGTTGCTAAAAACATTACATTAATTGTAAGTAACTAATAAGGGGCAGATCTGGGATACACACAGAGATAATCTGTCTCTAGATTCTCTCTATGAGCAAGAAGAAAGAAATAATATAGTATCACTGACTCAATGGACATGAATTGAGCAAACTCCGGGAGATAGCAGAGGACAGAAAAGCTTGGCGTGCTATAGTCCATGAGGTCTCAAAGAGCTGGACACAAGACTGAACAAAAACAGCAAAGAGGGACCTGGGATTAAAAGGGACTTCTGGGAAGAGAGACTTCAATGTATTTAGATTCTAACAAAAAGAAGCCACTAGAGGGAGAATCTTTGAAGAGACAGAGACAGTGAGAATGCATTTCACAAACTTGGGCAGAAGGGACATATTTCATTGTTGCGGGAGAGATGGGCAGGATGAGTGCTATTATTGGTCTGTTTGGTGGTAGGAACTGAAAAACTTATCAGTTGATGACTGCCATTCAGAGAAGGGCATTGATTAAGAATGAGATAATGAGTGAAAGAGTCAGTTACAAGAAAGTAAATATTTGACATAGTTTCTGTGGTAAATGGGAAAGGAACAAAACATAAGAAACACTGGTGTGTTGTGGCAAATTGAAGTCTCATGGGAAGCTGTGAATGATAAATTTCAGTGTCACTAATCTGAGTAAAGTGCTATTTTTGTTCAACACTTAGCAGCCTACAATAGAGAAGATGCATAGATGGAAGCCAAGTGTCATGTTTTGTTTTGTTTTGTTTTGGTACAGTAAGGTGCAAGGAGTCAAGTAAATGGGATTGCTGAGGGTTTTGGCAAGAATATTGTTGAAATGGAATCTGATGCACAGAAATTAAGTCAGAAGGAAGTGATAGGGAGACAGTTGATATAAATATGTACACATTAGAGGTCCTATGGAAGTCAAATGACTGAAAATCTTGGAGCAACTGAGTAAAAGAATAGAAGTCTGTTTTGAAGACATAGTTGTCTGAATTTATCATTGAAGAGGTAAAATATATTTCAAGTGATGACAAAATCCAGAGGGTAACTATAAAAAAGAGTCATAGACCTGAAGAAGAATGAAAAGCCTTGGAAGAGAAACATATCAAAGAACTGAGGATGTTTTAGGTCACTAGATGGACTTTGATATTTTTTAAGATATTGATAACATAGGAGGTAAACCAGAAGTCTATAAACTAGCAGTTATATCTTTCAATAAGTGAACATTTAAGATCAGGAAAACATTTATTAACTATTATAAGGAGGTGTTATGTATAACAAAATGTCTGAAACATAAAAGGAACAGGGGATTTTATACTTTACAAAGATCCTGAGATATATAAGGTGAAAGAGTAGCTTTAGAACTTCTCTAAACCATGATCAAGTTCCCAATTTCAGATAAGTTCTCCCACTATTAACAAAAAAAATAAAAGAAAAGAAATCTGAGAAAACTGTATGAAGCAACTGGTTTCAGACACTGAGCAATAGACAGTATACATCTGTGATTCCAGACACAAGAAAAACACACGGGATTAGGCCTGCAACTGCATTGATTTTCTGCTTGGAGGAGCTTCTGACTCAGTGCAGGGAAGTAGAGCTTATATTAAGCAGAACATTTTGCTGAGCTAAGAAGACAGAGATGAGAATTTGGAGTTACTGAGAAGATATCTAGCTTTCAGGCAGAGCAGGAAGGAGGAAGCTGCACAGAGAAGGGGATCCAGAAATCTTCATAGGAATTGTCTTGATTATTCCATGAAATGTTAAGGAATTAATGTTCAGGATGAGGCTTCAGCAATGTGTGAACCGTGAACCTTCTGATGTTCAAGCTGATTTTAGAAAAGGCAGAGGAACCAGAGATCAAATTGCCAACATCCGCTGGATCATGGAAAAAGCAAGACAGTTCCAGAAAAGCATCTATTTCTGTTTATTGACTATGCCAAAGCCTTTGACTGTGTAGATCACAATAAACTGTGGACAATTCTAAAAGAGATGGGAATACCAGACCACCTGATCTGCCTCCTGAGAAATTTGTATGCAGGTCAGGAAGCAACAGTTAGAACTGGACATGGAACAACAGACTAGTTCCAAATAGGAAAAAGAGTTCATCAAGGCTATATATTGTCACCCTGTTTATTTAACTTATATGCAGAGTACATCATGAGAAACACTGGACTGGAAGGACCACAAGCTGGAATCAAGATTGCTGGGAGAAATATCAATAACCTCAGATATGCAGATGATACCACCCTTATGGCAGAAAGTGAAGAGGAACTAAAGAGCCTCTTGATCAAAGTGAAAGTGGAGAGTGAAAAGGTTGGCTTAAAGCTCAACATTCAGAAAACGAAGATCATGGCATCTGGTCCCATCATTTCATGGGAAATAGAGGGGAAACAGTGGAAACAGTGTCAGACTTTATTTTTCTGGGCTCCAAAATCACTGCAGATGGTAATTGCAGCCATGAAATTAAAAGACGTTTACTCCTTGGAAGGAAAGTTATGACCAACCTAGATAGCATATTGAAAAGCAGAGACATTACTTTGCCAACAAAAGTTCGTCTGGTCAAGGCTTTGGTTTTTCCTGTGGTCATGTATATATGGATGTGAGAGTTGGACTGTGAAGAAGGTTGAGTGCCAAAGAATTGATGCTTTTGACCTGTGGTGTTGGAGAAGACTCTTGAGAGTCCCTTGGACTGCAAGGAGATCCAACCAGTCGATTCTGAAGGAGATCAGCCCTGGGATTTCTTTGGAAGGAATGATGCTAAAGCTGAAACTCCAGTACTTTGGCCACCTCATGCGAAGAGTTGACTCATTGGAGAAGACTCTGATGCTGGGAGGGATTGGGGGCAAGAGGAGAAGGGGATGACAGAGGATGAGATGGCTGGATGGCATCACTGACTCGATGGATGTGAGTCTGAGTGAACTCCAGGAGTTGGTGGTGGACAGGGAGGCCTGGCGTGCTACGATTCATGGGGTAGCAAAGAGTCGGACATGACTGAGTGACTGATCTGATCTGATCTGATCTGATGATTCTCTATCTATAGATTTTTGAAATAATAGGTAAGGGGGAACTATAAGATGAACTAAGATTCTAAGTTGAACTGAGAGTCCAAATAGGACATTGGAGTTCTAAGAAACCCAAAAAGTAAAATCAAATAATGGAGTTGATGTGCTAACAAAGTAATTTTCTAACAAATCAAAACAAGGCAACAAAATCTATATTATCAAAAACATAGTGTATGCAATGTGAATCATATGATAAAATATTAGTAGACAAGTGAAGAAGCAAGGAGATATGATTCAAAACCATGATAAAAAATGTATGGAAACATACAGCAAGGTGACAGAGATCTTGCAATTATGACAGACTTTAGATAGATCATAGATATGTTCTTAAATTTTATAGAAATATATGAATATTAAAAAAAGATATATATGAACATATTACATAGATAGGAGGATATCAGTAAACATTTGGAAATCCTTGACCTGAAAACCATAAAATCTAAAATGAAAAGTTTAGTGGGTGAGTTTAACAACAGGTAGAAAACCCAAGAAGTAAAGAATATTAAGCTTCAAGAACTTGAAGACAGAATAATATTAATAGAAACTATCCAAACTGAAGCATAGAAAGAGAAAATGCTGAAAAATCTTTAGTGAACTATGAGGCAATATCAGGTAATATAATATAATATATACACAATATAATTGGGATTACAGATTATAGAATAAAAGAGACAGGTTGGAACAGAAAACTATTTGAGGAAATAATGGCAGAAAATTTTCCAATTATTAAGAAAAATATCAACTCTCAAGACTGAAGCACAGCATCAGTCAGAATAAATGCAAAGAAAACCAAACTTACGGAAATCATTGTTCTTTTGCTGAAAACTGTATTACTGATCTTGTTCATGATGCCAGTTGTCTTGCTGTTCATTGTTCGCTGAACCTGAGGTAGACAAGGCGAAAGCAGGGAAGCTGGAGGAAAACTCAAGGAATTATTGAAACTGAGGCTCGTTCTCTCCCAGCTGGCATAGCAGCCATAGCAGCAGGCATGCTATATTCACTCCTCTCACGACTGACCCAACAGACACAGCCTTGACACCACTTTCTAGGTGGAGCTCACATATGCATGCAGCACAAAGTAGCCTGTGACCTAGCAACTACTTCGTGATGTGCAAGTGCAATGCTATAAATGATCTCAGCTGTTACACAGTCATTACCTACAAAACCTGGGGCAAGAGAGTCTGATCATGCCATCTTAGCTAATTTTCTCTCTCCCCACAAGAACCAAAAACAAAGAGAAAAATTTGAAAGTAACAGAGCAAAAAGATTATTAGGATTCCTGGGGGAGTGGTTTCTCATCAAAATATAAGCCATAAGGCAATCAGATCAGATCAGATCAGATCAGTCTCTCAGTCGTGTCCGACTCTTTGCGACCCCATGAACTGCAGCACGCCAGGCCTCCCTGTCCACCACCAACTCCTGGAGTTCACTCAGACTCACATCCATCGAGTCAGTGATGCCATCCAGCCATCTCATCCTCTGTCGTCCCCTTCTCCTCCTGCCCCCAATCCCTCCCAGCATCAGAGTCTTCTCCAATGAATCAACTCTTCGCATGAGGTGGCCAAAATACTGGAGTTTCAGCTTTAGCATCATTCCTTCCAAAGAAATCCCAGGGCTGATCTCCTTCAGAATGGACTGGTTGGATCTCCTTGCAGTCCAAGGGACTCTCAAGAGTCTTCTCCAACACCACAGTTCAAAAGCATCAATTCTTCGGCGCTCAGCCTTCTTCACAGTCCAGCTCTCACATCCATACATGACCACAGGAAAGACCATAGCCTTGACTAGGCAAACCTTTGTTGGCAAAGTGATGTCTCTGCCTTTGAATATGCTATCTAGGTTGGTCATAACTTTCCTTCCAAGGAGTAAGCGTCTTTTAATTTCATAAGACAATAGCACATGTTTTTTTCTAAAAAAAACTCAGACTAGAATTTTAAACACAGGATTGTTTTTGTTTAAAAATAGAAGTCAAATAAAGGCATTTTCAGATGAAAGTTATGAGAATTCATCACCAGCATACTTGTACTGTGTGTGTATGTGTGTTAGTTGCTCAGTCATGTCCAAGTCTTTGTAACCCCATGAACTGTAGCCTGCCAGGCTCCTCTGTCCATGAAATTCTCCAGGTAAGAATACTGGAGTGGGTTACCATTCCCTTCTCTGGGGAACTCCCCAACCCAGGGATCAAACCTGGGTCTCCAGAATTGCAGGCAGATTCTTTACCATTTGAGCCACCAGGGAAGCCCACCTGTAACATAAGAAACAGTAAAGAGGATCCTTGATATTGGTGAAACATGATTTGCACGAAGGAATGAAGAAAGGTAGAACTGGTAAACATGTAATTGATTATAAAAGACTTTTTTTAACTTTTTAAATTACTTAAACAAGGGATACTTATTTAAAGTGAAAATAATAATGTACAGTTTGATTTAAAACACATGTGTAAATTGAATGCATTTCAAAGTAGCACAAAAGATGGTGTGGGAGTATTAAATTTAATAATCAATATATGCTGCAGAATTCAAAAATTGTAAGTGAAATGCCATTAGTTTGTAGTGGAAAGTAATAATTTAAAGTAGCATATTGTCATCTTCAAAGCAAACAGGAATAAAAACGTAAGACAGGGAGATAAACTGGAAACTGAAATAAAGGTATACATTCAAAGAGAAGGCAGGAAAAGAGGAAGCATGGAACAAAGAATAGAAATAGCTCAAACATAAAACAGTTGGCAAAACAGTAGTCTTATAGTCAACCACAAACTAGATTCATTGTAATTAGATAATGCTGCCTAATTAAAACACAGAGATTATCAGATTGTATAACAAAGCAACAGCCAACTAATTACACGCTGTTTACAAAAGATGGTCATTACAGACAATATCACAGATAGTTTAAAAAGATAGGAAAATATCATAAAAATGCTAATCATAAACATAGTGTCTATTGATATTGAGAATATACACTTCAAATATGAAGTATTGTCAGAAGTAAACATAAGCATTTCGTACTGCTGAAAGTTTATGCTGTCAATTCACCAGGAAGACAAAATAATTCTAAATGTGTATATATCTAAAAATACACCTTTACTATATATGAAGTAAAAACTAACATGAGTAAAGGGAGAAACATTTATAAATATATAGTTGGAAACATTAGCACTCCCAATAAATGATAAAACAGATGAAAAATCTGATAAGGATATTCAAACATTTTCAGCCAACTTAATCTATTTGACATTTATAGAATACAATAATAACCAACAGCTGCAGAATCCCAGCATACATGGTACATGAAGCAAAATAAGACCATATGTTGAACTGGAAAAGGCAGCTTTGGCTTGAGAGGTTTCAGTCTAACTGACAAGCTTTAGGGAGCGCCAAGTTTCACATATAACAGTGTGAATGTGCTAATATTCTGGGAATACATTGTTTTGTTGTGCCTTTTTGCTGTAGTATGAGGTTTCCAGATACCACTAGATGTATTAATATAAAGCAGAATAGTATGGGATTGGATCTTGGAAGGAGAAACTCAAAATAATACCATAACAGAGGGTATAAATGATAATAAAACATCAGAGGAGATACTGCGTTAAGCACTGACCAAGGATATCTGGGATGCAGATTATGATAAAATATTCGCCATAGCAGGCACTTGAAGCAAGGCTGACTAATTCATGCACTGTGGCCTTAAATCCCAGACTCTAGCACTTTCACCTCGCCAGAGGCCTGGAAAGGCATAGAAAGAGCTCCTCTCTTCTTCTACCTCTCCCTCTGCCTTCAGACACCTGTGCAAAGTCCAGGCAGTGAATCATGGTGCATGCTGGTGGGCCACCCCTTTTGCAGGAGGGCAGTGCAGTGGGGCAGTGTGTCTGCTCCCTGGGCAGTCTACTCTCCAGACCCTGGTGGGCAGCACTGCAGGGTCTTCCCTTGCAGTAACAGCTTGAGAGCAGAGTATGAACTGTGACAGCGGTGTCCTGGAGGACAGGCATTTAAAAAGTTTCTTCCCTCTTCGATGTAGTATTAGTTGAAACAAGTGCAGCCAAAACTGTAAACAAAGGAGGCGTTATGCTTCCAGAAAAATCAGAAGGGAAAGTACTGCAGGACCTCAGCACTTGGTGAATGTAGAATTTCCAAACATGCAAGCTGGGTTTAGAAAAGGCAAACCAACCAGACCTCAAATTGGCCGCGTATGCTGGATCATGGAGAAAGCAAGGGAGTTCCAGAAAAACATCTACTTCTGCTTCATTGACTACACTAAAGCCTTGACTGTGTGGATCACAACAAACTGTGGGAAATTCTTAAAGAGACAGATGTACCAGAACACCTTAACCTGTCTTCTGAGAAACCTGTATGCAGGTCAGGAATCAACAGTTAGAACCAGACATGGAACAACAGACTGATTTAAGATTGAGAAGGGAGTATGACAAAGCTGTATATTGTCAACCTGTTTCTTTAACTTTCATGTACAGTACATTATGTGAAATGTCAGGCTGGATAAATCAAAAGCTGGAATCAACATTGCCAGGAGAAATATTAACAACCTCAGATATACAGGTGATACTGCTCATGGCAGAAAATGAAGAGAAACTAAAGAGTCTCTTGATGACGGTCAAAGAAGTGAGCAAAAATCTGGCTTGAAACTCAACATTCAAAAAACTAAGATCATGGCAACTGGTCCCATCACTTTATGGCAAATAGAAGGGGAAAAAGTGGAAACAGTGACACATTTTCTTTTCTTGGGCTCCAAAATGATTGCCAACGATGATGGCAGCCATGAAATTAAAAGATGCTTAATTGATGCTTTCGAGTTGTGGTGCTGGAGAAGACTCTTGAGAGTCCCTTGGACTGTAAGGAGATCAACCCAGTCAACCCAAAAGAAAATCAACTCTGAATATTCATTAGAAGCACTGCTTCTGAAGCTCCAATACTTTGGCCACTTGATGCAGAGAGATGACTCATTGGAATAGACTCCGACCCAAAGTGTGAAAGCAAAAAGAGAAGGGTTGAGTCAATTAGAGAGCATCACCGATTCAGTGGGCATGCATGTGAGCAAACTTTTGGAGATGGCAGAGGATAGAGGAGCTTGGCGTGCTGCAGCCCATGTTGCAGAGTCAGACACGACTTAGCTTCTGAACAACAACAAATGATATCCAAATGACACGCAGTGTCTCTAGAATTTAGTTTCACTGTGCTCATATAAACATTTCAAAGTAAAAATTAAGAATGAAAAAAAAAAAGTCCAGACTCAGAAGCGTCAGGTGACCATTGCCTGTCCAGTGCCACCAGCTGACCTCATTTTGGTGCTGAAGCTTTTGCAGCATTCTCTGACTTTCATCAACCCTATGGCAACCTCACATGTGCAGATGACACCACCCTTATGGCAGAAAGTGAAGAGGAACTAAAAAGCCTCTTGATGAAAGTGAAAGTGGAGAGTGAAAACGTTGGCTTAAAGCTCAACATTCAGAAAACGAAGATCATGGCATCCGGTGCCATCACTTCATGAGAAATAGATGGGGAAACAGTGGAAACAGTGTCAGACTTTATTTTTCTGGGCTACAAAATCACTACAGATGGTGACTGCAGCCATGAAATTAAGACACTTACTCCTTGGAAGGAAAGTTATGACCAACCTAGATAGCATATTACAAAAGCAGAAACATTATTTTGCCAACAAAGGTCCATCTAGTCAAGGCTATGGTTTTTCCTGTGGTCATGTATGGATGTGAGAGCTGGACTGTGAAGAAGGCTGAGTGCCAAAGAATTGATGCTTTTGAACTGTGGTGTTGGAGAAGACTCTTGAGAGTCCCTTGGACTGCAAGGAGATCCAACCAGTCCATTCTGAAGGAGATCAGCCCTGGGATTTCTTTGGAAGGAATGATGCTAAAGCTGAAACTTCAATACTTTGGCCACCTCATGCGAAGACTTGACTCATTGAAGAAGACTCTGATGCTGGGAGGGATTGAGGGCAAGAGGAGAAGGGGACGACAGAGGATGAGATGGCTGGATGGCATCACTGACTCGATGGATGTGAGTCTGAGTGACCTCTGAGAGCTGGTGATGGACAGGGAGGCCTGGTGTGCTGCGATTCATGGGGTCGCAAAGAGTCGGACACGACTGAGAGACTGATCTGATCTGAACTGATGGCAACCCCTAGGTTTACTCAAAACTCAAACTTTCTTTCTGACACCTGAATCTTTGTTCTAATGCCTGTTTGTTTTAAACATTATTGTACACATCAAGCTTTTGTGAATATATTGCATATAATGTTGCTTGTTTTCAACACTATGTCAATCTTAACCCAGTCCTGGGAGATTAGCCCACATTTCTCACTAGGGTGAGGATGAATGGTTTCAAAGAAATAAATCTATGTAGTTACTGAGAGTGTTGACTTCTTGGGTCAGAATATTTTTTTTACTTCCTACACATCAGGGCTGAAGAGTAGTGTATATCATTCAGTAATATAAAAAAGTATAAATACCTCCCAATTCAAGATAGTATCTTGAGGATACAAGCCTAATTTGTCTTCCTATTATCCTTAGGAAGAAAATGCCAAAATTGAAATGTCAGAAAAAAGTAGTTGGGAAAGAATAATTTCATGACAGTGCTGAAACACAAGGAAGGGAGGGGAAGACAGGAAAATTAGAAACAAACCTGAAAAATAGAGGGCAGCTTTTATCTGACTAAAGTAATACTAATAATAATGATAATAATATATTTTTAACATTAATAGATGCTAACACTAATGTAGCAGATATTATATGTCAAGAAACATTCTAAATCCCCATTATACATTAATAAGAAATTAGTAACAACTTCATGAAGTAAGAAAAATTTCCTCATTTTAAAGTTGAAACAAAGGCACTGAGAGGTTATACTACTTTAGAAACAGCAATAATAGAGATCAAGGAGCAGGTTATAGTTCAGTGATGTTTGACTTTTTCTTTTCCTTATCACTGACATTTAATCTGTCAAGAAGTCCTGTTTGTTGTATTCAAATAAAATATCTAAGTGTGCTCTATTTCTTGCCCTCTGCAATGCCTCTCTTCTTGACTTACATTGCTTGAATAAGCTAATGGAACAGCATCCTACCTTATCTGCCTGCTTCATTGTTATTCCCCTAAAAGTTAACCCCCATAAAGCAACAAAGATATATTCTTAAAAACAGAATTCAGGTTATCATGTACTCCCTCTCCCTTTAAAAATCCCTTGATAGCTTCCTCTTGCAGGTAGAATAAAATTAGCTCATTATCATAGCTTGATGGATTTGATCTCTGTAGACTTTTGCCATCTTACCTAATGTCATTTTTCTTCTTTTCCTTTGCACTTTTAGTCATAAGCCTTCTATGCTTTCAAGAACATGTCATGTGTTTGTGATTTTGTAGGGATTTATATCTGCTGTACCCAAGTTATGAAAAGGGTATCTCCTCAACTATTTGCATAGTTGATTCCATCCTATTTTTTGGATCTCAAATCCAAAAGTTACCTCCTCTTCTGAAAACCCTATCTAGAGTATGCTCTCCTGATGTCTTTATCACAATCTCTGATTGCTCACATAATTAATAAAAATCTGTGAATATTTTGTTTACTTGATTCTAATCTGTTTCCTCTACAATAATTTAATCTCTCCAGGGACAAGGAAGGACTTGATCTCATTTTCTCTCTCCAGCCCTTTGCACAATATTGTGTGTTTAGCGAATATACAATAAATATTTATTAAATGGAAAAATACACTGGGAGAGGGGAGAAATACTCTCCTCAGAAACATTCTGGAGAAATTAACATATTAAAAAGGGCCATCTTTCATACTGTCATGGGAAGCTTTGTAATTAGAAGTAGTTCTGGTAAAGTGACATTCATTAGCAGGTAATATAAGATGTTTTGTAAAGTAATTTCATTACTAGGAGGAGGGAAAAATTTCTCTTATTATAAAAAAGGCCAAGGAAATTAGTATATGGGAAAAAGGGTCAAAATAACTTAAATTAGAGGGGTAGAAATTTTAGTTGTAGAGCAGATGTGAATTTTTTAAGGACATTTGTCTTCCTTTTGGCAAGACACCTGCCTTTAGAAACTCTCAGAGAGACTGGCCACAGAGCTGTGTGAAGCTTCTCCCCCAAGGTCCCTAGTAATGAGCTCCCTCTTTAGCTGCACACTCTAATGTGTGTGCTTACATTTGTGAAGGGATAGCTGTGTGAGTCACAAACAGGAAAAGTGCATTCACTATTTTCCATTACAATGAACAAACGCCCTCCTCCATGTAGAATAACTTGTTCTCCAAGAACTAGGTGAGAGAAAGTCATTGGTATTCATGACATTCAGTGGACCCTTTGATCTGTGAAGTCTTCAAGAATCAACATGAGATTAGATGAGGAGTAAAAAACAAAACAAAACACATAGAAAGTAAAGAGAAAAGAGTTGGAAAAACGGAGGTAGGAATGAACAGCAAATAGGAGCATGTCCCATGAGATGCCCTCACAGGTCAGAGGGATTCCAAGAGCTCCGCCACCTGGGGCTTCTACCCTGGTCTTAGATACTGAGTCTTGTGCTGCCTTAGGCAGGGAGCAGGCAGACCAGTCACAGGACCTGGTTCCTTCTTGTTCCAGCTCTCACACATCCCTTGTACTTCGAAATATATATCAAGATCTCCAGAGATGAGCTAATTAAACTTTTACAGATATCCAGACGGCATTCAGTCTGGAGAGAGGCAGCCCAGAAAGAGCCAGAATAGTCAAGGATTTGCTCCTGAGCCTTGAAAGAACCTCATCAAAGACAACTGACCTCAGACAATGCTCAGCTTTAAAAGCAAGGGGATTGACTCCTCCTGCCCATGTATTTTCTTCTTCCTCGAGCTATTAGTGATACACATGAGGCAGTGATAATATACAATATACAGCCTTGATGTACTCGTTTTCCTATTTGGAACCAGTCTGTTGTTCCATGTTCAGTTCTCACTGTTACTTCCTGACCTGCATACAGATTTCTCAAGAGGCAGGTCAGGTGGTCTGGTATTCCCATCTCTTTCAGAATTGTCCACAGTTTATTGTGATCCACACAGTCAAAGACTTTGGCATAGTCAATAAAGCAGAAATAGATGTTTTTCTGGAACTCTCTTGCTTTTTCAATAATGCACTGGATGTTGTCAATTTGATCTCTGGTTCCTCTGCCTTTTCTAAAACCAGCTTGAACATATGGAGGTTCATGGTTCACGTATTGCTGAAGCCTGGCTTGGAGAATTTTGAGCATTACTTTACTAGCCTGTGAGATGAGTGCCATTGTGTGGTAGTTTGAGCATTCTTTGGCATTGCCTTTCTTTGGGATTGGAATGAAAACCGACCTTTTCCAGTCCCATGGCCACTGCTGCGTTTTCCAAATTTGCTGGCATATTGAGTGCAGCACTTTCACAGCATCATCTTTCAGGATTTGGAATAGCTCCACTGGAATTCCATCACCTCCACTAGCTTTGTTCGTAGTGATGCTTTCTAAGGCCCACTTGACTTCACATTCCAGGATGTCTGCCTCTAGGTGAGTGATCACACCATCATGATTATCTTGGTAATGAAGATCTTTGTTGTACAGTTCTTCTGTATATTCCTGCCACCTCTTCTTAATATGTTCTGCTTCTGTTAGGTCCATACCATTTCTGTCCTTTATCGAGCCCATCTTTGCATGAAATGTTCCCCTGGTATCTCTAATTTTCTTAAAGAGATCTCTAGTTTTTCTCATTCTGTTTTCCCCTCTATTTCTTTACATTGATCACTGAGGAAAGCTTTCTTATCTCTTGCTATTCTTTGGAATTCTGCATTCAGAAGCTTATATCTTTCCTTTTCTCCTTTGCTTTTTGCTTCTCTTCTTTTCCAGCTATTTGTAAGGCCTCCTCAGAGAGCCATTTTGTTTTTTTGCATTTCTTTGTACATCATGGGAAATGATGGGCTGGAAGGACCACAAGCTGGAATCAAGATTGCCAGGAGAAATATCAATAACCTCAGATATGCAGATGACACCACCCTTATGGCAGAAAGTGAAGAGGAACTAAAAAGCTTCTTGATGAAAGTGAAAGTGGAGAGTGAAAACTTTGGCTTAAAGCTCAACATTCAGAAAACAAAGATCATGGCATCTGGTCCCATCACTTCATGGAAAATGGATAGGGAAACAGTGGAAACAGTGTCAGATTTTATTTTTGGGGGGGCTCCAAAATCACTGCAGATGGTGACTTCAGCCATGAAATTAAAAGACGCTTACTCCTTGGAAGGAAAGTTATGACCAACCTAGATAGCATATTCAAAAGCAGAGACATTACTTTGCCAACAAAGGTCCATCTAGTCAAGGCTATGGTTTTTCCTGTGGTCATGTATGGATGTGAGACTTGGATTGTGAAGAAAGCTGAGCACTGAAGAATTGCTGCTTTTGAACTGTGGTATTGGAGAAGACTCTTGAGAGTCCCTTGGACTGCAAGGAGATCCAACCAGTCCATTCTGAAGGAGATCAGCCCTGGGATTTCTTTGGAAGGAATGATGCTAAAGCTGAAACTCCAGTACTTTGGCCACCTCATGGGAAGAGTTGACTCATTGGAAAAGACTCTGATGCTGGGAGGGATTGGGGGTAGGAGGAGAAGGGGATGACAGAGGATGAGATGTCTGGATGGCATCACTGACTCGATGGACGTGAGTCTGAGTGAACTCCAGGAGATGGTGGATAGACAGGGAGGCCTGGCGTGCTGCGATTCATGGGGTTACAAAGAGTCAGACACGACTGAGTGACTGAACTGAACTGAACTGAGGCAGTGAGGAGAAATATACCTTCAGAGTTCAAGGACCACCAGCTACATAGCTAGTGAACAATGCCCCACCCCTTCCTGGGTACATAGAATACAAATTTTGCCCTGAGACTAAGGCAATGAGAGTTTCCTAAATAAATTTAAAAAAAACTCTCTGGAAGAGTCTGTCGCATTATTCTTAAAGACTAAACAAAAAACAAGCAAATACCAAAATACACATTAGAATTCAACAAAGTGAACTGCTGAGTAAACACCTTAAAATATTTTACCCCCGAATTTGTTGTTTAGTTGCTGAGTCATGTCTGACTTGTTTGCAATCTCTTGGACTGTAGCCCACCATGGGATTTCCCAAGTAAGGGTTTCCATTCCAAGAGTTACCTTTCCCAGGTAAGGTAACCATTTCCCAGGAATGGGTTGCCATTTCCTTCTCCAGGGGATCTTCCTGACCCAGGAATTGAACCTGCATATTCTCCATTGGCAGGTGGATTCTTTACCACTGAGCCACCAGGGAAGCCCTAGTTGCCTTTGTGCGTGCATGCTCTGTTGCTTCTGTCATGTCTGACTCTTTGTGACCCTATGAACTTTAACCTGTCAGGTTCCTCTGTCCATGGGATTCTCCAGCCAGAATACTGGAGTGGGTTGCCATGAGCTCCTCCAGGGGATCTTCCCAACCCAGGGATGAAACCTGCATCTCCTGTATCTCCTGCATTGCAGGCAGATTCTGTACTGTTGAGCCCAAGACACCTTTAGGACTGGTAAATTTCTGTCCAGTTTTTAGACCTTGTTTCCTTTGACAACCTGGTATGGCATTTCCTACAATTCTGCCTGAGCCATGGCTCAATCCACAGATCAAAATATAGAAGCTTTTCTAAAGGTGTAATTGACACTTGAGATTACAAATTATTCACTGTGAAACTTCACAGCATCTTATTTGAACCACAATGTAGAATTATTCTGTTCAGGAAAAACAGATCTTTGAACATATACCAAAAAGTAATGCTTGAGAAAAAAAAAAAAAAACAAAAAACAGCTTTTAAAGTTGTATCCAGAATAGAAAGTTCCAAAACTGACAAGGGCTCAGTAGCAAAGCATCTGCCTACCAATACAGGAGATATGGGTTCTATCCCTAAATTGAGATGATTCCCTAGAGAAGAAAATGGCAGTCCACTCCAGTATTCTTGCTTATGAAATCTCATGGACAGAGCAGCCTGACGGGCTACAGTTTATGGGGTTGCAAAGAGTCAGACCCAAATTGGCACCTAAACAACAACAACTCCAAAAACTGACAATAAAATTGAACTCCGTATTGCCTATTTACTCTCCACCAATGCTGCTTAGAAGGAGAACTGCCTGCCTGAAAATGTCTGGGTCATTTACCAACAGTTCACAACACTTCAATTTCAGGAGGCCTACTGTGGACACCAGTGTTACAACTGTCAAGGCAACACAGACCTATAATAATGAATCTGACACTTCATTTATAAATATGATCGGAGAAATTCAGGACCATGATACAACCTAAAGAAAACAACTTGAATGAACAAAAGAAGAGAAAAGAAATATTAAAGAATATTTCTCAGCATCACCTTTAAAAGTGTGTGTGTGTTAGTCACTTAGTCATGTCTGACTCTTTGTGACCCCATAAACTATAGCCCTGCCAGCTCCCTCTGTCCATGGGTTTCACCAGGCAAGAATACTGCATTGGGTTGCTGTTCCCTTCTCCAGGGGATCTTCCTTAGCCAAAGATCAAATCCAGATCTCCCACATTGATGGCAGATTCTTTACCATCTGAGCCACCAGGGAAGCCCTAAAAGTACATATCTTAATTACAAATCATCTTTACTATTTTTAGTAGTAACAATGATGATTAACTTAGAAATAAACAACGGATTCAAGCCAGGCCCAGGGAAAAACCCTCTTGACACTTTTCCTGGAACTATTGGGAAAAAAATGTCATGTATACATTAACAAGTTGTAAGCTTATGCCAGAATCTGAAAAAAAAAATAAAGATAAAAAACTAGCCTGTGAGTGAGGAAAAATCAGGAGAAAGTGAAGTCTAGCAATGGGGAGAGACAGTGGGAGCATCTTGATGTGATGGTTTGAACAGATGAGTATAATGCTTCTGAGCAACAGGCCCACACTCCTGGGAATTTTCCCACTTTTATTGCGGGTGGCAATGGCACTTGAAAACTAGTTTTAATCAGTTTTCTGCAATTAAAAAAAAATAGGCTTTAGTGTCCAAACATCCCTTACTGCAGAGGCTGTTTCCAATCATCCTTGATATTCAAACTTCCTTACTCCCACATCTCTCCATGCCCCTTAATCTGTGATGTTTCTTGGTAGGAGAAATCTCCACTGGGATGTATTCTGATTGTTATTGACTGTGTTCACTCACTAGAATGTGAGCCCCATAAGGGAGCTAATCACATCTGCTCCATCCCCACTGTGTCCCTCATGCCTACGGCAGTGCTTTTAGTTCATGCAGGAAGTATGAAGAATACCTATTGAAAGAACTATCTATTTGGTTTACAGAACTGTCTTATTCTGTAAGAATTAGTACAGATTTTACAGGACAAAAAGCAGATTTTAGAAAAGTCTCATAATGTGTGCAAGGCTACACATTAGCTCATTGTACTTTTAAAATTAGAATCTAGATTTGCAGATACCAAGTGTAACATATTACCATTATCCCATACCCATGCAATATGGACAAAATAGACTTCTGAGGTGAGACAAAATTATGAATTAAAGAAATGAGTTTCTTGAATGAAAAGATTTTTAGTGTTCAGGTCTTCATGCAATTTTGCTGTAGATTCAATTACATTTTAGCTGAAGATAAAAATTATTTCTGAATGAGTGATGACCCAGCTCAACCCTTTCTATGTTGCTCCACAACCCGCAGTATTGCTCTTACATCTATAGTCCTTACTAAGCCTCCCAAATCAAAAAGAAATAGATTAATTTAAATTGCTTTTATTGGTGATGAATGAGTACAGAATAAGGTTATATGGCTTTTAAACCAGCACTAAAAGTTGAAAGTGAAATGTGAAATGAAAAATAGGAGGAGACAGAAAATAACCTGTATTACAAGGTTAAGCCTGACTGCTTCTGCTATTTTTGAGTCAGTGGCTGCATGCCTCATTGTTAGGCAACCTATAAGCTGGTGCTTGCCCCTCCAAATTGCATTTTGAAATAAACAAAAATAGAATTTATATTTTGAAAATACAGGATTATTTTCTCACTTTTTCCTGAACTCTGGCAGAATTTTAAATTTTACCTTAGCATACTTCCTTCCACCTCAAATATTAACTACCATCACTTTTTATTTATTTATTTTTTTATAGAAATATACTTCTTTATTCAAAAAATAAATATTATCTAGTATTCATATTTTAATCTTATCATCTAAATTCTGTGTGCTTGTTATTTCCATGAGCAATGATATCTATTAAGCATATAATGCAGCATATATAATTTTAAAAAGATTTGAAAACCATTAATCTGGTTGCATTTCCTCAACTTAAACATGAGGACAAGTGTGTGTGTTCTCAGTTGCTCAGTTATGTGTGACTATTTTCGACTCCGTGGACTGTAGCCCGCCAGGCTCCTCTGTCCATGGAATTTTCAAGACAAGAATACTTGAGTGGCTTGCCATTTCCTACTCCAGGGCATCTTCCTGAACCAGGGGTCTAACCCATGTCTCTTGCATCTCCTGCATTGGCAGGCAGGTTCTTTACCACTGAGCCACCTGGAAAGCCCCAGCTGGGATCAGGACCGTGGGCACCGGGAACTATGGCCTGTCCCCAGTCACACATCTGGTTTGTGCAGGAGGCTCTCCAACTGTGCTCCCCAGCTTCAGGCGCAGTTGCATTCTCACCCAGTCACACAATATTCCTAGTCTCTCACTTCTGGAGGCTGAAAGAAAATACTTGCGTCATGACCACTGGGTAAGGTTCAGAGAAATGAATACCCATTAATGTTCTCAAGAATATCTCTTATTGTTGAGTTGAAAAGTACTCCCTTGAACTGAGAAAGAAAGTAGTAAGCAGGCACAATCTGAGAACCAAAGGCCTTGATAGAGTCACCTTGTCTTTTAAAATTAAGTGAAAGTGATTTGAATCTGAATACCCCTATGGTAGAAACTTGACATTACTCCAAATAACTCCAGGGACAAATGGAAGACTTCTTACTTCAAAAACTTACATTCTGATTATTTCGCTTGTGCTCCTACTACATTTTTGTTCTTTCTCAAGACTCTCCTTTCAATGGATCACTGTTCTCTGGCTCAGCATACATCTCACCTGAACCCACTCTAGTAATAAAGTGCCCTGGGCTCCAACAGGGTGTTAAGCATCTTTCTCCCTCTGTCCTCCTCCTCTGTTTTTCACCAATCAGCTGTTCCAAGCCTCCCAAATCATTTACAAAAATTAACTCAACATAAATCATCAATCCATTTCCTTGAACATTGTGCTATCAACCTTACATTAATATATTATTTTCCTAGCAGATAGTTTTTCCACAGTCAATTTAACAGTTATTTTATCCCTTCTCCACATTAATAAAATTTTCAAGGTTCCATTTCTTCTGTCTGATTTTTGCTACCATCTTTCTATTTTGACCCTGCTGCACTTGAAAGTGTTTTTCTCCCATGAGATGTTTATTTTGCAATTTTGATCAAGGGTTTTACTTTCAAAGGATAAAACTTGATGAGCAGAGTTCCAGAGAATAGCACAGAGAGATAAGAAAGCCTTCCTCAGTGATCAATGCAAAGAAATAGAGCAAAATAATAGAATGGGAAAGACTAGAGATCTATTCAAGAAAATTAGAGATACCAAGGGAACATTTCATGAAAAGATAGGCACAATAAAAGACAGAAATGATATGGACCCAACAGAAATAGAAGATATTAAGAAGAGGTGGCAAGAATACACAGAAGAACTATATAAAAACATCTTTATGACCCAGATAACCACAATGGTGTGATCATTCAATTAGAGCCAGACATCCTGGAATGAGAAGTCAGGTGGGCCTTAGGAAGCATTGCTATGAACAAAGCTAGTGGAGGTGATGGAATTCCAGTTGAGCTATTTCAAATCCTAAAAGATGATGCTGTGAAAGTGATACACTTAATATGCCAGCAAATTTAAAATATTCAACAGTGGCCACAGGACTGGAAAAAGTCAGTTTCATTCCAATCCCAAGGAAAGGCAATGCCAAAGAATGCTCAAACTACTGCACAATTGCACTCATCTCACACACTAGTGAAGTAATGCTCAAAATTCTCCAAGCCAGGCTTCAATAATATGTGAACTCTGAAATTCCAGATGTTCAAGCTGGTTTTAGAAAAGGCAGAGGAACCAGAGATCAAATTGCCAACATCCCTTGGACCATTGAAAAAGCAAGAAAGTTCCAGAAAAACATCTAATTCTGCTTTATTGACTATGCCAAAGCCTTTGACTGTGTGGATCACAACAAACTGTGGAAAATTCTGGAAGAGATGGGAATACCAGACCACCTGACCTGCCTCCTGAGAAATCGGTACACAGGTCAGGAAGCAACAGTTAGAAATGGACATGGAACAGGAAAGGGAAAAGAGTATGTCAAAGTTGTATATTTTCACACTGTTTATTTAACTTATATGCAGAGTATATCATGGAAAATGCCAGGCAGGATGAAGCACAAGTTGGAATCAAGATTGCTGGGAGAAATATCAATAACCTCAGATATGCAGATGACACCACCCTTATGGCAGAAAGTAAAGAAGAACTAAAGAGCCTCTTGATGAAAGTGAAAGAGGAGAGTGAAAAAGTTAACTTAAAATTCAACATTCAGAAAACTAAGATTGCGGCATCGGGTCCCATCACTTCATGGAAAATAGATGGGGAAACAGTGGAAACAATGACAGACTATTTTCTTGGGCTCCAAAATCACTGCAGATGGTGACTGCAGCCATGACATTAAATGGCAACCCACTCCAGTATTCTTACCTGGAGAATCCCAGGGACGGGGGAGCCTAGTGGGCTGCCGTCTATGGGGTCGAACAGAGTCGGACACGACTGAAGCGACTTAGCCCCAGCAGCTCCTTGGAAGGAAAGCTATGACCAACCTAGACAGCATATTAAAAAGCACAGATATTATCTTGCCATCAAAGCTATGGTTTTTCCAGTAGTCATGTATGGATGTAAGAATTGGACCATAACGAACACTGAGCACCAGAGAATTAATGCTTTTGAACTGTGGTTTTAGAGAAGACTTGAGAGTCGCTTGGACTACAAGGAGATCCAACCAGTTCATCTTAAAGGAAATCAGTCCTGAATATCCAGTGGAAGGACTGAAACTGATGCCTAAACTCCAATACTTTGGCCACCTGATGAGAAGAACTGACTCATTTGAAAAGACCCTGATGCTGGGAAAGATTGAAGGCAGGAGGAGAAGGGGATGATAGAGGATGAGATGGCTGGATGACATCATCGACTCAATGGACATGAGTTTGAGCAAGCTTCTGGAGTTGGTGATGGATAGGGAAGCCTGGCAATGCTGCAGTCCCTCGGGTCTCAAAGAGTTGGACACGACTGAGAGACAGCACTGAACTGAGAGGTAGATGGGATGGTAGTAGAGGCTCTTTACTATTTCTTTTAATGATTTGAGCTCTTCTACGATCCAGCACTCATAATAGATATATAAAACTTTATATGTATAGCTTCACAGTACAGGACTCCTAAACGGCAGCTTCCCTGTCTCAGTGGTCTGTCTGCTTTACAAGGAAGGGCTCCTGTACAAGTTCAATCATGTCCATGGTCACATTAATAAAAATATGAAATAATTTTTTTCTCAGAATTGAATCTTCTCTGAAAAATAAATCTGCTTTTAAAATTGTAAAGAATCCAGACAATTAAAACACATTTTTAAATCTTGACTTTCAAGATTTATCCCATTTTAATATAATCTTTTATAATGTTTCCTTTGGCCATGCTAAATTCTGCTTTTAATGCAGCTAATTCCTGTGACATTATGCAGCCCTGTTAAACCAATTATTTCCACAATTTTCTCATCTGTAAAATTAAATAGCTGAATGAAATTACCTCTATGGGGTTTTTCCAGCTTTAGAAAGTTTATAATTATAATTTATCCTTTTTTTTCTCTTTTTTGGATGGGACTTACACTATTAATAATGATAATCTTAAGATTTTATTCTTGAAAGTCCATTGGATATATTTCACATGCTTGCCTCTTTATTACTTATAAATCTATCAACATCATTAAAACCTTCAGTAACTGTAAAGCATAAAACAATACTGTAAAGTTTCAAATGAAAATTTGTTTCTGAAACTTTGATTAACTTACAAGAGTTTACACAACAAGTTAGTAAGTTGTAAAGCTGAAACTCAAAGTCTGATCAGCTGATATATCCAGTACCCCTTCTAAAACCTCATGCTTCATCCTCCAACCTAAGTAGACTACCATAAAATATGCACTATAAAACACCACTGCCACAATCCAGTAAGGAGAGAGATGAGCAAACATGTCACACTGTATGGTATTGGAGTAGATATTATTTCAGGTATACCTGGTAGGTACTATGGGGTAGAGAGGAGAGAAAGGTTATTTTTGGAACCCACAAAGACTTCAGGGACACCAAGAGGTGTGAATAAGAAATCAAAATAGAGAAGTGCATGCTTGGCCCAGAGAACCACAGACACCAGGGGAATAAGGGCTACATCCTGGGAAGTCGTGTGCTTTACTATGTCTACATGTGGCACAGTTGTTTGGTATAAATTGGGAGGCACCTTTTGGAATTTCATGATAAATGTCCACTGATGTCATGCTAAGAATTTAAACTTCACTGAATGCATTCTGAAAAGTTTCAGCATAATGGTGACAGTGATAAGTTTACACTTCAGAAAGATCATCTTCCACGGTGAAAGTTCACTCCATGGTGGAGTGAATGAAGGCTTGTACTGGGTCAAACACTTTCACACAGGTATACTAGTTAGACAATCATCATAGCAACTTAGAAACATATAACATGCCACACAAAGATCAGCATGCAAATATCTATATGAGATTTATTTATAGTCTCAAAACACTTCAGATCAGATCAGATCAGATCAGTCACTCAGTCGTGTCCGACTCTTTGTGACCCCATGAACCGCAGCACGCCAGGCCTCCCTGTCCATCACCAGCTCCTGGAGGTCACTCAGACTCGCATCCATCGAGTCAGTGATGCCATCCAGACATCTCATCCTCTGTCGTCCCCTTCTCCTCCTGCCCTCAACCCCTCCCAGCATCAGAGTCTTCTCCAATGAGTCAATTCTTCGCATGAGGTGGCCAAAATACTGGAGTTTCAGCTTTAGCATCATTCCTTCCAAAGAAATCCCAGGGTTGATCTCCTTCAGAATGGACTGGTTGGATCTCCTTGCAGTCCAAGGGACTCTCAAGAGTCTTCTCCAACACCACAGTTCAAAAGCATCAATTCTTCGGCCCTCAGCCTTCTTCACAGTCCAGCTCTCACATCCATACATGACCACAGGAAAGACCATAGCCTTGACTAGGCGAACCTTTGTTGGTAAAGTAATGTCTCTGCTTTTAAATATGCTATCTAGGTTGGTCATAACTTTCCTTCCAAGGAGTAAGCGTCTTTTAATTTCATGGCTGCAGTCACCATCTGCAGTGATTTTGGAGCCCAGAAAAACAAAGTCAAAATGTCCCTGAATAGGTGAATGAATAGAGAGACCTTAGTACATCCATGTGGGCTTCCCTGGTGGCTCAGGGAACCTACTTTCAAAGAAGGAGATTACCTGCAATGCAAGAGATGTGGGTTCGATCCCTGGATTGGGAGATCCCCTGGAGAAGGAAATGGCAACCTAATCTGACATTCTTGCCTGGGAAATCTGTGAATAGAGGAGCCTGGTGGGCTACAGTCCATTGGGCTGCAAGTTGGACACGACTTAGTGACCTAACCACCATCACCAGTACATCCATGAAATGGAACATTATTCAGAAATGAAATGAGCTATTAAGCTAAAAAAAAAAAAAAAAAAAACAAGGAAGGAATGTTAAATGTATATTGATAAGTGAAAGAAGCCAGAAAGAAAAGGCTGCATACTATATAATTACAGCTATATGATATTTGGGAAAAGAGAAAGCTATAGTAACAATAGGATCAGTAGTTGCTAGGTTACATGGGCTGAATATAGAGGAACAGTAATATAAGGAAGAACTGGACTTCGGTAGACAGAGAAAGGGGATTATTCATATAAGGGGAAGATTCTCAGTTTATTATTTATATCATCAAATATAACTACACAAAAAAATAAATGAAAGTCATAAACAGATCAGTATGGAAGTGAGGTGAGATAAGTGAGGAAGTGAGGCGAGTGGAAATCTATTTCTTAGTTATACTTTTTCTATCTAAGGTGATTTATCCTAATTGGATATAAAAGCTGTTGCAATTTCTGTTAAGAATCCGTGATATAGTATTTTATAAATTACAATATAATGTCTTATCCTATTATTTTATGAGGAAATGGTCATATGTACAGAGAACGCATTTCCCTTGAAACAATGTCCATAGTACAGTTGCTTTGGAATAATTTGAATTTCATGTTAGAAATTCAGAGGTATGGGTCCTATTATATAATTTTAATACTACTTTTTGGTGTTAGGCTTAAGAATATATGTTTAAGACTTTAGGAAAAATGTTTCCTGTGCACATTATGTTCACTATTCACTTAAAGTGTCTTAGGAGCTGTACACATACCTGTGAACAAGATGGCAAAAACTTTCTGTTTCCTTGGTGAATATTAAAGGAGTAAGATGAATAATAAATGCACAGATAGATATATAAGACAATTTTAGACAATGGAAGCACTAGTGATAGTGTGTAGGGAGGTTGTTTTCTGCAAGGTGATTTGGGGAAAACCTCTCTTAAGAGGAGCCATTTAGTTGAGCCATCAAAGATTCTAAGTATTGATAGACAGCCATGCATAGGCATAGAAAGGGTTTGTATAAGCAAGGGTTCTGAGCAGAGGGCATAGCAAGAATAAAGGCTCCCAGAGAGGAAAACCGTTTTGTCGTGCCATGGGAAGTCATGGTGCCTGGAGCATGACAACTGAGCGAATGTCAAAGAGGTAGACTGATCTGGTTATTTATGGCCGCATAGCAAAGCAGCCCAAAGCAAGTGGTGTAAAACAATAAGAATTTTGTTATGCTCACAAGTTGGCAGGTCAAGGTTTTGGCCAGGCGATAGTAGAGATGTCTTATCTCTGCTCCACCATGTCTGAGGCTTCATTTTAGAAAGATCTGGATGCTTCTTTACTCTTATATCTGGAACCTGGACTGAAAAGAATTGAGCCCTGGTGGGACTTTTGACTGAAGTATAGGCATATCCCCTCTCCATGTGACTTGGGCATCCCCTGGTAAGGAGGCTGATTTCTAAGGAGGATCCCAAAAGGAAACATCCAGAAAGAAGCATTTTGAATGATCTGAGCAGAAGTGGTATGGACTTTGATGGCCCAGGCTTTGTGGTCAGGTAGCATCATTTCAGTATTCTATTGTTTGAAGAAATCATTCAGGTTCAAGGGAAGAGGATATAGACCCTGCCTCTCAAAGGAAGAAGCATCAAATAATTTGGAGGCATCTTTAAATACTTATACAATATAGCCAAGAGCCAGATAATAAAGGACATTTTAGGCCACTATAAGAACTTGGATTTAATCGCTAATCTAATTGCTTTATATAGTTAATCAATTGATCAAAGGTGAAGTAATTAACCTAATTAATCGAAATTATAAATATGATCAAATCCATAAATATAACTTTGCAAACAGGCATCAGTTAAATGAGAGGAAGCTTACACTATTTCTTAATTTTTTCAAACAGCATTCCATAATAGATTTTTTTTAACTTGTTTTATCACAGAATTTTAAAGGATAGAAAAGACCTTAATATCATCTAGTAAAACACTCTCATTTACAGGATGAGAAAACTGTGATGAATTGATTGACTTGCTAAAGGTTACATAGCCAATCATTGGATTATCTAGAATGACACATTTTAGTAGGGAATGGGGGAACAACACCTTGGTATTAATATTATGCTGTAGTACTGTAATAATGTAATTTCCCCCTACCATTTTCCAGTTATAAAGAATTTTCATGTGTCTTATTTGATTGTGTTCTCATTATTTCATACAATGGTAGAGACTGGTATTAATTTCTCCATTATATAGATCAGGTCACAGAGCCTATATAAAAAAGGTTGGATCCGACATGCAGGCTGCCTGCTCTTCAGTTCAGGATTTTTACTCAGATGGAGAGAAAGGTGATATTTTTATCCAAATAAAAGAAAGTAGATAAAAAGTTTCTATCTACTCAGTGCCTAACAGGCTGATGTTAAAGCAATTTTCAAGGATTAAAATATTTCAAAGCATTCATATGCTTGGTATTTTATATGTTAAGCATGGAGAAAATTAGCTGCTTTTTCCCTTTCAATCAGATTTTCTGGCATATTATTAACACATTTATGCCAATATGCAACAAAAAATTCAAAACATTGATATCCACATTGCAGGGTGAGGGGAGTTCATACTTCTTTGCAGAGTGTTATTATTTTACCTTTAGACTTGCTTTAGATACTCGGTATCTACTTTTGTGAATTGAATACACAGGAACTGCTGTGCCCTAGATTCTCAACAGATGTCATAAATGAATGGAGCAAAGGTTTTTCAAAGAAGAAAATGGTATAATCATTAAGAATATTTGCTGAAAGTGTCTCAATGGCTATTGATTCCTTATCTGTCACATTTGGCCAACTCCCATGTTTTATCAATTTCTATTCTCTACTCTTTTAAGCCCTATAATTTACCAAACTGATTAACTTGGGCTCCTTAGCTGAAAATCAAAATATTCAGAGAAAAGTAACTTATTTTGAGGTAAATGAAAATGTAATAGGTATCTCATTTTGCATATTTTTATAATAAATAATAAAAAAATCATATCTGGTATTTTATGGAAGCATAATTTAAATTGACCTGCATTTAAAAGACTCAAGAAAAACTACTGATAAAGCATAAAATAAAGAGTTCTAATCTTCAAGGGATTTGCTTCTAATTATGGAGAAAATATAAACTTTAAAGAAGTAGTTAAATAAGAGCCTAGTGAGTATGAGATTAAGAGAAACAATATGTGCTGCAGAGAATAGGTATTGTCTGAAGTGAGGAAATTCAGTAGCAGATAACCCTTTTGAAAACAGTTTGTATACAAGTGATTTGGTCTTGAGCCACATTCATTTTCATTCAGAATAACAAATGTCCATATACTCAAAGCTATGGTGTCCCCAGTAGTCATGTACAAATATGAGAGTTGGACCATAAAGAAGGCTGAGTGTTAAAGAATTGATGAACTGTGGTGTTGGAGAAGATTCTTGAGAGTCCCTTGGACAGCAAGGAGATCAAACCAGTCAATCCTGAAGGAAATCAACTCTGAATATTCATCGGAAGGACTGATGCTGAAGCTGAAGCTCCAGTACTTTGGCCACCTGATGTGAAGAGCCAACTCATTGCAAAAGACCCTGATGCTGGGAAAGATTCACTATCTGGGAGGTAGTGAAAGACAATGAAACCTGGTGTGCTACAGTCCATGGGGTTGCAAAGAGTTGGACATTACTTAGTGACTGAACAGCAACAACAATAAGAAAAAACCTGAACATAAAGTACAGCTTATGCTAAACATTGAAGGATGAGCAAGTCTCACTTGCAGAGAGAATTTAAAGGGAATTTTATGTAAGTTTCTGTCTAAAGTTTTAATACTAGGGAGTAGTAGAAAACAAGGTTGAGTGGTACAGACTGGGGAAAAATACTTTGAGTCAATTTTAATCATTTAAACTTCATCCTAAATTAGTGGAGAGTCTAAAAGTTTTATCAAGAAAACTGTCCTGACTGCAAAGTTATTTACTCTTTTAACAAAGTGCAATTGAGAATACTTTGCAGATCTACCTATCAAGTGAAAAAGTTTGATTATTTATCCTTTGGATCTGGGCTTGTCCATGGAGCTTGTTTGACAAGGTGGGGTGTCAGTAAATTTCCTATAGGTAGAGGCTTAAATAGTTCTTACAAATGTGGCCTCACTTTCTCTTGATTTTGCTGCCATATGAACAAACCTAAGCTAGCCTATCAGAAGATCAGAGACCAGTCATTCTAGATGCTCCAGCAAGCCTAGTTGAAGAGGCTGACACTTGAATATAGCTGCTACGGAGTGTCTAGTCCCATACACGTTGACTGCTGACAGCAGTTGAGACAAGCTGCCCAAGAACAGAAGAGCCACCTGGTTGACCCACAGAATTGTGAGCAAATAAATGGTTGCTCTTTCAAGTCCCTAAGTCTTAACGTGGCATGTTGCATAGCAAGAGCTTACTGACACACAAATAATCATGGAAATAGTAAATATGTTAAACTTTACCTTGACACTGCCAATGTACATAGTTTAAAGAACTGTCAGCAGGATTTTTGATCAGATGCCCTCCATCCCTAAGATTGGTAAATCACCAATCTTCTGTACTCTTATTGCACTTATTCTATGTTTTTTTTCCCCCTCTTTGGTCTTCCCCAACTATAAACTTACCATATAGCTGACACCACCCTTATGGCAGAAAGTGAAGAAGAACTAAAGAGCCTCTTGATGAAAGTGAAAGAGGAGAGGGAAAAGTTGGATTAAAGTTCAACATTCAGAAAACTAATGGCATCCGGTCCTGTCACTTCATGGGAAAGAGATGGGGAAACAGTGGAAACAGTGGCAGACTTTATTCTTTTGGGCTCCGAAATTACTGCAGATGGTTGCAGCCATGAAATTAAAAGATGCTTACTCCTTGGAAGAAAAGTTATGACCAACATAGATAGCATATTAAAAAGCAGAGACATTACTTTGTCAACAAAGGTCCATCTAGTCAAGGCTATGGTTTTTCCAGTGGTCATGTATGGATGTGAGAGTTGGACTATAAAGAAAGCTGAGTCCCGAAGAATTGATGCTTTTGAACTGTGGTGTTGGAGAAGACAATCTTGAGAGTCCCTTGGACTGCAAGGAGATCCAACCAGTCCATCCTAAAGGACATCAGTCTTAGGTGTTCATGGGAAGGACTAATGTTGAAGCTGAAACTCAAATACTTTGGCCATCTGATGCAAAGAACTGACTCATTTGAAAAGACCCTGATGCTGGGAAAGATTGAGGGCAGGAAGAGAAGGGGACGACAGAGGATGAGATGGTTGGATGGCATCATCGACTCAATGGACGTGAGTTTGGCTAAACTCCAGGAGTTGGTGATGGACAGGAGGCCTGGCATGCTGCAATTCATGGGGTCACAAAGAGTCAGACATGACCGAGTGACTGAACTGAACTGAACTGAACTGAACTATAAACTCTGATGGGCCAAAATCATTTTTATCTTGATTCCTGCTATATCACATTATTTTTCACAATACCTGCCAATAGCAAGTATTCAATAAATGTTTACTAGATGAAACAACTTAGATAACTGCCATAGTCTAAGACAGCAAAAGACATATATGTTTTTTGCAGGTATCTTAACATTAACTCAGAATTCTAAGTGTATAGATGACTGTCCTAGGACCATCAAGTAGGACCTCCCACTGCCACGTAATAATCTGACTCCTGCCATTGTCTTTCCAGCTACAGTTTTGACTTCTCAGCTGAGATGAATCCAGTGCTGTGTTTTGTTTAAACCATCTTTTACGCTTGATCTGGTTCAGGTTTGATCCACATGGACACTAATAGTTGTCAATGACTCATAGACAAAAACTGGATATTTTTTTTGTGCAATGTAAAAATTGCACTAAAATGAATATTAGTGTCCTTAACTATTTCCTGAATTTATATCTTTGCTCCATAACCAGTTTTCATTATTTCTAAAATACTGTGTAAATTACATGCTGAACTTATTTTTTTTATCAATTATAATTAACATATTTTCAATGCAAACTAAAAAATGTTTTATTCCATTCAGTAGCAGCATAATTCCAAACAGAGGTCTACTCAGTTTAATTTTGCTAAAATCTGATTTCTACTACTTTGCTTTTTTCAGTGGTGGATTCATTTTTGATTTTCATTTATATAACCACCGTAAGGAAAAGTCAGTAGATGCACTTAACACTGTGTTTCTTCTCAGATAATATGAAGAAAATGCTATGTCAGACCCACATTTTTTCTTTTAGATTAAAGAAAAATCTTTAGTCAGTCAATGATAATAAACATGAAATTTGAAAACATATTTCTTCAGTTCTGTAGCCTGTGATGTCATTTTGCTCTCTGTGATTTCAGTTCTCATATTATCATACTTTGAACTGGTTTCATATGTGTTCCAAATGTTATTGCCTTGCTTTGGTTCCTACTAGATGAGGATGAACTTCAGCAGTTTTCCAAAAACAACTGTACATCATCATCTTTTCTGCTAAGGGGCAGACCATTCCCTGAAGATAGCATGGATACTGCCTTCTCATTTGTATGCACAGCTTTTATAGGGAAGCAGCAATATAGGACCTTGTCCAAATGCTGCACTGCTTTCTTTTTTTATAGCTGTAGTACATTTGATTTATAGCTACTTCAGCAAACTGTCACACTCATTATCATTGTAAGTTAAGGCACTTATATCCTTTTGATTTTTCACATGTCTTGTCTTATTGCAACTTTTAAGAGACTCTAGTTATATATCATTGACAAAATCAGGACTGCATTAAATTTTTCAGTCCATAATTATTTCAAACAGGATATAAAAGATGTTATATCTTAGTGCTGCCAATTATACCAGACTATACTGATAAAATTCTAAGAGTTAATTTAAACAAGAGTTAGGCAACTGTTATTCTAACAAATATAATGCCAAATGTACATTGTCTAAATTATTTCATGTAATAATGCTAGGAGTAAAACTTTATCTGGAATGCCTGCCTACAAAAACATTGATCTTAGATTTAGAGAAATATCTATATTCACAAGAGAAATGGCTTCATTATTTAGATGGCATGCTTGTTTGCATTACATTAGCTGAAAGAGTCAAAGTTAAGCAACTTGAAAACCCAGAGATGAATTAATTCACATACCAAACAGTCTATGAGTAAATCTTAGAAAATATTGATTGACTATTTTAAATTATCTCAGCTTTCCTACTCAATTTATAAGCAAAATCACAAATCCACTGAATAGATGGATTCATTCAGAGAGCTAAGTCTTTTATCATGTGTTCAGACAAAAGAATATCCATACTTCTATAAGTTCCAGGGATCTATTGTACAGCATAATGACTCTCCTTAACAATACTATACTGTGTATTTGAAAGTTGCTGTGATAGTAGAAATTTTTCTCATGATGACAAGAAGAACAACAAATTGGTAATAATACGAAGTAAAAGATGTTTCAACTAACATTATTATGGTAGATATTTCACACCATATACATGAATCAAATTATCACATTGTATACCTTAAACTTCCATAATGTTATACATCAATTGTATCTCAATAAAGCTGGGAAAAAGCTCATCTCGTACATCCGGTCTGTGTGCTTCTGAATTTAGAATATATCTAGCAGTTAAATTGGTAAATACTCCAATTTAATACTTTAATTTCATTAAATAAAAATTTTATTGATATATAATTGACATATAATGCATTAGTTTCAGGTAAAATATAATGGTTGAATATAATATTTACTTATATTACAAAACAATTAATACAATAAGTCTGCTGCTGCTGCTGCTAAGTTCCTTTAGTCCTGTCTGACTCTGTGCGACCCCATAGATGGCAGCCCACCAGGCTCCCCCGTCTCTGGGAGTCTTCAGGCAAGAACACTGGAGTGGGGTGCCATTTCCTTCTCCAATGCATGAAAGTGAAAAAATTAAAGTGTACGACTCCCAGAGACCCCTTGGACTGCATGCAACCCACCAGGCCCCTCCGTCCATGGGATTTTCCAGGCATGAGTACTGGAGTGGGGTGCCATTGCTTTCTCTGAGTTAACATCTACCACCCCACATAGTTATAATTATCTTTCCTTTGATGAAAATTTTTAAGATTTACTCTCAACATTAACTTAATTTGACCACATTTTATCACACTCTCACTGTGTTATTATATTTTACAGTGAATATTAGCTGGAGAGTTGATGGAAGGTGCTTTTATTTTGGAACCTGACTGCAAAATTCTTTTGTGGGGTAGAAATATTCAAGAACGCATGTTAGTGGGTTCTTCCGTTATAATAAAGGAGCACTCTGTGATATCCACAGTGGGTTTGCATTTGAAATACTGGTATGATTGGGGTTTAGTCCTTAAGTCCTGTCCAACACTTTTGTGGCCTCATAGACTATAGTGCCCCAGGCTCCTCTGGCCATGAGACTTCCTAGGCAATAATGCTGAAATCGGTTGCCATTTCCTTCTCTGGAGGATCTTTCTGACCCAGGGATCAAACCCAAGTCTTCTGCATCGGCAGGAGATTCTTTACCACTGAACCACCAGGGAAGCCCATACTGGAATGGAGATCTATAAAGACATGCACATATTAGGAGGATGCGTGCCAGAGAAAATGGTAGTGCAAGGAGAACCTGGTGATTTGGGATACAGAGGACTCTGACCCAGCAGAATTCAGAAGAAAATTTTTACCAATAGGAGCTCTTTCCAAAGTTACAATGTCCATTTGATCAAAACTTGAGTTAGGTCATATCATGGTTCAGTGAAATTGTGCCTTCTCCAGACTAGTACCTCAGATTTTACTTAAAAGCTGTGCACACCTAAATGGCTGTGGAAATGGGGAGGGAAGGTTAAAGGAAGATGGTCTGGGACCACCTGTCAACTCAAGAGAGGCAGGAAAAAGGAGCACCTGAAAATGTTTCTTTTAAAAATTGCTTATGTCTGAAAAAAAAAAATCAAACTTTCAGAAATGTTGTATATGTAAGGAAGACTTTATTTCTGAAACAATTTGTGCATAAATTTCATATTACTTAATTGCACTGGAATATTTAGTGCATATTTTCTATAAACAGAGATATTCTCTCACATTACCCAATACAAACATCAAAGGCAGGACATTAACACTGATGTACTGTCACTAAATGCTCCTTAGATCTCATTCAAGTTTTGCTAATTTTCACAGTATCTTTTTTAACACAAAGATCTAGTTAAGCATCACATTTTTGCATTTTGTTGCTATGTTCTTTTAATCTCCTTTAATCTGGGACAGTTTTTCGTTCTTGATTTTTTTTTCTTTTAATCTCTAAAACTTTTGAAGAATAGAAGCTATTTTATATAATATGCTTCAGTTTGGTTTGTCTGATGTTGTTTCACAATTATATTTAGATTATACACCTCTGGCAGGAATAGCGCTATAATAAGGCAATGGCACCCCACCCCAGTACTCTTGCCTGGAAAATCCCATGGACGGAGGATCCTGGTAGGCTCCAGTCCATGTGGTCGCTAAGAGTCGGACACGACTGAGCGACTTCACTTTGACTTTTCACTTTCATGCATTGGAGAAGGAAATGGCAACCCACTCCAGTATTCTTGCCTGGAGAATCCCAGGGACGGGGGAGCCTGGTGAGCTTCTGTCTATGGGGTCGCACAGAGTCGGACACGACTGAAGCGACTTAGCAGCAGCAGCAGCAGTGCTGTGTTTTGTTTTGTTTTGATCCTATTATGTGTCACACAATTTAAGTGTGTTCTCTTATTGGTGATATTGACTTTTATTATTAATCTAAGATAGAGTCAACCCGTCTTATCTACTATAAAGCTATTCATTTTCCATTTGAAATTATAAGCATTTTTTGTGAAATGCATTGTAAATATGTAGACATCTTTTTTCTCACCAAAATTTTAATGTGTAAATATGTTTACGTCTGTATGGAGTCATGGATTCCTATTCTATTCAATGGGTTATACTTGTTATTTACTTTGATACCAAAATGTTTTAGATTTGTTAGTAGGAGTTCCTTCATCCTGGTTCCTGTGTCTTTAGGTATCTCATGCCCACAACAATATTTGAGAATCTTATTTTCTGGCACAATAGATGTTTTAGGATCATGCTCTGTTTTATATATACTAGACATAGAATCAGTTATTTCTACAAAAGCTTTTCTTCCTTTTAGGTATATCATAATATTAAAAAAAAAAATCTGGTACCAGGTGTGATTATTGAAATTGGGATACTACCATATGTGGACTCTGTGAGTGTACAGAGTCAGGGTGTCTATGTATATACACATATACTCACTTAGAGTCAGAAATCCTGGAATGTGAAGGCAAATGGGCCTTAAGAAATACTACTACAAAAAAAAGATAGTGGAGGTGATGGAATTCCAGCTGAACTATTTAAAATCTTAAAAGATGATGCTGTTAAAGTGCTGTCCTCAATATGTCAGGAAATTTGAAAAATTCAACAGTGGGGCCACAGGATTGGAAAAAGTCAGTTTTTTCATTCAAATACCCAAGAAGGGGAATGCCAAAAAATGCTTAAACTACTGTACAGTTGTGCTCATTTCACATGCTAGCAAAGTAATGCTCAGAATCCTTCAAGTTAGGCTCCAACAGTACATGAACTGAGAATTTCCAGACGTACAAGCTGGATTTAGAAATGGCAGAGGAACCAGAGATCAAATTGCCAACATGCATTGGATCATAGAAAAAGCAAGGAGATCACAGAAAAACATCTGTGTCATTGACTATGCTAAAGCCTTTGACTATGTGGATCACAACAAACTGTGGAAAATTCTTAAAGAGAAGGGAATACCAGACCACCTTATCTGTCTCCAGAGAAAACTGTATGTAGGTCAAGGAGCAATAGTTAAAACTGGACATGGAACAACTGACTGGTTCAAAATTTGGCAAGGAGTATGTCAAGGTTGTATGTCATCACCTTGCTTATTTAATTTATATACAGAGTACATTATGCAAATGCCAGGTTGGATGACTCACAAGCTGGAATCAAGAGTGCTGGAAGAAATATCAACAACCTCAGGTATCCAGACGACACCACCCTAATGGCAGAAAGTGAAGAGGAACTAAAGAACCCCTTGATGAAGGTGGAAGAGTAGTGTAAAAAAGCTGGCTTAAAACTCAACTCAAAAAACTAAGATCATGGCATCCAGTCCCATCATTTCATGGCAAATAGATGGGGAAACAATGGAAACAGTGACAGACTTTATTTTCTTGGGCTCCAAAATCACTGTTAATGGTGACTGCAGCCATGGAATTAAAAGATGCTTGCTTCTTGGATGAAACACTATAACAAATCTAGACAGTGTATTAAAAAGCAGAAACATTAATTTGCTGACAAAGATCCATATAGTCAAAGCTAGGGTTTTTCCAGTAGTCTAGTACAAATGTGAGAGTTGGACCATAAAGAAGGCTGAGTGCCAAAGAATTGATCCTTCTGAACTGTAGTGCTGGATAAGACTCTTGAGAATCCCTTGAACAGCAAAAAGATCAAACCAGTCAATTCTAAAGGAAATCAACCTGAACTATTCATTGGAAGGACTGATGTTGAGGCTGAAGTGTCAATACTTGAAGCCACCTGATGCAAAGAGCCAACTCACTGGAAAAATCCCTGATGCTGGAAGATTGAGGGCATGAGAAGAAGGCAGCAATAGAGGATGAGATGGTTGGACAGCATATCCAACTCAGTGTACATGAAGTTAAGCAAACTCTGAGAGATGGTGAAGGACAGGGAATCCTGGTATTCTGAAGTCCATAACATCACAAAGAATCAAACACGACTTAGTGACTGAACAATGACATACACTTTTGTATCAATTATCTATCTATGTATATATCTATCTATCTATGTCCTCTCTATCTACACACACACACACACACACTGATATTTCCAGTTTAAGTTCAATGCCATACGCATATGGTACATTCTAGTTTTCCCATTTTCTATATTTGTAACTTCCTTCAACAGTGAGAAAGTTGACTCCTATTGTCTCTAATTTATGTACTAATTTTCACACTATACCAATACACAATCAATCTCCTATTGTTAATCTCAAGTCCCTACCCTGATCATTATGTGAACAACCCCTTTCCATCTCAACTTCCCATGTGCTCTTATCTAATGACTTTAAGATAACTATTCAAGTAGGAAAAGGAAGGGAAAGAAGAGAAAACCTAACAGAAAAAAAAATTGAATAATGAGGTCAAAGTTAACTGAATGGTAAATCATCATGAGAGGGATCAGGTAAGCAGAAGTTTTTTGTCCTTCTCACAAGATTTGAGGTAGGAAGAAATCCAGGAACAGTAGTTAAGACATTAATTAAAATTAGATCCAGAAAACTTTCTATAAGGAAACATTTTCCTACGTAATGGAACAATTAGATGTTACCCTTGAGATACCTCTACATTCAAATATGAATGAGACAAAGGTTATTTTAAACAAGTTTCATTTATTTATTCATGTACTCACATGATTCATATATTCATTGAAGTATTTGAGTGGTTATAATTTTTCAGACCTATAAGACATGATGAATACAAAGATAATGATTGATTTTCTGGGCTTTCTTCCTCTTCTAATTATTTTCCCTTCAGCCTATTCCCATCTCAATAATTTAATGTTGATATATCTCTCTGGTGAAAAAGAACAAGGTCTAGTAAACTGCACATATCTTAGTGAGCATTGTATTATTTATCTATCCCAGGTGGGTTTGAATTTTATAATATGACAGTAGGAGGAAGATGTAGGGAGATTGTCAAATATCGGCCATGGTAACATCACTGTTACTGTTGAAAATGTTTAACAATTAGTATGGCAGAGAACCAATAAAAAGAGGTGGCAGTTATCAAGTAGTACATCCATGTGGATATACTGGTCAAATATGAATTTGCAGTAGTTGAGAAAGGAAAGCAAAAATTTATAATACAGTCTAGGTGGGAGAACAAAGTCTGGATCTGTGAGTGCATGAGTACAGAGCACACACTTTGATTTGGAAAAAGACAAAGAGTTTATGACAAGAGTCCTAAGGCACAGCAGGTAGATGGATTAAGGAAGTATAGTGGTAGAAGGGTTTACCTAGTTGAGGAGGTAAGATCTGGGGCCCAGACAATAAAGTTTCCACCTGTGTAGTGACAGAGTAAAAAACAGATATTGAAGTTTGGAGTCCAAGAGAAGATTTCTTACCTTTTCAAGCTCTGTTGATTTATGCTTTATATACAAAAGTTTCACACATTTAATGTGTGCATTTTTGTGCGTTTGGATGTGTGCATACACCCATGATCCCATCACCATAATCAAGGTAATAATCCTATCCATATCCATAACCTCCAAAATATTCTCGTGCCCCCTCCTCTTTCAGTTTGTTTGTTTGGTGATTAGTACACTTTACATGAGATCTACTCTCTTAACAGTTTTTTTCAGGTGCACAAGACTGTTTATTAACTACAGGTACCATGTTGTAGAGCAGATCTCTGCTGCTGCCACTGCTAAGTCACCTCAGTCGTGTCCAACTCTGTGTGACCCCACAGACAGCAGCCCACCAGGCTGCCCCATCCTTGGGATTCTCCAGGCAAGAACACTGGAGTGGGTTGCCATTTCCTTCTCCAATGCATGAAAGTGAAAGTGAAGTCGCTCAGTCGTGTCCGACTCTTCAGGACCCCAGGTTCCCACCAGGCTCCTCTGTCCATGGGATTCTCCAGGCAAGAGTACTGGAGTGCGATGCCATTGCCTTCTCTAGAGCTTATTTATCTTGTATGACTGTAACTTTATACTATTAAGCAGCATAAACGAACTTGGGTACATTACTCTAAGTGAAATAGGTCAGTCACAGATGGACACATATTATTTTATTATACCTCATTTATAAGAATATATAAAATAGTCAAAATCATAGAACTGTTTCTATGAGTGATAGTTGTTGGGAGATGCAAAAAAGGAGATTGAGTAATGTGTAGTTATTGTGGAAAGTGAGAATGTTTTCTATGTGTAATTTCCAAATATGTAGTTTAATAAATTGTGTGTGTGTGTTGGTCACTCAGTCATGTCCAACTCTTTGTGGCCCCATGGACTGTAGCCAACCAGGATCCTCTGTCCCATTAGTTAAATCTCTTCCTAAAGCTCCTATTGGGTTTTTCTATCAGGGAAAATAGTATCCATTACCCTGAATTCTATGACTCTCACATGTTTTGTGTGTTTTCAGTGCTGAGATGCAGGATCACTTTCCAGGGAGTTCCCAGGATCCAATGGCAGAAGCTTATCTACCTTATGTTTTAAAAATGTTGAATTCATCTACTCATTCAGCAGAGTGTATATAGTGTACTAATATACAGTGTATATATTATGGACTAATGGTATATGCATAGACTTCAGGGAAGATAATGATCAGATCGATTTAAATCTTCGATTCTCACTTTCTCCAACTCTAATTAGTCTTCCACTCGTGGAAAGAGGCAGCTGAGATCAGCAGGCAGATGACTGAAAGAGGAGTGCCTTTGGGAGAGCCTGTGTGGGGAGTGGTACTGGTTTGCCAAAGTGACTCAGATGGTAAAGAATCTGCCTGCAACGCAAGAGACCTAGGTTCGATCCCTGGGTCAAGAAGAATCCCTGGAGAAGGGAATAGCTACCCACTCCAGTATTCTTGCCTGGAGAATTCCATGGACAGAGAAGCCTGGTGGGCTATAGTCCATGGGGTCACAAAGAGTCAGACATGACTGAGCGACTAACAATCTTCATCTTCATCATCCTACATACTTATTTAGGGTTTCCCTGATGGCTCAGTGGTAAAGAATCTGCCTGCCAGTGCAGGAGACACAGGAGTTATGAGTTTGATCCCTGGATCAGGAAGATCCCCTGGAAAAGCAAATGGCAACTTACTTCACTATTCTTGCCTGGGAAATCCCACAGACAGAGGAGCCTGGAGAACTAGAGTTCACAGAGTCACACTGAGTGAGGTATGATTGAGTGACTGAGTATGCATCTTGATTTTACCACTGAAAGTTCCAAGTCCCAGGAAATGGCTTAGTAGTCCCAGACAAACCAGACAGTGGCCCGCTGCAGTAGCAGGCACTGGGCAGACTTTCCCCACTGTGGGTCAGATTGGAGCCTGGAAGGTAGTGTAAAGAGCCTCCTGGATGAGATCCTGCATACATCATAGGAAAGAGCCTAGCCTGCAGAGATGAGTGTACTTCCATAGGCAAGGTTGATGTAGTTCACTTTATAAAGATTAAAAACCTTTACATGGCCAAAATGCTATACACAAAGTTAATAGGCAAATATTAATCTTGAGGAAGCTTTATTTCCAATTAGGTGCCAAAGATCTATATGCTCAGCTGAGGTAATACAATATTTACCATGTAGCTTCCAGACCAGTAGGGAGAATCAAATAGTCATGTAATATTAATTCTTGATTCCAAGACTCTGAGAAATTGTATGAATGAACTATTTTGGGAGCTATGTGACTAGATAGCTAAGTCTGGAGGTTAGGCAGGGCTTCTCTGAAGAGGTAACATATGAGTTGATTTAAGGATATCTCAGAAGGATTCTGGTGAAAATTTCTGGAATAGGGTAGGGAAAACAAGAAGAAAAGAAGTCCAATGTGATGCAGAACCATAATATGAGGTCCACAGAACCCAACTCTTTTAATAATAAAATATAAAGCAGAATATGATTTGGTGATTTTATGAATGTATAAATATTTTTAATCATCAAAGATGTATTTAAATGCATGCAGTTTATTATAGATCAATTATACCTAAGTGAAGTTGCATAAAACATCATTCTGACTAGGTCATAGGTTACCTGGGAGAATGGCTTACATAAAGCTTTGGGTTTAAACCCAAAATACTGAGAAGCCACCGACACCTTTAGGAGAGGGAAGATCAACTACATTTATGAACATACAGTACATATGCTATGTTTTCACCCATGTTGACTATCTGCCAGAAACTATTCCAAGCACTCAGTTAAGTCCTTTTGTTCTACACAAGCTTACAAAGTTCTATTATCTTCATTTTCATTTAGAGAAACCGAGACAAAGCAAGATTATAAAACTTGCTAAAGGTCTTCTGAATGCAGCGCCCATATGTCAACCATTATGTCCTTACTTTCTCAATTCTGTATTAGCTGCTGAGGCCAGATACAATTGCTTTGTGCAAAGCATACAACACTTAACACTGTGCTTTTACAACATGATCTCATTTAGTGTTTCTGATGACATATATAAGGCTTGGAATTTTTGTACTCCTTTTACAACTGTACCAATTAAGGAGCAGGCGTTTTTAGCAGTTTTCCTGCAGGGCACATGAGTCTAATCTCAGTCTTGTGGTTTTATAAGCATACTGCTGTCTCTCCAACCCATGCTTGCTAATGTCAAAGAAAACTTGCACGGAGTGGAGCAAATAGGCAAGGAAGATTTTATTTAAGACCAGATAGAAATAGGAGAGAGACTAAACTCAGCTCCACTGAAACAACAAGCTGGAGAGGTTTTTAAGCACCATGACAATCTAGTGGAAGAGAGAATTAGGGGGAAGGTGGTCAATATAATTAGGCCACCTGGGTTTGCTTAATACAAATTGTGCTCCTTCTCCCCCACAGAGACTAGGAGAAAAGGGCACTTTCTTGATGATTCAAAAGGATGACTCTCAGGTCCTTGGAAAATACATTGTTGGTTTGTGAAACTGGAAAGTGATTGAGAGGAGACCTGCATTTCAAGGGGGCTGCTGCTGCTGCTAAGTCGCTTTAGTCGTGTCCAAATCTGTGCAACCCCATGGACTGCAGCCTACCAGGCTCCTCCATCCATGGGATTTTCCAGGCAAGAGTACTGGAGTGGGTTGCCATTGCCTTCTCTGTCAAAGGGGGCAGGTGACAGAAATTCTCTAAGAAGAGGGAGCTCTGCTGCTAAGTCACTTCAGTCGTGTCCGACTCTGTGCGACCCCATAGACGGCAGCCCACCAGGCTCCCCCGTCCCTGGGATTCTCCAGGCAAGAACATTGGAGTGGCTTGCCATTTCCTTCTCCAATGCATGAAAGTGAAAAGTGAAAGTAAAGTCGCTCAGTCATGTCTGACTCTTAGCGACCCCATGGACTGCAGCCTGCCTGGCTCCTCCATCCATGGGATTTTCCAGGCAAGAGTACTGGAGTGGGGTGCCATTGCCTTCTCCGAGAGGGAGCTCAAAGGCTTGTAGTTAGGAAGAAGCTCATCTAACATTTAGTCAGACTTAAGAGCATCACATCCATTTTGTTCACTAGCTCTATGGCATACACTGTGGTTAGGAATATTCACATTTGATGATGCCAAATAACAGTCAAGGGGGTTTAGTTTAAGAGACACCACCAACATAAGTACATACTTTGGGAATCTCTTCCTTTTCTTTCTAGATCCAACTTAATTACCTTTCTTCAGGAAACCTTCCCAGTCACATTATAAAGTGTCCTTGGAGTAGCCTCATTCTTTTCAAAACAGCACATCTACAATTGTTTGTTTTCTGACTGCCATCCTGTTAGGCAGTCAGCTCTCACGACTGGCAAGATATCATCCATTGCTTAGAACTATACCTGGCATTTCATACCTGAGCAGATAAACATGAGAAAAAGCAGAGAAAGAATGAAGGGTATAATCGACTTTCAGCTCCTCTGTCCATGGGATTCTCCAGGCAAGAATACTGGACTGAGTTGCCATTTTCTTCTCCGGGGGATCTTCCAGGCCTGGGAATCAAACCTGGGTCTCCTGTACTGTATGCAGATTTTTTACCAACTGCTACAAGCCAACCACCACCAGCAGACTTTCAGCTAAGCCATTAAAGATTTCTTTAGTCCAATTTTAATTCTTTCTATAAATCCATCCTTTTGGTATATGTCTTATCACTAGTAGACTGGGGGTCCTAGTGAGGAAGGAACTACCTTTTCCATCAGATTATAGGTTCACAAAAAGAAGGAGCTTTATCTCCTCTTATTAGACTATGGGTAGCAATCTGTAAAATGCACAACATTTAATAAGTTATATCACTGAATGGATTTTTAATGAAGAATGAATAAATACAAATATGAATATAAATGTATCATTTATAGAATTGCCTTCCCATCTGTTTGAGAAACTTAGTTCTTCATAAAAATATTTCCTGGTAAGAATACTAGAATCTTGCGTGGGGGTCATTCTATGAAGAATGCTTCTGGAAAGCAAAACTGTTACAGGGCTGAAATAAAAAAAAACCCTGTTGAGTGTCCTATAAGTTAATTCCATGGCATGCTGCAGTGCATGGGGTTGCAAAGAGTCAGACACAACTGAGTGACTGAACTGAACTAGACATGACATGACAACCAATATCATAAAAACTCAGGCTTCTGAATCACAACAACAAATACCTATTTATTCTACAATAGTAGTATACTATTGGTGGAAGGATTCATAGACTAACAAGGTTGGCTCTCATTTAAAAGCCTGACTTTCCAAATATTCCACTGAATCTGGAGGACACTTAAGAATTTCTTCAAACAGTTCTACTTTGATTCAGGGAGTGGTACTTCAGTTCAAGGAGTTCAGAGCTGTGAGCACTTCACTTTTTCTGTTTTCCTCATGTTCCCCACCAACAACACTCAACAATTTATAGAATCAGCTGAACAATTCAACACTTCTTCACAGGGACAGAACTGTCTCAGTATTTGAGCATGATGTGAAGTATAATAAGATAAAAACAGCTAATTAAGTAAAACTATGACAAAACCACCACACAACAATTGACATCTGGCAGTTTATTGGTTGTCAGGTGTCAGCTAAGGCAAAAGAGTTTATATTCTGGTTTCAAAAATAGCAGTAGTGGTATCTTCGTATTAGTTCAGAAAAGATACATTTCATAAAAATGACCTCATTTATTCTTCCCATTTATCAAGAATGATCAAGTAACCATGATTAAGAAACATAAGGGAAGCATCTATGCCCTTTAGTTTGAATCCAAGATATTTAAATCAAGTTGAATAGTCACAGATTAAATTGAGATAACTGGAAGCAATGTATTTTAGAGTACTGTATTTTTATAAGTACCAATGAGAGTGTTTAATAGGAGATTTTAGATTTCTAATAATACAATATCCAATCACATTGCCTTTAAAACTATGAATACTCATGTAACAATCAATTATTCTGGTAGTAGATAGCTGCAGAGTCCAGTAGATAGCTGGAGTGTAATGGTATGGAAGGTACTGGTAAGCTTCTGTGCCACTGTCTTGGTTTTCTCTTCATGATCTCACTATGGCAGTTATAGTACAAACTACTGTTGATTCTATATGACAACAGCAAGAACAGTTGCATCATTTTTGTTGTCGTTGTTTAGTTGCTAAGAAATGCGACCCCATGGGTTGTAGCCCACCAGACTTCTTTGTCCATGGGATTTCTGAGGTACGAATATTGGAGTGGGTCACCATTTCCTTCTCCTTCTTCCAGACCCAGGGATTGAATTTATCTCTCTTATCTTTCTCTCCTGCATTGGCAGGCAGGTTTTCTTTCTTTTTTTTTTTTTTTAACCACTGAGCCATCAAGGAGACCCCCTGCATCACCTTACCCAATTATATTTACCAGAAAAGAAAAATGTTTATTCTATGGAAATCTCAAGTTATTTACCCTCATTTCATTCATCAGGTTTTTAATGCACACTTATGGATAGCTCATTCACGAGACAAGGATGATGCCTGCCTTAGTCACTTATCATCACTCGCAGGGACTGTGGAGAACTACCTTTCTTGACTATATTGAAAAAAATGTGGTTGTACAATGAAGAGAGAAATGAGGAAAGATATTAACTATTGGACAGGCAAGAAAAATGGGTGCCACTGGGAGTATCAAATGAGATATGTATTAAAATGTAAGTTCACTTACAAACCAACAGTCACATCATTAATGACCTGAATTAGCTATGAGATAACCAGAATCAGTAGTGTTTTGCTAAGTTTGTGCACACAAATAATGAAATTATATAAAACTATAATGTCCAGGTCCCACAGGATATGAAAATCTTCCCTGTGTGATTTTTAAACATTTATTTCTTTTTTTATTGAAGGATAATTGCTTTACAGAATTTTGCTGTTTTCTGTCAAACATCAATATGAATCAGCCATACGTATACATACATCCCCTCCCTCTTGAACCTCCCCCTGCCCACCTCCTTCCACATCCCACCAGTCTAGGTTGATACAGAGCCCCTGTTTGAGTTTTCTGAGCCATACAGCAAATTCCTGTTGGCTATCTATTTTACATATGGGAATATATGTTTCCCCATGTGATTTTGATGTGAATCCTTTCTTTAAAACTATTGCTTTATTTATATTTTTTAATTTAATTTAATTTTATTTTTTAACTTTACAATATTGTATTGGTTTTGCCATATATCAAAATGAATCCACCACAGGTATATATGTGTTCCCCATTCTGAACCCTCCTCCCTCCCCATACCATCCCTCTGGGTCGTCCCAGTGCACCAGCCCCAAGCATACAGAAACTAGTGCATCGAACCTGGACAGGTGACTTGTTTCATATATGATATTATACATGTTTCAGTACCATTCTCCCAAATCATCCCACTCTCTCTCTCTCCCACAGAGTCCAAAAGACTGTTTTATACCTCAGTGTCTCTTTTGCTGTCTCGTATACAGGGTTATTGTTACCATCTTTCTAAATTCCATATATATGCATTAGTATACTGTATTGGTGTTTTTCTTTCTGGCTTACCTCACTCTGTATAATAAGCTCCAGTTTCATCCACCTCATTCCAGAAACTATAAAACTCCTAGAGGAGAACATAGGCAAAACACTCTCCGACATACATCACAGCAGGATCCTCTATGACCCACCTCACAGAATATTGGAAATAAAAGCAAAAATAAACAAATGGGACCTAATTAAACTTAAAAGCTTCTGCACAACAAAGGAAACTATAAGCCAGAAAAGACAGACTTCAGAATGGGAGAAAATAATACCAAATGAAGCAACTGACAAACAACTAATCTCAAAAATATACAAGCAACTCCTACAGCTCAATTCCAGAAAAATAAATGACCCAAACAAAAAATGGGCCAAAGAACTAAATACACATTTCTCCAAAGAAGACATACAGACAGCTAACAAGCACATGAAAAGATGCTCATCACTCATTGTCAGAGAAATGCAAAACTATTGCTTTAGATAATAGTGATAGAGAAGGAGATAGAGAAGACAGAGAATGAATGAGTTCTACCTAAATGCAGCAGATAATACAACAGATAAAAGTATATTTTTCTCTGTTCCCTTTTGAAACCCCAGGTAAAATGAAGACATGTAAACAGAGAAATAAAAAAAGAGAAGTATTCAGTGAATGAGAGATACCTACAGCATTTGGTACAATGGAAAGCAGATGGGGGAAAAGAGCAGGAAGGGTTGTAAAACAATTACCTACTGCTCATCTATGAAATGTCACAAAAATACCAGGAGATTTGCAAAACAGAAGCACAAAAAAGCTGATGAAATCCTATGCAGTGTTGAAGTCAGGGGCAATGAAGTATGGGTCCAAAAGACAAAAATTAGATGTAGTTTTTTATTTGGCCACCTGATACAAAGATCTGACTCATTTGAAAAGACCCTGATGCTGGGAAAGGCTGGGGGCAGGAGGAGAAGGGGACGACAGAGGATGAGATGGTTGGATGGCACAAAAATACCAGGAGATTTGCAGAACAGAAGCACGAAAAAGCTGATGAAATCCCATGCAGTGTTGAAGTCAGGGGCAATGAAGTATGGGTCCAAAAGACAAAAATTAGATGTAGTTTTTTATTTGGCCACCTGATACAAAGAGCTGACTCATTTGAAAAGACCCTGATGCTGGGAAAGGTTGAGGGCAGGAGGAGAAGGGGACGACAGAGGATGAGATGGTTGGATGGCATCACCGACTCAGTGGACATGGTTTGGGTAGACTCCGGGAGTTGGTGATGGACAGGGAGGCCTGGCGTGCTGCAGTTCATGGGGTCGCAAAGAGTCAGACATGACTGAGTGAGTGAACTGAACTGAACTGAGTAGACCTAGAGAGAAACTGCATCAAATTGGAACAGAGTAACAGAGAGTACTCTCAAGGAAAAATAATATTTTGTAAATTATCTAATGTATTTGATTTTATTAGACAATATTTTACAATTCTCTTGGAGAACTTGAGTAAAGAATTAGTGATAGGTACAAGTAAAGTTAATGAAATGGGGGGAAAAGATGATAAAAAATTTAAAAATCAATACTGATATTCTTGTAGGGAATATGGAAGAAATGATTTAATACTGAAGGCAGCTCTTTTGCCTCTTTTCTGTTTGCCTATTTCTGTCCCCATCTAGGTAAAGAATCAACCTGTCAATGCAGGAGACATAGAAGACTCAGGTTTGATCCCTGGGGTTAGGAATATCCCCTGGAGTAAGAAATGGCAACCCACTCTAGCATTCTTACCTGGAAAATCCCATGGACAGAGGAGCTGGGTGGGCTACAGTTCATGGAGTTGCAAAGAGTTGGATACAACTGAGCGACTAGGCATGCATGCACTAACCTTAAACGCCTAATTATCGGAATGAGATCACTAAGCAATGGAAACAAACTATTGATTTATGCTTTATGGAACACACACCATGCCTTGCTTGTCAATTCTTCTCCTAGTTAAAAAGAAGTAAGAAAGAATGATTAGCCCTCTTCCCCTAACCACCCCCTAAGGAATCCTGAAGGCAGATCACACAGAAAAGATAAAATATGCAGGGAGTCAGCCATTTTACACTCAATAAAGAATAATGCAGAATCCAAATTCCTTCTGAATGGTTCACTGAAATGCTTCCCCCACATTTTTCCCCCTAAAAATTGTCATGACAGAGCAGAATCTTAAGAGTTGGACTCTGGACAGGAGTCCACCTTCTCCCCAGACGGTGGGCTCTTCTGAATAAAGCACCTTTCCTTTATAGTGGCACCTGCCTCTTGAATTATTGGCTTTTGAGTGGCCAGCAGCCAAATCTGAGTTTGATAACAATGTGAAGTGAAAGTCTCAGTCGTGTCCGACTCTTTGCGACCACAGGGACTATACAGTCCATGGAATTCTCCAAGCCAGAATACTGGAGTGGGTAGCCTTTTTTTCTCCAGGGAATCTTCCCAAACCAGGGATCACACCCAGGTCTTCCGCATTGCAGGCGGATTCTTTACCAGCTGAGCCATAATGGAAGCCCAAGAATAACGGAGTGGGTAGCCTATCCTTCTCCAGTGGATCTTCCCCACCCAGGAATTGAACTGGAGTCTCCTGCATTGCAGACAGATTCTTTACCAACTGAGCTGTCAGGGAAGCCCTGGCTAAAAATATGGAAAGTAAAAATAAAAGCAGTGATTTCAGCACTAAAACTGGTTTGTTTCATAAACAGAGAATCATATTTTTGATTTTGTACTTTTCTTTCTGAAAGGACATATATCGTCTCCATGTACAGTATTAACTCCATAAGTATTAAAATTAAAAATAATGAATTAGTAGTATTAGGCAAAAACAATGCACAGGCAAATATGCACATAGAATAATTACAGTGGTTAGCTCTAAACTGTTATTTTTTCTTCATAAGGTTTGTGGATGATATTTGTTTGTTTGTTTTTTAAGAGCTATATACATAATGTTACAAAAATAAAATTGAAAATAGAAAAAATATATAGTTAATTTCAAGGCAAAAAGCAGAGAATTATAATACTGTGATCCAGAGACAACATCTTGAAATGCTTTATCATTTTATGCTTGTATATATTTTTTACAAAACTAAGATCATACTATATATTTGAATCTGGTGTTTCAGTTCTTACATTGAACATATACTGAACATTTTCCATGACATAATTTATAAAATAGTAATACGTGGAAATTAGCTCTTTGCTGCCTTACATAACAGAGTTTATGTCTTCTGTGTATTCACTCAACAAATTGTTTGATTTCTTACAAGATTCAAAGCACTGTGCTTGGCTCTGGGGATAAAGCCATAAAGAAGGAAGCTGTGGTCTGAGCTCTCAGAATGCTTATAGTCTATTGAAGAAAACAAATCATACAAATCATTATCCGAGTACTATTGGTATTTGTATTTCCTCGAAGCAAGTTTATAATAATAACAGATTAATTATTAATAAATAAATAAATTAAAAATCGAGCCTGATTTGAGAGATCAGAGATCTCCTAAAGAAATTCATTTTACCTGAGACTTGATAGAGGATTCTGGAAACAGGAAATAGCATGATTCTTTGTTTTTGATCCAAATATTTAAAGCAAAATAATTATTGTAGAGATTCTAAAAAAGGGGCAATTTATGTACAGTTGATCTGAATTATACCTGAGAAGTGCACTTGTACCATATCTTCTCCTATAGCCTAGTCTCAAGATGTTGGCTGACTAATAAATAACCTGGATTAGTAGAAAACTAAGTAAATTTATAAATAATTATAGTTTCATATAAATATAAATCAGATCAGATCAGTCACTCAGTCGTGTCCGACTCTTCGCGACCCCGTGAACCGCAGCACACCAGGCCTCCCTATCCATCACCAGCTCTTGGAGGTCACTCAGACTCACATTCATCGAGTCAGTGATGCCATCCAACCATCTCATCCTCTGTCGTCCCCTTCTCCTCCTGCCCTCAATCCCTCCCAGCATCAGAGTCTTCTCCAATGAGTCAAGTCTTCGCATGAGGTGGCTAAAATATAAATACTTACATTTTAATTTACATTGCAAGGCATAAGTTAGGTAATGTGAGGGATACCCTGGTAGATCAGTGGTAAAGAATCCCCTGCAATAAAGGAGATGAAGGTCAGGAAGATCCTTCCTGGGTCAGGAAGATCCCCTGGAGAAGAAAATGGCAACCTGCTCCAGTATTCTTGCCTGGTAAATCCCATGTACCAAGGTGCCTGGCAGGCTACAGTCCATGGAGTCTCAAAAGAGTTGGACCCAAAGTGACAGCTAAATGGCAACAATGAAGGACTTAAGTATCATATGTTTCCTAACTTTAAGGAGCTTGAAATCATGTTTTCTAACCAAAAAAAGATGTAATCTAAGAGAATCACCCCAGAATTTAAATGAGATATAACAATTTGTGAATTTTTATTTTATCCTTGTTATTCTATTGCTTATCATAAAAGAGGCAGCATATATTCCCATAATGAGAGCATTTTGTCACAATCATATAGCTCTCACTGTATTTCTTGCAGATTCAAATAAATTTATACTCATGTTTAAAGAATAATTAATAACTGAGATTGACAAATAATATTCAGATACATACTTGTCATGACCAAGAAAATTAGTTCACTTCAGCAGAAGACAAAATAATGAAACTAATTTTACTTATTGCAGTTTCAGTGCTAAATATTAAAAAGGAAATATTAACTATTAATTCAATTGATTTGTCATTTGGATCTTTAAAAATGTTTTCTCATAAATAAGCAACTTTAATTAGCATTCTACTTTTACCAGTAAACTTGGATTTTAAAAATGTGCAGTTTCATCTAGTTCAGGCTGATAGATGGCCCAATTACTTTACAAAGACTTGCTGTACAAGCTTTAAAGAGCAAATCATTATTTGCCATCTTGAAGAGGAATGCTTGCAAGCTTCTTGAACATAGGGCCAAGACTTCTGTTTTTTTTTTTTTATTCCACTAAGTTGGATAGTGAAATAGTTAAATGTAAAACACCAGACAATGAAGTCCTGGTGGAATATTTACAGTGGGCCCGTAATATAAATTTATTTCCTGCTTTATTCTCTTCTTCTTTCTCCTCTTCTTTTTTCCCCTTCCTCTTTACTCTACTCTTTCTAGTTTTTCTTCTTCTAATACTTAATGTAGTTTCAGTAATTTTGGAAGATATACTGATGTAGTTTTTAGCCTGAAAATATGTCCCTTTCCTCATAAAAGACATGCTAGCCTCAGTCATCACAGGAACTCGAGGCAGAGGTAAAAGGAGAAGAGAGGGAAATCCATTCTTGAGCATTAAGAGGTATTGGTAGCAGGCAATTTTGTATTCTACACTTAAAAAGAAAATGAGCCAAAATAGCTTCTAGCAATATAGTATGTGTACATAAAAATACAGAACAAAGTAGATGTAGCAGATATAGATGTAGATCTAGATAAAGATGTAGCCGAAGAATTGATGCTATTGAACTGTGGTGCTGGAGAAGACTTTTGAGAGTCCCTTGGACTGCAAGGACTTCAAACCAGTCAATCCTAAAGGAAATCAATCCTGAATATTCATTGGAAGTCCTAAATATTCATTCATCAGCTGAAGCTGAAACTCCAATACTTTAGCCACCTGATGCGAACAGCTGACTCATTTGAAAAGACCTTGATTCTGGGAAAGATTGAAGACAGAAGGAGAAGGGGATGACAGAGGATCAGATGGTTGGATGGCATCACTGACTTGATGGACATGACTTTGAGCAAGCTCCGGCAGTTGGTGATGGACAGAGAAGCCTGGCGTGCTGCAGTTCATGGGGTTGGAGTCAGACACAACTGAGGTACTGAACTGAACTGAGCAGATACAGATTTCAAGATTACACAAACTCAGGTTTTCAATAAAATAATTTTAATTATTTTTCTAAGATATACTTTTTATATGGTGTGGCTTTTTACTGACCGTTAAAAAAAAGCTGACTAAAAGATCATTTAAATGATGATGAATTTACTACTTCCCACACCAACGCACCCAGAGCCACGTGGCTCCAGAGTTGATGAATTAGAAGCTGAATAATGCTCTCATGCTCTTTCCTTCTTGTTTCATCATGTTTGGAGTTGACTTTTGTTGTCAGGCCTTTAAGTGATCAGATCAGATCAGATCAGCCGCTCAGTCCTGTCCGACTCTTTGCGACCCCATGAACTGCAGCACGCCAGGCCTCCCTGTCCATCACCAACTCCTGGAGGTCACTCAGACTCACATCCATCGAGTCAGTGATGCCATCCAGCCATCTCATCCTCTGTCGACCCCTTCTCCTCCTGCCCCCAATCCCTCCCAGCATCAGAGTCTTCTCCAATGAGTCAACTCTTCGCATGAGGTGGCCAAAATACTGGAGTTTCAGCTTTAGCATCATTCCTTCCAAAGAAATTCCAGGGCTGATCTCCTTCAGAATGGACCGGTTGGATCTCCTTGCAGTCCAAGGCACTCTCAAGAGTCTTCTCCAACACCACAGTTCAAAAGCATCAATTCTTCGGCGCTCAGCCTTCTTCACAGTCCAGCTCTCACATCCATACATGACTACAGGAAAGACCATAGCCTTGACTAGGCGAACCTTTGTTGGCAAAGTGATGTCTCTGCTTTTGAATATGCTATCTAGGTTGGTCATAACTTTCCTTCCAAGGAGTAAGCGTCTTTTAATTTCATGGCTGTAGTCACCATCTGCAGTGATAAGTGATCAGAGTTCTATAAAGAAAACCCTCTAACATCAGAAGCAGAGAAAGAATAGTTTCTTTTCACATGCTTTTTCAAAGCAGGGAAGTGAACTGTTTCCAGACTTTATAGACAGCGGTGTACATTATTTAAAATTTACATAAGAATAATCTTCTTGAAGAAGGAAGCTCAAATGGTGCTTACTTTGTACCCTTACACTCCCCTTGACTCTTGTTTAATTTATGATCCTTTTGATAAAGAGCATCATACCCACTATACATGGGAGGATCAGAGTACTGTTGTCTTGCCTCAACCAATTAAATCCTGCATGATTAAATACTGACTCATCACATTCTTGATAGTAAATCAGAGTAACATTCATATATACTGCATTTATGTAATTACAATAATTACAAAAGTTCAAATGACCTGAAGAGTACAAATATAATGATTATTACAGAAATAAGTTAGGTCCTTCCTATATATTATCGTGCTATGATATATGATATCAAGCTAGGAATAAAGAAAACATGAGTTAACCAAGTAAGGGTACATTATGATTTGTTTGATATTTGGAAAGATAAGCTCAATAAATTTTTCTAACAAATTTATGTTGAAAACAAACAAACAAGCAAACAAAAAATGATAGAACCAATACCTGAAAGAGTTTAAAGTGACTTCAAGTACTCTTTTCCATCATTACCAGTTTTTTTTCCCCAACCATCAACATATCAAAATTTATCTCTAGTTTTGATGACTTTGTAAAATACTACAGAAATGTTATTATTATTCCCCTTGTTTTAGCATAAAATTATATTTTACTTCTCTTCTTCTAAATGATATTTAAATATTTTAATATACATTTTTGTTGTTCAGTCCTTCAGTTGTGTGAGTGTATCACACCAGGCTTCCCTTTCCTTCACTATGTCCCAGAGTTTGCTCAAATCTGTGTCCATTGAATTGCTGATGCCATCCAACCCTCTCATCCTCTGTTAACTTCTTCTCCTCCTGCCCTCAATACTTCCCAGTACCAGGGTCTTTTCCAATGAGTTGGTTCTTCGCATCAGGTGGCCAAAGGATTGGAGCTTTGGCTTCAGCCTCAGTCCTTCCAAAGAATATTCAGGGTTGATTTCCTTTAGGATTGACTGGTTTAATCTCCTTTCTGTTGAAGGGACTCTCAAGAGTCTTCCCCAGCACCACAATTCAAAAGCATCAGTTCTTAAGAATTCAACCTTCTTTTGGTCCAGTTCTCACATCCACACATGATTACTGGAAAAACTTAGCTTTGACTATACAGACCTTTGTCAGCAAAGAGATGTCTCTACTTTTTAAAACACTGTCAGGTTTTTGGTAGCTTCTCTTCCAAGGAGCAAATGTCTTTTAATTTCATGGCTGCAGCCACCATCTGCAGTGATTTTGGAGCCCAAGAAAATAAAGTCTGTCACTGTTTCCATTTTTTCCCCATCTCTTTGCCACAAACTGATGGGATGAGATGCCATGATCTTAGTTTTCTGAATATTGAATTTTAAGCCAGCTTTTTCACTCTGCTCTTTCACCTTCATCAGGAGGCTCTTTTGTTCCTTTTCACTTTCTGCCATAAGAATGGTGCGTATCTGAGGTTATTGATATTTCTCCCGGCAATCTTAATTCCAGCTTGAGCTTCATCCAGCCTGGTATTTCACATGATGTACTCTGCATATAAGTTAAATAAGCAGGGTGGCATTAATATTAATGTAATTAATATACATTAATTAATCAATATATGTTACACTTCCTCTCTCTTATTTTTAGAGTCCTGGTGACTGAGTTTCTGTCCGCTGTGTAATCGGAGAACAATTGAGGCAAAAGGAAGGTTACCTGACAGTGTTATATTTCCTGGATGCGTGTTTAGCCATGCAGCCATGTCCAATTCTTTGTGATCCCATGGACTACAGCCCACCAGACTCCTTTGTCTGTGGAATTCTCCAGGCAAGAATGCTGGAGTGGGTTGCGGTGCCCTCCTTCAGGAAATCTGTCAACCCAAGGCTGGAACCTGCATCTCTTATGTCTCCTGCATCGGCAGGCAGGTTCTTTACCACTTGTGCCACCTGGGACCTTTTGTCTAATACTGTTTTCAGAGAAGAATTTTTTTAGAACTGTCCAACCATTTACCATTTCAAAAAATTTTCCCACCTATAAGAACTACCAAGTATGTAATTGTGATAAATTTACATGCGTAAAAGTTAAATCTGAGTAATTCCTGGTGTGAATGATTGTGAAATTGTCCACTCACCTGAATTTATGTAATACTAGGAGAAGAGCACACACATGCCAATATTCTTTGTGTTCGTATACATATTTTTGCAGGCTTAGAGTTTACCTTTCTAATCCAAACAAACAGAAATTCTGTTTTTTATTTGCTTTTAATACTTTCATCTAACTGCTGCTGCTGCTAAGTCGCCTCAGTCGTGTCTGACTCTGTGTGACCCCACAGACGGAAGCTCACCAGGCTCCCCCGTCCCTGGGATTCTCCAGGCAAGAACACTGGAGTGGGTTGCCATTTCCTTCTCCAATGCATGAAAGCGAAAAGTGAAAGGGAAGTCGCTCAGTCGTGTCCGACTCTCAGCGACCCCATGGACTGGAGCCTACCAGGATCCTCCGTCCATGGGATTTTCCAGGCAAAAGTATTGGGGTGGGGGGGCCATTGCCTTCCCCGCTTTCATCTAACTAGTGTTTGTAAAATGCCAATTCTGCCATGTCATCTGTACTGTGTATTTTTTGTTGTTGTTTTTTTGAAAACTGATTTTTAGATAAATTTTAGGTTTACACTGAAAGTGAGGGAAAGGTATAGCTATTTCTCATATGCTCTCTGCCCTACACGTGCACCGCCTTCCCATCAACAGCGTCGTCAGTCGCCATAGTGGTAAAATTGCTACAATTGATGGGCCTACATTGATGCAATATATCAGTCTAAGTCCATACTTTACCTTAGGGTCCACTCCTGGTGTTGCACATTCTATGTATTTGGACAAAGGTTAATGACAGGCATTCATCATTTGTGATACCACGCAGAATATTTTCAGAGATACTAAAAACTCTGTGTGCTCTACCCAATCACTCCCTTCCCTCTCAGCTTCTATTTTTAACAAAATCTATAAATGTAATTACAGAACTACTTTGCAGAGTTGCCCATAAAGAGTAACTGTAAAGTCATTAGGCACACTCTGGGCATTTGACAATGAAGTTGCTGTTATTGTTGTTGTTGTTATTATTATTATTGTTATTCAATAAGTAAAACTGATCAGTTTTCTATTATTCCAGCTTACAGCATTTAATGTCTCTCACCAGATGGGAATCAGAGAAAGAGGGAGTTGGGGATAGAATTGAAGATTGGTAATACTGGAAAGGATCTGAGAGATCACCCAATCTGTCTAATCTGAGTTCCTTTAATCAGATAAAGAAACTGAAACACAAACTTGCTAAGTGTCTTGTTCAAAATATCATATAGAAAAATATTACTTAAAATTCCTTTCATATATGAACACATAGTAATAACACTATAATATTAACATTTTAATTATTAAAATACTATGTCTATCATCATAGAGATGATCAATGAGAAACAGGACCAAAATTTAGTTCCACATGAATAAAACTTCTTAAAGAGGCATAATAATGTAACATTCCCAAACTATGAACACCTATCCTCTCATATACAGCTTTGTGAATTTAAATACATGAATAAATTTTGTTCAAATAGTTTAAAATTCATATCTACCAAAAGAATGTATTGTATATTCTCCTAGGGATGTGTTCTAGAGAAAGGGAAACTAGTGTGAACCAATATTTTAGCAAATTTAGGAAGAAAATCCTTGCTCCAATTTTTTCATGACATACACTTGTATCATAAATGCATCTGGTAGATTTGAAATGACAAATCCAGTTCCCTAAAATAAAATTCAGTTCCCTAAAATAAAACTCTGCTAGAGTAAAGTAGAAATCATTAGACCAAGCAACTTGTTTCCATGATCTTTCATTCAAACTTAGTGTTTCTGTAAATCTGCATTCCATTTTAAGATTCATTGTGTGGTGCTTAGAATAAGCTAGAGGGATGGTATGGGGAGGAAGGAGGGAGGGGGGTTCAGGATGGAACACATGTATACCTGTGGCACATTCATTTTGATATATGGCAAAACCAATACAATATTGTAAAGTTAAATAAAATTAAATTTTAAAAAAAGAATAAGCTATGTGCATAACTGAGGAGCAGAGTTTTTCACAAGCATTTCCTCATGTAACTGATAAACTTAGTGCCATCTTAGATGTATCTTGGGTGCAATCAACAGTCTTAAGACTGAAAGCGGGGGAAGGATTTATACCTTTCGTTATTGTTAAGTGATAGAACATTTTCTGTATAAAGTCATTTGCTAATATGCTTATGTATGTGTTAAGTTCCTTCAGTTGTGTCTGCCTCTTTGAGACCCTATAGATGTGTAGCCCACAAGGCTCCTCTGTCCATGAAATTCTCCACACAAGAATACTGGAGTGGGTTCTCATGCACGTCTCCAGGGGATCTTCCCAACCCAGGGATCTGAGTCTAAATCCTGCATTGACAGGTGAGTTCTTTACCAATAGTGCAACCTGTGAAGTTAATATGCTTAGCACTATCTAAGTATCACGTTTCCAACGTGACCCTAGCGGTAAAGAAAAGTGAAAGTCAAAGTCGCTTAGTCATATCCAACTGTTTGCCCCCATGAACAATAGTTCATGTAATTCTCTAGGCCAGAATACTGGAATGGGTAGTAGCCTTTCCCTTCTTCAGGGGATCTTCCCAACCCAGGGATTGAATCCAGGTCTCTCACCTGGCAGGAAGATTCTTTACCCACTGAGCTATCAGGGAAGCCCCATTGGTAAAGAACTCAACTGCAATGCAGGAGATGCAAGAGATGCAGGTTTGATCTCTGGGTTAGGAAGATCCCTGAAGAAGGGTACAGCAACCCACTCCAGTATTCTTGCCTGGAGAATCCCATGGACAGAGGAGCCTGGTGGGCTGTAGTGCACAGGGTCACACAGAGTCGGACATGTCTGAAGCGAATTAGCATGCTTACATCTAAGTATCCAGAAAAGCAGAAAAGACCCCTGATAAATGTAGCATTCTTTGGGATTGGAATGAAAACTTACCTTTTCCAGTCCTGTGGCCACTGCTGAGTTTTCCAAATTTGCTGGCATATTGAGTGCAGTACTTTCGCAGCATCATCTTTCAGCATTTGAAATACCTCAACTGGAATTCCATCACTTCCACTAGCTTTGTTCTTAGTGATGCTTCCTGAGGCCTACTTGACTTCACATTCCAGGATGTCTGGCTCTAGGTGAGTGTGAGTGATCACACCATCGTGATTATCTGGGTCATGAAGATCTTTTTTGTATAGTTCTGTGTATTCTTGCCACTTCTTAATATCTTCTGTTTCTGTTAGGTCCATACCATTTCTGTCCTTTATTGTGGCTATGTTTGCATGAAATATTCCCTTGGTATCTCTAATTTTCTTGAAGAGATCTCTAGTACTTCCGATTCTATTGTTTTCCTCTATTTCTTTTCATTGATAGCTGAGGAAGGCTTTCTTATCTCTCCTTGCTATTCTTTGGAACTCTGCATTTAAATGGGTATATCTTTCCCTTTCTCCTTTGTTTTTTGCTTCTCTTCTTTTGACAGCTATCTATAAGGCCTCCTCAGACAGTCATTTTGCTTTTTTGCATTTCTTTTACTTGGGGAAAAACCTTATGGCAGAAAGTGAAGAAGAACTAAAGAGCCTCTTGATGAAAGTGAAAGAAGAGAGTGAAAAAGTTGACTTAAAACGCAACATTCAGAAAACTAGGATCATGGCATCTGGTCCCATCACTTCATGGGAAATAGATGGGGAAACAATGGAAATAGTGGCAGACTTTATTTTTCTGGGCTCCAAAATCACTGCAGATGGTGATTGTAGCCATGAAATTAAAAGACACTTACTCCTGGGAAGGAAAGTTATGACCAACCTAGACAGCATATTAAAAAGCAGAGACATTACTTTGCCAATAAAGGTCCATCTAGTCAAGGCTATGGTTTTCCCAGTGGTCATGTATGGATGTGAGAGTTGGACTATAAAGAAAGCTGAGTGCCAAAGAATTGGTGCTTTTGACCTGTGGTGTTGGAGAAGACTCTTGAGAATCCCTTGGACTGCAAGGAGATCTAACCAGTCCATCCTGGAGTCCATCTCCATAAAAGAGATCAATCCTGGGTGTTCATTGGAAGAACTGATGTTGAAGCTGAAACTCCAATACTTTGGCCACCTGATGCGAAGAGCTGATTCATTTGAAAAGACCCTGATGCTGGAAAGATTGAGGGCAGTTGGAGAAGAGGACAACAGAGGATGAGCTGGTTGGATGGCATCACTGGCTCAGTGGACATGGGTTTGGGTGGACTCTGGGAGTTGGTAATGGACAGGGCGGCCTGATGTGCTGCAGTTCATGGGGTCGCATATAGTCAGACATGACTGAGAAACTGAACTGATGTGTAGCTTTCTTGCCTTTGATGTATCCCAGCTTGTTTCTCCAAATAAGCCTGCTAATAGAAAAGTAGAATAAATAAAATTGAGGACTCTGGATGTTATGCCAACTGCAAATTGACACTTGCCATTTACCTCTACAATGAGTAAACTGTGAATTGCTGCAGCTGCTGACCTTCTGTGCTCTGAGAAAATATGGCAAATCTTCAGACAGATAATTTCAGAAGAAGATTTTTTTGAGCCCAATTTTTGCATCTCTTCATATCTAGAAAAGTATTAAAATCCTTCATGATGACATCTGGTCCTCATGACTAGCAGTAACTTTAATGAGACTAGCAGGAAAATTCAGCAAAAAACATGGGCTAGATTACATGCCCTTTATCAAAACCACATATATGCAGTGCTTTCCCCCTATCTCTTTGGGGAAGTTTATCAGAGCTATATGAAATGCTGTCTATAGGCATTAGTCTATGGATTATAGTCCTCATTTTGCCCAGAATAACTGACAGCTCTCACAGTGTTCATTTTCTTTTTCCAGTCAATAGTTAACTTGCACATAAATTCTCATTATCTATGAAAATTGGAGTTGCACAAAGGTGAATCAATCTACCATACAAATGCATATGTGAGAATGACTCTAATTAGAAAATAACCAAAAAAGAATTCAAGAAAGACGTATTTTATTTTATATGGAATGTGTGTGTATGTTTGTGGGCGAGATCAATATTGAAAAAAATATGAAGAATAATCTTTTAAAAATATATGCAGCATTATAAAACAATATATTTTCCCATAGATGCATATACAAACAATAAATAGGATATATTATAAATTAATGACAATGATTTTCTCAAGAGAAAAAAAAGCCTGAAAAAGTGAGAAAAGGGAATTTCTACTTAATCATATTTTATACTTTACTTTGTGCAAAAATATATGAAGCAAATATCTTTGTTAGCCAGATACTAGAAAAGTTGATAAAGATGATCTGTTTTTGAGGTCCTTCTTTTTCATTTTGAGTGAAGATATAAAGCTCCATGTCTTTATTTTTTTTTCCTTAGCAAGAAATTTTCCTATGGTTTTCTTTTTGAATTTTAATTCTTGAAAGTAATCAATCAATTAGAGAAGTCTCTTTGTTGTCTGTCTGTTTGTCTATCATCTCTGTCATCATTTACTTTTATCTGTCTATTCACTTATTTAATACATTTTTACATGTAAGCTTTTATCCTTTCAAATCTCATCTGTCTTTCTTCTCTTGGGGCATAGAGCAGTTCTTCATTTACTTATAAAGCAGAACCAATTCAGCTTTCTTGAGGGGAAAAAAGCCCAAAGGTAGGTTGGAATGGGTGTCACTTTCACTTCACCCACATCTCAGTAGATGAGCTGAAGGCATAAGACCTAATTCAATAGTTCTTATTGTCACTAGAGGCATTGTTGAAAATTATTTCTTATTGAGTTATTTATATCAAGAATAAGTAAATGGGAAGTCTACACACATACACACACACACACATACATACATACCACACAATTGTTTATCTAGACAAAATTAAATTAAAGATTAACAATATCAGTTGATCCCAAGATGGTCTTTTACTTTTAAAAATCTATGTGGCTGAAATACTTATAACTGAAGGATCTGATCATTTAATCTAACAAACTGCCTTTAACAAATGAATATGATTAAATGACTTAATACAACTGAAGTAAGCCATTTGCATGGTAGAATGAATGGTATAATTTAGATCAAGTGTCCCCAGTGTACAGGATCTGAAGCCTGATGATCTGAGGTTGAGCTGATGTAATAATAATACAGTGAAGTGTGCAATAAATGTAATGCACTTGAATCATCCTCAAATCACCCTTCTCCCCATCTGTGGAAAAATTGTCATCCACTAAACTTGTTCCTTGGAGAAGGAAATGGCAACCCACTCCAGTACTCTTGCCTTGAAAATCCCATGGATGGAGGAGCTTGGTGCAGGCTACTATCCATGGGGTCACAAAGAGTTGGGCATGACTGAGCGACTTCACTTTCTTCATTGGAAAAGGAAATGGCAACCCACTCCAGTGTTCTTGCCTGGAGAATCCCATGGACGGGAGAGCCTGGTGGGCTGCTGTCTATGGGGTCACACAGAGTCGGACACGACTGAAGTGACTTAGCAGCAGCAGCAGCAAACTTGTTCCTGGTTCCAAAAAGGTTGGGGACCACTGATTGAGATCATATTTTCTGAATGAAATAGATGAGATTAGCCACCCTGTGGGGGTGGGATATGTGGGAAGGAAGACCAAGAGAATGAGAAGGAAAGTGACTTTGTTCAAGTGTTTAATTTTGTTCTCATTTTATAGATACCCCACCTCATCTCAGCACTTTAAAATCTGATAAGAAATAATAACCTTGAAGGACAATTTGAGAAGAGTATTTGAAATCAGATCTGGCTTCCCGAGCCCAGGATAATCAATCAAACTATAGGACAATAGTTCTCAAAGTGTGTTCTCTGGAACAGCAATATTGACATAACTGAAAACCTGTTGTTGTTCAGTCACTAAGTCGTGTCCAGCTCTTTGTGACCTCATGGACTCCAGTACGCCTGGCTCTCCTGTCCTTCACTATCTCCTAGAGTTTGCTCAGATTCATGTCCATTAAATTGGTGATGCTATCTAACCATCTCATCCTCTGCCACTCTCTTCCCTTTTGCCCTCAATCTTTCTCAACATCAGGTCTGAGAGTCATCAGGGAGCTGATTCTTTGCATCATCAGGCCAAATTATTGGAGGTTCAACATAGGTCCTTCTAGTGAATATTCATCAACATCACCTTTCTAAATTCCATATATATGTGCTAATATATAATATTTGTCTTTCTCTTTCTGACTTACTTCACTTTGTATAAAAGGCTCTAGGTTATCCACCTCATTGAAACCAACTCAAATTTCCATTAGGATTGACTGGTTTGAACCTCTTGCAGTCCAAGGGATTCTCAGGAGTCTTCTCCAGCCCTGTAATTTGAAAGCATCAATTTTTCGGCACTCAGCCTTTTTTATTGTCCAACTCTCACATCTGTACTTGGCAACTGGAAAAAGCTTAATTTTGACTATATGGACCTTCATCAGCAAAATAATGTCAGACATCAATTTTATCTTCAAGAAAGGAAACCTATTAGAAATGCAAATTCTTGATCCAGAGTCTCTGGGAAAGACCTAACAATTTGTGTTTTACCAAGGTGATGCATATGTTAAGCCCAAATTTGAAAACCACTTGTATGGTGCGGTCTGCTATTGGAGGAAGATTTGAGTGCACATGTGCTAAGTCGTTTCAGTCATGTCTGACTCTTTGCAACTCTATGAGCTGTAGCCCACCAGGTTCCTTTCTCCATGGAATTCTCCAGGCAAGAACACTGGAGTGGATTGCCATTCCTTTCTCTAAGGTGTCTTCCCAAGCCAGGGAGTCTAACCGGGGTCTCCTGCATTGCAATTCTTTACTGTCTGAACCACCAGGGAAGCCCCTTGAGTGCATAGTAGACTATAAATAATAAAAAGGAATTTGGTATTGAGATCAGAAGACAGAGGACATACTGAAACATAAGAGGCAAGGTGTAAGGGAGGTGGGTGTGCATGTATTTTGTTTTTGACTGTAGTGCCTAGTAATAGGGGGAAAAAAATAACCAATCCTGGTGTATATCCTAGATCTGCCTGCTTTTGTTGCATTATCAGGCTGTTTATACCATTTTGTGTTCATTTTTGTGATATGATAATGTTGTTTAGGAAATAAAAATTAAATCATAATTTTAAGTTTTGAATTATTTTAAAGATTTATAATTTGAAGTGAATGTAAAATGCAATTGCTGTCTTTTAGGGAATTTTTTTTTCCTTCCTTTTTTCTAGCCCAATACATGCATATCAATGAATTTTTACTGATGTAGCCAAAATTTTGAGAGTGATTATGGATATGTATCTGTGAATACTGAGTGAGAAGTGCAGCATATTAAAAAGCAAAGATATTTCTTTGCCAACAAAGGTCCACATAGTCAAAGGTATGGTTTTTCCAGTAGTCATGTATGGATACGAGACTTGGACCATAAAGAAAGCTGAGCACCAAAGAATTGATGCTTTTGAAACGTGCTGTTGGAGAAGACTTTTGAGAGTCCCTTGGACTGCAAGGAGATCAAATCATAAAGGAAATCAGTCCTGAATATTCACTGGAAGGACTGATGCTGAAGCTCAAACTCAAATACCTGGCCACCTGATGTGAACGACTGACTCACTGGAAAAGACCCTGATGCTGGGAAAGATTAAGGGCAGGAGGAGAAGGGGATGACAGAGATTGAAATTGTCAGATGGCATCACCGACTCAATGGACTGGGCATGAGTTTCAGCAAGCTCGGGAAATTGGTGATGGATAGGGAAGCCTAGCATGCTGCAATCCATGATGTCGCAAAGAGTTGGACATAACTGAGTGTATGAACTGAACTGAACAGATTTTATTTTCATTTACTTTTAACTATGAATGAAACTTAAAAGATAAACCATTAACATGTCTGTTATAAGACTGTTTAAATGTTCTTCCAAATTAAAAGGAGTCATCCCATTACACTAAGAAATGTAATAAGAAATGTGTTATGACCAAAATGAACTGCATATGGCAATACTATCCATTAGCTAAGCATAATGCATAAGGCTAATAGGTCTATTTGATGTGGTGGAATACAACTGCTGCACTAGTTTATATTATATTAACTTAAATTGTGATTTTGTCATTTAAGAATATTACTGTTCATGAAAAATCTGCAGCTCTATTTTTATTCCCCAAGTGTAAATGTAACTAAGAGCAAGGATGAGCCTAATGAATCATTAGAATGGTTGATGAAAAATCATGAAGAAATATTCATGTATTTGATGAATGACAGATAAAGAAAAGGCTAAATTCAAGCTTCTGTAATGACTTCCAGTATTTTTTGGTTATTAATATTCCCTGTATCACCCTTAATGTGGTTTTGAAGCTGATAATCTTATGGAAGTATATTTGTTCACCGATAGATATTTTTTTAATCGACTCATAAATTCAATCCAGCTATTTCATAGATCTCCAGGAGTTTTCAGAATCATTGGTCCAGGTACAATATGAAAAAAAAAAATAGTGTATTTCTCCTTAAAATCCATCTTCCAATTCTCATCAAAATCAGATAGCAAAAAAAAAAAAAAAAGTTATAGGAGAGGAAACTTGAACATTTAAAGTTTCTGTAAAACTGGTTCAAAAACTTGGTTGAACTTACAACTAATTTCAATTTCTTTTTATGAATAGTTAATCTATTCTCAGGGCAATTTACTTGAGACAAAAGCATTCTTTTCCTTGACTTGGCTCTTAGAGCCTATTTTTGTCAAGTACATTTCTTGTTACCAGTGTCCAACTATGAATCGGCAGACAAAGTGTCAAATACTTGATGAAAATGTATTAGAATTTGCTGAGTTGATCATATACAAATTTCACTCTGGTATCATTGAAAACACTTTATGTATCTGCTGGAATCCTGTTTTTAAATGAAAGGAAACTTAGTTCTTTTTGGAACTCGAATGTATTTTTAATCTGATTCCTTGATCTTTCACTTTTGAGATAGAGATACTTGAATCAGCCTTAGGCCTCCAAAAGCAGCAGCGCTCCAAAAGAAATATTGTATTCTAGACTCTACACTATTAAACTATTTAGCTAAATTGTTGGAAATTCTTAAACAAAAGTCAGCATAAGCATAATAAAAATACAATTTGAAAATCACCCTAAGTGAGAAGTGAAAGGGTACCCTTAATAAGCTACGGTAACATTTCTTGTCAATTATGTTCTGGGTGATTTACAAAGCCAAAAAGTTATTTTGTTGGCGATAGCGCAAGTTCAGTCTCAGAGAAGAAGTGGTTAAATTGGAAAATCTTCCTTGAAAGAGCAATTTATATTTCTCTGGAAACAATGGATTTGCATTGGTGAAGTGTCTGGCCTCAGGATGGAAGAAGAGGATAATGAAACAGAAGTGTTTTGCTTTTTTTTTTTTTCTTTAATTTACTTTTTATTTTTTTTATTTTGTTTAATTAAATTTTATTTTGCTTAACTTTACAATATTGTATTGCTTTTGCCATACATCGAGATGGATCTGCCACAAGTATACACGTGCTCCCCATCCTGAACCCTCCTCCCTCCTCCCTCCCCATACCATCCCTCTGGGTCGTCCCAGTGCACCAGCCCCAGGCATCCATTATCAGGCATTGTACCTGGACTGGCGACTCATTTCAGATATGATATTATACATATTTCAATGCTATTCTCCCAAATCATCCCACCCTCTCCCATTCCCAGAGTCCAAAAGTCTGTTCTATACATCAGTGTCTCTTTTGCTGTCTCATAAACAGAAGGGGACGACAGAGGATGAGATGGCTGGATGGCATCACTGACTCGATGGATGTGAGTCTGAGTGACCTCTGGGAGTTGGTGATGGACAGGGAGGCCTGGTGTGCTGCAGTTCATGGGGTCGCAAAGAGTCGGACATGACTGAGCGACTGATCTGATCTGATCTGATCTGAAACAGGGTTATTGTTACCATCTTTCTAAATTCCATATATATGCGTTAGTATACTGTATTTGTGTTTTTCTTTCTGGCTTACTTCACTCTGTATAATAGGCTCCAGTTCCATCCACCTCATTAGAATTGATTCAAATGTATTCTTTTTAATGGCTGAGTAATACTCCATTGTATATTTACTTTTTAAATGGAGGATAATTGCTTTACGATATTGTGATGGTTTCCTGCTTTACATCAACATGAATCAGCCATAGGGATGTATGTATATATATATATATATATATATATATATATCCCCTTCCTCTTAAATTTCCCTCCCACCTCCCTCTCCATCCCACCCCTCTAGGTTGTCATAGCACCTGCTTTGAATTCATTGTATCATAGGGCAAACCCCACTGGCTATCTACTTTTCTTATGGTAATGTACAAGTTCCAGTGCTATTCTCTCCTGCAACTCTCTCAAATTACCCTAACTTCTCTCTCCCCCTGTGTATCCAAAAGTCTGTTCTCTATGTCTGCATCTCTGTTGCTGCCCTGTAGGTAGTTTAATCAGTACCATCTTTCTAGAGGCCATACATATGCGTTAATATATGAAATTTGTCTTTCTCTTTCTGACTTCCTTTACTTTATATAATAGGCTCTAAGTTCATCTGCCTCGTTAGAACCATTTCAAATGAATTCCTTTTTATAGCTGAGTAAAGAAATACAGGAAAACAGCAGAATGGGAAAGACTAGAGATCTCCTCAAGAAAATTAGAGATACCAAGGGAATATTTCATGCAAAGATGGGCTCAGTAAGGACAGAAATGGTATGGACCTAACAGAAACAGAAGATATTAAGAAGAGGTGACAAGAATACACAGAACTGTACAAAAAAAAAGCTTCACAAGCCAGATAATCACGATGGTGTGATCAATCATCTAGAGCCAGACATCCTGGAACGTGAAGTCAAGTGGGCCTTAGAAAGCATCACTACGAACAAAGCTAGTGGAGGTGATGGAATTCCAGTTGAGCTATTCCAAATCCTGAAAGATGATGCTGTGAAAGTGCTGCACTCATGGTTAACAGAGACAAATGGGACATAATAAGGAGACAAATATCATATAAAAATGAATTTAAAATGTGGATAGTCAACCAATATATATATACTTAGCAAATCAATATACTGGTTAAAGAACAGGATTTGAAACCAGGTAGAAATGGATTTTGTCCCCATTTCAGCTACTCATTGACCCATTAGTTGTATAACTCTCCTTTACTCTTTGCTTCCCTCTTCTCTCCCTTCCTCCCCCCCCCTTCCCTCTCTTCTCTCTTCTTTTATTAAAAAAAGAAAAGAAAAGAAAGTGCTGCACTCACTATGCCAGGAAATTTGGAAAACTCCGCAGTGGCCACAGGACTGGAAAAGGTAAGTTTTTTTATTCCAATCCCAAAAAAGGCAATGCCAAAGAATACTCAAACTACTGCACAATTGCACTTACCTCACACGCTAGGTAAGTAATGCTCAAAATCCTCCAAGCCAGGCTGCAGCAGTACGTGAACTGTGAACTTCCAGATGTTCAAGCTGGTTTTAGAAAAGGCAGAGCAACCAGAGGTCAAATTGCCAACATTCACTGGATGATCAAAAAAGCAAGAGAGTTCCAGAAAAAAACATCTATTTCTGCTTTATTGACTATGCCAAAGCCTTGACTGTGTGGATCACAATAAACTGTGGAAAATTCTGAAAGAGATGGGAATACCAGACCACCTGACCTGCCTCTTGAGAAACCTATATGGAGAGCAAGAAGCAACAGTTAGAACAGACATGTAACAGACTGGTTCCAAATAGGAAAAGGAGTACATCAAGGCTGTATATTGTCACCCTGCTTATTTAAATTAATATGCAGAGTACATCATGAGAAACACTGGGCTGGAAGAAGCACAAGATGGAATCAAGATTGCCGGGAGAAATATCAATAATCTCAGATATGCAGATGACACCACCCTTATGGCAGAAAGTGAAGAGGAACTAAAAAGCCTCTTGATGAAAGTGAAAGAGGAGAAAGTGAAAAAGTTGGCTTAAAGCTCAACATTTAGAGAACTAAGATCATGGCATCTGGTCCCATCACTTCATGGGAAATGGAGAAACAGTGGAAACAGAGTCAGACTTTATTTTGGGGGCTCCAAAATCACTGCAGATGGTGATTGCAGCCATGAAATTAAAAGACGCTTACTCCTTGGAAGGAAAGCTATGACCAACCTAGATAGCATATTCAAAAGCAGAGACATTACTTTGCCAACAAAGGTCCATCTAGTCAAGGCTATGGTTTTTCCAGTAGTCATGTATGGATGTGAGAGTTGGACTGTGAAGAAAGCTGAGCACCGAAGAATTGATGCTTTTGAACTGTGGTGTTGGAGAAGACTCTTGAGAGTCCCTTGGACTGCAAGGAGATCCAACCAGTCCATCCTAAAGAAGATCAGTCCTGGAAATTCATTGGAAGGACTGATGCTGAGGATGAAACTCCAATACTCTGGCCACCTCATGTGAAGAGTTGACTCATTGGAAAAGACTCTGATGCTGGGAGGGAGTGGGGACAGGAAGAGAAGGGGACAACAGAGGATGAGATGGCTGGATGGCATCACCGACTCGAAGCATATGATTTTGGGTGAACTCTGGAAGTTGATGATGGACAGGGAGGCCTGGTGTGCTGCGATTCATGGGGTCACAAAGAGTCAGACATGACTGAGAGACTGAACTGAACTGAACTGAACTGAATACTCCAGTGAGTATATGTACCTTTATCCATTCTATATGTATATCCAAGTATACATTCCATATATGTACCCATATGCATTCATGTTCATATATCCATATGTACACACTTCTTTATCCATTCATCTGTCCATGGACATCTAGATTGAATCCATATCCTAGCTATTGTAAACAGTGCAACAATGAACAATGGAGTATATGTGTCTCTTTCAATTATGGTTTCCTCAGGGAATATACCCAGTAGTGGTATTTACTGGGTCATATGGTAATTTTATTTCTAGTTTTAAGGATTCTCCATACCATTTTCCATAGTGGCTGTATGAATATGCATTCCCACAAAGAGTGCAAAAGGGTTCCCTTTTCTCCACACCCTCTCCATCATTTATTATTTACTTTTTGAGGATGGCCATTCTGATTAGTGTGAGATGGTATGTCACTATCTATTTCTCTAATAATGAGTAATGTTGAGCATCTCTCAGGTTTATTAGCCATCTGTATGTCTTCTTTGGAGAAATGTCTGTTTAGGTCTCTTGCCCACTTTTTGATTGGTTTGTTTTTTCTGGCATTGAGATTCTTGAGCTGCTTTTATATTTTGGAAATTAGTTCTTTATCAGTTGTTTCATTGCCTATTATTTTCTCCCATTCTGAGGACTATCTTTTCACCTTGCTTATAATTTCCTTTGTTGTGCAAAAGTTTTAAGTTTAGTTAGGTCCTATTTATTAATTTTTGTTTTTATATCCATTACTTTATGAAGTGGATCATAGAGGCTCTTGCTGTGGTTTATGTGGAAGATTATTCTACCTATGTTTTCCTCCAAGAGTTTTATAGTTTCTGGTCTTAAATTTAGGTCTTTAATCCATTTTGAGTTTATTTTTGTGTATGGTGTTAGGAAGTATTCTAATTTCATTCTTTTACCAGTAGCTGCCAGTTTTCCCAGTACCACTTATTGAAGAGAGTGTCTTTTCTCCATTGTATATTTTGCTTCCTTTGTCAAAGATAAGGTACTCATAGAGGTGTGGATCGATCTCCAGTCTTTCTACTTGTTCCATTGGTCTAATTTCTATTTTTGTTCCATACTATAGTGCCTTGATGACTGTAGCTTTGCAGTAAAGTCTGAAATCAGGCAGATTGATTCCTCGAGCTCCATTCTTCTTTCTCAAGATTTCATTGGCTATTCAGGGTCTTTTATGTTTCCACACAAATTGTGAAATTATTTGTTCTAGTTGTATGAAAAATACCATTATTAGTTTGATAGGGATCAGACTGAATCTATAGATTGCTTTCAGTATTATAGTTATTTTCACAACATTGACTCTTCCAAGCCAAGATCATGGAATATCTTTCCATCTGCTTATATCATCTTTAATTACTTTCATCAGCATCTTAGAGTTTTCTATATGTAGGTCTTTTGTTTCTTTAAGTAATTTTATTCCTAAGTATTTTATTTTTTTATTGTTGAAACAGTGAATGAGATTGTTTCCTTAATTTCTCTTTCTGGTCTTTCATTGTTAGTGTATAGGGGTGCAAATGATTTCTGTATATTAATTTTATATCTTGCAATTTACTATGTTCAATGATTAGTTCTAGAAATTTTCTGGTGGCATCTTTAGGGTTCCCTATGTAAAGAATCATGTCATTTGCAAACAGTGAGAGTTTTAGTTCTTCTTTTTCAATCTGGATTTTTTTTATTCCTTTTCATTCTGATTGCTGTGGCTAGGACTTCCAAAACTATGTTGAATAAAACTGATGAGAATTTGCACCCTTGTCTTGTTCCTGGTTTTAGAATACATGCTGTCAATTTTTAGCCATTGAGAACAATGCTTTTGTGGGTTTGTCATATATGTGCTTTATTATGCTGAGATATGTTCCTTCTATGCCTACTTCTTGGAGAGCTTTTATCATAAATGTGTCTTATTAATTTTCTGTCTGTATGATCTGTCCGTTGATGTGAATGGGATATTAAATCCCCTATTATTATTTTGTTATCATCAATTTCCCCTTTAATAGGTGTTAACATTTGCCTTAGGTATTGAGGTGCTCCTATGTTGGGTGCATATATATTTATAATTGTTATGTCTTCTTCTTAGATCGATCCCTTGATCCTTATGTAGTGTCCTTCTTTGTCTCTTGTAATAATCTTTATTATAAAGTTTATTTTATCTGACTCTTAAAAGTCCCTTGGACATCAAGGAGATCAAACCAGTCAATCCTAAAGAAAATCAATCCAGAATATCCATTGGAAGGAGTGAAGCTCCAATACTTTGGACACTTAATCCAAAGAGTTGACTCACTGGAAAAGAATAGGATCTTGGGAGAGATTGAAGGCAGGAGGAGAAGGGGGTGACCGAGAATGAAATGATTGGATGATATCACTGACTCAATGCATATGAGCCTGAGCAAACTCCAGGAGATAGTGAAAAACAGGGAAGCCTGGCGTGCTGCAGCCTATGGAGTTGCAAAGAGGAGTCGGACATGATTGAGTGACTGAACAAAACCAATTTTATTTGATGTGAGTATTGCTATTCCTGGTTTCTTTTGACTTCCATTTGCATGGAATATCTCTTTCCAGATCCTCACTTCCAGTCTGTATGTGTCCCTAGGTCTGGGGTGAGTTTCTTTAGACAGTATATACAGGAGTCTTATTTTTTTACCCATTCAGCCAATCTGTGTCTTTTGTTTGGAGGATTTAGCCCATTTACATTTAGTTGTTGGTATGTATGATCCTGTTGGAGTTCCCTGGTGGCTCAGATGCTAAAGCATCTGCCTGCAATGTAGGAGATCTAGGTTCAATTCCTGGGTCAGGAAGATCCCCAGAGAAGGAAATGACAACCCACTCCAGAACTCTTGTCTGAAAAATTCCATGGACTGAGGAGCCTGGTAGGTTACAGTCCACAGGGTCGCAAAGAGTTGGACATGATTTGCTGCATTGTTTTGGGTTTGTTTTTGTGTGTGCTCAGTTGCTCAGTCATGTTCAATTCTTTGTGACCCCATGGAGTTTTCAAAGCAAGAGTATTGGAGAATATCCCCTTCTGGGGATCTTCATAACCCAAGGATCAAACCTATGTCTCTTGCATCTCCTGCATTGGCAGGAAGATTCTTTGCCTCTTCTTTTTGTGTTTCTTGCACCTAGGTGTTTCTAACACCTAGGCCTCTTCTTTTTGTGTTTCTTGCCTAGAGAAGTTCCTTTAGCATTTATTGTAGAGGTGGTTTAGTGGTGTTGAATTCTCTTAACTTTTGCTTGTCAGTAAAGCTTTTGATTTCTCCTTTGAATCTGAATGAGATTCTTGCTGGATAGAGTAATCTTGGTTGTACGTTTTTTTCTCTTTCATCACTTTAAGTATGTCCTGTCATTCCCTTCTGGCCTGAAGAGTTTCTATTGAAAGATCAGCTGTTTGCCTTATGGGGATTCCCTTTTATGTTATTTGTTGATTTTCCCTAGCTGTTTTTAATGTTTGTTCCGTGTGTTTAATTTTTGTTAGTTTGATTAATATGTGTCTTGCATGTTTGTCCTTGGTTTTATCCTGTATGGGACTCTCTGGATTTCCTGGACTTGGGTGGCTATTTACTTTCTCATTTTAGGGAAATTTTCAATTTTGAAACCCAATATTTCAAATGTTGTTACTTTTAATGTTGTCCCATAGGTCTCTAAGGCTGTTGTCATTACTTTTTTTTTTTTTTTTTTCTTTACTGTGTGGTTTCAGAACACATTATTTCCACCATTCTATCTTCAAGTTCACTTATATGTTCTTCTGCCTCAGTTACTCTACTGTGATTTTACCCCAGTGTATTTTAAATCTCAGTTATTGTGTTCTTCTTTGTTGATTGTTTATTCTTTAATTCTTCTATGTCCTTGTTAAACATTTCTTGCCTTTTCTCAGTATGTACCTCTAGTCTATCGATGCTTCCATTTTATGATCATTACTCTGCATACATTTTCATGTAGATTGCCTATTTCTTCTGCATTCGTTTGGTCTTGTGGGGTTTTACCATGTTCTCTGTTTTTTCATTTTGTTTAATTTACTGCATTTGGGGTCTCTTTTTTAGAGGCTAGAAGGTTGTTTTGCCCTTCCATTGTGGAGTCTGCCTCTCCTGGGTGGGATTGGACCAATAAAGTGTGAAGGTATCCTGGTTGGGGGGATTTGTGCTTGTTTTTTGATTCAGTTCAGTTCAGTCGCTCCCAGTCATGTCTGACTCTTTGCGACCCCAAGAATCACAGCACTCCAGGCCTCCCTGTCCATCACCAACTCCCGGAGTTCACTCAGACTCATGTCCGTCGAGTCAGTGATGCCATCCAGCCATCTCATCCTCTGTCGTCCCCTTCTCTTCCTGTCCCCACTCCCTCCCAGCATCAGAGTCTTTTCCAATGAGTCAACTCTTCACATGAGATGGCCAAAGTACTGGAGTTTCAGTTTTAGCATCATTCCTTCCAAAGAAATCTCAGGGCTGATCTCCTTCAGAATGGACTGGTTGGATCTCCTTGCAGTCCAAGGGACTCTCAAGAGTCTTCTCCAACACCACAGTTCAAAAGCATCAATTCTTTGGTGCTCAGCTTTCTTCACAGTCCAACTCTCACATCCATACATGACTACTTGAAAAACCATAGTCCTGACTAGACAGACCTTTGTTGACAAAGTAATGTCTTTGCTTTGCAACATGTTGTCTAGATTGGTCATAACTTTTTTTCCAAGGAGTAAGCGTCTTTTAATTTCATGGCTGCAGTCATCATCTGCAGTGATTTTGGAGCCCAAATAAAGTCTGACACTGTTTCCACTTTTTCCCCATCTATTTCCCATGAAGTGATGGGACCAGATGATCTTCGTTCTCTGAATGTTGAGCTTTAAGCCAACTTTTTCACTCTCCTCTTTCACTTTCATCAAGAGACTTTTTAGTTCCTTTTCACTTTCTGCCATGAGGGTGGTGTCATCTGCATATCTGAGGTTATTGATATTTCTTCTGGCAATCTTGATTCCAGCCTGTGCTTCTTCCAGCCCAGCATTTCTCATGATGTACTCTGCATATAAGTTAAATCAGCAGGGTGACAATATACAGCTTTGACATACTCCTTTTCCTATTTGGAACCAGTCTGTTGTTTCATGTCCAGTTCTAACTATTGCTTCCTGGCCTGCATATAGGTTTCTTGAGAGGCCGGTCAGGTGGTCTGGTATTCCCATCTCTTGAAGAATTTTCCACAGTTTATTGTGATCCACACAGTCAAAGGCTTTGGCATAGTCAATAAAGCAGAAATAGATGTTTTTCTGGAACTCTCTTGCTTTTTTGATGATCCAGTGAATGTTGGCGATTTGATCTCTGGTTCCTCTGCCTTTTTTAAAACCAACTTGAATATCTGGAAGTTCACAGTTAACATATTGCTGAAGCCTGACTTGGGGAATTTTGAGCATTACTTTCCTAGCATGTGAGATGAGTGCAATTGTGCAGTAGTTTGAGCATTTTTTGACATTGTTTTCTGATTGGATGGAGCCAATTCTTATCTCTCTGAAGGATAGTAACAAGTCCAGTACTATGTTTTGAGGTGCCCATGGGATTGGTATGGCTTAGAGCAGCCTGTCTGGTAATGCTCAGGGTTGTGCTCCTATTTTGCTGAAGGATTGATGTAGGGTCTCCACCACTGGTGCTTGCTGGCTTTTGTCTGTGGCTTTATATAAATGTTGAGATGGAGGCCTTTGGGAGGGCTCTCACCTATTAATGTTCTTTGTGGTTTTATTGTTCTATGGATTTGGGATTTCTCTAGTTGTCCAAATTCCTGGGGTCCAGTTTGCTGCCTCTGGAGTTCAAACTTGACCATTTACTGTGCATCAAAATTTCACTGGCCAAATAGCACAGAAGACAAACCCTTGACTATTGGTGAAATAACCCTCAACAGCCAAGATCACCCAGAGACTGACACACTTACATAGAGAAGAAATGAGGGGAAAAGGGAGAAAGAATAAAAAAGATAAAAAGAAGAGTCAAAGGAGAAGAGAGCAATCAAGTCAATAATCAAACCTCTAAATGAAAATGGACACTAAAAATTATTAATAGACTTTCAGAGATACAACAAAGTCAAAAACAAAAGATAATAAAGTAAAAAAAAAAAAAAACAGGAAAAAATTGGATTCACAAAATAAAAAAACATCTAAAATAAAAATCAAGAACATGAAATTTATTTATAAAAAAAAGTGTATTTTTAAGAGAAAAAGGGGGTTATAAAAAATAAAAATTAAAGGAGTACTAAAGAACCAGATTAGGACAATATGAGATAAGAAATAAAAAGGTGGAGAAAAGAGGGAGGGAATATGTAGAGTGGTAGTGAGAAGAATGTCCAAGTAATTTCTTCACTTTCTTTATCCATTTGATTTGCCTACTCAGAAAGTCCTCCAATATACCTAAGAAGGTCTCTGAATCTGTTGTGGGCAATGTGGGAGTCTACTCAGACTGAGGTCTTGTCTTCTTCCATATTGTACTTTCTCTCAAAGTCTACAGTTGCCTCTAAAGTGCAGCATCAGGCTAAATGCTGGAATTTAAACCACTGCAGTTGTAATTTCTGGGCGGGTTCCCCTTCCTTGCTTTGCTCATGCAGGCCCTGTGTTCCACATTGGTTTGGGGCCCACCTTTGCTTTTTGTTTCTCTCCCATGTCTGTTGACCACCAGACACAAGGAGATGAAAGTAGCTGCTTATTTGGGCTTACTTGGTCAGTTGCACCAGGGAGAGAGAGGGGTTTAGGAGATGCTGCTGGGGTGTATGGGGAGAGGTCAGGGAGACTGGGCCAAGGTTGCCACAGTCTGAAGCGAGTCATTCATCCCCAGGGAAGTTGGCCCTAGGTTGTGGGGACTTTGGCAGACCCAAGTCACTCAGGTTCCCAAGAAGATGGTGGCAATGATAGCTGGGAGGTAGTTGCAGTCTCTGGAACCAAGATCATAGCAGATCAAGCAGATCAACCAAGATCAAGATCTTCTACCTCTAGCACCATGCTGCCTCTATGCCTCTGGCCCTGCAGCCCACAGCTGGCTAGCTCTCTTCCAGCATTCACTTGGATGCGTTCCCTTGTTCTGTGAGCTCCTGCTCTCAAAGTACGGAGTTTGAGTTTTCCTGCAGGAATGATCCTTTGTTTTTCTGGTGGACCTGCAGTTTTCCTGATCTGCCTCTGCTGGGCTGTGCCAGCCCCCTCAGGGTATCTGAAAGCAGTCAGCCCCAGCCCTTTCCCTGAGGCCCCATCCCTGAAGCCCGTGCCTCCACACCCAGCGCCCTGCTTGCTGCAGGCAGATGTGAGCACATGAGCTGCTTCTCGGTTGAGAAGTACTGTTCAGCACAGTGTTTGTGGTGAATTTTCTCCATTTTGCCTTCAGAACACATGTCTCACTGTTCTCCCCTCTGAGGTTTCAAAGCTTCTCTGATCCGTCTGTAAGGGGGTTTCCTATGTGTGGAAATCTCCTCTCCTTATGTCTCCCTTCTCCAGGGTTCAGTTACCCATCCCAAAATCGTTTGTCTCCTTTTTTCCCTACCTAACTCCAGTGAAATTGACTTGCATTTCTGGAAGTCTGAGGTCCTCTGCCAGCATTCAAAAGATGTTCTGTGAGAGTTGTTCTACATGTAGGTGATTTTTTTATATATTTGTGAGGGAGAAGTTGTTCTCCCATCCTATTCCTCTGCCATTTTGAAGGTCTTCTGAAACAGATGTTTTAGAAACACTCATGGGGCGCTTAAATCTGACTGCTCTGTTAATGGTGTACTACTTCTTTATGTAGTACATACATATCCTTTATCCTTTATCCTTTATGACATTCTGCGAACTGGTGATGGCTAGTTTGTGTTTTAGGGATCACGGGCAGCAGTATACACAGTTATACACTGTGGTCCTCTTTAGAACAGGCCTTTCTTGTTTTTATTGTCCTGTGCATACAGTTCTTCTCTTGACATATGGATTGTTTGGGATTCTTGTCTGCAATCTCTTAGCATCCAAATCCTTTATTGTATGTTTTTCATCTTTGTCTTTCTTCTCTCACCTCCATCCTGACTGTTCCTCTTAAGCTTGGTCTCCCAGGTAGGTGAAATAAAGCATGAAGGAGGTGCCTTTAATGCCAATGGTACAAACTTAAATTGAGGAGACTGATTGATGACAAAAGCTTCATGGAAGTGAATATCATCACCTAATAGAATTGCTTCAGACCCCCAGGTTACTAACATGACTGTAGCTTTGTGTGGAGATAAAAATGAGATGCTCTTGAGGCAGGGGCTGCAGGCTTTCTATTAGTTTTCTCTGATGACAGCATTTCTATGGGGGCAGGGTCATTCTAAGACAGCACTTAGAATAACAAGGTAGTTTGCATAATGCTGGACTGAATAGAAAATAAATATGTCTGTGTACCTTTTTTTGAGGCTCAAATCTAACTACAGTGCTTCATTTCTTTCAAAACACAAATTAAGTATATTGTATAATTACTGTGAATGTTAATTATATGTTTCAAGGTATTCAGGAGCTCTAAATACTGATTTTTTTTTAGTAAGGATAACTTCAAATTCCTGCTATTCTGTTTATTTCGCCTTTAATTAAATCTCTCTAATTACATGACTGTGTCTAATAGCACACTGAAATAATGAGCAGGGGAAAAATAAAGGGATAGATCATTTCAACGGAAGTATGTCATCCTTTATATATAAAAATGATCAAGTCAAACCAAACAAAAACAAACATAAATACAGAGAACAGAGTAGATATTACCACAGGAGAAGAGGCAGGGGGAGGGTGAAATGGGTAAAAGGGACCACTCAATGGTGACAAATAGAAACTCAGCTTCTGATGGTGAGCATGCTATAGGGTATACGGAAGTAAAAATATAATGTACACATGAAATTTCTATAATGTTGTAAACCAATGTTATCTCAATCAAAAACAAATCTAAAATAAAGAAGGAAAAATGGCCTTGAGATTTCCTTTCTCTTTGTGGAAGTTGATATCCATTGCTTTTGTCTGCCCAAACCTTTCTACCTTTTAAAGAAACTGTAGGCATCTGTAACATAGCTGACTGCATGGGTGGGAGGGTTGTCTATAGCTTTCACTTCCTCTTTACATCAATTTACAATCAAGCTTTCAAGAAGGAACTTCTTTCGAGTGACTTTAGAGAAATTGCCCAGGATATTTAAAAACACAAAATCAATAAATTCCTTGGTAATTTTCATGAGTGTGTAGTGGGTGTTTGATAAGAAAGAGAAATACAACATCACATGTAATTTAAGGATGACTTCCAATCAATAAATCTCAACAAACAGAACAACACAAAAAGCCAAGGACATCTCTAATACAATGCATATCTTAGGAAGAAAACAAAGCTACTTTTACATCATGGAGTGAAAGAACAAGAGATTTTCTAATGCCGTCTTCACAAAGGCCACAACTTTTTTCAAAATCTAGATATTTTGCTACCCTTGATATAATTTGCTGCTGCTGCTAAGATGCTTCAGTCGTGTCTGACTCTGTGCGTCCCCATAGATGGTAGCTCACCAGGCTCCCCCATTCCTGGGATTCTCCAGGCAAGAACACTGGCGTGGGTTGCCTTTTCTGTCTCTAATGCATGAAAGTGAACAGTGAAGGTGAAGCCGCCCAGTCGTGTCTGACTCTTAGAGACCTCATGGACTGCAGCCTACCAGGCTCCTCCATCCATGGGATTTTCCAGGCAAGAATACACACTAAAAATCAACTAATGTATTAGGTGCTTGGAGAGTTATTAGCTATACAAACATGAAGAAGGTATGATTCTTGCTGTGAAAAAGTTAAAAGTGGAAATATGATATATAACACCTTAACATATAAATTAATTAGTACTGGGTTTCAGGGAGATATAGAAGAAAGAAAGAGGCACTTAATATGAACAGTTATTCTAGGTAGTTTTAATTGCTTCATCATCCCGTAAAGTGTTTAGTGTCCATTAAGGCTTCCAAGAGGCCAGTGGTCAAAGAAAGCTGTTGCAACTGGTGTGCAGCACAGCAGCACAGAAACCCCTTCAGTCTGTGGGGTGTGAGGTTACGACCCCAAGATGAACATGCAATGTGCTCAAATGGAAGTGTCACCACTGACACAATTTCTTTCTCTAGTAAACTGTCCAAGAGTAGTTAGTGGGTTGAATGGTGGCCTTTTAAAAAAGAGACATTCATATCCTAATCCCCAGAACCTATGTACCTTATATGACAAAATAATAAATGTTGCTTTAAAATGGTACAAGATGTCATTGAGATAGGGATTTTTGAGAGAAGCAGCTGTGATTATCTAAATGGATTACCACATATCTAAGAGATGGTCAAAAGTCATATTGAGAGAGAAGAGGAGGAGGCAAGATGCACATTGAGGCAGAACCTGAAGTGGTGCAACCATAAGCTCGGAGACACCTGAACCTCTAGGGCCTGGAAAGAGTGAGGGACAGATTTTCTCTAGGAGGAAATGATTTTCTCGTAGGAGGGAGTATGGCCCTGCTGATACTGTGATTTGGGGATTTGATGTCCAGAACTGTGGGAGAATAAATTTCTGTCATTTAGCCCACTCAGTTTGTGATTTGCTACAGCAACCATAGGAAACCAATATACCAAGCAAGGGCAGATCAACCTTTAACAGAAGGGAAAGTTACAAAAGAGAAAGGAAGGGTGAGCTCCTTCTCTTGAACAAGTCAGATGTCATTACTGAATTGTAGGGGAAATGTGGAAAACACTTTCTTTTCAGTGTACCTTAGGGTTTGCCACAGGAGGAGAAGAGTGAAGGGCTTTTAGACTTCGGGGTCAGATTTCATTAGTGATACCATGACGGTGGCTAAATGTGTTTTGAGTCCTATTTTTTATTTTATTTTAAATTGGAGTGTATTGCTTTACAATATTATCTTGGTTTCTTCTGTAAATCAGCATGGATCAACCATAAGTACATACACATCCCTTCCCTCTTGAGCCACTCCTTCCAAGTCCTATCTTTAAAGTCTGCTGGTTTTACACATTGAACTTGTGCCCTAACTCACATTTTCTGCCTATTTCTATCCACATTTTCTAGTCCAATCACCATCTCTCACAGTCAGAACCAGAAGAAACTGATGCAATTCATGGTGATATTTTTCTATCTCTTTTACCAGAATCCTTATAAATCGCGTATTTCTTTTCCAAACAAGTTTTAGATTGCAATGTAGCAAAACCTTATCATTACTATTGAAACTATATTAATTAAAGTGAATATATTAACTATGCTATGTGAATATCAAACTTTAATGAATTTATTTTACATTTGAATTAATTCATGCTAGGAAATAATCCCCAAACAAATTTTTCATTTGAAGAAAAAGACTTCTTGATTTCCTTGGAAGAGGACAGAATTCCTTTTCTCCCTGACCTTTAGGCTAGGCTTAATCTCTGTTAATGGGATCTCAAGTTGGAAGGGAGCAGGCATGGGAATGGGTTTTTATTTATATTCATTTGAGTATTTTTTGTTAAGACCCTCAAAAGAATGTTATGATACAGCCAGTACGTGCATTAACAACTTTGTGACAGAAAAGAGCCTTCTTTTTCTAGAGATCATTTCCATTCTCATATATTTAATTCTAATCACACTTTCCCTTTACCCATTCATTCAGTCATCAATATTTATCAATCTCCTATTTAAAATGCAAATTATATTAATTGAGTTTACAGGACTCACAGTTTCAGAGTGCAAAAGTTATAAACAATTTCATTACTTGGTGAAAAAAGCTACTATGTAGGAATATGCTCAGCAAACATTAATATATAGGAAAAAAGGAATTCCTGTGTTTGTCTAGGAAATTAAGGAGATGTTTTATGGACTGTGGGCGCTAATTGCAGTTTGTTTTGAATATAAAGGAATGATAAAAGACTCCCGTTTAGATGAATGGGATGAACCATTCTAGATGGAGGGATGAGGTTTGCAAAGCACAGGGATGGAAGAAAGAATATCTCATTTTGTAAATGCTGGCAATATGATATGACTGGAACTAGGTGCATATAGGAGATGGTGATGGGAAGCTAACCTTATTGCCAGGGTTGAACCGCAGGAGACATTACAAGGAGCGGTCATGAGCACATTTGATTTTTGAAAATGTACTGTTTTGCAGTGTTGGGTATTCCTATAATTATATGTGATGGTTAATACTTCAATTTCTGCTTTGCTCAGTGGATTATAAATCCTTTTTCATTTTTTCCCCCTTTTGTCTCTACAACTTAACATGGTATCTGGTGTGTAGCAGGAATACAAGCATTTGCTGATTTAATAAAAAATGAAGGGAAGAGTCTGGAAGAGGAGAGGAAAAGAAGATGAGAGAAGGAATTCATTAGAATGCTTTTTATAAAAATGATATCAAGGATGACATTGATGTGTTAGGCTAAAGAGAGGGTGATTTTCCAGATTTCTGGCATGTGAAACTACTCATAAAAGACTACCTGTAAGGCTCATTTTCTCTCTTAAATTTTAATGTTCTTCATTTTCATGACATACTTCATCTCCTACCCAGACTGCAAACTCAAGGAGCTTATTATTACGTTGAATCTCTAATGCAGCAACATAACAGGCACACCCACTTCATTTTATGATCACAAATGAATGAATCAAGGAATAAATCAACTTAACTACTGATGAATAATTAAGTGTGGAAAGAGGGAAAACCTACAATGTGGCCAAACTTCAAAATTTCAACTTCAAATTTAAGTGGTCATGCACAATACTGAAAAATAAAAGGAATGGGAATTGGACAAAGTTTTGTTTTCCTTCTATGAAAGAGGATATATATATATATATATATATATATATATATATATATATATATATATATATATATATATATATATATAAAATCATGTGCCTTCAGTGAGATAGTTTGAGAACTAAAGTTAAAAAGGGATGGTTAAGAGTGGCAGACATATGGTGAATTTTCCAGTAACACAGATTTTATTTTTCACAGCCTGAAGTGTGAGGCTCCCCAAACTCAGTTTCCATTAAAAAACAGAAGGAGCAGATGTTTACCTAGAGCTAGTCATATGACCAAGTGTGATTCACTTGCACAAATTTACATTTGTCACATTCACAGAAGACATCTGAAATCTGCCTCTATGTTCCCACATGAAACAGTCTAATTCTGAGGAGAATTTCAGTGAATTCCCTTATTGAAAGAACCCAGGGTCAGAACACCATTCTCCATGCTATCTAGGTTCAAACCTTACAGAATTAGTAGGGAATTGTTAGAGATGGAAGTGCTGTGTAGGGACTTTATGTGGTTCCCGTTGCCAGGGCAACAATTCTCTTTGTTTTCATTCAAAGCTGCAGCTTTATCTGAAGCCTGGGTCTCAGGTATACTGGAGAAACAGTTATAAATTCAAAAAGAAAATAAAGCAACTGTATTTTGATGAAACAATTTTAAAATAAATCATTACTTCATTGGCCCTTCTTTTTTTAATTTATTCATAGTGGAAACTTAGATTTCTTTTTCCTCCAAATATATTTATAATATAAAAATTAGAAAATTTTGCGAAGTTTATGTACAATTATTTTTTTCTCCATTACTGAACAATATTATCAATTTATGACCATAATTTCAGAGAAAATTTTTGAACTCTTTCTGAAACCTCAAAATATTGCCTATAAATTTCAAAAATGTTGGGGTTTTGAAATTTAATGGTAGAAGAAGTATATAAAGATCAATTGGCTGCCTACACAATAAACTGTGGAAAATTCTGAAAGAGATGGGAATACCAGACCACCTGATCTGCCTCTTGAGAAACCTGTATGCAGGTCAGGAAGAACAGTTAAAACTGGACATGGAACAACAGACTGGTTCCAAATAGGAAAAGGAGTATGTCAAGGCTGTATATTGTCACCCTGCTTATTTAACTTATATCCAAAGTACATCATGAGAAACGCTGGGCTGGAAGAAGCACAAGCTGGAATAAAGATTGCCGGGAGAAACATCAATAACCTCAGATATGGAGATGACACTACCCTTATGGCAGAAAGTGAAGAGGAACTCAAAAGCCTCTTGATGAAAGTGAAAGAGGAGAGTGAAAAAGTTGGTTAAAACTCAACATTCAGAAAACAAAGATCATGGCATCTGGTTCCATCACTTCATGGCAAATAGATGGGGAAACAGTAGAAACAGTGTCAGACTTTATCTTTTTGGGCTCCCAAATCACTGCAGATGGTGACTGCAGCCATGAAATTAAAAGACGCTTACTCCTTGGAAGGAAAGTTATGATCAACCTAGATAGCATATTCAAAAGCAGAGACATCACTTTGCCAACAAAGGTCCGTCTAGTCAAGGCTATTGTCTTTCCTGTGGTCATGTATGGATGTGAGAGCTGGACTGTGAAGAAGGCTGAGTGCCAAAGAATTGATGCTTTTGAACTGTGGTGTTGGAGAAGACTCTTGAGAGTCCCTTGGACTGCAAGGAGATCCAACCAGTCCATTCTGAAGGAGATCAGCCCTGGGATTTCTTTGGAAGGAATGATGCTAAAGCTGAAACTCCAGTACTTTGGCCAACTCATGTGAAGAGTTGATTCATTTGAAAAGACCCAGATGCTGGGAGGGATTGGGGGCAGGAAGAGAAGGGAACGGCAGAGAATGAGATGGCTGGATGGCATCACCCACTCGATGGACGTGAGTTTGAGTGAACTCTGGGTGTTGGTGATGGACAGGGAGGCCTGGCGTATTGCAATTCATGGGGTCGCAAAGAGTCAGACATGACTGAGCGACTGAACTGAACGGGGAATGGGGAAATATACACAGAAAGGTGCTTTCGTCTAGAAGACAGCTAGCTGAAAATTAGAATGCCACAACACAGCAAAAGTGCATATGGATGAAGAAAATCTTAGCCGAAGCCCCAGCTGTCAGTAGTAGCCCACTACTTGTAAACCCTGTAAATGAGATTAGGCTTCTGTGGGTGTGGTTTTCTCTTTGCAAGACCATGTTCTACAGGCCATTAACAGGTAAACACACACATGCACACACACAAGGTCAGTTAAATCTGAGAAATGACAACTGAAGTGTTCTGTAATACTTATAATATGTTGTATATGAAGTCTGTTTCCATATATATCACGTCACTTAAATTCTCACAAGAATAGTATTACAAGTAGATATTATTACAAAATTTAAGGAAACGGATGTTGAAAGGTTAAGAAACTATCTGAAGGTCACAAAACCACTGAGAAGCAAAACTGGGGCTTCCCCTGTGAAGTTTAGTTCTTGGGTCCATGGTTTATTAAACTATCGTGTATTTCTTTATAAAGTTAGATTTCCTCATTTCAAGATTTCCCATTCCTTTGATATGTCTATTATTGTATAAATCTTTAACATGGAGGTGAGTATTATGAAAAGTTTCTTAAATGCATTAACTACTGAATATTTTTTTCCACAGATTATTATTATTATTATTTTATAAGGGACTGTGGAAGGTACTCTGTGAAATGCTGTGCTGGGCGTCCGTGTTGCTTGCATTTCTATAATAAGATGATTCTGAGAAAAAGCAGGGAATTTCATACTTTACAGTGCTCTATAAATTGTTTGCTTCTAATAATAGCATTTTTTAGAGTATTTTAAAGAATACTAAATTAAGAAATTGAAGTTTTATGAATGATAAATGAAATGGAAACCTGGAAGTCATTTTACTTCCATATGTATTGAATTTCAAAATTTTCTATAATTATTTTCAGGACATATTAATTAAAACTGTTTTATTCATCCAAAACTTCCAAGTGAATTCAACTATGAATCAATAAAAACAAGAAAGATCAATGCATTGTTTCTATAAAAACATATTCTATAGACAAATATAAATATATTTCTCTCATTCATTCTTTACTATTTACTGTAGAACTTTTGCACCAGGTAACTAAGGATGATGAGCATAGATAATGTAGATTGAATGAATTTGGGGAGAAAGTATGGGATATATTAATAAGATATTTTAAAAATCCTTTACGAGAAAATGTGCCTACTCTTGAGATCCTGATCTTGATCTCTAAGACTGCTGCTGACCATAGATGCCTTGCTGTGTATGTGAGTGAACTGCATATGTATGCTCAAGCTATTGCCTCTGTTAAAATTTTGTTATTCCTTATGAGGCTGCTGCCTAAGATTTCAGGCTATAAGAGGTTCTGTTCTGTCCAGTTCAGTTCAGTTCAGTTCAGTCACTCAGTCATGTCTAACTCATTGTGACCCCATGGACTGTAGCACACTAGGCCTCCCTGTCCATCACCAACTCCTAGAGCTCACTCAAACTCAGGTCCATAGAGTCGGTGAGGCCATCCAACCATCTCATCCTCTGTTGTTCCCTTCTCCTGCCTTCAATTTTTCCCAGCATCGGGGTCTTTTCCAATGACCCCAGTTCTTTGCATCAGTTGTTTGCCAAAGTATAGGAGCTCCAGCTTCAGCATCAGTCCTTCCAATGAATATTCAGGAATGATTTCCTTTCGGATGGACTGGTTAGATCTCCTTGCAGTCCCAGGGACTCTCAAGAGTCTTCTCCAACACCGCAATTCAAAAGCATCAATTCTTCAGCACTCAGCATTCTTTACAGTCCAACTCTCACATCCATACATGACTACTGGAAAAAAATAGCTTTGACTTGATGGATCTTTGCTGGCAAAGTAATGTCTCTGCTTATTAATATTCTGTCTAGGTTGGTCATAACTTTTCTTGCAAGGAGCAAGCATCTTTTAATTTCATGGCTGCAGTCACCATCTGCAGTGATGTTAGAGCCTTCCAAAACAAAGTCTGTCACTGTTTCCCTATCTCTTTGCCATGAATTTATGAGACCAGATTTCATGATCTTAGCTTTCTGAATTCTGAGTTTTAAGCCAACTTTTCCACTCTCCTCTTTCACTTTGATCAAGAGGCTCTTTAGTTCTTCTTCACATTCTGCCATAAGGGTGGTGTCATCTGCATATCTGGGGTTATTGATATTTTTCCTGGCAATCTTGATTCAAGCTTGTGCTTCATCTAGTCCAGAATTTCTCATGATGTACTCTGCATATAAGTTAAATAAACAGCATGAAAATATACAGCCTTGATGTACTCCTTTCCCTATTTGGAACTAGTTTGTTGTTCCATGTCCAGTTTTAACTGTTGCTTCTTGACCTGCATGCAGATTTCTCAGGGGACAGGTAAGGTGGTCTGGTATTCCCATTTCTTTCAGAATTTTCGAGTTTGTTGTGATCCACACAGTCAAGGCTTTGGCATAATCAATAAAGCAGAAGTAGACAGTTTTCTGGAACTCTTTTGCTTTTTTAATGATCAATGGATGTTGGCAATTTGATCTCTGATTCCTCTGCCTTTTCAAAATCCAGCCTGAACATCTGGAAGTTCACAGTTCACATACTGTTGAAGCCTTGCTTGGAGAATTTTGAGCATTACTTTGCTAGTGTGTGAGATGAGTAAAATTGTGCGGTAGTTTGAGCATTCTTTGGCATTGCCTTTCTTTGGGATTGGAATGAAAACTGACCTTTTCCAGTCCTGTGGCCACTGCTGAGTTTTCCAGATTTGCTGGTGTTTGAGTGTAGCACTTTCACAGCATCATCTTTTAGGATTTGAAATAGCTCAGCTGTAATTTCATCACCTCCACTAGCTTTGTTCATATTGATGTTTCCTAAGGCCCACACGACTTCACATTCCAGGATATCTGGCTATAGATGAGTGATCACACATTGTGATTATCTGGTTCATGAAGATCTTTTGTTGTATATTTCTTTTGTGCATTCTTGCTGCCTCTTATCAGTATCTTCTACTTCTGTTAGGTCCATACCATTTCTGTCCTTTATTGTGCCTATATTTGCATGAAATGTTCCACTGGTGGAACATTTTCTTCAATAGATCTCTAGTCTTTCCCATTCTATTGTTTTCCTCTATTTCTTGGCACTGATCACTGATCATCAAGAGGTTATAATAAACTACCATATAGTTATATGAGGTTAAATTTTGCTATACACTGGCATACTTTACATATCTAAGGTATTATAATAAACATGTTTATACACTTACATTGGAGACATGGATGTATGATGTATGTGTCTCCAGACTAGTAATCCAAAAAACTATTGATCTTAACTTAAAGTCAAATACAACACTGTTGAGTCTCTTTTATCATAGTGTATTATTGAAAGTCTCTTTCTATCTTTCTGAGCTTTATTGAGACTGTAGGCATCTCTATTTCTCCATTGCCACCACCATATGGAACTCATAGTTCAATGTAACTTCAATGAAATTACATGCAGCTACAAGTTTTTTTTTTTTACTTTATTTATAACTCTCCAGAGGGTTTTTCTTTCTATTCTCAAAATATAAACTTAGAAAGGAAGGTAGTATAAACTCCAAAGAGGTTTTAGAGTTAGAAATTTTTCATTTTTCTCTTTTTAAATTAATTTTTAGAGGGTGTTCAGATCTTATGTTTTATTAACTCTTGAGACAAAAATATAGCTCCATTATGTTGTGATAGTGTCTGATAACACTGATTGGCTTGAATATTAAAATTTTGGACTTGTCAGATCAGTGCTACAAGCTGTGAGAGAGATCTGACCTAATCAAAATATAGAATACCTATATTTGAAATTCCTAATTATTTATCTGGATAATAAAGGTGATCAACCTGAGGTTTAATTTCTGGTTTATATAAGAAAAGAGAAAATTATACTCTAAAGCATTTGATCTTTCATTTACGAAAAAATCTCTCTGCTATATGGTATCATCAATACTTGTCAAATATTTCTTAAAAATTTAACAAGAGCAGGAAGCACTGGCACACCAAATATTTCCTGTTTGTTCACTACTAATCTCAGAATGTGGATGATAAAGGGAAGGAGACTTGATTGAGAGCAGCTGAAGAGCAATTGCTATAAATACACATGGCAAAGGCAAAAAATATGATTGTCATTGTGAAAATGCTTTAGAGGTGGTGTTTCTTGGTCTGAAATTATTATCTTTCTCCCAGAATATGGCTTTCAGTTCAGTTGCTCAGTTGTGTCCGACTCTTAACGACCCCATGAATTGCAGCACGCCAGGCCTCCCTGTCCATCACCAAATCCCAGAGTTCACTCAAACCCACGTCCATTGAGTCGTTGATGCCATCCAGCCATCTCATCCTTTGTTGTCCCCTTTTCCTCCTGCCCCCAATCCCTCCCAGCATCACAGTCTTTTCCAATGAGTCAACTCTTCGCTTGAGGTGGCCAAAGTACTGGAGTTTCAGCTTTAGCATCATTCCTTCCAAAGAACACCCAGGGCTGATCTCCTTTAGAATGGTCTGGTTGGATCTCCTTGCAGTCCAAGGGACTCTCAAGAGTATTCTACAACACCACAGTTCAAAAGCCTCAATTCTTTAGCACTCAGCTTTCTTCACAGTCCAACTCTCACATCCATACATGACCAATGAAAAAACCATAGTCTTGACTAGACGGACCTTTGTTGGCAAAGTAATGTGTCTGCTTTTGAATATGCTATCTAGGTTGGTCATAACTTTTCTTCCAAGGAGTAAACGTCTTTTAATTTCATGGCTGCAGTCACCATCTGCAGTGATTTTGGAACCCCCCAAAATAGTCTGACACTGTTTCCACTGTTTCCCCATCTATTTGCCATGAAGTGATGGGACCAGATGCCATGATCTTCGTTTTCCGAATGTTGAGTTTAAGCCAACTTTTTCACTCTCCTCCTTTACAAACATTAAATTTGCTCATACTGATGTTGACATTTTCACTTAGTAACTCATTAAGCTCGTCATCACTTTAATGCAGTCAAGTTTTAAATGAAACATAGTATTGATTTCTGGTTCAGTTTCAATTAATTTTATAGCAAATATACCTGGACCTTGATATGATCAGTTAAGATCTTTGTGTTTTCTTTCCTTGATTCACATTAAGATCATATCCAAAGCATGCTTATCTGATAGGACTAGATATTGAATCTGAATGTTGTGCTTTTCTAAATTAAAAAAATAACTAAAAATTACGTTAAATAAAACCTTTTGGGGAACTGGATTAAATAATAAATAATCATGACCCCAGGTCAGTTTCTGATTATACAGTTGTCAAAACCTAACAGCCTTGGGATAAGTGGATTTTTGTTTACTAAATCTTGAATATACTACCATGTGTGTGCAATGTAATATCTCATTGAATTTTTTAAAATGTCTATAACTCTGCTGAAAAATTCAAAAGCAATAATGTGAAGTAAAGAATTCACTCTTGTGAAATGTAAAATTCGGAGTATTTTCTCTTTAGAAGTGAGCAATAAAAGCTTCAGAAAAGCCATATGAACATATTGCCTAAATTAATAGCAACCAAATAAATGAGTTAAAAAATCAGTAAAAAAAAAAAAAAAAATTGCTTTTACCTGACAGTGGAATAATTCTAAAGGAAAAAAATACATATGCTCTCAAAAAAAAAAAAAAAAAAAAAAAAAAGGTCATATTTGTCCATTGGATAGTAGAGTCAGGAGTCCCTTCTGCTGACCTCTATAATTAAGAAAGTAGCATCCCATCACAGTGATTGTTGAGGAACATCAACCCTTCCCTCTTTAAGCATCTATCTTACTGGAGAAATGAACTGTGCTTCAGCAGCAGTGTTGAATCAAAAGATGCTTTGTTATAATTCCTTTCTAAGCCTGACATACATATGACTCCATTTAAATGAATTTGTCCTGTTTAAGTGATACGTATTAGTTAATTTTGCCTTTTATATTGAGTCTTTAAATATGTAGATTTACACTCTAATAAGATCTTTATTTATATATATTTCAAATATTGATTTGGTTTCATGGTGCTATTTTCTTCATTGCTGTTCAGTCACACAGTCCGACTTTCACATCCATACATGACTACTGGAAAAACCATAGCTTTGAGTAGACAGACCTTTGTTGTGGAATACTGTTCACTAAAATTTTGTTGAGGATTTTTGCATCTATGTTCATCAGTGATAGTGGGCCTGTAGTTTTCTTTTTTTGTGTTGTCTTTGTACGGTTTTAGTATCAGGGTGATGGTGGCCTCATAGAATGAGTTTGGAAGTTTTCCTTCTTCTGCAATTGTTTGAAACCATTTTAGAAGGATAGGCATTAGCTCTTCCCTGAATGCTTGATAGAGTTTCTCCTGTGAGGCCATCTGGTCCTGGGCTTTTGTTTTTTGGGAGATATTTGATTGCAGCTTCAATTTTAGTGCTTAATTGTGTTGTTCATAACTTTTATTTCTTCCTAGTTCAATCTTGGAAGATTGAACTTTTCTAAAAATCTGTCCATTTTTTTCCAGGTTATCCATTTTATTGCTGTATAGTTATTCATGGTCTCTTATAATCCTTTGCATTTCTGTATTGTCTGTTGTATCCTCTCCTTTTTCATTTCTAATTTTGTTGATTTGATTCTTCTCCTTTTTTTTTCTTGATGATTCTTGCTAAAGGTTTGTCAATTTTGTTTATCTTCTCAAGGAACGAGCTATTAGTTTTATTAATCTTTACTATTGTTTCTTTTATTTCTTTTTCACTTATTACTGCTCTGATCTCTGCTAATTTTGGGGTATGATGCTCTTATTTTCCCAGCTGTTTCAAATGTAAAGTTAGGTTGTCTATTTGATGCTTTTCTTGTTTCTTGAAGTAGGATTGTATTGCTATAAACTTCCCTCTTAGAACTATGTTTGCTGCATCCCATAGATGTTGAGCTGTAAAGTTTTCATTGTCACTTGCTTCAAGAAATGTTTGATTTCCCTTTTGATTTCTTCAGGAACCTGTTGGTTACTTAGAAACGTATTGTTTAATCTCCGTGTGTTTGTGTTTTTTGCAGTTTTTTTCTTGTAATTGATATCTAATCTCATAGCATTGTGGTGGGAGATGATGTTTGATACAATTTCAGTTTTCTTAAATTTCCTGAGGTTTGATTTGTGACCCAAGATGTGGTCTATCCTGGAGAATGTTCCATGTGCACTTGAGAAAGTGTATTTTTGAGCATTTGGATGGAATGTCCAGGCACCTGCCTGGAAAATCCCATGGATGGAGGAGCCTGGAAGCCTGCGGTCCATGGGGTCGCTGAGGGTTAGACACGAATGAGCGACTTTACTTTCACTTTTCACTTTCATGCATTGGAGAAGGAAATGGCAACCCACTCCAGTGTTCTTGCCTGGAGAATCCCAGGGACGGGGGAGCCTGGTGGGTTGCTGTCTATGGGGCCGCACAGTGTTGAACACGACTGAAGTGACTTAACAGCAGTAGCAGCAGTCCAAAGATATCAATGAGATCCATCTCATCTAATGTATCATTTAAGATTGATGTTTCCTTATTAATTTTCTGTTTTCAGACCTGTCCATTGGTATGAATAGGGTGTTAAAGTCTCCTACTATTATTGTGTTACTCTCAATTTCTCCTTTTATGTCTGTTAGTGTTTGTTTTATGTATTGAGGTGAACCCAAGACAAATGGCAGTTACAAAATCAGGCAAATAATAATTAAAATAATGGAATATACACATATACATATACACCCATAGTCAAAATCAAAACAGTCCAATAAAAATAAAGTACAGTAGATTGACATGGCAAACAAAGGAAATAAAAAATTATATTTACCAGGTAAGAACACAACTAACTAAAGCAAAAACTGGAAAACAAAACTAAAGCAAGGAGCCAAGTGGGGAATAAAGCAATGAAAACAAAACTAACAAATATTTTGAGAGAAAATGAAATAAAGAAAAGAAAGATAGTTATAAAAAGTTAAATAGAAGTTAGATGAAGAGGATTTGTATACATTATAGATTAACTTCAAGGGGAAAAGAAGAATAGGAAAAGCAAACAAAGGAATAAATACAGAAAAATGTAATAGATTTTAAAAAGATTAAAAATTGAAATTAAAAAAAAGAAAAGAAAGGAAGAAAAAGAAGAAGAAAGAAAAAGGAAAACCTCAGAGAAATGCAAAAGCCCAATGTAGAAGCAGAGGTTTATATCAACAATAAAAAGAGTGGCTGAATATACACATATACACAAAGACCCATCAGTTCAGTTCAGTTCAGTCACTCAGTCATGTCCGACTCTTTGTGACCCCATGAATCACAGCACGCCAGGCCTCCCTGTCCATCACCAACTCCCAGAGTCCACTCAGACTCACGTCCATCGAGTCAGTGATGCCATCCAGCCATCTCATCCTCTGTCGTCCCCTTCTCCTCCTGCCCCCAATCCCTCCCAGCATCAGAATCTTTTCCAATGAGTCAACTCTTTGCACGAGGTGGCCAAAGTACTAGAGTTTCAGCTTTAGCATCATTCCTTCCAAAGAAATCCCAGGGCTGATCTCCTTCAGAATGGACTGGTTGGATCTCCTTGCAGTCCAAGGGACTCTCAAGAGTCTTCTCCAAAACCACAGTTCAAAAGCCTCTTTTCTTTAGCACTCAGCCTTCTTCACAGTCCAACTCTCACATCCATACATGACCACAGGAAAAACCATAGCCTTGACTAGACGGACCTTTGTTGGCAAAGTAATGTCTCTGCTTTTGAATATGCTATCTAGGTTTGTCATAAAGACCTATAAGCAAAATCAAAAGAGTCCAACCAAAATAAAATACAATATATTGAACTGGCGAACAAAGCAAACAAAAAACTATTTCTACCAGATAAGAACAAAACTAACTAAAGCACAAACTGATAAACAAAACTAAAACAAGATGCCAAGTGGGGAATACAGCAATGAAAACCAACTAACAAATATGTTGAGGGGAAAGGAAAGAAAGAAAAGAAAGAAAAGAAAGAAAGAAGATACATACTAAGTTAAATCGAGGTAGATATAGAAGATTCATATACATTTAAGATTAACTACAAGGGAAAAAGAACAGCAAGAAAAGCTAACAGAAGAATAAATGTAGAAAAAAATAATATGCTTAAAAAATTAATTTTTTTTAAAAAAAAAGGAAGAAGAAGAAAAAAAAAAATAAGGAAAACTCCACAGAACTGCAAAAGCCCCATGTTGACGCAGAGGCTTATAACAACAATAAAAAAATGTGACAAGTAAAAAAAAAAAAAGCTCAAAACTTCATTAGATTTAATAGTGAGTGCTAATAAAATCGACACTACAACAAGGAGTGGGTCGGGGGGAGGAGTAAAAAAAGAAATCCAAGAGTCTACAGAACAAATCAAAACATAAGAATAATAAATGTTTTTCTTGAGTGACTGCTGTCAGAGTCGTTTCCCTCGCTGGGAGTCACAGTCCACCTCACCTCCCTAGGATGCCCTCCAACACTGCTGATTCTGGACCTGCTAGGGGGGCAGTTCAGATTCTAATCTGGTCCTCCACCTTTGTGTTCTTGCCTCCAATGTCCACAGTTATGAGAACTAGTGTGTTTTCTTTTGTGGGAGCTCTCAGTATCCTTTTATATATTCCATAGACATAGTCTGCCTCATTGATTGTGTGGATTTAATCTGCAGCTTGTACAGCTGGTGAGAAGGTTTTGGGTCTTATTCCTTAGCCACACCGCCCCTGGGTTTCAACTGTGGTTTTATTTCCACCTCTGCATGTGGGTCATCCACTGGAGGTTGCTCCTGAGGCTGCCCTGGAGAACTTGGGTCTGCCCCTGTGAGCGCCAGGTGTGGAGAAGATGCAGCTGCTTGGGACTCAGAGGTTCTGACAGCACCAGATACTGAGGGGAATTGGTGGCTAGGGCAGAAGGGAATATAGTGCTGCAGAAGGGTATGTTAACCAGTATTGGCCAATATGCTCCAGTATTCTTGCCGAGAGTACCCCCCTTGACAGAGAAGCCTGGCAGGCCACAGTCTATAGGGTTTCAAAGAGTCAGACTACTGAAGCAACCCTGCATGCATAGACCCAAGACTTGTTTTGCCTGTGGCATCTCTGCCTTAGTGAGGGTTGAGCATGGAGGTGGTGCAGCTGCTTGGTTTGTGGGGACCCTGGCAGCACCATGTGTAGGGACACAGACTGCCTCCACTGCAGGAGTTATGGCCCTATCAGAGTCTGTTTTGAGCTTCTTGTCGCTGGTGATCAGATGGCGTCTTTGGCATCTTTCTCTGTAGCTCCACCCATTCAGGCACTTAGAAGGCTCCCTTGCCTGGGGTCCTTCTCTGTTGTTTGGTGCATCAGGCACTAAAGGGGCACCCTGGCTGGGGTCCTACTTTGTAGATCAGCGTATCAGTCACTTAAAGGAGCACCCTGGGTGTGGTTCTTCTCTGTAGTTCAGTGCATCAGGCATTTAATGGGCCAGTCTCTCTATTGTTCAGCTACCCATGCTGGTGTGTTGGGAGATAGGGGCTATGATGATAGCCCCACACTCTACATGTGACTCAGCAGTTCGTCTTGCTTCCATGGCTGCCTGGCTTTCCTCCACAGGCATTTCCCACCACAATCTCCTCCCTCACATCCCCTCAATCCGTCTCGCCACAATCAACAACAGCCCTCTCCCTGGTATTGCTCCACAATCCCTAAACTCCAGCACCCAGCTGCTGTGTCTTCCAGGGGACCAATGTTCTTGTCTGGGGTCTGTATGGCTGTGGCAAGGACTGTCTGATTCTCATTCCATTTAGCCTTCCACAGATCAGCTGTTTCACTCTCAGCCTTAAATGTTTCTCCTCTGACTCAGACAATTTCCACGATGTGGGAATCAGACCCCTGTTTCAGTTCCCCCGCTCTCTGAGTGCAGGTTCAGTCCTACTAACACTCCTGTTTTCCGCCCTAGGTCCTTCATCCTATCGAGTTTCGAGTGGTTCTATATATTCTTTTCCACTGGTCAGGTACTCCTGTCTGCTCTCAGCAGGTGTTCTGCCTGCCCTTCTGTGTCTGAAGGTGTATTCCTGATGTATCTATATAGACAGATGTACTCCACGTCCACCTACTCCTCTGCCATCTTGTTCCCTACGGCTTACTTTCTTTTATAAAGATCCTGATTGAAGAAGGAAGACAAGTCTCATAGGACACAACCACCTTCTTGTTTTGCTTGTCCACCTCTCCTTTTGTTACTATTCTTACTGCTTTGAACTTCAAAGTTGCTTAGTCATGTCTGACTCTTTGTGGACCCCATGGATGATACAGTCCATGGAATTCTCCAGGCAGAATACTGGTGTGGGTAGCCTTTCCCTTCTCCAGGAGATCTTCCCAATCCAGGGATCGAACCCAGGTATCCTGAGTTGCAGTTGTATTCTTTATCAGCTGAGCCACCAGCGGAGTCCAAGAAAACTGGAGTGGGTAGCCTATCCCTCTTTCAGCAGAATCTTTCCAACCCAGGAATCGAAGTGGGGTTTCCTGCACTGCAGGCAGTTTACTTACCAGCTGAGACACCAGGGAAGCATTCTTGTTGCTAGGAATTTTAAAAATACCATTTTTTATAAATATGAAAAAAATATATACACAGAAAATTTTTACTCTATATTCATCACTACTACCCTGATCCCATGCCCCACTTCTTTCCTAGCTACCCTGATAGTCTCTAGTTTCTGGTTTATCTGTCCTGTATTTATTTTTTCAAAAGTAAGCAGGAATGTGTGTTTCTTTTTATGTCCTTTCTTTTCTTATATGAAAACAACATGCTATAATACACTTTTATGTTTTGTGTTTTCATTTAACAGAATGTTCTGTAATTATCCAATCCATAGAGATCTGTCTCATTATTTTTACAGCTGTGTGGATATATTATACTTCATTCAAATATATATATTTATATGCATCTAGATTATTTCCAGTATTTTACATTTACAAGCATTCTTGCAATAAATTACCTAGAGCATATGTATTTTTAAAATGTTCTACGTGTAGTTTGAGCATAGATTCCTAGATGTGAGACTGCTGAATCAAAACATTGATGCATATAAAGTCTTATTAAGCATTCACAAGTTTCCTACCAAAAGTGTTGAGCAATTCCCACTTGAGAATTAATGTTTTCCAACATTTTCACCCATACAATGTATTATCATAGACTTTTAAAAAGGTTTACTAGTCTGATAGGTAAGAAATGGTATGTATTATTCTAATTTGAATTTACATATGAGTGAGTGAACATAACTTCTTATGTCCAAGGACAATTCTTACAGTTTTTATGTAAATTGTCGATAAATGACTTGTCACTATTTTTCTTCATCTTCTTAAGCCTGTATCTTTTAATTCTTAATAATTTTTAAATGAAAATAAAATGGATCTATTCTCTCTGACTATCTTATCCTCTCATTTCGATGGAGGATTAAACATTCTAACCAAAAAGACAGCAGGACCAAGGATGAGGAGCAATGGTCCAAGAGGACACCTGCCTCTCAACATAGTGTTCTTTGTAGTGCACTGACTCTTTGTGCTTGATGAGAGGTCCATGCCAGATGGACTGTATAACTGTCATTCTAGCTAGCCACCACTCAAGATGAGGTGGCTCTGTTTGCTTTCCTGATAAGTGCCTTTGTCTTCTTTGCCGAGAGCATTTGGGAGAAAAGATATTATATGAGGGAAATACCAGTTCAGTTCAGTTCAGGTTCTCAGTAGTGTCCGACTCTTTGCGATCCCATGAATCCCAACACACCAGGCCTCCCTGTCCATCACCAACTCCCGGAGTTCACTAAAACTCATGTCCATTGAGTCGGTGATGCCATCCAGCCATCTCATCCTCTGTCGTCCTCTTCTCCTCCTGCCCCCAATCCCTCCCAGCATCAGGGTCTTTTCTATGAGTCAACTCTTTGCGTGAGGTGGCCAAATACTGGAGTTTCAGCTTTAGCATCATTCCTTCCAAAGAATACCCAGGGCTGATGTCCTTTAGAATGGACTGGTTGGATCTCCTTGCAGTCCAAGGGACTCTCAAGAGTCTTCTCCAACACCACAGTTCAATTGTTTCGTGCTCAGCTTTCTTCACAGTCCAACTCTCACATCCAAACATGACCACTGGAAAACCCATAGCCTTGACTAGACGGACCTTTGTTGCAAAGTAATGTCTCTGATTTTCAATATGCAACCTAGGTTGGTTATAACTTTCCTTCCAAGGAGTAAGCGTCTTTTAATTTCATGGCTGCAGTCACCATCTGCAGTGATTTGGGAGGCTGCCCCCCAAAAAATGTCTGACACTGTCCATTGTTTCCCCATCTATTTCCCGTGAAGTGACGGGACCAGATGCCATGATCTTCGTTTTCTGAATGTTGAACTTTAAGCCAACTTTTTCACTTTCCTCTTTCACTTTCATCAAGAGGCTTTTTAGTTCCTCTTCACTTTCTGCCATAAGGGTGGTGTCATCTGCATATCTGAGGTTATTGATATTTCTCCTGGCAATCTTGATTCCAGCTTGTGGTTCTTCCAGCCCAGCGTTTCTCATGATGTACTCTGCATAGAAGTTAAATAAGCAGGGTGACAATATACAGCCTTGACGTACTCCTTTTCCTATTTGGAACCAGTCTGTTGTTTCTTGTTCAGTTCTAACTGTTGCTTCCTGGCCTGCATATAGGTTTCTCAAGAGGCAGATCAGGTGGTCTGGTATTCCCATCTCTTTCAGAATTTTCCACAGTTGATTGTGATCCACATAGTCAAAGGCTTTGGCATAGTCAATAAAGCAGAAATACATGTTTTTCTGGAACTCTCTTGCATTTTCCATGATCCAGCGGATGTTGACAATTTGATCTCTGGTTCCTCTGCCTTTTCTAAAACCAGCTTGAACATCAGGAAGTTCATAGTTCATGTACTGCTGAAGCCTGGTTTGGAGAATTTTGAGCATTACTTTACTAGCATGTGAGATGAGTGCAGTTGTGTGGTAGTTTGAGCATTCTTTGGCATTGCCTTTCTTTGGGATTGGAGTGAAAACTGACCTCTCCAGTCCTGTGGCCACTGCTGAGTGCTCCAAATTTGCTGGCATATTGAGTGCAGCACTTTCACAGCATCATCTTTCAGGATTTGGAATAGCTCCACTGGAATTCCATCACCTCCACTAGCTTTTTGTGTAGTGATGCTTTCTAAGGCCCACTTGACTTCACATTTCAGGATGTCTGGCTCTAGGTGAGTGATCATGCCATTGTGATTATCTTCATCATGAAGATCTTTGTTGTACAGTTCTTCTGTGTATTGTTGCCACCTGTTCTTAATATCTCTGCTTCTGTTAGGTCCATACTATTTCTGTCCTTTATCAAGCCCATCTTTGCATGAAATGTTCCCTTGATGTCTCTAATTTTCTTGAAGAGATCTCTAGTCTTTCCTTTTCTGTTGTTTTCCTCTATTTCTTTGCATTTATCGCTGAGAAAGACTTTCTTATCTCTTTTTGCTATTCTTTGGAACTCTGCATCAGATGCTTATAGCTATCCTTTTATCCTTTGCTTTTCACTTCTCTTCTTTTCACAGCTATTGGTAAGGCCTCCCCAGACAGCCATTTTGCTTTTTTGCATTTCTTTTCCATGGGGATGGTCTTGATCCCTCTCTCCTGTACAATGTCACGAACCTCCGTCCATAGTTCATCAGGCACTCTATCTATCAGATCTAGGCCCTTAAATTTATTTCTCACTTCCACTGTATAATCATAAGGGATTTGATTTAGGTCATACCTGAATTGTCTAGTGGTTTTCCCAACTTTCTTCAATTTACGTCTGAATTTGGCAATAAGGAGTTCGTGGTCTGAGCCACTGTCAGCTCCTGGTCTTGTTTTTGTTGACTGTATAGAGCTTCTCCATCTTTGGCTGCAAAGAATATAGTCAATCTGATTTCAGTGTTGACCATCTGGTGATGTCCAAGTGTAGAGTCTTCTCTTGTGTTGTTGGAAGAGGGTGTTTGCTATGACCAGTGTGTTATCTTGGCAGAACTCTATTAGCCTTTGCCCTGCTTCATTCCATATCCCAAGGCCAAATTTGCCTGTTACAGGTGTTTCTTGACTTCCTACTTTTGCATTCCAGTCCCCTATAATGAAAAGGACAACTTTTTTAGGTATTAGTTCTAAAAGGTCTTGTAGGTCTTCATAAAACCATTCTACTTCAGCTTCTTCAGGGTTACTGATTGGGGCATAGACTTGGATTGCTGTGATATTGAATGGTTTGCCTTGGAAACGAACAGAGATCATTCTGTCATTTTTGAGATTGCATCCAGAACACCACAAATTTCGTGATTTTTTCCCTACTTCTTTTTCCAAATTTAAGTCTTTTTGATGCATATTTTAATTCCAAAAGAAACAATAAAAATGAAATGATTTCAGATTTAACATGTATTTATTCCTTCTTTACAAAGTTGTATTACAGAAAAGATATTTAAAAGGATAAATAGAAATAACAAGAGAAAATAATAAAATACGTGATCATTGGTTCATCTATTTTGAAAATTTCTGAAAGATAAAAAACAAAAAGGAATGGATTGATAGATAAAGTAGAGGAAATCTGAATTCAAAGATGCATAGGAAAGAGGAATTTCTCCACACAAAGGATGAAAAATACCCAAAGTAAAATGTGGTTTATGGACAACTGTCATAGTAACTAATTAAAGGAAAGCATTCTGAGTATCCGGGGCACAATGGCTACCCTCCTACCAATACCATCACTATGCACTGAGGAGCTACACCTGGTAAACACACTGACTGCACTCAGAATGAATGCGGGCTAGAAACAGAGATCAAAGGAAGTCTTAAGAAACATCGTAACAACTGTGCAGAAAGAGATGGGGAAAATGTCCACTTCAGGCTTTATTTAAGGTCAGGACTTACTGCCATTTTGCTCATTGTTTTCTGACTCTTTTGTAGGTCCTTTGCTTATTTCTCTTCTTTTGCTGTCTTCTTTTATAATCCGATGACCTTCTGTGGTGGTATGCTTTGATTATTTTCTCTTTACACTGTGTGTATTTACTGAATATTTTGCATTGTGTTTACCATGAGGCTTACATGAAATACACTTAAAACAGTCTATTTTAAGCTGATAACTTAACTTTGTTGTATACAAAAAATACTACACTTTATTAACTTTGACAATCAAGTTTTTGATATCACAATTTACATCCTTTTACATTGTATATCCATTGTTAAATACTTGTATTAAAGGATATTTTCATAATTCCAGCCAACTTGTTAGTCCAGGAATAAGCAGATAGTGAAGTAGAAGGTGTCCCGAAATTCTTGGTGCAATTTTAAGCTTTAATACAGTGTGCTTGGACTCCAGGACACTGCCACAGAAGTATAAATGCTACAGACACAGAGCATCACTTGAGAGTTTACTTGAATTTCTGAACTCATTTAATTTTGTGAATCTTTAATGTTAAGCTTTTAATTTTGATTTTTTTTTTTTCAGCCCCTCTTGAAGATGGCAAACAATGGGCTGTAACAAAAAATTGAAATTGGGAGCTTGGTGTTTAAAATTTACAAAACTTAATGAATTTAGAAGAAATTCAAGTAAACTCTAAGGTGATGTTTTATAAGTTTGTAGCATTTATACTACAAAGTATCAGAGCTTCAAATTGCACAAAGACTTCAGGAGGATATCTTGTATCTTTATAGACCTGGCCACCTTTTTTTAAAAATAGTCCTTTGCCTGGGTGGGCTGTTTATCTGCTTGAGCACCGAAGTTTCTTTTTTCTAGATTTGGTAAAGGAATTATGAACAACAGCATTAATTCTCCTGTAATAAATTGAAAGGAATTGGACCCTAATAGTATTCTTGCCTGGAAAATCCCATGGACAGAGGAGCCTGATAGGCTGCAGTCCATGGGGTCGCTACGAGTCAGACACAACTGAAGGACTTCACTTTCACTTTTCACTTTAATGCGTTGGAGAAGGAAATGGCAACCCACTCCAGTGTTCTTGCCTGGAGAATCCCAGGGACGGGGAGCCTGGTGTGCTGCCGTCTCTGGGGTCACACAGAGTCAGACATGACTGAAGTGACTTAGGAGCAGTAGCAGCAGCATAGTTATTTTATTTATTTTTACCTTTTAACATTTGTACTACAATAATAAGTAACAGTATTAGTGTCTTCTGAATGTCAGTAAATTTTTAACTTACTGTGTTTTCACTTTCATATGATTTCATATTCCTAAATGTCTTTATCTCTCCTTCAGTTTTAAAGGATAGCTTTATTATTAAAGTATTCATGGTTCATATTTTGGTTTTTTTTTCCCTTTTATTTTAGCATTTTGAACATATCATTTCACTCTTTCCTGGTTTGCAAGGTTTCTGCTGAGCAATATACTGATAACCTTGTGGTGGGGGGAGAGAGGCATAGGTCTCTTAAATATGATGATCTTCTTATCTCTTCTTACATACAAGCTTCTTTCTTTGTCTTTAACTTTTGACGGTTATTGCTATTGTGTCTCATCTCAGTGAAGTCTTCTTTGGATTGAAACTTACTGGAGTATTTTGAGCTTCATGTACCTGAATGCTCATATCTTTCCCCAGATTAGGAAAGTTTTATGCCAGTATTACCTTATAAAAACTTTGTGTTTCTTTCTCTCTTCTCCTTCTGGGATCCACATAATGCACATACTATTTCACTTGATCAAGTCCTTTAAGTCTCACAGGCTTTCTTCATCTTTTCATTCTTTTTTTCTCTGTGACTGGATAATTTCAAATGACTTATCATTGAGTACATTGATTCTTCTGCTTGGTTGAGTCTGCTGCTAAAACACTCTGTTGCATTTTTTTTTTTTTTTTTTTTAAGTTTCATCAATGTATTCTTCAGCTCCAAAATTGTTTGATTCTTTTTTTATGTTTTCTATTTCTCTTGGAACTTCTTATTTTGTTCTTATATTGTTTTCCTGATTTTTAGATTGTTTATCTGTGCTTTTTTATAGCTATCTGAGCTTATTGTGACCTATTATTTTGAATTACTTGTCAGGAAATTCATTGATCTCCATTTCTTTGGGGTCAGTACTGAAAGTTTATTGCATTGCTTTGGTGTTATCATATATCCCTGATTCTTTGTGGGCCCCATTGCCTTGCATAGTTGTCTCATGTTTAAAGAAACTGTCACGTCTTGCAAATTTTATGGATTTTGATAAGTCCCCTGTGAATGAAATCTGAGGTGTACTATTGTTCTGGGATTAGTCATGTGGTATGTAATGTAGAGGGGCAAATGTTGGCTCTGGATCTGAGGGGGCATGATGTCTTGTTGGTTCAGCCAGCTGGGTCCATGACATCACTAACTGCATGATCCTGTGGTAAGACTTGCAGCAGGTTCATGGCTGCCACAGGACTATTGAAGCCTGGTGCCAGTGGTGGCTGAAACTGGTGGTATGCATATCTGAGTGTTGGGGCTGACTGTAGGTGCCTATGTGGTGGCAGGGATGGCTGTATGCCCACATGCAGTAGTGAGTCCCAGAGCCAGCTCTCAAGGAAAGAAAGTAAAACTGAAAGTCACTCAGTTGTGTCTGACTCTTTGTGACCCCATGGCCTGTCCATGGAATTCTCTGGGCCAGAATACTGGAGTGGGTAGCCTTTCCCTTCTCCAGGGGATCTTCCCAACCCAGGGACCAAACCCAGGTCTCCCGCATTGCAGGCAGATTCTTTACCATCTGAGCCACAAGGGAAGCCCAAGAACACTGGAGTGGGTAGCCTATCCCTTCCCCAGGGGATCCTCCTGATCCAGGAATCAAACCAGGGTCTCCTGCATTGCAAGCAGATTCTTTACCAACTGAGCTATCAAGGAAGCCTTAAAGGGTGACTCTGCGTTGGTCAGGAATCAAACCCAGGTTAACTTCTTGGAAGGCAGCTATGCTTACCACTATACCACCAATGCCACGCTATGGAGGAAGTCATGGCCAACTCTAGGTGCATAAGTAGCTATGATGATCCTAGTCATCGATGTGCACTTGTGCAACAGCAGGGGATAGTTGTATGCATGCGTATTGGCATAGGTCTATGAAAGTGCTTGGAACCAGCTCCTGGCACATGAGCAGCTATGGGTGTTTTGGCTGTCAACAAGCACTAATGTGGATACAAGGGCTAGTCTCAAGTATATTCAGGGTGATAGGAGTTGGGGCTGGAAACATGCATGTACTACTGCAGAGGATAGCCCCAGGCATGCCTGGCAGTGAAGTTCAATGACAGTACTTAGGACTGGCTCTGGGTGTTTGGACAGCTTCAGGGACCTACGTTATGAATACATACTCTTGTGGCTATAGGACTGGCTGCAGGTGCATGCATAGCAGTGGGTGTTGACCACAGAGGCCTGGACTAGCATTGTATACTTGTATAACCATGAAGGCCAGGACTGTCTGCTGACATGGATTCCCGGGCCCAAGACATCTGTGGCAGGGCCAGATGGAGTAGCTCTGGCAGGTGGGATGGAGAGGAACTCAAATAGCTGGAGTCTATGAACCCAAAAACTTGTGGGCCCTCCGTTGTGAAGGTTCAGGGAGTGTGCAGCTGCTTTGCTGGCCGTTGTTTTCTTCAGTGGAAAAAGCTGTGGGGTCCTCAGCAGAGCTGTATACTGGGTTCTACAACAGGGTTCTCATGGATCTAAACTCTGGGCATCCACAGCATTGATAAAGGCTCTTGAGATGCTCAGCCGCAAAGGCTGTTGTGGTTCTCTTCAGAGTAGGCCATTGGGAGTTATGGTCACCACCACGTGCTTGATACTGATCACCCCTGCCTTTTTTCCTTGTTCTTTTCAATCTCTGTATGTTTCAGCTGGTCTCAGGATGTGATGAAACTGAGTCAGGTCTTTTGTGCAGTGCCCTAGAAATCTGAGGAAGCTGGTCACTCATTCCATTCACTCTCATTTTCCCAGTGAGGGGAAACTCTTGCTGTCAACAGTCATCTTGGCCATGAATAGTGTCTGCCTTTGGGGGGCGGGGGCTCATCATGCTAAAGAAACTTTTCTTCCTACTCTTTTTGTGTGGTTAGTCACAAGTTTCTTTCCTTTTTTTTTATTTTTTGGCTCTGTTGTGTTGCTGAAGCTCCTTAAGTGGATTCCTGAGTTAGCTCAGAGCTATTGTTGTTGGTGGATAGCTGTCTAATTGTTTATCTTTCTTGAGGGATAGAGGCTAGGATCATCTTCTCCACAATTTTGGTGATTTTAACTCTTTTAAGTTGCATTCTAAGTAAAATGAAGCTAGAATATAGTAGATATAGAACTTTTAAGGTTATGAGAAAAATAAGCTGTGGTTGGAATTATATAATGAGTGTCAGCTCATTGGTTTAGGGGTGTGATTCTCATTTTGTGTGTGAGGGTACTGAATTAAAATTCCAGGTGAGCCTGGCCTTTAAGTTTGGCTTCCCGATGGCACAGACATTAAAGAATCTGCCTGCAGTGTGGGAGTCCTGGGTTTGATCCCACAGTCAGGAAGATCCCCTGGAAAAGGGAATGGCTACCCACTCCTGTATTCTTGCCTGGAGAATTCTATGGGCAGAAGAGCCTGGGGGCTACAGTTCATAGGATCACAAAGAGTCGCGCATTACTGAGCCACTAACATACACACGGAGAATTATATAAGCACCTAAACCATGTCTTGACAGGTTTCCAAGGTGGCTCAGTGGTAAAGAATCCTCCTGCTAATGCAACACATGCAGATTGGATCTTTGGTTCAAGAAGATCCCCTGGAGAAGGAAATGGTGACCCACTGTAGTATTCTTACCAGGAAACTCTTGGACACAGAGGAGCCTGGCAGGGTATAGTTCATGGTGCTGCAAAAGAGTCACATAAGTCTTAGCGACTAAACGACAATAATAACAATTTATGTCCCAAGTGGAACAAAAAATGAAACAAAAACAAGCAAATAAACAACAAAAAACCTTAGACATAAGAATAACCCAGAAAGTTGACCTCTATAGAGCCTTTTTGGAAAAAAAAAAAAAAAAAAAAACAGTGAATGAGAGTTCCTGAAAATAAATAATACATAAATACATTTTGATTTGCAAAATATGATGCCAGAACCACTTATAAACATTTTATTTATAGATTTTTTTTTGCTTTTCTTCTAAAAAACTAGTATAATTTTTCTTTATTCTTGAAATTCAGGAATTTTACCCACAAAACCTGCCCAGAATTTTGTATATGTTTTTAAACTGTAAATTCACATGCTTCCTCAACTTAGAGAAGTTTCTGTCTTATATTTGTTTAATAATATTCTTTTGCCCATCTATTCCTTTTTCTCCTATGATCAATTTTTTCTTTTTTTTGGTCAGTTAACTTTTCTTCAAATGCATCCAAATATCTGACTCTTTTTCTTTATTATTTCTATTACTTAGCATTTATGCCATCTTTGAGATATTTCTTCAATTTTGTCTTCTAAGGCATTAAGATTTTAGTAGTGAATGTTCTTTCCTTTATATAATCTATTGTATTTAAATTTATAAATATATAAAAATATATTTCCTGAAGTTAGCTCTACATTCTGATTAAGTTTTGCTAAGTGATTTTGTTTATTTTGTTTATTCCAATGGCTGTCTGCTCTCTCCAGGAGATCTATCTTTCTATATATTGATTCTAATTTCATTTCCTTTCTCTAATGGCTGAGCCTGTTCATAAGTGCTGCCTCTCTAGGGTTTACTTATCAGAAAACTCTGACAGGAGTCCCACAATTAATGGAAAATATAGAATTCACTGCTACTTCTCAGTGATGGTCAGTTACCAAGGTATGGCTCCTTCACTGTTTGCACTGCCCCTAAGTATTTAAGGGTGGAGAAAATTTTTTTTAAAAAGAAATTTCACCTAAACTTTCTCAATTACAAAAGAGAGAAGTGGATATAGCTTGTAATGTTCACTACTCCGGAACATATATCATATTCAGCTGGACTTGGATAGTTTTGTGAATAATGGGGCTAGAAGGCCTTGGATGATGGGACCACTGTTGATAACCTTTCCTGTCTTTGTGTTATGTTGTGTGCTGAGCCAAGGTGGCCATCCCAGATCCTGCTTCCTCTGTTTGAAAACTGTGTGCTGTTTCTCATTATTTGCACCATCAGGTTGTTGCTGCTGCTGCTGCTAAGTCACTTCAGTCGTGTCCGACTCTGTGCAACCCCATAGACGGCAGCCCACCAGGCTCCCCTGTCCCTGGGATTCTCCAGGCAAGAACACTGGAGTGGGTTGCCATTTCCTTCTCCAATGCAAAAAAGTGAAAAGTGAAAAGTGAAAGTGAAGTCGCTGAGTCTTGTCTGACTCTTAGTGACCCCATGGACTGCGGCCCACCAGGGTCCTCTGTCCATGGGATTTTCCAGGCAAGAGTACTGGGGTGGGGTGCCATTGTTTGGTCATTTATTTCTTAGAGCAGTACTACCCAATAGTGAGAGATGTTAGAAATGTTCTTTGTCAGTAACTGATGTGTTGGCCACAACAACATGAATACATGAAATAGGACTAGTGTGACTGAGGAACAGAATTTTTAATATTTTAAATTTTAATACATTTAATAGCACAAGTAGTTAGTAACTTCCATATTAGTAGTATACTCCTAGAGCATGCTTTAGGATCCATCAGCCCTGTTCCTTTGATGAGCATACAGAAATTGAGGAATTGCCTTGGGCATGTGCATACCTTGGCATTTTTGCGGTTTTCTACCAATCTAACCTTCTTAAATCCAACTTAAATATGAGATGATTTCATTGTGTGAGGTTCAGCTGGTGAATGACAATTACAAAATATTGCTTAGCCATAATCTTTTATCTTGACTCTATTTGTCTCATTCATGCTTTGAAATAGTAACAGACTCTGGGAACTTGCCTGAGTCTTTATGGCCTTGGATTAAGGCCTCAGCCTCTGCTTCTGCTTGATTGGGATACTGACACAGAACTAATCTGCTGTCTGCCCCAGGCTACCTCCATTTCTATCGGTGCAGTTTACAGCAAGGTGTTACCACCTCTGCCTGGCACAGGATACTTGGTAGATGTCTGCTGAGATCATCCTTTGCTAAATCCTCCGGCTTTTTGGTATCTGGATTTTTGAATATCACATCTATTTGAAATGTGGAAGAGGATTTGGCACATGTAATTTAATAGGCACATAATTCTCTGATGTTACTTACTCTGGGATCATTGACCAGAGTCTGAAAAGTGAGCAAAATAGTTCTCCTGCTTTCTTCTGTCTGCATTCAGTAGTGCTAGCTTGTATCCCACCTACTAATGGACACAAGACAAAGGCAAAAACTCCAACATCTGGTATTTTTCTACCAAATACTGTACAGCTTTAGCTATAAGGAATCCAGTGTTTGTGTCCTTGTATTAATCGATGATAGTCCCAATAGTGATTTTACTATTGCATATCATAAATTCCCCAGGATGGATGTATCACTTGCAATAGTTCTTTTTGCAGATATTCATTTTTATATTATTTAGGATTTCTTGTGCTTGAGATGAAGAAGAGATAATAACTGACTTAGGGGAAAATTGAGATGTATAAACTTATTGAAATCTATAAGCCTATAAATGAAAAATTGAGATCCATAAACATAAATTGAGATCATATAAGCAAAGGGCATGAAATGTGGGGGCCCTTGAGCTATGGACTGAATGCTGTCAGGACTCCACCTTCATTATTCATCCTGCTTCTGCTTTGTCAGCCTCATTTTCTTGATTCAATAGTCTCAATGAGCCTGTCACTTCTCAAGCTCACATTTTCCAACTTTGTTGCTATAGAAAAGATATTTTAAAATTTATTCTAAATTAAAATTTTCTGAGAAAATACTCTGCTTGAATCATATCTTCCCACCACCATTCTCTTCCTCTCTCCTGTGACCTCAGAAAGTGTGGCAACTCTTACTAAAACTGTTTATTTTTAGTTTTTAGAAGAGATACAATTTCCCCAAAGGAAGGATTCTATTCCTAGAAAGAAGAGAGGTTTTTATAAGAAATTTATTGAGAAATAAGAAGACTGAATCTGGACTACTTGCTATATTAGACTTCAATCAGAGGTTCTTGCAAAAAGACTATAAAAAAAAAGTGGGACATTTCCATTTAAATCAGACATCTAGAATTTTTTTGTGACCTTATCCTTTCTCTTAGTTGAAAACCTAAAGAATGGAATAGATTTAGGATACAATGTAATCTGTCTCACTTAGCCACCTAAAAGCTGTCTATCCAGGCATTTTTGGTAGTAATAGGGTAATTTTTGCTCTTTGTTCAAAGTCATTGTGAAGTTTCCAGAAAATTCTTTGACTTAAAATGAATATGTAGAGAATTACTGAATTTGCTCTGTGAAACAAACTGTGAAGAATGTAGTCTATAGCTCCAGCCCCACTGGACTCCGTTCACTAGTCAACAGGACTCCCAGCTCTTAATTCTCTCTTTTTCCCAGTTATATCTTTGCCCTTGAGCTTTCTCTGTCTTTGATCTTAGTCAATCTGTAAATCACTCATACAAATGTTGTTGTTGTTGTTTTTCCCACTCCTGTTTTGTTCCTGCTCTTAAATTTGCTAGCTGTAACCTAGCCACCTTAGCCACTTGAAGACTTGCTGCTGCTGCTCTTGCTAAGTCGCTTCAGTCATGTCCGACTCTGTGCGACCCCATAGATGGCAGCCCACCAGGCTCCCCAATCCCTGGGATTCTCCAGGCAAGAACAATGAAGTGGGTTACTTGAAGACTTAGTCTTTGCAATTACTCTTCCTCTTTCCTTTTTCTCTGTTCCTTGTAAGAGGATGTGACTCAAAAACTACACACCCTGGTTCTATTCCTAATTGTCACTTTCAGCCACTTCAATTAGGTTCTGTTCCCATGACTCCACTAACTGTCATGGTCACTGTGCCTAACAGTTTCTCAAATCCATTATTCAATTCTCAGTTCTCATAATACTTGAATGCTCATAAGCATTTATTTGGTCAGTCAATTTATCCTTTTGGAAACATTTTTGTTCACCTGATTTCTGGAACACCAGGCTTACATGTTGTTTCTCTTCTCCACTGTCTTCTCCATAATTCTTTTTGCTAATTCCAATTGTACTTTTTGTTCAAGATTTTGAAGTGGAAAGGACTCAGTACTTTTCTCTTCTTGGTCTATATTCCCTTTGTTACATGATCTCATCTACCTCCATGGTTTAAACAAATTAGTAAACATATATCAATATATTGATGACTTCCAAAGTTACATTCTCTATATCTATCTCTGTATTTCACATCACTTCACAGATACCTAATAGTTATGTTGAATTAATATAACCAGAACCAAATCTCTCAATATGCTTTTCCTTATTCTTCCCAGTTTCACTAAATGACATCACTGTAATCAGTTGTTAAGATTTAAAAATCTTGGAAGCATTTAATGTCATTTCTACCCTCATACCCATACCTAATCCAACAGCATTTGGGATATTTTTAGATTGCTTTCTTAATTTGGAGAAGACTCTTGAGAATCCCTTGGACTGCAAGGAGATCCAACCAGTCCATCCTAAAGGAGATCAGTCCTGGGTGTTCATTGGAAGGAATGATGCTAAAGCTGAAACTCCAGTACTTTGGCTACCTCATGCAAAGAGTTGACTCATTGGAAAAGACTCTGATGCTGGGAGGGATTGTGGGCAGGAGGAGAAGGGGACGACAGGAGGAGATGGCTGGATGGCATCATCGACTCAATGCACAAGAGTTTGGGTGAATTCCAGGCATTGGTGATGGACAGGGAGGCCTGTCTTGCTGTGATTCATGGGGTTGCAAAGAGTTGGACATGGCTGAGCAACTGAACTGATCTGAATCTAATCAATTTTCACCCCTTTCCCATTAACACAGTAAGCTAATCCTCTCTGTTATTCACCTGCACTAATATACTAGACCTCTAATCAATCTCTTTCCCTTTATATCTGATATCTTAAACACTCTCGGTCCACAAGTCATATTGATCTTTTAATTTATAAATAATAACACTCTACTCCTTTCTCAAAACATTCTAATGGCTGATTTTACACATAAATAAACTCCAACTCTCTTCTATAACCTCCAAAGTCTGCATGATATGACTTCTGACCACCTCCCTAATTTTACCTTTTAACCTCTATAAGGTTTTCCATTGGTTACATAACCCCAGTCCCATCGTTCTTGTTCTTTCCCTCACTTGCAAAATTTCTTTCCCAGGAATGAGATCCTTTGTGATTGCTCTTTCTTTGTTTGAAACCATTATTCCTCAGATGATTTTTTTTTCGGGACTTGCTTCCTTCATCAATGTCTCTATTCAAATGTTGTGTCTCCAGAGGTTTCACCCGACCACCCTATGTAAAACAGAGGCCAACTCCCAATCCATTCCTTTACCGAAGAATTCTCCAGTCTATTAAGCATAAATTGTAACAGCTGCCAAATGTACATCCCCTTACTGCTTGGGATAAGCAGACAATGTCTGGTGAGACTGTGTCTTCCTGTCCTCAGGCCACTACCAGTTCCTTCTGATGAAAAACAGCCTTAGCTCACTTAATTCAATGTGCTGTTGAATACTGTTATTATATGTTATTTACCATTACATTAATGAGTTTGGAAAGCACACTGTTTTGGCCTGCCTTATTTCTTATTGCACTTCTTAGTTTAAAAGACTCAGACAAGTGCAATTGTATTATGAGTTTACATATGTAATTGTCTACTGTCCATTGTCTGGTGTCACCTGTACTCTAAAAAAGAGGGACTTCATCTGATTTGTAAATCTCTGCAGTTCAAATGAGAATTTCTTTTTACTTGGTACAGTGAAATTTAACATCTTTGGTGAATAATTCTATAAGATTTGACAAAGACATAAAATCATAGAGCAGCCTTAGAAAAGGTTGTGGCCAGATCCTCTCTTCACCTTAAGCCTCTGTCAACCACTAATCCTTTTTCTGTTTCAAAAGTTCTGCCTTTTCCAGAATGTCATACAAATGGAATCTTCAGTTCAGTTCAGTACAGTCACTCAGTTGTGTCCGACTCTTTGTGACCCCATGAATCGCAGCATGCCAGGCCTCCCTGTCCATCACCAACTCTCCTAATTCACTCAGACTCACATCCATTGAGTCAGAGATGCCATTTGGCCATTTAGCCATCTCATCCTCTGTCGTCCCCTGCTCCTTCTGCCCCCAATCCCTCCCAGCATCAGAGTCTTTTCCAATGAGTCAACTCTTTGCATGAGGTGGCCCAAGTACTGGAGTTTCAGCTTTAGCATCATTCCTTCCAAAGAAATCCCAGAGCTGATCTCCTTCAGAATGGACTGGTTGGATCTCCTTGCAGTCCAAGGGATTCTCAAGAGTCTTCTCCAACACCAAAGTTCAAATGCATCAATTCTTTGGTGCTCAGCTTTCTTCACAGTCCAACTCTCACATCCATACATGACCACTGGAAAAACCATAGCCTTGACTAGATGGACCTTTGTTGGCAAAGTAATGTCTCTGCTTTTGAATATGCTGTCTAGGTTGGTCATAACTTCCCTCCAAGAAATAAGCGTCTTTTAATTTCATGGCTGCAGTCACCATCTGTAGTGATTTTGGAGCCCCCCAAAATAAAGTCTGACACTGTTTCCACTGTTTCCCCATCTATTTCCCATCAAGTGATGGGACCAGATGCCATGATCTTCGTTTTCTGAATGTTGAACTTTAAGCCAACTTTTTCACTCTCCACTTTCATTTTCATCAAGAGGCTTTTTAGTTTCTTTTCACTTTCTGCCATAAGGGTGGTGTCATCTGCATATCTGAGGTTATTGATATTTCTCCTGGTTCTCTTGATTCCAGCTTGTGTTTCTCCCGCCCCAGCGTTTCTCATGATGTACTGTGCATAGAAGTTAAATAAGCGGGGTGACAATATACAGCCTTGACTTACTACTTTTCCTATTTGGAACCAGTCTGTTGTTCCATGTCCAGTTCTAACTGTTGCTTCCTGACCTGCATATAGGTTTCTCAAGAGGCAGGTCAGGTGGTCTGGTATTCCCATCTCTTTCAGAATTTTCCACAGTTGATTGTGATCCACACAGTCAAAGGCTTTGGCATAGTCAGTAAAGCAGAAATAGATGTTTTTCTGGAAACCTCCTGCTTTTTCAATGATCCAGTGGATGTTGGCAATTTAGTCTCTGGTTCCTCTGCCTTTTCTAAAACCACCTTGAACATCTGGAAGTTCATGATTCACATATTGCTGAGGCCTCGCTTGGAGAATTTTGAGCATTACTTTACTAGCATGTGAGATGAGTGCAATTTTGCAGTAGTTTGAGCATTCTTTGGCATTGCCTTTGTTTGGGATTGGAATTAAAACTGACTTTTTCCAGTCCTGTGGCCACCGCTGAGTTTTCCAAATTTGCTGGCATATTGAGTGCAGCACTTTCACAGCATCATCTTTCAGGATTTGGAATAGCTCAATTGGAATTCCATCACCTCCACTAGCTTTGTTTGTAGTGATGCTTTCTAAGGCCCACTTGACTTCACATTTCAGGATATCTGGCTCTATGTGAGTGATCACACCATCGTGATTTTCTTGGTCATGAAGATCTCTTTTGTACAGTTCTTCTGTGTATTCTTGCCACCTCTTCTTAATATCTGCATCTGTTAGATCCATACCATATCTGTCCTTTATCAAGCCCATCTTTGCATGAAATATGCCCTTTGTATCTCTAATTTGCTTGAAGAGATCTCTAATCTTTCCCATTCTGTTGTTTTCCTCTATTTCTTTGCGTTGATCACTGAAGAAGCCTTTCTTATCTCTTCTTGCTATTCTTTGGAACTCTGCATTCAGATGCTTATATGTTTCCTTCTCTCCTTTGCTTTTTGCTTCTCTTCTCTTCACAGCTATTTGTAAGGCCTACCCAGACAGCCATTTTGCTTTTTTGCATTTCTTTTCCATGGGGATGGTCTTGATCCCTGTCTCCTGTACTGTGTCATGAACCTCCGTACATAGTTCATCAGGCACTTTATCTATCAGATCTAGGCCCTTAAATTTATTTCTCACTTCCACTGCATAATCATAAGGGATTTGATTTAGGTCATACCTGAATGGTCTAGTGGTTTTCCCCACTTTCTTCAATTTCAGTCTGAATTTAGCAATAAGGAGTTCATGATATGAGCCACAGTCAGTTCCTGGTCTTGCTTTTGCTGACAGTATAGAGCTTCTCTGTCTTTGACTGCAAAGAATATAATCAATCTGATTTTGGTGTTGACCTTCTGGTGATGTCCATGTGTAGAGTCTTCCCTTGTGCTGTAGGAAGAGGGTGTTTGCTATGACCAATGCATTTTCTTGGCAAAACTCTATTAGTCTTTGCCCTGCTTCATTTCGTATTCCAAGGCCAAATTTGCCTGTTACTCCAGGTGTTTCTTGACTTCCAACTTTTGTATTACAGTTTCCTATAATGAAAGGATATTTTCTGGGGGTGTTAGTTGTAAAAGAACTAAATGGAATCTTAGTTATTTGCAAATATTTTCCTTCTACCTTATGGCTTGTCTTTTCATTCTCTTAATATTTTCATTTGAAATGTAGAAAATGTTAATTTTGATGAAGTCAAATTTGTAATTTATCTAATGAGTTGGACTTTGGTGTTGTATCCAAGGTCTGTTACTCAAAGACTCTCACCTATTTACTCTAAACATTTTTTCCTAATTTTTCATCTGGAAATTTTACATGGTTTAGGTTATTCAAGTTTCTTTTTGTGTGTGTGTGTGTGTGAAATTTGGTGATTTGTACCTTTCAAGGATTTTGTTTTTCATTTTATCTGTATTGATGGATTTTTACCATTAAATACGCATATTATCCCCTTACTTTTCTTATAATATCTGTAGTATCTACAATTATTTTCTTTTTTATCTCATGTTGCTTGTTTGTTTGCTTTGTTTTTTCCTGATCAGAATGTTTGGGATATTAATCCCTTTTAAACCTATTTTAAAATATTTTATTGATCTTTTCAAAGGGACATCTTTTGATTTTATTAACTTTTTTCTATTTTCTGAGAATGTTATTTTTATTCTTTTGTATGTGTATTATTATTATTCCTGGCTACATTTCATAGACCATTATTGGGAGAGGTAGCTGTCGGGTCAGTCTAGTGAGAAGACTAGCTTTGGGTTTTATTGTTACTATTGATTATCCCCAGTGAGGCACCTATTTTCAACTCCTCTAACCTTACCTTATGTTTAAAGGGTGCGATGGTTTGTCAGAAGAATTTTCTCAGTGATTTTGCTCCACCCTCAGTTTAAGGCTTCCCTGTGTGCCTGTACCTCTGAGAGATTCTCTCTCCTTTGTCTCTCCCCTTACAACATTGCATTTCTGTTCCTTGTTCCTCAATATTTGGTAGCCTGATGTAGGGTGGGAAGCAGATAGGTGTTACAGTTGCTCTGATTTAGTTTTGTCTTAAAAAGCTCCTGTGATCTCTCTCCTTCCCTTAGTGGTAAAAGACTATGCTCAAAATTATTAATTGATTTCCTCCAAAAGGGAAAGATGACTTCCTCCTCCTCTCTCTCTTTCCTTTATATTTTCCTACTGCAGTGAGTCTGTGCCTTGGGAATGACAGAACTGACTCTCACCTATTTACTCAAGTGTTTTTTTTTTCCCCTTCTTAGAGGACAAAAGTTTATGTGCGATTATGCTACAGAGCAAGCCTGTGTGCCACAGCTACTGAGTCCATGCTCTAGAACCCACTTGCTGCGACTAGAGAAAACATACACACAATAGTGAAGACCCATCACAGTAGAAAATAATTAAATAAATCGAGTTTTTAAAAAGGAAAATGCAAAGATATTTCTATTAATATAAAATCCTGGGCATACATCAGGAGACAATATGATCTCAAAGTATATATGTTCCTTGATGTTCATTGCAACACTGTTTGCAATAGCCGAAACATAAAAGTAACCTAAATGTCCATCGATAGAGAAAAGAAGCTATGGTACATATATACAATGGAATATTACTCAGCTGTTAAGAAGAATGAAATAATGCTATTTACAGCAGCATGACCTAGAGATTATCACACTAAGTGAAACAAATCAGACAGCTAAGGATAAATATTGTATAATATCTTTTATATATGAAATATAAAAGGAAATGATACAAATTAACTTACAAAACAGAAAGAGGTTCACAGACTTAGATAATGAACTTATGGTTGCAGGGGATCAGTGACAGTTAGGGAGTCTGGGATGGGCATGTACATACTGCTATGTTTAAAATGGATAACCAAAAAGGACTTATTGTATACTACTTGGAACTCTGCTCAATATTATGTGGCAGCCTGGATAGAAGGGAAGTTTGGATACATATATATGTATGATTGAGTTCCTTCTCTGTTCACCTGAAACTATCACAACAATATTAATTGCCTATATCCCAATGTAAAATAAAAAAGTTTTTTTTTTTTAAGTTAAACACAGAGTTATCATTTTTGAAAAGTTCAAGTGGGATTATATGATTATTTGAGTTCTGAATCACGGAAGGAGTATTTATCTGGCCTTCTGCCCTTTTCTCTGGTCTTCTGCCTTGTCCCTACTCCTTCCCTTGAACACTTCATGAAGAGCCACAGAGACTATCTCAGTGGGTATGCATTTCTCTTGTGTATGAATCTTCCAGGCTCTATTATCTTTATACCAGCCCAGACTTGGCCTTTAACAATTCATTAATAATTGCAGTTGAATTGTTCTTATCAGTTGTTTGCTGATCTCAACTTTCCCCCATGCTCTTCTCAGGTCAGTCATTTCGTCCTTCTCTTTATGGATGTACTTATATTTCTTTACATTTCAGGTAAGTTATTCATCCTACAACTCTCACTCTTGGACAAATTCAAGAAAAGTATGATTTTAGATAATTTTGGCTTTTAAGAATTTTTATTAGGCCAGAACAACTTTTCAACTTCCTACATCCTGGGTGGAATCTATCAATGAGGGTATTTCTTGAACAGATGAGGTAAGTTTAATCTAGTTACTGTCATTTTTTTTTTTTTTTTTTTTTCTGGAAAAACACACTTTCTCCTATTTGGGATACTGTTGTAGTTATTTATCCACACTAGGTCCTCAAGATTTGGGGGGAAATGAGCATTCAAAAATATATAAACAGAGATTTCTATATTTTGTAGTGATAAAAAATTAATTCTACACTAGGCCTTCTATATGAGTTTCCCACTGCTTCTGTAATAAATCATCACAAACTTAGATGGCTTAAAACAACACAATTTTTTTCTTATCATTCTGGGGTCAGAAGTCCAAAATGGGTGATTAAGTTGGCATTCCTTCTGGAAGCTCTATCAGAGAACTGTTTCTTTGCCTTTTTTAGCTTCTAATGAAAGTAGGATTTGACAAAGGATATATAATTCTGCATCCTTTGTCAGATTTCTGTCTCTCAAGACTCTGATCTTCCTTTTTTTATTTTCCTATGAAGACTTTGAAATTACACTGTGCCTGTCTAGGTAATGTAGGGTAATCTCCCTATCTACAGATCATTAATTTATTTATATCTGTCAATTCCCTTTTGCCATGTGTGTGTTGTGTGCCCAACTCTTTGTGACACCATGGACTATAGTCCTCCAGTCTTCTCTTCTCTGTCCATGGAATTTTACAGACAAGAATACTGGAGTGGGTTGCCATTTCCTGCTTGAAGGGATCTTCCCAACCCAGGAATAAAACCCACATCTCTTATGTCTCCTGTATTGGCAAGCAAGTTCTTTACCGCTAGGGCTACCTGGGATGTCCCTTCCCAAATATATTAGTTGCTCATTTGTGTCCAATATTTGAAACCCCATGGACCATAACACACCAGGATCCTCTGTCCATGGAATTCTCCAGGCAAGAACACTGGAGTGGGTAGCTGTTCCATTCTTTAGGGGATCTTCTTGACCCATGTATCAAACCCTGATCTCCTGCATTGGAGGCAGATTCTTTACTGTCTGAGCCACCAGTCATGTGTGGCAATATATTCAAAATTCTCAGGACTAGTTCACAGACATCTTTAGGGAAACATTATTCAGCTTATCATACCATACATAACTATGAAATGATCTAAAATATTCGACCCAACCAAATGAAGATACTTGCAAGAGGCAAGGTAGAACTAGACCTCTGAGTGAGATCTCATAGATGCACTTTTTGGACAGAGGTAGGGGAAGGGAGAACCCAAGCAGATCTGAATTTAAAGAGAGAACTGGGGTCTTCTTCCTTGTTTCTTGTCTAGCTTCTTTCTCTTATCTGTTCCCTCTTAATGTCCCTTCACCTAATTGTATGTGTTTCTATTTCAATCTGTACCTCCCTAACATTCTTTCTCATTACAGGCTTTGTACTGCATCAAGATATATATTTTAGGATTTATTGCATTTATAACTAAAGGATGTGTTGCATATTCTAAATGTTCAAAGTAAGGACAGTGAAGATGTTAATTCTATAGGTTTAAAAGTTAATCTAAATGAATCTATTTTAAATTTTGTTGTAGATCTCAATTGATATTCCGCTCCTTAAGTCTATAGTCCTTCATAGAAGAAAATAAAGATATTTACCTGGTTAAAAGAGGTTTTAAATATACATGTGAGACCAATCCAATTTCAACAAGTGGTTAATTTTTTCCAGATTTAATAAAATCAATTTCATCAGGTCAGGCTGCATTTAATGTACTGTATATAAAATCACATAAATAGACTAGCATTAATATCAAATGTAAATTTAAGAATATAAAATTCATGAACTAAATTTATTCTATTAGCAATTAAAATATAAAAACAATTCTTTCAGGATTTGCTCAATTGCTTAAATTATACTTCTTTGTAATATGCCTGTAATGATTTTGACTTTTGTAGCACTATTTCTGGGTTCCCATAAAAGCAGTGACTTTGAATTATCCTTCTCTTAGCAAATTTTCTTGCCTAAGCAAGAAGTGCCAGTTAGAAATCATTCACAGACCCTATAGCTGTCATTTGCTTTTCACCAATGGAGATTTCATTAACATACTCAATTTCCTGTGAATCTTTTTTTCCCCCCATGAAAATACTTACCATTCCTTTAACACTTGCAGTGATGATATTAAGTGTGCAGGCTCTGGAGGTAGACTGCCTGGGTTTTAATCTCCATTTGAAACCTTTCTAGCTTTGTAATCCTGGACATATTATTTAAATTCATTCTGCTTCAGTTTCTTAACTATTTCTGTTTCTTAACTATTTCTTAACTATATCTGTTTCCTAACTATTCATCTGTTTGTGAGGTGGCTGTAAGAATTAAATAACTTACTTTTGTAGAAATACTTAGAATCATATCTCATACATAATAAAAGTTCAACAAATGGTCAATTTAGTTCAATCACTTGGTCTTGTCCAACTCTTTGCGACTCCATGGACTGCAGAACTCCAGGCTTCCCTGTCCAGAACCAACTGCCAAAACCTATTCAAACTCATGTCCATCGCATCAGTGATGCCATCCAACCATGTCATCCTCTGTCGTCCCCTTCTCCTCCCACCTTCAATCTTTCCCAGCATCAGGGTCTTTTCCAATGAATCGGTTCTTTGCATCAGGTGGCCAAAGTATTGGAGCTTGAGCTTCAGCATCAGTCCTTCCAATGAATATTCAGGATTGATTTCCTTTAGGATGGACTGGTTGGATCTCCTTGCAGTCCAAGGGACTCTCAAGAGTCTTATCCAGCACCATAGTTCAAAAGCATCAATTCTTCAGCGCTCAACTTTCTTTATAACCCAACTCTCACATCCATACATGACTACTGAAAAAACCATGTCTTTGACTAGATGGACCTTTGTTTCTGCTTCTTAATATGCTTGGTCATACCTTTTTATTCCAAGGAGCAAGCGTTTTTTAATTTCATGCCTACAGTCATCATCTGCAGTGATTTTGGAGCCCCAAAGAATAAAGTCTCTCACCTTTTCCATTGTTTCCCCATCTATTTGCCATGAAATGATGGGACCTGCTGCCAAGATCTTAGTTTTCTGAATGTTGAGCTTAAAGCCAACTTTTTCACTCTCATCTTCCACTTTCATCAAGAGACTTTTTAATTCTTCTTCACTTTGTGCCATAAGGGTGGTGTCATCTGCATATCTGAGGTTATTGATATTTCTCCCAGTAATCTGGGTTCCAACTTGTGCTTCATCCAGCCCAACATTTCGCATGATGTACTCTGCATATAAATTAAATAAGCAGAGTGACAATATATAGCCTTGATGTTCTCCTTACCCGATATGGAATCAGTCTGCTTTCCATGTCCAGTTTTAACTGTTGCTTCTTGATTTGCATATAGATTTCTCAGGAGGCAGGTCAGGTGCTCTGGTATTCTCATCTTTAAGAATTCCCCACAGTTTGTTGTGATCCACACAGTCAAAAGCTTTGACATAGTCAATAAAGAAAAAAAAAAGTAGATGTTTTTCTGGAACTCTCTTGCTTTTTTGATGATCCAGCAGATGTTGGCAATTTGATCTCTGGTTCCTCTACTTTTTTAAAATCCAGCTTGAAGATCTCTAAGTTCATGGTTCATGTACTGTTGAAGCTTGGCTTGGAGAATTTTGAGCACTACTTTGCTAATGTTAAGTATCACTATTGTTCCTCCTGTGACCACTACTGATATTATTGTAACCACCACAACTCTCCTTTGAGTCAATATTTCTAATCACCTTTGAATCAATATTTCTAATCACTACACTTCTATCAAGTATGATTTTGTTTTCCACTTGAGACACAACTAAAGATCAAAGATGTTAAATAACTTTTTTGAACTGCAAATACATTGTCAAGTTGGGATTTGAATACGGCTCTATCCATTTTATTCTACAAAGACTTGCTTTTCCCTCAATATTGATGAAAGGATAGATGCACCTGAATGGTTAAATATATCCTTCATCCTCAGGAAGTGTAAGTAATGATTTGAAAAGGGTCCCTACTGCTCAAAAGGCAAAGGTATGGCTTCTAATACAGGAACGTTGCCTGGCAGCAGGTTCTTCTCTAAATTCGGACACCCTTGGCAGAGCTTTGTAATGGCAGGTGGGGACAGTGCGCAGCAGCTGTTTTGACAGCCTGGTGAGAGGATCTGGTGCCATATGCCAAAATTGGGGTACAAGCACAGCCTCTTTGGTTGCCTGTATTCATATCCATCTGTTGCAGTGGCGTTTTGCCGAATCCTAATAAAGGAACCAACGAAAGAGGATTTTCTGAAAAAGAACTTTTTTTTTAATTTCTCCCTTCAGCATGTGGCCATCTGGCTGGAGCATGGAGATACCCTGGTTTTATAGAGCCTGCTTACAAAGTCACGCTGAACTTTTATTTCACAGAAATGTCTGATTGATGAGAATTTCTGGAAGATACACAGCTTCAATCAATTTTCAGATGTTTCAAAATATTTGCCTTAAAATAAATAGGCGAGGAATTAAAGTATTTAAATTCTGTTAAATAGTATTTACATATTATTTCATCTTCCCAATGATTTTAAGAATCAAGAACTAATATCTTCCTTTACAGATAAGAAATCTCAGATTCTGAGAAGTCTTTTACTTGGACAGTGTCATCACATAGTCATGAGAGGTTGAATTGGGACTGGAATGCAGGTTTTTATGATCTTTAGGAGCATGTTGGTTCCCGTAGCCATGATGACTCTCCACAGCTGGATCCACAAGGAGCCATAATCTGTATTTTTCCAGAGTCTTGTTTCTTACATTTTCTGCTCTAACTTTCCACACAAACTCAATTTCCCATATGAATGATTGCTAGTATTTATAGCTATTTTAGAAGATAAGTTTACTGAATAAAAGTTGGTCCTGACTCTAATAGCTTTTTTCAAAATAAACAGGAGTGAAAACCCTTGCTGCCTAGATACCATAAGACATCCTTTGAAGTCTGTGGATTTCTTTTACCATTAAATTAAGACTGTGTTTTTATATAAACATGTTGGTAGGTAAGATGGACGGGTGTGAATATGTGTGTATAAGGTAAAAATTTTTAATGAGAATCAAAGGTAAAATAAATCCATATAATCTATATCCTAATTGGGTTCATAAGCCTGAACAATAGTGAAAAATTAGCCTGAGACATACTTTGTCAGGCTTGAATAATTCAAGTCTCTGTAAGAAGGTAAGGCAGACAATGCTGAAACTATAGAACTGTCACTGTCCAATATATCCAGTACAAGTGGATATTGAAATTTAAATTAACCGAAATTAAATACAATTTTAAAATTCATTTCCTCAGCTGCACTATCCATATTTCAAATGCTTAGTAGTCATATATTGGACAGTGCAGCTATAGAGTATTTTCTATATTGCAGAAAGTTACATTCTACAGTAGTGCTGTGGATTTTCAGGTTGTTTAGACTTTATGCACTAAGCGTATTAGCTTCTTGGTTATTGCGGGATAATATTGGAGCAGTGGATCATTTTCAGACAGTACAAAAGTGGAGATGGTACATAAAAATTATTCTGCCTTAGCACTTTTCAAGGGCAATTCTTTCTGTTCCATCCTTACAGCTCCAAGTTGGTTTTTTTTTTTTTTTTTTTTTGTATGGACAAGGGATAAAGGGATATTAAAGGGATATTAAAGACTGGTTTTCTCTTTCCCTATTAGCTAAATAAAATTTTAAAAATGATTAAAATACATTATATGATAACATACACCGATTTATCTGTTTCCTAAAGATAAATGTTTATTTAGCATGGCCTTTAAAGGAGATGAGCAAAATAATGGAATTCAATAGCATCTTAGTTCAGGGTGCTATAAAAAATCACAATAGACTGGGTGACCTGAGCAACATTAATTTATTTCTCTCAGATCTGGAATCTGCAATGACTAAGATCAACGTGCTAGCAGAACTAGTGTCTGATAAGGGGTCACATCTTTGTTGTTGAAGTCCACTTTTTCCCCGTATCCTTGCATGGTGGAGGGCAGAGAGAGAGCCACATTCTGCTGCATCTTTTCATATAAGGGCAGTAACACCATAACAAGAGCTTCACCCTCATGATTGTCTGGCACACTTCTGAGACCATTTCACATCGCTTTCCATTTGCTCGTTTTGCCACCCTACTCTTAAGCTTTCCTAATTTCTGGATCCCACACCTCAGTTCCCACAATCTGTCCAGGTCCTCTACGTTGGCAAGGGAATTTGTGTTTTACCAGTTTAACCTGACAATTTTAAGGCTACTTGATCCTAAATTGAACTTCATAATCAAGAAGAGGTGTGCTACCTTAACACTTAGACTCATCAGATGATGAGTCCTAGCATTGTCCAGCCTTTTCTTAAGCCCCCTACTTGACATGGAAGATGAATGGGAAGCATAATTCAATATCTGAAACTGTGGATAATAGAAGATAAAGGACTTGATTTGGGGAGGAAATTGAATGTCAGCAATGGAAGTAAACAAAGATTTCAGATTTAACCTGCAATAGTTGATGGACATGACTGCAATGACTTTGAGGAAAAGAACATGATGCCAAAAGAGTCATAAAATGGAGAAAAAAAAATATTTCTCTGAAGTTCTTTGCCTGCAGTTTACCCAAGGCAACTATTTTCCCATCACCTATCTAGTTATGCCACTTTTAATTTAGATAGTTAGCCACTGAGCCTCATTAGACAATAAACAATGGAAGGAGATGCTCAAGACATTTCCCCTGACTACAAAAGATGCATTAACATTTTGACTGTTGAAAACCAAGCAGGAAAGGGTGTCTGATGCACATTCAAGTTTTAGGTTGACGTTCCCAAGGATGATTTCCTCTCAATTTTATTTCAAAGATTGGTTGAGCTATACAATAAAGAAGTTGGAAATCAAAATTGTCTTGGTCCTATAGTGAGATAAATGAAGACTTCAAATGAAATGTCTTCTTTATCTATTACTGTTAGGTAAAGTTTCCCACATCTAAATGAGCATCACTGAAAAGCTCAAGAAAGTCACGTGGTCCTGCTAGACTGTGGAAGTCCACAATTCAAGAGAACTTTCGAGTCTCTCCCATGTGCAACACACTTTTATAGGGTACCTGTGTTTAAAGGCTTTTGGTGTGTGTACCATTACATCCCTGAAATGTTTTTAATGGTTAAAGGACAAAGGGCAAAGTATTGATTTTGATATTATAAATTACATTGTTTTAGAAATATTATCTTCTGGGAATAAGTAATAAAAAAATAAAGCAAGAAGAAATTAGTCTTCCTGATGAATCTCCTTGTGAGATTTACTTGTGTGACTTACACTTATTTTTGACACAGAAAAAATATCAATGCTAAATGCAGACAATATGGTAAAGAGAGACTTATGGAAAACTAAATAATAGATTGAATACTAGAAAGGACTGCTCACATGAGGTATATAGATGGTAGCTTTAAATACAAACTTGTAAATATATATTCTATGCACATTCATTGTTTATCACCATATGAAAAGTCTGGAACATGGAGTAGCTCGACGTTTTGTACATCTTGCAAACTTTTGCTTCTTAGAATAAAAACTTGTTGTTCTCTTGGCCTTGGGCCCACTCTAACTTCTGCAAGAATGATTAGCAATCAATGAAACAATAGCTGTTTATGAAAGTGATGTTGGAGAGCTACATGAATAACTCACAGGCTAGGCAGCTCCAGAGTCGCAATCAGATGCAAAGGTGATTTACTATTTCTGCAAGATGTTCTAACTGCATTAATCTTGGCTTGAAACTCAGTTACTGCAGAAAGTGACACAAGATATAAGTAGTTTAAGTCAAACACTGGAATAGAGTACTGTCAGACAACTTCCAGAGGCTCCAATGAATCATCCTGCTACTTATTTTGAGCAGCCACACAAATATAACAAGAAGGTAAGAAGCAATACCTTGGTGGCAGGTCTTGGATTCATTTAGATGTTTCATTTTTGTTGTTGTTGTTGTTGTTAGTACCCATAAAATTAGCATCCTTAAAATAAGACAAGTGAAAGGAGAAGAGGAGATAGGGGTGAATGATGTCATCTATGCTATGCTAAGTCAATTCAGTCGTGTCTGACTCTGTGTGACCCCACAGACGGCAGCCCACCAGGTTTCCCCATCCCTGGGATTCTCCAGGCAAGAACACTGGAGTGGGTTGCCATTTCCTTCTCCAATGCATGAAAGTGAAAAGAGAAAGTGAGTCGCTCAGTCATGTCCGACTCTTAGCAATCCCATGGACTGCAGCCTACCAGGCTCCTCCGTCCGTGGGATTTTCCAGGCAAGAGTACTCACTCTGCTAAGGTCATTGCATTGTATAACTCAAGGGACAACACTCCTCCTGGATTGGGCAACATGGCATTTTAAAACAGGTTGGCGCATTAATCTGGCATTATGACACTCCCCCACACCATGTTCTTAAACTTAACTGTTTTATCTTGTCTTGCAGACCCACCTGTGTCTCCCAAATATGTTGTAACTTTTCATATTTCTCTACTTTTCATTGGAAAGTGTGTGGGTGAATTTGTTCATGTGCACATGCATGTGAATATGATGTGGGGAAGTTATCCTTAACACTGACCTCACAGTTCCACTTGAATGAATGGGACATCACAAAAGAAAGACTTCTGACACATCTTCACCTCTTACCCACACCTCTCTGTCTCACTGAGAGGAAAGGAGTGTAGTGCAAGTGATTGTAATGGGCTACATAACTTAACACACCATAAATTGTGAAATATATTACATTGGGGGAAAGGCTCTCTCATAAGCCAGAAACAAGAAGACAGAGTTTTATGAAATTCTGTCCCCCATTGCCAGTGTATCAACTAAACCCAAGAAGGGTTCTGCACCAGTGGAACAACAACTCATCCATGGATGACACTTATTCTAGGATAAGCAAGAGAAAGGGGCTTTATCAGTGGAGAAACACACAGATTACTTGCCTCTTTGTGCTCTGGATTTGTACTGCTTTTTGTTTACAATATTATCTGAAAAACCTGCTACCCTGAACCTGGAACTTGAGATATGTGGGATGATATAGTATCTTAGATCATGAGAAAACTTCTCCTAGTACTATGGAAATTTAAATGGTTTCAACTTTAGCTGGGAGAAGGGTGCACTTCCAAATTCTAGCTATCTTGTCTGAACAACATATGATCATATTTGGACAATTTTTAATATTAAATAATTATTTCTAGGGGAAAGTGAAATATTTATCTAATCAGTAGATTTGGGAAATAAAAGCAGGGATGTGTGGCTAAGCACATTCTGGTTTTTGTTTTCCTATAGACTCAAGTGTCTCCTTGGATATAGGGATTCTTTCCTCATGCATGAACTTTATTTTTCAGATGATACTGTGTTTTCTATAAGTTTTTAGTTATCTATTCCTAGTAACTTAATATTTACTGTATCACAATTTTGTGAACCAGTCATCCAAGATTTGGCTTATCTTTTCCTTCACTATCTCATAAGTGTTGAAATCAAATACTTGCCAGGGATGCCATCATCTCAAGGTTAGTTGGGGAAGGATCCAATTCCCAGCTCACTCGTGTCACTACTGGCTGTTGGCCAGAAACTATTCTCAAGTCCTTTCTATGTGTGTTTCTCCAGTTATGGCATCCAGTCCTATCACTTCACGGCAAACAGATGGGGTAAAAGTGGAAACAGTGGCAGACTTTATTTTCTTGAGCTTCAAAATCACTGCAGATGGTGCCTGCAGCCTTAAAATTAAAAGATGATTACTCCTTGGAAGAAAAGCTAAGAGAAACCTAGACAATGTATTAAAAAGCAGAGACATCACTTTGTGGACAAAGGTCTGTATTGTCAAAGCTATGGTTTTTCCAGTAGTCACGTATGGATGTGAGAGTTGGACCATAAAGAAGGCTGAGTGTAGAAGAACTGATGCTTTTGAAGTGTGGTGCTGTAGAAGACTCTTGATAGTCTTTTGGGCAGCAAGGAGATCAAACCAGTTAATCCTAAAGGAAATTAACTCTGATTATTCATTGGAAGGACTGATGCTGAAGCTGAAGCTCCAATACTTTGGCCATCTGATACAAACAGCCGACATTGGAAAAGACCCTGATGCTGGGAAACATTGAGGGCAGGAGGAGAAGGGGAAGATAGAGAATGAGACGGTTGAATGGCATTATCAACTCAATGAACATGAGTTTGGGCAAACTCTGGGAGATAGTGACAGACAGGCATGCTGGCATGCTGCAGCCCATGGAGCTGCAAAGAGTCAGACATGATTTAGTGACTGAAAAACAATGTGTGTTTCTCCATAGGATAGCTCTCAATAAGGCATCTTGTTTTATCCCAGTAACCAAGCAGAGAAGAGCCAGGAACAGAAATAATTGAATAAGAGCAGATGCAAGTCAGGGCTTCTTTATAACTGAGTCTAAGAAGTGATATCTTATTCTTGCTGTACTCTACTTATTAGAAGCAAGCCACTCTCCAGGTCCTGTTCCAGGGGAGGGGACTATACAAGGGCTTGAAAACCAGGAATATACTGGATGTATACCAGAATCAGTAGGAGCCCTATCGAATGTTGTCTACCACATGAGAGTATCAGAAAGTGTCTCATGGTCACACATCTACATTACTTTCTTCAGTATAGTCTGTATCAGGAATAAAGCTGATATTTCTATCTTTATCTACGCATCTCCAAGTCTTTGGAGATAATATCAGGTGCATTCAGGGTGGTATGGCTGTAGACTTATTTGCATTCAGAATGAGTGTCAGCACCTTTGTCTTTTCTTTTCCTCTTCCTGAGCTTCCCTGGTGGCTCAGACGGAAAAGAATCTGCCTGAAAAACAGGAGACCTGGATTTGATCTCTGAGTTGGGAAGATCCCCCTAAGAATGGAACAACTACCCACTCTAATATTCTTGCCTGGAGAATTCCATAGAGAGAGGAGCCTGGCAGACTATAGTCCATGGGGTTTCAAAGAGTCAGACACGACTGAGTGACTTTTACTTTTCCTCTTCCTAGGTCTTTTCTTCCTCACCCACACTTATAAAACTTATTAGCTTTTTTTCAAGATTCAGCCTCAACTTCATTGTGTTTAATAAACTTATACAGAGTGAAGTAAGCCCGAAAGAAAAACACCAATACAGTATACTAACGCATATATATGAAATTTAGAAAGATGGTAACGATAACCACGCGAGAGAGCAAAAGAGACACAGATGTATAGAACAGTCTTTTGGACTCAGTGGGAGAGGGAGAGGGTGGGATGATTTGGGAGAATGGCATTGAAACATGTATAATATCATATATGAAATGAGTCGCCAGTCCAGTTTCGATTCACGATACTGAATGCTTGGGGCTGGTGCATTGGGATGATCCAGAGGGATGGTACGGGGGAAGGGGTGGGAGGAGGGTCCAGGAAGGGGAACATGTGTATACCTGTGGCGGATTCATGTTGATATATGGCAAACCAATACAATATTGTAAAGTTAAAAATAAAATTTAAAAAAAAAGAGAGAGAGAAAAAAAGATTATAAGGAGCCAATACTAATGTACACATTAATTTCTGGTGGCACTAAGGAGGAAAGAAAAGATAACTGGGGTTATTTTCCTTCAAGCTCAATAGAGAAGCTCTTAGAGACTAGAGGTATTTCTTTTCAGTAAACTCCATGCCTAACTTAGTTCCATGAAGCTGAAACCTAGTGTACTCTCCTGTTTACATCTAACTTGTGTTAGCTTATCTTTTTTTCCCCAGCTTTACTGAGCTATAAGTGACATGACATTATGTAAGCTTAGGCTGTACAATATAATGATTTGATACGTGAACATATTTTGAAATGTTCATCACAATAAAGTTAGTCAACACATTCATCACCTTATGTCATTTTGTGTGTGCGTGTGTGCATGTGCGTGTGTGTGTGTGTGTGTAGTATGGAGAAGGAAATGGCAACCCACTCCAGTGTTCTTGCCTGGAGAATCCCATGGATGGGGGAGCCTGGTGGGCTGCTGTTTATGGGGTCACACAGAGTTGGACACGACTGAAGAGACTTAGCAGCAGCAGCAGCAATGTGTATAGGAAGCTCTCAAATCTCTTTTAGCAACTTCTACGTGTACACTGTGGTATTATTAGCTATAGTCCATATACTATACCTTAGATTCTCACAATATATTTACCTTGTAGATGAAAGTTTGTACTATTTGACCAACATTTTCCTCACTCTCTAGGATCTGGCAATTATCATCTTACTCTCTATTTCTATGAGTTTAGATTTTTTTAAATATTCTCCATATAATTAAGATCACACAGTTTTTGTCATTTTCTGTCAGAATTATTTTATTACCAAAGTTCATGTCTCTCCAGGATAACTTAATTTCTTTATGGTAAAATGGTTGTAGTGCAATCCATTCCTCCTTCCACTCAGAAGGTGAGATCTAATAGTCTAAAGGAATGCTCCAAATTTTGTGGGATGAGCCAGTTAAAATAGCAACAAACTTCATTATCTTTTTAATGTTTGTGCTTGTTAATTTCATGAAGGTGTATTTTGACTTAGTCTTTGGACTTAGCAGCCCCATTCTGATAAATGAAGTGTGTGTGTGTGTGTGTGCATGTAAAATTGTTATGAATTTATCCCATCATATTAACAAACAAAACATTTTAAAATACATAAGTATTCAATAAAATCAGGTAAAGATAGAATATGAAAGAGAATAGAAGGAAGATATTTATTAAGGGGAAAAACATAAAATTGTAGGCAAAAAGATGAAAACAAAGTTAAAAACAAAATAAAATGCCACCTTACAGTAAGACTATAAGATAACATGCTTATGAATTTACATCCAAACATCTAGACATGTATTAAATGACAAATTTAAAAAAAATCTTCAGTTCAGATGCTCTGATGTCCAACTCTTTGTGACCCCACTTCAACACTTCAGGCTTCTGTGTTCATCACCAGCTTCTGGAGCTTGTTCAAACTCATGGCTATCAAGTCAGTGATGCCATTTAACCATCTCACCCTTTGTCATCCCCTCATTCTTCCTCTTGAAGGAAATCATAATTGAATGAAATAACTCAAGACATATGGTTAATCATAAAACAAAATTGAAAAGTTCTACTTCTAAACATCATTCTACATTGTTATTCGTACTTTTTCAATAAGCCTACAAAACACTGTTTATTGTTATGATGAAAGAATTCCAGAATAGAGGAAAAGAAATATTTGCAAAATTGTTTACTGTAGGCTAAAACACATGCATTCCAAAATCAAATATACATAGAATATGTACAGTTCAATTCAGTTACTGAGTTAAGTCCAACTCTTTGCAACCCCATGGCTTGCAGCACGCCAGGCCTCCCTGTCCATCATCAACTCCTGGAATTTACACAAACTGCTGGCTGTCAAGTCGGTGATACCATCCAACCATCTCATCCTCTGTTGTCCCCTTCTTCTCCCACCTTCAATCTTTCCCAACATCAGGGTCTCTTCAAATGAGTCAGCTCTTCACATCAGGTGGCCAAAGTATTGGAGTTTCAGCTTCAACATCAGTCCTTCCAAAGAACAGTCAGGACTGATTTCCTTTAGGATGGACTGGTTGGATCTCCATGCACTTCAAGGGACTCTTAAGATTCTTCTCCAACACCACAGTTCAAAAGCATCAATTCTTTGGCACTCAGCCTTCTTCACAGTCCAGCTCTCACATCCATACAAGACTACTGGAAAAACCATAGCCTTGACTAGGTGGACCTTTGTTGGCAAAGTAATGTCTCTGCTTTTGAATATGCTATCTAGGTTGGTCATAACTTTTCTTCCAAGGAGTAAGCGTCTTTTAATTTCATGGCTGCAGTCACCAGCTGCAGTGATTTTGGAGCCCCCAAAATTAAGTCTGCCACTTTTTCCCCATGTATTTGCCATCAAGTGATGGGACCAGATGCCATGATCTTAGTTTTCTGATTGTTGATAGTGAAAAGCCAACTTTTTCACTCTCCTCTTTCACTTTCAGGAGAAGGCAAAGAGTACTCCAGTACTCTTACCTGGGAAATCCCATGGACGGAGGAGCCTGGTAGGCTACAGTACAAGGGGTCATGTCGGACACGACTGAGTGACTTCACTTTCACTTTTCACTTTCATACACTGGAGAAGGAAATGACAACCCACTACAGTATTCTTGCCTGGAAAACCCCAGGGATGGGATCCTGGTGGTCTTCTGTCTATGGGGTCACACAGAGTCGGACACAACTGAAACGACTTAGCGGCAGCAGCTGCTTTCACTTTCAAGAGGCTTTTTAGTTCTTCTTCACTTTCTGCCATATGGGTGGTGTCATCTGCATATCTGAGGTTATTGATATTTCTCTCAACAATCTTGATTCCAGCTTGTGCTTCATCCAGCCCAGCATTTGTCATGATATACTCTGTATATAAGTTAAATAAGCAGGGTGACAGTATACAACCTTGACATACTGGAAACCAGTCTGTTGTTCGATGTCCAGTTCTAACTGTTGTTTCCTGACCTGCATACAGGTTTCTGAAGAGGCAGGTCAGGTGGTATGGTATGCCCATCTCTTTCAGAATTTTCCACAGTTTATTGTGATCAACACTGTCAAAGGCTTTGGTATAGTCAATTAAGCAGAAATATATATATATATATATATATATATATATATATATATATTTGCAGAAATATATATATATATTTGCAGAAATATATATATATATTTGCAGAAATATATAGATATATTTGCAGAAATACATAGATATATTTGCAGAAATATATATATATATATAGATATATTTGGAACTCTCTGCCTTTTTTGATGACCCAGTGGATGGTGGCAATTTAGTCTCTGGTTCCTCTGCCTTTTCTAAATCCAGCTTGAACATCTGGAAGTTCACAGTTCACATATTGCTGAAGCCTGGCTTGGAGAATTTTGAGCATTACTTTACTAGCGTGTGAGATGAGTGCAATTGTGCGGTAGTTTGAGCATTCTTTGGCATGGCCTTTCTTTGGGACTGGAATGAAAACTGACCTTTTCCAGTCCTGTGGCTACTGCTGAGTGTTTCAAATTTGCTGGCATATTGAATGCAGCACTTTCACAGCATCATATTTTAGGATTGGAAATAGCACAACTGGAATTCCATCACCTCCACTAGTTTTGTTCATAGTGATGCTTCCTCAGGCCCAGTTGACTTTGCATTCTAGGATATCTGGCTCTAGATAAGTGATCACAACCATCGTGATTATCTGGATTGTAAAGATCTTTTTTGTGTAGTTTTTCTGTGTATTCTTGCTACCTCTTCTTAATATCTTCTACTCTATTAACTCCATACCATTTCTATTCTTTGTTGAGCCCATCTTTGCATAAAATGTTCCCTTGGTATCTCTAATTTTCTTGAAGAGATCTCTAGTCTTTCCCATTCTATTGTTTTCCTCTATTTCTTTGCCCTGATCACTGAGGAAGGCTTTCTTATCTCTCCTTGCTATTCTTTTGAATGCTTCATTCAAATGGGTATAACTTTCCTTTTCCCCTTTGCTTTTTGCTTCTCTTCTTTTCTCAGCTATTTTTAAGACCTCCTCAGACAGCCATTTTGCTTTTTTGCATTTCTTTTTCTTGGGGATGATCTTGATCCCTGTCTCTTGTACAATGTCACAAACCTCCATCCATATTTCATCAGGCACTCTGTCTATCAGATCTAGTCCCTTAAATCAATTTTTCACTTCCAGGATTTGATTTTGATCATACCTGAATGGTCTAGTGTTTTTCCCTACTTTTTTCAATTTAAGTCTGAATTTGACAATGAGAATTTCATGATCTGAACCACAGTCAGTTCCGGGTCTTGTTTTGGCTAATTGTATAGAGTTTCTCCACCTTTGGCTGCAAAGAATATAATCAATCTGATTTCGGTGTTGACCACCTGGTGCTGTCCATCTGTAGAGTCATCTCTTGTGTTGTTGGAAGAGGGTGTTTGCTATGACCCAATCGTTCTCTTGGCAAAATTCTATTAGCCTTTATCCTGCTTCACTCTGTACTCCAAGGACAAATTTGCCTGTTATTCCAGGTGTTTCTTGACTTCCTACTTTTGCATTCCAGTCCCCTATCATGAAAAGGACATCTTTTTTGGGTGTTAGTTCTAAAATGTCTTGTAGGATTTCATAGAACCATTCAACTTCAGCTTCTTCAGTGTTACTGGTCAGGGCATAGACTTGAATTACCGTGATATTGAATGGTTTCCCTAGGAAACGAACAGAGATCATTCTGTCATTTTTGAGATTGTACCCAAGCACTGCATTTCGGACTGTTTTGTTGACCATGATGGCTACTCCATTTCTTCTGAGGGATTCCTGCCCACAGTAGTAGATATAATGGTCATCTGAGTTAAATTCACTGATTCCAGTCCATTTTGGTTCTCTGATTCCTAGAATGTCGACATTCACTCTTGCCATCTCCTGTTTGACCACTTCCAATTTGCCTTGATTCATGGACCTAACATTCCAGGTTCCTATGCAATATTGCTCTTTACAGCATCAGACCTTGCTTCTATCACCAGTCATATCCACAAGCCGGTGTTGTTCTTGCTTTAGCTCCCTTCATTTTTTCTGGAGTTATTTCTCCACTGATCTCCAGGAGCATATTGGGCACCTACCTACCTAGGGAGTATGAACACTATGAAAACCCCATGAACAGTATGAAAAAGCAAAGAGATAAGACATTGCAAGTTGATCTCCTGAGGTCGGTAAGTGCCCAGTATGCTACTGGAGATCAGAACATGTACAGGAGAAGGCCAAAGAAAGGAAGTTTCCAAATTGGCATAAACAAAAATTAGTAACTTGTTGCTAAGTTGCATCATTCGTGTCCAACTCTGTATGACCCCACAGATGGCAGCCCACCAGGCTCTGCCATCCCTGGGATTCTCCAGGCAAGAATACTGGAGTGGGTTGCCATTTCCTTCTCCAAGGAATAGTAGCTTGTTACTATGATCTATTTCTAATTGCTAGTGGCTAGAAAAGAATGAGAAGATTCCTTGGACTCTAGCAAAAGAGAAGATGTTTTTAATGAGATTTTTGACTGTGATATTGAAAAAGAAAATGCTATATAGCTAAATAGATAACCACATTGTTTTGGCAGATAGTTATTTTTTAATAGAAAAAATATGTCCATTTAGTTTAACCTGGTCTATTCCCCCCACATGAGAAAGAAATTTTATTAATCCACAGTGCATCTTACAATAGAGGGCATCTTAGAATCTAAAAAAAATAGGAGCAAAAGCAGTGGAGTCAAAGAGGAAATTCAAAAAAAGAACCCTTGGAGAACTAATTAAAATATTACAAATAAAAGTGAAGTAAAACTTCAAGTAGGAATGTTTGCTTGAAGGAAAGCTTGAAGGATTAATTAAAATCTCACAAACTGGGTTAAACATTACTTCAATTAGGCCTGAATGGTATAGTGTGCAAGGCTGCAGAAGGCTAGGACTTTAGCCTAGGGGTATTAACAGAAAAGAACCAGAGGAATATTCACTTGAGAAACAGAACAATTTGAAGAAGAGTAATTATTTCATGTAAAATATTGTATTTTAGTCATTCCTATTAGTTACATGAAGAAAGGCATATCAAGATGGATTTGTTCATAACTTGCATATGGAAAAATACAAGATTGGAAAGGAGAAGGTATTCTTACTATCATTAAGGCTAGGTTGCCAATTAACTTTGTTGAGTTTTAAGCCAGCTTTTTCACTCTCCTCTTTCACTTTCATCAAGAGACTATTTAGTTCCTCTTTGCTTTCTGCCATTAAAGTGGTGTCATCTACATATCTGAGGTTACTGATATTTCTCCCCTCCTGGCAAATTTGATTCTAGCTTATGATTCAACCAGCCCAGCATTTTGCATGATGTACTCTGCATATAAGTTAAATAAACAGGATTTCAACTTACAGCCTTGACATACTCTTTTCCCAATTTTGAACCAGTCCATTGATCCATGTTCTGTTTTAACTATTGCTTCTTGACTTGCAGACAGGTTTCTCAGGAGGCAGGTAAAGTGGTATGATATTCCCATCTCTTTAAGAATAACTAGTCCCATCACTTCATGGCAAATAGATGGGAAAATAATGTGAATAGTGACAAATTTTATTTTCTTGGGCTCTGACATCACTGCAGATGGTGATGCAGCCATGAAATTAAAAGACGCTTACTCCTTGAAATAAAAGTTATGACACATCTAGATAGGGTGTTATTGGAGAAGGAAATGGCAACCCATTCCAGTATTCTTGCATGGAGAATCCCAGGGATGGGGGAGCCTGGTGGGCTGCCGTCTATGTGGTCACACAGAGTAGGACATTACTGAAGTGACTTAGCAGCAGCAGCAACAACAGACAGGGTGTTAAAAAGCAGAGACATCACTTTGCCAACAAAGGTCCATATAGTCAAAGGTATTGTTTTTTGTTTTTTTTTTTTTTAATTAAATTTTACTTTGCTTAACTTTACAATATTGTATTGCTTTTGCCATATATCAAGATGGATCCGCCACAAGTATACATGTGTGCCCCATCTTGAACCCTCCTCCCTCCTCCCTCCCCATACCATTCCTCTGGGTCGTCCTAGTGCATCAGCCCCAGGCTTCCGTTATCAGGCATCGTACCTGGACTGGAGACTCGTTTCAGATATGATATTATGAGACACTGATGTATACAACAGACTTTTGGACTCTGGGAATGGGAGAGGAAAGGTATTGTTTTCGAAGTAGTCATGTACAGATATGAGAGTTGGATCATAAAGAAGGTTAAGTTCCGAAGAATTGATGCTTTGGAACTGTGGTGCTGGAGAAGACTCTTGAAACTCCTTTGGACAGCAAGTAGGTTAAAATATAGTCAATCCTAAAGGAAATCAACCCTGAATACTCATTGGAGAGATTGATTTTGAAGTGGAAGCTCCAATACTTTGTCCACCTGATGTGAAGAGCTGACTCATTGGAAAAGACCCTGGTGCTGGAAAAGATTGAAGGCATGAGGAGAAGGGGATGACAGAGGATGAGGTGGTTGGATGGCATCATTGATTCAAATGGACACAAGTTTTAACAAACTTGGGGAGATGGTGAAGGACAGGGAAAGCTGGTATGCTGCAGTCCATGTGGTTGCAAAGAGTCAGACATGACTGAGTGTTTGAACAATAACAACAGCAATTAACTGTGAGGCTATGTCTATGTCCAAGAGAACAGTTATAAGAAATATGTTTCAGCTAGGGCATAACTCTCCTGAACATAAAAAAACAAATTTTAGGAAGTATGATGGTTAATTTCTGTGTCAACTCGGCTGGGCCGTGAGGTAAACAGTTATTGGTTAAACATTACTGTAAGTGTTTTTAGATGAGATTAATGTTTAAATTTGTGTACATTGAGTAAAGCAGAGATCTGCAGGATCTGAGTTGGTCTCATCCAGTCAGTGGAAAGCCTGAGTAGAGCAAAAAGATTAACTTCCCTGGAGGGAGAGAGATTCTTCAGCAGACTTCCTTCAGACTTCATTTACAACATCTGCTCCTTCTGGCTATACTGCAGACAGCCTTCAGAAACAAAAAGAAATGCTAGCTTTCCTGGGTCTTCAGCCTGCTGGCCCATTCTGTGGATTTTGGACTTACCAGTCTCCATAATCATGTAGACCAATTCCTTATAATAAAATCTCTTTGTGCAAACACACACACCTTCCTGATTTTTCTTTTCTGGAGAACCTTGATTAATATGTGAGCTAAATATACAAAAATGTATTTATGATGCTAGAAGATTAGATATAGACAGTAAGGATATAGGAATGAAAGTTTGTTTATCCATTTCTTTGCTTTTTTTGTTCATATTGTACATGGTAAAATGAAGGTCTACAAATGGAAGATAGTGGTAAAAATTATCATAGTTTTATATTCAATATAACTTTGAGATATTTTTAAAACACACAACACAGATAAATTATATATATATATATATATATATATATACACATATATAATGTCAAAAAGCATGCATGAGAATCATATATACCAACTTTAGGACATTAACTCTGAAAAGGGAGGGCAGGAGGAAAAAAAGAATGGAAGATATTGAGGTTTCAATCATGTTTATAATGTTTCATTTATTTTAAACTAAGAAGATGTGAAAAGCAAGGAGAACAAACTATTAAAATATTTTTAATCTGAGAATATGCATGAATTATTTTACTTTTGTGGCTGATTAAAATAGTAAATAATTAAAATTAAGTAAAATGAAAAAGAAATTAACCATAGTGGAAAATAGATTTGAATTTGTTTTCCTCTGAGGAAGAGCTACAAAAAGAGGCATCCATTGATCAGCTATGAAATACTCTAATTTGTGTTAAGTGTTTGAAATCTCTTGTGTTGTTGGATAAGGGTGTTCACTATGACCACTGTGTTCTCTTGGCCAGACTTTGTTAGCCTTTGCCTTAATATATAATAATAAAGGAAATAATAAAGGAAAGGGCTCCAGTTGGTTTTTGCATACCTCCTGGTGCCAACCAAATCCCAAAGGGAATATGATAATCCTTTGTTCTTGCTGCTTTCTGGTTAGGTCTGGTCACTATGTTGCTATAAACTCTCACCAAGGCAAGGGTTATTTTCTGTTATCCAGCTTTTTATCTATACATGAATGAAAAGTGTTATGGCTTAAAGGTCAAGCCTGGGAGGCAGAGCCTTGAGAAAAGGCTATTATGTATATTTTAAGCTATAGGGACCATTCTTTTACTGTTTGACTGGACAAAGTTGCAGACTCAGCATGACTAAGCACAGGCAAAGGAGCACTAAGGTTAGAGCTAGTCAAGTTTGTTCTTCTCCATGAAACATGGATTTTGGAGCCAAACTTCCTGGATTTAAATTCTGACTTTGCTCTTATTGATTGTGTGACCTTCAGAAAATTAATCAGTATTTCTGTGCCTATCAGTAAAATGGGGTCAACTATTGGTACTTGTTCTATAGACTGGTGAGGATCAAGTGAATTGATATTCACAAGGCACTTAGAACTATCTGTCTCAAAGTAAGCACTTAATAATTTTAGCTTATGATTGTGGTTATTACCTTCTTAAATTTTACATTATATGTTTCCTCAACGCACAGATGCAGGTACAGTGCAAGTAAAAATTGCATAATTCGATCCTTTATCTTGATTTCTCTACAGCAAACTATTGTACTCCAATAATCTCAACACAATCATTGGCTGCCTTTCAGATAAGTTTCCTTTTTATGTTATACAGCTACAACTGAGTTTTAAGATGGTGATAGAGATACAAAAGCACCTGTCATTTTTGCATATGATACCAAGGTAGAAAGAGTTACCAATATGATAGAAAAATCAATCAAGGTTCAAAATTATCATTAAATAAGAATGCTGATCAAACTCCAATAAGATTTTTTATGAAGTAATTCAAAATCTTACACTTTTTATTCCATAAAATTTTATTCAACTTCTATCCCAAATTACATATGAATTTCTTTTTCCTTCAGGATGGTTTTGATCACCACCTCCTATACAATGTCACGAACGTCCGTCCATAGTTCTTTAGGCATTCTATCTATCAGATAAAGTCCTTTGAATCTATTTGTCAATTCCACTTCATAATTATAAGGGATTTGATTTAAGTCATACCTAAATGGTCATCGTAATCCAAATCTATGCCCCAACCAGTAACGCCAAAGAAGCTGAAGTTGAACGGTTCTATGAAGACCTAGAAGACCTTTTAGAACTAACACCCAAAAAAGATGTCCTTTTCATTATAGGGGACTGGAATGCAAAAGTAGGAAGTCAAGAAACACCTGGAGTAACAGGCAAATTTGGCCTTGGAACACGAAATGAAGCAGGGCAAAGACTAACAGAGTTTTGCCAAGAAAATGCACTGGTCATAGCAAATACCCTCTTCCAACAACACAAGAGAAGACTCTGTACATGGACATCACCAGATGGTCAACACTGAAATCAGATCGATTACATTCTTTGCAGCCAAAGATGGAGAAGCTCTATATAATCAGCAAAAACAAGACCAGGAGCTGACTGTGGCTCAGACCATGAACTCCTTATTGCCAAATTCAGACTGAAATTGAAGAAAGTAGGGAAAACTACTAGACCATTCAGGTATGACCTAAATCAAATCCCTTATGATTATACAGTGGAAGTGAGAAATAGATTTAAGGGCCTAGATCTGATAGATAGAGTGCCTGATGAACTATGGAATGAGGTTCGTGACATTGTACAGGAGACAGGGATCAAGACCATCCCCATGGAAAAGAAATGCAAAAAAGCAAAATGGCTGTCTGGGGAGGCCTTACAAATAGGTGTGAAAAGAAGAGGAGCGAAAAGCAAAGGAGAAAAGGAAAGATATAAACATCTAAATGCAGAGTTCCAAAGAATAGCAAGAAGAGATAAGAAAGCCTTCTTCAGTGATCAATGCAAAGAAATAGAGGAAAACAACAGAATGGGAAAGACTAAGGATCTATTCAAGAAAATCAGAAATACCAAAAAATATTTCATGCAAAGATGGGCACGATAAAGGACAGAAATGGTAGGGGCCTAACAGAAGCAGAAGATATTAAGAAGAGGTGGCAAGAATACACAGAAGAAGTGTATAAAAAAGAGCTTCACGACCCAGATAATCATGATGATGTGATCACTGACCTAGAGCCAGACATCTTGGAATGTGAAGTCAAATGAGCCTTAGAAAGCATCACTACGAACAAAGCTAGTGGAGGTGATGGAATTCCAGTGGAGCTATTCCAAGTCCTGAATGATGATGCTGTGGAAGTGCTACACTCAATATGCCAGCAAATTTGGAAAACTCAGCAGTGGCCACAAGATTGGAAAAGGTCAGTTTTCATCCCAATCCCAAAGAAAGGCAATGCCAAGGAGTGCTCAAACTACCGCACAATTGCACTCATCTCACACGCGAGTAAAGTAATGCTCAAAATTCTCCAAGCCAGGCTTCAGCAATATGTGAACCGTGAACTTCCTGATGTTCAAGCTGGATTTAGAAAAGGCAGACGAACCAGAGATCAAATTGCCAACATCTGCTGGATCATGAAAAAAACAAGAGAGTTCCAGAAAAACATCTATTTCTGCTTTATTGACTATGCCAAAGCCTTTGACTGTGTAGATCACAATAAACTATGGAAAATTCTGAAAGAGATGGGAATACCAGACCACCTGATCTGCCTCTTGAGAAATCTGTATGCAGGTCAGGAAGCAACAGTTAGAACTGGTCATGGAACAACAGACTGGTTCCAAATAGGAAAAGGAGTACGTCAGGGCTGCATATTGTCACCATGTTTATTTAACTTATATGCAGAGTACATCATGAGAAATGCTGGACTGGGAGAAACAGAAGTTGGAATCAAGATTGCCGGGAGAAATATCAATAACCTCAGATATGCAGATGACACCACTCTATGGCAGAAAATGAAGAGGGGCTAAAAAGCCTCTTGATGAAAGTGAAAGTGGAGAGTGAAAAGGTTGGCTTAAAGCTCAACATTCAGAAAACGAAGATCATGGCATCTGGTCCCATCACTACATGGGAAATAGATGGAGAAACAGTGGAAACAGTGTCAGAATTTATTTTTCTGGGCTCCAAAATCACTGCAGATGGTGACTGCAGCCATGAAATTAAAAGACGCTTACTCCTTGGAAGGAAAGTTATGACCAACCTAGATAGCATATTCAAAAACAGAAACATTAGTTTACCAACAAAGGTTCACCTAGTCAAGGCTATGGTCTTTCCTGTGGTCATGTATGGATGTGAGAGCTGGACTGTGAAGAAGGCTGAGTGCCGAAGAATTGATGCTTTTGAACTTTGGTGTTGGAGAAGATTCTTGAGAGTCCCTTGGACTGCAAGAAGATCCAACCAGTCCATTCTGAAGGAGATCAATCCTGGAATTTCTTTGGAAGGAATGATGCTAAAGCTGAAACTCCAGTATTTTGGCCACCTCATGCGAAGAGTTGACTCATTGGAGAAGACTCTGATGCTGGGAGGGATTGAGAGCAAGAGGAGAAGGGGACGACAGAGGATGAGATGGCTGGATGGCATCACTGACTCGATGGATGCAAGTCTGGGTGACCTCCGGGAGCTGGTGATGGACAGGGAGGCCTGGCGTGCTGCGGTTCATGGGGTCGCAAAGAGTTGGACACGACTGAGCGACTGATCTGATCTAAATGGTCTATTGGTTTTCCCTGCCTTCTTCAATTTAAATCTGAATTTTGCAATAAGGCGTTCATGATCTGAGCCAGTCAGCTCCCAGTCTTGTTTTTGCTGACTGTATAGAGCTTCTCCATCTTTGGCTGCAAAGAATATAATCAATCTGATTTCAGTATTGACCATCTGGTGATGCCCATGCATCGAGTCATCTCCTATGTTGTTCGAAGAGGGTATTTGCTATGACCAGTGTGTTCTCTTGGCATAACTCTGTTAGCCTTTGCCTTAATAGATATTCATAAATCAGTGTTGTCATACAATTAAGGAAATAGTTTTGCTTGAGAGTAAAGGCAGGCAAGGCCTTGTAGAAGTAGTATCTGAGCATGAGTTTTAAAAATGAATGAGAATTTCCCATGATCAGGGTTAGGTGTGGGTTCCTGGACACAAGTGAGTTAAAGGCAAGAAATTACAATTTCAATACAGACTAAAATACAGATCGCATTACAGTAATAACCAAAATTAATTTCTCAAGAGTTTAAAATTTGGCAGATAGAACTAGTGCAAGTTGGAATTAAAACCAGAAAAAAGAAAAACAAAAATTGGAAGTCTAATAAGAGTTAAAGATATCTAATAGGAGAAGGTAGAGCAGGATTGCATTGTCCATCTATAATGGGAAGAGATATTTGAGTATAGAGAATAAAGCCAAAAACTGAAACAAATTAATAGCTATAAATAACCTAGTCATTAACAGAAGAGTACCCCCTACAAAAGAAATGAAAGCAACAGTGGGGAAAATTTAAAAACTAAATATGGGAGAAAATAACTTTCAAGGCAAAACCAAATTAATCAGGGAAAAGCTGAAAGATCAAAGAGAAATGAATTCACTACCAAAGAAAGTATCGAATATTATGAAGATTATTACAGAAATTGTTCTAGGTCCACATCCTGTACTGTTATGAAGCTGTTATAAAAAGGGCTATGAAATCCCTGCACTATAATATAAATAAGTATTTATAGCATAGCAGAAGGCACAATTGTTTGTACATTGTGATTATAATTTATGACTAATATAAGCAGGAACAGCCCTGAAATGTGCAGACCTTGAACATTATATATATATATAACTGTGGTGTTGGAGAAGACTCTTGAGAGTCCCTTGGACTGCAAGGAGATCCAACCAGTCCATTCTGAAGGCGATCAGCCCTGGGATTTCTTTGGAAGGAATGATGCTAAAGCTGAAACTCCAGTATTTTGGCCACCTCATGCGAAGAGTTGACTCATTGGAGAAGACTCTGATGCTGGGAGGGATTGAGGGCAGGAGGAGAAGGGGACGACAGAGGATGAGATGGCTGGATGGCATCACTGACTCGATGAATGTGAGTCTGAGTGACTTCCGAGAGCTGGTGGTGGATAGGGAGGCCTGGCGTGCTGCAGTTCATGGGGTCGCAAAGAGTCGGACACGACTGAGCAACTGATCTGATATGATCTGATATATATAGTGAGCCCTGTCTATATACATAATTTTATTTAAACTGATTTACAAAATTCAACTGTTCATGTGATGTATAGTGATTAACTGATGAAGACTTAGAATAATCAGTAGAAAAAGCTTGCTACATATTTGTAATTGTGTCATCAGTACATGTTCAGCTACCTCATCTCTTCCCATTCAGGTTCCAGGAATTATATCTTTGTGCTTTTCATTATTAGATACACCTTTCTGGCTATTTTAATATGTCACCTTATGAGAAAACAATAGGAATGAAATTGCTCACAATATCTGGTGTGATGTTAGACCCTCAGGAGCCCAGAGCTCTGATCACATTCTGTGTTAGCATAAAAAAGTATAGAATTCATTGGTAAAATAAGTTTCTAGATAAACACAGAATGATGTGTTACTGTAATGGTAGAGAGTTTGAGAAATTAATTTTGGTTATTACTGTAATGCAATCTGTATTTTATTCTATGTTCAAAGTGTAATTTCTTGCCTTTAACTTACTTGTGTCCAGGAAGCCTTGAGAATGGGAAATTCTCATTCATTTTTAAAACTCATGCTATTTTAAATTCTATTATAAAACTTCGAAAGACAAAGGTATTAAAATAACCATAACTAAATTATTTTTAATGAATACACAAATTAGATCTAAAGTGTGATATCACTAATGTGCAATGTGAACAGAGAAGGAAAAAGGTACAGTTTTGCATGCAAGTGAAATTAAACTGTTGTCAGGATAAAATAGAAAGAAACTAAAGAAAATTATAAGCGACACTGAAAATATACAAAAGGTACAATATATTTTTTGTAAGCCTCATGGTGATCAGTGTCCTTTATAATTTTCTTTAGTTTGTTTCCTACAAGACTTTGACATTTTTTATCATTCGATAGCCACACGCATGACCATTGGGACTTTTCTCAAAATCTGCAAACCAAGGTCATTTCTTAGATTTCCCTCATGTGGACTGTTAACAAAATGTTCTGTGTTTAGTTGCTCAGTCATGTCCAACTGCTTCTCAGTCCATGGGAATTCTCTAGATAAGAATATTGGAGTGGGTTGTCATGCCCTCCTCCAGGGGATCTTCCCAACCCAGGGATCAAACCCAGGTTTCCTGAATTGCAGGCAGATGCTTTACTGACTGAGCCACCAGTTAACAAAATAATAGACACTAAAATTACATGGACCCTACATGTTCTATAGGGGGAAAGATTCATTCATTCAGTCTACTTTCACTACTCTAGATATAATAAATACACCAAGGAAAAACAAACAAACACATTTGTGTGTGCCTGAAATTTATATTCTATGGAGAGAGAAAGATGGGTCGTAAACATACATTTTTTTAACATGCAGACTCTGTGCTGAGGGGGCTTGCATGAACACTTATGATTGTTTTGATTTGAAGTTTCTGAATGTGAGCAGTTTGAAGGAATAACAGAAGAGAAGGGAAGAGGATATGGGCAAAATTCCCTTCTAATTCAAGGTCTCTGGGCCTTTAGAAGCTCTCATTGCAAAGTATCTGAACAGTTTATGTAGTTCCATGTAAGGGAACACTGGTCTGCCGAGAAGGCATCAGTCTACAAAAATGAATCTCCTACCCAAAAGACTGCTATTGTATGAGAAACATGACGGTGGTCCACCACCAATGGGCCAATGATTGAGGGGGCTTTCTTCAAATCATATGAATTTAAATTTCTGAACATCCCTTAAAATTTGGAATAGTACTATAAAGCATAGACAAAAATTTTTACCCTGATATTAAATAATTCAATGGTAAAAGATTGTTGGATGGCATCATAGGCTAAATGGACATGAGTTTAAGCAAACTCTGGGAGATAGTGAAGGATAGGGAAGCCTGGTGTGCTGCAGTCCATGGGATTGCAAAGAGTCAGATATGACTGAGCAACTGAACAACAACAATAGTAAAAGTATACAGAAATTTTATTTCTCAAGTTCACTATTTATACAGCAGGGTAAAACTGGTGTCAGAATTCAAGTTCTGAAGTCTGAATAAATGAAGCCTCAAGTTTCCCAAGGGAACCTTAAAAACAAACAAATAAACTGCAAAAACAATGATAGCAACAAAAAAATTCCACTTGCTCTCACCTCCTATAAGAAAGAAAGTTTGTCTTATTGCTGGCTGTTCATGGTATTATTCAAATTATATCTGAAATTCAGAATAATTTTGAAAATGCATTTTGGAAGTGCCTCCTGGGTCTGAAGAAAAATTTTAAGGAAATATATTTATGACAATTTTTTAACCTAGAAGAGTAAATTTGACTTTGATAAGCAGTTAAAAGTGATTTTTACTAGAAGGATGGGATGGAGAAGGATACAGGAAGGAGGTTTAGGAGGGAGGGGACATGGATATACCTGTGGCTGATTCTTGCTGATGTTTGACAGAAAACCACAAAATTCTGTAAAGCAATTATCTTTCAATTAAAAATTATATAGTTTTTAAAAAGGTGACTTTTAATCATATAATTAAAGAGGTCAATGATCAAGATGAATATGCCATCTTTGAATATTGTTTCTTTCGGAAGCATAGTGGTGATGATGGTGAGGAGGAGGAGGAAAAGAGCTTCAACAAGTACCATTCACTTCTATTAGTGCTTCACTATCTTATATACTGCCTTTGATAAAATCTAGATTATGTATTATTATCGTTACCATTTGTTTGTTGAAGCTGAAATTGACCTCTAAGGAGGACAGTGTGGCTGGAATCAGCAAATAAGGGACAAATCAACAGGAGATAAGGCATAGAAGTAAGTCAGTGGGTAACAGGGGCAGATTTTATAATGGTCTGTACCTCAGGGAGATTGTGGAGGACAGAGGAGCCTGACAGAGTACAGTCCACGGGGTCACAAAGAGCCAGACACAACTTGGCAAGTAAACAACAACAAAATCTCATATTAAGAACTTTGGCTTGTTGGTCTTTTCTCTGAGTAGAAACACAGTTACGGCTTATGTTTAAGGAGATAGATGTAGCTACTGTAAACTGAAAAAAAAAAAAAAAAAAAAAAAAGCAGAACCTAGAAGTAGAGAATTGTATTTCATTTGGGGGTATTACTGTGAATTTACACTGAAAGACAGCGTCTTAGAAAGCTCTGAGAGACTGTTTCAAAGAGGTAAGGGAGGAGCCAGAATATAGAGGAGGAGTTTTGTTAAAAAAAAAAGAAAAAAACAACCCAGATAGTTAAAAACATCAAAAGATTACTACTAATTAAAGAAAAACCAGACATCTCAAGTTAATGAATTTAAAACTTTTCAATCTATGGGAAGATGCAAGAGTCTTCAGATCAGATCAGATCAGATCAGATCAGTCGCTCAGTCGTGTCCGACTCTTTGCGACCCCATGAACCGCAGCACGCCAGGCCTCCCTGTCCATCACCAGCTCCCGGAGGTCACCCAGACCCGCATCCATCGAGTCAGTGATGCCATCCAGCCATCTCATCCTCCGTCGTCCCCTTCTCCTCCTGCCCTCAATCCCTCCCAGCATCAGAGTCTTCTCCAATGAGTCAACTCTTCGCATGAGGTGGCCAAAATACTGGAGTTTCAGCTTTAGCATCATTCCTTCTAAAGAAATTCCAGGATTGATCTCCTTCAGAATGGACTGGTTGGATCTCCTTGCAGTCCAAGGGACTCTCAAGAGTCTTCTCCAACACCACAGTTCAAAAGCATCAATTCTTCGGTGCTCAGCCTTCTTCACAGTCCAGCTCTCACATCCATACATGACCACAGGAAAGACCATAGCCTTGACTAGGCGAACCTGTGTTGGTAAAGTAATGTCTCTGCTTTTGAATATGCTATCTAGATTGGTCATAACTTTCCTTCCAAGGAGTAAGCGTCTTTTAATTTCATGGCTGCAGTCACATCTGCAGTGATTTTGGAGCCCAGAAAAACAAAGTCTGACACTGTTTCCACTGTTTCCCCATCTATTTCCCATGCAGTGATGGGACCAGATGCCATGATCTTCGTTTTCTGAATGTTGAGCTTTAAGTCAACCTTTTCACTCTCCACTTTCACTTTCATCAAGAGGCTTTTTAGCCCCTCTTCACTTTCTGCCATAAGAGTGGTGTCATCTGCATATCTGAGGTTATTGATTTTCTCCCGGCAATCTTGATTCCAACTTGTGTTTCCTCCAGTCCAGCATTTCTCATGATGTACTCTGCATATAAGTTAAATAAACATGGTGACAATATGCAGCCTTGACGTACTCCTTTTCCTCTTTGGAACCAGTCTGTTGTTCCATGACCAGTTCTAACTGTTGCTTCCTGACCTGCATACAGATTTCTTAAGACGCAGATCAGGTGGTCTGGTATTCCCATCTCTTTCAGAATTTTCCATAGTTTATTGTGATCTACACAGTCAAAGGATTTGGCATAGTCAATAAAGCAGAAATAGATGTTTTTCTGGAACTCTCTTGCTTTTTCCATGATCCAGCGGATGTTGGCAATTTGATCTCTGGTTCGTCTGCCTTTTCTAAAACCAGCTTGAACATCAGGAAGTTCACGGTTCACATATTGCTGAAGCCTGGCTTGGAGAATTTTGAGCATTACTTTACTAGCGTGTGAGATGAGTGCAATTGTGCGGTAGTTTGAGCACTCCTTGGCATTGCCTTTCTTTGGGATTGGGATGAAAACTGACCTTTTCCAATCTTGTGGCCACTGCTGAGTTTTCCAAATTTGCTGGCATATTGAGTGTAGCACTTCCACAGCATCATCATTCAGGACTTGGAATAGCTCCACTGGAATTCCATCACCTCCACTAGCTTTGTTCGTAGTGATGCTTTCTAAGGCCCATTTGACTTCACATTCCAAGATGTCTGGCTCTAGGTCAGTGATCACATCATCATGATTATCTAGGTCTTGAAGCTCTTTTTTGTACAGTTCTTCTGTGTATTCTTGCCACCTCTTCTTAATATCTTCTGCTTCTGTTAGGTCCACACCATCTCTGTCCTTTATCGTGCCCATCTTTGCATGAAATGTTCCTTTGGTATCTCTGATTTTCTTGAAGAGATCCTAGCCTTTCCCATTCTGTTGTTTTCCTCTATTTCTTTGCATTGATCACTGAAGAAGGCTTTCTTATCTCTTCTTGCTATTCTTTGGAACTCTGCATTTAGATGTTTATATCTTTCCTTTTCTCCTTTGCTTTTCGCTTCTCTTCTTTTCACAGCTATTTGTAAGGCCTCCCCAGACAGCCATTTTGCTTTTTTGCATTTCTTTTCCATGGGGATGGTCTTGATCCCTGTCTCCTGTACAATGTCACGAACCTCATTCCATAGTTCATCAGGCACTCTATCTATCAGATCTAGGCCCTTAAATCTATTTCTCACTTCCACTGTATAATCATAAGGGATTTGATTTAGGTCATACCTGAATGGTCTAGTAGTTTTCTCTACTTTCTTCAATTTCAGTCTGAATTTGGCAATAAGGAGTTCATGGTCCGAGCCACAGTCAGCTCCTGGTCTTGTTTTTGCTGATTGTATAGAGCTTCTCCATCTTTGACTGCAAAGAATATAATCAATCTGATTTCGGTGTTGACCATCTGGTGATGTCCATGTATAGAGTCTTCTCTTGTGTTGTTGAAAGAGGGTATTTGCTATGACCAGTGCATTTTCTTGGCAAAACTCTATTAGTCTTTGCCCTGCTTCATTCCGTATTCCAAGGCCAAATTTGCCTGTTACTCCAGGTGTTTCTTGAGTTCCTACTTTTGCATTCCAGTCCCCTATAATGAAAAGGACATCTTTTTTGGGTGTTAGTTCTAAAAGGTCTTGTAGTTCTTCATAGAACCTTTCAACTTCAGCTTCTTCGGCGTTACTGGTTGGGGCATAGATTTGGATTACTGTGACATTGAATGGTTTGCCTTGGAAATGAACAGAAATCATTCTGTCATTTTTGAGATTGCATCCAAGTACTGCATTTCGGACTCTTTTGTTGACCATGATGGCCACTCCATTTCTTCTGAGGGATTCCTGCCCACAGTAGTAGATATAATGGTCATCCGAGTTAAATTCACCCATTCCAAGAGTCTTAGCTTAATGAAATCATTTATTTACTATGCACCTAACTATCTAGGGCCAGTATCCTGTTCTTCTCTACCTTGAATTCCCTCAGGGTGCAGTTGTGGGTGGCTATAGTGGTTGATTGGAGAAGGCAATGGCACCCCACTCCAGTGGCTTGATAGCTACATCCTTTGTTTTCCTGATATGCAACATTCTTTTCCACACTACTGTTTGAGAACAGGCTTCAGGAACAACACTGACAGAAACAGAGAGATCAGTAAGATCATATTGCAATAAGAGGTGATAATGACTTAGATCAATAACAGGTGATAGTGATTTAGATCAGAGTGATGGCAGTAAGGATGGTGGAAATGGTCAAATGATAAATGTCTTGGAAATTAGATATATCAAAATCTGCTGATGAACCAGTTGAAGGGTCTGAGAAAAAATGAGGGATTAAATGTGACATCAAATATTTGGCAAGAAATATGGAACAGTCCATGAAAAGCTATTTTTATGGGGGAGGACTCCTCTGGAGCTTAATGTTGGACATGCTGAGTTTGCCAGGTCCAAATGGAGATATAAAGCACGCAACTGGATGCACAGAACTACAGTTTAGAGAAGTAGTTTGGGCTAAAGTTGTAAAACCATAAGTCATCTGTGTATAGATTATATGTGCTTTCAGTTTAGATGTTATATAACTTGATCAAGGCCCAAGTGGTGAGTTGTCTGACTCTGAAGCTTCTGATCTTTCTATTAAACCATGATACTACTAAGTTTTTATTTGAAAATTCACCCACTCTGGTAAATCATTCATTCAATAAGTATTTATTAGCCCTTCCTTTGTGCTGGACACTTGGCAAGTTGCTGAGGATGAAGAGATGAAAACAAGCTGTGTGATTCCTTGTCTCAAAACATGCACAGTCTAGTCAAGAGTCAGTCTCAGGCAACCTGAGAAGATCAGAGCTTAAAAGAGTTAAGAAGCTCCTATTGTCTCAATGACAAACAAGGCAGCAAAGAAGAAACTTTAGGTCAGCTGTTGTATTTTTGAGTCAGAATGTAAAATTAAAATTCAACACTTGTTTTGACTGAATCAAATAGATGAATTCCTAGTTGTGAATTGCTTTTGGAAAATAACCAAGCTATCGTTAAATTTTATGTTAACTGTTAAAACATAATGGTCATACTTGAGTGAGATCTCTAACAAATAAGAATATCAATATTTGTTAAGTTAAAATAAACAGTTTGATCCACGAGAGGAGAATTTGCTTTGTTTTTTAATTAGTGCTGCCTTGGCATCTGGTAAAGCCTATCTTCTCTCAGGCCCACTTTCTAGTTCTGTTCCTGCTTCCCTCCTACTCACTCTCAGGGACTCTTAAACTCACATTGGCTCTGGATGCCCTCTTTCTATCAAAATCGGTTCCAAAGAGATGATGAACATTTATAATAAACGCCTTAGTGTGCATTTAAGGCAGCTCAGCCTTCTTTGGGGCTATATTTAGTTTGCAATGTGTCATTTCTGCCCCATTGAACAAGTGTTAGGATATAACATAAATGGGTGGTAGCTTTGAACCGTGTTAACTTGGCTATGCTTTCCAGAATTCCCTGGCTTGTATATGTCTGTTTAGGGTGGACCATAGGCAGGTGAGATTCTTGTGTGAGATCTGGAAGGCAGAAGTGGAAGGGCAGCTGTATTGTAGTTCACACCTGTTGTCACTTACCTACTGGCTCGCCTCATTGACTCAGAGCAGAAGAAGGGCCTGTAACTGCCCTCTGCGGCCCTTGCTCCCCTTTCTGTTCCCTGTATCCACCTCCAATTGCTTAGACTCCTAAGAACATCCCTGTCCCTCCATGGTGAAGGTCTAACCACACAGGGCCCTGACACTCATGCCATCAAGGCCAATGGCCACGAGAACTGACACATGTCTCAGTCCATCCTTGTGGACCATAGCTCAAGTTGTGAGTTCCAAATCATTATTTTTTTTATTTAATTTTTTAAATTTAAATTTATTTATTTTAATTGGAGGCTAATTACTTTAAAATATTGTATTGGTTTTGCCTTACATCAACATGAATCTGCCACGGGTGTACACATGTTCCCCATACTTCCCTCCCATCTGCCTCCCTGTACCATCCCTCTGGGTCATCCCAGTGCACCAGCCCCAAGCATCCTGTATCCTGCATCAAACGTGGACTGGCGATTCGTTTCTTATATGATATTATACATGTTTCAATGCTATTCTCCGAAATCATCCCACCCTCTCCCAAAGAGTCCAGAAGACTGTTCTATACATTTGTGTCTCTTTTGGTGTCTGGCATACAGGGTTATAGTTACCATCTTTCTAAATTCCATATATATGCGTTAGTATACTGTATTGGTGTTTTTCTTTCTGGCTTACTTCAGTCTGTATAGTAGGGCTCCAGTCTTTTTTTTTTTAAATAAACTTTTAACTTTAGAATGCTTTTAGATTTTCAAAATTATGGTGAAGATAGGAATTCTATACACCACACATCCAATTTTCCCTATTAACATCTTATATTAGCATCATACACTTGTCACAATTAATAAACCAACATTGATATATTAGGCTCCTCTTGGTTATAGCAGTTCTTCAAATTTTCCTTGTTTTTGGTAACTTTGACAGTTTTGAGGATTATTAATCAAGTATTTTGTAGAAAGTGCTTCTATTTTGAATTTTCTGATTTTTCTTTCTCATGATTATTCTAGAGTAATGGTTTCTGCGGTAGAACACAGAAGTAAAGTAGCATTCTCATCACATGATTTCAATCATACAAACTATCAATATGACTTATCACTGTTGTTAGCTTTTATTTCCTGGCTTGTGGTAGTATTTGTCAAACTTGTCCACTGTAAAGTTACCCTTTTTCCTTCTCCCTTCTATACTGAATTCTTTGAAAGAAGGCCATTGATTGCACCTCTTTAAATAGAGAATAGCAACATCTTTTATTTGGGATCCTTCTGCATGAGGGACTGGTCTATTATCCCATTTATTTTTCTTCAATCATTTACCTGTGTTAGTATGGACCCATATTTATTTTATTTTTTGGGTAATAATTAAATAGCATTTTATTTTCTGACTTGAAGTGTTCCAGTGTTGTCCGTCAGGAGCTTTTTCAGTGGCTCCTATATTTCTTTAACAAATCCCCAACAGAGTGACTTTTGGGGGAGAATTTTCTTATGTTTTTGGAGTTAAAAGATGCTTCAGGCTTGTACTGTAAATTTTCTGCCCCAGTTCTAGAATAGCCATTTTTCCAAGGAGTTCTGATTCCTTTTATAGAGAATGATACTAGAAGTCAAGATCTGGGCATTAGATGTCCTCATTGTTACTAAGGTGTTTTTGCTTCTTTGTATTCATAACTAATTGGGCCAGCAGACATTTGTGCTTACACGAGCCAATGTATAGAGACATACATATAAATGTTTCTATATGTGTTTCTATAAGCAAAACATGAGTTCATATTGCTGTTACCAATAATCAGCCCTCACCCACTCTATATTGCTCTCACCCACTCTTTATCTTTCTTTTCCAACTGCCTGCCCTATGCAGTTCAAGATCCAGTATCAGATAGGTAAATAATAGCATTAAAGAGACTATTAAACCAGCTTTCACAATTGTTCAAGATCAAATTCCTGCAACAAAATAAACTCATTTATCTATCTATCAGATCAGATCAGTCGCTCAGTCGTGTCCGACTCTTTGCGACCCCATGAACGCAGCACGCCAGGCCTCCCTATCCATCACCAGCTCTCGGAGGTCACTCAGACTCACATTCATCGAGTCAGTGATGCCATCCAGCCATCTCATCCTCTGTCGTCCCCTTCTCCTCCTGCCCTCAATCCCTCCCAGCATCAGAGTCTTCTCCAATGAGTCAACTCTTCGCATGAGGTGGCCAAAATACTGGAGTTTCAGCTTGAGCATCATTCCTTCCAAAGAAATCCCAGGGCTGATCGCCTTCAGAATGGACTGGTTGGATTTCCTTGCAGTCCAAGGGACTCTCAAGAGTCTTCTCCAACACCACAGTTCAAAAGCATCAATTCTTCGGCACTCAGCCTTCTTCACAGTCCAGCTTTCAAATCCATACATGACCACAGGAAAGACCATAGCCTTGACTAGGCGAACTTTTGTTGGCAAAGTGATGTCTCTGCTTTTGAATATGCTATCTAGGTTGGTCATAACTTTCCTTCCAAGGAGTAAGCGTCTTTTAATTTCATGGCTGCAGTCACCATCTGCAGTGATTTTGGAGCCCAGAAAAATAAAGTCTGACACTGTTTCCACTGTTTCTCCATCTATTTCCCATGTAGTGATGGGACCAGATGCCATGATCTTCGTTTTCTGAATGTTGAGCTTTAAGCCAACCTTTTCACTCTCCACTTTCACTCTCATCAAGAGGCTTTTTAGTTCCTCTTCACTTTCTGCCATAAGGGTGGTATCATCTGCATATCTGAGGTTATTGATATTTCTCCCAGCAATCTTGATTCCAGCTTGTGTTTCCTCCAGTCCAGCATTTCTCATGATGTACTCTGCATATAAGTTAAATAAACATGGTGACAATATGCAGCCTTGACGTACTCCTTTTCCTATTTGGAACCACTCTGTTGTTCCATGACCAGTTCTAACTGTTGCTTCCTGACCTGCATACAGATTTCTCAAGAGGCAGATCAAGTGGTCTGGTATTCCCATCTCTCTCAGAATTTTCCACAGTTTATTGTGATCCACACAGTCAAAGGCTTTGGCATAGTCAATAAAGCAGAAATAGATGTTTTTCTGGAACTCTCTTGCTTTTTCCATGATCCAGCGGATGTTGGCAATTTGATCTCTGGTTCGTCTGCCTTTTCTAAATCCAGCTTGAACATCAGGAAGTTCACGGTTCACATATTGCTGAAGCCTGGCTTGGAGAATTTTGAGCATTACTTTACTCGCGTGTGAGATGAGTGCAATTGTGCGGTAGTTTGAGCACTCTTTGGCATTGCCTTTCTTTGGGATTGGGATGAAAACTGACCTTTTCCAATCTTGTGGCCACTGCTGAGTTTTCCAAATTTGCTGGCATATTGAGTGCAGCACTTTCACAGCATCACCTTTCAGGATTTGGAATAGCTCCACTGGAATTCCATCACCTCCACTAGCTTTGTTCGTAGTGATGCTTTCTAAGGCCCACTTGACTTCACATTCCAGGATGTCTGGTTCTAGGTCAGTGATCACACCATCATGATTATCTGGATCGTGAAGCTCCTTTTTGTACAGTTCTTCTGTGTATTCTTGCCACCTCTTCTTAATATCTTCTGCTTCTGTTAGGTCCATACCATTTCTGTCCTTTATCGTGCCCATCTTTGCATGAAATGTTCCTTTGGTATTTCTGATTTTCTTGAATAGATCCTTAGTCTTTCCCATTCTGTTGTTTCCTCTATTTCTTTGCATTGATCGCTGAAGAAGGCTTTCTTATCTCTTCTTGCTATTCTTTGGAACTCTGCATTCAGATATTTATATCTTTCCTTTTCTCCTTTGCTTTTCGATTCTCTTTTTTTCACAGCTATTTGCAAGGCCTCCCCAGACAGCCATTTTGCTTTTTTGCATTTCTTTTCCCTGGGGATGGTCTTGATCCCTGTCTCCTGTACAATGTCACAAACCTCATTCCATAGTTCATCAGGCACTATCTATCAGATCTAGGCCCTTAAATCTATTTCTCACTTCCACTGTATAATTATAAGGGATTTGATTTAGGTCATACCTGAATATATCTATCTATATATACATCTATATACCTATATGGAAATATACACATATACAGTTGATTCAAACAATGTGAAAATTAGGACCACTGACTTCCTTCCAGTAGAAAATCTACAGATTCAACCAAACTAGTAGTACATATTTATTGCAAAAACTCATGTACAAGTGGACCTATACAGTTTAAGGGTCAATTGTATATCTATATATAGAGAGAATATATAGCCAGTGCTCTTAAGTCAAGGACCACAAGAACACCAAATTTGAAGAAGTGTTTATTACTCACTGAAGTGTGTGTGCTAAGTCACCTCAGTCATGTCTGATTCTTTGCAACCTCATGGAGTAGCTCACCAGGTTTCTCTGTCCATGGGATTTTCTAGGCAAGAATTCTGGAGTGGGTTGCCATTTCCTCCTACAGGGAACCTTCCTGACCCAGGGATCTAACCTGTGTTTCCTATGGCTCCTACATTACAGTAGGTGGATTCTTTACCGCAAGTGTTCATTACTCATCGAAGTGAGAGAGACTATATACCATGGAGAAATATAGGGTATCTCACTAAGACAATATTAGGAAGATCCATTAGCAGGATTTAGGTTTTGGTTGAGCAATTTTGGGGAAAGTTTAAAGAATCAGAGGTTCAGTATAAATGGGATATTATTAGAAAGCAGAGGCAAATTAGGGTGCATATAAAAGGTAGGATTAAGCTGTCCTTGGTAAAGAAGTAGAAATCACTCATTTAGTAGCAGGGAAATGCTAGATATTTTGTGCTGCATAGTGACCTTGTTTGAAGTAGATATTCTGTGAGATTATGTCCAGCATAACAACATGATTTAATTATAAGCATCAGATCAGTTTGTAATAGCACTGAGGCTTAGATATGAATGTCAGATCAGTTCCAAAATGTCAGGTTGCTTTAAAAACACTCCCTTTTTCATCTATCTTTATATAGCTATCCAACTAGCTAGATATCAAATTTCTGCTTTTTGAATTGAAATTTGACTACTAAAATGTGAAAAGAAAAATTCCTGAACTCCTAGGCATTATACTCTTCAGCTTTCTTGTGCTCCCAGCATTTCCCTGATGAAGAACAAAACCAATCACAAAATTACATGTCAGAGAATCTCATGAGGGCAACAATCTAGAGCAAGGAAATTTTGTAACTCAGCTCTAAAGTATATCAACCACTGGCCAGGATTGGAATAGGGGCTTAAAAATCTCTCCTTGGCAGGTACAATGTGACACTACATTAGCATGGCACGTTCTGCCACAGAACCAATATTGAAAACATTTGTTCTCTTGTTTATTGGGATAGAGGGACAACTAAAAGCATTCCTTCTTGTAGCTCTGAAGCCTTTGATCTTGAGACACCTGCTGGGTGCCATCTGACAGGTTTTGCCCATGCAAAGAATAAGTTTGAGTTTTTTTAATTAGTGTGGGACTATGTGGCAATTTAGGTCTTCTGGTGGGACATAGTGTCATTTAGCAGAAAGAGGGCTGGGCTGGGAGTTGTGAGAGGTAAAGATTAACTTCCACTCTCCCCAGTAAACTGTATGCACTTGGAGAGATTATTCCATCTCTCGATTTCTGTTACCCTCAGCTCTAAAGTCGAGAGGCTTGGCTGGTTTCTCTCTTATGGTCTCCCTGACTCTGATTTTCTTGGTGTTTTATAGACTGCCACAATGTATTAACTATAAAAAGAAAATAAATATTCTATACTTCATTATCTATGGAGAAAGAAGCAGAATTTTAAGGTTAAAAGCAAAAATATAAGAGTCAGGATCATTCTGAAATATTTGACAGGAAATTTAAAAATCTAATTTTCCTAAAAAAGAATATTTGAGATTCCTAGCTACATCTCTATCTTAAGAAACAATTTCAAGATGCTTCTTATCCTTACAGGAAATATGAAAAGGGGGTGGGAAGTAGGAAAAGAGGATCATTTACCCTCATTTTTCTTTACAACTAATATATGCATTCTGTTGAAAAATTAGAATATACTTATAAATTGAAAATATACTTTTTATCAGTCTGAAACACTACCACCTGTATAGTGTGCATTTATATACATACACAAAGGCACATAGGCATGCTACACATTAAACTATATACCTTTTGCAAAATATATGCTACATAAGATTATGATTATTTACTTTCTCCCCCAAATTTATTGTAACTCTCTCTCCACATCAACAAATATAGAATAGCATCATATTTTGATGTCCGTTCAACATTCAATCACATTAGTGACTAAACAACAATAACATAGTTGCATATGATAATCTGGGTTCACATCTTAATTTCACCTGTTGCTATCTGTAATATTTTGGACACATTTAATAATCTCCCTAAGTTTCAGCGATTTTATCTGTGAAAATTGGAATACTTATTTCATATAAAAAGTATTATAAAGATTAAATGAGTTTTTGGCAAATCTGTATTCAGTTCAGTCACTCACTAGTGCCCAACTCTTTGTGACCCCATGAACCGCAGCACGCCAGGCCTCCCTGTCCATCACCAACTCCCGGAGTCTACCCAAATCCATGTCCATTGAGTCGGTGATGCCATCCAGCCATCTTATCCTCTGTTGTCCCCTTCTCCTCCTGCCCTCAATCTCTCTCAGCATCAGAGTCTTTTCCAATGAGTCAACTCTTTGCATGAGGTGGCCAAAGTATTGGAGTTTCAGCTTCAACATCAGTCCTTCCAATGAATACCCAGGACTGATCTCCTTTAGGATGGACTGGTTGGATCTCCTTGCAGTCCAAGGGACTCTCAAGAGTCTTCTCCAACACCACAGTTCAAAAGCATCAATTCTTCAGAGCTCAGCTTTCTTTATATTCCAACTCTCACATTCATACATGACCATTGGAAAAATCATAGCCTTGACTAGATGGACATAAGGGGAAAACTCCTCAGGATTTTAGTGGATATTATGTGTGTGTTACTCATTCGGTCATGCCCAACTCTTTGCAACCCCATGAATATTAGCCCACCAGACTACTCTGTCCCTAGGATTCTCCAGCCAAGAATACTGAAGTGGGTAGCCATTCCCTTCTCCAAGGATTGTCTCTTGCCTTGTAGGCATATTCTTTCTGGTTTGAACCACCAGGGAAGCCCTACTATATTAGTGTATATGGTAAGGCAAAACAAACAGAAATAGTCTATCCATGGGCAAATACATTTTACCATAATTTAATTGTTTGTATTTCACTGTAGGATCCCTCAGAACTTTTAATATGCCAATGTGTTTTTGAAATGTTTCCAAGCTTACTTCTCAGGGAAGTAGTTTTTTTAAAAACACCATTTTTGAGATATGATTCACATACAATACAATTAAATGACCTAAATTCACTGGCTTTTAGTATATTCACAGTTGTGTACCCATCATCACAATTGATGTTAAAACATTTTCATTAGCCCTGAGAGGAACTCCACAACAGTTACCCATCACCATTCACTTCGCCTGGCCATGTTCCCTTCTCCCTTGGTAAGTACTATCCTACTTTCTATCTTTCTAGATTTGCTTTTTCTAGACCTCTCATATAAATATAATCATATAATACATAGTCCATGGAATAATTTGAATGGGGAAGTGGAACGTGCATGCTCAGTCATGTCTGGTGCTTAGTGACCCCATGGACTGTAGCCCACCAGACTCCTCTGTCCATGGAATTTTCCAGGCAAAAATACTGGAGTAGGTTGCCATTTCTTATTCCAGGGGATTTTCCTGACCCAGGCATTGAACCTGTGATCTTTTGGACACTGAGCCCAGATTAAAACCTTTCAAAACAGTGATGGGAAGGACACATTTCCTTAGGATCCAGACCCCACTGGGCTATTCCATATCAACATGCATACAACAAACATTAAGTATGTAAAGCATTTTGCATACTCGGTTGGTAATTACGTGCTGCTTTAAATGTTGTATACAAGCATGTTTTAAACTAGATGACTCAGATTTTGATTTAATGACTTCTAGAAATAATTGAAAAACCTATGTTTCCCTTACCAATGTAGTAAGCAATTCAAGCTTTTTGGTGAAAGATAACTATCAGCTTTATTCTTCACAAAGGTTCCTACATTTCTGATAAGGATGGAGTCATATCAAATTAACACAACATATCTTCTCTGCTTATGGATAGACAATTCTGCTGGACATCATCTTTTGTCTCCTTCAAATTCAAATTCACCATTTTCACTTTGTTCTGTGCCTTGGGAGTCTGACCACTGTGGACTATATCAATGGGCTACCTTGACTTCTGACATTTGATTTAATTTCCATTTGAGAAGAAAAGAAATAAAGGAAGAGAGTGTGAGATAGCCCTGACCACTATTTCTGGACTCATTCAAGTTGACTGGGTTCTTTGAATGAAGGGAATTTTACCAAGCAACTCTGTAGACAGTCATTTCTGAATCTGGGTTCCTGTATTCCTTTTCCTGTCTGGGCTTAGGGTTAGTGACACTTCCTCCTGATTTTATTAACTCCTGAAACTACATTAATCCTTTCTAAATAGTCATTTTATTTTATCAATCTTTCCTTGAATTACCCAATTTAAGTGTGCCATATACTTTATGGCAATGCTGTGACTGATGTGGCAATTCACATGACTCTAGGCTCAATCAACTTTCATGGAGCAGAAAAAAGCAGACAAGACAATGCAAAAGATAGAAGTGTTTTTGATTCTTGGTCTAGCTCTCTTTAAAAGCAACCTCTGCCAAATTATTTAATCCTTGGAAGAATCAATTTCTTTACAAAACTGAGATAACGATGGACTCTGACCCACAGGTTTGTTGTGGCTCTTAAAAGCAGTAAGAGAGTAGAGGGGATTATAGTTAAGCAAGATCATATATACTTTGATAATTGTTTATGTGTTGTGATAGGTATATAAGAATTCATTATTACCATTCTCTATTTTTTGTTTATTTTTTGAATTGCTTATATATTTTATTTTTTTATTTTTATTTTATTTATTTTTTTAAATTTTATTTTAACTTTACAATATTGTATTGGTTTTGCCATAATTCAAAATGAATTACTGTTCTCTATATTTTGTTTATTTTTTGAATTGCTTATATATTTTAAAAGGAGGCAATATATATATATATATATTTTTGTTCAAAGAATATTTCTGGGACACTCTAAGAGCTGAGATTGACCAAGTATAGAAAACTAGTCATTACAAGGCTTTGATTCAGTTTTTGTGTAATCAGCAGACGTCCATCAAAGGATGGATGACTTTTCTGCTGGAGCATATATATTAGAGAACATGACATCCTACTGAGGACTTATCTGATGGCTCAGACTGTAAAAAATCCGCTTACAATGCGGAAGACTCAGGTTCAATCCCTTGGTCAGGAAAATCCCTTGGAGAAGAGAATGGCTACCTACTCTAGTATTCTTGCCTGAAGAATTCCATGGACAGAAATGGAATTTCTGATGGGCAGCCCAATGGGTCTCAGAGTGAGTCCAATGGGTCAGACAACTGAGTGACTAAACATAGCACAGAACATAGTGCAATTCATTTAAATAGCATGAACAGTGCTATTCATACTGCTCACAGAGGCTCTGGGCAGTTAGGTTATATTTAGAGAGTATTTCTCTTCCATAATATAAAATTATCATGAACTGTTTTCAATGTTCCATGTCTTGCAGATTTTGCTAGTGTAAAGCATTGTACAGACCTTGATTGATTCCAGAATTTTGGAAATGTTGAGTCTAAGCCAGATCAACCGTGCACATGACTTTGAGGAAAGGTAGATTCTTTGGTCACGTGGCCAGCCAATCTTCCCCAGTTGATTTCTTTGGTCTTTCACTTTCATTTTTCATTAGGAACTTATCGTGTTATAAAAAATAACACTTCAAAAGCCCTTTACCTTGCAAGTGAGGAAATCGACAGTGCCTCTTTTACTTTAGATTGTATTAATTTTGTTGTTGCTAAAATTTTATCCGTTTATTTATTCTTTGGCTGCCGAGTCTTTGTTGCCACACTCAGGCTTTGTCTACATGCAGTGGGGAGGGGCTACTCTTCCTTGTGCTACATCGGCTTCTCATTTTGGGGTCTTCTCTTGATGCAGAGCATGGGCTTTAGATGTTCAGGCTTCATTAGTTGCTGTTCATAGGCTTTAGAGCATAAAGACTTAGTTATTCCACAGCAGCATGTGGGGTCTTCCTGAACCAGGGACTGAACCTATGTCTCCTGCATTGGCAGTGGATTCTTAATCACTAGACCACCAGGGAAGTCCTACCTTAGATTTTAGTGGAGACTATTCTTTGGTCATGTATGGATGTGAGAGTTGGACTGTGAAGAAGGCTGAGCACTGAAGAATTGATGCTTTTGAACTGTGGTGTTGGAGAAGACTCTTTGAGAGTCCCTTGGACTGCAAGGAGATCCAACCAGTCCATTCTGAAGGAGATCAGCCCTGGGATTTCTTTGGAAGGAATGATACTAAAGCTGAAACTCCAGTATTTTGGCCACCTCATGCGAAGAGTTGACTGATTCGAGAAGACTGATGCTGGGAGGGATTGGGGGCAGGAGGAGAAGGGGACGACAGAGGATGAGATGGCTGGATGGCATCACTGACTCGATGGATGTGAGTCTGGGTGAACTCTGGGAGTTGGTGATGGACAGGGAGGCCTGGCGTGCTGCGGTTCATGGGGCCGCAAAGAGTCAGACACGACTGAGTGACTGAACTGAACTGAACTGATTCTTAGAAATGAGACCAGTCATATTATGTGATTGAGCGACTAGTAGTAGAAGATCAGGTGCTTTACTTGCTTCACTTCTTGAGTCCCTGAACCTGCCACCTTCAGGTCATCAGTTCCATAATAACACAGGGGTCCACTAGAATGCTTTAACAATCTCACTGTATTAACAAAATGTTGGGAGAATGGGAAAATCAAATGTCCTGGAATGGATAGTTTCAGTTACAAGTAACAGGGAAAGTTCAGCTTTCCTCTTGTCAAGTAAAATATGAGTCTTGATATTGTCATTTTTTACTGCAAACTATAATATAAAAAATTAAAAAAAAATAATTGCTCATGGCTTCTTATTTACACTCAACTTGTATGAGCATTTAGTAATAATTTAGAGTGAAGTCCCTCATATCTTCATTGCTATGCTATGCTATGCTAAGTCACTTCAGTTGTGTCCGACTCTGTGTGACCCCATAGACGGCAGCCCACCAGGCTTCCCCGTCCCTGGGATTCTCCAGGCAAGAACGCTGGAGTGGGTTGTCATTTCCTTCTCCAATGCATGAAAGTGAAAAGAGAAAGTGAGGTCGTTCAGTCATGTCCGACTCTCAGAGACCCCACGGACTGCAGCCTACCAGGCTCCTCCATCCGTGGGATTCTCCAGGCAAGAGTACTGGAGTAGGGTGCCATTGCCTTCTCCGCATATCTTCATTAGTGTCACTATAATTGTCATTATTGATAATATTACCATAACGTAATTTTATTAGGAGTTTTTCCTTCAGATCCAATAATGTTCCAGTGCTTCAGTGTCACAGAGAATAATAACTTGTTATAACGACTTTGAAACACAATTTTTGTTAATATGCTTCATTAAAACATCAAGAATGTGCTGAATACAATAACCTCATTTATTTCATGAGATTTTAAAGTCCAAACCTGTATATTAATTGAGGTTTCTGTGCCTTTGAAATGAATTGATAGTACTTTATAAATGAAAGTCTAAATTCCTCTACATTCAAAGATAGACAATAGAAATCACTCTGTTCCAACTCTTCAACACTCTCAGTTCATGATATAACACTGAAAAGGGGTAACATGAAATGATAATTAAGAGTGCTGACTGACAAGGACAAAGACCAAGATTCACATCATGTTATGCCGTTTCTAGGCTCATCCAAGGCAACTAGCCATCATCAAAAGTCACAGTCTAGTGACCTGGATCATATTCAGAAGGCTGAGTTCTGGAGGCATATCTGTATTACTCATTTTAAAAATTTGATTCTGAGTACCTGTCTGTGATGTGGTCTCTCTTCAATTAATTACATTTCCTCCCACTGCTTTTTCTCTGACCCTTGAAAGCATTTACGATTTCTGAGTGAGCCCTTAGTCTGTTGCAGCTGTCTAAACTTAGGAGTTTTGGTTTCTGCTAAAACAATACATATTTTGCATCATTTCTATATTTAAGCTTTACATGTCTGAACACACTTTGTTTTCCTCTGTTGGCTCTATTGTGGATTTTTTTCTCAAAAGGCCTGCGCTCTCTGTATCATAATATTTGCTTCATTTGTCTTCATGATACTATGTAAATTATATGTAATAAATATTACTTTTATGTAACAAATATTGACATAACATATGCTTTTAGATTATTGCCACATTTTAGGGTTTATGATCTTCAGATGGACTCACTTTCACATCTTTCACTGTCTTTGTTAAGTAGATATTTCTTCCTCACAGGCACATTTTTAGAACTTTCTACAGCAGGCAGATATTACTGCAAAAATGTTTCATTTTGTTGACTTTAGTTTCTTGCTTCAGCCTACCCACAGACATCTCCAGGAATTATTGTTCACAACAGCTCATGTTCATGCATGTGTTACTTCTCCACTGAGTCCCTAAAAACATACATAGTGATGATTTAGAGGTTTCATTTCCACATTGATCCTGATTATCCATTCTGTATTTTATGATAACCATAAATTAAATTCGTAGCAGCAGTAGTTATACAGTAATTTTGCCTATGTACCTTTTCTATCTTTCTCTCTAATGTCAAAGCCTTTTTTCTGATGCTTACATATATAATAAATCCATTACAAACTCTTTCATAACTCTGCCTTTTAAAAAACTGTGTATATTTGAAAATTATCTTTCCTGTAGAGTATTTAAAAAAGCAGACAATATAAAAGAGTTGTAAAACATAGAGACTAATTAGAAATCATTCAACTCTCTAATACCTTAAGACAGAGTATATTCCCATTACAGATAAATTCTCTGTGCATATTATTCTGGTATTCCCAGGTGGTGCTAGTTATAGAGAACCCTCCTGCCAATGCAGAAGATGTAAAAGACATGAGTTTGATCCCTGGGTTGGGGAGATTCCCCAGAGGAGGGCGTGGCCACCCACTCCAGTATTCTTGCCTGGAGAGTCCCGTGGACAGAGGAGCCTGGTGGGCCATGGTCCACAGAGACACAAAGAGCTGGACACGACTGAAGCAACTTGGCACACATATGCACACCATTCTGCCTTCATTATAGAGATCATCACTGGCCTGACCTTTGTGAGAATCAGTTTTACCATGTATGTATATATCCTTAAAAATAGCTTAATTTTGCTTCTTTTACCATTTTATATAACTGAAATGATTCTGAGTTATTCTGTGATCTGCTCCTTTCACTTAATGCTGTTTGTGAAACGCACTGATGATAAGGCGTTAGTTATAGAAAATTTGTTTTAATACTATGTTTGTATCCAATTTCATGAGTGCATCACACTTTTTTAATTTATAAACTCAATTATTGGGCTTATTACAAACAATACTTCTATGAATATACTTGTATATCTCACCCAATATAGTTTTTCAAGTGTATCTCTCAAGAGTATCCTAGAAAAAGGAATTATTGCATCCTGAATGTATGTACCCCTTCAATTTCTCTAAATGATAGAAAATTGATTCTACAATACTCATTTTATTCTATATCTATAACACACTAAAAGTAGAATGCAAAACTTTTGCCAATCTCTTTGTTGTGTGGAGATGTTAAATTGTAGTTTCAGTTTGCCTTTTCTCTGAGTATGAATGACGCAAGGTATCTAAAAGACTTTCTAGTCATCCTAAAAGGATTCATTCATCTAGACAGGGAAATCTCCTGTCCCTTGGAACTTTGACAACACATCTTCAACGTTCTGCTGTTTTACTATTTTCTTTTTCTGTCTTATATTATACTTATTTGCTGAATGTTTTGATTCCTGATAGCAGAATGCAGGTTTTACTTTCTTTGTGTTCTCTGCAGTTTCTAACAATCCTCAGGGGTGGGCTATCTGTTATCTGCTGAATGAATCAATGAATGTCTAAAGGTATGGATTGCAGAGGAGACATGGGATAGGGCTAACAATACAAGCTTCAGTATCAGAGAGATTGGGGATAAAGGCAATGGCACCCCACCCCAGTACTTTTGCCTGGAAAATCCCATGGACAGAGGATCCTGGTAGGCTCCAGTCCATGGGGTCGCTAAGAGTCGGACACGACTGAGCGACTTCACTTTCACTTTTCACTTTCATGTATTGGAGAAGGAAATGGCAACCCACTCCAGTGTTCTTGCCTGGAGAATCCCAGGGACGGGGGAGCCTGGTGACCTTCCGTCTATGGGGTCGCACAGAGTTGGACACGACTGAAGCGACTTAACAACAACAACAACAACTAGCTCTTCTACTTACTAGCTATCTGAACTGAGATATGTTATTCCATCTGAATAAATACAGTTTACCTGTCTGCAAATGTGAGATAACTGTAACAACATCCTTATACAATTAAGTCAGGTAGTTTATGTAAATCATAACAGCACTTGCTCCATCTCTGGTAACTGCTATTAGTAGAGGTAGTAGTAGTAATGTCACTAAAAGCTCAGCCTCTCCGTATGCCAGTGTTGAATCAAATCCTGAGACAGAGTTTGGGTGAAGTAGAAAAGCATAGCCTTATTGCTTTGCTAGGTGAAAGGAGACATACCAGGCTTTGCTGTGTCCAAACCCCAGAGAATGAGGGTTTTTATAACAGTGAGTCAAAGATTGGGTCTCTGCCAAGACTAGAGTGTGAGAAGGGCTTGCAACACCTTAGTCTCACCTCAGGTGATGTCTCCTAATCCTGATGAGCTTCTCTGGTCCCTTCACTCTCTTCCTCTCTGTGATTTCTGGGCTGCTCCCTCCTTGATTAGCAACTGTTCAAATCTGCCTATGGAAATCAAGGAAGGGCACAGACGCTGGAGTCTTGCCTACAGGAAATAGGGGGGTGGGGCAGAAAAGTCTCCATCCTTGGAAACCCCTCAGAGCCCTGCTTGGTTTCAGTAATATTTTTATTATTATTCAGATTTTGTTCTAAAGCTGTAACTTAGAAAACTGAAATATTTGATATGGTCCATTCCTTCAGTGTTGGAGGTCAGTCAAGATATCTTCCTTCTCTGAAAGCCTTTCATGAAGTGGAAACCAATAGCAGAACAAATGTGGAAATCAAATAGAGGAAAGAATTTAGATCAATCTTCTTTTCCACTGTTCAAAGGTATATGGGGAAGGGGATGGCAGGGATAAAAAAGAAGAAGAAAAGGGACTGGGGAGGAACTTTGGTGGACTTTTAGGATTCTTTTCCTGCTAACACAGCTGAGAGGACATGAGATGCCATCACGCCAACCTAACAAAGGCAGAGGATTAAAATCTCCCAAACCACTTCATAAATGGTAGCCAACTGCCACATTTTAGAATCTAGTTAGCAGAGAAATATAAAAAATGTATGAGGGGACCTCAGAACACTTTAAAGTCAGAGAATATGCTAAAGAAAATGAAGCAAACACTCAAATGAATATGCAAAAAATAATTGAGTAGAGCAATGGCAGGGACAGGAACAGATCTGCATAATTCTAAGAGCATTTTTGGCAGAAATGTAAACTAAAGCTGCTAGTGCCTTGTTCAGTCAGAGTCCATAAAATGTAAGCATTACTAAATGAGCTATGTGTTTGCCAGTGATCAAATCATTGCAAACATTCAGAAAGAGGTCAGCATTTAGGAATCTGGATTTCTATGTAAATGTATATGCTTTATAATACTCCACAGCAGTATTTGCAAAGTGTTTTCCGAGTAGTTGCATTGATAGCACTGGTATCATATAATTTACATGTATTTTTCTATAAAAACCTCTTGATGTGCAACTGTAAATAGCAAATTAGAAGCAGAGGTTTACCCAAACAATCATTTCAAGATATATGCAAAAATAAGCAGAATTTATGGAGGTAGATTACTTCTCAGCTTAAAATGCTTCAAGGCTTCTCTTATATCTCATAGAATAAAATCTAGATGTCTTAACATTAGCATAAACTCCTTCCAAGACACATTCTCATTCTTCAGCTAAGTTCCCAGTCATTCTGCATAGCCTTCATATATTATGCTTTGGTAATAACAAACTGATTTTAGTTTTACCTACTTTAGAGTTTAAGTAATTTTCTCATTTGAAAAAAAATCCATTCCACTTTATTTTGCTAACTCTTACTTAATTTTCATGAATACACATGTTTAATGTGTATTTCCATGAAACTTACTGAAAGCATCCAAATTTCCTAAGGATGCCCCAACATCCCACATGGATGCTTATTTTTCTACTTAACTGCATTGCATTTATAGTATCTATCTATGGGTCTGGCTCTTCCTCAAGATTCTCTGCTCATAAAGACCAGTCAGTCTTTCTACTTATCTGTGTAGCCTGTCAGCTTGATGCATAGTAGACATATTATGAATCATATGCTTGTTGTACTGAGCCTTCACAAGTCATTCCTAACACAAATGGGCGAAATTATTTCTTCACTGTTATCAGTACAGAATGACTAGATTCAAAATTGAGCCCTTTCATTCTGAGGACCTTCAGGATTGAAGCATGAATGGGTGTGAGAACAGAGCTCAGGAGAAGGGAGAGTTGACCGTGATCCCACTGCCAAGTTGCTCTCTCAGCTACATTGTTCAAGGAAGGACTCACTGCCACAGACTCAGTTTTGCTCCGAGGTCAAGATAATTAGCATGGGGACTCAGCAATCTTCCCTAAACACCAGTATTTCCAATGGAGGCATGTGGTTATTTTCTAAGACCTGCCAGATGGAAAAGGGAGGAAGAAGAGTTGCTATGAATATATGTTCTATCTCTGCTTAAATTGACTGAGGCCAGCATTTGGTTGGGAGCAGTGTCTGGTTAAAGAATGTGACCAGGGATCTAGGTGTTCTTTATGAGCAGTATAAAGGTGCAAGGGCAAGAGAAGCCAAGCCAAGACCAAGGAAAGTCAGTCCACTCTGAAAACTGAGAAAATTTAAGCTGGTACTATGATACTTCCAAGGTCATTCAGCTTGTCAGTCAGTCAGTTCAGTTGCTCAGTCATGTCCAACTATTTGTGACCCCCTGGACTGCAGCAGGCCAGGCTTCCCTGTCTATCACCAGCTCCTGGAGTTTGCTCAAACTCATGTCCATCGAGTCCATGAGATCCAACCATCTCATCTTCTGTTATCCCCTTCTCCTCCTGCCTTCAATGTTTCCCAGCATCAGGGTCTTTTCCAATGAATCAGTTCTTTGCATCAGGTGGCCAAAGTATTGGAGTTTCAGCACCAGCCTTTCCAATGAATATTCAGAACTGATCTCCTTTAGGATGGACTGGTTGGATCTCCTTGCAGTCCAAGGGATCCTCAAGAGTCTTCTCCAACACCAAAGTTCAAAAGCATCAATTCTTTGGTGCTCAGCTTTCTTTATAGTCCAACTCTCACATCCATACATGATGACCATAGCTTTGACAAGACAGACCTTTATCAGCAAAGTAATGTCTCTGCTTTTTAATATGCTGTCTAGGTTGGTCATAGCTTTTCTTCCAAGAAGGAAGCATCTCTTAATTTCATTCAGCTTAATAGCTTTTCATTTTACAAAACTCACTAACAACAATTCATCTAATTTTAGACCAACAATCCTATAAATTTGATTAAAAGAGTTTTGAGCTAGATCTGACTTCAGAATGCAGTTCTTTAAAATATACTTGGTAGGGAAAAAAATCTCATACAAAGATGTGATATGCAAACATAAGACACTGTGGGTGAGGAGGAGAAGAGGGCTCAGGACCCTTTTCCTTGTTAGCTACACTCCTCTACATCCCCTCATCTCCTGAGACTACTTTGCGCTTGAGGGTTCTGATTCAGAGTAGAGATGAGAGCCACTGATCCAGTAGCACAATTCCAACTTTTAAGATGAAGATATTGAGGACCCAGAAGTGAGGACAGGTGTTCCACAGATAGTATATACTACTAAGCCAGCAACTTTTGAGTTGAATTGACCATGGAAATAAAGGCAACATATTATTAATCCCATTTGTCAATGAAAATCCTAAACCTTGGGGACACAACTGAGCGACTGATCTGATCTCATTTGATCTGAAGGTCATGAGAGGGTAACAGGCAGGAATGCCAGGGGTCTCCAAACTGAGGAAATAGGCGGCAAGTGTCAGACATTTTTACCTCTCTTAAGCGGCAGGAGGAAGCAAACTAGCAATATTTTTTTCCTTCTTTATACAAATTTAAAAGGAGGGTTCTCTTAAGATACTGTGTTGCCATAATGACACCTGGTTTCACCTGAAGTTAACTATTCTCAAACCTTGAATTAACCAATGCATCCTTCTTATGGAAATGCTTGTCTTAAGTTATATTAATGTACTATGCATTTACCCAGACTCTGTCTTCAAGACGGTTTGCCTAGTGGCTCAGAACCTACTTGACAAACCAGTATGTTATACTCAGATATTGTTCCCCTAATCTACGTAAACGAAACCATTTGTATGATAATCTGCCCTTCTACAAGATTCAGGTCAATCGTTTTATGGCCTGGGATGAACCATCAGGTGCCAAGATTATTCTAAAATGCATCTTATGGGTGAGGGGTTTGGTGCCATTCTGAGTTTTAAGACATTCCTTTCTTTCATTTACAGACTGCTAGTAACTATATAATCCAACTGAAGACGAGCAGAGGGGTACTATTTCTGCCCTCTCCTGATGAACTATGGAATGAGGTTCGTGACATTGTACAGGAGACAGGGATCAAGACCATCCCCAGGGAAAAGAAATGCAAAAAAAGCAAAATGGCTGTCTGGGGAGGCCTTGCAAATAGCTGCGAAAAGAAGAGAAGCGAAAAGCAAAGGAGAAAAGGAAAGATATAAACATCTGAATGCAGAGTTTCAAAGAATAGCAAGAAGAGATAAGAAAGCCTTCTTCAGCGATCAATGCAAAGAAATAGAGGAAAACAACAGAATGGTAAAGACTAAGGATCTATTCAAGAAAATCAGAGATACCAAAGGAACATTTCATGCAAAAATGGGCTCGATAAAGGACAGAAATGATATGGACCTAACGGAAGCAGAAGATATTAAGAAGAGGTGGCAAGAATACAGAGAAGAACTGTACAAAAAAGAGCTTCATGACCCAGATAATCATGAGGGTGTGATCACTGACCTAGGGCCAGACATCCTGGAATGTGAAGTTAAGTGGGCCTTAGAAAGCATCACTATGAACAAAGCTAGTGGAGGTGATGGAATTCCAGTGGAGCTATTCCAAATCCTGAAAGGTGATGCTGTGAAAGTGCTGCACTCAATATGCCAGCAAATTTGGAAAACTCAGCAGTGGCCACAAGATTGGAAAAGGTCAGTTTTCATCCCAATCCCAAAGAAAGGCAATGCCAAAGAGTGCTCAAACTACCGCACAATTGCACTCATCTCACACGCGAGTAAAGTAATGCTCAAAATTCTCCAAGCCAGGCTTCAGCAATATGTGAACCGTGAACTTCCTGATGTTCAAGCTGGATTTAGAAAAGGCAGACGAACCAGAGATCAAATTGCCAACATCCGCTGGATCATGGAAAAAGCAAGAGAGTTCCAGAAAAACATCTATTTCTGCTTTATTGATTTTGCCAAAGCCTTTGACTGTGTAGATCACAATAAACTGTGGAAAATTCTGAGAGAGATGGGAATACCAGACCACCTGATCTGCCTCTTGAGAAATCTGTATGCAGGTCAGGAAGCAACAGTTAGAACTGGTCATGGAACAACAGACTGGTTCCAAATAGGAAAAGGAGTACGTCAAGGCTGCATATTGTCACCATGTTTATTTAACTTATATGCAGAGTACATCATGAGAAATGCTGGACTGGAGGAAACACAAGCTGGAATCAAGATTGCCGGGAGAAATATCAGTAACCTCAAATATGCAGATGATACCACCCTTATGGCAGAAAGTGAAGAGGAACTAAAAAGCCTCTTGATGAAAGTGAAAGTGGAGAGTGAAAAGGTTGGCTTAAAGCTCAACATTCAGAAAACGAAGATCATGGCATCTGGTCCCATCACTGCATGGGAAATAGATGGGGAAATAGTGGAAACAGTGTCAGACTTTATTTTTCTGGGCTCCAAAATCACTGCAGATGGTGACTGCAGCCATGAAATTAAAAGATGCTTACTCCTTGTAAGGAAAGTTATGACTAACGTAGATAGCATATTCAAAAGCAGGGACATCAGTTTGCCAACAAAGATTCGCCTAGTCAAGGCTATGGTCTTTCCTGTGGTCATGTATGGATGTGAGAGCTGGACTATGAAGAAGGCTGAGCGCTGAAGAATTGATGCTTTTGAACTGTGGTGTTGGAGAAGACTCTTGAGAGTCCCTTGGACTGCAAGGAGATCCAACCAGTCCATTCTGAAGGAGATCAGCCCTGGGATTTCTTTGGAGGGAATGATGGTAAAGCTGAAACTCCAGTATTTTGGCCACCTCATGCGAAGAGTTGACTCATTGGAGAAGACTCTGATGCTGGGAGGGATTGAGGGCAGGAGGAGAAGGGGACGACAGAGGATGAGATGGCTGGATGGCATCACTGACTTGACGAATGTGAGTCTGAGTGACCTCCGAGAGCTGGTGATGGATAGGGAGGCCTGGCGTGCTGCAGTTCATGGGGTCACAGAGAGTCGGACACGACTGAGCGACTGATCTGATCTGATCTGATCTGATGCCTATGTCAGAAGCTTTCTCTATCCCCTTTACACTTTAATGAAACTTCATTACACAAAAGCTCTGAGCAGTCAAGCCTCGTCTCTGGCCCTGGATTGAATTATTCTCCTCCAGAGGCCAAGAATCCCAGCATCTTTTCATTCAGCAACAACCTTTCAGTCACAGGATCAGAACTACAACCAAATCATCAGAAGTCACCTGTAATAGACCTGCACTAACATCAATGCTTATGAATTTATAATAGAAATTATATTATAATCAATTATAATTGTAATTCATAACCAACTCATCAGAATCATCTGGAGGTTTTGTTTTCAACATGCATATGTTGAGTTACAATCATGCTTACATAAAGTCAAACTTTCCAGTGTTGGAAGTTCAGTGTGTATGAGTTGGAAAGTTCCCTGAGGTATTCAGATGCAATCCCTTGGTAAGAAAATTCAGTACAGAGGTTGAGTATCTGCTTCATTAAGAAACTTCGGCTTCAAGAGATGTTAGAGGGTAACATGCACCAACACTTAATAGAGGATTTTGAAGATAGGTGCCATCATAGTGTTGTCTACCTTGAGTGTAGAAGTGGAGAGCTGAGGATCACACACCATATTTTTATCTTCTCTCCCTCTTACTTAACAGCTGACTAGTAATGTTATAAAATTTGCAATCAATATCTTTTGGGATCAGTGTGCAAGAAAATATACATATATTCTGACTGGGATCAATCATAATACATTTAAATATGTTCCCATTGTCAAAGAAAAGTGATCTTCTTTGCAACACTATGGTCTCCAGTATTGCAGTACTTACTTTACAGAATATTTCATATAACTTATTTAGTTTATTAAATGTTATTATATGTTATTTATTAAACATTTATTATAACATTTATTAAATGTTATAATAGTTTATTAAATGTTAATTTATACTAAAATCATGCTATTGAAATAAATTTAATATTGTACATTTAAATTATAAATCAATTATATAAAATTAGAATATTATAGAACAAGTGGATGCTACCTTGACCACCAACCTCAATCCACTCTCTCCCAAGGAGAGGTACTTTATCCTTCCTGATTTCCTATGCCTTATGAAGATTGAGTACTTATTTATGATGAACTCTGAAATATAAATGACTCCTTGTTAGGAACTGTTGCCAATCGAGAATACTCATTTTTCACAAGCTCTTCACTAATTGATTATGCTAAAATCCCTTCAGAGATTTTGGGAAGCATTCAAAATATCCAAGAACAAGATGGCAAGGCTGGGGCTCACTTAAAGACTTTGAAGCATTTGCCTAAGGGTTGGAGGAATCAGAATTTGCCCTGACAGGCCTCAAGCCAATTTGGTTTCGTTCAAGAGCAGCTGGCTGGCTGACCTGAGGCTGAAACTGGAGAGGAAAGGCAGGGAGATGCAACAAGCTAGCTGCTACTATCTAAGAATTAGAGGAAAAATTTGGTTTTTATCTTGCAGGATTTCCAGCCCATAGGTAAAAAATTTGAAGAATGGCAATAGTAGAAATTTAAAAAGATTTCTCTTTCAAATGTTGAGTATCTTACTAGAACCCCACTTTCCTGAAGTTTCCTAAAATGAAGGGTATCAATATATTTTGCCAGTTAGTGTCTATGATGAGACCCAAAGAATAAAGCTTTTTATGTGGAGCAGAGAAAAAATTTTGATAACATTTGTCCCTGCTTAAATAGAATTTCAAAAACTCAGTACATTCTCTACCATTTTGGATTATTATTTATTTTTTTTGGTGATGCATAATTCACACATTTCAGCTCATATTTAATCATCCATCCTACTCAAACCTATTTTTCAGGAATTGCCTGAATGTCGGTGTTGATTTTGCACATTTCACAGTCACTTCCATAAAATGGTAAATGGGAAAAAAAATCTGTTTTCTATTTTATGGCAGGCTATTTTTTTTTAACCTTCATTTGCAAAAAAAATGTCCAAATCCAAAACTCACACTTTAGAGGTGCAATTTTTGGTTCTAGCTGTATTTTTAAAAATTTACAGATGGAGTTAGTTGCTCATTGTATCCATTTACTTTCTCTAAAGCAATATAATTTCCAGAGTGTGAATGAGAGAGACTGAAGAGACCTGGTGCAAGAAATAAATTTGGCTAAAATTTGTCCTTTTCAGTGTAATTATGTATAATGATTCTGGTATTCTACTGAAATTAACACAATCAATGCACAATTCTAAAGGTGTTTGCTTCTCTACCCTTTCATCTTAAAATCTTCTGAGGGAAGAATATACTATTTGATGGCTACAGACTTGCACATCTCTACTTTGCAAATCAAATTGCTCATCAAATTGACCAATGCAGCTTTTAAAATAAACTGACGTCAGGCCCTCTGTACAAGTTCTTTGCTTGAGGAGCTCATGCTTAAAATTTTGTCCAGTGATCATAATACATGAGTGATCATTAGTTTGTATGACAAGGGCAAATAAAATATTAACTGCACTTAGCCCTTTGTTAGGAGGAGCATTATTTGATGAAAACACTTCCATGATAAACCACATAATCCCTTAAACTGAGATTCTTTGAACTTAGTTTTAAGGTTTTAGGCTAGAATACATACAACTCAAGGTTCCCTCCAAATATATAACATTTGTAATCGTTCCCTGTAAAATGTCAGCAACTGTGTCAATCAAGTGCAATATTAAATGAGAAATCCAGGAGCCTAGACTTGTGGACTAAGTATTCTTTTTAATTGAAATGCTTTCAAGATGTTTGGAATATATGAGAGACATAAAATGAATCATTGAGACTATTCAAAACAGAAAATAAATCTTTCTTCCCTCTACCTAGAATAATGCCTCTGGATATATATTAATGCATCAAGTAGCTCAAACATGACAAAGTTATTATAATTATTTTCTTACTTATCTCTGGACTCTTCCTTTATGAATATATTACACTACTGAAATTCTATTTAATAGTAACCTAGCAACAACATGCCTGAAGGAGGTTGTTATTTCACTGAAGATGGAAAGCTTTGCAATTGATAGACTGTGTAAGACTCAACATTTTCCATGCACTGCTGCTGCTGCTGCTGCTGCTGCTGCTAAGTCACTTCAGTCGTGTCCTACTCTGTGCGACCCCAGAGACGACAGCCCACCAGGCTCCTCTGTCCCTGAGATTCTCCAGGCAATAACACTGGAGTGGGTTTCCATTTCCTTCTCCAATGCATGAAAGTGAAAAGTGAAAGTGAAGTTGTTCAGTCCTGTCCAACTCCTAGTGACCACATCGACTGCAGCCTACCAGGTTTCTTTGTCCACGGGATTTGCCAGGCAAGAGTACTGGAGCGGGTTGCCATTGCCTTCTCCTAGTTCCATGCACTAGGTCTCATGAAAAAAAATCTCATTATCTTCCTCTTCAGAAAGGATGTAGGTTAACTATGGAAAAGGTCTCAAGTTTCTCCCTTTTAGGTTTTTGTTAATAATTATGAAAAATATGTGATAAAATCTCTATTTTAAAAATATAATAGCAGTGAACAACTCATAGATTTTATTTTTATTTGTGAAAACCAGATGCATATCTCAAGATGAAAAAGCCTAGTTTGTGGATTTTGGTTACTTTCTGGGATCAGTATCTCCCTAACTCAAGCTCTGACTGACATGACTCCTGAAGAGTACACAATTCTTGAGATTTTGACTTTCTATCATAAATAATTGAACTGCCTTGCAGGATAGGTGAAAATATAGTTATTGTCTTCCATTCCTGAGATAATTTGTTAAGACAGGAAGTTGAATAATTCCTGCATTTATTATTAGCTGTAACATTTTATTGATCATTATGATGAAATATGCAATAAGAATGCAAAATATTATTAAAATAATACATCATTTTTTCTTTTGTGACTTTACTTTTGAGTTTGATACACCAAGGCTGCTTTATTTTCTCACATGATAAACATAACTTGATATCACCTTTAATATATTTTGCCCTGAGCAGAAAAAACATCTCTAGAGAAACTTTGTTATTAGCATACATATGGAGTATGCAAATGCAAAAAAATTATTTAAACAAGACTTTCTCTAAGGATTTAAAGATCCTTTACACCTATTTTCTGCTGATTCTTTAACACAGTCCTGAGATGTGGGGAGAGACTCAGTATTACTAAATGCTTTATTTTTTCATTTGAAGCATCCTTTTTATTTTTGAGTATCAGTTGACAGACCTATTAAGCATTATTAACTGTTTCTAGGTTTTCAGAGGAGTTTACACATGTAGTGTATGTACTTTCATACACTACAAATATATATATATCATACATTTAATATGAATGCATGTATATAACATATCATGTATATATAAACATGCATCTCATGTATCCTAAATGTATGTGTTCATATTTGTTGAAGAATAAACAACAAATGTTTTGTAGTTTACTTAGATATTATTGCACATTATCTTTAGACCATAAGATGGTTCAAATGAATTAAGCAATATTTAATAAAGAGCATTTGAAAAGATAAGAAATTGTTTATTTTATTTTAGTTGAGTTTTGGAAAGAGATTACTCCTAAACATAGGTTAAAATAAATATTGACCTCAGATTAGTAGGTTCATCTGAACATGGACAAGCTTGTCATCAAGATAAATGTGGCTTGTTGGACTCAACTGACACTTTTGGGTTTTGGTCACTTGAGATGATTCTCCTTTCCTTCCCCAGAAAGTGCTAGAAAGATAGGGTTGAGTATCAAGGTGTTATCTGAAAGGGACAGAAATTACCTCAGCTACAACAACCTAATTTGTAGATGAAGTTAAGGCCTTCTCACCTGGGAAAAAAGAAACAGCTGCTCACTGACTTCTCTAACACAGCCCAGTACATCAAAGTGGCATGCTCATTCAAAATGTCCAAATGTTTTCCCCTTAAGGTTCAGAAGAAGGGAAGGCTATTCATGTTCACCACTTCTCTTCAGTATAGTACTCTTGGCAGTGTAATGAAGGAAAGAAAAGAAATAAACAACATGCAGATTAGAAAGGAAGAAGTAACACTATGTCTGCCTATAGTTACCATGATTATGTATGTAGGAAATTTCAGGAAATATATAAAAAAAAAAAAAAAAGAAAGAAAACCTATAACTTAAAAGTGAAATTGCCAAAGCCATAGGATAGAAAGTCAAAACACAAAAATCAATTGTTTTTATACACTAATGTACAACTAGAAACCAAAATTTAAAAGAGAAAATAAACCAATTACAATAACTCTAAAAAATGACTGGGACGACCCAGAGAGATGGTATGGGGAGGGAGGAGGGAGGAGAGTTCAGGATGGGGAACACATGTATGCTTGTGGCGGATTCATTTTGATGTATGGCAAAAGCAATACATATTGTAAAGTTAAGCAAAATAAAATTAAAAAAAAAACATGAAATGAAAAAAAATGAAATTGTATATATCTCACAAAACATATGCATAATTTTTATGCTGCAAACTTAAATAAATAAATCCTGATGTAGGAAATCAAAGACCTAGAGACACATAAACATTCACAGCTTTGAATATTCAATATACTAAATATGTCAATTCTGCTCAAGTTGATCCATGCATTTAACACAACACTAATCAGAATTTCAGGGAAAGATCTTATAGATATTCACCAGGTGATTGTAAAATTTATATGGAAAGGCAAACATACTGAAACAGCTATAATAATTTAAAAAGAAAAGTAAGTGGGAGGAATCACACTATCAATTTTAAGATTTAATATAAAAGGCTACAATAGTCAAAATATTATGATGTTACCAAGGGAATACAGACATAGATTGATGGAAGAGAATAATCTAGAAGTAGATTCAAGCAAATATGAACAATTACTTTTTGACAAAGGTGCAAAGGCAAGAAAATAATAATAAAAAAAAGTTAGCTTTTATTCTTGAAATGATGTTGAGACAACTCAGCGCACATATGTAAAAAAGCTCAAACTATCCTCATACTCATGCAAACTTAACTCAAAATGGATGATAAATATAATCCATTGAGGAGAAAAACTCTGTGACTTAGGCTGAGGAAAAAAGTTCTAGTAGTTACTCAGCAGCTCAGTAGTCTCTCACTCTTTACCATGCTTTGGACTTCAGCACACAACCCTCTCCTGTCCTTCACTGTCTCCTGGAATTTGTTCAAACTCATGTCCATTGAAAAGGTAATGCCATCCAACCAACTTGTCCTCTGTCATCCCCTTGTCCTCCTGCCTTCAATCTTCCCCAGCATCAGGGTCTTCTCTAATGAGTGGACTCTTTGCATCAGGTGGCCAAAGTATTGGAGCTTCAAGTTCAATATCAGTCCTTCCAGTGAATATTCAGACTTGATTACCTTTAAGACTGACTGATTTGATCTCCTTGCAGTCCAAGGGAACCTCAAAAGTCATCTCTAGCACCACAATTGGAAAGTATCAGTTCTTCAGCATTCAGCCTTCTTTATGGTCCAACTGTAACATTTATACATGACTACTGGAAAAACCGGAGCTTTGACTATACAAACATTTGTGACAACATGATGTCTCTGCTTTCTAATACACTGTCTAGATTTGTCATGAATTTTCTTCCAAGGAGCAAGCATCCTTTAATTTTATGGATGAAGTCACTGCAGTGACTTTGGAACCCAGTAAAATAAAGTCTGTCACTATTTCAATTGTTTCCCTGTCTATTGGCCATGAAGTGATTAGATCGGATACATGACCTTCATTTTTCGAAAACTGAGTTTTAAGCCAGCTTTTATACTGTCCTCTTTCACCCTAACAAAGAAGGGGCTCTTTAGTTTCTCTTCACTTACTGCCATAAGGGTGGTGTTATCTGCATATCTGAGATTATTGATATTTCTCCTAGAAATCTTGATTCCAGCTTGTGCTTCATCCAACCCAGCATTTCTCATGATGTACATTGCATAGAAGTTAAATAAGCAGGGTGACAATATACAGCCTTGACATACTCCTATTCCAACTTGGAAAGTTGTTTATTGCATGTCCATCATTTCATGTCTGGTTCTAACTGTTGCTTCTTGACCTACAAACAGGTTCCTCAAGATTCAGGTAAGATAATCTGGTATTCCCATCTCTTTATGAATTTTCACAGTTTGTTGGGAGCCACACAGTCAAAGGCTTTCAGATCGGATCAGATCAGTCGCTCAGTCGTGTCTGACTCTTTGCGACCCCATGAATCGCAGCACGCCAGGCCTCCCTGTCCATCACCAACCCCTGGAGTTCACTGACACTCAAGTCCATTGAGTCAGTGATGCCATCCAGCCATCTCATCCTCTGTCGTTTCCTTCTCCTCCTACCCCCAATCCCTCCAAGCATCAGAGTCTTTTCTAATGAGTCAACTCTTTGCATGAGGTGGCCAAAGTACTGAAGTTTCAGCTTTAGCATGATTCCTTCCAAAGAAATCCCAGGGCTGATCTCCTTCAGAATGGACTGGTTGGATCTCCTTGTAGTCCAAGGGACTCTCAAGAGTCTTCTCCAACACCACAGTTCAAAAGCATCAATTCTTCGGTGCTCAGCCTTCTTCACAGTCCAACTCTCACATCCATACATGACTACGGGAAAAACCATAGCCTTGACGAGATGAACCTTTGTTGGCAACGTAATGTCTCTGTTTTTGTAATATGCTATCTAGATTGGTCATAACTTTCCTTCCAAGGAGTAAGCATCTTTTAATTTCATGGCTGCAGTCACCATCTGCAGTGATTTTGGAGCCCAGAAAAATAGTCTGACACTGTTTCCACTGTTTCCCCATCTATTTCCCATGAAGTGTTGGGACCAGATGCCATGATGTTCATTTTCTGTATGTTGAGCTTTAAGCCAACTTTTTCACTCTCCACTTTCACCTTCATCAAGAGGCTTTATAGTTCCTCTTCACTTTCTGCCATAAGGGTGGTGTCATTTGCATATCTGAGGTTATTGATATTTCTGCCAGAAATCTTGATTCCAGCTTGTGTTTCTTTCAGTCCAGCATTTCTCATGATGTACTCTGCATATAAGTTAAATAAGCAGGGTGACAATATACAGCCTTGACGTACTCCTTTTCCTATTTGGAACCAGTCTATTGTTCCATGTCCAGTTCGAACTGTTGTTTCCTGACCTGCATACAGATTTCTCAAGAGGCAAGTCAGGTGGTCTGGTATTCCCATCTCTTTCAGAATTTTCCACAGTTTATTGTGGTCCACACAGTCAAAGGCTTTGGCATAGTCAATAAAGCAGAAATAGATGCTTTTCTGGAACTCTCTTGCTTTTTCCATAATCCAGTGGATATTGGCAATTTGATCTCTGGTTCTTCTTCCTTTTCTGAAACCAGCTTGAACATCAAGAAGTTCACGGTTAACATATTGCTGAAGCCTGGCTTGGAGAATTTTGAGCATTACTTTACTCGCGTGTGAGATGAGTGCAATTGTGCGGTAGTTTGAGCACTCTTTGGCATTGCCTTTCTTTGGGATTGGGATGAAAACTTACCTTTTCCAGTCCTGTGGCCACTGCTGAGTTTTCCAAAATTGCTGACATATTGAGTGCAGCACTTTCACAGCATCATCTTTCAGGATTTGGAATAGCTCCACTGGAATTCCATCACCTCCACTAGCTTTGTTGGTAGTGATGCTTTCTAAGGCCCACTTGACTTCACATTCCAGGATGTCTGGCTCTAGGTCAGTGATCACACCATTGTGACTATCTTGGTCGTGAAGCTCTTTTTTGTACAGTTCTTCTGTGTATTCTTGCCACCTCTTCTTAATATCTTCTGCTTCTGTTAGGTCCATACCATTTCTGTCCTTTATCAAGCCCATCTTTGCATGAAATGTTCCCCTGGTATCTCTGATTTTCTTGAAGAGATCTCTAATCTTTCCCATTCTGTTATTTTCCTCTATTTCTTTGCATTGATCACTGAAGACGCCTTTCTTATCTGTCCTTGCTATTCTTTGGAACTCTGCATTTAGATGTTTATATCTTTCCTTTTCTCCTTTGCTTTTTGCTTCTCTTCTTTTCACAGCTATTTGTAAGGCCTCCCCAGACAGCCATTTTGCTTTTTTGCATTTCTTTTCCATGGGGATGGTCTTGATCCCTGTCTGCTATACAATGTCGCAAACCTCATTCCATAGTTCATCAGGCACTCTATCTATCAGATCTAGGCCCTTAAATCTATTTCTCACTTCCACTGTATAATCACAAGGGATTTGATTTAGGTCATACCTGAATGGTCTAGTGGTTTTCCTACTTTCTTCAATTTAAGTCTGAATTTGGCAATAAGGAGTTCATGGTCTGAGCCACAGTCAGCTCCTGGTCTTGTTTTTGTTGACTATGTAGAGCTTCTCCATCTTTGGCTGCAAAGAATATAATCAATCTGATTTTGGTGTTGACCATCTGGTGATGTCCATGTATAGAGTCTTCTCGTGTGTTGTTGAAAGTGGGTGTTTGTTATGACCAGTGCATTTTCTTGGCAAAACTCTATTAGTCTTTGCCCTGCTTCATTCTATATTCCAAGGCCAAATTTGCCTGTTACTCCAGTTGTTTCTTGACTTCTTACTTTTGCATTCCAGTCCCCTATAATGAAAAGGACATCTTTTTTGGGTGTTAGTTATAAAAGGTCTTGTAGGTCTTCATATAACCATTCAACTTCAGCTTCTTCAGCGTTACTGGACAAAGACTTTAGGCTTTAGCCTAGTCAGTGAAGCAGAAGTAGATGTTTCTCTGGAATTTCTTGCTTTTTGTAAGATCCAACAGATTTTGGCAATTTGATCTCTGGATGTTTTGCCTTTTCTAAATCTGGCTTGAGTATTTGGAAGTTCTCGATTCACATACTATTGAAACCTTGCTTGCATAATTTTGAGTATTACCTTGCTAGCACGTGAAATGAGTGCAGTTATGTGGTAGCTTGGACATTCTTTGGCATTGCCTCTCTTTGGGATTGGAATGAAAACTGACTTTTTCCAGTCCTGTGGCCACTGCTGAGTTTTCCAAATTTGCTGGCATATTGAGTTCACCACTTTCATAACATCATCTTTTAGGATTTGAAAAGCTAAGCTGAAATTCCATCACCTCCACTACCTTTGTTCATAGTGATGCTTCCTAAGGCCCACTTGACTTCACAGTCTAGGATGTCTGGCTCTAAGTGAGTGATCACACCATCATGGTTAGCCAAGTTATTAAGATCATTTTTGTATAGTTCTTTTGTGTATTCTTTCCACCTCTTATTATTTTCTGCTTCTGTTAGGTCCATATCATTTCTGTCCTTTATTGTGCCCATCTTTGCATGAAATGTTCCCTTGATACCTCTAATTTTCTTGAAGAGATCTTTAGCCTTTCCCATTCTATTACTGTCTTCTATTCCTTTGCATTGATCACTAAGGAAGGCTTTCTTGTGTCTCTTTGTTATTCTTTGGAACTCTGCATTGAGATGCTTATATCTTTCCTTTTCTCCTTTGCCTTTTGCATCTCTTCTTTTCTCAGCTATTTGTATGCCTCCTCAGACACCTATTTGGCTTTTTTGCATTTCTTTGTTTTGAGAATGATCTTGATCACTGCCTTCTGTACTGTGGGGATACAGCAAACTAGCCAAGAACACATGTTTAGGCTCTCTCGCCCCACGTTTTGTAAATAATGAGTATGTTACAGCTGAGATCATTTATAGCTCTGCACATGTGCATAGTGAGATTCATGCAACTTTTGAGATCACTTAAAGCACTATACATGTGAATCACAAGGTACTTACTTGGTCACGAGGTACTCACTTGGTCACAAGCTACTTTGTACAGTATGCCTGTATGAGTTCAGCATGAAAGCACTGGCTGCTTTTGCATTGAGGCTACATTGGAGTGACACTATGGTTATGTTATATGAGGTTATGTTGTGACTGTGTTATTGCTACATTATGGCTATGCTATGCCAGCTGTTAAGGCTGCTGTATCTGCCAGAAAAAAAGGCTGTGTTATGGCTGCCATGTCAGCCAGGAGACAATAAGCATGTCTGCGGTTCCTACATCTCATCGCATCTTCTTCCAGCCTCTTAGCTTGAGCATTGCTGATCCTGGGTTCAGTGAACAGTATGGACAGTGTAAATGGATAGATATTTGGCACTATGAGAAGGATCAATGATACAGTTACAATGTTATGAACCTCCATCCACAGTTCTTCAGACAGTCTGTCAGACCTATTTATCCCTTCCACTGTATAATCATAAGAGATTTGACTTCAATCATACCTCAATGGCATAGTGGTTTTCCCTACTTTCTTCAGTGTGAGTATGAATTTGGAATAAGGAGTTAATGATCTGAGCCACAGTCAGCTCCTGGTCTTGTTTCTGCTGACTGTATAGAGCTTCTCCATCTTTGGTGCTGCAAAGAATATAATCAATATGATCTCAGTATTGACCATCTGGTGATATCCATGTGTAGAGTTATCTCTTGTGTTGTTGGAAGGGAATGTCTGCTATGATCAGTGTGTTCTCTTGACAAAACTATGTTAGCATTTGCTCTGCTTTATTTTATACTCCAAGGCCAAACTTTCCCTGTTAATCCAAGTATATCTTGACTTCCTACTTTTGCATTCCAGTCCCATATGGTAAAAAGGATGTCATTTTTTTGGTGTTAGTTCTAGAAGGTCTTGTAGGTCATCATAGAACTGTTCAACTTCAGCTTCTTTGGCATTAGTCTTTGGGGCATCAGATCAGATCAGATCAGATCAGTCGCTCAGTCGTGTCCGACTCTTTGCGACCCCATGAACCGCAGCACGCCAGGCCTCCCTGTCCATCACCAGCTCCCGGAGGTCACTCAGACTCGCATCCATCGAGTCAGTGATGCCATCCAGCCATCTCATCCTCTGTCGTCCCCTTCTCCTCCTGCCCTCAATCCCTCCCAGCATCAGAGTCTTCTCCAATGAGTCAACTCTTCGCATGAGGTGGCCAAAATACTGGAGTTTCAGCTTTAGCATCATTCCTTCTAAAGAAATTCCAGGATTGATCTCCTTCAGAATGGACTGGTTGGATCTTCTTGCAGTCCAAGGGACTCTCAAGAGTCTTCTCCAACACCACAGTTCAAAAGCATCAATTCTTCGGCGCTCAGCCTTCTTCACAGTCCAGCTCTCACATCCATACATGACCACAGGAAAGACCATAGCCTTGACTAGGCGAACCTTTGTTGGTAAAGTAATGTCTCTGCTTTTGAATATGCTATCTAGGTTGGTCATAACTTTCCTTCCAAGGAGTAAGCGTCTTTTAATTTCATGGCTGCAGTCACCATCTGCAGTGATTTTGGAGCCCAGAAAAACAAAGTCTGACACTGTTTCCACTGTTTCCCCATCTATTTCCCATGCAGTGATGGGACCAGATGCCATGATCTTCGTTTTCTGAATGTTGAGCTTTAAGCCAACCTTTTCACTCTCCACTTTCACTTTCATCAAGAGGCTTTTTAGTTCCTCTTCACTTTCTGCCATAAGGGTGGTGTCATCTGCATATCTGAGGTTATTGATATTTCTCCCAGCAATCTTGATTCCAACTTCTGTTTCTTCCAGTCCAGCATTTCTCATGATGTACTCTGCATATAAGTTAAATAAACATGGTGACAATATGCAGCCTTGACGTACTCCTTTTCCTCTTTGGAACCAGTCTGTTGTTCCATGACCAGTTCTAACTGTTGCTTCCTGACCTGCATACAGATTTCTTAAGAGGCAGATCAGGTGGTCTGGTATTCCCATCTCTTTCAGAATTTTCCACAGTTTATTGTGATCCACACAGTCAAAGGCTTTGGCATAGTCAATAAAGCAGAAATAGATGTTTTTCTGGAACTCTCTTGCTTTTTCCATGATCCAGCGGATGTTGGCAATTTGATCTCTGGTTCCTCTGCCTTTTCTAAAACCAGCTTGAACATCAGGAAGTTCACGGTTCACATATTGCTGAAGCCTGGCTTGGAGAATTTTGAGCATTACTTTACTAGCGTGTGAGATGAGTGCAATTGTGCGGTAGTTTGAGCACTCCTTGGCATTGCCTTTCTTTGGGATTGGGATGAAAACTGACCTTTTCCAATCTTGTGGCCACTGCTGAGTTTTCCAAATTTGCTGGCATATTGAGTGTAGCACTTTCACAGCATCATCATTCAGGATTTGGAATAGCTCCACTGGAATTCCATCACCTCCACTAGCTTTGTTCGTAGTGATGCTTTCTAAGGCCCATTTGACTTCACATTCCAAGATGTCTGGCTCTAGGTCAGTGATCACACCATCATGATTATCTGGGTCTTGAAGCTCTTTTTTATACAGTTCTTCTGTGTATTCTTGCCACCTCTTCTTAATATCTTCTGCTTCTGTTAGATCCACACCATCTCTGTCCTTTATTGTGCCCATCTTTGCATGAAATTTTCCTTTGGTATCTCTGATTTTCTTGAAGAGATCCTTAGTCTTTCCCATTCTGTTGTTTTCCTCTATTTCTTTGCATTGATCACTGAAGAAGGCTTTCTTATCTCTTCTTGCTATTCTTTGGAACTCTGCATTTAGATGTTTATATCTTTCCTTTTCTCCTTTGCTTTTCGCTCCTCTTCTTTTCACAGCTATTTGTAAGGCCTCCCCAGACAGCCATTTTGCTTTTTTGCATTTCTTTTCCATGGGGATGGTCTTGATCCCTGTCTCCTGTACAATGTCACGAACCTCATTCCATAGTTCATCAGGCACTCTATCTATCAGATCTAGGCCCTTAAATCTATTTCTCACTTCCACTGTATAATCATAAGGGATTTGATTTAGGTCATACCTGAATGGTCCAGTAGTTTTCTCTACTCTCTTCAATTTCAGTCTGAATTTGGCAATAAGGAGTTCATGGTCCGAGCCACAGTCAGCTCCTGGTCTTGTTTTTGCTGATTGTATAGAGCTTCTCCATCTTTGGCTGCAAAGAATATAATCGATCTGATTTCGGTGTTGACCATCTGGTGATGTCCATGTATAGAGTCTTCTCTTGTGTTGTTGGAAGAGGGTATTTGCTATGACCAGTGCATTTTCTTGGCAAAACTCTATTAGTCTTTGCCCTGCTTCATTCCGTATTCCAAGGCCAAATTTGCCTGTTACTCCAGGTGTTTCTTGACTTCCTACTTTTGCATTCCAGTCCCCTATAATGAAAAGGACATCTTTTTTGGGTGTTAGTTCTAAAAGGTCTTGTAGGTCTTCATAGAACCTTTCAACTTCAGCTTCTTCGGCGTTACTGGTTGGGGCATAGACTTGGATTACTGTGACATTGAATGGTTTGCCTTGGAAACGAACAGAGATCATTCTATCGTTTTTGAGATTGCATCCAAGTACTGCATTTCGGACTCTTTTGTTGACCATGATGGCCACTCCATTTCTTCTGAGGGATTCCTGCCCACAGTAGTAGATATAATGGTCATCCGAGTTAAATTCACCCATTCCAGTCCATTTTAGTTCGCTAATTCCTAGAATGTCAACATTCACTCTTGCCATCTCTTGTTTGACCACTTCCAATTTGCCTTGATTCATGGACCTGACATTCCAGGTTCCTATGCAATATTGCTCTTTACAGCATCGGACTTTGCTTCTATCACCAGACACATCCACAGCTGGGTATTCTTTTTGTTTTGGGTCCATCCTTTCTTTGGGGCATAGACTTGGATTACTGTGATATTGAATGGTTTGCCTTGGAAATGAACAGAGATCTATCTTTTTTGAAATGCAACTTCGGACTCTATTGTTATCTAAAAAGGTTACTCTAGTTCTTCTAAGGGATTCTTGCCCACAGTGGTAGATATAATCGTCATGGGAATTAAATTCACCCATTCCTGCCCATTTTACTTCACTGATTCCTAAAATGTCAATGTTTACTCCTCCATCTCCTATTTAACCACTTCCATTTTACCTTGATTTTTGGACCTAACTTTCCAGGTCCCTATGCAATATTGTTCTTTAGAACATCAGACTTTACTTTCACCAAAAGACACATCCACAATTGGGTGTTGTTTCTGCTTTGGCTCAGGCCCTTCATCCCTTCTGGAGCGATTTCTTTGCTTTTCTCCAGTAGCATATTGGGGACCTACCAACCTGGGGAGCTTATCTTTCAGTGTCATATATTTTTCCTTTTCATACTCTTCCATGGGGTTCTCAAGGCAAGAATGCTGAAGTGGCTTCCCATTCCCTTCTTGGACCACATTTTGTCAGAACGCCCCACTATGACCCATTCATCTTGGCTGGCTCATAGGCAGGACTCATATTTTCATAGAGTTAAAGGAGGCTGTGATCCATGTGGTCAACTTGGTTAGCTTTCTGTGACTGTGGTTCATTTTGTCTGCCCTCTGATGGTTGAGGGTAAAAGGCTTGTGGAAGCTTCCTGATGGAAGGGACTGGCTGTGGGGAAGACTGGGTCTTGCTCTGGTGGGCAATGCCATGCTGATTTTTTTTTTCTTTGAAGAAAGCAGGTTTAAAGCATGAAGACAAGTGGTCAAATCAGAGAAAAGATTTGTAAGTCTTATATCCAGCAAAAGATTTGTATGATAAATATATAAACACAAAAATAGCTCAACAATAAGAAAATAACCCACTATATGCAAGACTAGGCAGAAGATTTCAGCAATAAGTTTACTACAGAGAATATAAAAGTAGCAAATACACACATGAAAAGATGTCCAGCATTATTAATCTTTAGGAAAATATGAATTCCAGCCAGTATGAGAAGCCACTTTTTTGTATTATATATATATATATATATATATATATATATATATATATATATATATGTATGTATGTATATATCTTTGTTCAGTTGTGTCCGACTCTGTGGCCCCATGGACTATACAGTCCATGAAATTCTCCAGGCCAGAATACTGGAGTGGCTAGCCTTTCCATTCTCCAGAGGATCTTCCCAACCCAGGGATTGAACCCACGTCTTTCCCATTGCATGCAGATTCTTTACCAGGTGAGCCACAAAGAAAGCCCAAGAATACTGGAATGGGTAGCGTATCCTATTTACCAAATGAGCTATCTGGGAAGCCTGTATTTTTTATTATAACAGCCAAAATTGAAAAAATACTGACAATAGTTTCTAGTGATACGTGGAATAATGATCTCTCAGACACTTCTACTGAGATAATTATATGGTTTCAAGTAAGTTTAAACATACACCATTTATATAATCCAGAAATCCTACTTGTAGTCATTTACCTTAGAGAAATGAAAACTTACATTCACAATAAAAAATTTGCATATTAAAGTTTAGAGAAGCTCTACTTATATTATCAAAACTAGAAACAACTCAATGTCTTTCAATGAGAGAATAAGTTAATATATTGTGATAAATCCATAAAAATGATGTACTATTGAGCAATAAATGCAGTCCAGGGGATCGCAAAGAGTCAAACATGACTGAGCGACTGAACTGATTGAGCAATAAAAATGAATGATTTTATCAATTGTTTTTCTTCTTTTGTATTTAAATTCCATTGGATTATAGTTGGTTTACAATGTTGTGTCAGTGTCAGGACAAGTGATTCAGGTATACACATATGTATATTCAAGGAATGAATTATTGATACATGCAAATTCTATGAAACTTACAGGCATTAAGCTGAGTGAATAAAGTCAGCCTCAAAAAGCTAAATGGAATTAGTTTCCATTTGTATAACATTCTCAAAACTCTAGAAAGGGAAAGCATCATTGTTCTAGGGGTTGAGTTTTACAAAAGAGTATGACTGTAAAGAGATAGCCCAAGAGAGTGTTTTTTTTGGGGGGTGGGGGGGGGGTGGCTGGGTGGGGAGACCAGTGATAGAACAGCTTTTTTTTGTCTTACTATGGGTGTAGCAACATGTATGTGTGCTGTGTTGTGTGTGCTGTGCTTAGTCACTCAGTCATGTCCAACTCTTTATGACCCCACAGACTGTAGCTTACCCAGCTCCTCTGTCCATGGGAATTCTTCAGACAAGAATACTGAGTGGGTTGCCATGCCTTCTTCCAGGGGATCTTCTGAACTGAAGGATCAAACCCAGTTCTCCCAGGTTGATTTTTTACTGATTGAGCCACCAGGGAAGCCCAAGAATAATGGGGTAGGTAGCCTACCCCTTCTTCAGGGGATCTTCCCCACTCAGGACTTGAACTATGTCTCTTGCATTGCAGGTGGATTGTTTACCAGCTGAATGTGTTAAAATTTATAGAACTGTGAACAGTATGTGATATTTTAAAAATATCTAAAAACATTGAAATCATCAAAATTCATACTAATATTTCTAAAATGTCTCTTTTCTGGTGTTTCACAAATATATGCAAACATCCTACCATATAAAAAATAATAAATTAGAACACAATAAGAATGAAAAGCGATGGAGAAACAAAGCATTGATAATTGAATAGCACTGAAAAAACATATTGCTGAAATGTTGTAATTATGACACACAGTATCAGTCTTTATCAATATATTCTTCTTTTAGGTTTATTATTGACAAACTTGGCTCTGTGTAACCACTTGACCTTTACTTTAATGTTGATGTTTTTATTAATAGATTTTTATTCTAGGTAGATATTCACCAGTTACTTCTGAAACTTTTTTTTTTTTGAGTCTTATAGATGACCCATATGCATAGAAACACTTGAATTTTAATACACTCTGTAAAAATTGTCCAAAAGCATTTAATGAATACTCTGGTTCATGTAATAAGATATTACTATTCACATCTAGGGATTCCAGAGTGAATACATATTGAATAGGAATGAATATTTATGGCTATTCCCATAATTATTCTATGAAGGTATTATCTGATTATTGACCTAATGAGATCCAATTCTAAATGTATTTACTTCACAAATTTAAGAGTAATGACCTCATTTTACAAGGAAGGTAAATTTACAAACTCTTCACATACCTGATGCATCTAAGACTAAATACTGTACTTAAAACATTTAAATATTTAAAATCATGCATAGGTTTTTGATTCAAGATTTATCTCTTGCTTTTCTGGCTGAAAAGTTTATTGGATTGTCCCTTGTTGAGGTGTTCACTTAAAAGAAACTTACCTGAGTCTTTCAGAGAACCCTTGACTGTTTAATATTTGAAAACCAAAACCAGTACTTTTCCTGTAAGTACAGCTGTTGAAAAGCAGTGTTGCAAGATTGCTTCAAAAGTGGTTTGTTTCTCATTCCTCTAACTGAACCAAGAAATATTGCACTAAGTTATTCATGTACTTTATGAATATTTTAAAATAAAAGCACCTATTATACACCAACTTCTGGAGATGCACTGGTAATATACAGGCTCCACCATCCCTGGGATTCTCCAGGCAAGAACACCGGAGTGGGTTGCCATTTCCTTCTCCAATCCATGAAAGTGAAAGGTGAAAGTGAAGTCGCTCAGTGGTGTCCGACTCTTAGTGACCCCATGGACTGCAGCCTATCAGGCACCTCCATCTATGGGATTTTCCAAGCAAGAGTACTGGAATGGGATGCCATTACCTTCTCCAATATATTGGTGTTATAGACAGCATTATATTCCTCCCCCAAAGAAGTCCTAACATCAAGGACTGCAGAATGTGACTGCATTTTGGAGATATGGTCTTTAAAGAGATAATTAAGTTAAAATGAAATTTATAGCATGGATCCTATTCCAATATGGCTGATGACATAAAAAGAGAAGGTTAGAAAATAAACATTCACAAGGAGAAGACCTTGTTCTGATACAGGGAGAAGATAGCCACCTGCTAGCCAAGTAGAGAGCTATTAGAAGAAATCAGTCCTGTGGGCAACTTAACCTTAGATTTCTAGCCTCTGCAACTGTGCAAAAATAGATTATTGTTTCAGCCACCCAGTCTCTGGTACTTTGTTACGGCAGCCCTAGGAAACCAATACAAAATGGCGAAGAAAACAGATACAGTATGTATTCTAGAAACAAATCAAGTAAGGGAGCAGAAATAAAGATACTACACAGGTAAAGATTAACATAGATCCTAAGGAAATGATGAATGCTACAGGAGTGGTGCTCTACTCAGGAGTGTGGAGGTGATCTTTAAAAGTGATTTATTTTGATGTATGGCAAAAGCAATACAATATTGTAAAGTTAAGCAAAAAAAAAGTTTTAAAAAAGTTTTATAGACCAGAAAAAAAAAAAAGTGGGTCATTCAATTAAATAAAATTAAAATTATTCGAGGCAGCAAGTGAATAAGCAATGCCAGTGTAGTTAGAATTCTCTAAATGAGTAGGAGAGCAGTGGGTGGTGGATAGAGAGGGAGGAAGGGTTGGATCAAGCAGAATATTTTAAGATTCACTTCAGAATCTTCAGCTTTATGATTATTATTATTTTGTCTCATCTTTAGCCTTGGGCAACTTCTAGGAGAAAACTTCTGGTCTTTCTCCTATGGATTTACTTTTTAGAATTTCTGCTCAGTGGTGCCCTGTTTTTGTGTTTTAAACATTGTCTGAATCTATTAACACCTTTCATGACACTCTAGAAAAAAGCACAATATTAAACCAAGGCATTTTAAATCCCTTTGGATTTTAATCTGTGACTCTATGAATATTTTTGTTTACTAATTATTATATAGTGCTTTGATATACAGATACAAACTCAGTAGCAAGACAGACTAAAAAATGTATTTGCTATAAGACTTAGGCCATGACTTTTTATAAAAGAGTCTTTGAAGTGTGCTTTTATTAGTATAGATTGTATGTATGTATATTTTTGTATCTGGTTTGAAAGACACTTGCTCCTTGAAAGAAAATCTGTGACAAACATAGGTAGTATATTAAAAAGAAGACCCATTACTTCGTTGACAAAGATCTGTCTAGTCAAAGTTGTGGTTTTTCCAGTAGTCATGTGTGGATGTGAGAGTTAGACCTTAAAGAAGGCTGAGTGTTAAATACAGGACGCTTTCAAATTTTGTTGCTGGGAAAGACTCTTGAGATTCCCTTGGATAGTAAGGAGATCAAAACAGTCAATTTTAAAGGAAATCAACCATGAATACTCATTGGAAGGACTGATGGTGAAGCTGAAGCTCCAGTACTTTCGCCACCTAATGTGAACAGTCAACCAGTTGGAAAAGACCCTGATGCTGGGAAAGATTGAAGGTGGGAGGAGAAGGGGATGACAGAGGATGAGATGGTTGGATGGCATCACTGATTCAATGGACATATATTTGAGCAAACTCCTTGAGACAGTGAAGGACAGGGAAGCCTTGTGGGCTGCAGTCCATGGGGTCACAAAGAGTCGGACACAACTAAGTGACTGAACAACAACAGCAGCAAAATATTTGGTTTTTCAATTAAAAGGACAGAAATGGTATGGACCTAACAGAAGCAGAAGATATTAAGAAGACGTGGCAAGAATACACAGAAGAACTGTACAAAAAGATCTTCACAACCCAGATAATCACGATGGTGTGATCACTGGCTTAGAGCCAGACATCCTGGAATGTGAAGTCAAGTGGGCCTTAGAGCATCACTACAAATAAAGCTAGGGGAGATGATGGAATTCCAGTTGAGCTATTCCAGATCCTGAAAGATGATGCTGTGAAAGTGCTGTACTCAATATGCCAGCAAATTTGGAAAACTCAGCAGTGGCCACAGGACTAGAAAAGGGCAATTTCATTCCAATCCCAAAGAAAGGCAACACCAAAGAAGGCTCAAACTACAACACAATTGCACTCATCTCACACGCTAGTAAAGTAATGCTCAAAATTCTCCAAGCCAGGCTTCAGCAATATGTGAACCGTGAACTTCCTGATGTTCAAGCTGGTTTTAGAAACGGCAGAGGAACCAGAGATCAAATTGCCAACATTTGCTGGATTATCGAAAAAGCAATAGAGATCCAAAAAACATCTATTTCTGCTTTATTGACTATGCCAAAGCCTTTGACTGTGTGGATCACAAGAAACTGGAAAATTCTGAAAGAGATGGGAATACCAGACCACCTGATCTGCCTCTTGAGAAATTTGTATGCAGGTCAGGAAGCAACAGTTAGAACTCAATGCGGAACAACAGACTGGTTCCTAATTGGGAAAGGAGTATGTCAAGGCTTTATATTGCCACCCTGCTGATTTAACTTATATGCAGAATACATCATGAGAAACGTTGGGCTGGATGAAGCACAAACTGGAATCAAGATTGCCAGAAAAAATATCAATAACCTCCGATATGCAGATGACAACACTCTTATGGCAGAAATCGAAGAGGAACTACAGATAATCTGGATGAAAGTGAAAGAGGAGAGTGAAAAAGCTGGCTTCAAACTCAACTTTCAAAAACTGAAGTTCATGTATCTGGTCTCATCACTTCATGACCAATAGACAGGGAAACAATGGAAACAATGACAGACACTATTTTCTTGGGCTCCAAAGTCACTGCAGATGGTAACTGCAGCCATGAAATTAAAGGACACTTTCTTGCTCCTTGGAAGAGAATCTATGACAATCTAGATAATGTATTAAAAAGGAGAGACATTGCATTGCCAACAAACATCCATAGAGTCAAAGTTATGGCTTTTCTAGTAGTCATGTATGGATGTGAGGGTTGAACCATAAAGAAGGCTGAATGCCAAAAAATTGGAGCTTTTGAACTGTGGTGTTGGAGAAGACTTGAGATTCCCTTGGACTCCAAGGAGATCAAATTGGTCCATCCTAAAAGAAATCGATCCTGAATATTCATTAGAAGGACTGATGCTGAGGCTGAAGCTTCAATACTTTGGCCAATTGATGGAAAGATCTGACTCATTAGAAAAGACCCTGATGCTGGGAAAGATTTAAGGCAGAAGGAGAAGAGGAAGACAGAGGATAAGATGGTTGTATGGCATCACTGACTCAATGGGCATGAGTTTGAGCAAGCTCCAGGAGATGGTCAAGGACAGGGAAGCCACCGGGTCACAAAGAGTCGGACATGACTGAGTGACTGAACAGCAGCATCCAGAGAGAGAGACTTATATTAAGATGCCCAATAAATAAATATGCAATATACAAATTGTGATGCATGCTTAGAAAGAAAAAGACTGGATAAAGTAATTAAAATGCAATTAAGGAAAGAAAAATGTACTAAAGTGGAACATTTTCATCTTTGAAAGATGGGAAGAAATCAGCTATGTGAAATGGATACAAAAACATTCCAGGAATAGGTAATTATAAATTCAGAGACACTGAATTGGGACTGATCTATTTTCTAGAAACTAGACAGCAGTCAGAATGGTGGGAATATAGTGTCACACTAGATGAAGTTAGAAAGGTAAATATGAAACCAATCATGGCTTTATAGTATATGACCAGGAGTTTGGTTTTATTTAAAGTGGAGTGGAAAGCCAATGAATGCTAGCAGTGTGGTTAGTGAGCTAAATCAGAAGTTATAGCAGAAAAGTTATAAAAGTATTCAGTGGTCTAGAGCTCAGATTTTTTGGTCCCTTTATCTTCTGATTTTGTCCAGGCTGAATTTTATTTGAGTTACTATATTTGTTTCATTCAGTTTAATTTAAGGGATTTTAGAGTAATATTGTATGTTAAATGGGAGAACAGAATGTATTTGCCTTCATAAAAATGCCTTAAGTTAAAAAAAAAAGAGTAAAATTTGGTGGAATATATATATATTATATATATATAGTGACTGATCATCATACCATATCTGATTCAAAATGCTTGAATGAAAACTTTTTTAAGACAAATTTCAATACAACACAACTCTATTTTGGTTTCTGTATCTGCAAGTAAAGAAAAATTCTTTTAACAAGTAGAATAAAACCAAATAAGAATAAATTCATTGTGGCACAGATTTATTTTGAAGTTTCAACAGTGATACAATTACAGTAGAATTTCTGTAGGCAGAATGCAGGAGAAAGAGGAGCAAATCAGCTGATATGAGACGGAGTACCATAAAAAACTTGCAAAAAGTATTAAGATTAAAATTATTTAAGCAGCACAAGTCTTTCCTGCCTATAGAGAGTTTTATTTCTTTGAATTCTTGGAATTACCTTTCAAAGGCCAGGGGAAGACATTAATAAAAGAAAAAAAAAATGTAGGATGAAGAATAGGAAGAGTTTCTTTATAGTACAATGTAGACAAAACAAATAAGAGAAACATTTGAAGTTAAAACAATGAAAGTGCTTCTCATTTGAGACATTAAAAGTAGATTGAAAAAGAACCACATGATATAAGGTGTTCTATAGTTTGAGAACCATCCTTTCCTCCAATGTAATTACAGTTATATGTGATTATAGCTTATATATAATATAACTTATATAATCACAGTTATATGTGATTATAATTTATAATTCCATTATGAATTGAGATATTAAAGAATATTCTATGCTTTCTACCTTCTTTAGTACTTTTTAGTCTTTTCCTCTTGTTTTTTAAGAGTTATTTATATATGAAGTATATTAACTATATTCCTGTGGAAATGCTTTTAAATTTTTTGTTGATTAATTTTTATTTAGATTTCAGTGTTTTATTACATGGAGAAGTGTTCAGTGTTTACATATTGAGATTTTTTTCAATATTTTTCTTTTATAATTTCTTCTTTTTTATTTTTTAACTCCTGTTTGGACAACTTACTAGACTCTAAAATCTATTAAATATTCATGAATTAATCTAGATTTCTCACAGTTTTAATTTTTTTAATAGTTGATACTTTCAATTTATGAATGCATTTGTTAAATGCATACACTCTCATTGAAAACAGTTCAAGAAATATATAAATTTTGGGAAAATATGAGAGTTTAACTTTGCTTCCTTCCTATTTCCTTTCTTCTTCCAACCAAAGTCATAAAGTTAACATGTGGTGTATATCATAAATATTTTTTCTAAGTATTTGTAAATATACATGTCTATATTTCCAGGTAGCTCAGTCACTAAATAGTCCACCTGCAATGCAAGAGACTGCCTGCAATGCAGGAGACCTGGGTTAAATCTCTGGGTCAGGAAAATCCCTTGAACAAGGAAATGTCAACCCAATCCAGTATTCTTACCTGGGAAATCCCATGGACAGAGGAGCCTGGCAGGCTATAGCCCAAGGGGTCACAAGGGTTGGACATGACTTACCAACATATATACACATGACTTACCATACATATTTGTGTAAACTGTATTATGTTATACAGTATCTTTCATGCCTTGTTTTTTTTTTTTTAATTTAATAGCAGTCTCAGATATATTTCTTAACAAGAAATAATTTTTCCATTATTTTTGACAACTGTAGAGCATTCTATATGTGGATGCACTATAAACTATTTAACTCTTCCCACAATGAAGGTTATTTACATTGTTTGCATTTAGTTTTGTTAAAGTTTTTTTGTAATGAACATTGTTTTATAAACATCTTTGTAAATTCATGTATAAAACATCTGCAAGTCTTTAATTCAAACTACTAGACAATTGAAATTTCTGTGTCAAATGGTTGTCCTTTAAATTTTGATATATACTACAGGCATCCCTCAGAAAGAGTATAACACATCTCAGTTCCACTGTTATAGTCACTGCTCCTGGATACTTTGTATATTGTCAAACAAAATAATTTTCACCTTGATGAGTGAGAAATGATATCTCCTTGTTGGCTGAATTTGAATTGTTCTGATAGATAAAAAAATTAAAAATATTTAGCATTATTTTTATTGATTATTGTTAATTATTTGTATTCATTATTGGCCCTTTTATGTAATTATTTGCACATATGTATCAGTTATCTACTGTAACAACTGTGCTATGTAACAAACAACAACAAAACCCAGTAGTTTAAAAAGAATAACTGTTCATTTAAGCTGTGAGTAATTACTGTGAATAGTTGTCCACAGTTCTAGATTGGCTGGGGATCTCTAGTCTAGGTTTACTCATGAATTTACAATCAGTTATATTTCTGAGGAGGCATGGCTGATTTTGCCTGGGCTGTCTCACAAGTTGGAGGGTGGGTTGAGCTTAACTACTCAAATGCCATTGGTTGTGGTAACAAAGTTAACTCAGTTCTGCTCCTTATGCTTCATCCTCCAGAAGGCTTCTCTAGGCATTTTTTCTTTCCCAAGGAGTAAGCAGGAAAAAAAAACTAGAGTGAGAATAGAAGCTTATAAGCATTTTCCAAGCCTCTAATTATATCACATTTAGTAACATACTACTGACCAAAGCATATTACATGATTAGACCCAGAAACAAAAGCAGGAGGTCAAGACTGTGAGTGCAGAGATTCTGCCTAGAATGGAAGAACAGTGCAAAATTACATAACACAAAACATGTATACTGTACACCATAGAAAAAGGAAAATTCAGGCCATTTTTGGAACCCATATACCATACAATATTTCTCATGGTATGTCTGATCTTTTCTTGTGTATTTTAAGAATTTCTCTCTGTTTTAGCATCCAGAATACAGCAATCTTTGCAAGTCAATAATAAAAAGACAAGCTCCTTCCCTCCAGCTAAAAGGAAAAAAAGAAAGAAAATTGCTTAAAATCCTGAATAGATTTTAATAAGATGTCCAAATGGTCAATAAGTACATGGAAAAGTGCTCAGTGTTACCATATATTTGGGACATGCAAATAAAAGTCAAGTATGATATTATTATGAAGCCCCCAAAGTGTGGTCCAGAATGTGAGGTGGAGGATTATCATGCACTAATGTTATAATATGGTAAACCATTTTGGAAAATGCTTTAGTACTTTCTCACACAGTTAAATAAATACCACTCCTGTTATCCCAAAATTCCACCTTTAGGCATAACTCCAAGATACAGTAGTGAGTTACATCCATCAATATCTATCATTGTTTCTGTTGTCGTTCAATTGCTCAGTTGTGTCTACTCTTTGTGATCCATGGACTGCAGCACACCAGGCTTCTGTGTCCTTCACTATCTCCTGGAAATTGCTCAAACTCACGTCCATTGAGTTGATGATTCCATCCAACCATCTCATCCTCTGTCACCTGCTTCTTCTGCCCTCAACCTTTCCCAGCATCAGGGTCTTTTACAAAGAGTCAGCTCTTCACACCAGGAGGCCATATTTATGATAATAGTAATTAAAGTTGAGATTTTAAATATTATATTTAATTAATTAAAATAATGATAAAACATTGCATGTGAATACAAAGAACACCATTTTTAAACAAAATTCTTTGATTGGACAAAAGGTTTATTTGTTTTTGTTTTTGTTTTTTTCTGGAAGATAGCTCTAAGCGCTTAGTTGGTTTTAACTTCATGCGAAATGATTTTGTTATATTGTATCAGGACAGCTGTCATATCAGCACGCATTAAAAACAACTTATCAAAATTGGTAAATTTTTGGGTAGCCATTTTAATATTGAAGATGAAAGAAAAAGCAATATTTTTAACATATTTTGCTTTATTACTTCAATAAAGGTAAAAACACAACTGAAATACAAAAAAAAAAAAAAATGTAATATAGAAAGAATGCTATGATGGATCCAACATGTCAAAAGTGATTTGTGAAGTTTGTGCTAGAGTCTGTGATGTCACAAAGAGTTGAATACAACTTAATGACTGAATGACAACAATAGTAAAACTTTTGATCTTTTCAAACAATGCTCCAAAGTCAGGTAGCGCAATAGAAGTTGATAGCAGTCAAACTGAGATATTAATTAGGACAACCAATGTTGTACTATGAGGGTGAAATATCCAAATCAAGTGTGGATGATCATTTGCACCAACTTGGTTATGTTAATCACCTTGATGTTTGGGTTCCACATAAATTAAGAGAAAAAAAACCTTCTTGGCCATATTTCCACATGCAATTCTCTACTGAAACATAAGAAAATGTTCTGTTTTTTAAACAAATTTTGACAGGTGATAAAAAGTGGATATTGTACAATAATGTGGTAGGGAAGAGATCATGGGGTAATCAAAGTAAACCACCACCACCCACACCAAAATCTGGTCCTCATCCAGGTAAAATTGTGTGTATGATGCAATTAGAAGGGAGCCTTTGTTATGAGCTCCTTTGGGAAAACCAAGCAAAGAATCCCAGCAAGTATTGCTCCTAGTGAGACCAAATTAAACCAGTATTTGATGAAAAGCATATTAAATTACTTAACAGAAAGCACATAATCTTCCCTCAGGATATTGCAAGAACACATGTTTCTTTGATGAAGAGGCCAAGTACTATTATAGCTTGTCTGGGAAGTTCTGATTCATCTGCCATATTCACCAGACATTGCATCTTTGGCTATCTATGTTAGTCCTTATAAAATTCTCTTAGTGGGAAAATTTTACATTCCTTGGAAAACTGTAAAAGGCACCTGGAACAGTTTTGTTTTGTTTTGTTTTTAATCTTTTTTGAAACGTTTTGCTGTTGTTATTCAGTCACTAAGTCATAGTCCAGCTCTTTGTAACCCCACATATTTCAGCATGCCAGGCTCATATGTCCTTTATTATCTCTTAGAGTTTTCTCAAATTCACATCCATTGAGTTGGTGAAGCTATCTAACCGTATCATCCACTGCTGCCCCCTTCTCCTCTTGCCCTCAATCTTTCCTAGCATGAGGATCTTTTCCAGTGAGTCAGCTCTTTGCATCAGCTAGCCAAAGTATTGAAGCTTCAGCTTCAGCAACAGTCTTCCAATGAATATTCTGGGTTTATTTCCTTTAGGACTGACTGCGTTGATGATCTCGTAATCCAAGAGATTCTCAAGAGTCTTCTCCAGCACAACAGTTTGAAAGCATCAATTCGTTAACACTCAACCTTCTTTATTTTCCAACTCTCACATCTATACATGACTACTGGAAAATCTTTGACTATGTGGACCTTTGTTGGCAAAGTGATGTTTCTGCTTTTTACTATGCTGCCTAGGTTTGTTTTATCTTTCTTTCTAGGGAGTAAGGGTCTTTTAATTTCATGGCTACAGTTGTTGTTTGCATTGATTTTGGAGCCCAAGAAAAGAAAGATTTATCACTACTTCCATTTTTCCCTTTTCTATTTGCTGTGAAATGATGGGAAAAGATGCCATGATCTTAGTTTTTTAAATGCTGAATTTCAAGCTGATTTTTCATGCTCCTCTTTCAACCTCATCAAGAGGCACCTTAGTTCTTCTTCACTTTCTGTCATTAGAGTGATATCATTTGCATATCTGATGAACTTGATATTTATCCTGGAAATCTTGATTCATCCAGCCCAGCATTTTGCATGATGTACTCTGCATACAAGTTAAATAAGCAGGGTGACAATATACAGCATTGATGTACTCCTTTCCCAATTTTGAACCAGTCTATTGTTCCATGTTGTTGTTCTAATTGTTTCTTCCTACAAAAATTTTGAGAAGATGGAATTATGAAGTTGCCTCAAAATGACACATAGTAGTGGAACAAAATGGTGAATATGCTGTTCAATAAAGTTCTTGGTGAAAATAAAAATGGAAAAATGTGTATTTTATTTTTACTTTAAAAAGCCTAAGGAAAATTTTGACCAACCCAATAGCTATATTTTCAAAATGAAAAACATACTTAATAGAAAAAATTGATTTTGCTTCCCTTTTTCCACATTAAAATATTGAATATGGTCTTAAGCTAGACATGTTTCCTTGGTTATTGAAATATCTTTGTTTTCCTTATTATAAGACTTATAAATAAGAAGTGATTATAGGCTTCTCACAGAGAAGGCAATGGCAACCCACTCCAGTACTCTTGCCTGGAAAATCCCACGGGCGGAGGAGCCTGGTAGGCTGCAGTCCATTGGGTCGTGAAGAGTCTGACACGACTGAGAGACTTCACTTTCACTTTTCACTTTCATGCATTGGAGAAGGAAATGGCAACTCACACCAGTGTTCTTGCCTGGAGAATCCCAGGGATGGGGAAGCCTGGTGGGTTGCCATCTATGAGGTCGCACGGAGTCGGACACGACTGAAGCGATTTAGCAGCAGCAGCAGCAGCAGCATAGGCTTCTCAGGTGGCATTGCTGCTAAGTCGCTGCAGTCGTGCCCGACTCTGTGCGACCCCATAGACGGAAGCCCACCAGGCTCCCCCGTGGTGGCATTAGTGGTAAAGAAACTACAGAAAATGAAGGAGACAAGGTTTGATTCTTGGGTTGGGAAGATCTCCTGGAGGAGGGCATGGCAACCCACCCCAGTATTCATGCCTGAAGAATCCCATGACAGTGGAGCCCATAGGGCTGCAGAGTTGGACGTGACTGAAGCACGCAGCAGGCATACAGTGACATTAGCTGTACACTAGCTCCTACAGACTTTGCAAGATAAATTTTGCCATCTAGATACTGACATAAGGTACTATTTTCAAATTTTAAACTACACTTGCATTCTTGGAATTTACTCAGCTATTACTGTTCTATTTTATTTCAGCATCTATTTTGCTTGAGTTTGATTTTTTGAAATTTGGATGCAAACATTTTTGCATCTATATTTGTAAAATATATGATTGTATAAATACTTTATTTTGTACTACCATTGTAATTTTCTTGATAATTTTCAAGCTATAGAATCTCAATAAAGTGAATTAGAAAGACTTTTAAATATTTTGGGACAGTTTAAGTACAATGAAAATTTTCTATCTCTTAAAAACTTGAAACAAAGTAGGTATATTTACTTATCCTGTGTTCTCAAGATAGAGTTGAATCTCTTCTAATTTATGATACATTTTTTTTCTGAAAATATCATCAGATTTTTATTTAATAGATTTTTACTGTACACATCTTTTACTCTTCTCTTTCCATTTTTTAAAAAGCATATATCTTTGCTTTAGTTACCAAGATCAGTCTTCCATTACATTTGTGCTTTCCTTATTAAGAATAACTTATAAAATTCAAATAACAGTACTGCAGTATAATATTTGAAGTATTTTCCATATTAAAATTGCCTTGAAGCTTGTGCTTTATGTAGTCTTAATATTAGGAATCTTATTATTTTTCATTTATTATTCAGGTAGACACACAAAGTATAAGATATTGAATGGGGCAAATTTCTAACTGAATTACCCTTCAGGGTGTAGTTAGTTGGAGACCCTGTTTTCAACGAGTCAGTCCACTACCAATAAAGCAATATAATTATACACCAATAAAATGACAGGATAATAGAAGGAAAAATCTATTATGAGATCATCAGAGACCAAACTACTAGTGCCAGTGGGGTGGTGCTGCCAATCCTGAAGTCTAATCAATACTGAGGAAAATAGAATTTCAGTTTTGTCTCAGCCAGAGTGCTAGGGTTAAGACAGGTAGGATACTAATGTTCAAAAGTAGAAAAAAATCAAAACATACTCCAGTAACTTAACAGGAACTGAAGCTTTGTTGGTGCCATTACTGAAATAGCTCTGAATATGAGGTTCTGTCCAAACCATAAGAAAGCAAGAATAGGCAGTATTGCTAATAAAGTATAGCAGAGATGGACAGCTCTGCTATAGACAGCTCAAACAGAGCTGGAGGGCCATCTAAACCCCATCCTTTTTGAGATGGGTGGCTCTGAGCATTCAGTTCAGTTCAGTTCAGTCCAGTTGCTCAGTCATGTCTGACTCTTTCTGACCCCACAGACTGCAGCACGCCAGGCTTCCCTGTCCATCACCAACTCCCGGAGCTTACTCAAACTCATGTTCATCAAGTCGGTGATGCCATCCAACCATCTCATCCTCTGTCGTCCCCTTCTCCTCCTGCCTTCAATCTTTCCCAGCATCAGGGTCTTTTCCAATGAGTCAGCTCTTCACATCAGGTGGCCAAAGTATTGGAGCTTCGGCTTCAGCATCAGTTCTTCCAGTGAATATTCAGTATTGATTTCCTTTAATTCAATGCTCTGAGCATTACAAAACCATTTATATTAGGAAGTTGAGTTGTATATCACTTTTTGAGACCCCATGAACTATACAGTCCATGGAATTCTCCAGGCCAGAATACTCGAGTGGGTAGCCTTTTCTTTCCACATTGCAGTCAGATTCTTTACAATCTGAGCCACAAGGAAAGTCCAAGAATACTGGAGGGGGTAGCCTATCCTTTCTCCAGAGAATCTTCCCGGTCCAGCAATCGAACTGGGGTCTCCTGCATTGCAGGCAGATTCTTTATCAACTGAGCTATCAGGGAAGACTTTCACCTACCAAATTCCCTTTAAAAAGTACCATATAGCCCTTGTTGCTCTTGTTGTTCAGTTGCTAAGTCCTGTCATCTCTTTGTGACTTCATGGACTAAAGCTGGCCAAGCTTCTCGGGCCTTCACTCTCTCCTAGACTTTGCTCAAATTCATGTCCATTGAGTTGGTGATGCCGTTCGGTCATCTTATTCTCTGTCACCCCCTTCTCCTTTTGCCCTTTTGAGCATCAGGGTCTTTTCCAATGAGTCAGCTGTTCACATCAGGTGGTCAGAGTACCAGAGTTTCAACTTCAGCATCAGTCCTTCCAGTGAATATTCAGTGTTGATTCCCTTTAGAATTGACTAGTTTGATCTTACTGTCCAAAGGACTCTGGAGTCTTCTCCAGCACCAAAATTTGAAAGCATCAATTCTTTGGTGCTCAGCCTCCATTATGGTTCAACTTTCACATCTTTACATGACTACTGGAAAAACCATAACTTGGACTACAGGGGCTTTTGATGGAAAAGTGATGTCTTTGCTTTTTAATATAATATGCTGTCTAGGTTTGCCATAGCTTTTCTCCCAAGGAACAAGTGTCTTTTAATTTCTTGGTTGCAGTCACCATCCACAGTGATTTTAGTTTGATGTATAAAATGGTTCTTATGGAAATTTTAAGATTTGATGTACAGCATTAAAAATATTCTTACAGGCAAGATTCAGGTAGTTCAGTTGCTCAGTCTTGCTTGACTATTTTCAGCCCCATGGACTGCAGCACACCAGCCTTCTCTGTCCATCACCAACTCCCAGAACTTCCTCAAACCTCATGTCCATTGAGCCAGTGATGCCATCCAACCATTTCATCCTCTGTCATCCCCTTTTCCTCCTGCCAAGATTAGTTTAACATTTTTCTTAAAACTGTAATGATTTTATTGTTTGGCATAATGAAATTTTAGTGACTGTTTAAAATATATTTTATCAATCTGATCACTGTGATTTTCACCACAAATGAGAAAATTCCATCAGAGGTAATTCAAGAGAGAATGTTACTGATGAAGCTAAATCGATTCTAAAGAAGATTCTGTATTCTCACTGTGTTGATACAATGTTTAGGCAATAAATGTTCCTCCCCATATAAAAAACATTAAATTTACTATTATGCTATTGGAATGGGAAACGTTGAATTGGTTCATGTTTGTTTGAATGAACAGATATAGAAATGACTTGCTATGTGAGGTGTATGGTTTCTGTGGCCTGAAAAAGCTGTGAGAGCTGAGATGGGGCTGATTCTGATTTGAATAACTCTTCATTCCTTGTGTTTCAAAGAGAAGCCAAACCTCAGATGACCTGATGCCACTGAGTTTAGGGACTGTTCAAAGACAGATAGATGTTTTGCAGTTTTGTCCATAGATGTCTTTTCTGGCAGATTTACTCTTGGCATAATGTGTGAGCTTCCGTGAAACAAATTTTGAAACTGCCTAGAGTTCTCACAGCAATAAAAAACCTTTGCAAAAACCCTTCAGCTTTCAGAATTTGGTAATGGAAATGTGAAAATTCCCTTCTCTGGGCCCGTGCCTTCTTACAAGCCTACCATCCTATTTGGCATGTAAACATTTTCCCATAGCCCCAGAGACTCCCATCGACAAATTTATTAAACTTGTCTTATCCAGAATGTTAATGTTTCTGTAAATCTTCACCATCTGTTGTACCGTCTAATTGCAAATGTGGAGCAAACATAATTCATGAGTTTATCATAATAAATTTAGATAAGTGATTTAAATGCACTTGAATATTCTGTATTCAAAACAACATGGAATTTTCAGCCTTTCCTTTCCTCCTAGGAACTGTTGTGAAGCTGTCCTTTCCCATATTTTGTATTGCAAAGGAGTTCTCTTGAAAAAGACACTCTTTTCTCTAGACCTGCTAGACTAACTGGTCCAAGTGTAACAGACAGTAAATGAGATGCCATTAGGTTAAACTGAGCTGCCTCCTAAGAAACATGAATAATTGAAATCCTTTACATACATATTTATTTCTTCCTCTCTGATTGTCAATCACTCATCAGGGGCCACTACTGCAAACATATCTACCTAAGACTCAAGTGTGTTATTTGACTTCCACCTTGTCACTTTTATTTCAATTATAAGAGGATTTTACACAACCTATTTTAAAAAAATACATACAATTCCTTATTATCGGTATAAGAAAATCATCTTTGAGTTAGTTGTCAAAATATTTCCACAATGCTATTATGAAATCACAAGCTTATATTTTCCACAGTTCTGAGGTTGACTCTGCACTTGATTTGATATATGTGTCATTCAATAGGTAGAGTATAATTAAAATACAAAATAAAAGAGTTGTTTATACAAAGGGAAATGTTCACTGAGAAATAAGTGGACAGATGGTCTAAACCTTCAAATGAAAATCTATCCATAGCAATGTTGAGCTGCTAAGCCCTTTTGGAATCCAACATCAAATTCCTGAGCCAGATTCTGCCATTCTCTTAGGCCTTAAGCAGTTTGCTTAAGTGGACTGCAAATTAGGTCATCTGATGTCATGGGCTGTTTCATTGGGAGATTACAGTCATCAGGCTTCTAGCTCTCTGGGCTCTACTCAAAACATTTTATGCCAACATTGCAGAAGTTATGGCACTTTATCAGATTACTATTCTGTTTATTCACTAGAAGAGGGACAATGAGAAGTGGGATTTTGCCTTTTCGCTCCTGAATTTTCAGGGGCTAGCATAAAAAAATTGTGAAGGAAGGTGAACAGCAAATGCTTATTTAATTAATGAATTATCAGTAGATTAGTAAACCACAATAAATGTATGCTGAATGAATGAATGAATAGAAAATGTCTCTGATGAGAAAACAAAGGTTAACTTTTCCAAGTAACCTATTTCCTTTTAGATTGATAAAAACTAAGACGACACCAGCTCATCTGGTCAGACTGTATAAAAACTTACTTGTTGAAAAAGATTGCTGAAGAAATGGTAGAAAGCAAACACCTTAAAGGGCTAGTGGGTTTCTTGTGAATATCTTCACTTAGCAGGATGTCATACCTGTAGATATGAAGTCCTACTCTTAACAGTAAAGACCATTCAGAGGTGCCTCTGATTCTGTGGAATATCACTTGGACCTTTGTGTCCCCAGTGAATGAAGAAACCAGATTTGACTGAAATTGTTTTCAACTTTGAAAACATTCCACTTGAAAACACTCCAGGTCAGTTAATTCATCTAAATATTTTTAGGTAAATACACATGTAGAACTTGTAGTATCTTTCAATATGTCAGATTTTTAAAAAATACTTTAGTAAAGACAGAAGATGAGTAAAAAGTCTTTGAACAAATAGCTCAGCATTGAAATGCTAGTGTATCTTATTACAGCATTAATGTATGAGTACAGAATGTAGTAATATCTAGAAAATTATTTTTCAAATTATTCTACTAAGTTATTTTAAGAGAACTATGACTGCTAATGATGTTACTGGGGATTTTTAATGGTTTTGTGATAAATTCAGTCAAGAAGCTACCAACAATTGTCTTGCTCACTCTCCTGAGTGGATTTCAAAAAATCAGCACCCACATCTAGTCTAATCTTGAGCCTTTGACTCTGGATTCCTCAGCCATGCACTAAATGACCAGTTATGTCTGACTCTTTGTGACCCCATGGATTATATAGTCTGCCAGGCCCTGCTGTCCATGGAATTCTCCAGGCAAGAATACTCGAGTGGGTAGTCATTCCCTTCTCCAGGGAACCCTCCTGATCCAGGGATCAAACCCAGGTCTCCTGCATTGCAGGTGATTTCCTACATTGCAGGCAGTCTCCTGGATTGCAGGCAGATTCTTTACCATCTGAGGCCACCAGGGAAGCCCACCAAATAGCCAATTCTCAATGAAACTGAGTGCTCCTTGACCAGCTCTATTCACAGCTGAACATTTAGTCCTTCTTTATGTATTCATGCATTATTCTGCATTGCATCCAGTTATCCCATATTTCTTCTACTTTGGAAGCTATTCAATAAAGAGCTAAGAGTTGATGGAGTTTGTTTCTCCTTTTGTTTTTGACCTCGGATATGATGACTGCGGTCACAGTAATCTTTGTAAAATGTAATTCTACTAATGTCATTCAAGAGCTTTTCCAATGGCCAGTTAAAAAGTTCTATTCAAAAATCTTTGAATTTTCTATTCAAAAATCTGAGTGTCCTCTCAGAACTCCTATAGGTTGCTAGGGAATTAGGTTCTGGTTTTAGGATTTGACCTTATCTTCAAACTATGTGGATTTACTTTTATTTTCTGCTAGTGTGTCATAGGCAAAAACTAAGTCTTAAGACATTTTATTCATCTAAGTAAAAATGTATTTATTGCAGTCATACAAAATGATGCATAGATTCAGTCACAGCTAGGTAGTTCCTCAACATTACTCTTCCAAAACAGGAAATCCCCTTTAGTTTTTGCTACTATTTTCTGGTAGCCATTATTTTCTGGTAATAGATAAAATCATAAGCCAAAAACAGTACTTTTGTGCTTGGGAAGGAAGAACAGTAGGAGTAAAGAAATGTACAAAAGGCAGGAGTAAGACAATTATCTGTAGCTTATTGTCTGAATTTATCACAAAAGCCATTAAAAATCCAAGATAACAAAATTTTAGCAAAAATTTCAATTATTATTTAGACAAAACCACAGTAATCCCATGAAAACAAAAATCTCCATGCATCATCTCAACTGATACCATCTTCAGATATCCATAAGGATGGGCTTAAAATAAATAATACAGAATGAAGAGTAGATAAGGACTACTAATGATTGAGAATCTTTTATGTGGAAGTAAACTCTTTGATCAAAACAGACTAAGTTTTTTGTTGTTGTTGTTCTGTTTTTAATCAATTTTATCACTAAGAATTCAAAGGATATCTTACATAATAGGTAGCTTCATACATTTATATGAATATCAATTTTGGATTAAGCCATACTTTATTTTTATCTAATATGTGAGCTCTTCCATTCTTCATTGTTTTGAATTTAAAACAAACAAAAATATGTTTTTTTAATGGCCATCTAGATTGTATATGCTTATTTACTAGTATGGGGGCTTCCATGGTGGCTCAACAGTAAAGAATCTGTCTGCCAATGCAGGAGATGTGAGTTTCATCCCTGGGTCAGGAAGAGCCCCTGGAGAAGGAAATGGCAACCCACTTCAATATTTTTGCCTGGGAAATCCCAATGACAGGAGAGCCTGGTAGTCTACAGCCCATGGGGATCTCAAAAGAATCAGACACAACTTAGGAACTGAACAAAACAAATTTTACTAGTATAGTTAAAATTTTGAAATAAGTATAGGGAAATCCAATAAGTAAATACTATCTGATAGACATATATATATATAATATTAATATTAATTAATTTATACAAATACATACACACAGTAAAGTTATATGTGAATTATGACTGCATTGAGGGTTGGTGCCCTAACTCCCAACATTGTTCAGGGGTCAACAATATATCTAGATATATCATTTACTTTAATATGATAGGTTTATACTTATGTCAACAAACAAGTGTTTTGAAAACTATAGTCTGTAATCTGGTCATAACTTTAATGAGATAGCATCAATACTTTTTCTATTATTATTGTTAAAAACCACACAAATAGAAATATAAGTGTGGTGACTCAAGGTCGAATGAGCAGATGAAACCAAGGAGGGTCTTGGAACGTAGGAATGGAAACCCAGACCCTCATCACCTTTCCCTCCCATTCCCAATGTTGGAACTATTAATGAGTTTCAGGTCCTCCCGACCTGTCCCCTCTCCTACCCCACACAGGGAGAAAGCATTTGCCTTACTCTTCCCCTACCTAGTATACATGCCTCATCCAATCAGCAAATGACCCGTAAGGCCCCTATCCCACTCCTTGTACCCTGGCTATAAAAGTGGACTAAGGACTCCTCTTCAATATCAGTTCTCCCTTGAGCTGGCCTGCTGTTCTAACAGCCATCTCCCACTCTAATAAACTTTATTTCCCTCTGTCTCATGCCTGGAAATTCTTTTCCATCCCATGAAGAGACTACGACAGTAAGTGTTGCTTCTTGAAGCTTTTGTTTCACATAGAAACGTTTCATTTTTTTGCCAAAAGTTTTCACTTTTGTCTCAGTTCAAAGGATTTGTTAACAAAATAAGCTGCTCGCTGTATACAAATAAATTATACACATATTTATTAAAGAATTATCTAGCTTACTTTCAATATACTAACACTAAAAGAAAAGAGAAATAGAAACATCACCAAAGGGGATACATCATCAAATCAGGTTTTGACCAACATCCAGACTTAAACAGCTCTGGGAAGTCAAATGACACAGCACGTCCGGAGTCCCAGTTGGGAAAAGGTCCCAGGCAGTATGTTCACTCCTCGTGTGAGATTTCAAAAGTTGAAGTTCAGGGTTCCCTCTTATAATTCCAGGACTCAAACTGCTATTATTATCAATCTGTGACAGTATTACAGCTCTGGTTTCATGTTAATGCTAGGTTTTTTTGTTTGTTTATTTTTTATTGTTTGTTTGTTTGTTTGTATAAAACTTGGAATATTCTTAAGCTTGGGACTTGGTTAGCCAGACCCCTTCCAGAGGCTCAACAGTTTCAAGATTCTTCTCCTATCTCATCTATGGGGCTGAAGTCTGGCACTCACAGCAGTCAGGGCACTCACAGTCAGGGCAGCGTCCAGGAAGGTTAGCAGTGAGGTCACAGGCCTGCCCTGCTTTCTCCCTGAAGTCTAAACCAGACTATTTATTTAATTTCTCTTATATTCATGTTGTGAAGTACACACACATATGCATAAACTCGTGTAGATGTGTATATGAATATAATTAAAATATATTTCTTATTATAAGAAGCAGTTAAAATTTTGGGGAAAACAGGGTTATATAAGGATGCATAAATTGGTTAAAGATTCAAAATATCTCTTCCACTGAAATTATATGAAGAAAATCAAAGATATTATAAGGGACACTGAATTTTTCTCGGAGATAAAGATTTAAAACAGTTTTACTGCAGATTATTTCCCTTTTATTAATTTATAGGAAATATATCTATAATCATAATGGGTATTAATTAAACACCAAATTCAGAATTTGGTAATAAAGATTTACTTTCCTACTGAAGTACAGCACTGATTACATCAAACTCATATCCTGACCCAACATGTTGTTATTGTTGTTGTTGTTTAGTCAGTCATGTCTGACTCTTTGTGACCCCATGGAATGAAGTGCCAGACTTCCCTTTCCTTCACCATCTCCCAGAGTTTGCTCAAACTCATGTCCATTGCCATGATGCCATCCAGCCGTCTCATCCTCTGTTGTCCCCTTCTTCTCCTGCCTTCAATCTTTCCCAGCATCAGAGTCTTTTCCAGTGAGTCAGTTCTTTGCATCAGGTGGCTAAAGAATTGCAGCTTCAACTTTAGCATCAGTCCTTCCAAAGAGTATTCAGGACTGATTTTCTTTAAGACGGACTGGTTGATCCCCTTGCAGTCCAAGGGACTCTCAAGAGTGCTTTCCCACACCACAGTTTGAAAAGGCAAAATGGTGATCTGAGGAGGCTTTACAAATAGCTGAGAAAAGAAGAGAAAGAAAGGCAAAGGAGAAAAGGAAAGATATACCTACCTGAATGCAGAGTTCCAAAGAGTAGGAAGAAGAGATAAGAAAGCCTTCCTAAGTGAACAATGCAAAGAAACAGAGGTAAACACTAGAATGAGGAAGACTAGAGATCTCTTTAAGAAAATTAGAGATAAAAGGAGAATATTTCATACAAGTTCAGTTCAGTTCAGTTGCTCAATAGTGTCTGACTCTTTGCAACCCCATGAATCACAGCAGGCCAGGCCTCCTTGTCCATCACCAACTCCCAGAGTTTACCCAAACTCATGTCCATTGAGTCAGTGATGCCATCCAGCCATCTCATCCTCTGTTGTCCCCTTCTCCTCCTGCCCCCAATCCCTCCCAGCATCAGAGTCTTTTCCAATGAGTCAACTCTTCACATGAGGTGGTCAAAGTACTGGAGTTTCAGCTTTAGCATCAGTCCTTCCAGTGAACACTCAGGGCTGATCTCCTTTAGGATGGACTGGTTGGATATCCTTGAAGTCCAAGCGACTCTCAAGAGTCTTCTCTAAAGATGGGCTCAATAAAGGACAGAAACATGGATGAGTTCATTTGGTTTTGTCCACCAACACAGATCAATTGTTGAGATCTTGAGACCACAGATGGTTTCAAGCAACCATCTCTTAAACCATTTTCATAGAGAAGATTTAGATGATGATCGTAAGACAATCAGAATATTTCTATCTAGAGATAGATACAGATAGTAAAGGGCTTCCATGATGGCTCAGCAGAAAAGAATCTGCCTGCAATGCAGGAGCCAAAGGAGGCACGGGGTTTTGATTCCTGGGTCAAGAAGATCCACTTGAGGATAGCAGGGCAAAGCACTCCAATACTGTAGCCTGAAGAATCCCATGGACAGAGGAGCCTGGTACACTACAGTCCATGGGATCGCAAAGAGTCAGACCTGACTGAAGGGACTTAGCACTCAGGCAAAGCACACATAAATACTATGGAAAAGGCAGCCGGTGAGAAAAGCTCAGGGAGACATGAAAGAAAGAAGATCACATGAAGATAAAAATGAAGAGCTAGAGCAAATCCTTTCTCCAGTGGTTGAAATCATTCCCAAACCTTCTAAGTCACAGGAACAGCATTAGGCCATAAAGATGAATAAGGAAAAACGTGAAAAGTTAGGATTAAACAAAAAAAACCCATCAATACTACGCTTTTCAATTTCAGAGTTGGATTTGCTCCCAAGAGGGAGCCTCTCTTCAGAGTCCTCCTAATTTTAGCCGCCCTGAAGAAAAAACATCCTGAGGACAGGCGTTTTCAGAGGAACCTAGGCATTTCAAGTCTGTCCCCATATAAAAATTCCAACTGCAATCACAATGGCTACAAAATATCTTTGTCTTATGATCTGGTGGTAATTTGCATAATTGACATAAATGGACTGAAGGAGAATTAGCCTTATTTTCCCATCTTTTTTTTTTTTTTTTTGACCCTTAAGCACATTCACACTTAAAAATTTACTTAGGAGAAGCAGCACCTATGATCTTACCCTAATTTAGGAGAGTTCCTTTGCGATAATATTTTTGTTGTTCACGTTTTGTGAATTGATTACTTCCCTGTGGTTAGTTTATTTTCTCTGTGCCTTTTTTTCTTTTGGCTTTTGCTGCTTTTCAACTGAATAATTTCAAAGAGCAATTATCTTTCATGTACAGGAAGCTAAATACTTGTATGATTTGGAACTCTAAAATATTTATTGACTAACTAACTTCCTAGTACTTGCAGAGAAAATTTCTTTTTTCTTAAGTCTTTTTTTTCTGTTCTACTTCTTACAGATTCTTTTCTGGCATGTAAGTGTCAGCTGTTATGATCAGGGGCTATTCTGAAGGACCTTGAAGATCACTTGAAAACAAATATATGCTTGGAAACTAAGGGGAACAATTCACAAAAAGTTTGGTTTGTCTTTCTTTTGAAATAAAAAAAAAGAATATTTCAAACATTAAGAAAAATATAAAAGTAAAATAATAGACAACTATGGACTGCCAAGAAATAAAACAGATTATTATATTTTACCACATTAACTTCATATCTCTCACCCACTTTGTTATTTCTTTTTTAAATTTTATATATATATATATATCTTCCTGTTGATATTCATTCTCACCTCCCTTCTTCTCTTCTGTAAAGTTGATTACTTCCTTCCAGGATTTTATTCTTTCTCTTTTATTAAAGAGTTACAAAATTAACTTAATCTCAGTGTCTTTCTCTATAAAAATAAATGTAATGATGTATGTACTTTATGTATCTACTTTATCAAGCAAAGATGGACTCGATAAAGGACAGAAATGGTATGGACCTGACAGAAATGGTATGGACCTTTCAGAAGCAGAAGATACTAAGAAGAGGTGGCAAGAATACACAGAAGAACTGTACAAAAAAGATCTTCATGACCCAGATAATCACAATGGTGTGATTACTGACCTACAGCCAGACATCCTGGAATGTGAAGTCAAGTGGGCCTTAGAAAGCATCACTATGAACAAAGCTAGTGGAGGTGATGGAATTCCAGTTGAGCTATTTCAAATCCTGAAAGATGATGCTATGAAAGTGCTGCATTCAATATGCCATCATATTTGGAAAACTCAGCAGTGGCCGCAGGACTGGAAAAGGTCAGTTTTCATTCCAATCCCAAAGAAAGGCAATGCCAAAGAATGCTCAAACTACAACACAATTGCATTCATCGCACACGCTAGTAAAGTGATGCCCACTCAAAATTCTCCAACTTAGGTTTCAGCAATATGTGAACCGTGAACTTCCTGATGTTCAAGCTGGTTTTAGAAAAGGCAGAGGAACCAGAGATCAAATTGCCAACATCTGTTGGATCATCAAAAAAGCAAGAGAGTTCCAGAAAAGCATCTATTTCTGCTTTATTGACTATGCCAAAGCCTTTGACTGTGTGGATCACAAGAAACTGGAAAATTCTGAAAGAGATGGGCATACCAGACTACCTGATCTGCCTCTTGAGAAATTTGTATGCAGGTCAGGAAGCAACAGTTAGAACTGGACATTGAACAACAGACTGGTTCCAAATAGGAAAAGGAGTACGTCAAGGCCTGTATATTGTCACCCTGCTTATTTAACTTATATGCAGAGTACATCATGAGAAACGCTGGACTGGAAGAAACACAAGTTGGAATCAAGATTGCTGGGAGAAATATCAATAACCTCAGATACGCAGATGACACCACCCTCATGGCAGAAGGTGAAGAGGAACTAAAAGCCTCTTGATGAAAGTGAAAGAGGAGAGTGAAAAAGCTGGCTTAAAGCTCAACATTCAGAAAACGAAGATCATGGCATCCGGTCCCATCACTTCATGGGAAATAGATGGGGAAACAGTGGAAACAGTGTCAGAATTTATTTTTCTGGGCTCCAAAATCACTGCAGATGGTGACTGCAGCTGTGAAATTAAAAGACGCTTGCTCCTTGGAAGGAAAGTTATGACCAACCTAGATAGCATATTCAAAAGCAGGGCATTACTTTGCCAACAAAAGTTGATCTAGTCAAGGCTATGATTTTTCCTGTGGTCATGTATGGATGTGAGAGTTGGGCGGTGAAGAAGGTTGAGCCCCGAAGAATTGATGCTTTTGAACTGTGGTGTTGGAGAAGACTCTTGAGAGTCCCTTGGACTGCAAGGAGATCCAATCAGTCCATTCTGAAGATCAGCCCTGTAATTTCTCTGGAAGGAATGATGCTGAAGCTGAAACTCCAGTATTTTGGCCACCTCATGCGAAGAGTTGACTCATTGGAGAAGACTCTGATGCTAGGAGGGATTGGGAGCAAGAGGAGAAGGGGACAACAGAGGATGAGACGGCTGGATGGCATCACTGACTCGATGGATGTGAGTGTCAGTGACCTCCGGGAGTTGGTGATGGACAGGGATGCCCGGCCTGCTGCGATTCATTGGGTGGCAGAGTTGGACACGACTGAGCGACTGATCTGATCTGATCTGATCTACCTTATGAGACTAATCTGAGGATTAAACAAGTTAGTACATGTAAAATTCTTATTTAACACATTTTACGGTCAAGAAATGTATTTAGTTTAAGTTGTTAGCTAGCTGCCAACAACAATATCCACAAAAAATATATATTATTCTTTTTTTAAATTTAAGTTTATTTATTTTGATTGGAGGTTAATTACCTTACAATATTGTATTGGTTTGTATTGTATTGTATTGTATTGGTTTCATGATCATCAGTTCAGTTCAGTTCAGTCACTCAATTGTGTCTGACTCTTTGTGACCCCATGAATCGCAGCACACCATGCCTCCCTGTCCATCACCAACTCCCATAGTTCACCCAAACTCACGTCCATCAAGTCGGTGATGCCATCCAGCCATTTCATCCTCTGTCATCCCCTTCTCTTCCTGCCCCTAATCCCTCCCAGCATCGGAGTCTTTTCCAATGAGTCAACTCTTTGCATGAGGTGGCCAAAGTATTGGCATTTCAGCTTTAGCATCAGTCCTTCCAAGGAATACCCAGGACTGATCTTTAGAATGGACTGGTTGGATCTGTGCAGTCCAAGGGACTCTCAAGAGTTTTCACCAGTATTCTAATTAGCACCATGTTTGTTGCATTTCCTCTTCCTTCACAAATTAATGCTTTTGTAAGAGATTAGAGAAGAATGATCCCAGTAGAAGAATTTCATGCCTTCCTGCAGTGGCTAATTCTATTCCCCTCCTTAATGTATGTAACATTAAAAAGACCAGGTGGGGCTTTTCTAATCATTTTAATGAGTTGGATTCATGGAGAAAAGCCAGCAAGACTGTGTGGACTCCTCTCATGTTTGCCATTTCTAGATGCATCACCCTTCCTTGTTATTGTACAGTCAAACTCTAATGCTATACCAATCTCCCTTAATAAGCTATTCTCACAATTGTTTCTGCATCCCAGTCAATTAAGCCAGAATTTATGAATCTTCTCTTTCAGCTGCTTGTCTCATCTTCAATTTTATTCCAGTTCATTGCCCTACTATCTCAATTTCTGATGAGTTTAAAAAAGCTTGAAAGTTTCTTTCAGGTTTTTGTTGTTTTTATATCTTTAGGAACAACATTCTTTCCAGCTCCTTAGATTCCTGATTGAGAACTATATTAAGGCAATTTTAGATCACAAACTCTGTGCTTTCAGAACATATGATTATGTTCCCAAAGAAGAAGTTTCATTCTTGAATACTTGCTTAAACCATAATGAGATGTATCGATTTCAGAAAAAAAAAAAAAAAAAAAAGGAAACTCATGAGACCAAGGAATTCTTTTAATTTTCCCTTGGTAACTGGTTTCTGAAAGTTTTACATGACTATTAAACTGTCAAGGGTAAGTAAATTGACTTCTGTTCATGTTTAGTTAATGCATATTTATTGGTTAAATTGCAATTTATTTTAGAAAATATTTATATCCTTTTTGAACTAAAATAGTGTATAAACAAAAGGAATTCATCTTAAAGTTAAAGTAATCTTTACAATATGGCCAAAGGTGATACATATGCTGAATAACAATAGAATCAGAAGGATATGTAAGGTTGTGAAGTCCCTGGTAAAGAACTTGTGAAAAATAAGAAGGTGTGTTTGTAAATCCTGAAGCATAAATGCCCAGGTATATTTTTGACCTTGCAAGGACAAGGCTTAGAGGAACAGATTATCCTGATGCAAAAGAACAATAAAGAAAGCAGAATACTGATCTATGATTTGACTATAAAAAGGCCTCCTGTGACACCAAATATAAAACTTTCTTTGTTTTTGCTCTCACAGGGAAGTTGGGAGTAATTATTTTATTGATGACCTTATGACTGGGAAGTATTGGAGGCAGGAGGAGAAGGGGATGACAGAGAATGAGATGGCTGGATGGCATCACTGACTCGATGGACGTGAGTCTGAGTGACCTCTGGGAGTTGGTCATGGACAGGGAGGCCTGGCATGCTGCGATTCATGGGGTCACAAAGAGTCAGACACAATTGAGTGACTGAACTGAACTGAACTGATGATCGTGAAACCGTTCTGTATCCTTGCTTGTTGAGTTTCTTGACTTGGAGGATACAAATATGATAACTGACACAGGGATAATGTATCATTTCTTTTTTATGTTTTTATCTATTGATTTAGTCTTCTTTTTTGAGTTTTGATTTTAGAGACTATTTTAAAAATTTTTGATAGAAGTTTGAATGGGTCTGTCTGAACCTTCATGGATCCAGCTCTAATAATTCTGCTAATATCAGTGGATATTTTAATGCACAGAGAGTTCAGTTCTTTTGGAATATCTTCAATTTGAGTTGGATTCAGACTCAAGTAAGTCAATGTGCAAATCATCAGTGACCCTATTATGAGTAAGAAAGTCCTGAATAATTTCAAGTAAGGAGCTATCAGAAGAACACTGAGCCTGGAAATTTGAAGAGTACACCCCTCTCTATGAATTTATCAGTTGTGCTGTCACAAACAAGGAAATAGTATCAGTTAAACATAGGAGAAGGCAATGGCACCCCACTCCAGTACTCTTGCCTGGAAAATCCCATGGATGGAGGAGCTGGTAGGCTGCAGTCCATGGGGTCGCTAAGAGTCAGACATGATTGAGTGACTTCACTTTCACTTTTCACTTTCATGCATTGGAGAAGGAAAGGGCAACCCACTCCAGTATTCTTGCCTGGAGAATCCCAGGGACGGGGGAGCCTGGTGGGCTTCCATCTATGGGGTCGCACAGAGTTGGACAGGATTGAAGCGGCTTAGCAGCAGCAAACATAGAAAAGTGAGTATCTGAGGATTGAGACGCTTTACCCCTGAAGAGCTTATTTTAAAGCAGAGGTTGTATGACAGTGCAAAACTTTATGCTTAGCAATTTTACTATGTATGTCAATCAAAATTTTACAAGGCTGCCCTCAAATATTTAGATAAATTTCTTCTTGTAACTTTAAACATTAAACAAACAAAAAAAATGAGCATTTGACTCTATATTTCACATAAAGAAGGCAGAGCACCAAAAAATTGATATTTTTGAACTGATGTGCTAGAGAAGACTTTTGAAAGTCCCTTGGACAGCAAGGAGATAAAACCAGTCAATCTTAAAGGAAATCAATTCTGAATATTCATTGGAAGGACTGGTGCTGAAGCTGAAGCCTCAATACTTTGGCCACCTGTTGTGAACAGCCAACTTATTGGAAAAGACAATGAGGGAAAGTTTTCCCAAAAGATATTGGGGAAGATTAAAAGAGAAGGAGAAGAGGGTGTCAGATGATGAAATAGTTGGATGGCATTACTGATAAAATGGATATAAACTTGAGCAAACTCTGGGAGATGATGAGGGACAAGGAAGCCTGGTGTGGTACAGTCCATAGGATCACAGAAAGTTGGACATGAGTTGATGACACAACAACATATCACTTTTATTGATTGTCTACTTTAGTTTGTTTTCTTTTACTTTCTTAGTTAACACTGGACAATTGTATTTTTTTCCCAAATGTCATTTTTGTTTATGGTATATGCACTAGTGTCCTAAGAAGGCATTTCTTCTTATGATTCTTAAAATCACTGAGATTGGAACATTTAGTTGCTTTATTTGTAAGAGATTGGTTTATTTTAGGTATTAGTCTATTTTGCTTTCATAAAAATACTCAATGAGCAGGAGATTTGAGAAAGGGATTATTTTCCATTTGAGGTTTTTTGCATACTAAATCTTCTATTTCTAGTTAAATCTTTTTACGAAAAAACAATGAGGAGAAAGCTATGTTCACATTTGCTTCAGGATATACTCCTGAGTATTATCTGAAGTTGTTAAAGAGCTTATCCTTTATGTCTCCAGTGGATTTATCCTTTCCTTGCTCATTGGATTTGATTAGAGTCAATCTATTTTCATCAGAAGGATTTCAGAGATAATCATCAAAATTTTTGTTCAACATCTAAAGCTTTCTAACCCCCTCTAGTTTTCTGTGCAATTTGGGCACCTTTCACGGTCCTTCAGAGTTTTTCTAACTCTACCTTTTCAATACCAATTTATATATATATGAGATTCTTTCCATTATGAAACTAATTGATAGAGCTCTGGGAACCCTGTCATAAATAAATAAGTGAAAAGTGTTTATCTTAATCACTCTCTATAGAAAAATTTTAAAAATACAAGTCACTTAATAGGATATAAGAAAGGAATAATAAGATAACCAAATACTGATAGAACTTATAGAAAACAAACCACAAGACAGGAGACTTAAACACATCAATGTTTACAGTAAATGTAAATAGATTAAGCTCTAATTAAAAAGCAAGACTCACTGTATGTGGTTATGAGAAATATGTACTTTGAATATAAAGATATAGAAATTTGAAAGAATAATTAGAAAACAAAATTCAATACAAATATTGAGCTGGCATACAAAGTGGATTTTACTAGAAGATATATTGTAAGAGATTTAACTCAAGATATATATTTTTCATTTTATAATGAAAAAAGAATCAATTCATAAAGAAGACAATTTATAGAATTTGTATATCTTTTGTCCTTCACTTTGATCCATTTTATTTCTATTCTATTACTTCTCTGTGTTTCTTTAATCAAAATACACACTTAAGTACAGTAGTCTCTCAGAATTCTATTCTTCATGCACTTGGGAACTTAATTCTTTTTTCTACATTTCAATTTTATTACATTTTCACTTTTTAAATGAATGCTGATTTCTTATATCTGATGGATACAATGCTTTATTTCTCTAGTATATTTTTGTCTTCCAGTCTTACTTAGACAGATTTATATTCGTCCTGGATCATTAGAACTCTCAATTCAGCTTCAGCATTTTATTTCTCAAGAATCTAAATAGTTATTTTCCTCTTTTCTGTGACCACAGAAGGCAAAACCCACAACTTACACAGTTTGATAGCAAGTTCCTCCCAGCTTCCTCTATAGCCCTCCTCCCATCAAACTTGAAATCTAGTTTATCTATGAAAAAGATAAACTAAGTAGAATATATCTATATTTATATATAAAGTAACAGTATAAAAGAACTTCAGAATAAAACTTGCAGCATCCCAAATTTAAAGTGAGGAAAATGAGAATGAACAAAAGAAAGAGGAAAAAACAAGAGAAGTGTCATCTTCTAATATTTCCATTTTTGCTCTCAGTCTCGTGGTCTTTCTCATGCGTTCTCAGTCTCTTTTCCAGAAAATCACAGTATCAGTTTTTGTTTCTTGTGTTGGCCATCTCTTTTTTTCTAATTTGGTGTTTTTCCTCAATATGTAAATAAACTTAAATCCCCCTCCCCTGGCAGGTAGTATACTTATCATTCACAGAACTAGAGAAGCAACAATTGACAATAGATTTGAAGAGAAGATGGGGTGAACTGGAGGAAGGACAGAGGCTGAAGTCAGTATCCTCTTGGACCTTATCTATAGGCCTTGCAGTGGAGGTGGCAGAGGGTGAGGAGTTGGGATATCACTCATTACAAAGAACTGAAAGCAGAGCAACATGCGTGGAATGGCAAGGTCAAGCGGACAGCTGCATCCTGTGAAATTAGAGAAATATGCACAGGATGGATCACCAGGGCCTTGTTGGTCACATTACGGATGTTGCTGTTTATTCTAACAGCAAAAGAAAATTGAAGAAGCATTTTAAGGTGGGATCCTAATAGCATTTCAAAATCATGTTTGAAATGGGAAATTCCAAAGCAGATACCCTGATGATATAGTCTCTGCACAAGAATTTTAAAATTAGTGTTCTGTTGCTGCTATTAGTATCACGGCTTTCTACATCTATTTTTGCTTAAAATAACACATAGTTAAGCCCCACACAGGTTTTACTTTGTTGAACTCAAATATCAGCAAGACTGCACAGTCTGTGAAAGCTCTTGGGAAGAATTTATTTCCTTGCCTTTTCCAGCCTGTGTAGTTTTGCCTACATTTCTTAGCTCATGGCCCCTTCCTCTGCCTTCAAAACCAGCAGCAGAGCACCTTCAAATCTCTCTTTGATTCTCACCCACTGCTTTCATAATTGCATCTCTTTCTCTGTCTCTGACCCTCCTGCCACTCTCTTTTTAGGCCCCTTGTGATCACACCAGGCTTATATAGATAATGCTATACCATCCTGTGATTCATCATTGTATCTGCAAAGTTAAATAATATAATGTTTTCATAGTATCTAGGTATCAGTATGTGAACATCTTTTGAGGGGAGAGGGCATTTTTCTGTCTACTACATCTTTCTTCATCTTGTTCATGAGGTTTTCAAGGCAAGAGTACTGAAGTGCTTTGGCATTCCCTCCTCCAGGGGACAACGTTTTGTCAGAACTCTCCACCATGACCAGTTCATCTTGGGTGACCCTCCACAGCATGGCTCATAGTTTCATCAAGTTAGACAAGACAGTGAATGAAGTTCATACAAGTACATGGTTTTGATACTAGTGAGTTGCAACGCGACATTACCAATGTAAATTATGATGTATTTTTATCCAAAGCAGTTTTTCAGGTGATGTTTTCAAAGAAGTAGTAACACACAACATCATACTAATCATGAGGTTCCTTCTTCTGGGTTTGGTTAGTAAGAATCACAGTCAGAAAAGAGCTGTGCAGAGCTCACCTGCAATTACATTATTATTGAAAACTCCTGAACCAAGAGTGACAAAAAGCCAAATAATACTAAATATTATTCAAAAGACTGTGGTGAGTGATAATTATTATTATTTGCCTCAGTTCCGTTCAGTTCAGTTCAGTTGCTCCGTCATGTCCGACTCTTTGGAACCCATGAATCACAGCACGCCAGGCCTCCCTGTCCATCACCAACTCCCGGAGCTCACCCAAACTCATGTCCACCAAGTCAATGATGCCATCCATCCATCTCATCCTCTGTCATCCCCTTCTCCTCCTGCCCACAGTCCCTCCCACCATCAGAGTCTTTTCCAATGAGTCAACTCTTCACATGAGGTGGCCACAGTATTGGAGCTTCAGCTTTAGCATCAGTACTTCCAAAGAACACCCAGGACTGATCTCCTTTAGAATTATTTGCCTAACTTTTATTAAAAAGTAATCCATAAAACACCCCAGGTTGGTAAGTGTCCAATATGTTACTGGAAAAGAGTGAAGAAATAACTTCAGAAAGAATTAAGAGATGGAACAAAAGCAAATATAACACCCAGTTGTGGATATGACTGGTGATGGAAGTAAATCTGGTGCTGTAAAGAACAATATTGCATAGGAACCTAAAATGTTAGATCCATGAATCAAGGTAAATTGGAAGTGGTCAAACAGGTGATGGCAAGAGTAAAAATCAACATTTTAGGAATCAGTGGAAAAAAAAACGAAAGGGAATGGGTGAATTTAATTCAGATGATGAATATATCTATTATTGTGGGCAAGAATCCCTTAGAAGAAATGGAGTAGCCCTCATAGTCAGCAAGCCCCCGAAATGCAGTACTTGGGTGCAATCTCAAAAATGACAGAATGATCTTTATTCATTTCCAAGGCAAAACATTGAATATGACAGCAATCCAAGGCTATGCTACAACCACTAATGCCAAATAAGCTGAAGTTGAGTGCTTCTGTGATGACCTATAAGACCTTCATGAAGCAGGTCAAAGACTAATAGAGTTTTGCCAAGAAAATGCACTGGTTACAGCAAACATCCTCTTCGAACAACACAAACGAAGACTCTACACTTGGACATCACCAGATGGTCAACACCGAAATCAGATTGATTATATTCTGTGCAGCCAAAGATGGAGAAGCTCAATACAGTCAGCAAAAACAAGACTGGGAGCAGACTGGCTCAGATCATGAACTCTTTATTGCCAAATTCAGACTTAAAATGAAGAAAATAGGGAAAACCACTAGACCATTCAGGTATGACCTAAATGAAATCCCTTATGATTACACAGTGGAAGTGAGAAATAGATTTAAGGGCCTAGATCTGATAGACAGAGTTCCTGATGAAGTATGGACAGAGGTTTGTGACATTGTACAGGAGACAGGGATCAACACAATCCCCATGGAAAAGAAATGCAAAAAAGCAACATGGCTGTCTGGGGAGGCCTTACAAATAGCTATGAAAAGAAGAGAAGTGAAAACCAAAGGAGAAAAGGAAAGATAAAAGCATCTGAATGGAGAATGCAAAAGAATAGCAAGAATACATGAGAAAGCCTTCCTCAGTGATCAATGCAAAGAAATAGAGGAAAACAACAGAATGGGAAAGACTAGAGATTCCTTTCAAGAAAATTAGAGATACCAAGGGAACATTTCATACAAAGATGAGCTCAATAAAGAACAGAAATGGTATGGACCTAACAGAAGGAGACGATATTAAGAAGAGATAGAAGAATACACAGAAGAACTGTACAAAAAGAGCTTCACGACCCAGATAATCATGATGGTGTGATCAATGACCTAGAGCCAGACATCCTGGAATGTGAAGTCAAGTGGGCCTTAGAAAGCATCACTATGAACAAAGCTAGTGGAGGTGATGGCATTCCAGTTGAGCTATTCCAAATCCTGAAAGATGATGCTGTGAAAGTACTGGACTCAATATGCCATCAAATTTGGAAAACTCAGCAGTGGCCACAGTATTGGAAAAGGTCAGTTTTCATACCAATCCAAAAGAAAGACAATGCCAAGGAATGCTCAAACTACTGCACAATTGCACTTATCTCACAAGCTAGTAAAGTAATGCGCACAATACTCCAAGCTAGGCTTCAGCAATATGTGAACCGTGAATTTTCAGATGTTCAAGCTAGTTTTGGGAAAGGCAGAGGAACCAGAGATCAAATTGCCAACATCCGCTGGATCATGGAAAAAGCAAGAGAGTTCCAGGAAAGCATCTATTTCTGCTTTATTGACTATGCCAAAGCCTTTGACTGTGTGGATCACAATAAACTGTGGAAAATTCTGAAAGAGATGGGAATACCAGAGAACCTGACCTGCCTCTTGAGACATTTGTATGCAGGTCAGGAAGCAACAGTTAGAACTGGACATGGAACAACAGACCATTTGCAAAAAGCAAAAGGAGTGAGTAAAGGCTGAATATTGTCACTTTGATTATTTAACTTCTATGCAGAATACATCATGAGAAACTCTGGGCTGGAAGAAGCGCAAGCTGGAATTAAGATTGTCAGGAGAAATATCAATAACCTCAGATATGCAGATGACACTACCCTTATGGCAGAAAGTGAAGAGAAACTAAAAGCCTCTTGATGAAGGTGAAAGTGGAGAGTGAAAAAGTTGGCCTAATACCCAACATTCAGAAAACAAAGATCATGGCATCCGGTCCCATCACTACATGGCAAATAGATGTGGAAACAGTGGAAACAGTGTCAGATTTTATTTTTCTGGGCTCCAAAATCACTACAGATGGTGACTTCAGCCATGAAATTAAAAGACGCTTACTGCTTGGAAGAAAAGTTATGACCAACCTAGATAGCATATTGAAAAGCAGAGACATTACTTTGCCAACAAAGGTCTATCTAGTCAAGGCTATGGTCTTTCCTGTGGTCATGTATGGATGTGAGAGTGGGACTGTGAAGAAAGCTGAGCTCCGAAGAATTTATGCTTTTGAACTGTGGTGTTGGAGAAGACTCTTGAGAGTCCCTTTGACTGCAAGGAGACCCAACCAGTCCATTCTGAAGGAGATCAGCCCTGGGATTTCTTTGGAAGGACTGATGTTAAAGCTGAAGCTCCAGTACTTTGACCACCTTATGTGAAGAGTTGACTCATTGGAAAAGACTGATGCTGGGAGGGACTGGGGGCAGAAGGAGAAGGGGATGACAGATGATGAGATGGGTGGAGGGCATCACTGACTCGATGGACGTGAGTTTGAGTGAATTCTGGGAGTTGTTGATGGACACGGAGGACTGGCGTGCTGTGATTCATAGGGTTGCAAAGAGTCAGACACGACTGAGTGACTGAAATGAACTAAACTGAACATTAAGTGAAGATATTAAGAAATGGTGGCAAGAATACACAGAACAACTATACAAAAAAGATCTTCATGACCCAGATAACCAGGATGGTGTGATCACTCACCTGGATCCAGTCATCATGGAGTCTGAAGTCAAGTTTGCACTATGAACAAATCTAATGGAAGTGATGGAATTCCAGCTGAGCTATTTCAAATCCTAATTGATGATGCTATGAAAGTGCTGCATTCAGATCAGATCGGATCAGTCACACAGTCCTGTCCAACTCTTTGCGACCCCATGAATTGCAGGATGCCAGGCCTCCCTGTTCATCATCAATTCCTGGAGTTCACTCAGAAACACAACCATTGAGTCAGTAATGCCATCCAGCCATCTTATCCTCTGTTCTCCCCTTCTCCTCCCGCCCCCAATCCCTCCCAGAATCAGAGTCTTCTCCAATGAGTCAACTCTTCGCATGAGGTGGCCAAAATACTGGAGTTTCGGCTTTAGCATCATTCCTTCCAAAGTAATCCCAGGGCTGATCTCCTTCAGAATGGACTGGTTGGATCTCCTTGTAGTCAAAGGGACTCTCAAGAGTCTTTCCAACACCACAGTTCAAAAGCATCAATTCTTCAGAGCTCAGCTTCTTCACAGTCCCACTCTCACATCCATACATGACCACAGGAAAAACCATAGCCTTGACTAGGCGAACCTTTGTTGGCCAAGTAAAGTCTCTGCTTTTGAATGTGCTATCTAGGTTGGCCATGACTTTCCTTCCAAGGAGTAAGCGTCTTTTAATTTCATGGCTGCAGTCACCATCTGTAGTGATTTTGGAGCCCAGAAAAATAAAATCTGACACTGTTTCCACTGTTTCCACATCTATTTGCCATGTAGTGATGGGACCAGATGCCATGATCTTCGTTTTCTGAATATTGAGCTTTAAGCCAACCTTTTCACTCTCCACTTTCACTTTCATCAAGAGGCTTTTTAGTTCCTCTTCACTTTCTGCCATAAGGCTGGTATCATCTGCATATCTGAGGCTATTGATATTTCTCCTGGCAATCTTGATTTCAGCTTGTGTTTCTTCCAGTCCGGCGTTTCTGATGATGTGCACTGCATATAAGTTAAATAAACAGGGTGACAAAATACAGCCTTGACGTACTCCTTTTCCTATTTGGAACCAGTCTGTTGTTCCATGTCCAATTCTAACTATTGCTTCCTGACCTGCATACCAATTTCTCAAGAGGCAGATCAGGTGGTCTGATATTCCCATGTCTTTCAGAATTTTCCACAATTTATTGTTATTCACACAGTCAAAGGCTTTGGCATAGTCACTAAAGCAGAAATAGATGTTTTTCTGGAACTCTCTTGCTTTTTCCATGATCCAGCGGATGTTGACAATTTGATCTCTGGTTCCTCTGCCTTTTCCAAAACCAGCTTGAACATCTGAAAATTCACGGTTCACATATTGCTGAAGCCTGGCTTGGAGAATTTTGATCATTACTTTACTATCATGTGAGATGAGTGCAATTGTGCGGTAGTTTGAGCATCCTTTCGCATGGCCTTTCTTTGAGATTGGAATGAAAACTGACCTTTTCCAGTCCTGTGGCCACTGCTGAGTTTTCCAAATTTACTGGCATATTGAGTGCATTACTTTCACAGCATCATCTTTCAGGATTTGGAATAGCTCAACTAGAATCCCATCACCTCCACTAGCTTTGTTTGTAGTGATGATTTCTAAGGCCTACTTGACTTCACATTCCAGGATGTCTGGCTCAAGGTCAGTGATCACACCATCGTGATTATCTGGGTCATGAAGATCTTTTTTCCACATTTCTTCTGTGTATTCTTACCATTTCTTCTTAATATCTTCTGCTTCTGTTAGGTCCATACCATTTCTGTCCTTTGTCCAGCCCATCTTTGCATGTAATGTTCCTTTGGTATTTCTGATTTTCTTGAAGAGATCTCTAGTCTTTAACAGTCTGTTGTTTTCCTCTATTTCTTTGCATTGATCGCTGAGGAAAGCTTCTTATCTCTTCTTGCTAGTCTTTGGAACTCTGCATTCAGATATTTATATCTTTCCTTTTCTCCTTTGGTTTTCGCTTCTCTTCTCTTCACAGCTATCTGTAAGGCCTCTGGAGAGAGCCATTTTGCTCTTTTGCATTTCTATTCCATGGGGATGATCTTGATACATGTCTCCTTTACAATGTCATGAACCTCATTCCACTCTATCAGATCTAGGCCCTTAAATCTGTTTCTCACTTCCACTGTATAATCATAAGGGATTTGATTTAGGTCATATTTGAATGGTCTAGTGGTTTTCCCTACTTTCTTCAATTTAAGTCTGAATTTGGCAATAAGGAATTCATGGTCTGAGCCTCAGTCAATTCCTGGTCTTGTTTTTGCTGACTGTATATAGCCTCTCCATCTTTGGCTGTAAAGAATATAATCAATCATACTTCGGTGTTGACCATCTGGTGATGTCCATGTATAGAGTCTTCTCTTGTATTGTTGGAAGAGGGTGTTTGTTATGACCAGTGCATTTTCTTGTCAAAACTCTATTAGTCTTTGCCCTGCTTCATTCTGTATTCCAAGGCCAAATTTGCCTGTTACTCCAGGTGTTTCTTGACTTCCTACTTTTGCATTCCAGTCCCCTATAATGAAAAGGACATATTTTTTGGGTGTTAGTTCTAAAAGGTCTTGTAGGTCTTCATAGAACCATTCAACTTCAGCTTCTTCAGCATTACTGGTTGGGGCATAGACTTGGATTACTGTGATATTGAATGGTTTGCCTTGGAAACGAACAGAGATCATTCTGTTGTTCTTGAGATTGCATCCAAGTACTGCACTTAGGACTCTTTTGTTGACCGTGATGGCTACTCCATTTCTTCTGAGGGATTCCTGCCCGCAGTAGAAGATATAATGGTCATCTGAGTTAAATTCACCCATTCCAGTCCATTTGAGTTCGCTAATTCCTAGACTGTCATCATTCACTCTGGCCATCTCTTGTTTGACCACTTTCAATTTGACTTGATTCATGGACCTAACATTCCAGGTTCCTATGCAAATTGCTCTTTACAACATCGGACCTTGCTTCTATCACGAGTCACATCCACAGCTGGTTATTCTTTTTGCTTTGGCTCCATCCTTTCCTTCTTTCTGGAGTTATTTCTCCATTGATCTCCAGTAGCATATTGGGCACCTATTGACCTAGGGAGTTTCTCTTTCAGTATCTTATCATTTTGCCTTTTCATACTGTTGGCAGCAAATTTGGAAAACTCAGCAGTGGTCCTAGAACTGGAAAAGGTCAGTTTTCATCCCAGTCCCAAAGAAAGACAATACCAAAGAATGTTCAAACTACCAAATAATTGCACTCATCTCATGTGCTAGGGGAGAAGACAATGACACCCCACTCCAGTACTCTTGCTTGGAAAATCCCCTGGACAGAGGATCCTGTTAGGCTGCAGTCCATGGGGTCGCTAAGAGTCGGACATGACTGAGCGACTTCACTTTCATTTTTCACTTTCATGCATTGGAGAAGGAAATGGCAATCTATTCTAGTGTTCTTTCCTGGCGAATCCCAGGAATGGGGGGCCCTTATGGGCTGCCATCTATGGGGTCGCATAGAGTTGGACATGACTGAAGAGACTTAGCATAGCAAGTGCTAGGAAAGTAATGCTCAAAAATCTGCAAGTGAGGCTTCAACAGGGCACAAACCAAGAACTTCCTGATGTTCAAGCTGGAGAGGAACCAGAGACAAATTGCCAACATCCATTGGATCATAGAAAAAGCAAGAATTTTCCAGAAAAAACATATACTCTGCTTTATTTATTGCACCAAAGCATTTGACTGTGTGTATCACAACACACTGTGGAAAATTCTAAAAGAGATGGGAACACCAGACCACCTTACCTGCCTCCTGTATGAATCGGATGCAGGTTAAGAAGCAAAGTTAGAACCAGATATGAGACAGCAGACTCATTCCAAATTGGGAAAAGAGTGTGTCAAGGTAGTATATAGTCACCCTGCTTATTTAACTTCTATGCAGTGTATATCATGCATAGTACTGGGCTAGATGAAACACAAGCTGGATCAAGATTGCCAAGAGAAATATCAATAACCTCAGATATGCAGATGACACCATCCTTATGATAGAAATTGAAGAGCAACTAAGGAGCCTCTTGATAGAAGTGAAAGAGGAGAGTGGAAAAATTGGCTTAAAACTCAACATTCAAAAAACTAGATCATGGCATCCGGTCTCAACACGTGATGGCAAATAGATGGGAAATCAATGGAAACAGTGACAGACTTTATTTTATTGGGCTCCAAAATCTCTGCAGATAGTGACTACAGCCATGAATTCAAAAGACACTTGCTCCTTGGAAGAAAAGCTATGACCAACCTCGACAGTATATTAAAAAGCAGAGACATTACTTTGCCAACAAAGGTCTGCCCAGTCAAGGCTATGGTTTTTCCAGTAGTCATGTGTGGATGTAAGAATTGGACTATAAAAAAAGCTGAGCATGGAAGAATTTATGCTTTTGAACTATAGTGTTGGAGAAGACTGTTGAGAGTCCCTTGGACTACAAGGAGATCCAACCAGTCCATGCTAAAGGAAATCAGTCCTGAATATTCATTGGAAGGACTGATGATGAAGCTGAAGCTCCAATACTTTTGCCACCTAAAATGAAGGTTTGACTCATTGGAAAAGATCCTGATCCTGGGAAAGATCAAAGGCAGGATGAGAAGGGGACAATGAAGATGAGATGGTTGGATGGCATCACTGACTCAATGGACTTGAGTTTGAGCAAGCTCTGGGAGTTGGTGATGGACAGGGATGTCTGGTGTGCTGCAGTCCATGGGATCACAGAGTTGGACAGGACTGAGCAACTGGACTGACTGGCATCTTTCATCATAAGTTTTATCACATTGGGTCATTTCAGGTTTTAATTGCACTCATCTCACACACTAGTAAAGTAATGCTCAAAATTCTTCAAGCCAGGCTTCAGCAATATGTGAACCGTGAACTTCCAGATTTTCAAGCTGGTTTTAGAAAAGGCAGAGGAGCAAGAGACCAAATTGCCAACATCTGCTGGATCATTGAAAAAGCAAGAAAGTTCCAGAAAAATATTTATTTCTGCTTTATTGACTATGTCAAAGCCTTTGACTGTGTGGATCACAATAAACTGTGGAAAATTCTTCAAGAGATAGGAATACCAGACCACCTGACCTGCCTTTTGTAAAACTGGTATGCAGGTCAGGAAGCAACAGTTAGGACTGGACATGGAACAACAGACTGGTTACAAATAGGAAAATGAGTACATCAAGGCTGTATATTGTCACCCTTCTTATTTAACTTATATGCAAAGTACATCATCAGAAATGCTGGGCTGGAAGAAGCACAAGCTGAAATCAAGTTTGCCGGGGGAAATATCAATAACCTCAGATATGCAGATGACACCACCCTTATGGCAGAAAGTGAAGAGGAACTCAAAAGCCTCTTGAAAGTGAAAGAGGAGAGTGAAAAGTTGGCTTAAAGCTCAACATTCAGAAAACAAAGATCATGGCATCTGGTCCCATCACTTCATGCAAATAGATGGGGAAATAGTGGAAACAGTGTCAGACTTTATTTTTCTGGGCTCCAAAATCACTGCAGATGGTGACTGCATCCATGAAATTAAAAGACGCTTACTCCTTGGAAAGAAAGTTATGACCAACCTAGATCACATATTCAAAAGCAGAGACATTACTTTGCCAACAAAGGTCCATCTAGTCAAGGCTATGGTTTTTCCTGTGGTCATGTATGGATGTGAGAGTTGGACTGTGAAGAGAGCTGAGCTCCAAAGAATTGATGCTTTTGAACTGTGATGTTGGAGAAGACTCTTGAGAGTCCCTTGGACTGCAAGGAGATCCAACCAGTCCATTCTGAAGGAGATCAGCCCTGAGATTTCTTTGGAAGGAATGATGCTAAAGCTGAAACTCCAGTACATTGGCCACCTCATGTGAAGAGTTGACTCACTGGAGAAGAGTCTTATGCTGGGAGGGATTGGGGGCAGGAGGAGAAGGGGAGAACAGAGAATAAGATGGCTGGATGGCATCATTGACTCGATGGATGTGAGTCTGAGTGAACTTGGGGAGTTGGTGATGGACAGGGAGGCCTGGCATGCCTCATGGGGTCGGAAAGAGTCAGACACGACTGAGCGACTGAACTTAACACCTGTTTCCTCCTCTACACTATAACTACAGAGGCTATGGTTTTTATAATTGTATCCTCAGCACCAGCTAGCACAGTGTCTGAATGTAAATAGCTGCTCCATAACCATAAGTTACAGGATTCCCTGATGATTATAGTGTTAAGAACCCACCTGCAATGCAGGAAGCACCGGAGAGGCAAGTTTATTCCCTGGGTTGGGAAGATCCCCTAGAGAAGGAAATCGTAACCCACTTCACTATTCTTGCCTGGAAAATCTCATAGAGAAATCTGACAGGCAACCATCCATGTGGTCACAAAGACTTTAACACGACCAAGCAACAGTTGAATATATTAATAGTGTATTAAAGTAATCCCAGGTGTTCCATTGGTAAAGACTCTGCCAGCCAGTTCAGGAGACACAGGAGATACTGGTCTGATTCCTGATTCAGGAAGATCCCCTGGATGAGGATGTGGCAACCCACTCTCATATTCTTGCCTGGAGAATCCCATGGACAGAGAAGCCTGGCAGGTTAAGTACAGTCTGTGGGATCTCAAAATGTTGGTTACAACTGAATGACTGAGCATAACAAGGTAGGATTAGTTTATTCTGGGAATAATGGATACTGTTATTCAAATACGGTAAGTCCCCTCATACAAATGAGTTTCATTCTGAAAGCATGTTGTTAGGTCCAATTTGGTCATAAGTCCTATAAAGTTAGCCTATGTACACAGCTAATGCAATCTGTCATATAGTACTGTAGGGAAATTGGTTTATAATATTTTAACACATCAGTTCAGTTCAGTTGCTCAGTCGTGTCTGATTCTTTGTGACCCCATGAATTGCAGCATGCCAGGCCTCCCTGTCCATCACCAACTCCCCGAGTTCACTCAGACTCACGTCCATCGAGTCAGTGATGCCATCCAGCCATCCCATCCTCTGTCATCCCCTTCTCCTCCTGCCCCCAATTCCTCCCAGCATCAGAGTCTTTTCCAAAGAGTCAACTCTTCACATGAGGTGGCCAAAGTACTGGAATTTCAGCTTTAGAATCATTCCTTCCAAAGAAATCTCAGGGTTGATCTCCTTCAGAATGGACTGGTTGGATCTCCTTGCAGTCCAAGGGACTCTCAAGAGTCTTCTCCAACACCACAGTTCAAAAGCAGCAATTCTTCCATGCTCAGCTTTCTTCACAGTCCAACTCTCACATCCATACATGACCACAGGAAAAACCATAGCCTTGACTAGATGGACCTTTGTTGGCAAAGTAATGTCTCTGCTTTTGAATGTGCTATCTAGATTGGTCATAACTTTCCTTCCAAGGAGTAAGTGTCTTTTAATTTCATGGATGCAGTCACCATCTGCAGTGATTTTGGAGCCCAGAAAAATAAAGTGTGACACTGTTTCCACTGTTTCCCCATCTATTTGTCATGAAGTGATGGGACCAGATGCCATGATCTTCGTTTTCTGAATGTTGAGCTTTAAGGCAACTTTTTCACTCTCCACTTTCACTTTCATCAAGAGGTTTTTTAGTTCCTCTTCACTTTCTGCCATAAGGGTGGTGTCATCTGCCTATCTGAGGTTATTGATATTTCTCCCATCAATCTTGATTCCAGCTTGTGTTTCTTCCAGTCCAGTGTTTCTCATGATGTACTCTGCATATGAGTTAAATAAGAAGGGTGACAATATACAGCCTTGACGTACTCCTTTTCCTATTTGTAACCAGTCTGTTGTTCCATGTCCAGTCCTAACTGTTGCTTCCTGACCTGCATACAGATTTCTCAAGAGGCAGGTCAGGTGGTGTGGTATTCCCATCTCTTTCAGAATTTTCCACAGTTTATTGTGATTCACACAGTCATAAATAATACATAAGAGATGAAAAATAAAGAAAACATTTTAAATCTTATAGTACAGTTAAGTACACAAAATACAATCACTTGTTGAGGATGAACACACATGTCAATGCACACCACACATGTGAACTATTTCAGGTGGGCATGTGAACAGAGGTTCACATCTTGAAAGTTGGCAACCTGAAGGTTAATATGTAAGCGACTTACTGTATCTTTATACATCTCTGCTGCAGCTCCTGCTGCTGCTAAATCGCTTCAGTCATGTACGACTCTGTGTGACCCCATGGACTGCAGCCCACCAGGGTCCTCTGTCCCTGGGATTCTTCAGGCAAGAGACATCCCTAGGGAGTATTATTTATTTCCACAAGCACATTTGTAGTTGACCTTACTTATTTTAAGTAAGTGAAGTGATGGTTCAGTTCAGTTCAGTCACTCAAGTCATGTGTAACTCTTTGTGACCCCATGGACTGCAGCACGCCAGGCTTCCCTGTCCCTCACCAACTCCCGGAACTTTCTCTAACTCAGGTCCATTAAGTGGGTGATGCCATCCAACCATCTCATCCTATGTTTATCTACTGTCTAAATTCAACTGATTACATGTAACAGTACTCTGGCTCTATGCCATAAGCAATAGATATAATTGTTTAATTTTAATTCATACACTATTCTGTACTATAAAGTGGCATTGGCTGAAACTGTTTTTCTGGCTCTGTAGCTAAACCAAGTGTCCCACAGTCTGTAAATTATATACCTCAATCGTAGGCCCTGCAGAAATTGCTAGCTTGCCAGTTTCTAACACAAAGTGCATTTTTCTGATGCCAAATATGGTATCTGAATCAGACTCACAACATTAAGTCTAACATTTGTTGATTTGGTTTAAAGCATCATGCCAAACTGAACATTTCTAGTGTATTCCCTGTATTTCCAATCTTTATAAAAGACTCTACTGTATACTATATATTTCATTACTCAAGTAAGAAACGTGAATCATCATTACTCTTTCCTTTTCTTCTCACCTCCATTCTGATCAGTCATCCAGTTCTATTAAACATCTCTCACACCATTTCATTCTCTATATGGTGTGTAATCTAATTCTCTCACAGAGTGTTACAATCTTCTATGAACTGTCTTTTTGAATCTTTGAGATGTAACACTCTAAACTTTTCTTTACATAATGTAGCTTGAGTTTTTTGTTTTTATTAAAATGTCAATTTATTATTAAAAATAATAAATCTCCTTAAAATTCTAATCCAGTTTTGGCTCCTCCTCTATAAGTTTTCCAAGACTGACACTTTGCAAGCAAGCCCCAGTGGTATTGGTCATATTTACCTTTCTGCCAACTGTGTATCTTATAACACAGATCACATTATATTTTTGTGTTGGCTTTCTTAATAGACTCTGGCACACTTGGTTATTAAAGCTACACATGTATGTTTTTGTGTCCCAGTATCTAGGCTGGTATTTTTCACACAGGCAGTGCTTAGTAAAGATCTCCTGAGCAAATGATTTCTCACTTGGATCTAGGCTGATTGTCGTACCATTCTGAGGAATATCTTCAGTAGGTATTGAGGTATTACAAATCTAAGTGAGAAGCCATATGGAGGACCAGGATATTTCCTAATGGCTTTCAAAATCAATAATATATAGTAGTAGTTAGTTCATCCAATGCTCTTTATTTAGAAAATAGCATAAAGCATTTTAAAGGCTTGTATTTTGCATGTTGGGTAAGATCAGCAGACAGCACTGCTTCTTTGAAATGGAGATATTTTTCTCACCAGTGGGAAGAAAGTTCTGATAAGTGGTCTGCACCACAGATGTGTATGAAAAAGATCTATTTCTCTAAAAGCAAAATGCTCTAAACGTGGGTCTTTTATTTCAAGGAAGTGTGAATCCACTGTAGCTCCATGTTTAACTACAAAGTGATCATTTGATGCTTTTGAAAAACCCTCCTCATCAGAGTGGTGTATCTCCACTCTATCCCTCTTGTCAGCAAAGTCAAATAGCAGGGACATTTTAAATAATTGTAAACATTTTCTTGAATCCCTGGTGATTTTAATTCTGAGACACTCCATTGTTTGTACACTACTAAGAAAGAAAAATGAAAAGGTCAATTAAACATTAACATATTGCTTTTATTTCTTCTTGCTATATAACAAATTCTCATAAATGTAGGGTCTTAAAACAGCATGAAATTATTATCTCACAAGATTACTGAGTCAGGAGTCCAGACACATCCCTCAGAGGTTAGCAGAGTCATCCCTCAGGTCAGGATCTCACCAGGCTGAAAGAAAGGGATCCAGGTGCTGCCTTTGATACCTGCTCCAGACACTTTCACGAAACCAGAGTTTTTCTGCTGCCATTTCCTCCCACACTTCAGGGCCATTTTTGCTCTCTGTGTCACTAGCTCCCGATTCAAGGTACAAACTCTATGCATCTGACTGTTGACTCTAATTGGTATGTCTCTGTCTTTGCTGCAAAGGAGACTGGAAAAGCTGGCATATAAACTGAGTTCATTCATTACACACCAGAGTCCCTTCAGCTTGTTTAAACAAAGAGGAATTAAAAACTTTATGTTACTCTCAAAATTCTTAGGAGGATCAGAAGAACCAGGTGTGAGTGCTATATCATCAGAAAAATAAAAGCAATGCACTATTCCCAGTGAGATATTTCTACAGGAACACATTGTTACAGAATGCTATGTAGCACTTCTCTCCATCAGTCCTGGCTAACAGACGCACAACCGAAGTCTACATGTGTCTGCCTCTGCCAGCAGGTGTATGAGAGTACATGATCACTACCTGCCTGCCCTTCACTTCACATGCATCCAAGTCTTCTGTGAAGCTGTAAGACTGGTAGTACCTAGTTATGCACCTGCTCAGTAGTCACAAGAAAATATTGAGGAATGAGTTTTTTAGGTTCTGAAATAAAGGAAGACAATATATAAGCCCATCAAAATAGATGTGAAGTGAACCAACCTACTGTATCTACCCTAGATATAGTTGGCATTTTCTGGTTGCGAATGAAGGTGGGCTCTGTTTCCCACCAAGACATATGAGATACATTTTCTGAACAGAAGAATAGAATTTAAACGCTGCACAGATTCAAAATGATTAGTGTTGACCAGGGCCAGGAGAGTGAACCACTCATCTTAGGTGCAATGAACAGTAATATTTTAATGTTGTATTTAAAAAAATGAATGCAAAAAAGTCATAATGAACTAAAGGTCAAAATTTTAAATAAAAGAGGAATATCCACACCTTATGAGCCCAACTGGAAGCTGAGAAAAAAGGACAGACAGTAATATGGATCCTGGCTTAAGTCTTGTGCCTGAGGCAGGGTCCTGATGGCTTTGTTCACTGTTTATCTGTTTGTAAATGGCTGCCAGCCACACTCTGCATCAGATCAGATCAGATCAGTCGCTCAGTCGTGTCCGACTCTTTGCGACCCCATGAACCGCAGCACGCCAGGCCTCCCTGTCCATCACCAGCTCCCGGAGGTCACCCAGACTCGCATCCATCGAGTCAGTGATGCCATCCAGCCATCTCATCCTCTGTCGTCCCCTCTGCATACATATCTCCAATTTAGCCACTCCAATGAAAAAGAGCTTCTCTTTTCTAATGCATATCCTTGAATTCTACAGAATATGCTGATTGAGTCTCTGCCTCTTTGTGAGCCAAGCACACTGACTAGAGAGATGGGAATACTCCAAGCAAATACCTATGGGGACAAAGACTAAGAGTTTCCTCCAGGACATGCAAACAGAGAAAAGCAATTTGCCAAAGGAACTGGAAGAACAGAAATGCAAAAGCATGGTGGGCAAACAGTAACAACTATTTAATTTATTCAGATTTTTATAAAAGCTGTGTCTTCATCTTTTCACTTCTATTCCTACGCTCTCCTCACTATGTACCGGGTCAGTCATTAAATGCAAGCCTTTTCATATTTTTTAGCTGGAAACACCTCAATAGCTTCTCAGTGCCCTTCAGATCAGTCGCTCATTCATGTCCGACTCTTTGCAGCCCCATGAATTACAGCATGACAGGCCGCCCTGTCCATCAGCAATTCCCGGAGTTCACTCAGACTCACATCCATCAAGTCAGTGATGCCATCCAGCCATCTCATCCTCTGTCCTCCCCTTCTCCTCCTGCCCCCAATCCCTCCCAGCATCAGAGTCTTCTCCAATGAGTCAACTCTTCGCATGAGGTGGCCAAAGTACTGGAGTTTCAGCTTTAGCATCATTCCTTCCAAAGAAACCCCACGGCTGATCTCCATTAGAATGGACTAGTTGGATCTCCTTGCAGTCCAAGGGACTCTCAAGAGTCTTCTCCAACACCACAGTTCAAAAGCATCAGTTCTTCGGTGCTCAGCCTTCTTCACAGTCCAGCTCTCACATCCATACATGACCACAGGAAAGACCATAGCCTTGACTAGGCGAACCTTTGTTGGCAAAGTAATGTCTCTGCTTTTGAATATGCTATCTAGGTTGGTCATAACTTTCCTTCCAAGGAGTAAGCATCTCAACATACACCAAATCTTTGCATGATTTACTAAACTCTGCATGACCTCGTTCCAGTCTTCTTCTGTTTTATTTTATCCAACACTCCTCTTTATTTAGTATACTCCATCTCTAGCCCATTTACAATGGTCTAGTATACTGACTTCTTTCACATCTCAAGGAGTTTACACATGCTTCTTACCTGGGTACCTACACATTCTTCACATCTACGTTTAAATGCCATCTCCTGAGCTGTCATGCTGATTTAAAATTCTTCTATTTCTCTCTTGGGTTTTCCTGGTGGTGCAGTTGATAAAGAATCCACTTGCAATGCAGGTAGACCCCGGTTTGATCTCTGCTTTGGGAAGATTCCCTGGAGAAGGACAAGGCTACCCATTCCAGTATTCTGGCTTGGAGAATTCCATTGACTGTATAGTCCATGGGGTAGCAGAGTCAGACATGACTGAGCGACTTTCACTTTTTATTTTTCTTTCATAGCACCCTGCATATCACTTATCACATTTCATAATTATGTAAGTGCTTTTGGGGAATATTTTATATACATTCCCTCTACTTCTGACCCATTTAGACTTTGAGAATAATAAAAGCAGACAACAAATTATTTTATTTAATTATCTTTCCTCAGTTCTCAGCCTTCTACAGTGTCTGATACATAGCAGGTGGTGAGTATACATTTGGTGAATTATAAGAAAGGCCCTATTGAACATAAAACTAACTTCATTACTGCTTCCTTCTGAAGTTAATTTTCTACTTTTATTTTATAGGCCACCAATATCCTTCCAATAACTTGTCTTTTTAAGTCAGTTAAACATGAGTTTTATTGTTTATAACCGAAGAAGCAACCTTAAATGTTACAATGCCTAGCAAGAAACTGAGATATTTAGGAGCAGATTGGAGGTGATAGAAAGTCATTTGTTGATGTCAATATTTTTTTTTTTGGTCCCTCAGTCTCTGCTTGAACTTAATTCACCAATCCTTTTCTGGAATATCTTCACCTGCTTTGTTGTTGTTCAGTAGCCAAGTCATGTCCAACTCTTTGCAACCCGATAAACTGCAGCACACCAGTCTTCCCTGCCCCACACCATTTCCCAGAATTGATGATGCTATCCAATCATTGCATCCTCTGTCACCCTTTTCTCCTTCTGCCTTCAATCATTCCCAGCATCAGGGTCTTTTCCAATGAGTCTGGCTGTTGGCATCATGTGGCCAAAATATTGGAGCTTCAGCTTCAGCATCAGTCTACTCACTACATACCAGGTCAGTCATTAAATGCAAGCCTTTTTGTATTTTTTTAGCTGGAAACCCCTCAATTACTTCCAGTGAGTATTCAGGGTTGATTTCCTTTAAGACTGACTGGTTTGACAGCCTTGCTGCAAGGGACTCTCAAAAATCTTCAGCACCAGAGTTCAACCGGCTGCCTTCTTTGTGATCCAGCTCTCACATCCATACATGGCTACTGAAAAGACCGTAGCCTTGACTGTACAGAACTTTGTCAGTAAAGTGATGTCTTTGCTTTTAAACGTACTGTCTCAGTTTGTCATAGCTTTCCTGCTAAGAAGCAAACATCTTCGAATTCATGGCTGCAGTCAACATCCGTGGTGATTTCAGATCCCAACAAGAGGAAATCTGTCACTGCTTCCACCTTTTCCCCTTCTGTTTACCATGAAGTGATGAGATTGGATGCCATGACCTTAGTTTTTTTTTTTTTTTTAAATTTTATTTAACTTTACAATATTGTATTGATTTTGCCATACATCAAAATGAATCTGCCACAGGTATACATGTGTTCCCCATCCTGAACCCTCCTCCCTCCTCCCTCCCCATACCATCCTTCTGGGTCGTCCCAGTGCACCAGCCCCAGGCATCTGGTATGAGGCATCGAACCTGGACTGGCGACTCCTTTCAGATATGATATTATACATATTTCAATGCTATTCTCCCAAATCATCCCACCCTCTCCCTCTCCCAGAGTCCAAAAGACTGTTCTATACATCACTGTCTCTTTTGCTGTCTTGTATATAGGGTTATTGTTACCATCTTTCTAAATTCCATATATATGCGTTAGTATACTGTATTTGTGTTTTTCCTTCTGGCTTACTTCACTCTGTATAATAGGCTCCAGTTTCATCCACTTCATTAGAACTGATTCAAATGTATTCTTTTTAATGGCTGAGTAATACTCCATTGTGTATATGTACCACAGCTGTCTTATCCATTCATCTGTGGGTGGACATCTAGGTTGCTTCCATGTCCTGGTTATTGTAAACAGTGCTGCGATGAACATTGGGGTACACGTGTCTCTTTCAATTCTGGTTTTCTCAGTGTGTATGCCCAGCAGTGGGATTGCTGGATCATAAGGCAGTTCTATTCCCAGTTTTTTGAGGAATCTCCATACTGTTCTCCATAGTGGCTGTACTAGTTTGCCACCAACAGTGTAAAAGGGTTCGCTTTTCTCCACACCCTCTCCAGCATTTATTGCTTGTAGACTTTTGGATCGCAGCCATTCTGACTGGCATGAAACGGTACCTCATAGTGGTTTTGATTTGTATTTCTCTGATAATGAGTGATGTTGAGCATCTTTTCATGTGTTTGTTAGCCATCGGTATGTCTTCTTTGGAGAAATGTCTACCTAGTTCTTTGGCCCATTTTTTGATTGGGTCATTTATTTTTCTGGAATTGAGCTGCAGGAGTTGCTTGTATATTTTTGAGATTAGTTGTTTGTCTGTTGCTTCATTTGTTATTATTTTCTCCCATTCTGAAGGCTGTCTTTTCACTTTGCTTATAGTTTCCTTTGTTGTGCAGAAGCTTTTACGTTTGATTAGGTCCCATTTGTTTATTTTTGATTTTATTTCCAATATTCTGGGAGGGGGGTCATAAAGGATCCTGCTGTGATGTATGTCAGAGAGTGTTTTGCCTAGGTTTTCCTCTAGGAGTTTTATGGTTTCTGGTCTTACATTTAGATCTTTAATCCATTTTGAGTTTATTTTTGTGTATGGTGTTAGAAAGTGCTCTAGTTTCATTCTTTTACAAGTGTTTGACCAGTTTTCCCAGCACCACTTATTAAAGAGATTGTCTTTAATCCATTGTATATTCTTGCCTCCTTTGTCAAAGATAAGGTGTCCATATGTGTGTGGATTTATCTCTGGGCTTTCTATTTTGTTCCATTGATCTATATTTCTGTCTTTGTGCCAGTACCATACTGTCTTGATGACTGTGGCTTTGTAGTAGAGCCTGAAGTCAGGCAGGTTGATTCCTCCAGTTCCATTCTTCTTTCTCAAGATAGCTTTGGCTATTCGAGGTTTTTTGTATTTCCATACAAATTGAGAAATTATTTGTTCTAGCTCTGTGAAGAATACCGTTGGTAGCTTGATGGGGATTGCATTGAACCTATAGATTGCTTTGGGTAGTATACTCATTTTCACTATATTGATTCTTCCGATCCATGAACATGGTATACTTCTCCATCTATTAGTGTCCTCTTTGATTTCTTTCACCAGTGTTTTATAGTTTTCTATATATAGGTCTTCAGTTTCTTTAGGTAGATATATTCCAAAGTATTTTATTCTTTTTGTTGCAATGGTGAATGGAATTGTTTCCTTAATTTCTCTTTCTATTTTCTTATTATTAGTGTATAGGAATGCAAGGGATTTCTGTGTGTTGATTTTATATCCTGCAAATTTACTATATCCATGGATTAGCTCTAGTAATTTTCTGGTGGAGTCTTTAGGGTTTTCTATGTAGAGGATCATGTCATCTACAAACAGTGAGCATTTTACTTCTTCTTTTCCAGTTTGAATTCCTTTTATTTCTTTTTCTGCTCTGATTGCTGTGGCCAAAACTTCCAAAACTATGTTGAATGGTAGTGGTGAAAGTGGGTACCCTTGTCTTGTTCCTGACTTTAGAGGAAATGCTTTCAATTTTTCACCATTGAGGATAATGTTTGCTGTGGGTTTGTCATATATAGTTTCTATTATGTTGAGGTATGTTCCTTCTATTCTTGCTTTTTGGAGTTTTTTTTTTTTTTTTTAATCATAAGTGGATGTGAAATTTTGTCAAAGGTTTTCTCTGCATCTATTGAAATAATCATATGGCTTTATTTTTCTATTTATTAATGTGGTGTATTACATTGACTTGTGGATATTGAAGAATCATTGCATACCTGAGATAAAGCCCACTTGGTGATAGTGTATGATCTTTTAAATGTGTTGTTGGATTCTGATTGCTAGAATTTTGTTAAGGATTTTTGCATCTATGTTCATCAGTGATATTGGCCTGTAGTTTTCTTTCTTTGTGGCATCTTTGTCTGGTTTTGGTATTAGGGTGATGGTGGCTTCATAGAATGAGTTTGGAAGTTTACCTTCCTCTGCAATTTTCTGGAACAGTTTGAGTAGGATAAGTGTTAGCTCTTCTCTAAATTTTTGGTAGAATTCAGCTGTGAAGCTGTCTGGGCCTGGGCTTTTGTTTGCTGGAAGATTTCTGATTACAGCTTCAATTTCTGTGCTTGTGATGGGTCTGTTAAGATTTTCTATTTCTTCCTGGTTCAGTTTTGAAAAGTTGTACTTTTCCAAGAATTTGTCCATTTCTTCCACGTTGTCCATTTTATTGCCATATAATTGCTGATAGTAGTCTCTTATGATCCTTTGTATTTCTGTGTTGTCTGTTGTGATCTCTCCATTTTCATTTCTAATTTTATTGATTTGATTTTTCTCCCTTTGTTTCTTGATGAGTCTGGCTAATGGTTTGCCAATTTTATTTACCCTTTCAAAGAACCAGCTTTTGGCTTTGTTGATTTTTGCTATGATCTCTTTGTGTCTTTTGCATTTATTTCTGTCCCACTTTTTAAGATTTCTTTTGTTCTACTAACCCTGGGATTCTTCATTTCTTCCTTTTCTAGTTGAATTAGGTGTAGAGTTAGGTTATTTATTTGACTTTTTTCTTGTTTCTTGAGGTATGCCTGTATTGCTATGAACTTTCCCCTTTTCACTCCTTCTACAGTGTCCCACAGGTTTTGAGTTGTTTTGTTTTCATTTCCATTCATTTCTATGCATTTTTTGTTTTATTTTTTGATTTCTTCTCTGATTTGTTGGTTATTCAGAAGGGTATTGTTCAGCCTCCATATGTTTGAATTTTTAATAGTTTTTCTCCTGTAATTGAGAGAGAATCTTACTGCATTGTGGTCAGAAAAGACGCTTGGAATGATTTCAATTTTTTTTTTTTTTTTTTTTTAATTTACCAGGGATAGATTTATGGCCCAGGATGTGATCTATCCTGGAAAAGGTTCCGTGTGCACTTGAGAAAAAGGTGAAATTCATTGTTTTGGGGTGAAATGTCCTATAGATATCAATTAGGTCTAACTGGTCTGTTGTATCATTTAAAGTTTGTGTTTCCTTGTTGATTTTCTGTTTAGTTGATCTATCCATTGGTGTGAGTGGGGTATTAAAGTCTCCCACTATTATTGTGTTATTGTTAATTTCCCCTTTCATACTTGTTAGCATTTGTCTTACATATTGCAGTGCTCCTATGTTGGATGCATATATATTTATAATTGTTACATCTTCTTCTTGGATTGATCCTTTGATCATTATGTAGTGTCCTTCTTTGTCTCTTTTCACAGCCTTTGTTTTAAAGTCTATTTTATCTGATATGAATATTGCTACTCCTGCTTTCTTTTGGTCTCTGTTTACATGGAACACCTTTTTCCAGCCCTTCATTTTCAGTCCATATGTGTCCTCTGTTTTGAGGTGGGTCTCTTGTAGACAACATATGTAGGGGTCTTGTTTTTGTATCCATTCAGCCAGTCTTTGTATTTTGATTTGGGCATTCAACCCATTTGATAAGTATGATCCTGTTGCCATTTACTTTATTGTTTTGGGTTCGAGTTTATACACCCTTTTTGTGTTTCTAGAGAATATCCTTTAGCATTTTTTGGAGAGCTGGTGTGCTGATGCTGAATTCTCTCAGCTTTTGCTTGTCTGTAAAGCTTTTGATTTCTTCTTCATATTGGAATGAGATCCTTGCTGAGTACAGTAATCTTGGCTGTAGGTTATTTTCTTTCATCACTTTAAGTATGTCTTGCCATTCCCTCCTGGCCTGAAGAGTTTCTACTGAAAGATCAGCTGTTATCCTTATGGGAATCCCCTTGTGTGTTATTTGTTGTTTTTCCCTTGCTGCTTTTAATATTTGTTCTTTGTGTTTGATCTTTGTTAATTTGATTAATATGTGTTTTGGGGTGTTTCGCCTTGGGTTTATCCTGTTTGGGACTCTCTGGGTTTCTTGGACTTGGGTGATTATATCCTTCCCCATCTTAGGGAACTTTTCAACTATTATCTCAAATATTTTCTCATGATATTTCTTTTTGTCTTCTTCTTCTGGGACTCCTATGATTTGAATGTTGGGATGTTTAGTATTGTCCTGGAGGTCTCTGAGATTGTCCTCATTTCTTTTAATTCGTTTTTCTTTTTTCCTCTTTGGTTCATTTATTTCTACCATTACTGCGAGGAGATCCAACCAATCCATTCTGAAGGAGATCAGCCCTGGTATTTCTTTGGAGGGAATGATGCTAAAGCTGAAACTCCAGTACTTTGGCCACCTCATGTGAAGAGTTGACTCATTGGAAAAGACTCTGATGCTGGGAGGGATTGGGGGCAGGAGGAAAAGGAGATGACAGAGGATGAGATGGCTGGATGGCATCACTGACTCGATGGACGTGAGTCTGGGTGAACTCCAGGAGTTGATGATGGACAGGGAGGCCTGGTGTGCTACGATTCATGGGGTTGCAAAGAGTCAGACACGACTGAGCGACTGAACTCAACTGATCTTCTACTTCACTAATCCTATCTTCTGCCTCCACTATTCTACTATTTGATGCCTCCAGAGTGTTTTGTTTTTTTTTTTTTTATCTCATTAATGGCATTATTCATTATATAGTGACTCTGTTTTATTTCTTCTAGGTCCATGTTAAACCTTTCTTGCATCTTCTCAATCCTCGTCTCCAGGCTATTTATCTGTGATTCCATTTCGATTTCAAGATTTTGGATCATTTTCGCTATCATTATTCAGAATTCTTTATGAGGTAGATTCTCTATCTCTTCCTCTTTTGTTTGGTTTGGTGGGCATTTATCCTGTTCCTTGGCTTGTTGGGTATTACTCTGTCTCTTCTTCTTGTTTATATTGTTGAGTTTGGGGTGGCCTTTCTGTATTCTGGCAGTTTGTGGAGTTCTCTTTATTGTGGACTTTCCTCATTGTGGATGGCATTGTACAGGTGGCTTGTCAAGGTTTCTTGGTTAGGGAAGCTTGTGTCAGTGTTCTTGTGGGTGGAGCTGGATTTCTTCTCTGGAGTACAATGAAGTATCTAGTAGTAAGTTATGAGATGTTAATGGTTTTGGAGTAACTTTGGGGAGCCTGTATATTGAAGCTCAGGGCTGTGTTCCTGTGTTGCTGGAGAATTTGCGTGGTATGTCTTGCCTTGGAACTTGTTGGCCCTTGTGTGGTGCTTAGTTTCAGTGTAGGTATGGATGGGTTTGATGAGCTCCTATCGATTAATGTTCCCTGGAATCAGGAGTTCTCTGGTGTTCTTAGGATTTGGACTTAAGCCTTCTGCTTCTGGTTTTCAGTCTTATTTTTACAGTAGTCTCAAGACTTCTTCTATACAGCACAGCTGATAAAACATCTAGGTTAAAGATGAAAAGTTTCTCCACAGTGAGAGACACCCAGAGAGGGTCACAGAATTACATGGAGAAGAGAAGAGGGAGGAGGGAGTTAAAGGTGACCCGAATAAGATGAAGTGGAATCAAAAGAGGAGAGAGCAAGCTAGCCAGTAATCACTTCCTTATGTGCGCTCCACAGTCTGGACTGCTCAGAGATGTTCACAGAATTATACAAAGAAGAGAAGAGGGAGGAAGGAGACAGAAGTGGCCAGGAGGATAAAAGAGGGAAATCAAAAGGAGAGAGACAGATCCAGCCAGTAATCAGTTCCCTAAGTGTTCTCCACCATCTGGAACACACAGAGATTCAGAGAGTTGGGTAGAGAAGAGAAGGGGGAAGGAGGAGACAGAGGCGAACTGGTGGAGAAAAAGGAGAGTCCAAAGTGGGAGAGAGCAGTCAAGCCAGTAATCTAGCTTCCAAGTAAAAATGGGTACTGAAGATTGGGTTCTTAAAGGTACAATATTAATAACAAATACCAAAAAGCAAAGATTAAAAATCTAGAGTAGAGGTTGGATTTTCAAAAATACAATATTAAAGAAAAGAAGAAGGAAAAAAAAAACAAAGTCAGAAAAATTATTTAAAAAAAAAAAATATATATATATATATATGAAGTTTGCTTTAAAAAATAGGGTCTTTTTTTGAAAAGTAATAGTAGGTTATAAAAATGAAAATTAAAGGAGTAATATAGGACTTAAAAATTTTAAAAAAAGAATGATCATAAAAATAGTCAAAATATATCTAGGACTTTCTCTGGTGTTGTTGTGGGCAGTGTGGGGTCAGTTCATTTTCAGATAGTTCCTTGGTCTGGCTTATATTTCTCAAGATCTATATGCCCCTTCCTGTGTAGTCGGTACTAAGTACAGGGTTTGAATCTATTGCACCTGTCACTTCCAAGGCAGTTGCCTCTGTTTTAGCTTCTTCTGTTTGCTGGTCTCTTCAGTGTCTGATTTCCGCCCTGACATAAAGGGGCGGTGGTGGACACATTTTTAGGCTTACTTGTTCAGTCATGCTGTGGGGATGGAGGGATGCTGCAAACAAATAACACTGGCGTGTACTCGCAGTGTCTCAGCCACAGTGGGCCTGCCCCCATTCACAGCGCATGTGCCTTCCCTGCCCACATTGCTTAGGCTTTAGGTTGCTCCTCAGGGGACCGTCTGAGGCTGGCCCTGGGCTGCATTCACCTCCCAGGTCTAAGCCGCTCAGGTTCAGGCACTCGGGTAGTCCTCAGAGGTGTAGACTCGTTTGGGCCTGCATTTTGTGCCCTTCCCAGGTCCGAGCAGCTCATGTGATGAGGTGTTTGGCGAGTGCAGTTGTTGGGACTTATTCACTCCCCCATCCCTGCCACTCGGTTTTCTGGGTGTACAACTGGCACGCCTTCTCAGGCAGATGTTGACAGTCCAGAACCCCAAGAAGCCTTAGCAAAGAAGCCTGCTTGCAGTTTGGTAGATAATATCTCTCTGGGGCTGCAATTGTCCCCTTCTGGCTCTGGCTGCCTGTCACCAGAGGGAGATGGTCTGCAGCCGGCTAGTTCTGTTCAGTCCTTTGTTCTGTGTGCAGGCCTGGTGGTGTCTTAGGTTAGGGCTTTTGACGTGGTAGCTTTCCCACAGTCTGGTTTGCTAGCCCAAGTTAGTTCGCTCAGATTTCCCTCAGGGCATTCAGGCTCAGTCCTTACTCTAATTAATGCAGCCCGCACCTCCTTGCCCAGCCCCCGCTTGCTAGTGGTGGGTGCAGGGGTCTGCACTGCTTCTCCACTGGAGGAGTTACCATTGGGCTCATAATCTGTGAGTTTTAATTATTTATTTTTCCTCTCTGTTATGTTGCCTTCTGTGCTTCCAAGGCTCAACACAGACTCAGCAGTGAGAGTGTTTCCTGGTGTTTGGAAACTTCTCTCTTTATAAGACTCCCTTCCCGGGATGGAACTCCATCCCTACCTCTCTTCTCTCTTTTTTTGTCTTTTGTATTTTTTCCTACCTCTTTTCAAAGAAAATGGGCTACTTTTCTGGGTGCCTGATGTCCTCTGCTGGCATTCAGAAGTTGTTTTGTAGAATTTACTCAGCGTTTAAAAGTTCATTTGATGAACTTGTGGGGGAGAAAGTGGTCTCCCCGTCCTATTCTTCCACCACCTTAGGACCACCTCCTCCCCCCCCCCCCCCCCCCAAAAAAACTTTGAAATTTCTTCATTGCCTACAAAGCTATTTGGACTTTCACTTTCCACAACACACACACACACACATACACACAGACACTAACACAAACAGTCACACATCTACACACATGCTCTGTACAACTTAAACTTGTCAATATTGGCCTGTACTATAGTTTTCTTCTGCTTGCCCCCAATTCTCCATGATCAGCTTCTAGTAGATAAATAATTTCTCACACACTTTACCGACCAAATAAGTGAGTATTCTCAGAAATTCTTGCCTAATATACATGTCCTACCAGCTATAGTGAAAGTCATTCAGTCTTGTCTGACTCTTTGCAACCCCAAGGACTATACATGGAATTCCCCAGGCCAGAATACTGGAATAGGTAGCCTTTCCCTTCCCCAGGGGATCTTCCCAACCCAGAGGTCAAACCCAGGTCTCCCACATTGCAGGTGGGTTTTTTACCAGCTGAGCTGCAGGGGAAGTCCAAAGTCACTCAGTCGTGTCTGGCTCTTTGCAATGCCATGGACTATACAGTCCAGGGAATTCTCTAGGCCAGAATACTGGAGTGGGTAGCCTTTCCCCTTTTCAGGGATCTTCCCAACTCAGGGGTCAAAACCAGGTTCCCACATTGCAGGCTGACTCTTTACCAGCCTAGCCACAAGGGAAACTACCTGTTCTAGTGATGTGATAAAAACCTATATAACATGGTTGGGAATGAAGATGGGGTGGAATGAACTTTAAAAAATTTAGAAGAGAAGATTTTGGTGACGGTTTCAGATGAATTGAAGAGGAAAATAATTTAATGTAGAAAAGTCCATGAAAGGAGGTGTTGCAGGATACAATGGTATTATATGCATACCAACCTAATAAAAAATGTAATACGTGTACATATTTCAAACTTTTGGTCAGGATATTTTTATATTCTTGCAATACTTTCATTAAAAGATTTCTCTGTATTATGAAACTGCTTCCCAATGTATCCACTTTAGTTCAAGATCTCTCTGAAAGTAACTGAAGGTTTGTTTGGATGCCCTTTTAGTAGCATGTCCCTTGCCCTGTATTCCCTAGTCCTGGATTTGTAATAACTTTCTTGAAGAAAGGATTTGTCAAGCTTTAGTATTAATTCAGGATTGTTTCATGCATTTTTTATTAAAACAATGTAATTAAAGGTCTTATTTGAAATATCACTTGTATTAATGAAACTATTAAATATTAATTTTTGAAAAATGTCTTTGAAGGTATATTGAAGAAGTGAGTCCCACTCTAACTTATTTACTAGTTCAGAACCTCTGGTTCTTTATTTTTTCAAGAAATGGAAAATAAGAATACTGAATGAAAAAAAATCTATTTCTGGCATCAAGATATGATAACAAAGTATATTTTAAAATAGGAGACATGAGAATTATTTTAAATCTGTTTTATTTGGATTTGGGTCATTAAAATATTATTTTTTAATGTTTCATTCCCCTAGCTTGCTTATGCTAAATGAAAGCTGTTCTAAGTTAAAAAAAAAAAAAAAGAAAGAAAGAAAAAAAAGTTACTGTGTGAGCTACAGTCTACATTTCAGTTAAAAAGAGCATTTTCTATTTTCCTATTGATCAAAGGAGTCTGTAGTGAAGTGTTTTGAATCCTCTTCCTTTCCAAAAACTAGATTTTATCCTTGGGAGCAGCTATATATTTTACAGTGCTGAAATCTTTTTAAAATGGTAAAATGCATCAGATCTGCACTAATGTTGTAGAGATACCTTAAAAGATATATATTCTCAATAAAATACACAAAATAATTTCCATATTTTAAAAGCCATTTCCATTCTATTTTATGCTGGTAAACAGAGTAAGGATATAAAATACCCTATCTTGTACCATTAATCTTACAAACAGAGTCTATTGTATGCTATCAGTGTTATTTGCTGACAGATATCAGAGTTAGCCAGCTATTTAAATTGCTTCCAACTAGTTATCATTCTAGGGCATTTCTCTTTCTGTCCCCAAGCATTTCAGAATATATTTCTTTTGTACTAAAAGTATAATAAACAAGATAGAAACAATGAGAATGACTATATATTCCTTTCAAGTATTATGACTTCTAAAGAGTTGATATAGTTTCCAGATTTACTGCAATTTTTTTTTTCTTTCTTCTATTTTTTGAGCAAGGAGAATTAACCTTAAATACAGGGATATCCAATATATCAAAAAGCCTCATAATGCTTTCATTGTTTTCTTTGTCTATGGTCTAATTCTTAGCCCAGTGTTTTTCAACTTCAATTAATCAACCAATTTAAAGCAGCATCACATCTACAACCGTGAATGAGTTTGGGTTGCTGCTGCGAGTAATAATACAGATGCTTCATAATGTTTCATCATGGTGAGTTCTATAAGATGCTATAAGAAATGTATTTATGATAAAGTGACACTGGAGTCATTATAAGAGAAAGTTTTTTGAGATATTGCCTGGAATGAATATAAGTTACATTCAAATTTACCACAGCACAACTTTTTATAGAATGATACTCCATGTGCTTGCTTTGGAAATTAGTGGAGCTATATTACCCACTGAATCATCTGCTGCTGCTACTGCTAAGTCATTTCAGTTGTGTCCGACTCTGTGCGACCCCATAGATAGCAGCCCACCCCACCAGCCTCCCCCGTCCCTGGGATTCTCCAGGCAAGAACAGTGGAGTGGGGGTGCCATTTCCTTCTCCAATGTGTGAAAGTGAAAAGTGAAAGGGAAGTTGCTCAGTCGTGTCCAACGCTCAGCAACCCCATGGACTGCAGCCTACCAGGCTCCTCCATCCGTGGGATTTTCCAGTCAAGAGTACTGGAGTGGGGTGCCATTGCCTTCTCAGACTGAATCAACTAGAACTTAGTAATTGTGAATTTCTTTGTTTTTAATAAGAACAAACTTGGGCATTTTATTTATTTTCATTTGTTAAATGTTTGGTTTTTTATTTGTTAAATATTTGTAAGCAGAATGATGAAAGATTGTTAAGAGGTTAGTTGAGATAATAGTGTGTGTGTGTGAAAAGAGATTAAACTAAATTTTTTGGAGATATTTCTGAGATAATAGATATCATAATTAAATCATGAAAATATATGCTATCTCAGGCTCTATTCTGTTTTACATGCATATTACTTCATGGGAAAGATAACATAATTATATTTATTTATCAGGGCAAGAAATAAAGGAATTAAAGGACCAAACTGCAAGTCCAATGTCATCTGATTAGTTATAAATTCCGGGGTGAATTGATAGTCTGATTTTAGTTCTGATGTTCTAAAGTTCTATGCATTTTGTTGGGTTTTACAGTGGAAATACTGCAGACTAGAAATTCAGTTTAAATATTAGAATACAAAAGCAACAGCAACAGTCTTTTAAAAAGAGTCTCCAGGTTAGTAATTACTATTGAGATGAAAGTGTTTTTTTTTTTTTTTTTTTTCCATCCTGGTAATAATTTCCAATCTCTGCTTAATTTGCTCATGATGTAGCTCCCTAGTAAACAGCAGCACTCATCTAGTTTTGGATCAGATTCTTGCTTCTGACATGTGCCAGGAGGTGATAAGAAAGATCTACCATTGAATTTGATTAGATAGTTTTTCAAAAACCAACCAAAGTATCATTAGGAAGGGGAAACAGACACCAGGTGGTTAAAAACCAACAGATATTCAGTTAGGCTGTTCATCTTTCTGCTGCCTGTAAGAACTGAGCTATCCAAACGTCTAAAACTAACATAGTTCATAAAAACTAACAGGTATTCAGCTAGGCTGTTCATCTCTCTGCTGCCTATAAGAACTGCATCAACTATCTAAATGTCTAAAACTAACATAGTTCACCTTCTTAAGTTCAAATCAAAGTTTATTATGCTTTTAAGCATTAGCTGACTAAGCAAAATGTATTTCATTGAGTAATTAACATGCCATAAGGTCAACAGGCAAAGAAGCAAGGGAATCTAGTCTATATCAGCAAGTTTTTGGTTTCAAAGGTGCCCACATTTCTCAAATCCATGCCCAATGACATGGAGTTTCTTGATGAAACAACACCAAGAAAAAAATCAAATGCAACATTTGAAATGCACAGTACACTACTGAAATTAAAATTCTAAATCGTTTAATTAATGGCATATGCAAAAATACCTATACACAATGCACATGCCACCTATATTTATAACCTGCCTTGGTACTTTGGCCACTTGATGCAAAGAGCTGATTCATTTGAAAAGACCCTGATGCTGGGAAAGACTGAAGGTGGGAGAAGAAGGGGATGACAGAGCATGAGATGATTGGATGGCATCACCGACTCGATGGACATGAGTTTGAGCAGACTCTGGGAGTTGGTGATGGACAGGGAGGCCTGGCATGCTGCAGTCCATGAGGTCACAAAGAGTCAGACACGACTGAGCAACTGAACTGAACTGAACTGAACTTGGTAATAAGTTAGTATTAACTAATTATCTACACATTTATTTTCAAGCACATCCATCCCTTTATGAATCTCTCTGAAACCTGTATAAATTACTGTCATTAGAAGTGTGCATTTTACTTCATTCTAACATGCACTATCAAATGAAAAGAGTCTGGGTATAAAGGAGGCAGTAATGGTAAGGAGATGCAACTGGTGCTGTTTCTAATGGCATCTCAAGTCTTTAAAAAGAGTGTGGCAGGCCTAAGTCCAGCTCAAATAATAGAAATGTAAGTAGAGAAATAAAAATATATGCCATTTTGAAAGCATAGAGAAACAGTTGAAAGATGGCTAGAAAAAAAGAGATGAAGATGTAAATATGTACTTGGATATCTAGAATATTATAGGTGAAGAGAAAATGAGTGCTTGACAAAATAAATTCAAACATTACAGCCTTATAAAAAGTAAGCCACAAAAACATGAACATCTATGATAGAGTTGCAAGGAATAACACTGTATCCAGCAGCTCTGCTTGAATTCCCATTATATTATTTAAGGACCTTGGGCCTGAAAATTTCAGGCATCTTGCCTTTGCAATGATTCTTCTTTGAAAACTCCCTCTAAATGCATGAGAAAGAATGTACTCACTTTTCAGGTAATTGTTTTGTTATAGGTTTTCTTTTGTGTGGTTTGCTTTCTATTTGAGAACTTCAATAGGAAGTGGAACACATTTATTGAATGAGAGTCATGCTTTCTTCTTCATGCACAAAAATGAAATATTCTCTCTTTGTCAGTTGGTGTCTCACCAACTCAGGAGCAGAACAGAAATAGAGAGCCAAGTTTTAAAAGAGAGTTATAACAAAATCACTTGCAGAAAGCAATGAGTCCAAGTTAGTCATAAGTCAAGCTTAAAGTTTGTAAAGTATTTTTTTTTTTTAATAGGAGGGAGAAGAGATAAGTTTATGAATAGGGACAAAAAACTCAAGTTGTCAATATGAATTAAACAAAAAAAACAATAATACAAGTTCAAGAAAGCAAATAGAATTAAAAGGCTAGGATATCCAAAATGTTAGACATGAAAGTTTGTGCTTTGCATGTAAATATTTAGTGAATTCCACACCTCAGCCCAGATCAGGTCTTTGTCCTCTGATCCAAGAGCAAAGGTTGTTCTCCTTTGGTTTCTCCACTTCTCTGTAGTGAAAAGATGGGATTGAAATGACAAATGCATATCTTCAGACAACGATAGACAGAAAGATCAATCACTACTAAGGGATTTAGATTACGCAGTAAGCAACATCTAAATCAACTGCATAAACAAAAGTTGCAAATGAAATGGTTGTAGAGTTCAAGGAGGTAACAATGCATGAAGCCAGAAGGGACACATAAGCCCTTTCTTGGAGATACCTCTGAACAAGTTTCTGCTTATTACTGCTAAAGGAAACTGGATCCAGTTTCTGAGACCCTTTGTTTCTTGAAGGAAATCAAAAACTGTGTGTTGCTATTATAAAATTATCCACATTTATGTTAGGAAATGATTCAATTTGTCTATGATATAAGAAATGACCCCCACTCACTGAGCCAGACCTGCCTGTGAGTGTTTGAGGGCCTCCTGCAGAGACATGGGTCAGCAGTGGCCTGCTGTGGGGACAGGGGAACTAGCAGCAGCAGTCCTGGGGGGCATAGCATATGGCATAGGTTACATTGGAGGAGGTCGTTGTTAGAGCCACTGGGTGGGCAATCCACAAACTAGAGAGCAACTATACCAAAGAAATTCTTACACTATTATGAAGGCTATAGGCCCCTCAACAGACTTCCTGACCTGAGGATCTGGCAAAAAGAAAGGACTGGGAATCCCCAGGGAATCTGACTTTTAAGGTCAGCAGGATTTGATTGCAAAACTTCCACAGGACTGGGGAAACAGACTCTTGGAGGACACAAATAAAATCTTGTGAGCACCAGGACACAGGGAAAAGGAGCAGTGACCCCACAAGAGACTAAGACACACTTGCCTGTGAGTGTTTTGGAGTCTCCAGCAGAGGTGAGGGTTGACAGTGGCCTACCTCGGGGTCAGGGCACTGGGAGCAGCAGTCCTGGAGGCGCAGCATGTTGGCATAATTCCTCTTGGAAGAAGTTGTCATTATCCCTACCACAGAGCCTGTTGTCGAACCATAGAGACTGCAGACTCCAGGACTGGGCTATCTCAGGCCAAACTACTGGGAGGGGGCACAGCCACACCCATCAGCAGGCAATTGGGTTGAAGATTTATGGAGCATGGCCCTGCCCAGCAGAGCAAGACCCAGTCCCTCACATCAGGAAGCTTCCACAAGTCTCTCATCCTCATCCATCAGAGGGCAGACAGAATGAAAACCACAATAACAGAAAATTAGCCAAAATTAATCACATGGATCACAGCCTTGTGTAACTCAGAGAAATTATGAGCCATTGCAGACAGGACCACACAAGATGGACAGGTCATTGTGGAGAGTTCTGACAAAACGCCGTCTGCTGAAAAAGGCAATAGCAAACCACTTGAGCATTCTTGCCTCAAGAACCCCATGAACAGTATGAAAAGGCAAAAAGATACGACACTGAAAGATGAGCCCTTTAAGTTGATAAGTGTTCAATATGCTACTGGGGAACTTGGACAAATAGCTCCAGAAAGAATGAAGAGCCTGAGCCAATGCAGAAATAATGCCCAGTTGTGGATGTGTCTGGTGGTGAAAGTAAGTCCAATGCTATAAAAACACTGTTGCACAGAAACATTGGAATGTTAGGTTCATGGTGCTGCAAAGTCACTTCAGTGGTGTCCGACTCTGTGCAACCCCATAGATGGCAGCCCAACAGGCTCCCCCACCCCTGGGATTCTCCAGGCAAGAATACTGGAGTAGGTTGCCATTTCTTTCTCCAATGCATGCATGCATGCTAAGGCACTTCAGTCGTGCCTGACTCTGTGTGACCCTATAGACAGCAGCCCATCAGGCTCCTCTGTCCATGGAATTCTCGAGGCAAGAACACTGGAGTGGGTTGCCATTTCCTTCTCCATGAATTGAGGTAAATTGGAAGTGGTCAAACAGGAGATGGCAAAAGTGAATATCAACATTTTAGGAATCAGTGAACTAAAATGAAAGGGAATGGGTGAATTTAATTCAGATGATGAATATACCTAATACAGTGAGCAAGAATTCATTAGAAGAAAAGGGTTAGCCCACATGGTCAACAAAAGAGTCTGAAACGCAGTACTTGGGTGCAATCTCAAAAACTACCAAATGATCTCGGTTCATTTCCAAGGCAAGCCACTTAATATTACTGTAATCAGGTTCAGTTCAGTTCAGTTCAGTTCGGTTGCTCAGTCGTGTCTGACTCTTTGCAACCCATGAATCACAGCACGCCAGACCTCCCTGTCCATCACCAACTCCCAGAGGTCACTCAGACTCACGTCCATCAAGTCAGTGATTCCATCCAGCCATCTCATCCTCTGTCGTCCCCTTCTCCTCCTGCCCCCAATCCCTCCCAGCATCAGAGTCTTCTCCAATGAGTCAACTCTTTGGATGAGGTGGCCAAAGTACAGGAGTTTCAGCTTTAGCATCATTCCCTCCAAAGAAATCCCAGGGCTGATCTTCAAAATGGACTGGTTGGATGTCTTTGCAGTCCAAGGGACTCTCAAGAGTCTTCTCCAAACCACAGTTCAAAAGCATCAATTCTTCAGTGCTCAGCTTTCTTCACAGTCCAACTCTCACATCCATACATGGCCACTGGAAAACCATTGCATTGACTAGATGGACCTTTGTTGGCAAAAAAAAAAATGTCTTTGCTTTTGAATATGCTATCTAGGTTGGTCATAACTTTTCTTCCAAGGAGTAAGAATCTTTTAATTTCATGGCTGTAGTCATCATCTGCAGTGATTTTAGAGCCCAAAAAAACAAAGTCTGACAATATTTCTACTGTTTTCCCATCTATTTCCCATGAAGTAATGGGACAAAATGCCATGATCTTCATTTTCTGAATGTTGAGCTTTAAGCCAACCTTTTCACCCTCCACTTTCACCTTCATCAAGAGGCTTTTTAGTTCCTCTTCACTTACTGCCATAAGGGTGGTGTCATCTGCATATCTGAGGTTATTGATATTTCTCCAGGCAATCTTGATTCCAGCTTGTGCTTCTTCCAGTCCAGCGTTTCTCATGATGTACTCTGCATAGAAGTTAAATAAGCAGGGTGGCAATACTCAGCCTTGATGTAGTCCTTTTCCTATTTGGAACCAGTCTGTTGTTCCATGTCCAGTTCTAACTTTTGCTTCCTGACCTGCATATAGGTTTCTCAAGAGGCAGGTCAGATGCTCTGGTATTCCCATCTCTCGAAGAATTGTCCACAGTTTATTGTGATCCACACAGTCAAAGGCTTTGGCATAGTCACTAAAGCAGAAGTAGATATTTTTTCTGGAACTCTCTTGCTTTTCGAAGATCCAGCAGATGTTGGCAATTTGATCTTTGGTTCCTCTGCCTTTTCTAAAACCAGCTTGAACATCTGAAATTTCACAAATTTCTAAGGTCTGGTTTGGAGAATTTTGAGAATACTTACTAGCCAGTGAGATGAGTGCAATTGTGCAGTAGTTTGAGCATTCTTTGGCATGGCCTTTCTTTAGGATTGGAATGAAAACTGACCTTTTTCCAGCCCTGTGGCCGCTGCTGAGTTTTCCAAATTTGCTGGCATATTGAGTGCAGCACTTGCACATCATCATCTTTCAAGATTTGGAATAGCTCAACTGGAATTCCATCACCTCCACTAGCTTTGTGTATAGTGATGCTTTCTAATGCCCATTTGACTTCACATTCCAGGATGTCTGGCTCTAGGTCAGTGATCACACCATCATGATTATCTGGGTCATGAAGATCTTTTTTGTACAGTTCTTCAGTGTATTATTGCCACCTTTTCTTAATATCTTCTGCTTCTGTTAGGTCCATACCATTTCTGTCCTTTATCAAGCCCATCTTTTTTTTTTTTTTTTTTTTTCTCATTGATTTCTTTTTTTTTTTTTTTTGGCTATATTTACTTAGTAATACATTTTTTTTTTTTTTTTTTTTTGCAGGGGAAAATGGACAAAGGAAAGGATCAATGAGGGTGGAAGGGAAATGGGAAGAAAGAAGGGGAGTGATGGTGGGGAGGAGTATATGTAATTTCTTAACCAATGGCTTTCTGTTTTTAATCACAAAGAACACTTAAAAAAAATCATGGTGTATTCATCTTATATTAGGAGGTTTGTTCTCGAAATGAAAAGTTCAGGAAACAAAAAGTCCAGATTGGGTGTCCTCATCTTTAGGCACATCTTGGTATTTTGTATTGGTAAGTCTATCTTTACCACAATATATTATTTAGGACAGGATCACATTTGTCACCTCTTCCTCCCTACTACCCAAAGTGGTACCAAACCCACAAAATAGTCAATAAACCTCCACAGAGTGAGCAAATAAGTCTTTTTTTTTTTTAAACTCTCCAGAGTGAACTGAATTTTTTGAGGCTCATAAGTAAATATGTTTTCCTCTTTACTTTGTCTATTACAGCCAGATTATATGAGTGGGGTGTTAAAGTCTCCCACTATTATTGTATTGCTCTAGAGAATGTCCTTTAGTTTTTGTTGGAGAAATGGTTTAGTGGTGCAAAATTCTCTCAACTTTTGCTTATCTGTGAAGCTTTTGATTTCTCCTTCATATTTGAATGAGATCCTTGCTGGATACAATAATCTAGGCTGTAAGTTATTTTCCTTCATCACTTTAATTACGTCTTGCCATTCCCTCCTGGCTTGGAGAGTTTCTATTGAAAGATCAGCTGTTATCCTTATGGGAATTCCCTTGTGAGTTATTTGATGTTTTTCCCTTGCTGCTTTTAATATTTGTTCTTTATATTTAATCTTTGTTAATTTGATTAATATGTGTCTTGGGGTGTTTCGCCTTGGGTTTATCCTGTTAGGGACTCTCTGGATTTCTTGAACTTGAGTGGTTATTTCCTTCTCCATTTTAGGGAAGTTTTCAACTATTATCTCCTCAAGTATTTCCTCATGGTCTTTCTTTTTATCTTCTTCTTCTGGAACTCCTATGATTCGAATGTTGTAGCATTTGATGTTATCCTGGAGGTTTCTGAAATTGTCCTCATTTCTTTTGATACGTTTTTCTTTTTTCTCGTCTGATTCATTTATTTCTAGGATTCTATCTTCTAGTTCACTAATCCTATCTTCTGCCTCTGTTATTCTACTATTTGTTGCCTCCAGGGTGTTTTGGATCTCATTTATTGCATTATTCATTATGTGTTGACTCTTTTTTATTTCTTCTAGGTCCTTGTTAAACCTTTCTTGCATCTTCTCAATCCTTGTCTCCAGACTCTTTAACTGTGATTCTATTTTGATTTCGAGATTTTGAATTAATTTCGCTATCATTATTCGAATTCTTTATCAGGTAGATTCCCTATCTCTTCCTCTTTGGTTTGGTTTGGTGGGAATCTATCCTGTTCCTTTAGCTGCTGGGTATTCTTTTGTCTCTTCATTTTGTTAAAATTGCCAAGTTTAGAGTGTCCTTACTATATTCTGGTAGTTTGTTGAATTCTCTTTATTGAGGCAGTTTACAGGTCTTTTCAATATCTGATCTCTGCCCTGTTACAGAGGGGGCGGAGATGAACACCCAAATCTAAACCGGCCAGGTTCAGGCACTCAGATAATCCTCAGAAGCACAGACTTGGTTGAGTCTGCGTTTTATGCCCTTCCCAGATCCGAGTAGCACAGGTGATGAAATGTTCAGCGAGCGCAGGTGCTGCGACTTATCGCCTCTCCGCCACTCAGTTTTCTGGGTATACAAACAGCGCACTTTCTCAGGCAGATGTTGACCATCCAGAGCCCCAAGAAGCGTGAGTCAGCACAGAAACCTACTCACAGTTCCGTTAGACTGTGTCTCTCTAGGGCTATAATTGCCTGCCTCTGGCCCTGGCTGCCTGTCACCGGAGTGGGACGGCCTGCAGCCGGCCAGCTCTGTGCAGCCCTTTGTTCCTTAGGTAGTCCTGGTGGTGTCCTAAGTTAGGGCTGGCTTTTGATGTAGTAGACAACCGACAGTCTGGTTATTTCGCTCAGATAGCGCCAGAGATAGCCAGGCCAAATCCTTTCTCAAAGCAATGCAGGCCTCGCCACTCCTCCTAGCCCAGCCCCCACTTGCCAATAGCAAATGCTGGTGTCCGCGCCAGTTCTCCGCAAAAGGAGTTACCGCAGGGCTCGTTTTCTCGTTTTGAAGACAATGAGCTATCTTTCTAAGTGCCTGATGTCCTCTGCCGGCGTTCAGAAATTGTTTTATCGAGTTTATTCAGCATTCAAATGTTCTTTTAATGGATTTGTGGAGGAGAAAGTATTCTCCCCGTCTTACTCGTCCGCCATCTTAGCTCCTCCTCCCTACCAGTTTCTTTTCATGAAATATTCCCTTGGTATCTCTGATTTTCTTGAAGAGATCTCTAGTCTTTCCTGTTCTGTTGTTTTCGTCTATTTCTTTTTATTGGTTGCTGAAGAAGGCTGTCTTATCTCTTCTTGCTATTCTTTGCAACTGTGCATTCAGATGCTTATATCTTTGCTTTTCTCCTTTGCTTTTTGCTTCCCTTCTTTTCAAAGTTATTTGTAAGGCCTCCCCAGAGAGTCATTTGCTTTGTTGCATTTCTTTTCCATGGAGATGGTCTTGATCCCTGTCTCCTGTCTTGATCCTCTTGATCTCCTGTCATTAACCTCCATCATCAGGCACTCTATCTATCAGATCTAGGCCCTTAAATCTATTTCTCACTTCCAGTGTATAATCATAAGGGATTTGATTTAGGTCATACCTGAATGGTCTAATGGTTTTCCCTACTTTCTTCAATTTAAGTCTGAATTTGGCAATAAGGAGTTCATGATCTGAGCCACAGTCAGCTCCTGGTCTTGTTGTTGCTGACTGTATAAAGCTTCTCCATCTTTGGCTGCAAAGAATACATTCAACCTGATTTCGGTGTTGACCATCTGGTCATGTCCATGTGTAGAGTCTTCTCTTGTGTTGTTAAAAGAGGGTGTTTGCTATGACCAGTGCATTTTCTTCGCAAAACTCTGTTAGGCTTTGCCCTGCTTCATTCTATATTCCAAGGCCAAATTTGCCTGTTACTCCAGGTGTTTCTTGACTTCCTACTTTTGCATTCCAGTCCCCTAGAATGAAAAGGACATCCTTTTTAGGTGTTAGTTCTAAAAGTTCTTGTAGGTTTCATAGAACCGTTCAACTTCAACTTCTTCAGTGTTACTGGTTGGGGCATAGACTTTGATTACTGTGATATTGAATGGTTTGCCTTGGAAACAAACAGAGATCATTCTGTCATTTTTGAGATTGCATCCAAGTACTGCATTTCAGACTTTTTTGTTGACCACAATGGCTACTCCATTTCTTCTAAGATATTCCTGCCTGTAGTAGTATATATAAAGGTCATCTGAGTTAAATTCACCCTTTTCACTTCATTTTAGTTCGCTGTCCCAGAATGTTGATGTTCACTCTTGCCATCTCCTGTTTAACCTCTTCCAATTTGCCTTTATTCATGGACCTGACATTCCAGGTTCCTATGCAGTATTGCTCTTTACAGCATTGGACCTTGCTTCTATCACCAGTCACATCCACAACTGGGTATTCTTTTTGCTTTGGCTCCATCCCTTCATTCTTTCTGGAGTTATTTCTCCACTGATCTCCAGTAGCATATTGGGCCCCTACTGACCTGGGGAGTTCCACTTTCAGTATCCTATCATTTTGCCTTTTCATACTGTTCATGGGGTTCTCAAGGCAAGAATACTGAAGTGGTTTGCCATTCCCTTCTCCAGTGGACCACATTCTGTCAGACTTCTCCACCATGCCCGCCTGTCTTGGCTGGCCCCACAGGGCATGGCTTAGTTTCATTGAGTTAGACAAGGCTGTGGTCCTAGTGTGATTCGATTGACTAGTTTTCTGTGATTATGGTTTCAGTGTGTTTGCCCTCTGATGCCGTCTTGCAACACCTACCGTCTTACTTGGGTTTCTCTTACCTTGGATGTGGGGTATATTTTCACAGCTGCTCCAGCAAAGCCCAGCTGCTGCTCCTTACATTGGATGAGGGGTATCTTCTCACTGCCACCCCTCCCGACCTTGAACGTGGAATAGCTCCTCTAGGTCCTCCGGCTCCTGTGCAGCCACCACTCCTTGGACGTGGGGTTGCTCCTCGCGGCCACCACCCCTGGCCTCGGGCGGGGGCAGTACCTCTAGGCTGCTCTTGCGCTGTCACCCCCTGGTACTCTCGGCTGCCGCCACTGACCTCCGATGCAGGGTAGCTCCTCTCGGTTGCACTCTGCGTGCCGTCGCAGCCACAAAGAACAATGTAAAAGAATGTCCAAACTACTCCACAAGTTCACTCATTTCACGTGCTAGTAAGATTATGCTCAAAATCCTTCAAGCTAGGCTTCAGCAGTATGTGAACTGATAACCTCCAAATGTACATGCTGGATTTACAAATGGCAGAGGAACCAGAAATCAAATTGCTAACATCTGTTGGATCATAGAAAAAATTAGAGAGTTTCAGAAAAAAAAAAAAGAAAGAAAGAAAATCTACTTCTGTTTCATTGGATATGCCTTTGACTCTGTAGCTCACAACAAACTGTGGACATTTTTTCAAGAAATGAGAATACCAGATCACCTTACCTGTCTCTTGAGAAATCTGTATGCAGGTCAAAAAGCAACAATTAGAACCTTTATGGAAAAACCGACTGGTTCAAAACTGGAAAAGGAGTACATCAAGGCTGTATATTGTCATCTTGTTTACTTAACTTATATTCAGAATACACCATGATAAATGCCAGGCTGGATGAATCACAAGCTAGAATCAAGATTGTCAGGAGAAATATCAACAACTTCATATATGCAGATGATGTTGACTCAAGGAACATACATTTAAGCAATTTCTAGGAGATAGTGAAGAAAGGGAAGCTTAGCATGCTTCAGTCCGTGGCTCAACATGACTTAGCGAATAAATAACAACAGAAACCATAACCATTCTAAGGACATAAAGTGAAAAGGAACTAAAGATGAGGGTGAAGGAGGTGAGTGAGAAAGCTGGCTTAAAATTCAGCATTCAAAAAGCCAAGATTATGGCATCTGATCCCATGCCTTCATGATAAAGAGATGGGGGAAAATAGAAACAGTGATGGATTTTACTTTTCTGGGTTCCAAAATAATTTCAGATGGTGACTTCAGTCATGAAATTATAAAACACTTGCTCTTTGGAAGAAAAGCTATTACAAACCTTGAAAGCAAATTAAAAAGCAGAGATATCACTTTGCTGACAAAGGTCTGTATAGTCAATGCTATGGTTTTTAAAGTAATCATGTACAAGTAAGTAGTTATGTACAGGGCCTCCCTGATGGCTCAGCTGGTAAGGAATCTGCCTACAATGTGGGAGACCTGGGTTTTATCCCTGAGTTGGGAAGATCCTCTGGAGAAGGGAACAACTACTCACTCCAGTATTGTGGCCTAGAGACTTCCATGGACTGTGTAGTCCATGGGGTCACAAAGAGTCAGGCATGACTGAGTGACTTTCATGTACAAATGTGAGATTTTGACCATAAAGAGGACTGATCACTGAAGAACTGGTCCTTTTGAATTATAGTGCTGGAAAAGACTCTTGAGAGACCCTTGAACAGCAAGGAAGTCACACCATTCAATCCTAAAGGAAATCAACATTGAATATTCATTGGAAGGACTGATGTTGAGGCTGAAACTTCAATATTTTTGACCATGTGTTGCAAAGAGCGGACTCATTGGAAAAGACCATGATGCTAGGAAAGATTGAGGGCAGGAAGAGAAGGGGGTGCTAGAGGATGAGATGGTTGGATGGTATCTCTAACTCTATGGACAAGAGTTTGAGCAAACCTCAGATCAGATCAGATCAGTCGCTCAGTCGTGTCCAACTCTTTGCGACCCCATGAACCACAGCACGCCAGGCCTCCCTGTCCATCACCAACTCCCGGAGGTCACTCAGACTCACATTCGAGTCAGTGATGCCATCCAGCCATCTCATCCTCTGTCGTCCCCTTCTCCTCTTGCCCCCAATCCCTCCCAGCATCAGAGTCTTCTCCAATGAGTCAACTCTTTGCATGAGGTGGCCAAAATACTGGAGTTTCAGCTTTAGCATCATTCCTTCTAAAGAAATTCCAGGGTTGATCTCCTTCAGAATGGACTGGTTGGATCTTCTTGCAGTCCAAGGGACTCTCAAGAGTCTTCTCCAACACCACAGTTCAAAAGCATCAATTCTTCGGCGCTCAGCCTTCTTCACAGTCCAACTCTCACATCCATACATGACCACAGGAAAGACCATAGCCTTGACTAGGCGAACCTTTGTTGGCAAAGTGATGTCTCTGCTTTTGAATATGCTATCTAGGTTGGTCATAACTTTCCTTCCAAGGAGTAAGTGTCTTTTAGTTTCATGGCTGCAGTCACCATCTGCAGTGATTTTGGACCCCAGAAAAATAAAGTCTGATACTGTTTCCACTGTTTCTCCATCTATTTCCCATGTAGTGATGGGACCAGATGCCATGATCTTTGTTTTCTGAATGTTGAGCTTTAAGCCAACCTTTTCACTCTCCACTTTCACTTTCATCAAGAGGCTTTTGAGTTCCTCTTCACTTTCTGCCATAAGGGTGGTGTCATCTGCATATCTGAGGTTATTGATATTTCTCCCAGCAATCTTAATTCCAACTTGTGTTTCTTCCAGTCCAAACCTCAGGAGATGGTAAAGAACAGGGAAACCTGACATGCTGCAGTCCATGAGGTTGCAGAGTTGGGCACAATCTAGTGACTGAACAACAACAATAACCAATAGGAAACAATGTTGTGATAGTTGCAGATTCACCTTGAAGGGACTCGGTCATACATATGCATATATTCATTCCCCTTCACACTTCCCTCCCATCCAGTCTGCCACATAATATTGAGCAGAGTTCCATATGCTATACAGTATGTCCTTGTTGGCAGGGGGAATATATTTTTTGGAATTAGTTTTTTTTTTTTTTCTTAAGATAAATACCGAGAAATAAAATTGCTGGATCTAATGGCAGTTCTATTTTTTTTTTAGGAACCTACATACTGTTTTTCAAAGCAGCTGCATCAATTTGCAATCCCACCAACAATGAATGAGCATTCCCTTTCCTCTACATCTTCGCTAACATTTTTTATTTTTTGTCTTTTTGGTGATAAACATTCTGACATGTGTGAGGTGCTATATCATTGTGGTTTTGATTTGTATTTCACTGATAATTAGTGATGTTGAAGATCTTGTCATGTGTCTATTGGCCATCTGTATATCTTCTTCAGAAAAATTTCTATTCATGTTCTCTGCCATTTGTTAATTGGATTGTTTGCTTTTTTGAATTTTAGTTGTATGTGTTCTTTGACTATTTTAGATATTAATCTCTCATCAGACATATTATTTGCAAATATCTTCTACCATTCTCTAGGCTGTCTTTTTGTTTAATTGATAATTTCCTCTGCTGTGTGACAGGTTTTTAAATTTTTATAGTATGTTTTGTATATTTTTGCTTTTGTTGCTCTGGCCCAAAGAGATAGATGCACAAAATTTCCTATAATTGAGGTTAAAATGGAAAATATTCTAATTATATTTTCTTCCAAGATTTTTATGGGTTCAGGTCTTCCATTTAAATCTTTTTTTTAATTAATTAATTTTAATTGGAAGATAATTAATTTACAATTTTGTGATTGTTTTTGCCATACATCAAAATGAATTAGTCACAGATATACATGTGTCCCCCTTATCCTGAATCCCCCTGCAGCTTCTCTCCATACTTTGTCCTTCTAGGCTGTCCCAGAGCACCAGGTTTTGATGCCCTGCTTCATGCACTGAATTCTCCATTTTGAGTTTATTGTTGTATATTTTATGAGAGAGTAGCCTAATTTTATTCTTTTGCATGTAACTATCCAACATTCCCAGCACAACTTATTGAAGAGGCTGCTTTTTTGTTGTTGTTGTTGTTTGGGGTTTTTTTTCCACATTATATTCTTGCCTTCTTTGTCATGGTTTGACTGATCATGTAAATGTGGGCTTATTTCTGGGCTCTTTGTTCAGTTCCATTGATCTGTGTGTCTGTTTTTGTGTCATTACCAAAAATTTTGATGACTGTAGCTCTGCAGTATACTTTGAAATGAGGACTACCTCTGACTGATTATCTCCAGTATTTCAGTAGTGCTGAATTGTTTTTGCTTTTGCTTATCTGTAAAAGTCTTTATTTTTCTTTCAAATCTGAATGATAGCCTTGGCAGTTCGGGTATTTTTGAGTGTAGATTTTTCCCTATTATCACACTGAATACATCAGGCCATGCCACTCTGTCCTCCACTCAAAGTTTCTGCCAAAAAAAAAAAAAAAAAAATCAACTCTTTGTTTTGTGGGAGTTCCTTGCAGGTGACTAGTTGCTTTTTCCTTGGTGTTTTTAACATTCTCTCTTACTCTAATTTTTGTCATTTTAAATATAATGTCTTGTTGTGATCTTCTTTGGCTTCTTCTTGGTTGAAACTCTGTTTCCTGGATTTGGATGTCTGTTTCCTTCCCATGATTAAGAAAGTTTGCAGCTATTATTTTCTAAAATAAGTTATCTGCCCCTTTCTTTTATCTTTATACTGTATGCATGTGTAAGTCACTCAGTTGTGTCCAACTCTTTATGACCCCATGGACTTTAGCCTGCCAGGCTCTTCTTGCCTGGAGGACTCCTCCGGGCTCATGTCTAAGAGGACTCATGAACTATACTCATTTTTTTTTTTTAGTTAAAAAAAAAATTGGTTCAGCTTGAGGGATATCCACTACTCTATCTTCCAATTCACTGATCATTTCTCTATATCTACTATTTTCTGTTTCTACTGTATTTAATCTACTGTTTATTCTTTCTAGTGTATTTTTTATTTCAGTTTTTGTATTCTTCAGGTATGTTTAGTTCTTTATATTTTCTAACTCTGTTAAACTTCTCACTGTTTCCATCCATTCTATGTTAATCAAGCATCTTTATGGTCATTACCTTAAACTGTGCATTGGGTAGATTTTTGATTGTATTTCTTTTAATTATTTTTCTGAGGTTTTGCCTTATTCATTCATTTGGAAGACATTCCTCTGTTTCTTCATTTTACCTAATTCATTCATTTGGAAGACATTCCTCTGTTTCCTCATTTTGCCTAATTCTTTGTGTTTATTTCTATGACAGGTCATTTATGTTTCCTGATCCTGAAGAAGTAGCATCATATAGTAGACATCCTGTGAGGCCTGGCAGTGTACTCCCTTTTGGTCTGATTTGTACGGTGCCAGTCTGTTGGTGGGTGGGGCCAGGTCCCACCATCACTGGCTGTGTGGTCCAGGTTTTTCTGGAGCTTATGCCAGCCAGTGGTGGGTGAGGTCCTGGCAGTAGTTTGAGGGAGAGAGGACTCCAAAATGGTGTTTACTAGCACCAGTGTCCTTGTGATAGAATTTGCTGTTGTAATGGTTCAGCCACAAAGTTGTGTCCAACTCTTTGCCACTCCAAGGACTGCAGTATGCCAGGATGCCTTGTCCTTCATTATTTCCTAGAGGTTGTCCAAGTTCATGTCCATTGAACCAGTGATGCTATCAAACCATCTCATCCACTGCCATCTTCTTCTCATTTTGCCTTCCATCTTCCTCAGCATCATGGTTTTCTCCAATGAGTCAGCTGTTTGCATTAGGTGGCTGAAGTATTGGAGCTTAAGCTTCAGCATCAGTCCTTTCAATAGGTATACACAGTTTATTTCCTTTAGGATTCAATGGTTTGATCTCCTTGTTGTCCAAGAGATTTTCAAGAGTCTTCTCCAGCATTACAGTTTGAAAGCATCAATTCTTCAGTGCGCAGCCTTCTTTATGATCCAACTCTCACATCCATACATGACTGCTGGAAAGACCATAGTCTTGACTATACAGACTTTTGTCAGCAAAGTGATGTCTTTGCTTTTAACACTCTGTCTAGGTTTGTCACAATTTTAGTTCCAAAAAGCAACCACCCTCTAATTTCATGGCTGCAGTCACCATCCACAGTAATTTTGGAACACAAGAAGAAAAAAAGTCTGTCACTGCTTCCACTTTTACCCCATCTATTTTCCATGAAATAATGGGACTGGATGCCATGATCTTTAGTTTTAAGCCAGCTTTTTCACTTTCCTCTTTCACCTTCATCAAGAGAATCTTCAGTTTCTCTTCAATTTCTGCCACTAGAGGGGTATCACCTGCATATCTGAGGTTGTTGATATTTCTCCTGACAATCTTGATTCCAGCTTGTAACTCATCCAGCCTAGCATTTTGCATAATGTAATCTGCATTTAAGTTAAACAAATGGGGTCACAATATACAGCCTTGTCATACTCCTTCCCCAGTTTGAATCAGTCAATTTATTCATGAGTGAAATAGCTGGCTTAAAACTCAACATTCAAAAAACTAATATCGTGGCATCCAGTCCCATCATTTTATGGAAAATAGATGGGAAACAATGACAAACTTTATTTTCTCAGGCTCCAAAATCACTGTGGATGGTGACTGTAGCCATGAAATTAAAAAGATTCTTGCTCCTTAGAAGAAAACTATAACAAATCTACATAGTGCATTAAAAAGCAGAAACATCACTTTCCTGATGAAGGTCCATGTAGTCAAAACTATGTTTTTTCCAGTAGTCATGTTCTGCTATGACAGTTGGACCATAAAGAATGCTGAGCATCAAAGAATTGATGCTTTCAAACTGTGGCATAGAAAAAGACTCTAGAGAGTTCCTTGGACTGCAAGCAGATCAAATCAGTCACTCCTAAAGGAAGTGAAGTGAAGTGAAGTCAAGTCAATCAGTCGTGTCCGACTCTTTGCAACCCCGTGGACTGTAGCCTACCAGACTCCTCCATCCATGGGATTCTCCAGGCAAGAATACTGGAGCAGGTGGCCATTTCCTTCTCCAGGGGATCTTCCCGATCCAGGGATCAAACCCGGGTCTCCCACATTGCAGGCAGACACTTTAACCTCTGAGCCACCAGGGAAGCCCAATCAGCCTCAAATATTCACTGGAAAGACTGATGTGGAATCTGAAACTCTATACTTTGGCCACCTGTAAAATGTGAGATTTTACATATGGCCTTGATTTTCCATAGCACTCCAGTGCTCTCCATTTCAAACCCCATATACTTTCAAATCCAGATATCCTGGGGTCTTGTCTTCCTAGTGAAGAACTTCCAGGCTTGAATTCTTTGAGTTGGAAAGAACCTCTGCAGTTTTGATTATCCTTCCTTTTGGGAACTTCCTATCTCATGTTGTAGATCTTTATACTTGTCTTCACCCTTCCTATACATATTGTTACTCCTTTTTTATATCTTCAGTTGTGAAAAATCTTTCTTGCTAGTCTTTGTGTCATTCTCATATATAGTTGCTCTGTAAATAGTTGTACTTTTGGTGTTCTTATGGGAGTAGGTAGCTGAGGATCTTCCTACTCTGCTTCCATGGGCATACCTCCTATTACCTTTTATATGCTAACTATAAAATTCATTATATACTTTTCTAAAAATAAAATTGTGGTGCTGGAGAAGACTCTTGGGAGTTCCCTGGACTTCAAGGAGCTCAAACCTGTCAATCTTAAGGAAAATCAACACTGAATATTCACAGGAAGAACTGATGCTGAATCTGATGCTCCAATACTTTGGCCAACTGATTCAAAGAGCTGACTTATTGGAAAAGACTCTGATGCCCTGAAACATTGAAGGCAGGGGAAGAAGGGGGAGTCATAGGATGAGATGGCTGGATGACATCAATGGAAATGAATTTGGGCAAACTCAGGCAGATAGTGAAGAGCAAGGGAACCTGGCATGCTGCAATCCATGGAGTCACAGAGTTGAACATGACTTAGCAACTTAACAGTAACAACAACCACAACAAAAAGAATAAAGAAAATTTGGCTCTAGAAAAAGAAGACATTACCTGATTCACATTCTCCAATCAGAATATCATTTTAAAAAAGAGAAAGAAATTGAAAGCATCTTGTGAAACAAATAGATTAAAACAGAATCATAAGTTAAAAAAAAAAAAATTCTCCCAAGTAACTATTAATCCCAAATTAAAGTACAACTTCAGTATATTTAGAAAGTATTAAATAGAATTTTGCTAGCCAAAGTATGGGTTCCTTAAATCTCTCCTCAGATGTAAAGCTATATTTTTAAATCTTTTTCATTATAACAACAACAACAAAAATGAACATTCAATTCAGAATTTCAGGCACAAAATATTAACCCTAGTGTAACTAAGAGGAAACATTAATTGAAGATATTATTCAATAAAATATATAAAATAAAAATTTTAAAAAGTAGAATAAAAAGTATGCTGAAAATAATGTAGGACAGTCTTAGTAATTCTAATTAAAATGTGGAAAGTGAAAATAAAAGAGACAAAAGAAAACTATTGAAAATGTAAAAAGAGTAATCATAGATATATACATAAATATCCACACATCAAATATTCTATAGTTAGCATAGATTATTTGATTTTATGATTGGACATATAAATAAATATTATTTTTGAAAATGAAAACATAGCCATTGAATTTTACAAAAATGAAATTAAGTCTTTGTGTTCCTTACACCTCAGTAAAGATTAGAAAACATGAGAAAATATGAAATCATTAAGGACTTTCAGCAGAACAGTTTTAGAGAATTGTGATGGGGAACTAAGGTTGGAAGCCATATCTTAGTTGAAATATGAGTGGGTGATGGGAAAATGAAGACAGTGCATACAGACTTAGTACCTTGGCTGTAAAGTCCAATGTTTCACTAAAAATCACATATATGTATGGTGAGGAAAAAATACATTTATTTAATATAAAAGAGGCCAATATTTTCTTTGCTTAACATGTATAGATGGAGGGAAATGGTTGAAGTTAAAGAAATTGTGCAGTTGGTAAAAAAGTTCTTGGAGGAAGCTAGATAGGATAATCTTCATAGTACAGATGAGAAATAATTTTAAGAAAATGACTCACTGTTTTGTGGAGCTAGGAAGTTTTGACAAAAATAATCAATGACAATTGATGATAAGATTTTATCTGAACCAAATTGAGGCCCATAGTATAAAAACTAGCTTCCAGAATTAATTTGAGAAACTGCTTTGGAGAAGCATGGTTTTCAGCACAGTTTTATATCTTGTCAGAACAAAGAACATTAAACAGGGATTCATTATTTCAAAGTTTCAAAAACAAACAAACAAAAACAGCAAGTACACAGTGAGTCACTATGGCCTTGGCACCTGGGAAGCTAGTCTTATCAAAGAAGGACCAGGCTAGGTGTGGCAATTAATCTTCGTTTTTAACATGAACATGTTTTAATTTTGTTGAGTGTGCCCCCCCTTTTTTTAATAATCAAAGCAAATGTGCAGTGTATGATAGGCCACAAACAGGCTGTTTTAGTGAGCATAAATCCAAGTTAACTCAGGTATAAACCAGAATGACTTCCCCACACTTCAATATGTGATTTTTCTTTTTCTTTTATCAGAAGGAAGGAGAGATGGAAATGTCACTGAATTAAAAGGAAGGTGGGTGGGATGAAGTAAAGTAAGTTGAAGAAGCATATCACTTTTCTTACTGATAGAAGTGGTAAGAGAGGACTGAACCCAGTGTGATGGTGGGGATGGTGATGATAATAGGGCAAGAAATTGGAATAGGGCTATGACAATTTAAAATATTGAAGGGTGATGTGTCCTGTGGTCTAGACTGGATTATGAAGTGGACTATGGAATTGGGGGAGTTAAAAACCATAGGTTTATATTAAATATGAGAATTAAAACAAAAACACATACAGAAAACAGAAAATAGTTTGCTCCATATAAGGCATCATAGCTCTTCAAACTGATATTAAACCAGCACAGCCTTCAGCTTTGGCATGAATTAACTGCTATCTCTTTGGTGGTCTTTCAAAAAGGCTCTCATGAAGCGGGATGCCAATAAGCAAAAAGTGCCTTTCAGTTTCAGCCACTCATGTTCCAAAGTATCTCTTCTCAGCTTTTGGAAGAGTAAACATTCAGATTTCAAGAACCCTTGATATAATAAAATTTAAACTTATAATACATAACAAATCAGGAGACTGTTAACTATATCCATATCACACACACACAAAAAAAAACAACCAACAACAATAAAAATGCAATCACACAATATTTTCTTAGCAAGCTCAATCTTCCTAATAGAATGACATACTAATCAGTACTTTTGAGGGCTTTTTGTTTGTCTGTTTCTGCAGAAACACTTCTGTGTTCCATGCTGCTGCTGCTGCTAAGTCACTTCAGTTGTGTCCGACTCTGTGCGACCCCATAGACAGCAGCCCACCAGGCTCCCCCGTCCCTGGGATTCTCCAGGCAAGAACACTGGAGTGGGTTGCCATTTCCTTCTCCAATGCATGAAAGTGAAAATTGAAAGTGAAGTCACTCAGTCGTGTCCAACTGCTAGCGACCCCATGGACTATGATAAGACAGTATAAAAATATGGCAAAATCTGAATTCTTTAAAGTTCGAAAGCAGTTTAGAACTACAAGATTTGGTTAGTTATAAAAATGGTTCAGTGATTTTGCCTATTCACTTATGTTTTTCTATTCCTCTCTGAGTGGATGAGAGTCTCAATTTCCAGCTTTTGGAGAAAACTGTGATTTGTTGATTTTCAGTAATTAGAAGCTATAAAATGATCTGAATCACAAGAATCTACAAGTGGTAAACTATGTAGCAACATGCAGTTGTAAAATAACCCATAACTGAAAGAGCTGAGAGGCTACAGTTTGCACACCAACTCCATCAATTATGTGGTAAACTTAGATAAACCATTCAACTAAGTTAAATCTTAATTTATTTATTTGTAAAATGAAGATGATAATATTTCTTACCTAAATTTTCATGTGAATTTTTATGAGAAACAAGATACATATAACACTTTTAAAAATTCTAAAGCCCTTGACAAATACAGTGTTTTTATATTCCATGCTGTATTTCATGGGGCAAGGTGGCCTGCAAAATCACAAGTCAGCAATTATAAAATCAGGAAGGACTTGTTGGCAGGCAAGGTCATCTAATACATTCACATGAAAAAATAAAGGATTCTTTATTTTTCAGTTGTTCTGTTTTTGTTTTAGCTGTGACTCCCACTGGACAAGGAAGAGTCAACTTTATACTTAGTTAATTGAATAGTCTACTACAGACTGGCACCCACATCAGCTTCTTCCTGCGGGGGCTAAAGTGACTAGAATTCTATCACAGACTGAGCTTAATAATAAATAACTGACTCATTTAGATTTTTATTTACATTAAACCTTCAGACCAAACTGAGATTCTCACTTCCTGTCAAAGTGTCAGTTATTTAGAGGAAAATATTCTAACTACAGTTGCTATTGTTCAGACTATTTTGTTAAAGAGTCATTCTGTCAGGGATTCAGCTGAAAGATAGAAGTGATGTCTTAAACAATAATCATAAATCAAATATGAAATATACAAAATAGACTGTTTGATGCATATCTGACCTGAATACTGCATCAACCTTGAGCAATACAGCTGGATCACAAAGCAAGCAAATGCTTAACAAAAGTCCTAGTTATCAGATGAAACAGAGAAAGGTAAATTGGGACAGATTAATATTGTTTCCACTTGCAAGTTTTTCATTTATATAATTTCAACAATAAAAATTTCCAGAATCCAATTTTACATGCTCCAACTAATTGAACATAAAAATTTATCTTTAAGAGTGCTGGCAGCCTAAGGGCTGGTCAGATCAGATCAGTCGCTTAGTCGTGTCCGACTCTTTGTGACCCCATGAACCGCAGCACGCCAGGCCTCCCTGTCCATCACCAGCTCCCGGAGGTCACCCAGACTCATACCCATCGAGTCAGTGATGCCATCCAGCCATCTCATCCTCTGTCGTCCCCTTCTCCTCCTGCCCTCAATCCCTCCCAGCATCAGAGTCTTCTCCAATGAGTCAACTCTTCGCATGAGGTGGCCAAAATACTGGAGTTTCAGCTTTAGCATCATTCCTTCCAAAGAAATTCCAGGATTGATCTCCTTCAGAATGGACTGGTTGGATCTCCTTGCAGTCCAAGGGACTCTCAAGAGTCTTCTCCACCACCACAGTTCAAAAGCATCAATTCTTCGGCACTCAGCCTTCTTCACAGTCCAGCTCTCACATCCATACATGACCACAGGAAAGACCATAGCCTTGACTAGGCGAACCTTTGTTGGTAAAGTAATGTCTCTGCTTTTGAATATGCTATCTAGGTTGGTCATAACTTTCCTTCCAAGGAGTAAGCGTCTTTTAATTTCATGACTGCAGTCACCATCTGCAGTGATTTTGGAGCCCAGAAAAACAAAGTCTGACACGGTTTCCACTGTTTCCCCATCTATTTCCCATGTAGTGATGGGACCAGATGCCATGATCTTCGTTTTCTGAATGTTGAGCTTTAAGCCAACCTTTTCACTCTCCACTTTCACTTTCATCAAGAGGCTTTAGTCCCTCTTCACTTTCTGCCATAAGAGTCGTGTCATCTGCATATCTGAGGTTGTTGATATTTCTCCCAGCAATCTTGATTCCAACTTGTGTTTCTTCCAGTCCAGCATTTCTCATGATGTACTCTGCATATAAGTTAAATAAACATGGTGACAATATGCAGCCTTGATGTACTCCTTTTCCTATTTGGAACCAGTCTGTTGATCCATGACCAGTTCTAACTGTTGCTTCCTGACCTGCATACAGATTTCTTAAGAGGCAGATCAGGTGGTCTGGTATTCCCATCTCTTTCAGAATTTTCCATAGTTTATTAGAGTAGGTATTCCTATTTTTCTTTAGTGCATTGCAGTTGAAGTATATTAAATATCAAAATATAAAGTATAAAAAATACTCCTGCATACAAGAGAAACACAGCCAAGAGTATGTTGATTATTTTCATCATTTGTGTATGTATGCTTATTTCTGGAACTATTTTTCATTTTTCTCAATATGTATGTGAGATAATCTGTACATATGTGGAACTGGAATGCAAAAGTAGAAAGTCAAGAGATACCAGGAGTAATCTGGAGCCAAGTTTGGTCTTGGAAACCAAATGAAGCAGGGCAAAGGCTAAAGAGTTCTGCCAAGAGAATGCACTGTTCATAGCAAACACCCTCTTCCAACAACACAAGAGAAGACTCTACACATGAACATCACCAGATAGTCAAAACCAAAATTGGATTGATTATATCTTTGCAGCCAAAGATGGAGAAGCTCTATAGAGTCAGAAAAAAAAAAAAAAAAAAAAGATCAAGAGATGACAGTGGCTCAGATCATGAACTCCTTATTGCCAAAATCAGACTTAAACTGAAGAAAGTAGGGAAAACCACTTGACCATTCAGGTATGACCTAGATCAAATCCCTTATGATTATACAGTGGAAGTAACAATAGATTCAAAGGATTAGGTCTGATAGAGTGCCTGAAGAACTATGAATGGAGGTTCATGACATTGTGCAGGAGGCAGGGAGCAAGACCATCCCCAAGAAAAATAAATGCAAAAAGGTAAAGTAGTTGTCAGAGGAGGCCTTACAAATAGCTAAGAAAAAAAGAGAAGCTAGAAGAAGCACAAGCTGGAATCAAGATTGGCAGGAGAAATATCAATAACTTCAGATATGCAGATGACACCACCCTTATGGCAGAAAATGAAGAGGAACTCAAAAAACCTCTTGATGAAAGTGAAAGAGGAAAGTGAAAAAGTTGGCTTAAAGCTCAACATGCAGAAAACTAAGATCATGGCATCTGGTCCCATCACTTCATGGGAAATTGATGGGAAAACAGTGGAAACAGTGTCAGACTTTATTTTTATTTATTTATTTATTTTTGGCTCCAAAATCACTGCAGATGGTGACCACATCCATGAAATTAAAAGATGCTTATTCCTTGGAAGGAAAGTTATGACCAACCTAGATAGCATATTCAAAAGCAGAGACATCACTTTGCCAACAAAAGTCAGGTTAGTCAAGACTATGGTTTTTCCAGTGGTCCTGTATAGATGTGAGAGTTGGACTGTGAAGAAAGCTTAGCGCTGAAGAATTGCTGCTTTTGAACTGTGGTGTTGGAGAAGACTCTTGAGAGTCCCTTGGACTGCAAGGAGATCCAACCAGTCCGTTCTAAAGGAGATCAGTCCTGGGTGTTCTTTAGAAGGAATGATGGTAAAGCTGAAACTTTAGTACTTTGGCCACTTCATATGAAGAGTTGACTGTTTGGAAAAGACTCTGATGCTGGGAGGGATTGGGGGCAGGAGGAGAAGGGGACGACAGAGGATGAGATGGCTGGATGGCATCACTGACTCGATGAATGTGAGTCTGGGTGACCTCCGGGAGCTGGTGATGGACAGGGAGGCCTGGCGTGCTGCGGTTCATGGGGTCGCAAAGAGTCACACATGACTGAGCGACTGAACTGAACTGAGAAGCAAAAGAAAAAAGGAAAGATATACCCATCTGAATTCAGAGTTCCAAAGAATAGCAAGGAGAGATAAGAAAGCCTTCCTCAGTGATTCCTCAGTGAATGCAAAGAAATAGAGGAAAACAATAGAAAGGGAAAGACTAGAGATCTCTTCAAGATAAGTAGAGATACCAAGGAAATATTTTATTCAAAGATGAGTACAATTAAGGACAGAAATGATATGGACTTAACAGAAGCAGAAAATATTAAAAAGAGATGGCAAGAATACACAGAAGAACTGTACAAAAAAAGATCTTCATGACCCACATAACCACAATGGTGTGATCCCTCAACTAGTGCCAGATATCCTGTAATGCAAGACAAGTGGTCCTTAGGAAGCATCACTATGAACAAAGCTAGTGGAGGTGATGGAATTCCAGTTGAGCTATTTCAAATCCTAAAAAAATGATACTGTGGAAGTGCTGCACTCAATATGCCAGAAAATTGGGAAAATACAGCAGTGACCACAGGACTGGAAAAGATCAGTTTTCATTCCAATCCCAAAGAAAGGCAATCCCAAATAAGGTTCAAACTACCCACACAATTGCACTCATCTCACATGCTAGCAAAGTAATGCTCAAAATTCTCCAAGTCAGGCTTCAACAATATGTGAACTGTGAACTTCCAGATGTTCAAGGTGGATTTAGATAAGGCAGAGGACTCAGAGATCAAATTGCCAACATCCATTGGATCATAGAAAAAGCAAGAGAGTTCCAGAAAAAAACTGTCTACTTTATTGATTATGCCAAAACCTTTCACTGTGTGGATCACAACAAACTATGGAAAATTCTTAAAGAGATGGGCATACCAGATCACCTGGCCTGCCTCCTGAGAAATCTGTATGTAGGTCAAGAAACAATAGTTATACCTGGTCATTGAACAGCAGACTGGTTCCAAATCAGGAAAGGAGTACATCAAGGCTGTATACTCTCAGCTTGCTTATTTAAGTTATATGCAGAATACATAATGTGAAATGCCAGACTGGATGAAGCACAAGCCGGAATCAAGATTGCTGGAAGAAATATTAATAACCTCAGATATGCATATGAAACCACCCTTATAGCAGAAAATGGAGAAGAATTAAAGAGCTGCTTGATGAAATTGAAAGAGGAGAGTGAAAAATTGGCTTAAAACTCAACATTCAGAAAACTAAGATCATGGCATCTGGTGCCATCACTTCATGGCAAATAAATGGGAAAACAGTGGAAGTAGTGGCAGACTTTATTTTGGGGGGGCTCCAAAATCACTGCAGATGGTGACTGCAGACATGAAATTAAAAGACACTTGCTCCTCGGAAGGAAAGCTATGACCAACCTAGATAGCATATTAAAAAGGCACAGACGTTACTTTGCCAATAAATGGCAAAGTGATATCCATCTTGCCAAAGCTATGGTTTGTCCAGCACTCATGTATGGATGTGAGAATTGGACTATAAAGAAAGCTGAGCACCGAAGAATTGATGCTGTCGTGTTGGAGAAGACTCTTGAGAGTCCCTTGGAGTGCAAGGAGCTCCAACCAGTTAATCCTAAAGGAAATCAGTTCTGAATATACATTGGAAGGACTAATGTTGAAGCTGAAACTCCAATACTTTGGCCACCTCATATGCAGAACTGTCTCATTGGAAAAGACCTTAATGCTGGGAAAGATTAAAGGCTGGAGAAGAAGGGGACAGCAGAGGATGAGATGATTGGATGGCATCACCAACTGGGTGAACATGAGTTTGAGCAAGCTCTGGGAGTTGGTGATGGATAGGAAGCCTGGCGTGCTGCAGTACACGGGATCACAAAGAGTCAGACACCACTGAGCGACTGAACTGAACTTATATGTATATGCTATGCTATGCTATGCTAAGTCACTTCAGTCGTGTCTGACTCTGTGTGACCCCATAGACGGCAGCCCACCAGGCTTCCCTGTCCCTGGAAATCTCCAGGCAAGAACACTGGAATGGGTTGCCATTTCCTTCTCCAATGCATGAAAATGAAAAGAGAAAGTGAAGTCGCTCAGTCATGTCCGACTCTTAGCGACCCTATGGACTGTAGCCTACCAGGCTCATCCGTCTGTGGGATTTTCCAGGCAAGAGTACTGGAGTGGGGTGCCATTGCCTTCTCCGAACTTATATGTATATAGAGAGATATTGGCATCTATACTGATACACTGATTGATATATATACATATATATATATACACAGACACACACACATATATGTATATATACCTTATTTAGTATGGTTTTTAAAGATTATTTAAGTGGTTGCTTAGTTCATTGTGTAGATCTACTGAATTTTAGCCAATTGTCTCCTTCTGTAAGGCATTCTTTTATGTGTTTATTTTTCTTATAATGTTGCAGAAGTATCCTTTTATGTGGGAATAATTTTTTTCCTTAGGATGAATTTCATAGAACTCTATATCTTAGAATGAACTCTTTTAAGACTCTTCATACAATTTATTTTGGTTAAGACAAATAGGGTCAGCTAAATAAATTAGACAAGAAGGGCATTATTAATATTAGGAGCAACATCTGATTCTGTAAGCATAAGAATCATAAGAATCATAAGAAATAGAGAGGATATTTAAATGCTTCCTTTCTCTTTGAGATAGAAAATCTTGAGCATGCTATAGTCCAGAATGTCTGCTTTGTATAGATCTATGGACATGTTCCTAATTGATATTTCAAAGCAATAGAAAATTTATGTTTATCATTTGGATATATAAATGAAGAGTAAAGTATGCAAATTTTTTAGAGAAAAATTTAGAGAATACAAAGATACCGATTCTGAATATTTGGTGTATTAATCATGATCATGACAGGAGAGATATACGATGCATTCAGAAGACATAATCAAAGAAGACTTCAATGAAGTAACTATTTCCAGAGGTTGCACAGAGGTAAGGGAATTAAGAAGGGCTTAAAAAGCTCTCAACTCTTAGCGACCCCATGGACTGTAGCCTATCAGGATCCAACGTCCATGGAATTTTCTAGGCAAGAGTACTGGAGTATGTTGCCATATCCTTCTCTAGGGGATCTTCCCAACCCAGGGATCAAATTCGGGTCTCCCGCATCGAGGCAGATGCTTTACCATCCGAGCCACCAGGGAAGCCCTGACTCTACACATGGACATCACAAGATGGTCAATACCGAAACCAGATTAATTATATTCTTTGCTGCCAAATATGGAGAAGCTCTACACAGTCAGCAAAAACAAGACTGGGAGCTGACTATGCCTCAGATCATGACCTCCTTATTGTCAAATTCAGACTTAAATTGAAGAAAGTAAAGAAAACCACTAGACCATTCAGGTATGACCTAAATCAAATCAATTATGATTATACAGTGGAAGTGAGAAATAGATTTAAGGGCCTAGATCTGATAGAGTGCCTGATGAACTATGGAATGAGGTTCGGGACATTGTACAGGAGACAGGGATCAAGACCATCCCCATGGAAAAGAAATGCAAAAAAAGCAAAATGGCTGTCTGGGGAGGCCTTACAAATAGCTGTGAAAAGAAGAGAAGTGAAAAGCAAAGGAGAAAAGGAAAGATATAAACATATGAATGCAGAGTTCCAAAGACTATCAAGAAGAGATAAGAAAGCCTTCTTCAGCGATCAATGCAGAGAAATAGAGGACAACAGAATGGGAAAGACTAGAGATCTCAAGAAAATTAGAGATACCAAGGGAACATTTCATGCAAAGATGGACTCGATAAAGGACAGAAATGGTATGGACCTAACAGAAGCAGAAGATATTAAGAAGAGGTGGCAAGAATACACAGAAGAACTGTACAAAAAAGAGCTTCATGACCCAGATAATCACGATAGTGTGATCACTGACCTAGAGCCAGATATCCTGGAATATGAAGTCAAGTGGGCCTTAGAAAGCATTACTACACACAAAGCTAGTGCAGGTGATGGGATTCCAGTGGAGCTATTTCAAATCCTAAAAAAAAATGATGCTGTGAAAGTGCTGCACTCAATATGCCAGCAAATATGGAAAACTCAGCACCGGCCACAAGACTGGAAAAGGTCAGTTTTCATTCCAATCCCAAAGAAAAACAATGCCAAAGAATGCTAAAACTACCCATAATTGCACTCATCTCACATGCTAGTAAAGTAATGCTAAAAATTCTCCAATCCAGGCTTCAGCAATACATGAACCGTGAAGTTCCAGATGTTCAAGTTGGTTTTAGGAAAGGCAGAGGAACCAGAGATCAAATTGCCAACATCCACTGGATGATGGAAAAAGGAAGAGAGTTCCAGAAAAACATCTATTTCTGCTTTATTGACTATGCCAAAGCCTTTGACTGTGTAGATCACAATAAACTGTGGAAAATTCTCAAAGAGATGGGAATACCAGACCACCTGACCTGCCTCTTGAGAAATCTGTATGCAAGTCAGGAAGCAACAGTTTGAACTAGACATGGAACAAGAGACTGGTTACAAATAGGAAAAGGAGTCCATCAAGGCTGTATATTGTCACCCTGCTTATTTAACTTCTATGCAGAGTACATCATGAGAAATGCTGGGCTGGAAGAAGCACAAGCTGGAATCAAGATTGCCGGGAGAAATGTCAATAACCTCAGATATGCAGATGACACTACCTTTAGGGCAGAAAGTGGAAAGGAACTAAAATGCCTCTTGATGAAAGTGAAAGAGGAAAGTGAAAATGTTGGCTTAAAGCCCAGCATTCAGAAAACGAAGATAATGGCATTTGGTCCCTTCACTTCATGGGAAATTGATGGGGAAATAGTGGAAACAGTGGCTGACTTTATTTTGGGGGGCTCCAAAATCACTGCAGATGGTGACTGCAGCCATGAAATTAAAAGACACTTACTCCTTGGAAGGAAAGTTATAACCAACCTAGATAGCATATTGAAAAACAGAGACATTACTTTGTCAAAAAAGTTCTGTCTAGTCAAGGCTATGGTTTTTCCAGTGGTCATGTATGGATGTGAGAGTGGGACTGTGAAGAAAGCTGAGCCCTGAAGAATTGATGCTTTTGAATTCTGGTGTTGGAGAAGACTCTTGAGAGTCTCTTGGCCTGCACAGTAATCCAACCAGTCCATTCTGAAGGAGATCAGTCCTGGGTGTTCATTGGAAGGACTGATGCTAAAGCTAAAACTCCAATACTTTGGCCACCTCATGCTAAGAGTTGATTCATAGGAAAAGACTCTGATGCTTGGAGGGATTGGGGGCAGGAGGAGAAGTGGACGACAGTATGGGATGGCTGGATGGCATCACCTATTAGATGGACATGAGTTTGAGTAGACTCAGTGAGTTGGTGATGGACAGGGAGGCCTGTGCTGTGATTCGTGGGGTCGCATAAGTCGGACACAACTGAGCTACTGTACTGAACTGAACATTCCTTTGGAGTGATAAAGCCATGAAGATAATACACAACCCAGTCCTTTTCTTGATTCTCAAGAGATTTGATTGATGGTATCCTTGAGGGCAAGACTTAAACAAAAACATTCCCAGATCAAAGGAGTACATCTAAAATAATATTTGTAAGACCCATAGAAATATACCCAAATTTCTCTCATCATCATTAATAACTCATATTTAAAGATAGTTAGCAGAGATTTCATCAGGTGATATTGGAGACTTCAAGTTTCTAAAATGGTCTCCATTTACTTCTTAGAAATTTCCAGATAGATTTGTCTAAGTTCATATTTCTGCATCAATGGAATATTTGAGTTCTCTGTCAATATATAAAAGAATATTTAAAAAATGTATGAACATGTTTAGCATTATTGTAGCAATATTAAATTATTGGTTTTGGCAAATGTGTGTGGTTATAAAAGATATTTATATTAAGAGAACTAGTGAATGGATATAGGAACACTGAAATCTTTGTTACTGTCTGTAAAGTTAAAATTATTTCAAAGCAAAAAGTTTTAAATTATATACATGCAGATCTCAGAAGTCTTGGTTCAGTTCCAGGCCACCATTATAAAGGGACTATTGCAACAAAGCAAGTCAAACAATTTTTTTTCATTTCACAGTGTAAATAAAAATTATGTTCACACTATAATATAGTCTAATAAATGTGCAAAAGGATTATGTCTATACAATAATTTACATACCTTAACTTACTTTATTGCTTAAAAAATGCTAACCATCATCCATACCTTCAATGACATGAATTTCATTGTATATCTCCAACAATATATAAACTAAGGAAACAATGAAGTTTGACACATTGACTGATTCTTCCTTTCATAAATAATTTCTCTGTTAACAGGCAATGCTATTTGATAGTATTTTATCCACAATAGAACTTCTTTCAAAACTGGAGTCAATCATCTCAAATCCTGTCCCACTGCTTTATCAATTAAGCTTACATAATATTATAAATCCTTTGGTGTTACTTCAATAGTAACATTTTTGCAGTATTCTAGGAGTAGATTTCATCTCAAAAAACCATTTTTTTCCCTTATCCATGAGAAGCAATGTTTCGTTCATTAAGTTTCATCTGAGGGTGTAGCTATTCAGTCACATTTTCAGGCTCCATCTTCCACTGAAGTCTCAAAGCCTTCAAACTCATACATGAGATTTGCAACAAACTTCTTCCGAACTCTGATTAATTTTGATATGTTTACCTCTTACCATGGATCATGAATGCTCTTAATTGCATCTAGCAAATGTTTTTCAGGAGGTTATCATTTTTATTTGCTCAAATCCATCAAAGGAATTGCTATCTATGGCACTATAGCCTTATAAAATATATTTTTAAAATAAAAAATTGAAATCAAAATTATTCCTTGATCCAAGGGCTGTAGATAGAATGATTGTGTTAGCCAGCATGAAAACATGATGTATATGTAGTTGTAAATAAATATGAGGTACATGTACCTTCATCAGAACTCTTGGGGAGTGACCAGGTACATTGTCAATAAGCAGTAATATTTTGAGAAGTCTTTTTTTTTTTTTTTTTCTGAGCAGTAGATAACAACACTGGACTTAAAATATTCAGTAAACCATATTGTAAAAAGGTGTAGTGATATCCAAACTTAGTTATTCCATTTATAAACAGGCAGAACAAATTTCTATAATACTTAGGGTTTTAAAAGCAGTAAATGAACATTAACTTTGACTTCAAGTCAACAGCTGCTTTAGTGCCTAACAAGATAGTCAACCTTTCAAGCCTTAAATACAGGCACTGACTTCTCTTCTTTAGCTATGAAAGTCCTAGTGGCATCTTCTTTCAAAAGAAGGATATTTAGACTATGCTGAAAATGTTCTTTAATGTTGAAAATAAGGTTGTTTAATCATCATCACTGATGATCTTAAATAGATCTTCTAAATAACTTGCTACAGCTTCTACATCAGCACTGGCTTCTTCACCTTCACCTTCATGGATAAACTGCTGCTAGTTTTTAACTTCTCTTCTGCAGCTTCTGCACCTCTCCTAACCTTCAGAGAATTAAAGAGAGTTAGGACCTTGCTCAGGGAAGGCAATGGCACCCCACCCCAGTACTTTTGCCTGGAAAATCCCGTGGATGGAGGATCCTGGTAGGCTCCAGTCCATGGGGTCGCTAAGAGTCGGACACGACTGAGCGACTTCACTTTCACTTTTCACTTTCATGCATTGGAGAAGGAAATGGCAACCCACTCCAGTGTTCTTGCCTGGAGAATCCCAAGGACGGGGGAGCCTGGTGAGCTTCCGTCTATGGGGTCGCACAGAGTCGGACATGACTGAAGCGACTTAGCAGCAGCAGCAGCAGCAGCAGGACCTTGCTATGATTTAAGCTTTGGCTTAAGAGAATGTCATGGCTGGTTTGATCTTCTATCCAGAACACTAAAACTTTCTTTATATCAGCCATAAAGTTGCTTTCCCTTCTTATCATTGCTGTATTTACTGGAGTAGAAGTTTTAATTTCCTCTGACTTTTCATTTGCATTCATAACTTGGCAAATTGTCTGGCAGAAGAGGTCTAGTTTTTGGCCTATCTTGGCTTTCAACATGGCTTTTTCACATGGCTTAATTATCTGTAGCTACAGGTTTTAAGTGAGAGACATGTTATTCTTCACTTGAAAACATAGAGATCATTGTAGAGTTATTAATTGGCATTATTTCAGTATTATATTGTCTCAGAGAACAGGAAGGCTGGAGAAGAGGGAGAGTGATAAGGAAAGGGGGAGGTGGGTCAGTCAGAACATAGAGTATTTATTGATTAAGTTCACTGTCTTATTTGAGTGCAGCTTGTAGTTCCTCCAAACAATTGCAATAGTGACACCAAAGATCACTGACCATATGTGACCATAACAAATATAATACTGATGTAAAAGCTTGAAATATTGTGAGAAGTACCAAAATGTGACAGAGACCTGAAGTGAGAAAATACTTTTGGAAAAATGGTGCCAGGCAGCATGCCTGATGCTGGGTTGCTTTAAACCTTCACAGTACAATGTATGCACTCTCTGAAAGCACAATAAAGAGACGTGCAATAGAACTATCTGAGCCTGTAAATAGTATATGTCAACCAACGGAAAAGGAAAAGTGAAACGCTCAATGAAAAAAAAAAGTAATTTATTCTTCTGTATGCTTGTCAAGAAATATAGCCTAAAAGAGGATAATAAAAGACTTGGAAAACAAAAATCATGTATCCCAAAGAAGGAATTAGCATGTAGATTCTGGATTCAGATTGTTGGTGATCAGTTAAGTCGTCGGACTCTTTGCAACCCTATGAACTGCAATACCCCAGGTTTCCCTCTCCTTCATCATCTCCCTGAGTTTTCTCAAGCTCATGTCCATTGAGTCAGTGTTGCCATCTAAACGTCTCATCCTCTCTCACCCTCTTCTCCTCAGTTTTCCCAGAATCAGGGTCTTTTCCAATGAGTCACCTCTTCACATCAGGTGGCCAAAGTTGGAGCTTCATCTTCAGCATCAGTTCTTCCAATGAATATTCAGGGTTAATTTCCTTTAGGATTGACTTGTTTGATCTCCTTGCTGGTCAAGGGACTCAGGAGTCTTCTCCAGCACCACAGTTTGAAAGCATCAATTTTTTGGTGCTCACCCTTTTTATGGTCCAACTCTCACATTCTAATACATGACTACTGGAAAAGCTTTGACAATACAGACCTTTGTTGGCAATGTGATGTCTCTGCTTTTTAAAACACTGACTAGATTTGTCAGAGCTTTTCTTCCAAGGAGCAAGTTTTTTTTTTTTTTTTTTTAATTTTGTGGCTGCAACCACCACCAGTAGTGAGATTGGAGCCCAAGAAAATTAAATCTGACACTGTTTCCACTTTTTTCACATCTATTTTCTGTTAACTGATGGGAATGGATGCCATGATCTTCTTTTTTATTGAATGTTGAGTTTTAAGCCAGTTTTTTCACTCTCCTCTTTCACTTTCATCAAGAAGCTGTTTAGTACCTCTTCACTTTCTGCCATTAAAATGGCATCATCTGCCTATCTGAGACTGTTGATATTTCTCCTGGCAATTACAATTCCAGCTTGTGAGTTATCCAGCCCAGATTTCATATGATGTACTCTGTATATAACTTAAATAAGCAAGGTGACAATATACAGCCTTGACTTACTCTTTTCCCTATTTTTAACCAGTCCAGTGTTCCATATCTGGTTCTAATTGTTGCTTCTTGTCCTATATACAGGTTTCTCAGGAGGGAGATAAGGTGGTCTGGTATTCCAGTCACTTTAAGAATATTCCAGCTTGTAGTGATCCACACAGTCAAAAGCTGTAGTGTAGTCAATGAAGCAGACGTAGAGTTTTTTTCTTTTTTAAATTCCTTGCTTTTTCTGTGAATCAATCAGTTCAGTTCAGTTGCTCAGACATGTCTGATTCTGTGTGACCCATGAAACGCAGCACACCAGGCCTCCCTGTCCATCACCAACTCCCATAGTCCACCCAAACCCATGTCCATTGAGTCAGTAATGCCACCCAACCAACTCATCCTCTGTCGTCCCCTTTTCCTCCTGCCCTCAATCTTTCCCAGCATCATGGTCTTTTCAAATGAGTCAGCTCTTCACATCAGGTGGTCAAACAATGGTGTTTAAGCTTCAACATCAATCCTACAAATGAGCACCCAGGACTGATCTCCATCAGGATGGACTGGTTGGATCTCCTTGCAGTCCAAGGGACTCTCAAGAGACTTCTCCAACACCACAGTTCAAAAGCATCAATTCTTCAGTGCTCAGCTTTCTTCACAGTCCAACTCTCACATCCATACATGACCACTGGAAAAACCATAGCCTTGACTAGACGGACCTTTGCTGACAAAGTAATGTCTCTGCTTTTCAATATGCTGTCTGGGTTGGTCAAAACTTTCCTTCTAAGGAGTAAGTGTCTTTTAATTTCATGACTGCAATCACCATCTGCAGTGATTTTGGAACCCCCCGCCCCCCAAGAAAAAGGAAAGTCAGCCACTATTTCCACTGTTTCCCCATCTATGTGCCATGACCTTAGTTTTCGGAATGCTGAATTTTAAGCCAACTTTTTCACTCTTTTCTTTTACTTCATCAAGGGGCTCTTTAGTTCCTCTCCATTTTCTGCCATAAGGGTGGTGTCATCTGCATAGCTGAGGTTATTGATATTTCTCCCAGCAATCTTCATTCCAGCTTGGGCTTCTTCCAGCCCAGCGTTTCTCATGATGTACTCTGCATACAAGTTAAATAAGCAGGGAGACAATGTACAGCCTTGACATACTCTTTTTCCTATTTGGAACCACTCTGTTGTTTCATGTCCAGTTCTGACTGTTGCCTCCTGACCTGCATACAGGTTTCTCAAGACCTACCATACAGGTCAGGTAGTCTGGTATTCCGATCTCTTTCAGAATTTTCCACAATTTGTTGTGATCCACACAGTCAACAACACAAGAGAAGACTCTACACATGGACATCACCAGATGGTCAACACCGAAATCAGATTGATTATATTATTTGCAGCCAAAGATGGAGAAGCTCTATACAGTCAGCAAAAACAAGACCAGGAGCTGACTGTGGCTCAGACCATGAACTCCTTATTGCCAAATTCAGACTGAAATTGAAGAAAGTAGGGAAAACCACTAGACCATTCAGGTATGACCTAAAACAAATCCGTTATGATTATACACTGGAAGTGAGAAATAGATTTAAGGGCCTAGATCTGATGGATAGAGTGCCTGATGAACTATGGAATGAGGTTCGGGACATTGTACAGGAGACAGGGATCAAGACCATCCCCATGGAAAAGAAATGCAAAAAAGCAAAATGGCTGTCTGGGGAGGCCTTACAAATAGCTGAGAAAAGAAGAGAAGATAAAAGCAAAGGACAAAAGGAAAGATATAAGCATCTGAATGCAGAGTTCCAAAGACTAGCAAGAAGAGATAAGAAAGCCTTCTTCAGTGATCAATGCAAAGAAATAGATGAAAACAACAGACTGTTGTTTTTAAAGATCTCTAGTCTTTAAAAGACTAGAGATCTCTTCAAGAAAATCAGAGATATCAAAGGAACATTTCATGCAAAGATGGGCTCGATAAAGGACAGAAATGGTATGGACCTAACAGAAGCAGAAGATATTAAGAAGAGGTGGCAGGAATACACAGAACTATACAAAATGATCTTCACAACCCAGATAATCACGATGGTGTGATCACTGACCTAGAGCCAGACATCCTGGAATATGAAGTCAAGTGGGCCTTAGAAAGCACCATTATGAGCAAAGCTAGTGGAGGTGATGGAATTCCAGTTGAGCTATTCCAAATCCTGAAAAATGATGCTGTGAAAGTGCTGTACTCAATATGCCAGCAAATTTGGAAAACTCAGCAGTGGCCACAGGACTGGAAAAGGTCAGTTTTCATTCCAATCACAAAGAAAGGCAATGCCAAAGAGTGCTCAAACTACTGTACAATTGCACTCATCTCACATGCTAGTAAAGTAATGCTCAAAATTCTCCAAGCCAGGCTTCAGCAATATGTGAACCGTGAACTTCCTGATGTTCAAGCTGGTGTTAGAAAAGGCAGAGGAACCAGAGATCAAATTGCCAACATCCACTGGATCATTGAAAAAGCAAGAGAGTTCCAGAAAGACATCTATTTCTGCTTTATTGACTATGCCAAAGCCTTTGACTGTGTGGATCACAATAAACTGTAGGAAATTCTGAAGGAGATGGGAATACCAGACCACCTGATCTGCCTCTTGAGAAACCTATATGCAGGCAGTTAGAACTGGACATGGAACAACAGACTGGTTCCAAATAGGAAAAGGAATTTGTCAAGGCTGTATATTGTTACCCTGTTTATTTAACTTATATGCAGAGTACATCACGAGAAACGCTGGACTGGAAGAAACACAAGTTGGAATCAAGATTGCTGGGAGAAATATCAATAACCTCAGATATGCAGATGACACCACCCTTATGGCAGAAAGTGAAGAGGAACTAAAAGCCTCCTGATGAAAGTGAAAGTGGAGAATGAAAAAGTTGGCTTAAAGCTCAACATTCAGAAAACAAAGATCATGGCATCCGGTGCCATCACTTCATGGGAAATAAGTGGGGAAACAGTGTCAGACTTTATTTTGGGGGCTCCAAAATCACTGCAGATGGTGACTGCAGCCATGAAATTAAAAGACGCTTACTCCTTGGAAGAAAAGTAATGACCAACCTAGATAGCATATTCAAAAGCAGAGACATTAGTTTGCCAACAAAGGTCCATCTAGTCAAGGCTATGGTTTTTCCTGTGGTCATGTATGGATGTGAGAGTTGGGCTGTGAAGAAGGCTGAGCACCGAAGAATTGATGCTTTTGAACTGTGGTGTTGGAGAAGACTCTTGAGAGTCCCTTGGACTGCAAGGAGTTCCAACCAGTCCATTCTGAAGGAGATCAGCCCTGGAATTTCTTGGAAAGAATGATGCTGAAGCTGAAACTCCACTACTTTGGCTACCTCATGCGAAGAGTTGACTCATTGTAGAAGACTGTGATGCTGGGAGGGATTGGGGGCAGGAGGAGAAGGGGATGACCGAGGATGAGATGGCTGGATGGTACCACTGACTTGATGGACGCGAGTCTGAGTGAACTCTGGAAGTTGGTGATGGACAGGGAGGCCTGGTGTGCTGCGATTCATGGGGTCACAAAGAGTCGGACACGACTGAGTGACTGATCTGATCTGACACAGTCAAAGGCTTTGGCATAGTCAATAAAGCAGAAATAGATGTTTTTTTTTTTTTTTCTGGAACTCTTTCTTTTTTGATGATCCATTAGATGTTGGCAATTTGGTCTCTGGTTCCTCTGCCTTTTCTAAAACTAGTTTTACCACCTTGAAGTTCACAGTTCATGTAATTGCTAAAGCCTGGTTTTGAGAATTTTAAGCATTACTTTACTAGCGTGTGAGATGAGTGCAATTGTACAGTAGTTTGAGCATTCTTTGGCATGGCCTTTCTTAAGGATTGGAATGAAAACAGATCTTTTCCAGTCCTGTGGCCACTGCTGAGTTTTCCAAATTTGCTTGCATATTGAGTGCAGCACTTTCACAGCACCATCTTTCAGGATTTGAATGAGCTCATCTGGAATTCCATCACCTCCACTAGCTTTGTTTGTAGTGATGTTTCCTAAGGCCCACTTGACTTCACATTCCAGGATATCTGGCTCTAGGTGAATGATCACACCATCATGATTATATGGGTTGTGAAGATCTTTTTTGTACAGTTCTTCTGTGTATTCTTGCCATCTTTTCTTAATATCTTCTGCTTCTGTTATGTCCCTACCATTTCTGTCCTTTATTGAGGTTCATCTTTGCATGAAATGTTCCCTTGGTATCTCTAATTTTCTTGAAGAGATCTCTAGTCTTTCACCTTCTAATTTTTCCCTATATTTCTTTGCTTTGATCATTGAAGAAAGCTTTCTTATCTCTCCTTGCTATTCTTTGGAACTCTGCATTCACATGGGTATATCATACTTGAATGGCCTAGTGGTTTTCCCTACTTTCCTTAATAGGAGCCTGAATTCTGCAATATGGTACTGATGATCTGAATCACAGTCAACTCCTGATCTTATTTTTGCTAACTATATAGGGCTTCTCCATCTTTGCCCGTGAAGAATACAATCAATCTGATTTCAATATTGACCATCTGGTGGTGTCCACGTGTAGAGTTGTTTCTTGTGTTGTTGGAAGAGAGTGTTTGCTATGACCAGTGTGTTCTGTTCACAAAACTGTGTTAGCCTTTGCCCTGCTTCATTTGGTACTCCAAGATCAAACACACCTCCAGATTATTCCAGGTATCTCTTGACTTCCTACTTTTGCATTCTAGTCACCTATGATGAAAAGGATATCTTTTTGGTGTTAGTACTAGGATGTCTTACAGGTCTTCATAGAATCATTCAGCTTCATCCTCTTAGGTATTAGTGGCTGGAGCATAGACTTAGATTACTGTAATATTGATTGGTTTGCCTTGGAAATGAACTTAGATCATTCTGTCATTTTTGACAATGTACTCAAATACTGCATTTTGGACTCTTTTCTTGACTATGAAGACTTCGTCAAATGTCTATCCACAAACATGCACACCATTGGAAAGTTTATTTAATCACTCTGTGTCTCAGTTTACTTGTATATAAACGGGCATTAATAATGTTACCACAAACTTAATACCAGTCAGTTCAGTTGCTCAGTCATGTCTGACTCTTTGCAACCCCATGAACTGCAGCACGCCAGGCCTCCCTGTCCATCACTAACACCCAGAGTCCACACAAACCCATGTCCATTGAGTCAGTGATGCCATCCAACATCACTGAGCACAGAGTAGCTGAATGTGGACATTGAGTTAATCACTAATAGCCAGAGACTTAATCACATGTCTACATAATAAAACCTCCAAAAAAAAAAAAAAATCCTAAAGTTATGAAGTTTGGAAATCATGCTGGTTCCTAAACATTAGAGAAGCTGGGTGTGTGGCATGGCTAGAGAAGGCCCTGAAGCTCTGCACCCCTCCCCTTTTACCTTCCCTTGAGTATTCCTTCTGTGTGGCTGTTCCTAATACAGTCAGTTCAGTTCAGTCACTCATTTGTGTCTCACTCCTTGTGACCCCATGGACTGCAGCTCGCCAGGCTTCCCTGTCCTTCACCAACTCCCGGAGCTTACTCAAACTCATATCCATTGAGTCAGTGATGCCATCCAACCATCTCATCCTCTGTCGTTCCCTTCTCCTCCTGCCTTCAGTCTTTCCCAGCATCAGGGTCTTTTCCAGTGAGTCAGGTCTTCACATCAGGTGGCCAAAGTATTGGGGCAGCATCAGCCCTTCCAATTAATATTCAGGACTCATTCTATTTAGGATGGACTGGTTGGATCTCCTTTGAGTCTAAAGGACTCTCAGGAGTCTTCTCCAACACCACAGTTCAAAAGCATCAATTCTTTAATGCTCAGCTTTCTTTATAGTCCAACTCTCACATCCGTACATGGCTACTGGAACAATCATGGCTTTGACTAGGTGGATCTTTGTTGGCAAAGTAATGCCTCTCTCTTTTTAACACACAGAGGATTGGTCATAGCCTTTCTTCCAAGAAGCAAGTGGGTTTTAATTTAATGGCTGCAGTCACCATTTGCAGTGATTTTGGATCCCCCCAAATAAAGTCTTTCACTGTTCCCATTTCATCATCCTTTTGATGAAAGGGAGAGGAGAGTAAAAACTTAGCTTAAAATTCAACATTCAGAAAGCTAAGATCATGGCATCCAGTCCCATCACTTCATGGCAAATAGATGAGGAAACAATGGAAACAGTTCCTAAATTACATCCTTTGTAATAAACTGGTAATCTACTCAATGAACTCTTTTCCTGAGCTCTATAAGCCTTTCTAGTAAGTGATTTAACTCCAGGAGGGGGTCATGGGAACCTCCCACTTTTAGATGGTCAGTCAGAAACACAGGTGACATTCTGGACTTGTGTTTGGTTGTCTGAAGTGGGAAAAGTCTTATGTCTTATGGGACTGCATCTTAACCATGGGGTCTGATACTAACTCCAGGTATATAGTTTGAGAATTGAATTAAATTTGAGGACACTCAGCTGGTATCAGATAATTGCTTAGAAAAAAAATCATAGACATTTGGTGACCACAATTGTGAATATTGTGTCTAGAGAGGGAAAACAGAGGAGTTTTCTCTTTACAGCTGTCATGAGACTACATAAAATCATGTATTTAAAGCATATCATAGTACTGAAAATAATGAATGCAATAAATCTACTAAATGCTATTTTTATTATCCTGCTTTTTTACTGGATCCCTACATCTTAAGTGGAGGAGCCTATATATTTCCCCTGTTCTGGATAAAAACAGTATTAAAATTTGACATTATTATTAGAACATGACAAATGGCACAACTCAAACTAAGTATTTACATTTGCTGCCCGCAATCATCAGCTAAGTCAGATCATAGTGGGAATAAGACCCCAAATCAATTGCTCTGACTTTAAGTTTCAGTACTTTTCCTATGGTCATGTTGTCTCTTTTCTAATAAAGTCTTGCTTTTTGTAAATTGTAGGGGAAAATCTTATTCCACATAAAAATATTAGCCAATAGTTCTGGATGTCCCCACCAGTTCTAGAGACCTGTCTCTGGAGGCTCACCGATTCTCTGACTACTCAAGATTACAGAAAACACAGTTTTCACACAGTCTCCGCAAAGCCTTAGGCAGATAACACACTTCTTCTGAGCTAAAGGACTGTCAAGTGCTAGGGGAAGAGACTGTCTCTCCTCTCCACTATTCTATAATATAGTACAAAGGGCATAGCACCTAGACAAATTAGCCATGCTGTAAGACCTGAATCTCACTCTGCTTAATCATCAGGCAATAGTACTCAAGGCAGAACCAAAGAGGGCTTTGATACTTTGCCATCTTGTCATCCAATGCCAGTTCAAGGCTAACAGGAAAATTCTTCACAGCTGTTCAGATTCCCAGCAGTGCTTACCATCAGGTGAAGAGCTGAGCTCTAGGGTATGTTGACAAAATGCTGTTTATAGAGCCTCAGTTAGAGTGAGAGAAGATTCCCAACCATTTCTTCCACTTGTCTGCCAGGTGCCTGTATACTATCCTTCATCCAAGTCCCTTCACTCACCCCTACTGTCAAGCTTCTATCACTGCCATTTTAAGTCTGTTCATCCTCATGGAGAGCCGTGTGTTGACACTTCTTCAGTTTATGATGTGAGATATGATACTTGTTAGTTATGAGAAATGAACCTTTGCCTGGCAACCAGGGTGTCTGTCAGCTTCCCCAGAAATAAAAAACTGATTAATCAAGGTACCTGTTTTTTACAGTATTAAAAAGTGGCTATTATTTTTCTTAGATGTTTCTTTTTTTTTTAAATTTTATTTTGCTTAACTTTACAATGTTGTATTGCTTTTGCCATACATCAAAATCTTAGATGTTTCAAGTAGTGGAACTCCTTGGAACTAGACTCATATCTTCTGACAAGACCAAAGCAATGAAATTGGAAACAAGAAATAATATAGTTAAGTTTCAAATGAATATAGTTTTAGTTTGTTAATGCTATAGTGCTGGGAAAGAGGAAAAGAAGACATCTCTTGTACTCAAAGGGTTTCCCTGGTGGCTCAGATGGTAAAGAATCTGCCTGCAATGAGAGAGATCTGGGTTTGATCCCTGGGTTGGGATGATCCCCTGGAGAAGGGCATGGCAACCCACTCCAGTGTTCTTGCCTGAAGAATCCCCATGGACAGAGGAGCCTGGTGGGCTACAGTTCATGGGGTCACAAAGAGTCGGACACCACTGAGTGACTAAACCCACACATGTGCTCAAGTCCCTATGTCTGAAATCATCTCTTAATTGATACAGTCAGCATTCTTTAACATCCAAGATTTCAGCCCCACAGCAAATGCAGTCTCACTTAGGAAATTTGTAAAGCCCAAATTCTGCCCAAGTTTAATCCTTAAGTGATTGCAGGGATCTGAAACAATTTCAGTAACTGTTCCTTTTAACCAAGACCCTATTTAGTAAGATGTTCCAGTGAGAGCCTCTGATTTGCAGTTCCCACTTTGCATACTTTAAGTTTTTACTTTTTACATTAAGTAAATGTCAGAAACCCTAAAGGTACTAAAAATAAAAGAAAGAAGAAATCAACTGTTGATGTGTGTATGTGCATAGGGAGGTACATAAGTGAATGCATGTATTAATGCAATTTTATATCCCATACATTTATTCATTAGGTATTTTGGCATATTTATTGACTGCATAAAATGTACAGTAAGTATAAAAAATGTGAGGATAAACAAGATAGAGGCCTTGTCCATACATGTAGAGAATGGCAGGTAAAGAGGGAATTATTATACAGTATAATAAATACTGAAGAATAGTGTTATACTATACAGTATAATAAATAGAGGCTTCTATGAAAACACATGGATCAGATTTCAGACTTGAGTGGTCAACAAATCTTCTCAGATGAAAGTCGTTTGATTACCTTGCTGTTTAACTTAAGATCTAAAGGAGGGAAATTCCTAGGGGCAGAGAGGAGTAATGGGTGATTTCTAGGGAGAGTGGACGAAATGTAAAATGTTTCCAGTCAGAACTGAGATACCTTTCCCAGTACTAGATTTACTATGTGATTTTATTCTGAATATTTTATTGTCTGATGATATATAATGTTATGTGCTTTGTTGAGATACTTTCCTGTGTTCTCTGATTCTTTTATCAATATCCAGGTGTTCTGTGCTACAGGAATCTTTCTCTGGCCCTGATCCTTCATGGTGGGCCAATGTAATCTGAGTTGTACTATGTCTGTTTCCCTGTGAATCTTTCAACCTTTGAGGGCAAGGATATATTAGTATCAATACTAACTTTAGAACACAGTTCTTGAAAAACCAACATTGATCTGAATGGCAGCTTCTCAAATCCTAAAGCTGAGTAATGCTTTCATCCAAGACTATTCCAGCTGTGTTATGAGATCAAAAAAAAAAAAAAAAAAAAAAAGGAATAAAAAACATGTCTTCTAGTCAGGAGGAGTCTTCCAGAGGAACTCTGCACCCAATTACAGTTCTTTCTGGGTCCAGGCCAATGGTTAGTCAATCTTTCTAACCAAACTTGCTTAGACTAATGCTTCTTTCCTGATGAATGACTTCACTAAACAGTTTTAAGGAGGGAGTTCATTTCAGGACTCAAGCAAACCTTTTAACAATATCAACAAGAATGGAAAAGGAAAACTAAAAATGACTCTTAACGAAAGTTTGACTTAAGAAAACATCAGGTGACTTTAAACCTATATCTGAAGTTGATGAAACTTAAGTTCCAAGATGTAAAATAAGTTACAGCTAATTTTGCATTGAGGTTGGTCATAGATGAAGAGCTGTCTAACTCCAAAACTTAGTCTTCTCTGACTAGACCACACTGCCTCCCAAATCAATAAGCCTAGCCACCTGCTGGCTAATGAACAGCTTCGTTATTACAGCCTGATGTGCTCAGCTTGAGTTCTTGGCAGGCAGCAGGACAGGGAGTGTCCTGAGTGTAGGGAATCTCCAGAAGTCCTGATCTGTGGGAACTGTGTGTGCACACAGGCATGTATGTGTATCTACCAGTGTATGAATTTAAGGGCTCCTGTGAGAGTTTTGGGCTATTTGATTCTTTTCACTTCTTCTGCATATTTTATAGATAACTTAAAATAGTAAGTAGTAATATCTTCTTTCTTTGTGTGGCTCTCATGTGTATAAGGGTCACTGCCTGGCTTTTCTGAATAATTAATAATTCATAAATAATTAATAATCTTGCCTCCTTCTTACTCAATCTGCCTTTTAATCTCTTTTAGGAAAATGGTACAGGTTTAGGAGGAGATAGTCTCTTCAAGATAACTGGAAAAAAATTCTAGGAATAAAATTTAGTAATTTGAGTAAAACTGGTATTGGAATTAATAAATTAATAAGTAAGTAAGACTGAGCTATAATATTTATCCAAAGATTAATTGGTATTATATAAACTTATGTGGAACATTTCTCTTTTACATGCTACTTAGAAGTTACCAGGGAAAAGCAAATGCCCATATATAAGGACTAGGGACAAGAATTGTCATATGTAAGGGACCAATGACAGTTTTTGAGTAATTCAGTCCTGGACAACTCTTATATTTTTCTCATCATCATCCTGGGCTGTCAGAAGGCATTGCTTTGCTGTACTTAGTCACTCAGTCACGTCTGACTCTTTGTAACTCCATGGACTGTAGCCTCTGTCCATAGGGATTGAACAGGCAAGAACACTGGAGTGGGTTGCCATGCCCTCCTCCAGTAGAAGGTATTACAAGTCATTTATTAAATGTTAGTACATCCATGATAAATTAATAAATTGATTAAGCGATTAAAGTCATCAGTATGTGTTCTTATTGGTTAAAAACTTACTGTTTTAAGCCAATAAGTCTACAGATCTGTACTAAGAGTTAGTATTAAAGAATAACCTTTTCATATGTGTATGTGTCATATGTATATATGTGTGTGTATAATTTTTGTATATAAGCATTAAGCAAAACTAGTTTCTCTAACTTCATTTAGGAAAACACAGAAAAGCTTAAAATTTTTGATAATGGCTTCAAATAAAATGTTTACATTTTAAAATGGCACTCAAAGAGAAATCATGTAGTTTACACAATACTACTGTACTGTAACATCATAATACCTATTGGATGATTAAGTATTATATTTGTCTTTTAACCAAGATAACCAAGGGTTTTGTACTTTTATAGCATTTCCTCAATCTTCAATTCCTTTGCAGCTTTGGTCTCTTCAACTTCATCCATTCTGCTACTTAATTTTCTCCTTTGTTTAAATGAAGAACTGAGTGTGTTTCCATGGAAGTTCTGCAGAGCAGAATTCATGGACTTGAAGACTTTGGTCCTCAGAAATTTTTCCTCCTTCTGAGTATAGCTATGCTATTATAGGTTTGCATTAGTTGAGTCAGATGTATACATAAACTCTCAATATGTATGTAAATGACATCTTTAATCCTTATCTTTAAATCCTCATAAGAAATCTGGATCACTCTGCACTAAAAATATTCCTCCGTGGTGAGGATCAGGCCAGTGTAAAATTTTCCAATCTTGGTGGTATTGACATTTTCCTTTGTTATATGGTGCTGTCCTGAGCACTGTGGAATGTTTAGCAGCATCCCTGGCTCCTGACTCACTAGGTTCAAATATCAATCCTTGCCCAGTTGTGGCAAATAAAAATGACTTTAAACATTGCTGAATATACCTTGGCACGGGGCAGCTAAGTCACTCCCAATAGAGAACCACTGAAAATCCTGGAATAAACAAATATTATATGATCCTTGTACCTTTAAAAGTGAGTTATCTTCACTTTTACAAATAAAACATCAAGCACACAAATCATGGTTATGTAAACTGTGGTTAATTATCCAGAACTGTCTTTATGTTTAAACATGTCTTCCCATGTGGCACAGTGGTAAAGAATCTGCCTGCCAATGCAGAAGACATAAGAGATGTGAGTTCAATATCTGGATTGGAAAGATCCTCCAGAGGAGGAAATGGCAACCCACTCTCATATTCTTGCCTGGAAAATTCTTTGGATGAAGGAACCTGGCAGGCTACAGTCCATAGGGTCCCAAAGAGTTGGACATGACTGAGTGTATACACACACACACACACACACACACACACACACACACACACACACACTGTTTTAATTACATTTCCCTCCAGCTTTTGATCTGGCTTTGATTCCTATTTTCAACCCTAAACAAACATTTTCAAAGCTTCTGCAACAGTGTATATAGATTTATTGCACTGATAGCATGAATTGGCCTCCTTGAATCCATATTCTTTGCAATGGAAATTCACAGCTTCTTCTCACAAAAAGTAGAGTCTTTTCCTTTCCCTTGAATCTAGATTAGGGTTTGATTTGTTTGGCCTACAGAATGTGGCAGAACTGATGGGGTGTCGGGCCTCAAGGTGCCTTGTGTTGCTTCCTCTCTCAGGGACAAGCCATCCAAGCATAAGGTGTCTGAGAACACACAGCCTTCAGCAGATTGTCCGCTGATCACAAAATCATAAGACAGTTCTGAGATCATCCAAGTCCAGATCAGCAGAATTACCCAGTGAACTCTCAGACTCTGGAGCTAAATATATGCTGATCATTTTAAGCCACTAGATTTCTGTTCTGGGTGTTATGCAGAATTATTTTATCAGCTGACTTATCTACTAAATTGATCTTATTATTTCTAAAATTTTGGACCAGACTTATTCTTTTTGCTCTTTCTGAACCAGTAATTCCAAATACAATTAATTACTTATTTTTCTTTTGTCCCTGAGACTCAAACTTAATACAGTCTCATTTGGTGAGAACTTCCATACATTCTTTTCCAAACCCTGAAAGGGGAAGTATGGTTCAGTGATGGACTTTATTTTTCATATTCTTCAAAACTACCTATCTTTGTTTAGAATTATAATGGTTTGATTAATTTCATTATGTGAAAAAGACTTTATCTAGCAATAATACTTATATAGAAATGTCAGATTTCAATTGGACACCAGTTAAATTAATAATTGGGACTTGATCAGACATTTCATGAGGATTTAAATCTTGGAATCTTTTCATTTTAATGCATAGAAATCAGCTGAGTGTTCATGTATTCCAATTCATTTGGCATTGTAGACTATAAATTCAGTGTTTAAATTACTGATATCTTCAAAAATGTAACAAGCCTGATTAAATTTCCTAAGTGTCTTAGTGTTATTTCCTTCCTTAAAAGTGAGTTAGTTCATGTAATTTGGCAAATAAACAGCCCACAAAGGTACAGGGTAAATAGCAAGACTGTAATATAAGTTTTGTATGGAGTATCCTATGGGACTAGATGCAGAAACTAATGGCAAATGGTCTCCTTTGTGATTTGAGTCTATTGAAGTTCCATTTTATTTATTATTTATAACTATTCATGACATTTACATACTGTTTAATGTATTCATTGGAAGAAATGTACTCACTTTTAACTTTGGGAACATTTACCTAATGAAAACCTTAATATATCAAAGAAAATGAAAAATAGGAAACACTTGTGATCTTATGATTGAGACATGTATGTCCAACTACATAACTATCAGAGGTTATCATAGCACCACAAAGAAAATCTTATTTGGTAGAAAACACAAACAGTAATAATTAGAAGAGTTGTTAATCATATAATTAAAGAATCAACAATTATTCAGATATAAATTTCAGCTGTGCATATAATAATACTTCTATTACATCATCATCTACTTGAAGACAGGAAATAGCTTTCTTAGCTTTCTTCTCTTCTGTTACCCATTGTGCAAATTAGAACTGCACAACTAAGGTCTTTGAGTTCCATGTATCCTCTGTGACTTCTCTAGGTTCTTAAACATGACCATTTGTGCCTTCAGTAGTATATACTGTATAGTGAATGACAGAATTAAAGAAGGCCTAAAATGTGGTTCTAAGCATTATATCTGATCTGAGTGACATTATATCTGATCTGAGTAACCATTACAAACTAGTAAACCATGGGTGACAATCTGAACATTCTGCTCTTAATAACTGCCAGGTAACATGACATAATTATTTTATTTAGTGGGAATATTTAGCCTATGTGAAAGTGAAAGTCACTTAGTCATGTATGACTCTTTGTAACCACATGGACTACACAGTCCATGGAATTCTCCAGGCCAGAATACTCCAGTAGGTAGCCTTTCTCTTGTCCTGGAGATCTTCCCAACCCAGGGATCAAACCCAGGTCTCGCACATTGCTGGCATATTCTTTACTAGCTGAGCCACAAGAGAAGCCCCAAAATACTGGAGTGAGTGGCCTATTCCTTCTCTAGCAGATCTTCCAAACCCAGGGATTGAACCCAGGTATCCCACACTGCAGGCAGATTCTTTACCAGTTTTGCCAAAGGGAAGCCCAAGAATACTGGAGGGGTTGGGGGGCACTTTTTACTGCAGTAAATGACAATATATGTATAGCATATTTTATTTCTAAGTAATGGTTTACTCACTCCACCCATAAGTTGGTGACTCAGAGATATATATCTCTGACCAAGTCTTATCTCAACTTCTACACTTACTTACTTATTGATCATTCTACCTGAAAATCTGATGGACAGTTCAAATTCAACACACTCACCTCTAAGCTTGCTCAGATATCCCTTTCTCCATAGTTTTTTTTCTTTTCTTTTTTTTTTATTATTTTATTTAACTTTACAATATTGTATTGGTTTTGCCATACATCAAAATGAATTTGCCACAGGTATACATGTGTTCCCCATCCTGAACCCTCCTCCCTGCTCCCTCCCCGTACCATCCCTCTGGGTAGTCCCAGTGCACTAGCCCCAGGCATCCGGTATCAGGCATCGAACCTGGACTGGCAACTCATTTCAAATATGATATTGTACATATTTCAATGCCATTGTCCAAATCATCCCATTCTCTCCCTCTCCCAGAGTCCAAAAGACTGTTCTATACATCAGTGTCTGTTTTGCTGTCTCGTATACAGGGTTATTGTTACCATCTTTCTAAATTTCATATATATGCATTAGTATACTGTATTTGTGCTTGTCTTTCTGGCATAGTTTTTAATATATGCATACTATCTTACTAACAGACACTGAAGACAGGAAAAAAAAAAATCTGGCCCATTTATTTTTACCCCCACTGCGATTGACTCCCTAAAGGCTTTAGGCATCATTGCTTTGACAGCATCACTATGCAACTTTCTGACTCTTTCTAGACCATATGTGATATTACCTCTAGTGACTTTCTTAAACTTTATATTTAATCACTGGATTTCCTTAATTAAACACTTCTCATTTAGTAAAACAGGATGGCAATTACCCACATAGGTCAACCAGGTAAAAAATGAAAATAGCAGCAAGCAGACTTTGGCTGCACGGAAAACAGAGTTCCACTTAAAGAAGGCAGTAATTACTCAATTCCAACAATTGTTATAGTACAGAAACATGAGGTCAATATAGACGAATGGTCAGATATTTCAAGAAAAATCAGAAATTTCTGTGAAATCTCCCAGTTTTTAAATGATTGTAGTGATTTCATTTTAACATGCCTGGCTTAAAGAATGAAGTGAAAACTCTCCAGCATTTTAAAAAAGACCTATATGATTTCATAAAACTCTCCAAAGTTCCTTTTTAAGTGTTGTTCTCACAATTTTCTTTTCAATTAAAGTAATACCACTTGCTGACTGTATACAACTTCTCCATCTTTGGCTGCAAACAATATAATCAATCTGATTTAGGTGTTGACCATCTGGTGATGTCCATGTGTAGAGTCTTCTCTTGTGTTGTTGGAAGAGGGTGTTTGCTATGGGCAGTGCGTTCTCTTGGCAAAATTCTATTAGCCTTTGCCCTGCTTCATTCTGTACTCCAAGGCCAAATTTGCCTGTTACTCCAGGTGTTTCTTGACTTCCTACTTTTGCATTCCAGTCCCCTGTAATGAAAAGGACATCTTTTAGGGGTGTTAGTTCTAAAAGGTCTTGTAGGTCTTCATCGGATCGTATCAGTCAGATCAGTCACTCAGTCGTGTCCGACTCTTTGCGACCCCATGAATTGCAGCACGCCAGGCCTCCCTGTCCATCACCAGCTCTCGGAGGTCACTCAGACTCACATCCATCGAGTCAGGGATGACATCCAGCCATCTCATCCCCTGTCGTCCCCTTCTCCTCTTGCCCCCAATCGCTCCCAGCATCAGAGTCTTCTGAGTCTTCTCCAATGAGTCAACTCTTCACATGAGGTGGCCAAAATACTGGAATTTCAGCTTTAGCATCAGTCCTTCCAAAGAAATCCCAGGGCTGTTCTCCTTCAGAATGGACTGGTTGGATCTCCTTGCAGTCCAAGAGACTCTCAAGAGTCTTCTCCAACACCACAGTTCAAAAGCATCTATTCTTTGGCACTCAGCCTTCTTCACAGTCCAGCTCTCACATCCATACATGACCACAGGAAAGACCATAGCCTTGACTAGGCGAACCTTTGTTGGCAAAGTAATGTCTCTGCTTTTGAATATGCTATCTAGGTTGGTCATAACTTTCCCTCCAAGGAGTAAGGTCTTCATAGAACCATTCAATTTCAGCTTCTTCAGCGTTCTTGAGAAATGTATATGTAGGTCAGGAAGCAACAGTTAGAACTGGACATGGGACAACAGACTGGTTCCAAATAGGAAAAGGAGTACGTCAAGGCTGTATATTGTCACCCTGCTTATTTAACTTATATGCAGAGTACATCATGAGAAATGCTGGGCTGGAAGAAACACAAGCTGGAATCGAGATTGCCAGGAGAAATCTCAATAACCTCAGATATGCAGATGACACCACTCTTATGGCAGAAAGAGAAGAGGAATTAAAAAGCCTCTTGATGAAAGTAAAAGTGGAGAGTGAAAAAGTTGGCTTAAAGTTCAACATTCAGAAAATGAAGATCATGGCATCTGGTCCCATCACTTCATGGCAAATAGATGGGGAAATAGTAGAAATGGTATCAGACTTTATTTTGGGGGGTCTCTAAAATCACTGCAGATGGTGACTGCAGCCATGAAATTAAAAGACGTTTTCTCCTTGGAAGAAAAGTTATGACCAACCTAGATAGCATATTGAAAAGCAGAGACATTACTTTGCCAACAGAGGTCCATCTAGTCAAGGCTATGGTTTTTCCAGTGGTCATGTATGGATGCAAAAGTTGGAGTGTGAAGAAAGCTGAGTGCTGAAGAATTGATGCTTTTGAACTGTGGTGTTGGAGAAGACTCTTGAGAGTGTCTTGGACCGCAAGGAGATCCAACCAGTCCATTCTAAAGGAGATCAGCCCTGGGTGTTCTTTAGAAGGAATGATAATACAGCTGAAACTCCAGTACTTTGGCCACCTCATGTGAAGAGTTGACTCATTGGAAATGACTCTGATGTTGGGAGGGATTGGGGGCAGGAGGAGAAGGGGACGACAGAGGATGAAATGGCTGGATGGCATCACCGACTCGATGGACATGAGTTTGAGTGAACTCTGGGACATGGTGATGGACAGGGAGGCCTGGCATGGGGTCCCAAAGAGTCGGACATGACTGAGCAACTGAATTGAATACCACTTGACATCAGATGTAAAAGTGACTCAGTCATGTCTAGCTCTTTGCAACCTCATGGACTATACAGTCCATGGAATTCTCCAGACCAGAATAACGGAGTGGGTAACCTTTCCCTTCTCCAGGGGATCTTCCCAACCTAGGGATCGAACCCAGGTCTCCTGCATTGCAGGTGGATTCTTTACCAACTGAGACACAACGTAAGCCTTTGATGTCACATAGTTCCAGGCAATTTTGTGTTTCCTTGAGAACCTCCATTCTTTCCAGCTCTGCTAACTGTATGCATGTTCTTTATACTCTAATGGGACCACTTTTCTTTAGCCCCTTGATTACTTATTTCTCCCTAAAGTGGGCTATTTCTGTATGTTTTATCATATCACTTGCAACACTATAATTGTAGTTGCATGTTTATATTTCTTTCTCCCTATGGCACTGTGAACTCCTTGGAGAGAGAAACTGTGTCTTATTCTTCTATGTATCTCCAGTTTTAAGATAATTCCTGACACATTGTGGTTCCCAATAGATGATGAATAAATGAACTGTCAAAATGAATAAGGTGAATATTTTCTAGGAAGTATTTAGAAAATATGTATGTTAGTGAAGAATCCAAAGAGAAAATTGGATCTCAAATGCTTTTGAACTAATCAGAGTCCTGTTGGGAAATAAAAGCTATGCTGACTATTGTATGGAAATAAAATTATTATCCAAATATTGAAAAGGATAAAGAGAAAACTGTAAGGTATCACAGTGGCAGCAGCCCCAGGAAGCAGCTACCACTCCTAAGGCTGCAGAAACAAAGAAGAGGAGCTGAAGGTATTAAACCTGAGCAGCATGGAGGTGGAGTAATCCTGTGAAGTCAGACTCAGAACTCTGAGGATAGGGTTTGTTGGAGCTGCTGCTGGAGCCTCTGAGTTGGAGGAGGGTCCACTGGACTTGGGTTACAAACCTCTGAGTCAGAGGGTGCCAGGCTGGAGCTAGTGCATGTGAGTGGGACACAATTACAGCTTGTTTTGTGAGATTTGAAAATAGTGAAACGTTGATTCGACCGTTGTGAAAATATTGAAACATGGATTCGATTGTTGCTTCTTCAAAGGACTGTTACTGAGGAGTAAAGAGAAGAGATGGAGGGTGTGGATTTCCAGCCGAGCTATTCAAAATTCTAAAAGATGATGCTGTCAAAGTTCAGTACTCAATATGCAGCAAACTTGGAAAACTCAGCAATAGCCACCAGGGACTGAAAAGGATCATATTTCATTCTAATTCCAAAGAAGAGCCATCCAAAAAATGCTCAGACTACCATACAATCGTGCTCATTTCATGTGATAGCAAGGTAATGCTCAAAATCCTTCAAGCTAGGTTTCAGCACTACGTGAACCAAGAACTTCCAGATGTGCAAGATAGACTTAGAAAAGATAGAGGAACCAATTTGTTCTCACAAATTGCCAACTTTCATTGGATTGTAGAAAAAGCAAGAGAATTCCAGAAAAGCATTTTACTTCTGCTTCACTGACTACACTAAAACCTTTAACTGTGTGGATCACATCAAACTGTGGAAAATTCTTAAAGAGATGGGAATAGCAGGCCACCTTACTTGCCTCTTGAGAAACCTGTATGCAGGTCAAGAAGCAACAGTTAGAACTGGACACGGAACAACAGATTATTTCCAAATTGGGAAAGGAGTATGCCAAGGCTGTATATTGCACTATATTTTACTTTTATGTGGATTACATCGTGTGAAATGGCATGCTGGAGGAATTACAAGCTGGAATCAAGATTGCTGGCAGAAATATCAATAACTTCTGATATGCAGACAGTACTACTCTAATGGCAGAAAGTGAAGAGGAAATAAAAGAGTCTCTTGATGAAGATGAAAGAGGAGAGAGAAAACACTGACTTAAAATTCAGCATTCAAAAAACTAAGATCATGGTATCTGGTCCCATTACTTCATGGCAAAATAGATGGGGAAGAAATGGAAACAGTGGCAGATTTTATTTTCTTGGGCTCCAAAATAACTATGGATGGTGACTGCAGCCATGAAATTAAGAGATACTTGCTCCTTGGAAGAAAAACAATGATAAACCTAGACAGTATATTAAAAAGCAGAGACATCACTTTGCCAACAAAGGTCCATATGTCAAAACTATGGTTTTTACAGTAGTCATGTATGGCCATGAGACTTGGACCTTAAAGAAGACTGAGTGCTTTTGAAATGCAGTACTGAAGAAGATTCTTGAGAGTCCCTTGGACTTCAAGGAGATCAAACCAGTCAATCCTAAAGGAAATCAACCCTGAACATTCATTGGAAGGACTGATGCTACGCTGAAACTCCGATACTTTGGCCACCTGATGTGAAGAGTGGACTCATTGAAAAAGACCCTGATGCTAGGAAAGATTGAGGGCAGGAGGAGAACGGGGTAACATAGGATGAAATGGCTTGATGGCATCATCAACTTAATGGGCATGAATTTGAGCCAACTTCAAGATATAGTGAAGGACAGGAAAGCCTGGTGTGCTGCAGCCCATGGTGTCACCAAGAGTTGGAAACAACTTAGCAACTAAATAACAACAAAAAAGAGAAGATGAGGTAATGCTGCCATCAGGGGAGGAGAAGGAAGGAGAGGCCCTATTTGCTTGTTCCAGCTTTAGAGTCTCCCTCTAGAACCTCTTTTTGAAAGAACCAAAGTTGGGATCAGTTGGCAAAGAAGAAATAAAACTGGCAGAGTCCCAGTCCCAATATGAAAATGCTGAGTATGCAAGTGAGTCTAAAGCTGAGAAAAGATATCTCGCATTAAAATCTTGAAAAGATAGTGAGAAAAACTGAGATGAAGAAAGTAAGTAATTTACATGGAGTAACAGACAAGCAAAGATACAACTGAAGCAAAGACTGACTGATGCTGCTTTAAACATTTTATTGCATTTAATTCTCACAAATTCCTCTATAATAAATATTATTAGGTGAAGAAACTGAGGATGAGAGATGCTTCTCCAGCATCATTATGTTAATAGATGATGGGAGTCTGAATTTGAGTTGAAGTCTCTCTTATTCCAAAATTTACACTCTTGATGCTAAATGTGTGTCTTTAGGAGCAAGATGTAGGCTTCTTGCCTAAGGATTAAACCTGGCTTTTCTCCCACATGACTTAGAGAAGTCAGAGTGTAATAGGGGAGAACAAATCTGACTCTGTATTGAAAGTTTATTTTATTTTAACCATTGTGTTCTATTGCTTTTGCTACAAGTAAAGATAGTTGCCTATAGCCTGGAATATATAGGATAGCCCATTCTCAAGGATCTCACCTTTAAGAGTATAACACTTTTCCATTCATACAGAGATAAAAAGTTGCAGAACAGAGAATAACATTTGTCTTTTTGAAAGTTTACAGGAACACCTTGATTCAAACACCAGACAGCAGCAAGAACAAAAGATTTCAATGATAGCAAAAACAAGGACACCAAGGAGTTTGCAACAACAAACCACATCCACTCTCCTTTTAGTGTAAAAGAAGCCTGTATTCCAACTTGAGTTCTTTGGGATACTAGTCCACTGTCTCCTCAGTCTGCTGTCTTTCTGAATAAAATTGCTATTTCTTGCCACAACAACTCTCTCTTGATTCATTAACCTGTCATGTGGCAAGCAGTAAGAGTTTGGACTCGATAACAAGGTGAATGAGTGTAGGCTTCTTCCACCAGCTACTAATATGAAAGAATTACACTAGCACCAAAATGTAATTGAGATTATACATCAGCACCTTGCAACTTGAGAGAAGTGGAATTTGAAGTTTGATATATTTTCTCTGAACAGTTTTAAGAAGCTTTATGATCTGTTTATTTAATACTAAGTGCTACTGACACGATCATTGGCACCTATTCTATTCTCTTAACATTCTATGGGTACTATTAATATAGCATTCATCTCACTATAAGCTTTCTACCTATTACAGTCTTCTGTCTTTAGTATTGCCTGAGTTATTCTACTAGGACAGAAATTGTCATTCATACCTTATTTCTAATACGTAACTCAATTCCTTACACATAGGAAATCAATTACTGTTTGTTAAGTAAGTCCACAAAACCACTATAATGTCATCATACAGTCTACTACAAAACACATATGAAATGCTTTGTGAACATCAGATAGCTATTATAGTGGAGGTAAGCAAACTAAAATGTAATCAGATGTATTGCCTAGTTTTGTACATGGTTGCATTAGAACATAGGTTAATCTGCTCATTCATTTACATACTGGTTATAGGTATTTTGCATTACAGTAGTGAATTAAGAAGCAGCTAAAAAGGTAATTCCTAAGAAGGGTAGTACTAAAAACTGTGCTACCCATTGGACAACTGCACTCATCTCCCATGCTAGTAAGGACATGCTTAAAATCTTGCACGCTAACTTCAACATTATGTGAATGAAGAACTACCAGATGCCCAAGTTGGATTTAGAAAAGGAAGAGGAACAAGAGATCAAATTGCCATTATTCACTGGATCATGGAGAAAGCTAGGGGATTAAAAAAAAAATGTACCTCTGTTTCATTGATTATGTCAAAGCCTTTGGCAGTGTGGATCATAATAAACTGTGGTGAGCTCTTAAAGAGATAGGAATGCCAGATCACCTCACCTACCTCCTGAGAAAACTGTATGCAGGTCAATAAACAACAGTTAGAATCCTGTATGGAATAGCTGATTGCTTCACGATTGAGAAAGTCGTACGACAGAGCTGCCTGCTGTCATCCTGTTTGTTTAAACTTAACCCTGAGCACATCATGAGAAATGCTGGGCTGGATGAGTTACAAATGAATCAAGATAGGTGGGAGAAACATCAACAACCTCAGAATGCAGATGATACCACTCTAATGTCAGAAAGTGAAAAGGAGCTAAAGAGCCTCTGGATGAAGGTAAAGAAGGAGAGTGAAAGAGCTGGCATTAAAAAAAAAAAAAAAAAAAACAAAACAACTAAGATCATGGCATCCAACCCTATTACTTCATGGCAAAAGAGGGGGAAAAGGTGGAAGTCATGACAGATTGCCTCTTCTTGGTTCTAAAATAATTGCAGATGGTGACTGCAGCCATGAAATCAGAAGACATTTGCTTCTTGGCAGGAGAGTTAGGATAAGCCTAGAGTGTGCTGAAGAACAGACACATTGCTCTGCTGACAAAGATTCATATAGTCAAAGCTATGCACTTCCCAGTGGTCACATACGGCTGTGAGAGCTGGACCATAATGAAGGCCAAACTCCAAAGGATTGATGCCTTTGAACTATGGTACTGAGGAAGACTCCTGAGGGTTCCCTGGACAGCAAGATCAAACCAGTCAATCTCAAGGGAAATCAACCCCGAATACTCATTGGAAGGACTGATGTTGAAGTTGAAACTCTAGTATTTTGGTCATCTGACACAAATAGCTGACTTATGGGAAAGATTGAAGGCAGAAGGAAAAGAGGCTATCAGAGGATGAGATGGCTGGATGGCATCACTGATGTAATGGGCATGAACTAGGGCAAACTTTGGGAGTTAGTGAAGGACAGGGAGGCCTGGTGTGCTGCAGTCCATGGGGTCACAAAGAGTCAGACACGACTGGGTGACTAAACAACAAAGAGACAATAAAGATCATAAAGCTGGACATGTTTCCTTCGTGACTCCTCATAGAACAGTCTGTCCACACTTGTTGTGGTGGTGATGGTGGTGTAGTCACCAAGTCATGTCCGACTCTTGAGACCCCATGGACTGTAGCCCACCAGGCTCATCTGTCCATGGGATTTCCCAGGCAAGAATATTGGAGTGGGTTGCCATTTCTACCTTTGTATTAGATGCTAATTGTTTAGGAGAAATACATTTGGTAGTTTTATTTTTGGATGCCAAAAAAGGGAAAAACTGAGACTAAGGATATTCTACAATATCCAAGCAAAAAGTAATGATAACTTATATCCACCCAATCTGAATAAAAAGAAATACACTTTTATTCAGTTAACAAATATTTATTCAGTATCTACAATGTTTTTTATTACTATTCCAGGCACTTAATAAGTTTATTCACTAAATGTTTATTGATCTATTATGTTCAAACACCATTTCTGTTCTTTTAGAGCTTATGTTCAGACCAGTGAAGGAAGACTAACACTTGAAGGGAGAATTACCAAAATTAGATGACAGATTGGATATAGTGATTGCTAACCTTAAATTAAAAGTTATTTTACCAGCATAGGTGGGTTTATTTGGTAGTGGTCAAGGACTGCAATTTGGAAAAAGCAAACCAGGGAAAAACCATAGGCTAAGTCCAGCAAACAAAGGAAAAGAATGCTATTTTATAGAGAGAAAGGAAGAAGTTGGAAGGTGTGGTTTTGAATGAAAGTCCAGTGGAGAAAAGTAATTCAGGGTAATCATAGTTTCTCAGTTGGGTTACTGGGATACTCAACTTCTCATAGGAGATACAGTGTGAATCATTTCCAGTTGGCTCCTATGATTGATGATTCTTCTGTCAGAGTTTGGAACTGAAAAATCTATAATTGACCTCCAGTGATAATGCCTAAGAGCTCCTATTTCTGGTCTCCTGACTCCATTTTAGTGAGATTTCTCTTTATTAATTTTCACAGGATTTAAGGACCAAAGAGTTTTATATATTACTATCATAGCATGTAACATGCTGAGCTGTGTTGTATAACATGTATTTTAAATGACTATCTCTTATTTGGTTATACTCTCCCTGAGGGCAATTCACTTGCAGATTTTATTTGTCTTTAGAAATCCAAAATTGAGACTACACCTGACGAAAAATACTTACTGAGCTGAAATAAATGGTTGGGACTTGAGCAAAAATTATTCAGCTTAGAAAGGAAGAATATGAGATTGGAAGATGTTGTTTGAGTCAGTACTGTAGTAAATCCAAGTCAAAATGTCCCCTCTGCCCATGTGGAGAAGGGAAAGTAAGAACAAGTATCAAGGGCACAGCTCTCATTTTCTGAGTCCAGGATCAGCACTCTGACTTTACCATGTATTAACTCAGCAAAGAGCAGTCAGCACAAACTCTTACTTCTCAATGGATGAGAGGCTGATCTAAATTCTCATTAGCATAAAAGGTATAGTCTCTAAAGTGGCATTATTTAGAGAACATGGAATTATAAGGTATTGGCTACAACTTCCCTAATGTTGCCTCTGTCCTTACAACCCAGTCTGCTGGCCTTAGTAGTTTGCTGCCAAATCTTTAAAAGCTTTCCATTGCTTCTAAAAATGAAGAAAAGACACTGTCACTGAGAGTCACTTTTGAGAAATATTATTATTCACAGACTGTATGCACCTCCAAACTGAAATCAACATTATCACAACACACAACTTGTTGAAACCAAGACATTATTTTTTCATTTCAGTCGAGTTTTGCTGAATATCAATAAGGTAATGCCTATAGCAGTTTTTGTGCCAATTAGTATACATTTCTTCTGTTGGAATTCACACCACTTTTCTTAATTAATCCTGACCTTTCATCCTGCATTTTATAAGCTTCTTAAGAAGTTAGAAATAAATAATTCAGTCCACATATTTTCTGAAAAGAGACAAGCTGTTTTACTCCATCCTCAGAGAATAAATAAATAACTATTCAGATTAAGCTCATGGAAAATTGGATAAACAAATGCAAAAATCATATATCTTCTGCATGAAGCACAGAGATTGAGGCTTTCTGCTGCTGAAGGATGCCACAGATTTCCAGAGATTTGGAGAAGGACAGTGTTATGGGAGGTATTTTTTTGTTTTGCACACTGAGAACGACATCTACCTTTTAGGATTTTATACTTTAAAGTTCATAGTCAGTGTTTGAAATTTAAATCACATTCTTTCATATTTCCATGATGTTACCCTCCATATAGGGAATATAAAAGGCACATGTCACTAAATTCTTCAAAAATTTTCACTATATTACAAAAATATGTATCTTCTTCTGCATTATGATTGGATGATCTCTTAACAATATCCATATTTTTGAGTAGTGTAGCAAACATAAAGACCTTTTCTTATAACTCTCATGCATTTAAATATTCAGAGTTCTCCTATTGCCACTGAATGATTTTATCATATCTCACCTTCTCAGTCTTATCCCATAATATCTCCCTCTATAGTGTCTTCAAGGAAATATGTAAATTCTTGCTATTTACCAAGATACTACTTTTCCTAAAGCTATTCCCTCTGACAGAAATTTCTTTTACTGTGTAATCATTTCTCTCCAACCCCTTCCCCTCCACAAACCTCTCTCTGGTGAAAATGTATCCATTCTTTAGACCCCAGAAAGGTCTAAATCTTCAAGAAAGCCTGATATAATTCCTTCAGTTAGACATGTTTCCTTCTTCACCTGTAGGTAGATTTCTCATTGCATTTAACTTACACTATGTGTTAGTTGCTCAGCCAAGTCTGATTCTTTGCAACTCCAGGAACTATAGCCTACCAGGCTTTTCTGTCCATGGAATCCTTCAGGCAAGAATAGTGGAAAGAGGAGCCATTTCCTTCTCCAGGGGATCTTCCTGAGCCAGGGATCAAATCTGAGTCTCCTAATTTGCAGGTGGATTCTTTACCATCTGAGCCGCCAGGGAAGCCCAACTTACACAGTATAAATTCACACCGATTTATAAATTTTTCAGTTCAGTTCAGTTCAGTCACAGAGTCACCTCCAACTCTTTGAAACCCCATGGACTGCAGCACACCAGGGCTCCATGTCCATCATCAACTCCCAGAGGTTGCTCAACTCATGCCCTTCAAGTCAGTGATGCCATAGAACCATCCCATCCTCTGTCGTCCCCTTCTCCCCCTGCCTTCAATCTTTGGCAGCAAAAGGGTCTTTTCCAAAAGGTCGATTCTTTGCATCAGGTGGCCAAAGTATGGGAGCTTCAGCTTCAGCATCAGTCCTTCCAATGACTGTTCAGGACTGATTTTCTTTAGGAAGGACAAGTTAGATCTCCAGAAAATCCAAGGGATTCTCAAGAGTCTTCTCCAACACCACAGTTCAAAAGCATCAATTCTTTGGTGGTCAGCTTTCTTTATAGTCCAAATCTCACATCCATACACGACTACTGGAAAAAACAGCTTCGATTAGACACAACTTTGTTGGCAAAGTAACGTCTCTATTTTTTTCTATATGCTGTCTAGGTTGGTCATAGAATTTCTTTCATGGAGCAAGCATCTTTTAATTTTTGGCTGTAGTCACCATCTGCAGTAATTTTGGAGACCAAGAAAATAAAGTCTGCCACTGTTTCCCCACCTATTTGCCATGAAGTGATGGGGCCAGATGAAATGATCTTAGTTTTTTGAATGTTAAGTTTTAAGCCAGCTTTTTCACTCTCCTCTTTCACTTTCATCAAGAGGCTCTTTAGTTCTTCTTTGCTATCTGCCATAATAGTGGTGTCATCTGCATATCTGAAATTATTGATATTTTTCCTGGCAATCTTGATTTCAGCTTATGCTTCACCCAGCCTGGCATTTCTCATAATGTACTCTGCAAATAAGTTAAATACTTGCATATAAGGTATAAAAATTTTATGCATATATAATCTATTTAATATCTACCTTATGAAGTATTTCCTTAAAAGTGATTTCAAAAACTGGAGTATATTTCCACAGTTGTTAGAAAATTAATTGTCACAATAGATGAGTTTAGCAAAAGTTGTTTTCATGATAAATAAATATATCTTGCTGTTAGGCAAAAGCTTGCTAAAAAGCAGTAAGAGTTTTTATTTATCTAAGAATTGGTTCTTTAACACTTTAGATAAATCTTGGTCAAGAAACCCCTTTAAATAATATTTTTAAATACATTAAATTAAGATAATACATTTCTGATGAGTTAAAAATAATAGGGTTACTGATGTTTTGCTTATATAATTTTACTGAAATAATATAAAATGTTGTGAGCTAAAGATGGTTAAAATTATCCAATCTATTGTGGTTATGAAAGTTATTAAATGGCTTGTCCAATATTGCTTGTGTCAGGAGTTGAGTAACAACTAGAATCTTGACCTTTTGGCTTCTCATTTAATTTGAAACAACCATCAGCCAACCATCTTGTCAAAGAAATTTATTTTGAATGCTAAATCTGAGGAGGGATGAGAAAAAAAAAAAATTGGAAAATATATATACTGACTATGTAGGAGAACATTTTCTCATGTACTAAAATTTATATTCCCACATCAAACTTGTTACTCACTGTATTTTCCCTGTGCACTCATAATATATGAAGATCTCATTCTCATTACATATGGCTACACAGTTTATTTAATAATGTTTTTGATGTTCTATGACTACTGAGCTTTATTAGCTCATCAATTTCTTTAGATTTTTCCCTCCAACTCTTACCTTTTAGTTCAGTTCAGTTCAGACGTGTCTGACTCTTTGCGCCTCCATGGACTGCAGCATGCCAGGCCTCTGTGTCCATCACCAACTCCCGGGATTTACTCAAATTCATGTCCATTGAGTAGGTGATGCCATGAAACCATCTCATCCTCTGTCGTCTCCTTCTCCTCCCGCCTTCAATCTTTCCCAGCATCAGGGTCTTTTCTAATGAGTCAGTTCTTCACATCAGGTGACCAAAGTATTGGAGCTTCAGCTTCAGCATCAGCTCTTCTAATGAATATTCAGGACTGATTTACTTTAGGATAGACTTGGATCTCCTTGGAGTCCAAAGGACTCTCAGAGTCTTATCCAACACCACAGTTCAAAAGCATCAATTCCTCAGTGCTCATCTTTCTTTATAGTCCAACTCTCACATCCATACATAACTACTGGAAAAAACATAGCTTAGACTACATGGACCTTTGTTGGCAAAGTAATGCCTCTGCTTTTTAACATGCTATCTAGGTTGGTCATAACTTCTTTGAAGGAGTAAATGTCTATCAATTTCATGGCTGCAGTCACCATCTGCAGTGATTTTGGAGCCCAAAAAAATAAAGTCTGTCATGGTTTCCACTGTTTCTCATCTATTTTCCATGAAGTGATGGGAACAGATGCCATGATCTTAGTTTTCTAAATGCTGAGTTATAAGCCAACTTTTTCACTCTCCTCTTTTACTTTCATCAAGAGGCTCTTTAGTTCTTCTTTGCTTTCTGCCATAAGGGTGGTGTAATCTGCTTATTTGAGGTTATTGATATATCTCCTAGCAATCTTAATTCCAGCTTGTGCTTTCTCCAGTCCAGAGTTTCTCATGATGTACTCTGCATATAAGTTAAATAAGCAGGGTGGCAATAAACAGCCTTGATGTACTCCTTTCCCAATTTGGAACCAGTCTGTCTTTCCAAGTCAAGTTCTAACTGTTGCTTCTTGACCTGCATACAGATTTCTCAGGAGGCAGATCAGGTGGCATGGTATTCCCATCTCTTTAACAATTTTGCACAGTTTGTTGTGATCCACACAATCAAAGGTTTTGGCATAGTCAATAAAGCAGATATAGATGTTTTTCTGGAACTCTCTTGCTTTTCCAGTGATTCAGTGGAAGTTGGCTATTTGATCTCTGGTTCCTCTGCCTTGTCTAAATCCAGCTTGAACATCTGGAAGTTCATGGTTCACATACTGTTGAAGCCTGGCATGGAGAATTTGCTAACGTGTGAGATGAGTGCAATTGTGTGGTAGTTTGAGCATTCTTTGGCATTGCCTTTCTTTGGGATTGGAATGAAAACTGACCTTTTCTAGTCCTGTTGCCATTGCTGAGTTTCCCAAATTTGCTGGCATATTGAGTGCAGCACTTTCATAGCATCATCTTTTATGATATGAAATAGCTCCAGTGAAATTCTATCAGCTCCACTAGCTTTGTTCATAGTGATGCTTTCTAAGGCCCACTTGACTTAACATTCCAGGATGCCTGGCTCTAGTTGAGTGATCACACCATTGTGATTCTCTGGGTGATGAAGATCTTTATTGTATACTTCTTCTGTGTATTCTTGCAACCTTTTAATATTTTCTTATTCTGTTAATCCATACCATTTCTTTTCTTTATTGTGCCCATCTTTGCAAAGAAGTTCCCTTGGTGTGTATAATTTTCTTATATAGATCTCTAGTCTGTCCATTCTATTGTTTTCCTCTGTTTCTTTGCAGTGATCACTGAGAAAGGCTTTCTTATCTCTCTTTGCTATTTTTTGGAACTCTGAATTCAAATGGGTATATCTTTCCTTTTTCCCTTTGCCTTTTGCTTCTCTTCTTTTCACAGCTATTTGTAAGGCCTCTTCGGACAACCATTTTACCTTTTTGTATTTCTTTTTCTTGGGGGTGGTCTTGATCATTGCTGCTTGTACAATGTACAATAGTGAGCACAATGAATGTTCTGTATAACTGTCAGATGTCCTAACCTCTGTCAATAGTTCTTCAGGTACTCTGCCTTTCAGATCTAATCCCTTGAATCTATTTTCACTTCCAACTTATAATCCTAAGGGATTTGATTTACATCATACCTGAATGGCCTAGAGGTTTTCCCTAATTTCTTCAATTTTAGGCTGAATTTAGCAATAAGTTGTTCATGATCTGAGTCACTGTCATCTCCCGGTGGTGTTTTTGCTGATGGTATAGAGCTTCTCCATCTTTTGCTCACAGTATAGAGCTTATCCATCACCAAGGAAAGATGGGCTTTTCATTATAGGGTACTGGAATGCAAAAGTAGGAACTCAAGAAATACCTGGAGTAACAGGCAAATTTGGCCTTGGAATACAGAATGAAGCAGGCCAAAGGCTAATAGAGTTTTGCAAAGAGAACGCACTGGTCATAGCCAACACCCTCTTCCAACAACACAGGAGAAGACTGTACACATGGATATCACCAGCTAGTGAATAGTGAAATCAGTTTGGTTACCTATTAGTACTTTTTTGTAATTTTGTTTGATTCAACAATATTTGTTTTCATTAGCAAGATGATTTTAGAATACATTTGTGTCTTTCCTCTGTCATTTATTAAGACTTAAGAAAATAATGTTTTCCTTTACAGTATTTTCTTGTACTTTATTTGCTATTAATGAAAATAGTCTTATTAATAATTTAAAATCATATTTAAATTTTCCAGACTATATCATGATGTTACTATGTTTTAGAAAGATATTGGCTTCTCTTTTCTCAAAATAATTTCATAGAAAAATGACTTAAAATAGATGTTACTTACCCTTTGACTTACCTTAAAAGATGATGTATCTGAACCTGTGACCTGAAAATTGTTTGAAAATTTTCTATTCTATTTTCTGAGCTCTATTTTAATTTTTGATCAGGATTATGATATTATCATTGATAATGTCATTATTGCCAGCTATTCTCATCAAAATTTTTAAAGCAAAGGCACTTGTTTCAAAGTCTACCTATATCATAAATCACTACAGTCTCATCTAAAGAGATTATATGGTGATCTCTGGATCGAAGAAATTGGTACATGTCAGAGCTCTGAATGAAACTATTTGAATAAGAGAAAGACTTTGGCCTAATTCATGTGGACCTACTATTACATCTAAGTTGTAAAGTCATGGTCACAGAGTGTTTAGTTTAATACTTCATCAGTCTGAGGTGCTTGACAGAACACCTATGGATAATAAGTTACTTTGTCCTATGCTTAGGACTGATCAACTCTGACTGATATTGATTTCAACATTGTACACCCTCTGAGGTACTATGTTAGCTTTCATTTGGGGAAAAAAAAAATGAAGTCTATATAACCTCCTTCATTCAACATTTTTTTGTTAGTTTAATCATCTGGTTTCTATCTTCATAATACCTTTAGAATGTTGGTTCTCAAGAGGAAAGTTCTGCTGCTTAGGAACAATTTGGACATCTCTAGAAGACTCTGTGTTGTCACAATAATTGGAAAGCTTCACAAACACTTACTAGGGAGGGAACATGAATGTGAACGTGAAGTCGCTTAGTCGTGTCCGACTCTTTGCGACCCCATGGATTGTAGCCTACCAAGCTCCTCTGTCCATGGGATTTTCCAGGCAGTAGTACTGGAGTGGATTGCCATTTCCTTCTCCAAGGGATCTTCCCAACCCAGGGATGGAACCCGGGTCTCCTGCATCATGGACAGACGCTTTACCATCTGAGCCATCAGGGAAGTCAGGGATGCAAGATCCCATTTAATGTAAGAGATAATGAACACAATGAATGTTCTGTATAACTGTCAGATGTCCTAATGGTCATTCAGTTAGTTTAAAAACTGCTACAGCATTTATCTGAGCCCAGAATCTAACTTGTTTTTACATATAAATCTAGATATGTTTGCTGATTTTTTTAAGGTACCTAGTGCACTTTCTAGATACTTAAGGACTTTGAAAATCAAGGGAAGAGTATATTTTATTTATATAATTGGAAATTTATGCAATAATTTTTGATATTTTGGAAAATATTTCACCGGAAACAATGCACTGAAATTCAGACCACTAGTGCCCATAACTTTATTTGCCTTTGCTTATAGCTGACATCTGAATCGCCAGCTTTTATATCTGATGAAGGCATCAACTAGTTGGTATAGTCATTTCCAAGCATTCAGACATAAAAATATATCTTATTAGAATACATAAGTAATATGAAAGATAAAATAAAGGAAATCACCCAAATAAAACATCAGACACAAAGACAAAGGGATTCAAAATTTTTTTTGTAACATATAATGTCTCTGCTGCTGCTACTAAGTCGCTTCAGTCGTGTCCGACTCTGTGCAACCCCATAGACAGCAGCCCACCAGGCTCTGCCATCCCTGGGATTCTGCAGGCAAGAACACTGGAGTGGGTTGCCATTTCTTTCTCCAATGCATGAAAGTGAAAAGTGAAAGTCAAGTCATTCAGTCGTGTTTGACTTTTTGCGACCCCATGGACTGCAGCCCACCAGGCTCCTCCATCCATGGGATTTTCCAGGCAAGAGTACTGGAGTGGGTTGCCAGTGCCTTCTCCAATGATGGCTCTGAGATAATATCAAACATGCCAACACTGTCCAATTGCATTATAGGGTTTTGAGAGAAGAGAGATAAAAATATATAAACAATGGATTTGAAAAAAGGAAGACTAAAAACCTTTCAAATCTAAAGAAGGAAACAAATATATAGGTACAGAAAGCCCAAACAAAATGAACCTAAACAGATTCACATCAAGAACATATCATAATTGAAATTCTAGAAGTTAAAGAGAAAATTATAAAAACGAAAAGAGAAAAACAAAGAATCATATACAAGAGAATTTCCATAAGACTATCAGCTGACTTCTCTGCAGAAAATTTACAGGTCAAAGAGAATGAAATAAAATATTCAAAGGGCTAAAAAGTGTAAAATCTTCAACCTGGGAATCTCCACCCAACAACATTATCATTTAGACTAGAAGGAGAGACAGAACTTCTCAGACAAGCAAAAACTAAAAGAATTTAGCAACACAAACCCCACCCTAAAGGGAATGTTGAGGGGTCTTATCTAAATCCAAAGAAGGCAAAGAATCTCTATGAAAAATCCCAATAGGAAAGGCAAATATATAGTAAGGACTGAAGATCATTTAAATAAACCAATGGCATAGATTAAAAGGCAAAGTTTTAAAACTGGGGAAAAGGTTCTTCCTCAAGAAACAAGAAAAATATCAAACAACCTAATCTAACACCTAAAAGAATTATGAAAAAAAAATTCTAGAAATGCATCCATTTCTTCTAGGTCAGTAAAAGGAAGAAAATAATAAATATCAGAAAAGAAATAAAGATGAAAAGAAAAGCAATCAGAGATCAGATCAGTCGCTCAGTCGTGTCCGACTCTTTGTGACCCTATGAATCGCAGCACGCCAGGCCTCCCTGTCCAACACCAACTCCTGGAGTTCACTCAAACTCATGTCCATCGAGTCAGTGATCCATCCAGCCATCTCATCCTCTGTCGTCCCCTTCTCCTCCTGCCCCCAATCCCTCCCAGAATCAGAGTCTTTTCCAATGAGTCAACTCTTTGCATGAGGTGGCCAAAGTACTGGAGTTTCAGCTTTAGCATCATTCCTTCCAAAGAAATCCCAGGGTTGATCTCTTTCAGAATAGACTGGTTGGATCTCCTTGCAGTCCAAGGGACGCTCAAGAGTCTTATCCAACACTACAGTTCAAAAGCATCAATTCTTTGGGGCTCAGCCTTCTTCACAGCCCAACTCTCACATCCATACATGACCACAGGAAAAACCATAGCCTTGACTAGATGGACCTTTGTTGGCAAAGTAATGTCTCTGCTTTTGAATATGTTATCTAGGTTGGTCATAACTTTCCTTCCAAGGAGTAAGCGTCTTTTAATTTCACAGCTGCAGTCACCATCTGAAGTGATTTTGGAGCCCCCAAAATAAAGTCTGACACTGTTTCCACTGTTTCCCCATCTATTTTCCATGAAGTGATGGGACCAGATGCCATGATCTTCGTTTTCTGAATGTTGAGCTTTAAGCCAGCTTTTTCACTCTCCACTTTCACTTTCGTCAAGAGGCTTTTTAGTTCCTCTTCACTTTCTGCCATAAGGGTGGTATCATCTGCATATCTGATGTTATTGATATTTCTCCCGGCAATCTTGATTGCAGCTTGTGTTTCTTCCAGTCAAGCGTTTCTCATGATGTACTCTGCATATAAGTTAAATAAACAGGATGACAATATACATTCCTATTTGGAACCAGTCTGTTGTTTCATGTCCAGTTCTAACTGTTGCTTCCTGACCTGCATACAAATTTCTCAAGAGGCAGGTCAGGTGGTCTGGTATTCCCATCTCTTTCAGAATTTCCCACAGTTTATTGTGACCCACACAGTCAAAGGCTTTGGCATAGTCAATAAGGCAGAAATAGATGTTTTTTCTGGAACTCTCTTGCTTTTTCGATGGTCCAGCGGATGTCGGCAATTTGATCTCTGGTTCCTCTGCCTTTTCTAAAACCAGCTTGAACATCTGGAAGTTCACAGTTCACTTATTGCTAAAGCCTGGCTTGGAGAATTTTAAACCAAGAGCTATTTTTTTTTTTTAAATGATAAACAAAATTGATAAACTTTAGCCATGTTCACTGTGAAGGGACCCAATAAGCAAAATAAGAAGTGAAAGAGGAGAAATATAAATTATACCACAGAGATACAAAAAAATAAAAAAACAAACCCAGAAGGGGATACTATAAGCAGTTATATGATGACAAATTGGACAACTTAGAAGAAATGGATGAATTTCTAGAAACAGTGTCTGCAAAGACTGTGTCAAGAAGGTACAGACAATTTGAAGAGATTGATCACTAGAAATGAAATGAAATTCATAATTCACAACTCCTAGCAAATAAAAGTCCAGAACCAGATGATTTCATGGTGTTTTATATTATCAAACATATAAATAAATAATATCTATCCTTCTCAGACTAATCCACAAAATTGAAGTGGAGGGAATACTTCCAAATTTATTCTATAAGTCCACCATCACCCTGATATCAAAAGCATATAAGAACAATTCAAAAATAAAATTACTGGCTAGTATCTCTGATAAATATCAATGCAGAAATCTTCAGTAAAGTATTAGAAAATTGAATCTAATAATACACAAAAAGTTCATGCACCATGATCAAGTTGGATTTATTTTAGGGTCACCAGGATGGTTTGATATTCACAAATCAATCAGAATGATATATCACATTAACAAAAGTAAATATGAAAATCACATGTTTCTTTTGTAAATGATTATGTGAAAAAAAGTGAAAAATTTAAAAATCCATTCATGATAAAAAATATCACCAAAGTGGCTATAGAGGGAACACATCTCAACAATATAAAGACCATACAGTAATAATAAAATATCAGAAGGAGAAAGTAAAAAATAATTACATTTAATATTGCATCAACAAATAAAATACCTAGGAATAAATTTAATCAAGGAGGTGAAAGATCTATATATACTCTGAAAGCTAAAATATTGAAGAAGGAAATTAAAGATGATACAAAGGAATGGAAAAATTCCTTTACTGAAAGAATTAATTTTGTTAAAATGGCCATATTACCTAAAGCTATCTACAGATTCAGTGCTATTCTTATCAAATACCACAACATTTTCCACAGAACTAGAAACAATAATTCTAAAATTCCTATGAAAACACAAAAACCTTACTTGCCAAAAAAATTTTGTGAAAAAAAGAAAAAGTGAAAGCGTTAGTTGTTCACTCCTGTCCGACTCTTTGAGACCCCATGGACTGAGCCTGTCAGCCTCCTCCATCCATGAAATTCTCCAGGTAAGAATACTGGAGTGAATTGAGATTTCCTTCTTCAGGGAATCTTCCTGATTCAGAAAAAGAAAAAAAGCTGGAAGTATAACCCTCCCAGACTTCAGACTAATATTACAAAGCCATAGTAATAAAAAGAGCATGATATTGGTACAAAAACAGACAAATAGACCTGAGCAGAGAGCTCAGAAATAAGCCCACATACTCATTGTCAATCACTCTATGACAAAAGAGGTAAGGATATACAGTGGAGAAAAACAGTCTCTTCAACAAGTGGTGCTGGGAAAATTGGACAACTACAGATAAAACAATGAGATTATAATATTGCCCCACATATATAAAAATAAACTTCAAATGGTTTAAAGAACTAAATGTAAGATCTAAAACCGAAAAACTCCTAGAAGAGAACATAGATAGAACACTCCATTGCATAAATCCTACCAATATTTTCTTGGCTTGGTCTCCTAAGGCAAAATAAAGCAAAGCAAAGATAAACAACTGGGACCTAATTAAGCTTAAATGCTTTGGACAACAAAGGAAATGATCTACAAAAGAAAAGGATAACTTACAGAGTGGTAGAAAATAATTGGAAATGATGAGACTAACAATGGGTTAAAATACAAAATACACAAACAGCTCATACAACTCAATATCACACACACACAAATACACATATTGCAATAAAAAATGAGCAAAGACCTGAATAGATTTTCCTCCAAAGAGGACAAAATTAACAGGCACATGAAAAGATGGTCAACATGGCTAATCATTAGAGAAATGCAAATCAAAACAGAAATATCAGCTGGCACCTGTCAGAATCAGTTCAGTTCATTTGCTCAACCATGTCTGATTCTTTGGAACCCCATGGAGTGCAGCAGGCCATGTTCCCTGTCCACCACCAATTCCTGGAGCTTACTCAAACTCATGTCCCTCAAATTAGTGATGTCATCCAACCATCTATCCTCTGTCATCCTCTTCTCCTCCCACCTTCAATTTTTCCAGTAACAGGGTCTTTCCCAACGAGTCAGTTCTATGAATCAGGTGGCTAAAGTTTTGGAGTTTCAGCTTCAGTATCAGTCCTTCCAGTGGATTTTCAGGACTGATTTCCTTTTGGATGGACTAGTTGGATCTCCTTGCCATCCAAGGGCTTCTCAGAGCCTTCTCCAAAATCACAGTTTAAGCATCAATTCTTCAGCGCTTAGCTTTCTTTATACTTCAACTCTCATATCCATACATGACTACAGGAAAAAACCATAGCTTTGACCAAATGGACCTTTGTTGGCAAAGTAATGTCTCTACTTTTTAATATGCTGTCTAATGTTTCTGCTTTTTAATATGCTATCTTGGTTGGTCATAACTTTTCTTCCAAGGAGCAAGCATCTTTTAATTTCATGGCTGCAGTCACCATCTGCAGTAATTTTGGAGCCCCCCCCCCAAAAAAAAAATAGTCTGTAACTGTTTCCACTGTTTCCCCATCTATTTTCCATGAAGTGATGGGAATGGATGCCATGATCTTCACTTTCTGAATGTTGAGGTTTAAGTCAACTTTTTTACTCTCCTCTTTACTTTCATCAAGAGGCTCTTTAGTTCTTCTTCGCTTTCTGCCATAAGGGTGGTGTCATCTGCACATCTGAAGTTATTGATATTTCTCCTGGCAATCTTGATTCCAGCTTGTACTTCATCCAGCCCAGCATTTCTCATGATGTACTCTGCCTATAAGTTAAATAGCAGGGTGACAATATACAGTTTTGGCATACACCTTTCACGATTTGGAACCAATCTGTTGTTCCATGTCCAGTTCTAACTGTTGCTTCCTGACCTGCATACGGATTTCTCTGGAGGCAGAGAATTCAGGTGGTCTGATATTCTCATTTCTTTAACAATTTTTCACAGTTTGTTGTGATCCCCACAGTCAAAGCCTTTGGCATAGTCATTAAAGCAGAAGTAGATACTTTTCTGGAACTTTCTTGCTTTTTCAATGATACAGAGATTGTTGGCAATTTGATCTCTGAGTTTTTGGTCTTTTTTCAATCCAGCTTGAACTGGAAGTTCATGGTTCACGTATTGTTGAAGCCTGGCTTGGAGAATTTTTCAGCATTACATTACTAGTGTGTGAGATAAGTGCTACTGTGTGGTAGTTTGTGCATTGTTTGACATTATTTTTCTTTGGGATTGGAATGAAAACTGACCTTTTCCTGTCCTGTGGTCACTGCTGATTTTCCAAATTTGCTCGCATATTGATTGTGCACTTTCACAGTATCATCCTTTAGGATTTGAAATAGGTCAACTGGAATTCCATCACTTCTACTAGCTTAGTTCCTTGTAATGCTTCCTAAGGCCCACATGACTTCGCATTGCAGAATGTCTGGCTCTAGGAGACTGACAATATCATTGTCATATTGGAAGTGGTCAAGGAGGACATGGTAAGAGTGGACCTCAACATTAAAGAATCTTTGAACTAAAATGGACTGGAATTAGGAATTTCACTCATATGCACCCCAATGTGCTAGCAAAATAAAACTCAAAGTACACCAGGCCAGGCTTCAACAGTATGGGAACCATGAAATTCCAGATGTTCAAGCTGGATTTAGAAAAGGCAGAGGACTCAGAGATCAAATTGCCAACATCTGCAGGATCATTGAAAAAGCAAGAGAGTTCCATAAACATATCTACTTTTGTGTTATTGACTATGCCAAAGTCTTTGACTGTGGGGATCACAAAAACTGTGGAAAATTCTTAAAGAGATGAGAATGCCAGACCACCAGACCTGCCTCCTGAGAAATCTGTATGCAGGTCAAGAAGCAAAAGTTAAAACTGGACATGGAACAACAGACTGGTTCTAAATAGGGAAAGGTGTATGTTAAGGTTGTATATTGTCACCCTGTTTAATTAACTTATATGCAGAATACATCATGTGAAATGCCAGGCTGGATGAAGCAGAATCTGGAATCAAAGTTGCTGGAAGAAGTATCAATAACCTCAGATATGCAGATGACACCACCCTTATGGAAGAAAGTGAAGAGGAACTAAAGAGCCTCTTGATGAAAGTGAAAGAGGAGTGAAAAAGTTGGCTTATACTTCAACATTCAGAAAACTAAGATCATGGCACCCATTCCCACCACTTCATGGCAAATATATGGGGAAAAGATGCAAATGGTGAGAGACTTAATTTGGGGGGGGGGGCTCCAAAATCACTGCAGATGGTGATTGCAGCCATGAAATTAAAAGATGCTTGGTCCTTGGAAGAAAAGTTATGACCAACCAAGATAGCATATTAAAAAGCAGAAACATTTCTTTACCAACAAAGATCCATCTAGTCAAAGCTGTGGTTTTTCCAGTAGTCATGTGTGGATGTGCAATTTGAACTATAAAGAAAAGCTGAACGCTGAAGAATTGATGCTTTTGAACTGTGGTGTTGGCGAAGATGCTTGAGAGTCCCTTGGACAGCAGGGAGATCCAACCAGTCCATTCTAAAGGAAATCAGTCCTGAATATTCATTGGAAGAACTAATGCTGAAACTGAAACTCTAATACTTTGGCCACCTGGTGAGAAGAACTGATTCATTAGAAAGACCCTGATGCTGGGAAAAATTGAAGATGGGAGGAGAAGGGGATGACAGAGGATGAGTTGATTGGAATGCAGCACCGTCACGATAGACACGACTTTGAGTAGTATCTGGGAGTTGGCGATGGACAGGGAAGCCTGGCATCCTGCAGTCCATGAAGTCGCAGAGTCAGACATTTCTGATTGAGTGAATCAAACTGAACTGTTGCACCCTAATGCTCATAGCAGTTGAGGCTGAGACATATAAACAATCAAGACTGCCAATCAGCAGATACCTATCTTAAGATACACACACACAATAGAATAGTACTCAAACAGAAAAATAGTGAGAGACTGCCTGTTGTAACCATATGAATGGACTCATTATACTTAGTGAAATGTCAAAGAAAGAGCACTGTATGATATCACATATTTAAAATCTAAAATACAATACAAATGAATGTATATGCAAAACAGAAACAGAGCCATAGTTATAGAAAACAAACTTGGGTTTACCAAATGGGAGAGTGATAAGGTGGAGGGTCATTTAGCTGTATGGTATTAAGAAATACACTCTGAAGTAAGTTAAATGAAGTAAAGTCGCTCAGTCGTGTCGGACTCTTTGCGACCCCATGAAGCCTACCAGTCTCCTCCCTCCATGAGATTCTCCAGGCAAGAGTACTGGAGTGGATTGCCATTTCCTTCTACAGGGGATCTTCCTGACCTAGGAATCGAACTCGGGTCTCCCGCATTCCAGGCAGACGCTTTAACCTCTGAGCCACCTGCTGCTGCTGCTGCTGCTAAGTCGCTTCAGTCGTGTCCCACTTCCTGTGACCCCATAGACGGCAGCCCACCAGGTTCCCTCGTCCCGGGGATTCTCCAGGCAAAAACACTGGAGTGGGTTGCCATTTCCTTCTCCTGCTGCTGCTGCTGCTACTGCTGCTAAGTCGCTTCAGTCGTGTTCCACTCCCTGTAACCCCATAGACGGCAGCCCACCAGGTTCCCTCGTCCCTGGGATTCTCCAGGCAAAAACACTGGAGTGGGTTGCCATTTCCTTCTCCAATACATGAAAGTGAAAAGTGAAAGTGAAGTCGCTCAGTCATGTCCAACTCTGAGCGACCCCATGGACTGCAGCCCACCAGGCTCCTCCATCCATGGAATTTTCCAGGCAAGAATACTGGAGTGGGGTGCCATTGCCTTCTCCAGAAATACATTCTATGGAAAATTCTGAAAGAGATGGGAAAACCAGACCACCTGATCTGCCTCTTGAGAAATCTGTATGCAGGTCAGGAAGCAACAGTTAGAACGGATCATGGAACAACAGACTGGTTCCAAATAGGAAAAGGAGTACGTCAAGGCTGTATATTGTCACCATGTTTATTTAACTTATATGCAGAGTACATCACGAGAAATGCTGGACTGGAAGAAACACAAGTTGGAATCAAGATTGCCGGGAGAAATATCAATAACCTCAGATATGCAGATGACACGACTCTTATGGCAGAAAGTGAAGAGGAACTCAAAAGCCTCTTGATGAAAGTGAAAGTGGAGAGTGAAAAGGTTGGCTTAAAGCTCAACATTCAGAAAACGAAGATCATGGCATCTGGTCCCATCACTACGTGGGAAATAGATGGAGAAACAGTGGAAACAGTGTCAGACTTTATTTTTCTGGGCTCCAAAATCACTGTAGATGGTGACTGCAGCCATGAAATTAAAAGATGCTTACTCCTTGGAAGGAAAGTTATGACCAACCTAGATAACATATTCAAAAGCAGAGACATCACTTCGCCAACAAAGGTTCGCCTAGTCAAGGCTATGGTCTTTCCTGTGGTCATGTATGAATGTGAGAGCTGGACTGTGAAGAAGGCTGAGCACTGAAGAATTGATGCTTTTGAACTGTGGTGTTGGAGAAGACTCTTGAGAGTCCCTTGGACTGCAAGGAGATCCAACCAGTCCATTCTGAAGGAGATCAGCCCTGGGATTTCTTTGGAAGGAATGATGCTAAAGCTGAGACTCCAGTATTTTGGCCACCTCATGCAAAGAGTTGACTCATTGGAGAAGACTCTGATGCTGGGAGGGATTGGAGGCAGGAGGAGAAGGGGACGACAGAGGATGAGATGGCTGGATGGCATCACTGACTCGATGGATGTGAGTCTGAGTGACCTCTGAGAGCTGGTGATGGACATGGAGGCCTGGCGTGCTGCGACTCATGGGGTCGCAAAGAGTCGGACACGACTGAGCGACTGATCTGATCTGATCTGATACATAAAATAGATCAGCAATAAGGATAAACTTACAGTACAGGGAATTAAATCCATTATCTTGTAATAACTTAAAATGGAAGGTAATCTGCAAAAATACTGAGTCACTGTGCTATATACCTGAAACATGTTTAAATCAACTGTAATTCCATAAAAAAGAAATACATATTATTTAATTGTAAGTTGTTTTTCTCACTCCTCTCTATTGGAGTTAAGGCTGTATAGTGATTATGTTCGGAGAAGGCAATGGCACCCCACTCCAATACTCTTGCCTGGAAAATCCCATGGATGGAGGAGACTGGTGGGCTGCAGCCCATGGGGTCGCTAAGAGTCAGACACAACTGAGTGACTTCACTTTCACTTTTTCACTTTCATGCATTGGAGAAGGAAATGGCAACCCACTCTAGTTTTCTTGCCTGGAGAATCCCAGGGACTGGGGAGCCTGGTGGGCTGACGTTTATGGAGTCACGCAGAGTAGGACACGACTGAAGTGACTTAGCAGCAGTGATTATATTAGAGCTTACATGTGTTGCTATGTGATGGTATCTTAAGGATTGTATTCCTAGATGATAGAGGTAGTATTAGAACTGTTATTAAAGGTAACATTGGGTGTTACTAAGCTGTATGTCATTTCTTTCATCACAGTGCAATGACTTTAACAGAATGTGCTGCTGTTTAGTTGCTGGGTCATGTCAGATTCTCTTGGGACAGAGACCTCTGTCCAGGGGATTCCCGCAAGCAAGAATACTGGAGTGTGTTGCCATTTCCTACCCCAGGAGATCTGTAATTGAAACTGTGTCTCCTGGATTGGCAGGCAGGTTCTTTACCACTGAGTCACCTTTGACAAAATTTAGAACAGCGTTAAAGGATCTTGAAATCTTTCATTCTAATTTGTAGCTCATGCAACGTATTTGTAGTTCATGCAACATTCAAAAGCTAAAACAAAACAAAACAAAATAAGAAAAGACAAGAAAATCTTATTTGCTTGGAAAAGAAACTATTTCTTATGATTGAATTGAGTAACATTAACAGTTCATGGAAGCATTAGCTTAATTTAGAGGTCCTAAACCCAAGACCTACAAATTAACTCCTATTCTCTGTAAATTTTCATTTGGCCAACAATCATAGTTCAAAAACGTTGTAAATTTAATGCCTAGGTGAATACATACTTTAAGATGTACCAACTCAGCTGGCATATACCAAAGGAATAAAACAGCATGCCATCTGTTGTAACTTGTAAAAAATTGATTCCCACTGCGGTGGGCGGGGGGAGTAGGACATGTCTGAAGGGGTGATCAGTTGCCAAAATTTAGATATTAGGAGACTATATGTGAAGCATCCTGATTTCAGGCAGAGCATGAAAAAAATCTAGCCACACTGGATCTCTATTCCCCTGTGGCAACAATAATCTGGGCTGGAGAAGAGGCTTCCTCCTATAGATAGGCAGCAACTCTTCAGAGCATCTCAGTTCTTTATTGGCTTTCTCATTGGTTTTGATTCATTGATTTATATTATCCAACAAAACCTTATGTTTGCGACCTCTGGCTTAACTGGATATAAAACTACTCATATGTAGAAAAGTAAAATATCAAAGCAATCAGAAATGTGTAAAGTGCTATAAAATATCAGGGCATATTTTACTATAAGGTTATATGTTAATTATGAAAATAAATAACACATGATGAAAGGCGTGGTAGAGGGGTGCACAAAAGAAACAGAATTTACAGCCAGGGTCTTATAATCTGTTTTACACTTTTACTTATGGATGTTTATATGCAAATCAAATTTCCTTTTTGAACTTCCTTTTCTAATCTTTGAGCATGACAGTAAAACCTGACTTGATTATTATAAGGTTTCTGTTCACATCTCTTTGAGTCAATGTTTTTAATACTGTTTTGATGACCACCTTCCCAGCGCCACCTCACTCCAAAATTCTTGCCAAGAGAATCTCATGGAAAGGACAGAGGAGCCTGGTGGACTATGGTCCATGGGGTCCGAAAGAGTCCGACATGACTGAGCATCTGAGTATTCCCACTCTCTGCTTCTGTTACAGAAAATTCAAGTAACCCTTGGGCTACCGAAATCTATTTTGCCTACAAATAGTGAGGAGACAGTTATCCAGAAAATTATATTCCCCTTGAAGATGCCTAGTCATTGTCAGAGGCAGTGGACATAAGGAAGTTCAGATCCCTTACCTCGTTCAGTAGAGTTCTGAGGCATAATTCATACTCTGAAATGCCTATGCAGATGAGATTAAGGCTACCTTTTGATCAGCTGCTTTCATTTCCTTGAGAAATTTTCCTTATTTTATCTTTTGTATACAAAATCTCATCTCAGGGTCTGATTCTGGGGAAGCCCAGATAAAACACCTACTAACCAACCTCATAGGACTAGTATGAGATATAATGTGATGCATGAAATGGAACTTTAAAATAATATTATACAATGCTTTTATTAAAAATTTTGGTTGAGTTTTCAAAGCAAAATCACAATATTTCCCATGCCCAAAACTTAAAGAATTATTTAATAGGAAACATTATTAGAACAATCTATCCATATATTTTACATAATGAGAAAATCAGAAACCCAGTGGAATTCAAGAAGTGGCATTTTGATAACAGCTGCATTGCTTGAATAACCAGTTTGTTTGACCCTATGACACAACTAAGCAACTAAGCACACACACACACAGCAATGGTGAGAAATAATACAACATTATACTTTTCTTTCTGCTCTAATATGTAACTCAAATTTTGGATTCTTTTTTAGAGTAAAACAGGATCTTCATTCTTTGCAAAGTTATTTCTGAGCTACAAAAATTCTCTCTCAATGTTTTGCCCTATATTACTGTGCTTTTCTCTGTATTCTCCCATTTAATCTTGGCTGCCATGATCACAGAAAATTCGAGGACATTTGCTTTTTGTATTTGTAGTGGAAACTTTGGCAGCACATTGCTGCTGCTAAGTCTCTTCAGTCGTGTCTGACTCTGTGCGACCCCATGGACGGCAGCCCACCAGGCTCCCCCGTCCCTGGGATTCTCCAGGCAAGAACACTGGAGTGGGTTGCCATTTCTTTCTCCAATGCATGAAAGTGAAAAAGTGAAAGTGAAGTCGCTCAGTCGTGTCCGACTCTTAGGGACCCCATGGACTACAGCCTGCCAGGTTCCTCCATCCATGGGATTTTCCAGGCAAGAGTACTGGAGTGGGGTGCCATTGCCTTCTCTATTGGCAGCACACAGTAACAGCCAAATAGATACATTCTGTTATTTTGATCATGTATTCAACATGCCCAATATTATCTTCTTATGAAAATTTTGCTATTGCCCTATTGCAAACACTGTGTTTCATTACAATATTTGACTATCCTCAAAGTTAGAATCTATACTTTCATTGACAAAATCTGAGAACCAAACGCTTAGTTCTGCAGTAGGTGTGAATTTAAGCAGGCTGAAAAGAGACACATTAAGTCTAAACTAAACATTTGCAATTGTTCTGTTAATTTGATTGTTATGATGTTCAATCAGTATGTATTTAATGATTCAAAAACAAACAAAATGCAAGGCACATATTAAATGACTTTTTTAAAATCCATTAAATTAGTTACTTTTTTTAGAAACAAAATTTCAACATAAAAGATTAATTTGGTAAGTTTCCCATCCTCCATCTTATACAACAGGAAACAGCCTGGAAAGAAAAACTATGGCCATCAAGTTTAATATTTTTTGTATTAGTTCTACAAAGTGGTTGACAAATCAAAATATTTATTTTTAATGATTGTAGTCTCAAATTTCTTGTACTTATGTATAAAAAGACACTCCAAATTAGCCATCATTTGGAATACAAACTATATATCATAATAATTATTTATGGGAAGGATAATGTATACAACAGTTTGGGAGTCATATAGTTGATGACATGGGCACTTAACGAAATTTGAAAACTTATTGCAGAAACTATAACATTTATGTTCAATTTAAAGTTTACAATAAACTGAAGCATAATTTTATTATTAAAAAAACAATTTTTGTTCTTGTCAGTAGCTATGGCAATTTTAAATAATAATTGTATTTTTTTTAGCTTTAGGTTAGAGTATATGTAGAAATTCTAATTACATAAGATGCATATATATATAAGTATTTATTCCCTCAGAAAAAACAAAATATACAATAAGTTGCATGTATTAAGAGAAATGCCTCCTTCCCTCTGATGTAGGATGTAGTTCTGTGGTGAGGTACAATCTGTAAGCAGAGAAGTTAAATACAGTGCAGTAAGTGTTTTGGTTTATATTATGCTGTAGGAACCCATACAAGGGTAACTAATTCAGAGTAGGGAACTCAGAAAAGTCTTTCCAGAGCATGTACAGAAATCATCTACATGAAGATTTTATGTGAGAGGTTTTGAGGAAGCATGTGGGAAAGTCCAGGTTAGAGGAGGGGGTGGAGAGAAGTGGAAGGAAAGAGAGGGTGAAAGAAAAAGTAAATGCTGTAGAAATGGGAAGAAAACTCAATAGTACATGAGATTGTGTAAAGGAAGGAAGCAAATATGGGGTGATTCTGAGAGATAAATTACACTGGAAAGGAAAGCAGAAACCTAGGCAGATTTATCAGGTCAAGAGTTTACTCTTCATCTAAAAAGAGATGAGGAAAATGGAAAGCCTTTCAAAGTCTTTCAGTAAGAGAGTTTAAGGCTATGCTATACATATTAAAGAGTTCACAAGCTCACTCTGTTTATAATGAGTGAGAATGGATGATAACTGGGAGGCAGACAACACGGGAAGTAAAGGAAACAGTTTGAAGGCTTTTGTCATCAACCATGAGAGTAATAATTTCATGTATACCAAAGGAATGGCAGTGTGAATAGATGAGTTTGAGATATAAGTAAGAGGAAGATCAAGTGATGTCTTGACTATAAATGGTGATGATGAGCAAAGGAGGGGACATCAAAAAGACAGCAAGGTTTCTGATTGGGCAATCAGAACACAGAGAACATTTCTATTAGAAGCAGACATTAAAATGTCAGGTTTAGATTAAAGGTCAAACTTTTAAGTAAAATTTTTAATCAGAAAGGTTTTGATTTTTAGCTTTTTTCATGTTAACAACATATCTTCCTCTTAAGTATACTTAATTTCAGATTGGTCTATTGTCTTGGTAGCAGAATGTAGGCTGTGTTCAAGTCTTGGAATGAACTCTTGTAAACTACCTAACTTAGGGTAAATTACTAAACTCTGAGATAACATTTTAAAAAATCTGCTTACTTTTAAGAATACTGTCAAACTTGCTGAGCTGTTTTGAAAAGTCAGCAAGATAATATATTTAAAGTCCCAGACAAGTAAGCAAGTAAGGGTTAGTTCTCAACTCTTAACCCTAATTTATGTTAATGTTCTTAATATTTCAAGTCTCCCCAAAGATTTGGATGCCCTTCTTTTTTATATGGTAAAAGGGACTTTTAAGATGTGATCAATGTTAAGGACTCAGAAGTGGAAATATTATCCTGGGTTATTTAGGTGGATCCAATGTAATCACATGAATCTTTAAAAGCAAAGAACCTTTTCCTACTGCACTGAGAGAGAAAGGTGAGAGACAGATATCATGATAAAGAAAAATCAGAGAGTCGAGATACAACCTTGCTGGCTTTGGAAATTGAGGAAGGGGGCCATGAGCTAAGGAATGTATATGAACTGTAGAAGCTGGAAAAGGCCATAACATAGAGCCTTCAGAAAGAAACATAACACTGCCACTGCCAACACTCTGATTTTAGCCTCATGATACTGAACTTTCAGCCTATAGAATGTGAGCTAATAAATGTGTGCTTTTTAAAAGATACTAAGTTAATAGTAATTTTTTATATCAACAGTAGAAACTTTGTATATACTGTCTTTATTAATATTAGTATAATTAACAAACTTTACATAAATAAAAGTGAATGGTAAATTTTTAAAACTGGAGACAAGGAGATACTTGGAAATAGCAGGATAAGAGGCCAGATATTCATATACCCTCAAATGGGTATGTGCTGCCCAACTTCTGACCTCAAATGCTCTTTACTCATTTGGGCATGTCAATGGGGACTTCCCTACTTGGCTGTTGAATCTCCTTCTTTCCTATTTTACAGGTATTTCCCTGGCCAAATGACTCAGCAGAGGGTAAGGAGGTATCATGAGGATGTGAGATATTTCCTCTATGTGATCTCTGACCAGAAAATAGTAGCCTCAGCATATGTTTTCATATATGTATGCAAAAGAAACAACCCGCCTTTCTACTCGAGTACAGGGCTGGAGAGAAGTGAGTGGTAGTGAAATAGCTTGAAAGGAGGGAGAAAGTGAGCTGGGTGTAGAACTCTATGTGCTTCTTGTCCTGTACTGTCAGGACCAACTTTACATTGCAAGTTCTCTCTTGACAATTTCCACCCTTCCCACATAGGTAAACCTCAAAGATATCTATGATACTTTTTGAAGAAGGATATGAAGGGCCAATGAACACTCAATTGAGTGCTGTAATGTTATAGAAGCTCAAAAGTAATCATAGAAAAAATAAATTTATAGATTACATATATTTTAATTTTAAAAAGAGAGCTTGTTTTAATGTTATTCTCTAGTATTACACTTTGTGAGTCTCACATTTTCAAAGGATAACTTTTCCCCAAGATTATTATCAGTTTGATAATTTTCATTATTTTAGAGCTTTATTTTACTACAATATTTTGATGATAGGAGAAAATACTACTTTCAGGGGCCAGGACTCTAGGTAACAATTGGCAATATCCAATTTTCCCTTCTCCATCAGCAGTCCCTAGAGTTTCAGGTGAACAGAGCACCTCACAATATAGATAGATCCACTGCTTAGAAGCCCTTTGAAGTCACATTAGGATTCTGGTTTCTAGTGCCTTGGAACATTATCTGTTATATTATATCCTGGAAAATGCTCATAGTGTTATTTTCATGTTCCTTTAAAGGGTCCCATTTTGGGATTTTTCTTTTGTTGCAGGTTGAGGATAATTAAGCTTATTATTAATGTTGTGCTCACACATGACCAGATGTGTACTCATGTTCACTGAATTGGCCAATTATTTTTAAAAAGTTGTATCTAGTAAATGCTTCCTCACAAAAGTAAACTATTTCCTTCCCTAATTTATCTCAATTATTTCACTGTCATTACAAAAAAGACTTGTTTAGAGATTTACTTTTAAAATGTTTGCTTAATTGAATGATGGTGGGTGACATCTTTAAGAAACATAAGAGCTAGAAGGAAATTGATCACCTTTAGGTACAGCCTCATACTTTTATAGAAAATAGACTATAGCTAAGATGGTACACAACTTTTCTAAATACATAGATTTAGTTGACAACAGACACAAGAAGAGTACAGAACTTGCCTTAAATTCAGAATTGTTTGGGCTTTCACAGATTTCAGTAGTGTGTGTTTGAGTAATTTGTGGGGAGACAAACACATCTATTGTACTATGTAATCAACTTTAAGAATTGCATTCCATATTTTTGTTGTCTTATTTCGTCTCCCTGTTCTTAGCAACTAGACAGATCCTAGATGTTTTGAGTAGTGATTAAATGTTGGAACTCCTAAATAATCAGTTGGATTTGATTTTAAATTAAAAATAGATTTCTAGATATCATCTTTTTAAGACAACAAATTTCAAATAGTTATTATTTTATAATTAACCATATAAAAAAGATAACATTTCTTTTGATTTTTAAACTCCATTTTGTATAACACTGAGCAATAGATGTCACTGTTTTGCCAAAAAAAATAGCTACAGAATTATTCCATTTGATTATTTTTCTTCATAAACAATCCTTGTGCTGAATAGATAAGTTACAAGGTTTTGGTAGAAAAATCTCAAACAGTAGCAGCATCTTTTAAATATTAATGTCTGGTAGAGTTTTCTCTAAAAAAAAAAACACACATTAATATACTAATCCATTACTTTCTGAATCATTTTACATATAACTAATTTAAAGATTCTTATTTCATACCTTTATATTAATATTTTGACAATTAGGTGTTATTACAAGGAGAATTAGAGTAAGTTTATTTGAGGTGTATGGGCTCAGGTCAGAGAAAGAAATCTCTCAGAGCATCACTAATTGTATTTTAAGGCCATGTAATGTCTAATAGTTGTCCTGATTGACAGTGAATCTATACAAAATGGAAATTAGGGATAGCAAAGCCAAGAAAGGTTTGAAAGTAATGTGGTTGGATCCAGCTGTGAAGGATGGCAAAGTGATGGACTGTGTTCCAAATTTTATTGATGGAGTCAAGGCCACATTCAAATTTATACTAATTTTCCCTAAATAAATCAGAAGTTTTCAAGAAACTAAGGTGAAGTTGCTACAAAGATTGCAACAGGAAGATGACTTGGAAAAAATAGTAGGGAGTGTCCAGAAATTATTTAATGATAGTGTTTTTTTTTTCCTTATACCTGAGACATATTGTGGAAGAAAATCAGCTTAAGGCAAAGAAAACTGTTAAAATTTAACTTCTGTTTCCTTAAGTTCTCTATTGATTATAACACATTCTGGCAAAGCCTAAGAAGAGTGTGCCTGATGTGAAAAAAAAAAAAAAAAAGGAAAAATTCAACTTTTGTTGAATGAGCAACAGCCAGCCCCTGAATCTAAGATAATTGCATCTGTAAAGTGGTTTAGGATTTATGAAGCACTTTCACACTAAATATCCAGGCTTCTCTGTGACTCTTCAACCCATTACAAAATGGCTTCTCAACCAACAATTTCACTTAAGCTGATCTCTCAAATATTATTAATGACCCACAAATTGTCAAAAACCACCGACCTGCACTTAAGTCCTTATTCTATTCAACCACTGCTTTCTTCTTTTTTTCCCCCTACATAGTAAAGTGCTCTCTCCCCTTTAATTTCTCTCTTCCACTTTTTTCTGTACCACTTCCCCTGCCTCCCCAGTTTTTCTACTACTTTTCTGACCTCTTCTTATTTGCTTTCTCTGACAATTTTCCACTGTTCTGTTCCTTAAGTATTTATGTTATCAGATTTCTGCCTCTGATCCTTGTCTCTCTGAATGATTTTCTGAATGGTTATTTTGGTGGAAAACATTAAAGCTACTTTCTGTATAATTCACTATTCAACAAATAATCATTTCCCCTGTGTACTGGGTGCTGTTTCAGGTTCGGGCACACAGGAATCAGTGGGAGTGTTACTGTTTCTTCCCCCAGGGGAAGGACTTCCTCTTACTGTCTTTTAGTTCATCAGTTAGGAAAAGGGCATGTGTGCGGATATACTGAGTAATAGACGGGTGCATATATACCTTCTCCTTCAAGGCCCTTATGCTTCAAATACATTGTATTGTGCTCTCAGTCCCTACCCTAGCAGCTAGGAAATTATGCAATCACACCTTTGAGGTCATTAACACAAAAGTTGAGGGGAAAAGAAATGGGTCAAAATATTAATGCTGAGTATTAGTTATACCTTTGCAACTGACAATAAAGATTATGGTCTTGCAAGAAAAGGATTTTAGAAGTGCAAGAGGACAAGTTTTGGGTTTTCTAAACAACAGAATATGGGATTCATGACATAAAGAAAATTCTCTAACAACAGAGTTTTTTCTGCCTGCCTACCCAAATAAAATCCCATCAAATCCTATTGAATGTGAGGAAACAAGAGACAGCCAAGCATAATCTATGTTCCCTTCCCTTTAAGCCACTTCCTAAAGGGTAGTGGTCAAACCCTATAATGATTTAAAGAGCCAAGGAGCAAAGTAGTGTATGTTCAGCTTGCTGGTTGGGTTCCTAGATTCTGACAACTCCTTAAGAATAGAAAAAGATGCATGTAACCAAATGATGGCTGAATCCAAACCTATGGAGCCTCAGGCCAGGTCTCTGGTAGGTGGCCGCTAAGACCCAAGTGTTTTCCTGTAAAGGTGACGCTGGCAGAGAGGTGACAGTGGATGCCATAGGGCCCCGGGGGAGCCCTGTGGCTAAGAGGAATTAGTAACCTAGCAGGCGTGCCATGGAGTTTCTTGCTAGATGTCAGGGTGTCAGGTTGGATTCTCCTTCCTGGGCTCCTTCTGGGATTGGAAATTCACATTTGGAGAGCTGGGATCACTAATGGTCATGATGTCTTTGTTTATTGATGTGGCAGTAAACGCTCTATTTCTCATTCATTCAAGACTTAGGGATGGATCAATTTGTGAAGTGTTCCTCTACCCTTTTGGCTAAGTTAATCAACTTCTATATCCCCATAGCAATTTTTATATAGGATAGCACATTTTTAATATTTATCTCTCAGTTGTGCAAGGCTTTGTCTCTCATTTAAATAAGTTCCTTAAAAGCAGGGATGCTTATATGCCCAGTTTTCTATCTTTATCATCTAGTACATAGAAGATTACCAATAAAATCTTATTTTATTGAACATTTTTATGCTGATTCTCCAAAATCACTCTGTATGAATACTGTTTTTGTTTGGTTTGGTTTGGTTTTTATAGCAGATTTGAAAATAATGAAGGATGCAGACTGTCAAATTACTTGTTTGAAGTCACATAGCTACAAGGTGGCAAAGCTTTAGACAGAGACAAAATGTCTGACTCTAAATCTGCATTGTTACTCAGCTCATTCAGTTCCAATCTTGGCATTTAGAACTGTGGTCAGTAGTTGTATAAGATCTGCAATTTGGGTTTGCTCACGTGGCCCAGACCAGTCTTCTCTTTTTTGTCCTCACAAACCTCTTGCCAAAACTAAACCTCAGATGCTTATTATAATAATTGGTTCTGTGTTGTAATTTTTCTTTTAAAATTGATTATTTCAGGGTAAAACCTTCTGTACTTATTGCTTTGATGACTTCTCCCATTTTCCCCTCCGGATTATCCCATTCATTTCCTCAGTTGCCTTTTGCAGCCCTATATTCTAGCTCTTACATGTTCAGGATGATCTCAAACACATAGGTACAGTAGGCTGCCAGAGTCTATCCAATTTTATATTCAATTGTCAACTTGGTTCAATATCTTCTATAAGCCATTGTTTTTTATAATTTCTGAGATTAAAATTAGAAAGAAAATGCCATATAGAAAAAAAATCACTTTTTTGATAAAATATGTGTTAAGATTTTCTGTCAACAGTTTCTTTTCTGGGGAATAAAAAGAATTGCACAAAATATTCATAAATGATAGGTTTACCTTGAGGATAATATTCAACACTTTGAATAGCAATTTTGACACATTTTAGTAAGCAACACATGCTAGAAACAATGTTTCTTTTACTAGAATGATATTTTAAATCAATAATCAAATTGAAAAGGAAAAATAATTCTCATTTAATCAGCATGTAAATATTTATCTAGGACTATCATACTACTTCATTATGTAGATTGTTAAGAATAACCTTACTGAGATGACCAATAGAATAATAGTATAAAAAACTTACTATCACATTAATGGTGCAAATGAGAATTTGACATTTTAAAGCCCTAAGTTCAGTATTTTAAAAGCGGTTTTGTTAAGTGTAAGTTCAGGCAGCAAGTCAAAATAAGTGTGTCCACTACAAGAATGAAGACAAGCTACTTTAAGTAATAGTAAAGCATAACTTGTAATTGGTATGTCAACTTTTTTGTGTGCAAGTTTCCAAAGAACTGAAAGTATTTACCATTCTCGCTTTAGAAGCTTTGACATTTTCTGAAAAATATTAAAGCGTTAATTTACTTTGCAATCCTCTTTATTAACTTCAAGTCATCTGTGTGAACTGTCAGCAACTCTCTTTTAGTAGACCCCAATTAACTTACTTTCTGAGTTTTTTTCATTTATATAATATCTTATTTTCTAATATTCTTATTAAATGTTATGCTTTGTGTTTTGAGACCATTTCAAGTACCAGGTATATCCTTAGGGGGGAAAAAATTAACACTAATGGAAGTATGAATGTGTACTTGTTAAGGAAGAATGGCAACTCAACAGAAAAAAATTATGCTAAGACTGATTTTTTAGCAACTGCTTTTTTACTAAAAGAGAAATTTTTAAGTTTTACTCTACAGATATAAGACTCCATGGGAAAAAAATATATAACCATACATGTAAAACTGTGTCTGTATATGTATGTGCATTCACACAAAATAAATAAATTTGTGTACACAGTCTTTCCAGTGGAGGAGTTAAGTATATCTACAGGTTTTGCTCTCAAAAATTTGGGCCATTTGTGCTCAACTTCCAAATCTGTAATAGATAAGCAAAAATAAGATAAAAAAGCCACTAGATGACTCAGTGGTAAAGAATCTGCCTGCCAATGCAGGAGGTGCAGGAGACACGGGTTCAAACTCTGGGTCCAAAAGATACCTTGGAGGAGGAAAAGGCAACCCCCTCCAGTGCTTTTGCCTGGAGAATGCTATGGACAGAGGAGACTGGCAGTCTACAGTCCATAGGGTCACAAAGAGTTGAACATGACTGAGACTGAGAAACATATATATATATATATATATATATATATATATATATATATATATGTGTGTGTGTGTGTGTATATATATAAAATATGTTCATATATATAGAATATGTTCATATATAGTCATATATATATATATATGGCAAATGATACATTCAGCATCATCCTGTAGCCTTTGTAACCACTTTTCTACTTACTTACGTTGATATGCTGCTCTTATTTACTTGCTAAACTTAACATAGAATAAAAACTCTTTTTAGCTTGGTTGAGATTGATTAGAATTTATTGTAAGAAATGTTATTGATATGTAGTTTTTTCTACAGTATCATGTATAAAATGCATAAATAATGTTATATATCTATATCAACAAATTATCAAGCTAAATTATTAAGGGCACAACAAAGTTAAAATTACCAACGACAACAGTTTGCTGCTACTGCTGCTAAGTCACTTCAGTCGTGTCCGACTCTGTGCGACCCCAGAGACGGCAGCCCACCAGGCTCCCCCGCCCCTGGGATTCTCCAGGCAAGAACACTGGAGTGGGTTGCCATTTCTTTCTCCAATGCATGAAAGTGAAAAGTCAAAGTGAAGTTGCTCAGTCGTGTCCAACTCTTTGCGACCCCATGGACTGCAGCCTACCAGGCTCCTCCATCCATGGGATTTTCCAGGCAAGAGTACTGGAGTGGGGTGCCGTTGCCTTCTCCAAACTACAACAGTTTAGGAAGGAGTAAAACGACAAAGAGACATCACTTTGCTGACAAAGGTCCATACAGTAAAAGTTATGGAGAAGCTCTGTACAGTCAGCAAAAACAAGACCAGGAGCTGACTGTGGCTCAGACCATGAACTCCTTATTGCCAAATTCAGACTGAAATTGAAGAAAGTAGGGAAAACCACTAGAGCATTCAGGTAGGACCTAAATCAAATCCCTTATGATTATACAGTGGAAGTGAGAAATAGATTTAAGGGCCTAGATCTGATAGATAGAGTGCCTGATGAACTATGGAATGAGGTTCGTGACATTGTACAGGAGACAGGGATCAAGACCATCCCCATGGAAAAGAAAAGCAAAAAAGCAAAATGGCTGTCTGGGGAGGCCTTACAAATAGCTGTGAAAAGAAGAGAAGCAAAAAGCAAAGGAGAAAAGGAAAGATATAAGCATCTGAATGCAGAGTTCCAAAGAATAGCAAGAAGAGATAAGAAAGCCTTCTTCAGCAATCAATGCAAAGAAATAGAGGAAAACAACAGAATGGGAAAGACTAGGGATCTCTTCAAGAAAATCAGAGATACCAAAGGAACATTTCATGCAAAAATGGGCTCGATAAAGGATAGAACTGGTATGGACCTAACAGAAGCAGAAGATATTAAGAACAGGTGGCAAGAATACACAGAAGAACTATACAAAAAAGAGCTTCACGACCGAGATAATCAGGATGGTGTGATCACTGACCTAGAGCCAGACATCCTGGAATGTGAAGTCAAGTGGGCCTTAGAAAGCATCACTAGGAACAAAGCTAGTGGAGGTGATAGAATTCCAGTTGAGCTATTCCAAATACGAGATGATGCTGTGAAAGTGCTGCACTCAATATGCCAGCAAATTTGGAAAACTCAACAGTGGCCACAGAACTGGAAAAGGTCAGTTTTCATTCCAATCCCAAAGAAAGGCAATGCCAAAGAATGCTCAAACTACCGCACAATTGCACTCATCTCACACGTTAGTAAAGTAATTCTCAAAATTGTCCAAGCCAGGCTTCAGCAATATGTGAACCGTGAACTTCCTGATGTTCAAGCTGGTTTTAGAAAAGGCAGAGGAACCAGAGATCAAATTTCCAACATCCGTTGGACCATGGAAAAAACAAGAGAGTTCCAGAAATACATCTATTTCTGCTTTATTGACTATGCCAAAGCCTTTGACTGTGTGGATCACAATAAACTGTGGAAAATTCTGAAAGAGATGGGAATACCAGACCACCTGACCTGCCTCTTGAGAAACCTATATGCAGGTCAGGAAGCAACAGAACTGGACATGGAACAACAGACTGGTTCCAAGTAGGAAAAGGAGTACGTCAAGGCTGTATATTGTTACCCTGTTTATTTAACTTATATGCAGAGTACATCGTGAGAAACACTGGACTGGAAGAAACACAAGTTGGAATCAAGATTGCTGGGAGAAATATCAATAACCTCAGATATGCAGATGACACCACCCTATGGCAGAAAGTGAAGAGGAACTAAAAAGCCTCTTGATGAAAGTGAAAGAGGAGAGTGAAAAAGTTGGCTTAAAGCTCAACATTCAGAAAACAAAGATCATGACATCCGGTCCCATCACTTCATGGGAAATAGATGGGGAAACAGTGGAAACAGTGTCAGACTTTATTTTTCTGGGCTCCAACATCACTACAGATGGTGACTGCAGCCATGAAATTAAAAGATGCTTGCTCCTTTGAAGGAAAGTTATGACCAACCTAGATAGCATATTCAAAAGAAGAGACATTACTTCACCAATAAAGGTCCGTCTGGTCAAGGCTATGGTTTTTCTTGTGGTCATGTATGGATGTGAGAGCTGGACTGTGAAGAAGGCTGAGCACCGAAGAATTGATGCTTTTGAACTGTGGTGTTGGAGAAGACTCTTGAGAGTCCCTTGGACTGCAAGGAGATCCAACCAGTCCATTCTGAAGGAGATCAGCCCTGGGATTTCTTTGGAAGGAATGATGCTAAAACTGAAACTCCAGTACTTTGGCCACCTCATGCGAAGAGTTGACTCATTGGAGAAGACTCTGATGCTGGGAGGGATTGGGGGCAGGAGGAAAAGGGGACGACAGAGGATGAGATGGCTGGATGGCATCACTGACTCGATGGATGTGAGTCTGAGTGACCTCCAGGAGTTGGTGATGGACAGGGAGGCCTGGCATGCTGTGATTCATGGGGTCTCAAAGAGTTGGACACGACTGAGCAACTGATGTGATCTGATTGTTTTCCCAATAATTGTGTATACATGTGAGAATTGTTCCATAAAGAAGGTTGCACATTGAAGAATGGATGCTTTCGAACAGTGTGATGCTAGAGAAGTCTCTTGAGAGTCCCTTGAACATGAAGGACATCAAACCAGTCAATCCTAAAGGAAATGCATCCTGATTATTCATTGGTAGTGACCATTGGCAGGACTGATGATGAAACAGAAGCTCCAGAACTTTGGCCACCTGATACTAAGAGCTAACTCACTGGGAAAAAATCCTGATGCTGAGATTGAGGGCAGGAGAAGAAGAGGGTGACAGAAGATGAGAGAGTTGCATGGCATCATCAACTCAATGTACGTGAGTTTCAGCAAACTCTGGGAGATATTGAAGGATGGGGAAGCCTGGTGTGCTGAAGTCCATGGGGTCACAATGTGTAGAGCACGGCTGAGCTACTGAACAACAGCAACAACAAACCAAAGTAAGTCAGGACATAAAGGAACAGAGATCTATAGAGATGGAATACAGATTAGCATTGTCTAGGGATAGCAAGTAGAAGGTAGCTCAGAGGTAAAAGAATCCACCCGACAATGCAGGAGACACTGGAGAGGTGGGCTCCTGGGTTGATTACTTGGTAAGGAAAATTTCCTCGAGGTGGAAATGGCAACTCACTCCAGTATTCTTGCCTGGATAAATCTCAGGGACAGAGGGGCCTGGAGGGTTACACTCCATGGAATCTCAAAGAGTCAGACATGACTGAGCATGCACAAATTCCACTGCACAAATAACCAGTAAGCATATGTAAAGATGTTCAGCATTACTCATTAGGAGAAAAAAAAAAAAAAATGAAACCATAATGAGATACTTTTGCACACACATCATAAAGTGTAAAGTTAGAGCTTTAAAGCTAATAATACTAAATGTAGGCAAACATAAAATGCTGGTGGTTGTCTAAAATTAAAACAAGTCCTTTGGAAAACTCCTTGGCTTGACCTATTATGTTGATTATACATATGTTATGGATCCAAGATTTCCTTTCCTAGGCCTCTTAACATATAAATGTTCACCAAAGAACACATATAATAATGCTCATACATCATTATTAATTGCTTAAAGCAGAATAACTTGTTTCCTCAAGAGTAAATTTTATAAAATATGAGCTATTTATGCAATGGAACACTATAGAACAATGTAAAAAATGACAAGTCACAGATGATTTTGATTAAAAAAAAAATAAAACAGATGCAAGAGTACCTAGTATATGATCCTACCCATATTCAAAAAGTACAGTTTTTCTCTAAAGAGGGAAACTTATCTATGATGATTTTGGTCAGAATACTCCTTATCTTTGATTAGAAAATGAGTGAAATGATCCAGGAACACTGGTTATGTTCTCTATCTGGTTAAGTGTGGTGGTCATTTAGGAATATTCACTTGGTAAACATTTGTGGAATTGTATAGTTAGTAAAAGACGCTTACTCCTTGGAAGGAAAGTTATGACCAACCTAGATAGCATATTCAAAAGCAGAGACATTACTTTACCAACAAAGGTTCGCCTAGTCAAGGTTATGGTCTTTCCTGTGGTCATGTATGGATGTGAGAGCTGGACTGTGAAGAAGGCTGAGTGCCAAAGAATTGATGCTTTTGAACTGTGGTGTTGGAGAAGACTCTTGAGAGTCCCTTGGACTGCAAGGAGATCCAACCAGTCCATTCTGAAGGAGATCAGCCCTGGGATTTCTTTGGAAGGAATGATGCTAAAGCTGAAACTCCAGTATTTTGGCCACCTCATGCGAAGAGTTGACTCATTGGAAAAGACTCTGATGCTGGGAGGGATTGGGGGCAGGAGGAGAAGGGGACGACAGAGGATGAGATGGCTGGATGGCATCACTGATTCGATGGATGTGAGTCTGGGTGACCTCCGGTAGCTGGTGATGGACAGGGAGCCCTGGCGTGCTGCAGTTCATGGGGTCGCAAAGAGTCAGACACGACTGAGCGACTGATCTGATCTGATCTGATCTGTTAAGATTTGTGCACTTCACTGTTATACTTCTTTAAAAATAAAATAAAATAAAGTGATATTATTGGTATTAGGATGTTGAAACTCCTAGCAGACTATTAACTTTTATGTGTGGTAGAAAGCAAGGGGAGATGTGATGGTCGTAATAGAATAAGGACAATGACAATAATAAGAATAAAAATGAGTGGGTCTTTGGCATAAAAAAATAGGAGAGCGGAATGACAATAAAGTCACCGTCTAATCTTTTGAAATAGGTGAGATAATTATCCAGGTTCATATAGAAAGAACTAGCTCAGTGTAGCTAAAGTACTTGCTTAAAAATCACAGATATCTGTATTATAGAACTGGGATTAGACTCTTAAAACCAGTTCTAAGCTCTTATTCTTAACTGGGATATGATTCTTAACCCCATCTTTTTCACTAATTAGAAAAGTACTGATTAAAAACATCTCATTTTGAAGGGAAGGCTATCATTTGCTAAGGGATGATAGAATTCTAAAGTTCTGTTCTGTTTAATGATAATAATATATGGCTTTACCTATGAAACTGTTCTCCTCAGAATGAGACTTGACCCCACTGTGGCCAGACTCAAACTCAGCCAAAACCCACAGTAATGAAACTCAGGTTCTTGATGTCTCATTGCAGAACGAATTCAGTGAGAGACAAAGTGATAGATAAGAAGAGGATTTATTCAGAGAGAAACACACTCCACAGGTAGTGTGGGCCATCACAGAGGGCAAGTATGGTGGCCTTGAAATGTGGTGTGGTTAGTTTTAATGGGCTGGGTAATTTCATAAGCTAATGAGTGGGAGGATTATTCCAACTATTTTGGGGAAGGGACGGAGATTTACAGGAATTGGGCCACCACCCACTTTTTGGTCTTTTCCTGGTGCCTAGGAACTGTCACAGTGTCTCTGGGTGTACCATTTATCTCAATTAAGGATCAAAGTCCAATGGAAGTTGACTTATCTTCAGCCTGTTTGATTCTAATCTGTTTATATTGTGTCCTTGGAGTTTATCATTCTTTCAAAAGTTGTTCCCTACCCCCTCCCCTCCTCTTTCAGCAGAGGGAAAACATATCTAATGGCCATAATATCGATTAACTACTAAGGACCATGTTTCCAAATATCCTGATGAAACCAGGATGAAACCCGATGGCTTTTGCTAGGACATTACCATTCTACTCCTCTGTTCCTGGGCCTTTCCAGGAAAGAATACTGGAGTGAGTTGCCATTTCCTTCCCTGGGGGATCTTCCCCACCCAGGGATTGAACCCACATCTCATGTCTCCTCCATTGCAGGTGGATTCCTTACCTGCTGAGCCATCTGGAAAGCCCAGTCTCTGGCAGAAGTGTTTGTTTTCCCTTGTAATAGTAAAGCCTCTGCAATTTTGGAGGAAAATATTTGAAAAGAATAGGCACATCTGCCAAAAGTAGTAAAGGAATTTGGACACTAATTCTTGTGTGTCTCAGGTTTCCCTACTCCACCATTCAATTTCTTTGCAAATAATTCACTTTTTTTTTTTTTTTTTTCCTTCAAAAAAGAGTTTGGAACTGCTGGACTTGGAACCAAAAGATCTTTATTATAGCATTTCACAAGTGTTTGCTGAAGGTAAGTGTGCATTATATTATTTATTATATTTATATTTACATATCAAATTAGCTGCTGCTTCTTTTTGTGAAAGAATGGACTTTGTGATCCTTGAATCAGGAAAATATTCTCATTATACAATTAAACTAAGGCAATGATATTTACCACATTCTTACTACATTCCCTATGCAGTCTTTATGGGAAACGCCCCACTTCAGTACAGAACTTTTCTATTTTTCTGGCTTATTCAGTACCTTAACTTCCTAACTTGATGGGACAAAGCTTTTTATAGGAATCACGTAAACACAAAATTTGGTAAGGTGAGAAGAAAAAAAAGAAAGAAAACAAAACACTAAGGCACTATAGTTAGTAATGCAATGCTTCTGCAACACAACACTTCATTTTATCATTCCCAGGAAGCACATTACTTTGTGATTTCACCTCAAAGATTAAAAATAAAATCTTCTCAATTCTAAGCTCTCATACAAAGCCTCAAAGAAAATCTCTCCCTGCTCCTCTCCCACCTCCCTAGTATATCTAGAGCTTAGAAACCATTTGACTCTATCCACCAGTGTAGGAGAAAAAGACTCGTGCATAGGCATTATTGCTGCTGCTGCTGCTAAGTCCAACTATGTGCAACCCCAAAGAGGGCAGCCCACCAGGCTTCCCCATCCTTGAGATTCTCCAGGCAAGAACACTGGAGTAGGTTGCCATTTCCTTCTCTAATGCATGAAAGTGAAAAGTGAAAGTGAAGTCGCTCAGTCCTGTCTGACTCTTAGCGACCCCATGGACTGCAGTCCACCAGGCTCCTCCGTCCATGGGATTTTTGCAGGCAAAGAGTACTGGAGTGGGTTGCCTTTGCCTTCTCCTTCTCAACCCAGTGCTACTGATATTTTCAACAGGATAATTATTTGTTATATATTTGATTTGATATATATTTTGATTTGTTATATATTTGACTTTATATATATTATTTGATAATAATTTCAACAGGATAATTATTTGAAGGCTATTCCGTATACTGTAGGATGCTTAACAGCATCTCTGGCCTTCTACTAGTATCATTCTATACTCTAGTATCCTAGTGATAGTCTAGTACCACCACTCTTCTCATACTCAATTCTGACAAATGAAAATGTTTCCAGACATTGCCAATTGTCCCTAGGGAGTAAAATGGTTCCAAGTCACAAACCACTGTCCTACAGAATAAAAATAAATTACAGAAATACAGAAGAAAAAAAAAGAGGACATTTCTCACAGCCATATTTAAAGAGATTTTAAATCTTCCAGGAGGATCTTTCTATCCAGATCATTTAGACAATTTTCCTTTATAAGAAACTTAGAAACTGGAGCACTGTATTCATCATTTCAGGTCTGATCTCTCACCATTGACTTCACCATGTCTGCTCTCCTTTTGAAGGTCAGCTTGTAATAATTTCAGTTTCCTTCGAATCTCAGTCAGAATATCTATTTTCTTCTCCAAAATGGACAATAACTGGGTGATGCAAAAGTCAACACTGCAGTTTACTTCATCAGATGTATCTTGGATTTTATTATCTGGCCATTGGCTTGCTTCCTTCCAGGAAATTGTTGTATCCACTAATGGTGAGGACAGCGCTTTGATTTCTTCAGTCTCTTTCTCCTCCTCACTCTGTAGGCAAGGTATTCTAATAAATTCATCCCCCTGAAGGGACATTTCTGAATTTCTAATGTGATTTTCCAACACCCTTGGCATTTCACGTTCAGCAGGATAAAGACAACGATGGCGAGGCCTTAAATTTAGAGTTATTTCTTTTACTCTATTTGCATATCTTAAAGTGTTGAGGGTATTTTCACAAGAGGCCATCCCTGGAGAGATAGTAGCAATCATGCAAGTGGAGGAGTTCCGGCCTATAAAGGAGTCTCGGAGCACCTGTGTGAGCTTGCTGGCTCTGAACGGGGTATGAGACTTGTTCTGACCCAAAGCTCGGATGCATTCTTTGAGTGCCAGGAGACTCTTATTAATCTCTGCTCCTTCCAGCTGTCTTTTCCGGTTGGCCTTGGCAGTATCTGCTCCTCTTTCATTCCCAGCTAAGTCAACAAGGGAAAACTTGCCATGCAGTTTCCCTCGAGACTTTAAAATGATCTGGAACACTGCGTGGCTTCTGGAAGAGTGGGCATTGACTGATGTCTGTCCTGAAGTCCGGCAACTGTTCCCTAGTTCCACAAGGTTCAGCATGTCCTCCACACAGCACACCTCTTGCTCCTGCAGCCCGACTACCTGGATTTGTTGATTGCCATCCTCAAGGACTTGCAGCTTCTTCTTCCAATTCAACAAGTCATACACCTTTCCCCCATAAATCTCAAAAAACGTCCCATAGACTTTGAGGTCCAGCTTCTCATAAGCATAAGTTTTCAGTAAGAGGAAAACATCCTGCGCCACCATGGCGTAAATGCCTTTAGAACAATCTTGGTCCCTTCCAGAAAAGTCTCCGCCCATAGTGTGCGTTTTCCCGCTGCCTGTCTGTCCATAGGCAAAGCAGGTGGCCATGCCATGGCGGAAGATGGACTCAACCAACGGCTGGGCAGTAAACTGATACACCAACTCGTTGGAGGCGGTGTCGTCGAAGGCGTGGTCGAAGCAAAAGGTCTGGTTCTCCAGGTAGCGAGTGAGGTCGACCTTCTGCTTGGACTCGTGCACCATGACCACGTTGTCCGAGGGGATGGTGACGATATCTAGGTCCTCCCGCGTGGCCTCCTGCCGGTTGAGAGGCCGCTTCCTCACACAGACACAGATGCGGCGGCCCTCCCGGGGCTCAGGGCCGGAAATCCGGCCCCCGCGCAGGCGCCGGCGGCACTCCTCGATCAGGCGTCGGATCTCATAGTGGGCATTTCCAGTATCTGCGTCCCGGGCGCGCTGGGCGCGAATCTCGCGCTGCAGCCGTCGGCGCCTCTCGCGCTGCTTCTGCAGTTTTTCAATTTCTCGTAGGCAGGCAGATTTCCGCTGCGTCATCAGGCAAGGGCTGCTGGGAACTCTCACGGCCAGGCTGTCCCCCGAGGGCGTTTCGTTTCTCTGGGGGATCTTCCCAGCCCACCGCGCGGCTGTTCCCTGGTCCCCGATAACGGAAGGGGGCGCCAGAGACACGGAGCGCGAAGCCCTGCCCTGCACGGCAGGCCCAGCCAAGGCCAGAGCTGGATTCAGCAGGAGTATAGTCTCTAAAGCAACCTTTTTGCCTTTTTTGACTCCTTTTTCGGCCCACTCTACCGTGACCCAAGCGTTGTCCCGTTTGACCTCTGTGACCACTGCGAGATGGATTCTCCCGTCCGTACGCTGGATCGCCACGCTGGTGCCCGCTTGGAGGTGTCCGAAGTGCGGCTTCACAGGTGTCAAGGATGAGAGGCGCGGGGTGACAGGGAGGAATAACTGGCTGGCCATAGCGCGTGATGGCAATGTCAGGGCTCGCCCCCTGCCTTGTGGTTGGAGCAGCAGGACCGGAGCCCAGATCAGTCTGAAGCTCCCTGAGTACTGAGTGCGCGCCTGGTTTGCACCTGCCTTTGTGAGCACCAGGCCTTGGCCTGGAGCCATTTGCGTCACAAAGGGATGGGGAGAAAACGCAGCCGAGCCTGGGGCATCTAGTGGAGAGTGCCTGGGTGGGGGGTGGAAATCACTTCTCTCCTGATGCTAGGTGCTAGGTGCAGAAGCAGCTGGAATAGACCAATTGCCCTCTGTCACTGAGACTATAGCAATAAGAATTGGGAGTAGGGTGTGTATTCCACGGATATTTGTGCCTAAGGTTCAAAAATATCCATTTTCTCCTGCAGTCTTGACCTGCAAGCTCAAAGCTAACTGCTTTGAGTTTGAGATCCAGTGAATGTTACCTTTAACTTCACAACCTTCCAGTGAACAGTGGGAACAAGGAAGGTAGAGCTGTTGGCAAATTACAGGCTTCAAGGAGAGAATCCCAGACAGATTTCCTCAGACTTGGCATCTTTCTTCTGTCCCTCTCTTGCTTCACAACTTAACAATCACAACTTAAAGTTATTCCTTTTTAATGGGATTTCTCATTACAAAATCAAAATGAGTTGATTGGAATGGGTTCTGGTGGTAATTTGCTAATATGAAACTTCCTTTGGTGCGGCATCTGGGTTTGCAAACGTAAGATGTTTATCACATTCTGAGTGGTTCTGACAGCTATAAAGTGAGTTTTACTCATTGCAGTCACCACTATTTTTTAGATTATTTCAGTAATTAACTTTCCAAACTCCTTCAGTAATTATACTTCTGGCCTCATTATCCATAATTTGGAAAGGAGTGGTGTTTGGTGGAAAGAGGTAATTCATCTTATACCCACACCTTACCCTACAGTGTATGTGTGTCCTTGAGGAGTTGTGGGTGGTCCGAGGGGGGCTTGTGGAATGGGAGATGAGAAGGCAGCTAAAATGCTCAGAGGCAGTATATTCTGGCAAGGTTGCAATTTTTTTTTTCTACAGAAAACAACAAAATTTACATCAACTGCCAGGAAGGCCAAGAGGATTAAGGTAACACTTTGTGTTGAACTTTCTTTTCCCCCAAGTGCCACATTGCCTTTTGGGCCCTGAGTGGGGGGAGGGGGGCGGCGGTAATTGCATGGACAGTTTCATAGTAGCATGAAGTGTCCTTACAACTCTCCCTGGGACCTAGTAACATATGGAAATAAGTTATTATAAACTGATTTTTCTTTAAAGTGGAAATTTTTTGAAAAGAATTTTTTTTTTTTTTTTAAAGAAGTTGCAGGGGAGTGGTATTGGATAAGTTGGGTAATTCTCTCCCTACAGGTAGATAGTGAATGTCAATGAAAGGATGGGCGAGAAGGTTTTACCTAGTCACGATTTTATGATTATTAGTTTTATTTGCCAAATTATCGATATATAAAGTTATGCTTTAATTTTTCTTTTTTTGGTCTAAAGGACTTTAGTGAAATGTTTTAATCTCTTTTTTATTAATTTAAATTATTATTTTTGGGAATACTGCTGCTTTAGAGTGCTTAATAGTTGTTTTTTTTTTTTTTTTTAATCTTTACCTTTGAAAAAGCTAGTCCTCTCTCAAAATTATGAAATCTAGAGCTTCTCTCAGTTAGCTCTATTTTTACAACTAAACCAGTAGCTTTGCAGATGGCTAGGTCTGTGGGGAGGTACACAAATCAGAGCCTAAAGTTTATTTTGCTGTCAAGCATACCCATAAAGTTCTTTTTAGCCATTTCAGGGGTTTTCCCCCTCAGTTCTCTTCTCTCTTAAATAGTTTCCTTTGGGTATCTCATTTGTTACCACAATTTAATTTTTTTTTTAATTTGGGATATATATATATATATATATATATAGAGAGAGAGAGAGAGAGAGAGAGAGTAGAAAGGAGAGAGACACACCTCTTACGTGTTTTGAATTTCCCTTAGTCACTTTAGCATCTAACCACTAACAGAAGCATGAAATAGACCTTTGACTTCTTCTTCCTTTTCAGCCCATCCTGATTTGAAGTTAGGTAGTCCTTGCTCAGTCTCTAAAAGTTTTCTGTAACTGGCATCTTTTAGTCTCCCAGCCAATTATTGTATCATCTTATTTCCATGGGCAGTTTCATCCAGTGAGGAACTCAATCTATTTCTCACATTGCCCCTAGAGTTAATTTAATTACTTGCTTACAGATGTTTTAGTAGCTCTCTATCATCTTAATCAATACAATACACATCCCAGAAAAGGGAACATCATGCAGTATGCCACCTTGCAGTACTTTTTCATCCTCAAATTTTCCCACTGTCCATATGTAGTCTAAAGTTGAGCAATACTGAGTATCTCGAGGTTCTTCCAGCACGACATTTTGTTTCAAATTACTAATGTCTAGTCCAGTGGTTCTCCGTTTTACGGTACATGAAACTCACCTACAGAGCTTGTTAGAACACAGATTGTTGGGCCCCATCCTAGAGGTTCTGATTTAGTGAATCTGGGGTGTGAAACTGAGAATTTGCATATCTGACAAGTTCTCAGGTGAAGCTGATACTACCCAGGTCTGGGACACACACTTTGAGAAGTACTTTTTCTGTCCTCTGACTAAAATAGCCTCTCTATACCGCCTTGTTTCTTTGAAATCTCCAGTCACACACACACACACACACACACACACACAGATATATACGTATATATGAAATGCTTACCATATTTTATTTCTTATGTCAAAGGAGCCTTATTCTCAAGGAACTATTCACATTTTGTTCTACGTAGCAGCTAAGAAGCCGATGCCTTAACAAACAACTGATATAACAATGACTTCATTTGGAATCCCCTTTATTCAAAAGCCATAAATATAGAGGTGTAGGGTAGTGTGGGAAGAAGTAAGCACAGGAGATGAGTTTGGTATTTTCATTATTAATTACAAGTATATTCCCCAGTTGGGGTCTGCCAGAGTTACTTTATAGGAGGCAATGTTATTTCTAGTCTCATTTTAGATACAAACCTCCCAGGAGAAATGCATCAAATAAGTGCCTTTCTTGCATGGTTTTAATGGACATCTAGCAGCTGTTCTGAGTGTTTGATCACCTTGGGGGTCTGTACTTTTACAGTTGATGAATGCAGTCTGAGTTTCATTTAGTTCTTCAGAGGAGCTCAGTAGATTCTCTCAAATCTTTTTTTTTTTTTTAAATGGGATTCATCATTTCCAATTTAAAAGTTCTTATTTTTCTCTTTGATGAGTAGGTAGATACCTTACTAAGTGTATGCCTTTAGAAAACAGGGTGGGGGGAGGTAATTAACTTAAAATGGGAATAGTATTTTACCATTGCAGCTGTTATCTCTGCCTTCTGACATTTCAACATCTTTTGCATGCAGTACACTTAACCAGAACAGATAAGTCCACATTTTTCTTGCCCTCTCACTGATTTAATAGGCAAGAATTGTTTCTATGACAACATCAACTCCGAGCTATCTTTTCCTAGCTTATTAAATAGCACTGCTTACCTGGAAATGTTTACATGATTCTTCTATTTATCTGTTGATTGTGGAAGTTAGTCTATGAAGTTACCAAGATAGTAAGACTAACAATTGTCATTGTCTCATTTTAAATCCATTTTTGTTGATCATCTTGCAGCTTTCGATTTGATTTAGGATGCTGAGGGAGGAAGCTTGGGTTTTGTTGATGGTCTGTATATCAGTGCTGCTGCTTTGTAACTCACACTTTAACTACAGAAATCATGTTATTCATGAGTATAGTAGATGCCTTTGGAGTTCAGCTGCACCTCTTTAACTTGAAAGTCATGTGCTACATTTCTTGCCTTCAGAGTCTTCTTTAGATTACTTAATCTGCTATGGAACAAAAACAAACAAGCAAAAAAATTATAGTTTCGTGAGAAATAATTTTAGGAAATTGGATATTTGTCCTAGAAAAAGTTTGAGAGACAGAGTAATCTATGTTTAAAAGGCTACCCTATAGAAGAGGAATATAATTTGTTCTACTTGATTTAATGCATGTGAATGTTCAGTAATTCAAGTGCTAAACCATCAAGACTCAGCTTAACATCACTTGTGAAACCATGTACAAGCTCCTCTGTCCTTTTTTGAAGTAAAATGCAGACTCAAGAGTTAGTGATTGGGAAACGTGAAGATGTAGAAACAAAGTATAGCTTTGGGCTGGGGAGCTGGTAACAAGTTAGACTATAATTCTGGCACATAGCAGAATCATCAAACTCACAGTTCCCTGAAAGATACAGATAGATTCCTGACACACATTCTAAATTGTTTATACAGGAAGCGGACCCCTTCCAGAGGAAAACTGCTGACTGCAAGAACATAAACCCTGGACTAGTTGAAACCAGAAGGTTGATAGTTCTTAAAACTTCACCTTGATGCCAACCAATCCCTGAATTGTCCCTGAGCTGATCACACCCTGCTCTTTGAACACTGTAAAACTCCTCAGTAGCATCTCCAGGGTGAGTCACATTAGCCCACTGTGGCCCCCTTTGCCTGCAAAGCAATTAAAAGCTAGTCTTTTTCACTTTACCCCAAACTCTGTCTCCCCCTTTATACTTGGCACTGGTGAACAGAAGCCAAGTTTCAGCAACACTTGCTTTGCTTCTCTCTCTCTCTCTCTCTCTATATATATATATATACACACACACACACACATATATATACAGTAATCAAATCTGTTACAATATTGCTTCTGTTTATGTTTCTTTCTTTTTTTTTTTTTTTGTCCTAGAGGCATGAGGGAGCTTAGCTCCCTGCTGCTGCTGCTGCTGCTAAGTCGCTTCAGTCATGTCCGACTCTGTGCGACCCCATAGACGGCAGCCCACCAGACTCCCCCGTCCTTGGGATTCTCCAGGCAAGAACACTGGAGTGGGTTGCCATTTCCTTCTCCAATGAATGAAAGTGAAAGCGAAGTCGCTCAGTTGTGTTCGACTCTTTCCGACCCCATGGACTACAGCCTACCAGGCTCCTCCATCCATGGGATTTTCCAGGCAAGAGTACTGGAGTGGGGTGTCGTTGCCTTCTCCGTAGCTCCCTGACCAGGAATCAAACCTGGCAGCTCTGAATTGGAAGATGGAGTCTTAATCACTGGACCACCAGGGAAGTCCCAGAAACACTTATCTTGAAAAACATATCTTGACATCTATTTCTCTCCTTCCCCTACATTAACTGCAAATAGATGAGTTACCTTCCTCTCAGTTACCACCTTTATTTCATACTTATTTTGACATTACATAACCGTTTTTGATTACAAGTATCTGCCTCAACCTTTCTAGGTAAATAATTAAGGGCCTTGAGAGAAGAGAAGAATGCAGTTTATTTGTGTTTTTATACTTAGTATCCGGAGAAGGCAATGGCACCCCACTCCAGTACTCTTCCCTGGAAAATCCCATGGACAGAGGAGCCTGGTGGGCTGCAGTTCATGGGGTCGCTAAGAGTAGGACACGACTGAGCAACTTCACTTTCACTTTCATGCATTGGAGAAGGAAATGGCAACCCACTCTAGTGTTCTTGCCTAGAGAATCCCAAGGACGGGGGAGCCTGGTGGGCTGCCATCTATGGGGTCTCACAGAGTTGGCCACGATTGAAGTGACTTAGCATAGCATAGCATACTTAATATCTGAAGTATGGACTTAACCAGTTTCCTGGAATTATAAAAACTAGTACAGTAGATGGATGTTTCAGAGAGACATCACGTCAAATAAAGGAAGGACCTCATTCAATCAGGTAAATATTCAACAAATATTAATGACTGCCTCCTAAATATCAAGGTCTGAACTAAGTGCTGGATGTGAACAGTAAAGAAAGTAGCCCTAGACTCTTCCCTCATGCAGCTTACAGCCTTGTTTTTAGAGGCATATATTTACAAACGGGGCTTTCTAGGTGGCACAGTGGTAAAGAATCCACTGGCAAATGCAGGAGGCACATGAGACACGGGTTCAATCCCTGGGTCAGGTAGAGCCCCTGGAGTAGGATATGGTAACAACTCCAGTATTCTTGCATGGAAGATTACATGGACAGAGGTGTCTGGTGGGCTATCATGGGGTCACAAAGAGTAGGACATGACAGCACACATACCTAACTCGTGTGTGCATTTTAAGTTGCTTCAGTCATGTCCAACTCTTTGAAACCCAATGAGCCATAGCCCATCGGGCTCCTCTGTCCATGGGACTCTCCAGGCAAGAATACATGGAGTGGGTTGCCATGCCCTCTTCCAAGGGATCTTCCTGACACAGGGATTGAATCCACTTCTCTTAAGTTTCCTGCATTGGGAGGTGGGTTCTTTACTACTAGTGCTACCTAGCAACCCCCCTACACACACACACACACACACACACACACACACACACACACACACATATTAACAGGCACTACACATAAGTATCTGTAATACATGTATATATAATATGAATGACATTCTAATAACTACAGCAACTACACCTGCCTTAGAGTTAAGGTTCTGTTCTCCTATTCTGCTGCTGCTGCTAAGTCACTTCAGTCGTATCCGACTCCGTGCGACCCCATAGACGGCAGCCCACCAGGCTCCCCGTGCCTGGGATTCTCCAGGCAAGAACACTGGAGTGGGTTGCCATTTCCTTCTCCAATGCATGAAAGTGAAAAGTGAAAGTGAAGTCGTTCAGTCATATACAACTCCTAGCAACCCCATGGACTACAGCCTACCAGGCCCCTCCATCCATGGGATTTTCCAGGCAAGAGTTCTGGAGTGGGTTGCCATTGCCTTCTCTGATTCTCCTATTCTAAGGTATATTAAAGCAGAGATTAATCATAAATGACAACTTGTTAGGAAAGGTAGCACAGACCATATTTAAATAACAGATCCAGGTGTTGGACTAAATTTGTGTTCTCAAACCTGGCTATATATCATAATTATCTGGTAATCTTGTACAAAGTACAGATTTCCTGGCTCCCTGCTGACCTGCAGAATCAATCTCTAGTGGCCAGAGCCTGGGAATCTATATTACTTAAAAGCACCCCAGGTAATTCTTCTGTTACCATGCATCCAGGAGCATTGGACTGAATGCCCTGGTCTCTTTCTATTCAGAGATTGTATGAAACTATGGTTCTGTGAATAAAAAGATGAATGATCCTTTGATATGTCTGTGGCCATTGAAATTTCATTTTTAGTCTTTTGAACATTTGAAGATACTTCTCCTTCAGTAAATATGACACAATGCAGTTTTACAGGGAAAGCTACTTTTAGGTTTCTGCAAAAGGTTTACTGCAAAATCTGATCTTTGGTATTATTGTCTAACAACATGAGGTACTATTGCATGATATCAAAGCCTCATATCATTAAGGGAATTTTACATTCCCTTAATGTAAAATTACATGCGTATAATTTATCCCTTCCATAGTGCTTTAGAATAACATCTTGTACATAGTAGATACTTAATTAAACTATTGGATACATGAGGGAAATATATATGTCTCAGGGTACTCATGATTTTTTATTTCTTTTGTCTACTTGCTAAGTATGTAAGGTGAATGTTTTACCAAGACTGAAAACCCTTAGGTTTGTGCCATGTCTCAGTATGATCTCTGTAGCTGAGAGTGTAAGCACTACTTATCATTGTTGGAGCCTAGTAGCCACCCGGGGAAGGCAATGGCACCCCACCCCAGTACTTTTGCCTGGAAAATTCCATGGATAGAGGAGCCTGGTAGGCTCCAGTCCATGGGGTCGCTAAGAGTCGGACACGACTGAGCGACTTCACTTTCACTTTTCACTTTGATGCATTGGAGAAAGAAATGGCAACCCACTCCAGTGTTCTTGCCTGGAGAATCCCAGGGATGGGGGAGCCTGATGGGCTGCCGTCTATGGGTTCGCACAGAGTCGGACACGACTGAAGCGACTTAGCAGCAGCAGCAGTATCCACCTCTCAGAGTAATGTATATTTACTATTTTGCAACAATTTTTATATTCTTACCTAGAAATACAAAGCAAGAAAACTAAAATTCTAAGGAATAGAACATGATGTCAAGATAAACAGTTGATTCCAGAAAAAGAATTTCTTTAAACAATTGGTTGACTTTATAATAGAGATAACCAGTTGATTAGTTTATATTTCAAGGACATGTTGTTGATCAGTTGCTCAGTTGTGACCAACTATTTGTGACCCCATGGACTCCAGTACGCCAGGCCTCCCAGCCCATCACCATCTCCCAGAACTTACTCAAATTCAAATTCATTGAATTGCTGATGCCATTCAACCATCTTGACCTCTGTCATCTCCTTCTCCTGCCTTCAATCTTTCCTAGCATCACAGTCTTTTCTAATGAGTCAGTTCTTTGCATCAAGTGGCCAAAATATTAGAGCTTCACCTTCAGCATCAGTCCTTCCAAAGAACACTCAGGACTGATTTCCTTTACAATGGACTGGTTGGATCTCTTTGCAGTTCAAAGGACTCTCAAGAGTCTTCTCCAACACCACACTTCAAAAGCATCAATTTTTCTGTGCTCAGCTTTCTTTATAGTCCAACTCTCACATCCATACATGACTACTGGAAACACACTACATGTATTAGTATTGTATAAGCTGTTAATTTTCAGGAACTATTGGGAAACATCTAGTTATAACTATTTGCTATTAGTGAATATATGGTTTGGTAAATAAGAGATTTTTCTTATTATAGGAAGTTATAAGGAAATATGGGTGAGATTAGGTGCTAAAATCAGCACTTTGCAAATTCTTGTTAAATAAATGAATTATTGAATAAACGAAGAAAGAAATGATTGTCAAATTATTTCCCAAATCTCAATAAGGATTCTCTAGCCAGAGTGAACTTAAATCTAATTCAAATCATCTTGTGATATGTTTAAAAAGTATTCAGTGCTTTCCATTTCACTGCTTAAAAATTCACCTTTTATTCAAGCATTCAACACCCTGTGTAATTTGTCCTTTGCCACTTTTTCCCTTGTTATCTTATGTCATTCTTCCTCCATTTGTGTTTTGACACATCCAACTTTTTCCTAATTCAAGAACTTTTCATACCTTGCTCTACTGGGGACTGGCTCCTTTCTAATCTGATACTTACACTTAATGGCTCTGTGACTCTGTCTCTTTTGGGTTTGAATTCTGCTCCACTGCTTCCTAGTTCTGTGACCATGAACAAATCATTCAGTCTCTCTATGCCTCAGGTTTATCCATCTATAAAAGTTAGCAGTAGTATCCACCTCAAAGGAGTGTATAAGGAATGCATACAAATTAATGAAAAACGTGCTTAGAATGGTGCCTGCCACACACTAAAAACTTGATAAATGTTGCTTTTTATTACCATATTTTGTAATTTCTATATTTATTTGCTTATTTATTGCTTATTTTTCTTTTTATGCTATTAGACTGTCACTGTGTAAAGAAGAGGACCAACAAGCCATAGCTTTAATATGAAGAGCCTTAGACCCAGAGTAAAAGACCTAGGTTGTCAGCTTAGGCATTGAAACTTGTTTGATCTTGAGCATGAAACATCACTTTTCTGAAATTCCATTTCCTCATTTCCAAAAAGAAAGAAAGAGATTGGATCAAATATGTCCATTCTTCTCTGACCATTAAGTAAGAATAGTTCTAATTTTGAAATAGTTAAGCCTCATTCCAAAAGTGATATAAGTATTTCTACTTTATAAAATATTCTTGAAAATGAATTTTGGTCTATCTGGTAAATAATGAGAATTCTTTGCTGAATTATGATAGAAAAACAATGACTAAAGGTTGTTTGAGAAAGTACATAGATATAAAGAATACCTACAGATGCCCAGTCACACTTAAAGGATAATGGAGGAAGAATTTATGGTGTGATAAAATAAAGCCCTGTTTAAAAAATAAATTAAAGAATTTGATTTCAACTTGGATTTGGACCCCCTTGGTCCATTTTTGTTTCACCAAGTTGAATGTGCATATACAAGGACAATGATTAGATCTGTTACTTTAATGATTATTTTAAAAAGATTCCTGCAAGATTTTTCTTGGCTCGGAGAATAATGACAAATGTAATTCACATCTATATCTGATAAAATGCTCAATGGTAAACTGGAACCAGGAGATAGATGATAGTAGCTTCATTAAAGAAAGAGAACCAGACACATAGTGAGAGGAAAAAAATATATATGTTGAATGGCTCTAATGTACTAAGCACTGTACATCTTACAAACTTTTGCTTTGAAAGTCATTTAACCTCCTCTCCTAGCTCTTCTCCTACTTTGTGCTTTCCTTATTTAATAATTAACTCTGTTCTATCAATTCTACTCCCATGGAAACCTCTTGAATCATATATTACTGTTACTTCTGTCACTGTCTTAATTTGGGCTACCATTGTCTCTTATATTTGTCAGTTTGTTCTGCCAAATCAGAACAACCTTCTGATTTGTTCCTCTTCTTCCAGGCTTATCTCTGATCCAGCCAGTTCCATGCACTAAGCCACGCCAGTGTTAGACACTCGGTCGTGTCTGACTCTTTGCAACCCCACGGTCTGTAGCCCACCAGGCTCCTCTGTCCATGGGATTCTCCAGACAAGAACACTGGAGTGAGTTGCCATTCCCTCCTCCAGGAGATCTTCCTGAGCCAGGGATCGAACCCAGGTCTCCCACATTTCAGGCAGACTCTTAACATCTGAACTAACAGGGAAGCCCCAAAGTCTTTTCTAAATCACACATCTGAGGCACTTTCTTGTCTTCCACAAAGTCCCACTGACGATGCCTTTCAAAGCACTCATGCCTCCATCCTTTCCTTTCTAGGCTTCATACCATGTGCCCCACTCTTTGCTCCTGCCCCAAGATGCGCGCTAGACCCAGACACACTGTGGCATTGTAGTGAGCATCCCACACATCAGGTCAGGTGGACAGACGGTAGGTTCAGTAGTGATTGGTTTCTGATCTTGAGGTTTAAATGCAATATACAAATGAATTAGTATGGTCTGAGACCCATAGAAAGCTCTCTAAAAAGGCCGATGGTTGTATTTGCTTCAGTGTCCCTTCTACATAGAATTCCATACCTCCCTTATCTCTTCCTCTCCCCTGTTTCTCTTGATTATCTCCTTTGTGTGCTTCAGGTATTTCATAACACACATGTTATTTTATCTAAGAGTGTGTCCCTTAGTTCTTAAGATCGCAGTGATAATTCTCCTATGTATATCGTTGTCTCTGTTGAAGCCCTATCTTAAATCTGCCCCTTGCATATTTTCTACAATGCAAAATAAACTTCTTGACTGTAGGGACTTCATTTTTTACTATATTATCTCTAGTATATCATACAGATGTCACTGGAGTTTGTAGCCACTTCCTTCTCCAAGGGATCTTCCCAACCCAGGGATCAAACCCAAGTGTCCTGCATAGCAGGCAGATCCTTTACCATCTAGGCCATCAGGGAAGCTCAAATATTTGTGAATGGAAATGAGTAAAGATAGATACTATTATGTGCCAGACCCTGAGATAAGCTTGTAACTAATGATTTACATATACATATATGTGTGTAAATATATATAAATATTTTATATAAAACTTTTTCTATACCATATATGGACAGAGGAGCCTGGAAGGCTACAGTCCATGGGGTCGCAAAGAGTCAGACAGAACTGAGTGACTAACACACATATTTTATATATATATATTTAAATATATTTTTAAACATTTTTAAACAATTTTATAATTCTCTGATGTATTACTATCTTCACTTTCCTGATAAGAAATGTAAGGCTCCAAGACAATGATTCTTCTCTGCTTGTAGAGGCTAGAATTTGAGCTTACATACAACTCTAAATTTGCCACATCACATGTCTCCAGTTTATGGCGAAGTGTTATAGTGAAAGAAACTTCTATTAAGAAAAGGAATGGAAGAAAATAGAATATAGTATACTCCGACATGTTTGGAAGATGACAATAGGATGATATTTACCGTGGTCTTGTCACAGTTTAGCCACTAAGTCATGTCTGACTCTTACAACCCCATGGACTGTAGCCCACCAGGCTCTTCTGCCCATGGGATTTCCCAGGCAAGAATACAGGAGTGGGTTGCTGTTGCTTCTCCAGGGAATCTTCATTATTGTTCAAAACGGTGGGTAACTGGTATTTTTAATTCGTAGAAATGAAAGATATTAATAGGTAGGACTTGTGCTACCTTCCTTTGGGTCCTTTGGCTCTGAGATGGGATCTGGCATGGCAGCCTTCTCTGTGTGTTCCTCTTCATGCATCTCTGCGGGGCCCATGGATTTTAGTCTTCCCTTCCTTGTAGCTAATGTGTTTTTATGTACACTCTCACAGAGACTGTGCTGGCATCTCTGAGCAAAATTCTGCTGAAGAATATATGCCCTGGTATGGGAAGTGTGTTATTTGACTGGGGAGCTATCTCACTCATCTGAAAGAAAACTGACTTTTTTGCTGAATGTAGCCAGCTCCCATTTGGAACTTTGATTCTGTGTAGAGGTAAGGTTGCAAGCCCTCCTCTGTCTTTACCTAGATTTTGATCATTCTCCCTTTTGAATTTGTAAACAAAACCTTCTCTCTAGGCCTGAAAATTCTTACAGTGAGTCTTACAGCCAAGAGAAAGTGATTCTTGCAAAGTGTGGAGAAAAATTGGCCAGGTTTGAGTGTTTTGAATTTAAAGTGGCAACTGTGTGCCAAAATCATGAAGAACATACACATCTCCCTTGCTTGTACTCATTTGCACATAAATTACAGATTGTATGGCTGTGAATCAGTTGTACAAACAGAAATAAGGCACAGCTTCTCTGGCACTTTGTGCAAGGGGGTTGTTGCTCAGTTTACAGTGGCTAGATTTTATACAGAAGGATTTCCCTTCACATTTTGTGATTTATCTACAGCATTTTACACATCAAAACATATCATTTTGAAGCCCTTTCATATCACTACTAATAATAGTTCTTTGTTTCTTACACCAGAAGTTCAAGCTCCTGTTTAATGAGAGTCCACAAACTGGTTGATTATATATCAAGGTAAAAAGACAGAATGATTTCAGTTTTGACACATGGTCTTTTCACTAATAAAGTAAAACCCAGAACAGTCTTTGGCAAACCATTGTCAAGACATCTGAAAACAAATTTTACAAAACAAACAAAATTGTCCTTTTTTTGTGTGTGCTCTATGTTTGCATAGTGCTTTTAACTCACAAATTCAGTTGCTTTTATTAGCTCTAATTTAATAATTTGGATTAAACTAATAATTTTGAATGTCTGCTTTTTAGTAATCATTGAACTAGGCTTATGTAATCTTCACTACAATTATAAGAAGCAGGCTGTATTATTTCTTGTTCTATGAAGAGGTAACTGAGGTCTAGAGAAGTTCAATTATATGAACCAAATCACACACAGCTAATCAATGTTACAATTTTATTCAAAATTTAACACTTGTTTTTTTGGCATTTTACTTTATTTTACAGACATAACTCCTTTAGGAATTAATGACAGTCTTAGCTACAGCTAAATTATTTAGTAACACTGCAAAAAATAATTACTCTTAAGTAGATTTAAGAATTTCCCTAAATGATGTATTTGAAAAATTTCCAAATTATTCTAATTGCTATATATTGAGCAATAAAAGAAATCACTGTTTTGTATGTGTGTCCTTTGTGATTGTGGACCTACTCAGAAAAATCATTTCATACATAATGCAAGGTAATAAGCTTCAGTTTGAATGGCTACAAAACTTTGCTCACATGGAAACAGAATTGGAAATCCATTACTAGCAATGTATCCTTCAAATGCAATTCAAGTTTGACAAACATTAAACAATTTGGACAGACACTGCAACCAGTGTTTCCTCTGAGTGCTTTTTAGCTCATCATCTTGCTATTATTCTAAAATGCTAACAAGATTTAATTATTTCCTTCAGGTAAATCACAGTGGATTGAAATGACATACAGGTAGAACCGTTGCCCATTTTCTTGGGGGGAAGATAATGTGAGGTCCATATTGACACGCCTTTTTTTTTTTTTAATGCTGGTTCTCTTGAAATTCCATTTTTGTGACTACTAAAATTGTGTTGCCATTTGATTATAATTTCAAATAAAATTGGTATTTTTTCCTCTATAAAATAAGCACATTCTCACTCTCTTATGAAAACATGAAATATAATTGCACAGTGGCTCTGTTTCCTTGGATATGAAACAAAATGTTTTATAACTACGAAAGAATTTAAGGAGATTTCTTTTGCCAAGAAACATCTTACTTAACTAAGTAAAGCACCCAGCTCACTAGAGTAGTTTTAAGCTCTGTAAGAGACAATCTTTGGGAGAGTCTAAACACACCTGTTTTTGATGTCTTCTCATGTCTTCTCTCAGAGAAGGCAATGGCACCCCACTCCAGTGGGGATTTTCCTCTTGCCTGGAAAATCCCATGGATGGAGGAGCCTTGTAGGCTGCAGTCCAGGGGGTCGCGAAGAGTCAGACACGACTGAGCGACTTCACTTTCATTTTCCACTTTTATGCATTGGAGAAGGAAATGGCAACCCACTCCAGTGTTCTTGCCTGGAGAACCCCAGGGACAGAGGATCCTGATGGGCTGCCATCTATGGGGTTGCACAGAGTCAGACAGCGACTTAGCAGTAGCAGCAGCAGGTCTTCTGTTGCTGTGTTAGAGGGGAAGAAGTTCTTAGAATCCATAATTTATCCCTTAGGAGAAAAGGTTCTATGATTAACCCATTTTTACCTTTGAAATGCACAGTGAAGGACCTTAGTTTTTACCACTGTTACCACAGTAAGATGAAAAAATTTTGACCTGTGTACAGGGCATAAGTAGGGACATTTAAACAAAAGACTGCAGTGTAACACCATCTCAAAAGGATCCACCTCTTAACCACTTTTACTTCTGTTTGATGAAAAGAATTTTTCCCTTCCTCCCCATTATTGCTCTGTAAAGCTTTCCACCTTCTGGATTTTGCCAGTTACTTCCTTGAGATGTTGTTTAATGTCTTCTTTTGCCCCTTTATTTGCTGTAGATTGGTAGTTTGATATAGAGGCTGAGTTAGAGTACTTCCCTGGTGGCTCAGATGGTAAAGAATTTGCCTGCAATGCAAGAGCCCCAGGTTTGATCCCTGGGTTGAGAAAATTCCTCTGGAGAAGGAAATGGCAACCCACTGCAATATTCTTGCCTAGACAATTCCATGGACAGAGAAGCCTAGTGGACTATGGTCCATGCAGTTGCAAAGAGACACCAAAGGACACTACTGAGACACTTTCACTTTTTAGAATGTATCAGAGGTCGTGTTACCTACTTTTTATTTGATCACATCAGGAGACACATATCTGGTTGTCTCTCTCTTTTAGAGACGTTATAGTGGATTCTGTTCTTAAAACTAGCAAATAAAGTTCCCTAGCATCCTCTAAAGGCAACTAATGAGATTTCTTTTTAAGTGTTATGTACTCATGAATTTCATCATTAAAAATATAGATCAAACACTATTTGATGTATTTTCACGAATTGATGATGTTAATCTTTTTGATGCTCGTACTGTCTACTCTTAAAACGTTGTTTCTATTTAAGTCCAGTATTGATAAGCCTCTTAAATCATAGAACTTGGACTCTTCACTTTTATTTTTCTAGTGGAGCTACTTTTCCTTTCTCTAAAACTTAGAAATTATTGTTAGGGTTGAGAGAGACAGGAAAATTGCTGACAGTAAAATTCCTTAATGGAATGAGTCAAAGGCATTGGTTGCTGATTGTTAGGAAACTCCTGAATGGGGTGTGGTGTATTGGCACATATTTCAGAGACACATCATCTAAGATTTAGGAATCTTACAATTCATGAAGTTCCATGGCAAGAGATCTCTGACATAAAGATGACATTCCAGTTAAGTGATCTTCAGTAAATGACAAATAAAAGATTAACTGCCTGGAGCATTAGTCTCACTAATTCAATATTTATAACCATTCAAGTTATTAGCTTTTTAATTAACACTGAAAGATCTGAAAGAACCTAATTGTGTCCCATTCTAATTATATTAACAAATTACACACATGAAAATTAAAATTCTGTTTTTCTAATATTCTGTTTAAGGATGTGCAAATAGAGTTGATGTTTCCTTAATAAATGTCTCTCAACTGTTATGTTTCTAAACAGAATAGAAAAAATGCAGTTAATAGTTCTCATTTAAGTATATTGCATACAGTTGGGATTATGGAATTAAAACAGGCTTTACACAAGAGCATTAGAGATATACCACATCCATTTATTTAATTCATTGTAATAGTAATCTGCTCATTGATATTTAACACATCTTTTTATAAAGGGATTTATGGATTTCAGTTTGAGTGTGAGCAGATTAGATTGTTACATTTATTTGCTTTAAGACAAAAATAGACCAGAAGAGTTCTTTCAGAAGCTATAGGATAAATATGATAAAAAGGAAAGTAAATACAAATCTGAGAAGTGTAAGTTTCTACTTCTGACTGCTTGATTGCTCTCTTGGGTTCAGCTAATGAAGTTGGGTCAGGAATCTTATTGAGTAAAGCCTCTAACCCTGAAATCTTTCAGTTCATTTATTGAAACATAGATTCTTATCTTAAGGCTTTCCTTAAGATATATATACCTTTAGGATATAAATTGCAATAAATCTAATGAATGGTAATAAATCTAATGGTAGTAAAAATCTAATGAACATTTGCTATAATAATCCAGCTATTGGGTCAACTCCAGTAAGAACAGAGGGCAGGTTTCTGTTATTGGAATACTTTGTCAGCTCTAGAGGATTTGCTTTGACGTATGTCTATCTGGTCTGAAGAGAGGTGGCAGGACACTATATGAAGTGTTAATGGTATTGCCCAGCCACACCAGGCTTAAAAGCTTTTTCTTCTCATCATCCCCGTCTGAGATGGTATAAGAAGCCTGCACTTCTTCATAGTCAGCAAAAGCAGCAGTCATATAATTAGAGAAGAAATAACTAATAGTTTAAAATTCAGAATCTTCATTCTCATGACAGACAGAAACACTTGGGAAGAATCATTGTGGAAGTAGTCATCCTGAACTTTTCTTCAGCTACTTTCACAGTTTCAAGGTGTATTATTTTTTAAAATAAATTTATTTAATTATTTTGACTGTGGTAAGTTCCTCCTTCCTTTGTGGGCTTTTCTCTAGCTGTGGAAAGCAGGGGCGAGTCTGAAGTTATGATACATGGGCTCACTGCAGAGCATGGGTCCTAGGGGGCACAGTCTTCAGTAGCTGTAGCACGTGGGCTCAGTAGTTGTAGCTAGTCTAGAACACTGGCTCAATAGTTATGGCTCACAGGCTTATTTGCTCCATGGCATGTGGGATTTTCCCAGACCAGGGATCGAACTGTGTCTCCTGCATTGACAGACGGATTCTTTACCACTGGACCACCAGGTGGGGCTTTATCAAGCCCCAGTAAGGTGTATTAGTAGCCATAAGTTTTAATTCTTTATTGCTGCAAAACAAAATGATCTCCAAATTAGTGGCCTAACACAATTAACTTATCAATCATAATTTCTCATTATTTTGTACATTGAATATGTTTAGCTATATAAGCTTTATGTTTCATATGGAATGGATTTGAATTGAAATTATCTAGAGATTAGGCTGGACTGAAACATTCAAGATAGCTTATCTACATCATTGGTGCCCTGACGGGCAGCCACAAGTCTAAGCCGAGCTAGGCTAGGGCACTAGCATGGCTAGGTCACTCTTTCTTTCTCTCTCAAGTGCACAGTTTCTCTCCAGGTAGCCCTAGGGCCTTTTCCCCTTTGTGCTTTCTTATTGTGCTTTTTGTTTATTTGCTTCATTTTATGTTTTCTTTTTTTCCCCCCAGCAAGTTAGTTGGCTTCTATCATGGCAACTCAAGGCTGCTAAGAGGATACAAGTAGAGACTTCTAGTTCTTCTTAAAGCTTAAACCCAGAACATTCACAAAACATTTTTGTGTTCATGGACATATTCAGCACTGAAAGGGACTTCCACAAGGGCATGGATGTGATGAAAAGCACTGGGATAGACTTTGAAGAGCAGTTATCATGAAAATGGAAACCGCCTTTAAAGGTATGAATCTGAGAACAGAAAAGATGTTGTTTAGTTGCTAAGTCATGTCTTTTGTGACCCCATGGACTGTAGTCCACCTGGCTTCTCTATCCATGGGATTTCCCAGGCAAGAATAATGAAGTAAGTTGCCATTTTCTTCTCTAGGGGATCTTCCCTAACCCAGGGATCAAACCAGCATCTCCTGCTCGGCAGGTAGATTCTTGACCACTGAGCCATCTAGGAAGCCCAATAGAAAGAATATTGCATCCTTTTTCCTGGTTGCCCTTGGAGGTGGCAGTCACCACACTGTTTCCAGTCAATTCACAGCCTGGGAATGTATAACCTGAATTTATGATTTTACTGGACAGATGGACCTGAGATGAAAGCCCAAATTTGACCTCAAAGGGAGTCACAGAACTAGAAAAGACTTGAAATCTTGGTTAAGGAATGCTGTATGCTGCATCTGACAAATAAGGATTTACACAGAGGAGTTTCTTATGCCTTTGCAGAAAATGCATAGGTTATAAATGCCCTTGGAAAAACCCTATGTTCTATCATTCTCTAGAAGCAGAACTGTTGTTATCACTGGCAGTTGAGAAAATTATTTTCTATAACTTGATCTATAAGATTAATCACATTTTTTAGATAACTTTTTTTTCCCTATTTCAACATGCTGAAAATTGTAATCATTAAGACTGTTTTCCATAGAAATTCATTTATTCATGCAACAAATCCATGGAGAACTTAGGCACTGTTTTAGGAGACACAACAAATGCAAACTGATTCTGTTTTGTTTTTGTTTTTAATTTTTTAATTGGAGGATAATCACTTTACAATACTGTGTTGGTTTCTGCCATACATCAACATAAATCAGTCATAGGCATACAGACGTTCTCTCCCTCTTGAGCTTCCCTCCCACCTCCCCCACATCCTGCTTCCATTTAGTTTTGTTTTTTATCTGAGTGTGGCAGGTCTTAGTTGCATCATGCGGGATCTTCCACTGTAACGCATGGACTCCAGTTGTGGTGCACAGGCTCAGTAGTTATAGCACACAGGCTTACTGTGTGGCATGTGAGGTCTTAGTTTTCTCACCAGGGATCTTGTCCACATCCTCTGCATTACAAGAAGGATTCTTAACCATTGAACCTCCAGAGAAGTCCCCACTAGCCTTCTATTCTGATGTAAGTAACCCCATGGACTGTTTGCCCACCAGGCTCCTCTGTCCATGGAATTAGCACACAGAAATACTGGAGTGGGTGGCCATTTCCTTCCCCAGGGGATCTTCCCAACTCATGGATCAGATCTGGGTCTCCTGCATTGCAGGCAGGTTCTTTACCATCTGAGCCCCTAGGGAAGCTATGTAAGAGATGAGACAGACAACAACAAATAATATATAGTGTTTGATTTGTGAAAATTAAAGGTGGAAAATGTTATAGAGTGTGTGGGAGTAGCAATGGGGCAGTAGTGTATGCCTTGCTGGTAATATGGGGTCATGTGTAAACAGTGAGGGGCCGTTGCAGGTCATGGGAACAGCAAGTACAGAGATTCTAAGGTAGATCACTTGTCAGCTTCCTTTTGGAATCATAAGACAACACTTAAAGCTGGGCCAGGATGAGTACAGAGGAGAGAATAGAACAGAATTAGTTAAGAGAAGTAAAGTAGAGCATGGTTTGAGGACAAAGAGGCTGGCAGACTTTCTCGACTCTGCAAGAGAGCTATACCATACAAAATGAATGACTGCTTTGGCCAATTATTTCTAGGATGGTACAGAGCTAGTATATTCAAGATGCATAAAAAAATAAGTAAACTTATTTTATGCAGTGGATGCCTTATAATACCTTAATTTGTTCAGGTATTCTCAGTTGAGAAATTTTGGCTTTTTAGACCATTATATGGTCTTGAATCTTACTGTGAGTTATATGGAGAGAGGAGTGATGTTCTCTGATGCACATTTTAAGATCAATGTGGTTGTTTGCTAGGGTAAAAAAAAAAAAAAAATCCTAAGCCTCTAGTCATGCATTTTAATACATCCTGTGAAGTGGAAGGTTTGTCCCACCTAAGTCCTCAATTTATCTCAAAATTTTAAAGAATGTTTCATTGAATATGGTTCTGTGAATGGGAATGAATTTAAAGAAACAAAATACTATTATAACTCTTGATCTAAATACTTTTGGGGTATGTATATAAGCCATAACAGGTGTTATATGCTTATTATTTAGTTACTTCTGTGGGAATATATGAGACTAAAGATCTTAGTCTTAACTACAACTCTTAGCTACAAATTTAATTCTTTCTTTTTTCAGTAATTTACTTTGCCTATGCTGGGTCTTTTTTTTGTTGCAAACAGGCTTCTAGTTGTGGCAAGTGAGAGTTACTCTCTAGTTGAACTGAGTGGGCTTCTCATTTCAGGGGCTTCTCTTCATGCAGAATGGGCTCCAGGGCTGGTGGGCTTCAATAGTAATGGCATGGGACTCTAGAGCTCAGACTCAGTAAACATGGCGCCTGGGCTTAGTTGCCCTGCAGCATGTGGAATCTTCTCACAACAGAGATCAAGCCTATATCCCTTGCATCGGCAGGTGAAAATTCTTAACCACTGGACCACCAGGAAAGTCCTACACTTTCATTCTTGCAGAGCCACACCTTTTCATGATTTCTTTTTGTCATACTTGACAGATAGAAAGGAGTTAACTGAGTTTGTTATTGTCTTCAACACATTCATTCTAAAAGCAAGCCAATCCAATAGCAAACCAATTGATTTTGTTGTGTCATAAATTGCCATCAACTGCTCTGTTTGCTTTTCAGCTCTTTGGAGAGCAGTTTTCTTTTAATGGATTTTAGATGTTGTTTCTTGGATTTTTCTTTGTCTTAAGTGCTTTCTAAATATGCCAGTGGTGATCACCTGTCTGCCATGATATTTTGTCATCATGAAGAAGGAGGAAATATTTTTGTAAGACATATATTTAGATGATTCTGCATATATATTCATATTTGGTGTCATGATGACCTGACTTACAATAAGCTGCATGAGTGTGCTTACACATTCAGTAGTGTCTAACTGTGACCCCATGGACTGTAGCCTGCCAGGCTCCTCTGTCCATGGAATTTTCTAGGCAAGAATACTTGAGTGGCTTGCCACTTCCTGTTCCAGGGGACCTTCCAGACCTGGAGACCAAACCCGTATCTCCTGCCTCTCCTACACTGGCAGACAAATTCCTTACCATTGCACCATGATAAGCAGCAAAGTTTCTATTTCTGAGCTTCTTAAAATGCCTGTGCAGTCTTAACTTTTGGAGTCACTTCATTTTACTAAAGGCTACTTTACCAAATTTTGTTCTGTTTTTAATAACAATAAAATTTTAGTGGAAAATAATCCACCTGCTAAAAACTGCACAATTATGTGTATCCAGGTTGATGAGTACTTCACACAATGAACACTCCTATGTAGCCAGCACTCAGATCAAGAAAAACAACATTCCCCTTACCTCCCTCTCCAAGTGTAATCACAATCCGGTATTCTGACACTTTACTTTTTCCTGTTTTTCAACTTTATATAAAGATTCACTTTTTTTTCAGCTTTTTTATGTGTGTTTTTTAAAATATAAATATTTATTTTAATTGGAGGTTAATTACTTCACAATATTGTATTGGTTTTGCCATACATCAACATGAATCCGTCACAGGTGTACACGTGTTCCCCATCCTGAACCCCCCTCCCACCTCCCTCCCTGTACCATCCCTCTGGGTCATCCCAATGCACCAGTCTCAAGCATCCTGTATCCTGCATCAAACCTGGACTGGCGATTCATTTCATATATGATATTATACGTGTTTCAATGCCATTCTCCCAAATCATCCCACCCTCTCCCTCTCCCACAGAGTCCAACAGACTGTTCTATACATCTGTGTCTCTTTTGCTGTCTCATATACAGGGTTATCATTACCATCTTTCCAAATTCCATATATATGTGTTAGTATATTGTATTGGTGTTTTTCTTTCTGGCTTACTTCACTCTGTATAATAGGCTCCAGTTTTATCCACCTCATTAGAACTGATTCAAATGTATTCTTTTGAATGGCTGAGTAATTCTCCAACTTTTTCCTCTTTCATGTCTGGCTACTGTCTCTCAATAATAGGTTCATGAGATTCATAGCAGTAGTTTTTTATGTAGCAATAATGCATTGATTTTAATTGATATACAGTCTTTCATTGTATGAATATACAACCATGTGACTTTGAGTTATGACATCAGATTGTGAATCTGAGCAGGACACTGATGTCAAGTGGGAGGAAAAAAGACACGACACTTTGTTGCAGGTCAGTTTCCCAGAAAAATGGGATCTGAGATGGTGATTAATGTACAGGAAGCATACTGGAGAGTGTTCTCTCAAGCAGCATCTGTGGGAGGGGAAGGAAGCAGGATGAGGCCTCAGCCAGCTCTACTGAGGATGGCCCATTAGACTAGCCTTGAGTTCAGTTCAGTTCAGTTGCTCAGTCATGCACAACTCTTTGTGACACCATGGACCGCAAGTTTCCATGTCCATCGCCAACTCCCGGAGCTTGCTGAAACTCATGTCCATCAATTTGGTGATGCCATACAGCCATCTTATCCTCTGTCATCCCCTTCTCCTCTCACCTTTAATCTTTCCCAGTATCAGGGTCTTTTCCACTAAGTCAGTTCTTCGCATCAGGTGGCCAAACTATTGGAGTTTCAGCTTCAGCATCAGTCTTTCCAATGAATATTCAAGATTGATTTCCTTGAGATTTGACTGGTTGTATCTCCTTGCAGTCCAAGGAACTCTCAAGAGTCTCCTCCACAGTTCAAAAGCATCAATTCTTTAGCAATCAGCTTTCTTTATGATCCAACTCTCACATCCATACATAATTACTGGAAAAACCATAGCTTTGACTAGATGGATCTTTGTCAACAAAGTAATGTCTCTGTTTATTTAACTTATATGCTATGCACATCATGTGAAAAGCTGAGGTGGATGAGGCACAAGCTGGAATCAAGATTGTAGGGAGAAATATCAGTAACCTCAGATATGCAGATGACACCACCCTTATGGCAAAAAGAAGAACTAAAGAGCCTCTTGATGAAGGTGAAAGAGGAGACTGAAAAAGCTGGATTAAAACTCAGCATTCAAAAAACTAAGATTATTTCATCCAATCCAATCACTTCATGGCAAATAGATGAGGAAACAATGGAAACAGACTTTATTTTCTTGGGCTCCAGAATCACTGCAGATGGTGACTAAAGCCATGAAATTAAAAGACAGTTGCTCCTTTATAAAAATGCTATGACTAACCTAGACAGTATCTTAAAAAGCAGAGACATTTGTGGATTGTCTGCTCAGCTGCTCTATGGTGGGGCTAATCTCGACTTCCTACAAGAGAGCTTATACCACACGCTGCATGACCCAGGCTTGCTGCATCCAGAGCCCCTGTTCCCGCAGCAGGCAACCATTGACCCGTGCCCCTGCAGAAGATACTCCAAAACTCAAAGGCGGGTCTGGCTCAGTCTTTGTGGAGTGTCTGGATCCTGGTGTGCACAAGGCTTTGTGTGAACTCTCTGAGCATCTCTGGTCCTGAGAAATCTCTAGGTAGGTCAAGAAGCAAGAGCTAAAACCAGACCTGGAACAACAGACTGGTTCCAAATTGGGAAAGCACTCATCAAGGCTGCATATCGTCACCCAGATTTTCCAACCTGAGGATCTGGTGAAGGGACTGAGAACCCCCAAGGACTTTGACTTGGGAGGGCAGTGGGATTTGATTACAGAACTTCCACAGAACTGGGGAAACAGACTTTTGAAGGGTACAAACAAAACCTGTGGTCACCATGACCCAGAAGAAGGAGCAGTGTCCCCAAAAGAGACTGAGCCAGACTTACCTATGAGTGTCCAGGAGTCTCTGATGGAAGCATGGGTCAACAGTGGCCTGCTGTGGGGGGTCAGGGGCACTGAATACTAGAGTGCCTGCACAAGTCCTTTTGAAGGAGTTTGCCATTACCCCACCATAGTTTGGCCTCAGGCGAAACAACAAGGAGAGAACACAGTCCTGCCCATCAACAAAAAATTGGATTAAAGATTTATGAGCATGCCCTCACCCAACAAAGCAAGACCCTTTATCTCCCACAGTTTCTCCCATCAGGAAGCTTCCACAAGCCTCTTGTCCTTATCCACCAGAGGGCAGACAAAATGAAAACCACAAACACAAAACTAACCAAATTGATCACATGGACCACAGCCTTGTCTAGCTCAATGAAACTATGAGCCATGCTGTGTAGGGCCACCTAAGATGGACAGGTCATGGTGGAGAGTTATGACAAAACGTGCTCCACTGGAGAAGGGAATGATGAACCACTTCAGTTTTCTTGCCTTGAGAATCCCGTGACCAGTATGAATAGACTAGCCTTAGTTTCCATCAAGTGAGCCAGGCTTTTCTGTCCCACATCAACCAGTTATTAGATTTTTGCTGCCTAAGCAATGGGCCAAGTGACTACTGCAACACATAAGGGGAGTCCTACTCAAAATCTTCCAGATCCCTCCCTGTGTTCTCGATGTAAATAAGTATGAATGTGTAGAATTCAGTAAATATTAGAAACCTTCTGACTTGTAAACGAACTAAATTGAGCTAAGAAAAAAACTGTAGAACGAAATACAGTAGACCTCCTATATATGAATGAATTCTGTTCTGAGAGTGAGTTCATAAGTCTAATTTGTTTATAAGTCCAACAAAGTTAGCCAACTAACACAATCAGCTCTATAGTACTGTATTGTAATAGGTTTATAATACTTTTCACACAAATATTACATAAAAAGACAAATTCACAAAATAAAACATTTTTAATCTTACAGTACAGTGCCTTAAAAATACAATAATGTAATATAACAGCTGGCATACAGGGGCTGGCACTGAGTAAGCAGGCAAGAAGATTTACTGACTAGAGGAGGGAGAGGTGGAAGGAGATGGTAGAGCTGAAGGATCAGCAGCAACAGGAGGTGGAGGGCAAGCTACAATTTTACTTATGCTTGATGTTGACAGAATTCATGTTCCCATCCTTGAAAGCTCGCAATTTGAAGATAGTGTGCTGACTGAACTTAACTATTTTGTTATGAAAGCCATGTTCTCATATCTCTTAGGGATTTCACAGTCTATCCATTGGGCATATGACAAAGGGAAAAGAAAGAAACCTAATCAAATTGCCCTGTCTGCAATGCTGAATATATCTCCATGTCTGTGTTTCATGGTGGCAAAGAAGAATGGAAGAAAAAGAAGGTATAGGAAAGAAAATGAGAGAAATTTACTGATCGCTTACTATGTCCACAACACTCTACTATGTCCACTTATTATTTTGTCTTATAGTTTTTGAAGTATCTATTGTTATCACCACTAGAGGGAAGAGAAAAACAATGCTGTGGGTAGATAGTTGATAAAGTTATAAATAAAACATACCCATGTTCACTGAATTTTAGTTTCCTTTTCTTCCAGACACAATACACATTCTTTACATTAGATAGAGGAGAACAAGCATAAAATGTAGGAGTAAAGTGAATGAGTATTTTGCCCTTACCTGCAATATATATAAATCAACTTGAAAGAACCAAGAGTTAACTTACATCATGTCTTTTTTCCAGCTTCAATACAGATTCTGTGTGTCTTGAAACATATTTAGTGCACATGTGCACTAGAAAATAAGTCCCATGATGAAAGGGATATCAGACGCTTCCATATCCCCAGCACCTTAAGCATGGCTACAGGCTTCAGTGAATATTTGCTGACTGAATAAATGTATTTACTAGCTTTCACAATGCTGTGGTGCTTAAGTATTAACTGATATGGATTTGATTAAGTCAATCAGCTAGCAAGAAATGTGAAATATGGAATTTATTTGTATGTAGAGAATAACTCAATAGTTTCTCTATTTTCAGAAAACTATGGAGTTGTAGCATCATCAAAGGTCATACACTTATGACTCAGATTCTTTCAATGTAAAGAATCTTTTTAAAAATAGGAGGTAACTTTTGGTTTCTTTCTCATCCTTTCCATTTCCCTTTCATAACTTTGATTATATATATATAGTGGAAATATCTTCTGTGATAATAAAATACCATAGGAGTCAGATACAGAGATGCTGAAACTGGAGGGGAAAGTGAGGCCCGGTTGTGGTAACATTTTCAGGGGTGGCAGCCAAGGGGTGGCAGCCAGTGGAGAATTTATTTACAGTTAGAGTGAACAAAAGGACCCTTGTGAAGAATTTGGCTATGAATTTTTGTTTTAAGGAAGTGGAGTAAATAATACACATACCACAAACAAGAGGGAGTTCAGTTCAATTCAGTTGCTCAGTCATGTCCGACCCTTTGCAACCCTATGCACTGCAGCACGCCTGGCTTCCCTGTCCATCACCAACACCCAGAGCTTACTCAAACTCATGTCCATTGAGACAAGAGAGAACTAACTTTAAAAATCTCTTTGATGACTGGAAAAAAAGAAAAAGAGTTGTGAAATTATGCTGCCTGGCACTTTGCTGTTGAGAGGTTTTGTTGCAGTAGAAAAGTAATTGAATCCCAAGATTCTCTCTCTGCTTTGGTGCATCTACACGGATCTCATAAATATCAAATTAATTTGCCTGAAGCTATTGCCATATAGAAAAGTAAACTGCTGTCTCTGATTCTCCACTACTGGATCATCAAAAATGACAGAAAACTAGCCATTACTAAAAAGAGTTTGATTTGCTTTCTCCTTCTTTAAGGTTTAAGCCCAAGTTCAGTAACTAGCTAGTCCCTGAACCTGCTAACTTTTCTCTGATCTGAAAGCTAGAAATGACCTAACTTACCATGCTGCTTCCCCCAGCTGTTTTCTAGCCTATGCTCAGACACTTTCAGAGCTGGAAATCTACTACATTTTGAATAGCTATAACATTCAAGGGGTCTAGTTTATGTTAAGAAGAAATCTCCTTTCTTGAAAGTAATTATTTGTTCTAGTTCTGTCTTCTAGAAATTTGTCAGATTAATTCCATTTTGGGGGAAAAAATAAAAAGTCTTTAAAATAAGCAGGGCCAGTTCTCCTTTAGGCTAAATAGCTAAACATGCTTCAGTTGCTTGAACCATTTCAAGAATTATAAGGACCACTCTATTCTGAAAAGGCATCTCTTAGCATGATTTTAAAACTGTGGCTCTCTAAATGCAGTGTCAGAGTTGATCTTGGCAAGTTGTCTACACATCATTTTGCATGTACATCTCATAAAATACTATTTAAGGGTTAACATAACTGACTACCCCTTCACACATTTGACATCTAATTTTATGTTTGCTGTTGATACTTCTTTAAATTAACATTCTCAAGCAGAATCCCAGGACATATGATGCTCAGTCAGTTCAGCTGTTCAGTTGCTCAATCATCTCCGACTCTTTGCCACCCAATGGACTGCAGCATGGCAGACCTCCCTGTCCATCACCAACCCCCAGACTTTACTCAAACTCATGTCCATTGAGTTGGTGATGCCATCCAACCATCTCATCCTCTGTAATCCCCTTCTCCTCCCACCTTCAATCTTCCCCAGCATCAGGGTCTTTTCAAATAAATCAGTTCATTGCATCAGGAGCCAAAGTACTGGAGTTTCAGCTTCAGCATAAGTCCTTCCAATGAATATTCAGGACTGACTTCCTTTAGGATGGACTGATTGGATCTTCATGCAGTCCAAGGGACTCTCAAGAGTCTTCACCAACACGACAGGTTGAAAGCAGCAGTTCTTCTGCCCTCAGCTTTCTTTATAGTCCAACTCTCATATCCATACATGACTACTGGAAAAACAATAGCTTTGACTAGACAGACCTTTGTTGGCAAAATGATGTCTCTACTTGTTAATATGCTGTCTAGCTTGGTCATAACTTTTTCCCCAAGGACAAGCATCTGTTAATTTCATGGCTGCATTCACCATCTGCAGTGATTTTGGAGCACCCCCAAAATAAACTCTCACTGTTTCTACTGTTTCCCCATTTATTTGACACAAAGTGATGGGACCAGATGCCATGATCTTAGTTTTCTGAATCTTGAGTTTTAAGCTGACTTTTTCACTCTCCTCTTTCACTTTCACCAAGAGGCTCTTTTGTCCTTCTTTGCTTTCTACCATAAGGGTGGTATCACCTACATATCTGAGGTTATTGATATTTCTACCAGCAATCTTGAGTCCAGCTGTGCTTCATCCAGCCCAGCATGTTGCATGATGTACTTTGCCTATAAGTTAAATAAGCAGAGTGAGAATAAACAGCCTTGATGTACTCCTCCCTATTTGGAACCAATCTGTCGTTCCATGTCCAGTTTTAATTGTTGCTTTCTGACCTGCATACACATAACTCAGGAGGCAGGTCAGGTGGCCTGATATTCCCATCTCTTTAAGAATTTTCCAGTTTTTCATGATACAGACAGTCAAATCTTTGGCATAGTCAATAAAGCCAAAGTCATTGTTTTTCTGGAACTCTCTTGTGGTTTCAAATGATCCAACAGATGTTGGCAATTTGACCTCTGGTTCCTCTGTCTTTTCTAAATCCAGATTGAACAGCCGGAAGTTCACGGTTCACATACTGTTGAAGCCTGGCTTGGAGAATTTTGAGCATCACTTTACTAGCATGTGAGATAAGTGCAATTGTGCAGTAGTTTGAGCATTCTTTGACATTAACTTTCTTTGGGATTGGAATGAAAACTGACTTTTCCAGTCCTGTGGCCACTGCTGAGTTTTCCAAATTTTTTGGCATATTGAGTGCAGAACTTTCACAGCATCATCTTTCAACATTTAAAATAGCTCAACTGGAATTCCATCACCTCCACTAGCTTTGTTCATAGTGATGCTTCCTAAGGCCCACTTGACTTCACATTCAAGGATGTCTGGCTCTAGGTGAGTGATCACACCATCATGATTCTCTGGGTCAAGAAGATATTTTTTGTAAAGTTCTTCTGTGTACTCTTGGCATCTCTTCTTAATATAATTTGCTTCTGTAAGGTCCTTACCATTTTGCCCTTTATTGTGCCCATCATTGCATGGAATGTTCCCTTGGTATCTCTAGTTTTCTTGAGATCTCTGGACTTTCACGTTCTTTTTTTTTCCTCCATTTCTTTTCATTGATCACTGAGGAAGGCTTTCTTATCTTTCCTTACTATTCTATGGAACTCATGATTCTAATGGGTATATCTTTCCTTTTCTCCTTGGCCTTTTGCTTCTCTTCTTCTCTCAGCTATTTGTAAGGCCTCCTCAGACAACCATTTTGCCTTTTTGCATTTCTTTTTCTTATGGTTGTTTTTGATCACTGCCTCCTATACAATGTCACAAACCTCCGTCCATAGTCTCTCAGGTGCTCTATCAGATCTAAACCCTCGAATCTATTTCTCACTTCCACTGTATAATCATAAGGGATTTGATTTAGGTCATACCTGAATGGTCTAGTGGTTTTCCCTACTTTCTTCAATTTAAGTCTGAATTTGGTATAAAGCATTCGTGATTTGAGCCACAGTCAGCTCCTGGTCTTGTTGTTGCTGACTGTATAGTTTCTCCATCTTTGGCTGCAAAGAATGTAATCAATCTGATTTTGGTATTGACTATCTGATGATGTCCATGTGTAGAATCTTCTCTGTGTTGTTGGAAGAGGGTGTTTCCAGTGCATTCTCTTGGAAAAACTCTATTAGCCTTTGGCCTGCATCACTCTGTACTCCAAGGCCAAATTTGTCTGTTACCCCAGTATCTTGTGACTTCCTACTTTTGCAGTCCAGTCCCTTATAATGAAAAGGACGTCTTTTGAGGGTGTTAGTTCTAGAAGGTCTTGTAGGTCTTCATAGAACAATTCAACTTCAGCTTTTTCAGCATTACTGGTTGCGGCATAGACTTGGATTACTGTGATATGGAATGATTTGCCTTGGAAACGAACAGAGATTATTCTTTGATTTTTGAGATTGCATCCAAGTACTGAATTTTGGACTCTTGTTAACTATAATGGTTACTCCATTTCTTCTAAGGGATTCTTGTCCACAGTAGTAGATATAATGATCATCTGAGTTAAATTCACCAATTCCAGTCTATTTTAATTTGCTGATTCCTAAAATGTCGATGTTCACTCTTGCCATCTCCTGTTTGACCACTTCCGATTTGCCTTGATTCATGGACCTAGCATTTCAGGTTCCTATGCAATATTACTCTTTACAGCATCAGACTTTACTTCCATCATCAGTCATCCCCACAACTGGGTGTTGTTTTTGCTTTGGCTCCATCTCTTCATTCTTTCAGGAGTTATTTCTCCACTGATCTCCAGTAGCATATTGGGCATCTACCTACGTGGGGATTTTATCTTTCAGTATCCAATCTTTTTGCTTTTTCATACAGTTCATGGGGTTCTCAAGGCAAGAATACTGAAGTGGTTTGCCATTCCCTTCTCCAGTGGACCACATTTTGTCAGAACTTTCCACCATGACCCATCCGTCTTGGGTGGCCCTACACAGCATGATTCATAGTTTCATTGAGTTAGACAAGGCTGTAGTCCATGTGATCAGCTTGGTTAGTTTTCTGTGATTGTGATTTTCATTCTGTCTACCCTCTGATAAGAAGGATATGAAGCTTATGGAAGCTTCTTGATGAGAGTGACTGACTGAGAGAGAAACTTGTTCTAGTTCTGATGGATGGGGCCATGGCCAGTAAATCTTTAATCCAATTTTCTGTCCCTCCCTATTATTTGACCTAAGGCCGAATTATGGTGTAGGTAATGAAGATAATGGTGACCTCCTTTAAAACGTCCCATGCACATACTGCTACTCTGTGTCCCCCACCCTGCAGCAGGCCACTGCCAACCAACACCTCCACCAGAGACTTCTCAACACTCATGGGCAGGTCTGGGTCATTTTCCTGTTGGGTCACTGCTCCTTTCCCCTGGGTCCTGGTGTACACAAGGTTCTGTTTGTGCCCTCCAAGAGTCTGTTTCCCCAGTTCTGTGTAAGTTCTGGTGGCTCTAAGGCAGGGTTAATGGTAACCTACTCCAAGAAGGCTTATGCCATTCCCAGGTCTGCTGTACCCAGATGCCCTGCCCCTGTGGAAGGCCTCTGCTGACCTATACCTCCATAGGAAACACTCAAGTATGGTGCTGGAATTTCAGATGTATGGTGCTGGAGCAGCAGGTGTGCTGTGCTGGAGCAACTTTGAGAAGATATTCCACATCCAAGGGCAAAAGATAAGCCCCAGCAAGATGGTCAGAGGGGTGAAATAATGTTTAGATCAAACCCCATACCAGCCAGAGATGCTCAGAGGGCTCAAACATACCTTGTGCACACCAGGACCCAGAGACTCCAAAGAGTCTCAGTCAGGGTTCAACTGACTCTCAGTTGAAATGGAGAAGTTCATTATGCACAAGTCCTAGAGGAAGCTCATGACATAAGGAGGTCAAGGCAAGGTGAAGGCAGAGAGATCAAAAGACCTGGGACATATGTTTTTATTAGGATCCATGAGTAAAGTGCTTTGAGTTCTCCGGGCTAACGCTGGATTGATCAGTTCACACCAAAAGGAGTGAGAGTTTTTTAAGCTCCATGGGGGTCTTATCAAAGGGCTGCACAAAGTTAAGACCCTGGGAGGCAGAGGTACTCTTTATCAGAAGGGTCACTAGTGAAGCTATATCAAGAACTTACATTTACCCATGATTGTACACCATGTGCTTCCATGAGGGTTAATGTTAGGTTAAGGCCTCCAAAGACCACTTGGCCAAACAAAATGATGCTGAGGCAACTTACCTAATTCTCAATAATTATAAATTGTAATGTTTAATTCTAGCATACTATTTATATTTTTTAACTACATCTTTCTTAAAACTTTTAGACTTCCCTCGTTCAGTGTGTGGAACTAATTATCATATTAATCCAAAGAGAGAGAAAAGTCAAACCTCATTGGACAACCATTCAGCCAAATCAGAGTCATTTTCTGACTGTGTTCATTTTACAAAGCTGATAAATTTGTCAATAGGCATCTCCTCTTGACAATTACCTTACCACTAAATTTTAAGTAGAAGAGAAGGTAGGTAACACTTTGATTCTTATTATACATTTATCACTTGGCTGAAATAAGATACTACCTTTGGAGTATTTCTTCAGTTCAGTTCAGTCACTCAGTTGTGTCCAAATCTTTGCAACCCCATGGACTGCAACATGCCAGGCTTCTCTGTCCATCACCAACTCCCAGAACTTGCTCAAACTCATGTCCATCGAGTCAGTGATGCCATGAAACCATCTCATCCTCTGCCTTCCCCTTCTCCTCCTGCCTTCATGGTTTCCCAGCATCAGGGTCTTTTCCAATGAATCAGTTCTTCACATCAGGAGTATTTCTTACCTGAGCTCATTTTTCTCTACTGCATTGGAGAGATCTCTCAACAGCTGTGTATTATTGAACTGTCTCATTGTTTCAGGTCCACATATTTTCCCTGCCAGGGCAGTGGTTCACAGTGAAGTTCAGAATGTGTGAGAGAAATAGCTCTTCATGTTGAGTGTATGTGTGTGTGTGTGCACGCAAAAAGACAGTTGTTCAGCAGATTTCAGGGCATGACCATATTCCATGGAAGTTTTCAATGTGTGTTCTTACTAGCTCTGATAAGATAACAAAAAAGGGGAAAAGGAAAAAGGTGTCATCATAGTTGCAGGGTAATCGGGAAATGTGGATTCAATTTATAGGAAACAATTTTTTTCTTTGGATGCTTGGAGGCTTCACAGAGTAAGTCTTCAGTATTTAAGTAACATGAATTTATGTGGTACATTCTTCTTTTGAAGATATTCAAAGCCTGTGCTTAGTTGTTCAGTCATGTCCGACTACCTGAGACCCCATGAACTGTAGCTCACAAGGCTCCTCTGTCCATGTGAATTCTCCAGGCAAGAGTACTGGAGTGGGTTGCCATGCCTTCCTTCAGGGGATTTTCTCAACCCAGGGATTGAATTCAGGTTTACCATCTGAGCCACTATGGAGTGTAGAGGTAAAAAAAAAAAAAAAAAAAAAAAGGCTCCACGAAGCAGTTTGTTACAGTTGGTCTTAGGAAGAACATATGGATATCATAGAATCTGTAATAAGACCAACTTGAGTTTCCCCCTTCCATTTGTCTGACCTTAAGTATATTTCTTTGTATTTATGGGTTTCTATTTCTTCATATACAAAATGAGGATAATAAATATTTTCTATGTTGCTATGATGTCTAAGTGAATTAAGCCCTGTTAAGTCTCTGGGATGCATTATTAATGTACTTGAACAATAGAAATTATCTAAGGCTATGAAATTGTTCTGTGGAAAATTCTGAAAGAGATGGGAATACCAGAATACCTGATCTGCCTCTTGAGAAATTTGTATGCAGGTCAGGAAGCAACAGTTAAAACTGGACATGGAAAAACAGACTGGTTCCAAATAGGAAAAGAAGTCCATCAAGGCTGTATTTTGTCACCCTGCTTATTTAACTTATATGCAGAGTGCATCATGAGGAATGCTGGGCTGGAAGAAGCACAAGCTGGAATCAAGATTGCCAGGAGAAATATCAATAACCTCAGATATGCAGATGACACCACCCTTATGGCAGAAAGTGAAGAGGAACTAAATAGCCTCTTGATGAAAGTGAAAGTAGAGAGTGAAAAGGTTGGCTTAAAGCTCAACATTCAGAAAACGAAGATCATGGCATCTGGTCCCATCACTTCATGGGAAATAGATGGAGACAGTGGAAACAGCGTCAGACTGTTTTTCTGGGCTCCAAAATCACTACAGATGGTGACTGCAGCTGTGAATTTAAAAGACGCTTGCTCCTTGGAAGGAAGGTTATGACCAACCTAGATAGCATATTGAAAAGCAGAGACATTACTTTGCCAACAAAGATTCGTCTAGTCAAGGCTATGGTTTTTCCAGTGGTCATGTATGGATGTGAGAGCTGGACTGTGAAGAAGGCTGAGCACCGAAGAATTGATGCTTTTGAACTGTGGTGTTGGAGAAGACTCTTGAGAGTCCCTTGGACTGCAAGGACTTCCAACCAGTCCATTCTGAAGGAGATCAGCCCTGGGATTTCTTTGGAAGGAATGATGCTAAAGCTGAAACTCCAGTACTTTGGCCACATCATGCGAAGAGTTGACTCATTGGAGAAGACTCTGATGCTGGGAGGGAGTGGGGGCAAGAGGAGAAGGGGAAGACAGAGGATGAGATGGCTGGATGGCATCACTGACTCGATGGATGTGAGTCTAGGTGAACTCTGAGAGCTGGTGATGGACAGGGAGGCCTGGCGTGCTGCGATTCATGGGGTTGCAAAGAGTCGGACACGACTGAGCAACTGATCTGATCTGATGATATTGTTCATAGTGTTCATTTTTCCTTTTCATACTGTTCATGGCATTCTCAAGGCAAGAATACTGAAGTGGTTTAGCATTCCTTTCTCCAGTGGACCACATGCTGTCAGTCCTGTCCACCATGACCCTCCCATCTTGGGTGTCCCCACACGGCATAGCTTAGGTTCATTGAGTTAGACAAGGCTGTGGTCTGTGTGATCAGATTGGCTAGTTTTCTGTGATTATGGTTTCAATGTGTCTGCCCTCTAATGCCCTCTCACAACACCTACTCTCTTACTTGGGTTTCTCTTACCTTGGACGTGGGGTATTGCTTCACGGCTGCTCCAGCAAAGCATAGCCGCTGCTCCTTACCTTGGACTAGGGGAATCTCCTCATGGCTGCCCCTCCTGATCTTGAAGGTGGAGTAGCTCCTCTTGGCCCTCCTGCACCGGTGCAGCCACTGCTCTTTGGATGTGGGCTGGCTTCTCTTGGCCGCCTCCCCTGACCTCAGGCATGGGGTAGCTCCTCTTGGCTGCTGCCCTGACCTCGGGCAAGCGGTAGCTCGTCTCAGCCACTGCCCTGACTTCGGATGTGGGGTAGCTCCTGTCAGCCACTCCTGTGTTGATGCAGTCTGGTGCTCTCAGTCACCACCCATGACCTTGGGTGAGGGGCAGCTGGCGTGCTTCTGCACAGTGCATAGTAGCTGGATTGTCATCCTATTACTGAACAGTATGAAAAGGCAAAATGATAGGATACTGAAAGGGGAACTCCCCAGGTCAGTAGGTGCCCAATATGCTACTGGAGATCAGTGGAGAAATAACTCCTGAAAGAATGAAGGGATAGAGCCAAAGCAAAAACAATACCCAACTGTGGATGTGACTGGTGATAGAAGCAAGACCGATGCTATAAAGAGCAATATTGCATAGGAACCTGGAATGTCAGGTCTATGAATCAAGGCAAATTGGAAGTGGTCAAACAGGAGATGGCAAGAGTGAACATTGACATTCTAAGAATCAGCGAACTGAAATGGACTGGAATGGGTGAATTTAACTCAGATGACCATTATGTCTACTATTGTGGGCAGGAATCCCTTAGAAGAAATGGAGTAGCCATCATGCTCAACAAAAGAGTCCAAAATGGAGTACTTGGATGCAATCTCAAAAACGACAGAATGATCTCTGTTCATTTCCAAAGCGGATCATTCAATATTACAGTAATCCAAGCCTATGCCCCAACCAGTAATGCTGAAGAAGCTGAAGTTGAACTGTTCTATGAAGACCTATAAGACCTTTTAGAATGAGCACCCAAAAAAGATGTCCTTTTCATTATAGGGGACTGGAATGCAAAAGTAGGAAGTCAAGAAACACCTGGAGTAACAGGCAAATTTGGCCTTGGAATACGGAATGAAGCACGGCAAAGGCTAATAGAGTTTTGCCAAGAGAACGCACTGGTCATAGCAAACACCCTCTTCCAACAACACAAGAGAAGACTGTACATGGACATCAACAGATGGTCAACACTGAAATCAGGTTGATTATATTCTTTGCAGCCAAAGATGGAGAAGCTCTATACAGTCAGCAAAAACAAGACTGGGAGCAGATTATGGCTCAAATCATGAATTCTTTATTGCCACATTCAGACTTAAATTGAAGACAGTGGGAAAAACCCCTAGACCATTTAGGTATGACCTCAATCAAATCCCTTATGATTATACAGTGGAAGTGAGAAATAGATTTAAGGGACTAGATCTGATAGACAGAGTGCCTGATGAACTATGGCTGGAGGTTCGTGGCATTGTAGAGGAGACAGGGACCAAGACCATCTCCATGGAAAAAAAAAATGCAAAAAAGCAAAATGTCTGTCTGAGGAGGCCTTACAAATAGCTGTGAAAAGAAGAGAAGCAAAAAGCAAAGGAGAAAAGTGAAGATATAAGAATCTGAATGCAGAGTTCCAAAGAATAGCAAGGAGCGATAAGAAAGCCTTCCTCGGGGATCAATGCAAAGAAATAGAGGAAAACAACAGAATAGGAAAGACTAGAGATCTCTTGAAGAAAATTAGAGATACCAAGGGAACATTTCATGCAAAGATGGGCTCCATAAAGGACAGAAATGGTATGGATCTAATAGAAGCAGAAGATATTCAGAAGAGGTGGCAAGAATACACAGAAGAACTATACAAAAAGATCTTTACAACCCAGATAATCACGATGGTATGATCATTCACCTAGAGCCAGATACCTGAAATGTGAAGTCAAGCTGGCCTTAGAGAGCATCACTATGAACAAAACTAGTGGAGGTGATGGAATTCCAGTTGAGCTATTTTAAATGCTGAAAGATGATGCTGTAAAAGTGCTGCACTCAATATGCCAGCAAATTTGGAAAACTCAACAGTGGCCTCAGGACTGGAAAAGGTCAGTTTTCATTCCAATCCCAAGGAATAGCAATGCCAAAGAATGCTCAAACTACTGCACAATTGCACTTATCTCACACTCTAGTAAAGTAATGCTCAAAATCCTTCAAGCCAGGCTTCTGCAATACGTGAAACGTGAACTTTCAGATGTTGAAGCTGGTTTTAGAAAAGGCAGAAGAACCAGAGATCAAATAGCCAACATCTGCTGGATCATCAAAAAAGTAAGAGAGTTCCAGAAAAACATCTATTTCTGCTTTATTGACTATGCCCAAGCCTTTGACTGTGTGGCTTACAATAAACTGTGGAAAATTCTAAATGAGATGGGAATACCAGACCACCTGGCCTGCCTCTTGAGAAACCTATATGCCGGTCAGGAAGCAACACTTAGAACTGGACATGGAACAACGGACTGGTTCCAAATAGGCAAAGGAGTACATCAAGGCTGTATATTGTCACCCTGCTTATTTAACTTCTATGCAGAGTACATCATGAGAAACGCTGGACTGGAAGAAGCACAAACTGGAATCAAGATTGCCGGGAGAAATATCAGTAATCTCAGATATGCAGATGACACTACCTTTATGGCTGAAAATGAAGAGGAACTAAAAAGCCTCTTGATGAAAGTGAACGAGGATAGTGAAAATTTAGCTTGAAGCTCAACATTCAGAAAACTAAGATCGTGGCATCTCATCCCATTACTTCATTTGAAATAGATGGGAAAACAGTGGAAATAGTGGGTGAGTTTATTTTTGGGGGCTCCAAAATCACTTCAGATGGTGATTGCAGCCATGAAATTAAAAGACACTCCTTGGAAGGAAAGTTATGACCAACCTAGATAACATATTGAAAAGCAGAGATATTACTTTGCTAACAAATGTCCGTCTAGTCAAGGCTATGGCATTTCCAGTGGTCATGTATGGATGTGAGAGTTGGACTGTTAAGAAAGCTGAGCACCAAAGAATTGATGCTTTTAAACTGTGGTGCTGGAGAAGACTCTTGAGAGTCCCTTGGACTGCAAGGAGATCTGACCAGTCCATTCTAAAAGAAATCAGCCCTGGGATTTCTTTGGAAGGAATGATGCTAAAGCTGAAACTCCAGAACTTGGTCACCTCATGCAAAGAGTTGACTCATTGTAAAAGACTGTAATGCTGGGAGGTATTGGGGACAGGAAGTGAAGGGGACGACAGAGGATGAGATGGCTTGATGGCATCACCAACTCGATGGACATGAGTTTGAGTGAACTCCGGGAGTTGGTGATGGACAGGGAGGCCTGGAGTACTGCAATTCATGGGGTCACAAAGAGTTGGACATGACTAAGCACCTGAACCAAACTGAACTGAAGGCTATGATCAAGGTATCTGGGTTATTAATATGTGTTTTGTATAGTTCTGTGTATTCTTGCCACATCCTCTTAATTTCTTCTGCTTCTGTTAGGTGCATATCATTTCTGTCCTTTATTGAGCCTATCTTTGCATGAAATGTTCCCTTGGTATTTCTAATTTTCGTGAAGAGATCTCTAGTCTTCCTCATTCTATTGTTGTCCTCTATTTCTTTGCACTGATCACTGAGGAAGGCTTTCTTATCTGCTGTTCTTTGAATCTGTGCATTCACATGGGTAAATCTTTCCTTTTGTCTTCTGCCTTTCGCTTATCTTCTTTTCTCAGCTACTTGTAAGGCCTCCTCAGACAACCATTTTGCTTTTTTACATTTCTTTTTCTTATGCTTAGTGTTTATCACTGCCTCCTATACAATGTCTAGAACCTCTGTCTATAGTTCTTCAGGTACTCTGTCTATTAGATGTAATCCCCTAAATCTATTTGTCACTTCCACTGTAAAATCATAAGGGATTTGATTTAGGTCATACCTGAATGGTCTAGTGGCTTTGCCTACTTTCTTCAATTTCATTCTGAACTTTGCAATAAGCAGTTCATGATCTGGGCCACAGTCAGCTCCCAGTCTTGTTTTTGCTAACTGTATAGAGGTTCTCCATCTTTGGCTGCAAAGAATATAATCAATCTGATTTTGATATTAACCATGTGTAGAGTGATCTCCTGTGTTGTTGGAAGTCGGTGTTTTCTATGACCACTGAGTTCTCTTGGCAAAACGCTGTTAGCCTTTACCCAGCTTCATTTGCACTACAAGGCCAACCTTGCTTGTTATCCTGGTATCTCTTGGCTTGCTACTTTTGCACTGTAGTTCTCTATGATTAAGGGCACATCTTTTGTTGGTGTTAGTTCTAGAAGGTCTTGTAGGTCATATAGAACCATTCAACTTCAGCTTCTTTGGCCTTAGTGGTTGGGGCATAGACTGGTTGGGGCATAGACTTGGGTTAGCACAATTGCACTAATCTCACATGCTAGCAAAGTAATGCTCAAAGTTCTCCAAGTGAGGTTTTACAGTATGTGGAAAGAGAACTTCCAGATGTTCAAGTTGGGTTTAGAAAAGGCAGAGGAACCAGAGGTCAAATTGCCAGTATCCACTGGATCATAGAAAATACAAAGGAGTTCCAGAAAAATTCTAATTCTACTTTATTGATTATGCCAAAGCTTTTGACTGTATGGATCACAACAAACTGTGGAAAATTCTTAAAGTGATGGGAATACCAGATCACCTGACTTGCCTCCTGAGACATCTGTATGCAGGTCAAGAAGCAACAGTTAGAACCAGACATGGAACAACAGACTGGTTCCAAATTGGGAAAGGAATACCTTAAGGTTGTATGTTGTCGCCCTGCTTATTTAATTTGTAGGCAGAGTACATCATACGAAATGCTGAGCTGGAAGAAACACAAACTGGAATCAAGATTTCTGGGAGAAATATCAATAACCTCAGATATGCATATGACACCACACTTATGGCAGAAAGCAAAGATGAGCTAAAGAGTGGGCCTCTTGATGAAAGTGAAAGAGGACAGAGAGAAAGTTGGCTTAAAACTCAACATTCAGAAAACTAAGATCATGGCATCTGGTCCCATCACTTTATGGCAGGCAGATGGGGAAACAATGGAAACAGTGAGAGACTTTATTTTCTTGGGCTCTAAAATCACTGCAGATGGTGACTGCAGCCATGCAATTAAAAGATGCTTGCTTCTTGGAAGAAAAGCTATGACCACCTTAGAGAGCATATTAAAAATCAGAGACATTACTTTGCTGACAAGGGTTTGTCTAGTCAAAGCTATGGTTTTTCCAATAGTCATGTATGCATATGAGTTTTGGACCATAAAGAAGGCTGAGTGCCAAAGTATTGATCCTTTTGAAGTGTGGTATTGGTGAAGACTGCTGAGAGTTCCTTGGACTGCAAGGAGGTCCAACCAGTCAATCCTAAAGAAAATCAGTCCTGAATATTCATTGGAAGGACTGAAGCTGAAGCTGAGGCACCAATACTCTAGCCACTTGATGTGAAGAACTGACTCTTTGGAAAAGTCCCCGATGCTATAAAAGATTGAATGCAGGAGGAGGAGGGGAAACAGAGTATGGAATAGATGGATGACATCACCGACTCAAGGGACATGAGTTTGAGCAAATTCTGGGAGTTGGTGATGGACAGGGAAGCCTGGCGTGCTGCAGTCCATGGGCTCACAAATATTCAGAGAGGATTGACCAACTGAACTGACCTGAGTGATGATGAAGGTGTGGGCCATATACTATGTAGAAAGTGCTTCCCAACATATTTCACATTTCTGAACTTGTAAAATAATCATTGTTGTGTTGCCTGCTGAAGTAAAAGTCAGCCAGCTGCCTCAGAGACTGAGAACATCTATATCTGGCCACTTTGGGACATATTTGGGTCAGACCAGATCAAATCAGATCAGATCAGTTGCTCAGTCATGTCCAACTCTTTGCGACCCCATGAATCGCAGCATGCCAGGCCTCCCTGTCCATCACCAACTCCCGGAGGTCACGCAGACTCACATCCATTGAGTCAGTGATGCCATCCAGCCATCTCAACCTCTGTCGTCCCCTTCTCCTTTTGCCCCCAATCCCTTCCAGCATCAGAGTCTTCTCCAATGAGTCAGCTCTTCACATGAGGTGGCCAAAGTACTGGAGTTTCAACTTTAGCATCATTCCTTCCAAAGAAATCCCAGGGCTGATCTCCATCAGAATGGACTGGTTAGATCTCCTTGCAGTCCAAGGGACTCTCAAGAGTCTTCTCCAAAACCACAGTTCAAAAGCATCAATTCTTCAGCACTCAGCCTTCTTCACAGTCTAGCTCTCACATCCATACATGACCATAGGAAAAACCATAGCCTTGACTAGGCGAACCTTTGTTGGCAAACTAATGTCTCTGCTTTTGAATATGCTATCTAGGTTGGTCATAACTTTCCTTCCAAGGAGCAAGCGTCTTTTAATTTCACGGCTGCAGTCACCATCTGTAGTGATTTTGGAGCCTGGAAAAATAAAGTCTGACACTGTTTCCTCATCTATTTCCCATGAAGTGATGGGACTGGATGCCATGATCTTCGTTTTCTGAATGTTGAGCTTTAAGCCAACTTTTTACTTTCCACTTTCACTTTCATCAAGAGGCTTTTTAGTTCCTCTTCACTTTCTGCCATAAGGGTGGTATCATCTGCATATCTGAGGTTACTGATATTTCTCCTGGCACTCTTGATTCCAGCTTGTGCTTCTTCCAGTCCAGCGTTTCTCGGGATGTACTCTGCATATAAGTTAAATAAACAGGGTGACAATATACAGCCTTGACGTACTCCTTTTCCTATTTGGAACCAGTCTGTTGTTCCATGTCCAGTTCTAACTGTTGCTTCCTGACCTGCATACAAATTTCTCAAGAGGCAGGTCAGGTGGTCTGGTATTCCCATCTCTTTCAGAATTTTTGACAGTTTATTGTGATCCACACAGTCAAAGGCTTTGGCATAGTCAATAAAGCAGAAATAGATGTTTTTCTGGAACTCTCTTGCTTTTTCCATGATCCAGCGGATGTTGGCAATTTGATCTCTGGTTCCTCTGCCTTTTCTAAAACCAGCTTGAACATCAGGAAGTTCACGGTTCATGTATTGCTGAAGCCTGGCTTGGAGAATTTTGAGCATTACTTTACTAGCATGTGAGATGTGACCCAAATAACCAGTTGGAAAGAAGGGTCCAGGAACAGTGTATGATAAATCTCTACTTACCTCTATGACACTCAAAACCATCCAGTTCCTTATTTCAAAACTCCTTTTTATGCCTCTTTCCTTTCATGAGTACTCTGGCATACATTTACTACAACAAGATAATAATCCAGAAAAGTGGCTGTAGCTGCCCTCCCCTCCCCTCTCCAGTCCAGCTCATACTCTGCCCAAGACATAATTCAGGGCAGGACCTGGAGAAACGGATGCCAGGAAGTCTGGTGCTCTGGGGGTGCTGTCTGCTCACTTTCCTCCTTGGTGGTAGGCATTTTTCTGAAACTCATTAAATGTGTTTGACAAAGAGGGTTGAAGTGGAAGTTTCATTGTTTTTCTTTCCATGGACTCTCCCTGCCCCCATCCCACATGTTTATACACAGGTATTTTCTTAGGATTCTCATCACATTTTAATATTCTTTCTCTTTCTGAATCTTATGTAACTATTCACAAAACTATTTTTCTATTGACTGTTTAAAAATGCAGTATCTGGTAGAACATGTGAAGATGACAACAGTTTAGTTGATTGGGCAGATGAGATTACAAATCTGTTTTGGGGGAAATGAGAGGTAGTAGGAGAAAAGAGGAGTTTCATTGTTTGCCTAAATAGTGGAAAACAATTCAAAAGGCAGCTTCTATTTAACAATGAAGCTTCTGTCCCTTTCTTGCCCCAAATTTTTAGATTCCTGGAGATTCAATTGACTATGATTGATAAACTGGGTGATCTTTCCATTGATATCTTAGTTTCATCACTCGATCAGAAATGTGAGACTTGCCTGCATGAATCTTTCTGCTTTCTTGAGGATTCAATATAAACAGATTGCTCCAGTTTTTCTTGAGTCTGAACATTTAAGACTCAAGTACTCTAAGAAATATTAAAAATCAGAATATCTTAGGTGTTTTAAAAAACTTTCCTTGACTCTTAAGAAAAATAAGAGTTAATCATCTCTCTAGATTTTAAATTCCCAACGCTGAGATTTAACTAAGAATATTTTAGTCTATAGAACCTTTGACTTGTACTGTAATAAGACAAAAACAAAGTGCAAGACTTTGTTCCATTCCCAGACTATATAACCTTTTAAATGTCTCAAGGCCTCATTCCATTCCCAAACTATATAAACTTTAAAATGTGTCCTAGAATTTTTAGTATTAAAAGTAAAGGAATTAAAATATTCAGCCTTTTCTTTGAGGTGTGTGGGGGGTAGAGGTCATTTGACAAGGGGAATTTATTATAATTTAAATATTCTTTGACTTTATGAAAATATAACACTTGAGCATACTGCCAATGCAAATATATGACATTTAGTTTAAGTAGGGAGTTTGCCTCTCTCTGGTTTTAGCTTTGATCTGAGTTGATGATACTAACTAAAATTCCTTCTCTAAGATATATGTATTCCAACTGGGGATAAAAGTGAATCGTCCCAGATGAGGGATGGAATAGGCTACATGGAATCAACCAACAGTGATATATTAGAAGGAATAAAAGGTTAGGCTCTGAAATCAGAGATACTAGGTTTGCATACAAACCTTTCTGACATTGGGAAAGATCACATCTCTAGATTCAGTTTCTTCATCTATAAAACAGTAAGGATTAAGATTTCTATAGCTTAGGAGAAGTAGAAATATTAAACTAAATATATGACTAGCCTATAACAAAAACAGAAACTGTTAGTCTAGCATTTGAGAAAATGTATAGTACATGAGAAACTCAATGTAACTACAATATAAAGAAAGTTATCTAACATGTATTGAATACTTGCTGTGAGCCAGACACTATTCTAAGCATTTTAAATATAATAATTCATTAAATTGATTAAATGAATTAACATCTAAATGCAGAGTTCCAAAGAATAGCAAGAAGAGATAAGAAAGCCTTCTTCAGTGATCAATGCAAAGAAATAGAGGAAAACAACAGAATGGGAAAGACTAGGGATCTCTTCAAGAAAATCAGAGATACCAAAGGAGCATTTCATGCAAAGATGGGCACGATAAAGGACAGAGATGGTGTGGACCTAACAGAAGCAGAAGATATTAAGAAGAGGTGGCAAGAATACACAGAACTGTACAAAAAAGAGCTTCAAGACCTAGACAATCATGATGATGTGATCACTGACCTAGAGCCAGACATCTTGGAATGTGAAGTCAAATGGGCCTTAGAAAGCATCACTACGAACAAAGCTAGTGGAGGTGATGGAATTCCAGTGGAACTATTCCAAGTCCTGAAAGATGATGCTGTGAAAGTGCTGCACTCAATATGCCAGCAAATTTGGAAAACTCAGCAGTGGCCACAGGACTGGAAAAGGTCAGTTTTCATCCCAATCCCAAAGAAAGGCAATGCCAAGGAGTGCTCAAACTACCGAACAATTGCACTCATCTCACACGCTAGTAAAGTAATGCTCAAAATTCTCCAAGCCAGGCTTCAGCAATATGTGAACCGTGAACTTCCTGATGTTCAAGCTGGTTTTAGAAAAGGCAGAGGAACCAGAGATCAAATTGCCAACATCCGCTGGATCATGGAAAAAGCAAGAGAGTTCCAGAAAAACATCTATTTCTGCTTTATTGACTATGCCAAAGCCTTTGACTGTGTAGATCACAATAAACTATGGAAAATTCTTAAAGAGATGGGAATACCAGACCACCTGATCTGCCTCTTAAGAAATCTGTATGCAGGTCAGGAAGCAACAGTTAGAACTGGTCATGGAACAACAGACTGGTTCCAAATAGGAAAAGGAGTACGTCAAGGCTGCATATTGTCACCATGTTTATTTAACTTATATGCAGAGTACATCATGAGAAATGCTGGACTGGAAGAAACACAAGTTGGAATCAAGATTGCCGGGAGAAATATCAATAACCTCAGATATGCAGATGACACGACTCTTATGGCAGAAAGTGAAGAGGGGCTAAAAAGCCTCTTGATGAAAGTGAAAGTGGAGAGTGAAAAGGTTGGCTTAAAGCTCAACATTCAGAAAACGAAGATCATGGCATCTGGTCCCATCACTGCATGGGAAATAGATGGGGAAACAGTGGAAACAGTGTCAGACTTTGTTTTTCTGGGCTCCAAAATCACTGCAGATGGTGACTGCAGCCATGAAATTAAAAGACGCTTACTCCTTGGAAGGAAAGTTATGACCAACCTAGATAGCATATTCAAAAGCAGAGACATTACTTTACCAACAAAGGTTCGCCTAGTCAAGGCTATGGTCTTTCCTGTGGTCATGTATGGATGTGAGAGCTGGACTGTGAGGAAGGCTGAATGCCGAAGAATTGATGCTTTTGAAGTGTGGTGTTGGAGAAGACTCTTGAGAGTCCCTTGGACTGCAAGAAGATCCAACCAGTCCGTTCTGAAGGAGATCAATCCTGGAATTTCTTTGGAAGGAATGATGCTCAAGCTGAAACTCCAGTATTTTGGCCACCTCATGCAAAGAGTTGACTCATTGGAGAAGACTCTGATGCTGGGAGGGATTGAGGGCAGGAGGAGAAGGGGACGACAGAGGATGAGATGGCTGGATGGCATCACTGACTCGATGGATGCGAGTCTGGGTGACCTCCGGGAGCTGGTGATGGACAGGGAGGCCTGGCGTGCTGCGGTTCATGGGGTCGCAAAGAGTCGGACACGACTGAGCGACTGATCTGATCTGATCTGTATTCATTTGTATCAGCACAGTATTTTTACATGATGATTGTTCTTAATTCAAGGCCTCTATGATACTCTAGGAATCCATGGATGGTTTTCAAGAAAAATACCAACTACTTGAAATATGTAATTTTTCAACTATGCTGTCCACATTTTCTAGAAAAGGAGGTAATAAAAAGTTTTGCTTTGATGGCCTCTTCCAGCTGTGTGGGAAAAGATTCACAAAGTTCAGAAAATGGTTAACTCCTAAATGTCATTAATTTCCTGGGTTCTGTAACTAATACCATAGAACTTGATAACTCATCTCTGAAGACATTTTTCTCATTGTAAATGGATTCGTATTCACCCAAGAGTGCCCCCCACCTCTCACATATACTTCATTGTTTATATAAAGTAAGGGCTGCTGGGAAGAAAAGCAAAAGAAATCCTTCATTTTCCTTATCATTTGCATTAAGAATGGAAAAGTAGAAATGCAAGTCACTTAGTCGTGTCTGACTCTTTGTGACCCCATGGACTGTACATTCCGTGGAATTCTCCAGGTCAGAATACTGGAGTGGATAACCATTCCCTTCTCTAGGGCCCTTCCCAACACAGGGATTGAACCCAGGTCTCCCATATTGCAGGCAGATTAAGAATGGAAACTTATAGGAAAAACTATGACAGGTCAATTCATTTTCCATCTAGTTCTTCATTTTTGACCCTTGTTACAAGAACCATTTTAAAGAAGAGTCTAGTGGTTGCTCATACTGCTTTTTATCTCATAGAGTTCTAGTTCTTGTTACATGGTAGCTGCTCAAGAATTATTATTTTTTTAATTAACTTATTTTTAATTGAAAGATAATTTCTTTACAGAATTGTGTTGGTTTCTGCCAAATATAAACTTGAATCAGCCATAAATATACATCTGCCCCTCCCTCTTGAATGTCCCTTCCTCCCTCCCCCCATCCCAGCCCTTTAGCCCCAGTTTGTTACAGAGCCCCAGTTTGCATTCCTTCAATCATGCAGCAGATTCTCAACTGGCTATCTATTTTACATATGGCATTTAAGTTTGCATATTTCTCTATCCACACATTCCATCCTCTCCTTCCTCCCCAACTCCCAGCTCAAGTCCGTAAGTCTGTTCTCTATGTCTATATTTCCATTGTTAGTGTGCAAATAATTTCTTCAGTACCATCTTTCTAGATTCCATATATATGTGTTAGTATATGATATTTGTTTTTCTCTTTCTGAGTTACTTTACTTTGTATAATAGGCTCTAGGTTCATCCACCTCATTAAAACTAACTCAAAGGCTTTCCTTGTTATGGATGAGTAATATTCCATTGTATATATGTACCACAGCTTCTTTATGCACTCACCTGTCAATGGACATCTAAGTTGCTTCCATGTTCTAGCTATTGTAAATAATGTTGAGGGGCACATTGGAATACATGTATCTTTTTCAATTTTGGTTCCCTCAGGGTATATGCCTAGTAGTGGGATTGCTGCGTCATATGGTGGCTTTAATCCTAGTTTTTGTTTGTTTGTTTTAAGGAATCTACATGCTATCTTCCATAGTGGCTGTATCAATTTTCATTCCCACCAACAGCACAAGAGGGTCCCCTTTTTGCCACACCCTATCCAGCACTTATTGTTTTTAAACTTTTCGATGATGACCACTCTGACTGATGTGAGCTGATATCTCATTGTAGTTTCAATTTGCATGCTAAGTTGCTTCAGTCGTGTCTGACTCTTTGCAACCCTGTGGACTATAACCTGCAAGGCTCCTCTGCATGGAATTATCCAGGCAAGAATACTGGAGTGGTTGCCATGACCTTCTCCAGTGAATCTTCCTGACCCAGGAATCAAACCTAAGTCTCCTGCATTGCATGAAGATTCTTCAAGTTTTGATTTGAATTTATCTAATAATGAGCAATATTGAACGTCTTTTCATGTGTCTATTAACCATCTGTTTGTCTCATTTGTAGAAATGTCTGCTTAGGTTTTCTGCCCACTTTTTGACTAGGTGTTTGTTGTTCTTGTATTGACTTGTATGAGCTCCTTATATGTTTTGGAAATTAATCCTTTGTCAGTTGTTTCACTTGCTATTATTTTCAACCATTCTCAGCATTCTCTTTTCACCTTGTTTATAGTTTCCTTTGCAGTGCAAAACCTTTTAACTGGGTCCCACTTGCTTATTTTTGTTTTTATTTTTATTACTCTAGGATGTTAGAAATAGAGGAAATTGCTATTATTATGTGATAGAGTGTTCTGCCTATGTTTTCCTCTAAGAGTTTGATGGTTTCTGGTCTTACATTAAGGTCTTTAATCCATTTTCAGTTTATCTTTGTGTGTAGTGTTAGGACCTGTTCTAATTTCCTTCTTTTACACATACCTCTTCTGTTTTCCCAGCACCACATATTGAAGAGGCTATCTTTGCCCATTGTATATTTTTGCCTCCTTTTGTCAAAACAGTTTTAATCATAAATGGGTTCTGAATTTTGTCAAAGGCTTTTTCTGCATCTATTGATATTATCATATGGTTTTTATTTTTCAATTTGTTAACATGGTGTATCACATTGATCGATGTGTGTATATTGAAGAATCCTTGCATCCCTGGAATAAAACCAACTTGTTCATGGTGTATGAGCTTTTTTATGTGTTGCAGAACTCTGCTAAATTTTGTTGAGGATTTTTGCACCTTAATTTTGTCAGTAATATTGGCCTGTAGTTTTCTTTTTTTGTGTGTTGTCTTTGTCTGGTTTTGGTATCAGGTTGATGGTGGCCTTGTAGAATGAGTTTGGAAGTGTTCCTTCCTCTGAAAAATTTTTGAAAGAGTTTTAAAAGGATAGACATTAGCTCTTCTCTAAATGTTTGATAGAATTCTCCTGTGAAGCCATCTGGTCCTGGGCTTTTGTTTTCTGGGAGACTTTTGATCACAGCTTCAATTTCAGTGCTTATAATCGGGTTGTTTATAATTTCTATTTCTTCCTGGTTCAGTTTTGGAAGATGGAACTTTTCTAAGAATCTGTCAATTTCTTCCAGGTTATCCATTTTATTGCCATTTAGTTGTTCATAATAGTCTCTTATAATCCTTTATATTTCTGCATTGTCTGTTGTAACTTCTCCTTTTCCATTTCTATTTTTTTAATTTGATTCTTCTTTCATTTATTTATTTATTTATTTATTTTGATGAATCTGGCTAAAGGTTTGTCAATTTTGTTTATCTTCTCAAAGAACCAGCTTTTAGTTTTATTAACATTTACTATTTTTTTCGTTTCTTTTACATTTATTTCTCTTCATATCTCTATGATTTCTTTCTTTGTACTAATTTTGGGTTATTTTTTGGTTCTTCTTTTTTTCTAGTTGTTTTAGGTGTAAAGTTAGGTTTTCTATTCGATGTTTTTGTTGTTTCTTGAGGTAGGATTGTATTGCTATAAACTTCCCTCTTAGAACTGCTTTTGCTCCATCCCATAATTTTTGAGCTCTTGTGTTTTCATTGTCGTTTGTTTCTAGAAATTTTTTGATTTCCTTATTGATTTCTTTAGTAACCTGTTGGCTATTTAGAAACGTGTTGCTTAATCTCCATGTGTTTGTGTTTCTTACAGTTTTTTTCTTGTAATTTATATCTAGTCTCATAGCATTGTGGTCAGAGAAGATACTTGATATAGTTTCAATTTTCTTAAATTTATTGCAGTTTGATTTGTGACCCATGATATGGTGTATCCTGAAGAACATTCCATGTGCACTTGAGAAGAAGGTGTATTCTGTATTTGGATGGAATGTCCTGAAGATATAAATGAGATCCATTTCATCTAATGTATCATTTAAGACTTGTGCTTCCTTATTAATTTTCTGTTTTGATGATCTGTCCATTGTGTAAGTGGGGTATTAAAGTCTACTACTATTGTGTTATTGTCAATTTCTGCTTTTATGTCTGTTAGTGTTTGTCTTACCATTGAGGTACTCCTATGATGGGTGTATAGATATTTACAGTTATTACGTCTTCCTCTTGGATTGATCCTTTGATCATTATCTCTTATAATCTTCTTTATTTTAAAGTCTATTTTGTCTGGTATGAGGGTTGCTACTCCAGCTTTCTTTTGCTTCCCATTCACATGAAATATATTTTTCTATCCTCTCATTTTTAGTTTATATGTGTCTTGAGGTCTGAAGTAAGTTTCTTGTAGACAGCATATATACGGGTCTTGTTTTTGTATCCACTCATCCAGTCTGTGTCTTTTGGTTGGAGCATCTAATCCACTTACATTTGAAGTAATTATTGATATGTATGTTCCTACTGTCATTTTCTTAATTGTTTGGGGTTGATTTTGTAGATCTTTTTTTCTTCTCTAGTATTTCTTTGTAAGTCCCTTTAACATTTGTTATAAATATGGTTTGGTGGTACTGAATTCTTTTAATGTTTGCTTGTCTGGAAAGCGTTTTATTTCTCCATCAATTTTGAATGAGATCCTGGCAGTGTACAGTAATCTTGGATGTAGATTTTTCCTTTCAGTACTTTAAATATATCCTGACATTCCCTTCTGGCCTGCAGAGTTTTGGCTGAAAGATCAGCTGTTAAACATATGGGGTTTCCCTTGTATGTTACTTGTTGCTTCTCCCTTGCTGCCTTTAATATTCTTTCTTTGTTTTTAGTCTTTGTTGGTTTGATTAGTACGTGTCTTGGCATGTTTCTCCATGGGTTTATCTTGTATGGGACTATCTGTGCCTCTTGGAGTTGATTGACTACTTCCTTTTCCATGTTGGGGAAATTTTCAACTATAATCTCTTCAAAATTTTTCTCATACCCTTTCTTTTTCTCTTCATCTTCAGAAACCCTTATAATTTGAATGTAAGTGCATTTGATATTGTCCCAGAGGTCTCTGACACTATCCTCAGTTCTTTTCATTCTTTTTACTTTACTCTGCTCTTTAGTAGTTATTTCCACCATTTTATATTCCATTTTATATTATATTGGTTCTTCTGCCTCGGGTATTCTGCTATTGATCCCTTCTAGAGTAGTTTTAATTTCAGTAATTGTGTTGTTTCTCTCTATATGTTTATTCTTTAATTCTTCTAGGTGTTTGTTAATTGATTCTTGCATTTTCTCCATTTTATTTTCAAGGTTTTTTAAAACACCTTTAGTACAATTATTCTGAATACTTTTTCAGATAGTTTGCCTATTTTGTCTTTATATATTTGGACTTCTGTGCTTCTAGTTTGTTCCTTCATTTGTACTGTATTTCTATGCCTTTTCATTATTTCATTTTATTTTTTTTAACTTATTGTGTTTGAGATCTCTTTTTCCCAGACTTCAAGGTTGAATTTTTTTCTTTCTTTTGGTTTCTGCCCTCCTAAGTTTGATGTAATCTTTTGTGTAAACTTTGTATAGGGTGAGATTTGTACTGAGATTTTGTTTGTTTGTTTTTCCTGTGATGGCCAAGATTGAATGAGGTTTTAATCCTTTCTGCTGATGATTGGGTTTGTATTTTTGTTTTGTTTGTTATTTAGGTGAGGCGTTCTGCACAGTGTGCTACTGGTTGATGGGTGATGACGTATCTTTCTTGCAGTGGTTTCCTTTGTGTGAGTACTCACTATTTGATACCAGCTAAGATTAGTTCTCTGGTAGACTAGAATATTGGGTTCAGTGCTCCTATGCCAAAGGCTCAGTGGGGTTTTTGTTCACAGTTTCGATTTCAGTGTTTATAATTGACTTGTTCATAATTTCTATGTCTTATAGTTCATTCTTGGGAGATTGAACTTTTCTACGAATTTGTCCATTATTTGAGATTATCCGTTTGGTTCCCATATAGTTGCTCATAATAGTCTCTTATGATACTTTTTATTTCTGCATTTTCTGTTGTAACCTCTCCTTTTTCATTTCTGATTTCATTGATTTCATTCTTCAGTCTTTTTTTCTTGATGAGTCTGACTAAAGATTTGTCAATTTTGTCTTCTCAAATAATCAGTTTTTAGTTTTATTAATCTTTATTATTTTTTGTTTGTTTTTTAATGTACTTTTCAATTTTTCTGCTCTGACTTTTGTGGTTTATTGCCTTCTGCTAATTTTGGGGGTTTTTTTGTTCTTCTTTTATCAGTCTTTTAGTTGTAAAATTAGGTTGTATATTTTATATTTTTCTTGTTTCTTTTAAAAAATATTTATATATTTTTTAATTGAAGGACAATTACTTTACAGAATTTTGTTGTTTTATGTTGAACATCAACAAGAATAAGTCATAAGTATACCCATGTCCCCTGCCTCCTGAAACTCCCTCTCCTCTTCCTCCCCATCCTACTCTTCTAAATTGTTACAGAGCCCCTGTTTGAGTTCCCTGAGTGATGCAGAAAGTTCCCACTGGCTATCTATTTTGCATGCTGGAATCAAGATTGCGGGGAGAAATATCAATAACTTCAGATATGCAGATGACACCACCCTTATGGCAGAAAGTGAAGAGGAACTAAAAGCCTCTTGATGAAAGTGAAAGAGGAGAGTGAAAAAGTTGGATTAACGCTCAACATTCAGAAAACGAAGATCATGGCATCTGGTCCCATCACTTCATAGGAAATAGATGGTGAAACAGTGGAAACAGTGGCTGGCTTTTTTTTGGGTGGGGGTTGGGGGGGCTCCGAAATTACTGCAGATGGTGACTGCAGCCATGAAATTAAGACACTTACTCCTTGGAAGGAAAGTTATGACCAACCTAGATAGCATATTGAAAAACAGAGACATTACTTTGCCAACAAAGGTCCATCTAGTCAAGGCTGTGATTTTTCCAGTGATCATGTATGGATGTGAGAGTTGGACTATGAAGAAAGCTGAGCATCGAAGAATTGATGCCTTTGAACTGTGGTGTTGGAGAAGACTCTTGAGAGTCCCTTGGACTGCAAAGAGATTCAATCAGTCCATTCTAAAAGAGATCAGTCCTGGGTGTTCTTTGGAAGGAATGATGCTAAAACTGAAACTCCAGTACTTGGCCACCTCATGCGAAGAGTTGACTCATTGGAAAAGACTCTGATGCTAGGAGGGATTGGGAGCAGAAGAAGAAGGGGACAACAGAGGATGAGATGGCTGGATGGCATCACCGACTTGATGGACATGAGTTTGAGTGAACTCTGGGAGTTGGTGATGGACAGGGAGGCCTGGTGTGATGTAATTCATAGGGTCACAAAGAGTCAGACATGACTGAGCGACTGAACTGTCTCTGGTACTGAGTTGTATGAACTGTTTGTATATTTTGGAAATTATTTGTCAGTTGTTTCCTTTGCTGTTATTTTCTCCCAAAATTTGTGTTGTCTTTTCACTGTGTTTGTAGTTTCCTTTTTGTGCAAAATTTTCAAGTTTAATCATGTCCTACTTATTTATTTTTGTTTTTATATCCATTACTCTAGGAGGTAGGTCAGGAGAAGGAAATGGCACCCCACTCCAGTACTCTTGCCTGGGAAATCCATGGATGGAGGAGCCTGGTGGGCTGCAGTCCATGGGGTCGCTAGGAGTCAGACACAAATGAGCGACTTCACTTTCACTTTTCACTTTCATGCATTGGAGAAGGAGATTGCAACCCACTCCAGTGTTCTTGCCTGGAGAATCCCAGGGACAGGGGAGCCTGGTGGGCTGCCGTCTCTGGGGTTGCACAGAGTCGGACATGACTGAAGTGACTTAACAGTAGCAGCAGCAGGAGGTAGGTCATAGAGAATCTTGCTCTGATTTTCTTATTGAGTGTTTTGCCTGCATTTTCCCCTAAGAGTTTGATAGTTAACTGGTGTTACATTTAATCTTTCATCCGTTTTGAGGCTATCTTTGTGTATGGCATTAGGAAATGTTCTAATTTCATTCTTTTACATATATCTGTCCAGTTTCCCAGCAACACTTATTGAAGGAGCTATCATTGCCCCATTATATATTCTTCCTTACTTGGTCAAAAATAAGATACCCATAGGTGCATGGGTTTATCTCTAGGCTCTCTATTTTGCTCCATTGTCCTTTGGTCTGTATTTCTGTTTTTCTGCCAGTATCATACTGTCTTGATCACTGTAGCTTTATATTATAGTCTGAGTTAGGAAGGCTGAATCCTCCAGCTCCATTCTTCTTTCTCAAGACTGCTTTGGCTACTTGGGGTCATTTTTTTCCCCTTATGAATTATGAAACTTCTGTTCTAGTTCTATGAGAACTGTCAATAATAATTTGATAAGAACCATATTGAATCTGTGGACTGAAATTGGTAGTAATTTTCACAATATTGATTCTTCCTAATCAAGAAGATGAAATATCTCTCCATTGGTTTATGCCATCTTTGTTTTCTTTCATGAGTGTCTTATATAATTTTCTGTATATAGTTCTTTTGTCTCCTTAAGTAGGTTTATTCATAGATATTTTATTCTTTTTGCTGCAATGGTGAATGGAATTGTTTCATTAATTTCTCTTTCTGATTTTTTGTTGTTTATATATAAGAATGCAAATGATTTCTGCGTATTGACCTCATATCCTATGACTTTGTTGATTTCACTGATTAGCTCTAATAAATGTCTGATAGTTTCTTTAGAGTTTTCCATGTATAGTATCATGTCTTCTGCAAACAGTGAGCATTGTATTTCTTCTTTTCCAGTCTGCATTACTTTTATTTCTTTTTCTTCTCTAATTGCTATAGCTTACAGAACTATATTCAATAATAGTCATGAGAATGGACACCCTTGTCTTGTTCCTGATATTAAGGGAATATTTTCAGTTTCTTACCACTAAAAATAGTGTTTGCTGAGGTCTTATCATATATGACCTTTACTATGTTCAGGGAGGTTCATTCTATGCCCATTTTTTGAAGTGTTTTTATCATAAATGGAGGCTGGATTTTATCAAAGTCTTTTTCTACATCTATTGAGATGATAATATAATTGTTATCTTTCAATTTGTTAATATGGTGTATCACATTGATTGATTTGTGTAAACTGAAGAATTCTTGCATCCTTGGAATAAGCTGGACTTATTCATGGTATATGAGCTTTATAATGTGTTTGATGGATTCAGGTAAGTTCATCTGCTATTCCCATTGCCTTAAGAATTTCCCACAGTTAGTTGTGACCCATACAGCCAAAGGCTTTGACATAATCAGTAAAGCAGAAGTAGATGTTTTTCTGGAATTCTCTTGCTTTTTCTATGATCCAGGGTCAATGGATGTTGACCATTTGATCTCTGGTTCCTTTGCTTTTTCTAAATTCAGCTTGAACATCTGGAAATTCTCAGTTCACGTACTGTTTAAGCCTACCTTGGACAATTTTGAGCATTATTTTGCTAGTGTGTGAGATGAGTGCAATTGTGTGGTAGTTTGAACATTCTTTGGCATTGCCTTTCTTTGGGATTGGAATTAAAACTAACCTTTTCCAGTCGTGTGGCCACTGCTGAGTTTTCCAAGTTTTCTGGCATATTGAGTGCAACAGTTTCACAGCATCACCTTTGAGGATTTGAAATAGCTCAGGTAGAATTTCATCACCTCCACTAGTTTTGTTCATAGTGATGCTTTCTAAGGTCCACTTTACTTCACATTCCATGGTGTCTACCTCTAGGTGAGTGATCACACCTTCATGTTTATCTGTGTCATGAACTATTGATGAAGGTTCATGATATTGTATAGGAGGTGGTTATCAAAACCATCCATAAGGAAAAGAAACACATAAAGGGAAAATAATTGTCTGAGGAGGCCTTGCAAATACCTGAGAAAAGAAGAGATGTGAAAGGAGAGGAGAAAAGGAAATATATAGCCATCTGAATGCAGATTTCCAAAGAATAGCAAAGAGAGATAAGAAAGCCTTTCAAAGTGATCAATGCAAAAAAAAAGGAAAATAATAGAATGGGAAAGACTAGAACCATGCAAAGATGGGCACAATAAAGGACTGAAGAACTGTATGGACCTTTCAGAAGCATAAGATATTAAGAAGAGATGGCTAGCATACACAGAAAAAAAAATGTACAAAAAAGTTTTTTTTTTTTTTTTCAGACTTAGATCTATTTTTAATATAAATTTATTTATTTTAATTTACAAAAGGATCTTAATGACACAGATAACTATAATGATGTGAACACTCACCTAGATCCTGACATCCTGTTATGCAAAATGAGTGGGTCTTAGGAAGCATCATTAAGAATGAAGCTAATGGAGGTGCTATGGGTAGTGGTGTTTTAAAGAGAAAGAAAGAACCAGCACTAGGCTTGTTTTTTTTTTTTTTTTTTCAATATTCTATACCATGTTTCATCCCACCCCAGTTATGGGTTTATCTCAATTCAAAAGGCAAGGATGCTTGTGTTTGTAATACTTCATCAGTTCAAAGCTTTTTCCTAAAATGTGGGCATTTCTTTTTCTACTACTTAACGGATTCTATAGTTAGGACCTGTATCCCTGAAATCGTGGGCCAGTAGTTGGAATTTTCATGATTTTTGTCTCAAATTTTACTTTCCTATACTTCTTTTGGACTCTGGTATTAGCATTAATAAACTTGTCAGAATCTTCTATCTCTTTCTTTGGTCACCTTTTTAAATATTACAGCAGAGACTGAGTCCTTTTTTTTTTTTTTTTTTGCTTGTTTGTTTCCCAAACACTAATTAATATTTTTTTTGAATTTCATTAATTTTTACTTTCTTTGTTATAGAATAATTAGCTTTCATTTTTCTATATTTATCTGGAATACTTATTCTGTTATCTTTGATTAAATAGAAGGGAACTAAGACCACTTGACCTGCCTCTTGAAAAACCTATATGCAGGTCAGGAAGCAACAGTTAGAACTGGACATGGGACAACAGACTGGTTCCAAATAGGAACTGGAGTACGTCAAGGCTATATATTGTCACCCTGCTTATTTAATTTCTATGCAGAGTACATCATGAGAAACGCTGGACTGGAAGAAGCACAAGCTGGAATCAAGATTGCAGGGATAAATATCAATAACCTCAGATATGCAGATGACACCACCCTTATGGCAGAAAGTGAAGAGGAACTAAAAAGCCTCTTGATGAAAGTGAAAGAGGAGAGTGAAAAAGTTGGCTTAAAGCTCAACATTCAGAAAATTAAAATCATGGCATCTGGTCCCATCACTTCATGGGAAATAGATGGGGAAACAGTGGAAACAGTGTCAGACTTTATTTTGGGGGGCTCCAAAATCATTGCAAATGGTGACTGCAGCCATGAAATTAAAAGATGCTTACTCCTTGGAAGGAAAATTATGACAAATCTAGATAGCATATTACAAAAGCAGAGACATTATTTTGCCAACAAAGGTCCATCTAGTCAAGGCTATGGTTTTTCCAGTGGTCATGTACATACGTGAGAGTTGGGCTGTGAAGAAGGCAGAGCACTAAAGAATTGATGCTTTTGAACTGTGGTGTTGGAGAAGACTCTTGAAAGTCCCTTGGAATGCAAGAAGATCCAACCAGTCCATCTAAAGGAGCTCAGTCCTGGGTGTTCATTGGAAGGACTGATGCTGAGGCTGAAACTCCAATACTTTAGCCACCTCATGCAAAGAGCTGACTAAGTGGAAAAGACCCTGATGCTGGGAAGGATTGGGGGCAGGAGGAGAAGGGGACGACAGAGGATAAGATGGCTGGAAGACATCACCGACTTCATGCACATGAGTTTGGGTGAACTCCAGGAGTCAGTGATGGACAGAGGGGCCTGACATGCTGCGATTCATGGGGTAGCAAAGAGATGGACACGACTGAGTGACTGAACTGAACTGAAGATTTATTCAGGGCCAGTAGTTGGAATTTATGCATTTATGCATATATATGTAAAATACAATTTTTTTTTCCACAAAAGCCATGCAAGATGTTCACCCAACATCTACTTTAATTCATGAAATACCTACATGCTCTTTAATATATAAAACAAAACATATAATTCCTCTGAAGAAGTTATGTTCTATATAAAATTGTCTTTCACATTGAGTTGTTGTTGTTGTTTTGTTTAGTTGCTAAGTCATGTCCAACTCTTTTGCAACCTCATGATATAACCTGTCAGGCTCAGTCCATGGCATTTCCCTGGCAAGAATACTGGAGCAGGTTGCCATTTTATTCTCCAGGCATCTTCCCAACTCAAGTATCAAAAACACAGTTCCTGCATTGGCAGGTGGTTTATTTGAAACTTAGCCACCTGACACACTAAATTAGCCAATAATGAATCATTTCTCCAAGGTGAAATATAGGACTAAGTTTCCATGAACTTCTGGTCACACTTTTATGAATCAATCAGTACACATAACCTGGTGTGTTTTGTTTAAAGATACTTTATTTAATATATGTTCTTGATTCATTGACATTGAACTCATGGTCCAAAGCAGTATTAGAAATGCCTGAATGAAATTCATCTGGCACACTTATTTTCTCGTAATAAAAAGTGAGAAGAAAATCACAGCCTTCTTAGGCTAGGAAGCACTTTAAACAGTGAAATCATCAATTCAAAGCATGAAAAGAGAGGAAAATAGACATTAAATAGATTAATAGGCAAAAACGATAGGGTTGAAACTAGAAGTAAAATGTTTGTTTTGTTGGTGTCTGCTAAGAAAGAAGTTGCACCTTGTGAGGGTCAAATTTTTACCATCCTAGGGAATGTGTATGTCTAGAACTGGGTGTGAAAAATAGTGAATACGGATTTTGATGTCACACATAAATTTTAATAAGTAGGCCTATCTGCAAATATAGAATCTGCAAATAAGCATTGACTGTATTGATATATGAAACTAGATGTACATTGAAGGACAGAGCTGTGAATGACTTTAGTTTGTTAAATATTTATGAGCTGATAAATTTAAAACAATAAGCAATAGATTGAGCTTACTTATTTTATATATTGATGGTTATTGTTTTTTTCTATAATATAATTAATCTATAAAATACATTTCTAATTATATAATTTATATTTTACCTTTTAATTTTAATGCATTGACTATTAGATAAAATAGCTTTTTCAGTTTATATGAAATGAATTTTAATTTTGTATTTTTACATTCATTATATTTTAATAGCATATGTTAAATTTGTACATTTCAAATACAGTTCCATTTTACTTTTTTCACTTATTATCTAATATTGTGAAGAAGTTGAAATCATGATTAAACTAAAAACACAAGAGAGGGCTTAAAAAATAATTTTTAAAGAACAAAAGCTTATTTTTGTACATTCTTACTGTTGTCTGTATAGACATGGAATATATTTAATTTAATAGTTTATTAGTTTGAAAAAAAATGTTGAAAGTTGTGAAGGAAAAGCAACAAGTAATATACCAGGGAAACCTCATACAGTTTCCTCATACAGGGAAACCTCATACAGTGATCTTTCAGGAGAAACCTTGTAAGCCAGAAGTGAATGGCAAGATATATTTAATGTAATGAAAGGAAAAATTCTACAACCACAATTATTTTACTCAGCAAGGTTATCTTTCAAAATTAATGAGGAAATCAAAAGCTTTACAGACAAACAAAAGATTAGAGAATTTAGCACTACCAAGTCAGTATTACCACAAATACTAAAGGGAATTCTGTAAGCAGGTAACATAAAAGAAGTGAAAAACCTATATAAACAAACTGAAAACAATTATGAAAACCCGAATAAGAACATATATATCATTAATTGCTTTAAATGTAAATGGATTAAACACTTTAACTAAAAGACACAGATTGACTGAATGAATACAGAAACAAGACCCATACATATGCTGTCTACAAAAGACCCATTTCAGACCTACAGACACATACAGACTGAAAGTGAGTGGATGGAAAAAGATATTCCAAGCAACTGGAAATCAAAACAAAGCCAGAGGAGCAATTCTCATATCAGACAAAATAGATCTTAAAATAAAAAAGTATTATGTGGAAGGGAGGACACTACATAATGATCAAGGGATAAATCCAAGAAGACATAACAGTTTTAATTTTTATGCACCCAAAACAGGAGGAGCACCTCAATACCTAAGGCAAAATCACTAACAGACATAAAAAGGAAATCAATAGTAACATGATAATAGTTAGAGGACATTAACATCTCACTTACCCCAATGGATAGACCATAAACACAGATACTTAATAGGGAAACACAAGAGTTAAATGACACATTAGATGAGATGAATCTAATTGATATCTTTAAGGCATTCCATCCAAATACAGAAGAATACACATTCTTCTCATGTGCACATAGAACATTCTCCAAAATAGATCACATCTTGGGTCACAAATCAAGCCTAGAGAAATGTAGGAAAATTTGAGTTGTATCAGGTATCTTTTTGGACCACAAGGCTATGAAGCTAGGTGTCAATTACAGGGAAAAAAATCTAGAAAACACAACACATGGAGATTAAACAGTACATTTCTAAATAACCGACAGGTTATTGAAGAATTAAAAGAAGAAATTAAAAAATACCTAGAAATAAGAAACACACGATGAATCAAAACCTAATGGGATGTACCTAAAGCAGTTCTAAGATAGAAGTTTATAGCAATACAATCCTACCTCAAGAAACAAGTAGAACACGAAATAGACAACCTAAACATACATCTAAAGCAACTGGAGAAAAAAGATAAACAACAATAACAACAACAACAAAAATGCAAACTTAATAGAAGGAAAGAAGTCATAAATATTGGAGCAGAGATAATTGAAAAAGAAATGAAGGAAACAATAGCAAATATCCATAAAACTAAAGCTGGTTGTTTGAGAAGATAAACAAAATTGAAAAATCCTTAGCCAGAATCATCAAGGAAAAAAAAAAAAAAGAAGATTCAAATCAACAAAATTAGAAATTAAAAAAAAAAAGGTTTACAATAGACAACACAGAAATACAAATTATAGTCTCAAGACTATAATAAGCAATTATATCTCAGTAAAATGGATAACCTGGAAGAAATAGACAAATTCTTAGGAAAGTTCATACTCTTAAGAATGAACCAGGAAGAAGTAGAAATTATGAACAAGCTAGTCATAAGCACTGAAATAAAAATGGTGATCGAAAATCTATCTCCACCCCACCCCCCACCCCCCAAAAAAAGGTCCAGGACCAGATGGTTTCACAGGTGAATGCCATCAAACATTTATAGAATCAATAATGCCTATCCTTCTCAAACTCTTCCAAAAAATTGCAGATGAAAGAATATGTCCAAACTCATTATACAAGGCCATCATCACCCTGATAATAAAATCAGACAAAGATATCACATAAAAAGAAAATTACAGGCCAATATCACTGATGAACATGGATGCAAAAATTGTCAACAAAATTCTATCAAACAGAATCCAACAACACATTAAAAGGATCATACACCATGAGCACATCAGGTTTATTACAGGGATACATGGATTCTTCAATGTATGCAAATCAATCACTGTTATACACCATACTAAAATTAAAAGATGAAAACCATATGATAATCTCAATAGATGGTAAAAGCTTTTAACAAAATTCAGCATCCACTTATGATAAAATCTCTTTAGAAAATGGACATAGAAAGAACACACCTCAATGTAATAAAGGCATTATATGATAAACCAACAGTAAACATTAATGTCGATGGTGAAAAACTGAAAACATTTCCTCTAAGATCAGCAACAAGACCAGAATGCCCACTCTTGCCACTATTATTCAACATAGTTTTGGAAGTTATAGCTACAGCAAGAAGAAATAAAGTAAATCTAGATTGGAAAAGAGAAGGAAAGTTTTCACTGTTTGCAGATGACATAATACTTTAGAAAATCCTAAAGATGCCACCAGAAATTTACTAGAGCTAATTAATTAATATAGTAAAGTCGTATAATAATGATGAAAAATCAGAAAGAGAAATTAAGGAAGCAGTCCCATTTACCATTGCAACAAAAAGAATAAAATACCTAGGAGTAAATCTGCCTAAAGAGATCAAAGACCTGTATGCAGAATACTATAAGACACTGATGTAAGAAATCAAAGATAACACAAACAGATGGAAAGATATACCACGTTTTTCGAATGGAGAAATCAATATTGTGAACATGACTATAATACCCAACACAATCTAGAGATTCAATGCAATGCTTATCAAACTGCCAATAGTATTTTTCACAGAACTAGAACAAAATAATTCATAATTTGTATGGAAACACAAAAGAGCCTGGACTGCCAAGAAATCTTGAGAAAGAAAAATCTACTGTAGGAATCAACCTTCCTGACTTCAGACTATACTACAAAACTACAGTCATCAAGACAGTATGGTCCTGGCCCCCAAACAGAAATATGAGCCAATAGAAAAAGGTAGAAAGCCCAGAGATAAACCCATACACCTATGGGCACCTTATCTTTGACAAAGGAGGCACAAATATACAGTGGAAGTAAGGCAGCCTCATCAATACGTGGTTCTGGGAAAACTGGACAGCTAGATTTAAAAGAATGAAACTAGAACATCAGCTAACATTATACAAAAAATAAACTCAAAATGATTTAAAGACTTAATGTAAGGCTGAAAAATTTAATATTTTTAGAGGAAAACATATTCAGAACACTTTTGACATAGATCACAGCAAGATCTTCTATGATCAACCTCCAAGAATAATGGAAATAAAAACAAAAATAAACAAATAGGATCTAATTAACCTTAACATTTTTGCACATCAAAGGAAATGATGAACAAGAAGTAAAGACAACCCTCAGAAAAGTAATTGCAAATGAAGCAACTGAGAAAGGATTAATCTCCAAAATATATAAATAGCTTAAGTAAATTTCAGAAAAACTAATTACTCTATTGAAAAATGGGCAGAAATCCTAAACAGATACTTCTACAAAAAAGGTTTACAGATGGCTAACAAACACATGAAAAAATGCTCAACATCATTACTATAAGAGACGTGCAAATCAAAACTACAATGAGATATTACTTCACATCATACAGAATAGCCATCATCAAAAAATTTATAAACAAAAAGTATGTGAAGACATGGAGAAAAGTGAATCTTTTTGTACTGTTTGTTAGGATGTAAATTCATACAGCTTCTAAGGAGAATGGTTTGCCTTGGAAACGAACAGAGATCATTCTGTTCTTTTTGAGATTGCACCCAAGTACTGCATTTCAGACTCTTTTGTTGACCATGATAGCTACTCCATTTCTTCTAAGGGATTCCTGCCAACAGTAGTAGATATAATGGTCATCTGAGTTAAATTCAGCCATTCCAGTCCATTTTAGTTCACTGATTCCTAGAATGTGAATGATCACTCTTGCCATCTCCTGTTTGACCACTTCCAATTTGCCTTGATTCATGGACCTAACATTCCAGGTTCCTATGCAATATTGCTCTTTACAGCATCGGACCTTGCTTCTATCACCAGTCACATCCACAACTCGGTATTGCTTTTGCTTTGGCTCCATCCCTTCATTCTTTTTGGTCAGTTTTCTTTCCAACCCCAAACAAAGGCAATGGCAAAGAATTCTCAAACTACCGCACAATTGCACTCATCTCACACACTAGTAAAGTAATGCTCAAAATTCTCCAAGCCAGGCTTCAGCAATATGTAAACCATGAACTTCCAGACATTCAAGTTGGTTTTAGAAAAGGCAGAGGAACCAGAGATCAAATTGCCAACATCTGCTGGATCACTGAAAAAGCAAGAGAGTTTCAGAAAAATAACTATTTCTGCTTTATTGAATATGCCAAAGCCTGTGACTGTGTGGACCATAATAAACTGGAAAATTTTGAAAGAGATGGGAATACCAGACCGCCTGACCTGCCTCTTGAGAAATTTGTATGCAGGTCAGGAAACAACAATTAGAACTGGACATGGAACAACAGACTGGTTCCAAATAGGAAAAAGAGTACATCAAGGCTATATATTGTCACCCTGCTTATTTAACTTCTATGCAAAGTACATCATGCGGAACGCTGGGCTGGAAGAAGCACAAGCTGGAATCAAGATTGCCAGGAGAAATATCAATAACCTCAGATATGCAGGTGACACCACTCTTATGGCAGAAAGTGAAGAGGAACTAAAAAGCCTCTTGATGAAAGTGAAAGTGGAGAGTGAAAAAGTTGGCTTAAAGCTCAACATTCAGAAAACTAAAATCATGGCATCTGGTCCCATCACTTCATGGGAAATAGATGGGGAAACAATGGAAACAGTGTCAGACTTTATTTTGGGAGGCTCCAAAATTACTGTGGATGCTGATTGCAGCCATGAAATAAAAGACATTTATTCCTTGAAAGAAAAGTTGTAACCAACCTCTATAGCATATTCAAAAGCAGAGACCATTACTTTGCCAACAAAGGTCCATCTAATCAAGGCTATGGTTTTTCCAGTGGTCATGTATGGATGAGAGAGTTGGACTGTGAAGAAAGCTGAGAACCAAAGAATTGATGCTTTTGAACTGTGGTGTTGGAGAAGACTCTTGAGAGTCCCTTGGACTGCAAGGAGATCCAACCAGTCCATCCTAAAGGAGATCAGTCCTAGGTGTTCATTGGAAGGACTGATGATGAAGCTGAAACTCCAATACTTTAGCCACTTCATGCGAAGGGTTGACTCATTGGAAAAGACCCTGATGCTGGGAAGGATTGGGAGCAGGAGGAGAAGGGGACGACAGAGGATGAGAAGGCTGGATGGCATCACCGACTCGATGGACATGAGTTTGGGTAAACTCTGCGAGTTGGCAATGGACAGGGAGGCCTGGCGTGCAGCGATTCATGGGGTCGCAAAAAGTTGGACATGACTGAGCGACTGAACTGATCTGAACTGAAGCATAATATGGAGATTTCCTTAAAAAAAAAATGAAACTACCATGTGACTCTATCTGTTGGATCATTGAAAGATCAAGAGAGTTGCAGAAAAACATCTACTTCTGCTTTACTGAGTATACCAAAGCATTTGAGTGCCTGGTTTACAACAAACTGTGGTAAATTCTTAAAGAGATGAAATGCCAAACCACCTGACCTGCCTCTTGAGAAAGCTGTGTGCAGGTCAAGAAGCAACAATTAGAACTGTACATGGAACAACAGTCTGGTTCCAAATAGGAAAGGGAGTATGTCAAAGCTGTTTATTGTCACCCTGTTCATTTAACTTATTGCAGAGTACATCATGTGAAATGCCAGGCTGGATGAAGCTCAAGCTGAAATCAAGATTTCTGGGAGAAATACCAATAACCTCAGGTAAGCAGATGACACCACCTTTATGGCAGAAAGCAAGAACTAAAAAGCCTCTTGATGAAAGTGAAATAGGAGAGTGAAAATGTTGGCCTAAAACTCAACATTCAGAAAACTAAGATTATGGCATCTGGTCCTATCACTTCATGGCAAATAGATGGGGAAACAATGGAAGCAGTGAGAGACTTTATTTTGGGGGGCTCCAAAATCACTGCATATAGTGACTGCAGCCATTAAATTAAAAGATGTTTGCTGCTTGGAAGAAAAGCTATGACCAACTCAGACAGCATATTCAAAAGCAGAGACATTACTTTGCCAACAAAGGTCCATCTAGTCAAAGCTATGCTTTTTCCTGTAGTCACGTATGGATGTGAGAGTTGGACTATAAAGAACGTCGAGCACTGATGAATTGATGCTTTTGAACCGTGGGTATTGGAGAAGATTGTTGAGAGTCCCTTGGACTTCAAGGAGATCCAACCAGTCCATCTTAAAGGAAATTAGTCCTGAATATTCATTGGTAGGACTGAGGCTGAAACTCCAATACTTTGGCCTCCTGATGCGAAGATTTGACTTACTGGAAAAGACCCTGATGCTGGGAAAGATTGAATTCAGGAGGAGAAGGGGTGACAGAGGATGAGATGGTTGGATGGCATCACTGACTCAATGGACATGAGTTTGAACAAGCTCCTGGTGTTGGTGATGGACAGAGAAGCCTGGCATGCTGCAGTCCATGGGTTCGCAAATAGTCAGACTTTGCAAATCAAAATATAGTTTGATTTCTATCTTTTAAGTAGACAGAAACATAAAGTCTCTATTTGTACTATTTTTCTAGGCCCCACACATGTTAGTGGTTGATCTGCAACTAGGAGAGAGGTAAGGGTAATAAAGAGAGTAGCAATATCCAAAATATCCTTCAATGACTGTCTTTCCAAATAAGGGGACTTCTGTACCTGGCATTTGTGTGAGGACCATGGGGAAAGGGAGGAATGCAAATCAGGAAAGCAAACGTATGGAGGGAAGCATATAGACAGAGGAGAAATTTGGAAGAAACAGAGGGAAGAGACTTGAGAGAAGCTCATATAACTATGCAAATGAGATATAAATATAAATGTCTCATTACTGAGTTTAAAAAGGAAACACCTTTAGAAGTTGTACTCCAATTGCAGGGGCATGTTACTTATGATATACTGTTTAGATTAAGAGAGTCATGGCATGGAGGTTGTTTTCATCAAATGCTAATGAGTAATAATTGCTATCTAAGTAATACTACTCTTCAGAATGACACAGTAGAATACCTTTTTATCACATCTATTTATGATGTCAGTGGACAGAATATAATGGGAAAATTTTTATGGGGAGACAAGCGCACATCAACCTTTCAAGTGAACTATCACAATAGTGATAGAAATAAAACCATGTGAATAACAGTGAAGATTTGCCCACAGATATATCTGAGATTGCCTCCTAAGAATACTATTTGTTAGTAGAGAAATGTTCAGCCTTTGTGAGACTTAATTTCTTCATTCATGGAAAAAGGAATAATATAAGCTAGTTTGGGTACTATAATAATTAAATGATGTACATAATACATTTATTATAGGGCCAGGAACAGATTAACAGTAAATTGAGTTAATTTTTGTGCTATTAATCTATTAAAATAAAAATAAGATCTTATCACTCCTTTGTTCATAAGCCTCTAAGGTTGAAAGTGCCCCATCACTAATAAAGGATAAACTAAGTTCTGACACTGCATAAGAGGCCTCTTACACTTTGGCTGCACAGATTTCTACCTCAGTCCCTTTCTGTCTGAAATCATCTCCTCCGGCTCACTACTGAGGCCACACAGGCCTCCTCACTGCTCCTCACCAAGGTCAGGACACATGCATTTGTTTTTTCTTGGATCACGCTTCCCCTGCATGTTCTCCCAGTGAGGTTTTCCAAGATTGCTTTATTTAAAATTGCAGCCTTCCTCCTGAGAAGTCTCTATCCCTTTGACTGCTTAACGTTTCTGTGTTGTTCATTGTGCCATTTACCATGACACATTTCTTATTACATTCACTTTTTGTCTCACCTCAGTGGATAGTAATCTCCATATAATGGAGGATTTGGGTTTATTTTTTAAAGTCTTTATATTCATGGTTCCTAGAACACAGTCTGGCCCATACTTCACACTCATTAAATATTTATTGGATGGTGATGATATGTTTGATGATAAAGATGAAGACAGACACATAGCCACAGCATCTACAACATTTGTAATTGTATATCTTATTTGGGGAGTGAGAAGGAAAAACAAATGTTTCTTAATATTTGTTAAGGCAAAGTGGAAAGCAAAAAGAGGCAGACAGTCTGAACTTCTGCCTCATTGATGTTATTATATAACTATGTGCCATGCACTTCCATCACCACTCCTGCATTTCAGGTGCCACAGTGGTGAGTAAGATTGAAGATCATAAGCCTTAGCATTCTTTCATTCACCAGTATAACATGTTTGCCTATTTTTTCATTGTCTTGCTTTTTATTTAAAAAAATATGGCATCTTAGTACTTAATATTTTAGAATAACTTTTCTTTGTACTCATCATGCTTCTTAAATTCCTCAGTTCAATCTCTTTCACATTCCTGTGGGGTATTAGTGGGTTGGTCAAAAAGTTCCTTCGATTTTTTAAGCAAGAATGAAAGACACATTTTTAATTTTCATCAACAATCTTATTGAACAATGTATTCACCATTTTACTCAATTACCTCTGCCATTTTGCAGGCAACTTCATAATTCCATCTTCCCAAAACTTCTAACTATTGATGTCTTTTATAATCTTCTATAATCTTCTACAGAATTGAACTTTTTCTTATTAAGAGAATTATGCAAAGACCAAAATAAATGAAAATCTAAAGGTGCAATATCTGGTAAATAAAGCAAATGAGTCAGAACTTCTCAGCCAAGCTGTAACAATTTTTGCCTGGTCATCAAAAACATGGTCTTGTGTTGTCCTGATAGATTATAAAATTTTCTGTTGACCAATTCTGAAATCTTTTCATCAGGTGCTGCTTTCATTTGGTCTAACTGGGAGCAGAATTTGATGGAATTTAATCATTTTGTTTTCTGGAAGGAGTTCATAATACATAATATCACTTTCTTTGGATGAAGACTGGCCTTTGGTGTGGTTGGTAGTGTTTTATTTGAATTGCCCCCTGATTTCTTCTGTTTCACATTTTTTACATAACAACTTTTCATCACCCATCACAATTTGTTTTCAAAACAAAAGGTTTTCTGTTACATTTCAATAGAGAACTTCATGCAGAAATATGGCTAAGAAAGTTTTCTTCACTTAGCTTATATGGAACCCAAACATCAAAGTGATTAACATAACCAAGCAGGTTCAAATTGTTTTCAACACTTGATTTGGATATTGTGAGTATGTCAGTTATCTCCAACATAGTGAAACATTCAGTTCAGTTCCTCAGTAATGTCTGATTTTTTGCGACCCCATGGACTGCAGAACGCCAGGCCTCCCTGTCCATCACCAACTCCCAGAGCTTACTCAAACTCATGTTCATTTACTCAGTGATGCCATCCAACCATCTCATCCTCTGTTGTCTTCTTCTCCTCCTGCCCTAAATCTTTCCCAGAATCATGATTTTTTTCCAATGAGTCAGTTATTCACATCAGGTGTTCAAAATATTGGAGTTTCAGCTTCAGCGTCAGTCGTTCCAAAGAACATTCAAGACTGATTTCTTTTAGGAAGGACTGGTTGGATCTCCAAGCAGTCCAAGGGACTCTCAAGAGTCTTTTCCAACACCACAGTTCAAAAGCATCAATTCTTTAGCACTCAGCTTTATACTCCAACACTCATATCCATACATGACTACTGGAAAAACCATAGCTTTGACTAGCTGGACCTTTGTTGGCAAAGTAATGTGTCTGCTTTTTATGCTGTCTAGGTTGGTCATAGCTTTTCTTCCAAGAAGCAAGAATCTTTTACTTTCATGGCTGCAGCCACCATCTGCAGTGATTTTGGAGCCCAAGAACATAAAGTCACTCACTGTTTCCATTGTTTCCTCATCTATTTGCCATGAAGTGATGTGAATGGATGCCATGACCTTAGCTTTCTGAATGTTGAGTTTTAAGCCAATGTTTTCACTCTCCTCTTGCACTTTCAAGAGACCTTTTAGTTCTTCTTTGCTTTCTTCAATAAGGTGGCATCATCTGTTTATCTGAGGTTATTTATATTTCTCCCAGCAATCTTGATTCCAGTTTATGCTTCATCCAGCTCAACATTTCTCATGATGTACTCTGAATATAAGTTAAATAAACAGGGTGACAATACACAGCCTTGATGTACTTCTTTCCGAATTTGGAACCAGTCTGTTGTTCCATGCCCAGTTCTAACTGTTGCTTCTTGACCTGCATACAGATTTCTCAGGAGGTAGGTCAGGTGGTCTGGTATTCCCATCTCTTTAAGAATTCCCCCCAGTTTGTTGTGATTCACACAGTTAAATGCTTTGGGGTAGTTAGCAAAGCAGAAGTAGATGCTTTTCTGGAACACTCTTGCTTTTTTGATGACCCAGTGGATGTTGGCAATTTGATCTCTGGTTCCTCTGCCTTTTCTAACACCAGCTTCAACATTTGGAAGTTCACTGTTCACATTCTGTTGAAGCCTGGCTTGGAGAATGTTGAGCATTACTTTGCTAGAGTGTGAGGTGAGTGCAATTGGGTGGTAGTTTGAGCATTCTTTGGCATTGCCTTTATTTGGGATTGGAGTAAAAACTGACCTTTTCCAGTCCTGTGGCCACTGCTGAGTTTTCCACATTTACTGGCATATTGAATGCAGCACTTTAATAGCATCATTTTTTAAGATTTGAAATAGCTCAACTGGAATTCCGTCACCTCCACTAGCTTTGTTTGTAGTGATGCTTCCTAAGGTCCACTTGACTTCACATTCCAGGATATCTGACATTCATTGTTGTCAATTAATGTCTCAGTTTGATATTATCAACCTCAAGTGGTCTACCTGACTGTGGATCATTGTCTGAGGATAAATCTCTACCACAAGACTTCACAAACCACTTTTCACACATTTCACAGCACCTTCTCCTTACACTGCACAAACTTTTTTTTTTTCTTTTGAGTTGCATTTTACCTTTCTTAAAATAATAAAGTATAATATGCTATAAATACTGCTTTTTTATTCCATGTCCAATATTAAAATGATGACACAAAAATGCATCAATTATGAAAAAACTTTTTTTTAATGCATGCTGGTATGATAGCTATCCCAATACAGTCTCACAAAATTGTTTTAAATGAAGTTAAAGATTAATAAGTTCTACTTTTACCAGAGCCATCTTATGGAAAAACTGAATGAACATTTTGGCCACACAATATTTTAGCTTAAAGCCTTAGAAATCAGGTATGTAGAAAACTTCTGTCTGTTCCTTCAATATCAATTCTCCTTTTTCTTTCTATGGTAAGAACATAAAGAGATCTCTTGTCGCAGTGCTTGGTCTTTGACCTGTCATTAACACAAGGCTACTGAAACCTTGTACATCACTAAATGGTGAGAGCTCTAGGAGCATCTATTAACTGGATGGGCTCCTGGATGGACACTAGCTACAGAGAAGTCCAAGCTATGTTTTAGTTCAGTTCAACTTGACCACTCATCATGACTGACTCTTTGTGACCCTATGGACTGCAGCACGCCAGGCTTCCCTGTCCATCACCAACACTTAGAGATTGTTCAAACTCATGTCTCTTGACATGGTGATGCCATCCAACCACCTCATCCTCTGTCATACACTTCTTCTCCTGCCTTCAAATTTTCCCAGCATAAGGGCCTTCTCTACTGAGTCATTTCTTTGCATCAGGTGACCAAAGTATTGGAACTTTAGCATCAGTCCTTCCAATGAATATTCAGGATTGATTTCCTTTAGGATTGACTAGTTTTATCTCTTTGTAGTCCAAGGGACTGCCAAGAGTTTTACCCAACACCAGAGTTCAAATGCATCATTTCTTCAGCACTCAGCTATCTTTATGGTCCAAGTCTCACATCCATACATGACGACAGGAAAAAACCATAGCTTTAATTAGAAGGACCTTTGTTGGCAAAGTAATGTCTCTGCTTTTTAATATGCTGTCTAGGTTTGTCATAGCTTTTCTTCCAAAGAACAAAAATCTTTTAATTTCATGTTTGCAGTCACTATCTTCAGTGATTTTGGAGCCCAAGAATATAAAGTCTGTACCATTTCCATTGTTTTCCCATCTGTTTGCCATGAAGTGATGCGCCCAGATGCCAAGATCTTAGTTTTTTGAATGTTGAGCTGTAAGCCAGCTTTTTGACTCTCCTCTTTCACTTTCATCAAGAAGTTCTTTGGTTCCTCTTCACTTTCTGTCATAAGGATGGTGTCATCTGCATGTCTTACATTATTTATATTTCTCCTTGAAATCTTGATTCCAGGTTGTGCTTTATCCAGTCTGGCATTTCACATGATTGACTCTGCAAATAAGTTAAATAAACAGGGTGACAATGAACAGCCTTACTGTACTCCTTTCCCAATTTGGAACCAGTTCATTGTTGGGTCGCAAAGAGTCAGACACGACTGAGCGACTGATCTGATCTGATCATTGTTCCATGTCCAGTTCTAAGTGTTGCTTCTTAACCTGCATACAGATTTCTAAGGAAGCCACAAAGGACAGAGACTGTATATACCTAACAGAAGCAGAAAATATTAAGAAGACATGGCAAGAATACACAAAGGAACTACACAGAGAAGATCTTAATGACCCACATAACCACGATGGTGTGATGACTCACCTAGAGCCAGACATCCTGGAATGCAAAGTCAAGTGGGCCTTAGGAAGCATCACTGTGAACAAGGCTAGTGGCTGAGATGGAATTACAGCTGAGCTATTTGAAATCCTAAAAAAAATGTTTCTGTGAAAGTGCTACACTCAGTATGCCAACAAATTGGAAAATTCATCAGTGGCCACAGGACTGGAAAAGGTCAGTTTTCATTGCAATCCCAAAGAAAGGCAATGTCAAAAAATGTTTCAACTACTGCACAATGGCACTCATGTCACACAATAGCAAAATAATGCTCAAAATTCTCCAAGTGAGGCTTCAGCATCACATCATATGAACCATGAACTTCCAGATGTTCAAGCTGAATTTAGAAAAGGTAGATGGTCAAGGTATCAAATTGCCAACATCTGTTGGATCATCAAAAAAGCAAGAGAGTTCCAGAAAAAACATTTACTTCTGCTTTATTGACTATGCCAAAGTCTTTGACTCTGTGGCTCACAACAAACTCTGGAAAGCTCTTAAAGAGATGGGAATACCAAACCATCTTATTTGCCTCCTGAGAAAACTGTATGCAGGACAAGAAGCCATGATTAGAAGCTTCGAATTTTCAGCTCTAGTGCTCATCCTCAAGAGAGAAGAGAGGATAGAAACTGAATCAGTTATTGATCATGCTTTGGAAAAGGTCAGTTTTCATCCCAATCCCAAAGAAAGGCAATGCCAAAGAATGCTCAAACTACCGCACAATTGCACTCATCTCACATGCTAGTAAAGTAATGCTCAAAATTCTCCAAGCCAGGCTTCAGCAATATGTGAACCGTGAACTTCCTGATGTTCAAGCTGGTTTTAGAAAAGGCAGAGGAACCAGAGATCAAATTGCCAACATCTGCTGGATCATGGAAAAAGCAAGAGAGTTCCAGAAAAACATATATTTCTGCTTTATTGACTATGCCAAAGCCTTTGACTGTGTAGATCACAATAAACTGTGGAAAATTCTGAAAGAGATGGGAATACCAGACCACCTGATCTGCCTCTTGAGAAATCTGTATGCAGGTCAGGAAGCAACAGTTAAAACTGGTCATGGAACAACAGATTGGTTCCAAATAGGAAAAGGAGTACGTCAAGGCTGTATATTGTCACCCTGTTTATTTAACTTATATGCAGAGTACATCATGAGAAATGCTGGACTGAAAGAAACACAAGTTGGAATCAAGATTGCTGGGAGAAATATCAATAACCTCAGATATGCAGATGACACCACCCTTATGGCAGAAAGTGAAGAGGAATTAAAAAGCCTCTTGATGAAAGTGAAAGTGGAGAGTGAAAAGGTTGGCTTAAAGCTCAACATTCAGAAAACGAACATCATGGCATCTGGTCCCATCACTACATGGGAAATAGATGGAGAAACAGTGGAAACAGTGTCAGACTTTCTTTTTCTGGGCTCCAAAATCAGTGCAGATGGTGACTGCAGCCATGAAGTTAAAAGACGCTTACTCCTTGGAAGGAAAGTTATGACCAACCTAGATAGCATATTCAAAAGCAGAGACATCACTTTACCAACAAAGGTTCGCCTAGTCAAGGCTATGGTCTTTCCTGTGGTCATGTATGGATGTGAGAGCTGGACTGTGAAGAAGGCTGAGTGCCGAAGAATTGATGCTTTTGAACTGTGGTGTTGGAGAAGACTCTTGAGAGTCCCTTGGACTGCAAGGAGATCCAACCAGTCCATTCTGAAGGAGATCAACCCTAAGATTTCTTTGGAAGGAATGATGCTAAAGCTGAAACTCCAGTATTTTGGCCACCTCATGCGAAGAGTTGACTCATTGGAGAAGACTCTGATGCTGGGAGGGATTGGGGGCAAGAGGAGAAGGGGACGACAGAGGATGAGATGGCTGGATGGCATCACTGACTCGATGGATGTGAGTCTGAGTGACCTCCGTGAGTTGGTGATGGACAGGGAGGCCTGGCGTGCTACAGTTCATGGGGTCACAAAGAGTCAGACACGACTGAGTGACTGATCTGATCTGATCTGATTTGATGTGAAGAAGTCTGTATAAAATCCTAGCAGTCCGAAGTGTGAAAATTTCTAATCTCTGGAACACGTCTATTCTGGAAGCTCCAGTTCCATTTCAGTCGCTCAGTCGTGTCCAACTCTTTGAGACCCCATGAACCGCAGCATGCCAGTCCTCCCTGTTCATCACCAACTCCCGGAGTTTACCCAAACTCATGTCCATTGAGTCAGTGATGCCATCCAGCTATCTCATCCTCTGTTGTCCCCTTCTCCTCCTGCCTTCAACATTTCCCAACATCGAGTCTTTTCAACTTTGTCAGCTTTTCATATCAGGTGGCCAAAATATTGGAGTTTCAGCTCCAACATCAGTCCTTCCAATGAACACCCAGGACTGATTTCCTTTAGGATGGACTGGTTGGATCTCCTTGCAGTCCAAGGGACTCTCAAGAGTATTCTTCAACACCACAGTTCAGAAGCATCAGTTCTTCTGCACTCAGCCTTCTTTATAGTCCAACCATCACATCCATACATGAGTACTGGAAAAACCATAGCTTTGACTAGACAGACCTTTGTTGACAAAGTAATGTCTCTGCTTTAACCTAGACTCTGGAAGTGACACATCCCAATTCTATGGTGACAGAATTCTTGTCCTTGAGGCCCTCGCAGAGCTTATCTGACTGATCATATGTATCCTTTATCATGTCCTTTGATAAACTGATAAACATAATTAAGTGTTTCCCTGAGCTACTCTAACAAATTAATCAGACCCTAGGAGGGAAACATGGCGACCTCTGATTTGTAGGCAAATCAAACAGTTGTGGGAAACATGGAAACCTGCTACTTGCAGTTGATATGTGAAGTATAATGGGAGCAGTTTTGTGGGACTGAGCACTTATCTGTGAGATCTGACACTATCTCCAGGTAAATAATGTTATAATTGAGTTACAATTTAGAAGACTCAGTTGGTATCACAGAGCCTTGTCTAGTTTAAGAAAAAAAAAAAAAAAAAAGAGCTCACTTGGTGACCAGAAATGTGTTTTATATGAGTAAAGAAGGAAACACACAGTAGGGAAAATAAGTTTTTCCCTATATAAGAAGGAAAAAAAAAAAACTAAATTTTTCTTTATAGGTGAGATAACAGATTATAAAGTTAGCAGCATATTAGGAGACTTATTGAAATAAGAAAAGATATGATGGTAACTTGGATGAACATATTCTCAGTTGATAAGAAGAGAACAGATAAAAGATAACCAGGAAGCAAACTGAGACAACTTGATGAAGGCCTGGGATTTTTTTCTTTGGAGCATCTGACTCCATTCTTTACAACATAAATAATAAACCATAATGAACAAAACTGAAGTTGCCAATATATGGAATCATAAAAAAATATGCTAGGCACATTCACAGATTAGCCATTAATTCTTAATAGAGATCAAGAAAAGATCATAAGAATTATCAGCACTTCAACTGAATTTTAAAGGATGTAGAATTTTTTACTGGGCAGGGTATAAATATACCTGCCCACTAAATGCTCTTGTTTGAGAAATCCATTGTGGCCACCACATTGCTTTCTTCCTTCTTTGCCTATAGGTCACCATGTTTATTATACTATAAACCTCTTGTCTTAACCAAAGCTGACTACATTCAAGAGCCTGATGCAAAGGCCACCTGTAATAGCTTTTTTCCGCCCACTCCAGTGTTCTTGCCTGGAGAATCCCTGGGACGGGGGAGCCTGGTGGGCTGCCGTCTATGGGGCCACAGAGTCGGACATGACTGAAGAGACTTAGCAGCAGCAACAGCAGTGTCTGGCCTACAGCATATAAATTAATCAGGTGCCATGCTCTGTCTAGTTCTTCATGAAAACTGGGTTAACCAATCAAAACCAGTGGCTAGATCACAGAGATAAGCTAGAAAATCTCCATCATTTTACAGGTGCAGTTTTAGAGTAAAGAATGCCTATTATTATTGGTTTTTTATTTTAATTAAATTTTATTTTGCTTAACTTTACAATATTGTATTGCTTTTGCCATACATCAAGATGGATCCACCACAAGTATACATGTGTTCCCCATCCTGAACCCTCCTCCCTCCTCCTTCCCCATACCATCCCCCTGGGTCGTCCCAAGTGCACCAGTCCCAGGCCTCCGTTATCAGGCATCGTACCTGGACTGGCGACTCGTTTCAGATATGATATTATACATATTTCAATGCTATTCTCCCAAATCATCCCACCCTCTCCCGTTCCCAGAGTCCAAAAGTCTGTTCTATACATCAGTGTCTCTTTTGCTGTCTCGTAAACAGGGTTATTGTTACCATCTTTCTAAATTCCATATATATGCATTAAAAGTCCACAAGCAATAAATGCTGGAGAGGGTGTGGAGAAAAGGGAACCCTCTTACACTGTTGGTGGGAATGCAAACTAGTACAGCCACTTTGGAGAACAGTATGGAGATTCCTCAAAAAACTGGGAATAGAACTGCCTTATGATCCAGCAATCCCACTGCTGGGCATACACACTGAGAAAATCAGAATTGAAAGAGACACGTGTACCCCAATGTTCATCGCAGCACTATTTACAATAGCCAGGGCTTGGAAGCAATCTAGATGTCCATCCACAGATGAATGGATAAGAAAGCAGTGGTACATATACACAATGGAGTATTACTCAGCCATTAAAAAGAATGCATTTGAATCAGTTCTAATGAGGTGGATGGAACTGGAGCCTATTATACAGAGTGAAGTAAGCCAGAAAGAAAAATACAAATACAGTATACTAACGCATATTATTATTGTTGTTGTTATGATTATTAGTGACTCACTAGATATCCAGGGCATGAGAACAAACTTGAGTCCTCCATAATATTCCACCATTCCATTAGGACTAATTTTGCACTACTTGAAAATTTTCCCCACTTTGCTTGATTTGCTGACCTAAGCATGTATCTATACCTTGAAGCAAAGTGACTAAGTTGATTCTCAATATCGTTTTTCAACTATTTTAATAATGTCACCTCTTTTCCAGAAAATGAAAAATATTAGAAACTTTAAAAAATTTCAAAAAATTAATACTAATTTCTTGTTTTTATAAAGTAGACACATTTCCAATATTCTAAAATTCAAAAATATGTAAATGGATTTTAGCATCAGCATTATCATAAAGTTTCAGAAGTGATTTGCACATGTGAAAATGCTAAAATTTTATTTTTTCCTAACAATCCCTTGGTTACTGTGGGATTAATGTAACTTGAACAACGATAGAAGGAATCTGTACCCTCTAATCTGTTCAGTACTTTGATGTTATACATTTCAATGAAACTATCTAGCTTTCAAATGTAAATTCAAATATCTTATTAAGTGCTTTAAAGAGTACAACATTAAAAAATATATCTTTGTTCACATATAATTAATTCTCTATGAAGTACAATATTTTCTTTGAAATTAGGGCTAAATGCTTCTACGTTTACCAGAATTTACCATTATATATTTTCAAATAGGGGAAAATTTTTGGAAGTAAAAATTTATAGAAAGTAAAAATTTCTTGTCACTGATAACAACAAAGTTATATCCTATATTAGATTTCTTGATTGATCAATATTTATACAGTTATAGTGAAATAATAATTAATATTTTGGTAATCTTCTGAAGGCTGCAAATTCTTTAGGCTTATTATGTATGAACACAGGGAGTAAATCTCAGAATTTTACCATGGTCTTATACAGTCTATGTCAAGCCGGGATGTTAGGACCGTGGTTAAACAAAGTGCTTTATCTTCTAGTCAATTGTGTTATTAGTAGTTCATTGTTTTGGTTGTTTATTTGGTTTGTTATTTGATCTATTGAGATTTTCTTCCATTTATAGAAAAATATGTAAATAATCTCCCTTTTTACTAAGTTTTTTTGTGAAGTAATTTTTTGAAAGTTTCAAATAGAGAAGCCACTTTTTATACATTATTTATATTTCCTCATAAGTTTTCTTTAAAATTTTCCCTGTATTCAATTTATTTTTAAATTTCTGCCTAACCCCTTCCAAGCCCCAGTTTCTGCCCATTCCCTAACAGCCAGTTTCTTTTTTTAACTATTGTTTTGACCATTTATGTCTACATTGTCTATAATATATTCATAATATTGTTCCTTGATTTTCTTTTCTATTGTAGATAGTATGTCTTTCCAGTCTTCCAAAGAAGGAAGGGTTTTGCATTCACACACAAGCATTACATTCTCTGACCCATACACAGGCATTTCCTTTTATCCATTTCCCCAATATATTTCTATGACATTTTATAGTTTTACTTCTCTAAAAGATATTATGCACATTTGTGTCACATAGTACACTAAGATTATATAATTCTTCCTGTAAATATTTTTGTATTTTCTAGGGTTAATAATTACTTTTTTTGTTGCTTAGTTTTCTATGGCCCTATCATTAATTCTCTTGAATTCTTTATCAAAAATGTAAAGCTTATCTCATCATAGTCAAATACATCAGAAATTCTATTAACTTCCTCTTTGGAGATATTATTCCTGGACTCCTGGAAACCCTTGCTACAAACTGGATAGATTAGCTTCTGTGTAACTATCATCCTTGAACCTGGTTTCACTTTCATCATGGAATTGTCTTCACTGTCTTTTATGCAAACTGCCAACCTTGACTTTGCCTTACACCACATACATAAATTAACTTGAAATGGATTATAGACTTACATGTAAATGTTTAAACTATAACATTTCTTGAAGACAATATAAGAAAGTAACAGTGATTTTGAGTTTGGCAAAAACAAAAAAAATAAAATAAATTCATCAAAATTTCAAAAATTAAAATTCATCAAAATTTTAAAAATATATTTGCGACCCCGTGGACCGTAGCCCACCAGGCTCCTCCACCCACAGGATTCTCCAGGCAAGATATACTGGAGTGGGTTGTCATTTCCTTCTCCAGGGGATCTTCCCGACCCAGGGATCGAACCCAGGTCTTCTGCATTGCAGGCAGACGCTTTAACCTCTGAGCCACCAGGGAAGCCCAAAAATATATTATAAATACATTAAAATTAAAATTCATCAAACATTTTAAAAAGCTCTTCAAAAGGTGCAGTTAAGAGAATTAAAAGACAAACCATATATAGGACAAAGTATTTGCAAAATATGTATTCAGTAAAAGAATACATAAAGACAACATAAGGAATTCTTACTACTAAATAATGAGGACAAATCAATTAAAAACAGAGGGTACAAAAGATTTGAACAGACACTTCACCAAAGATACAGAGTTGACAAAAAAAAATTGTTCACCATCATTAGTCATTAAAAAATGCAAATTAAAACCAGAGTGAGATGTCACTATAGAACCAGTTATTCTTTATTATCTCTCACATCCAAATTTGCCCTCCAATACCTGCTCTTTAATTTTAGATTGGATTCCTCTAGAATTCTTGCTGTACATTGAGTGGGACGTTAGAATTTCTCCATAGAGGGACCTAGACGTAACTGTAGGAAGGAGGGAGCTAGTCTTGCTGATTCTAGCTGCTCCACTGTTGCTCAGTGGTGCAATGTGTGGACATTCTGAAGTGCTCTGCCTTAGCCCTATGCCCAGAATTTGTGGTCCCTAAACAGACCTGAAAATGTATATCAAAGTCAGTAACAAAAACAAGGAAGGCCAATAATAAATATTGGTGTGTGGACCAAGAGAAGCTAGAGCTAGGATAAAAATGGATATCTTCTACAGAAGTGAGTAGGTGCAAAATCTCAGAAATTACCAGATGTAAGAGATTTTTATTCCTAATAGATTCTTGCATGTTTCTCACTATATGTTAGCTGAGTCAAAACCATTAAAAGATTGTGGGTCAATAAAACAGTTCAAGTAACTCACTTAGATTTCTGAAGCTACTGTGTGGTAGAAACTGAATTTGAACTTAGATCTAGTAGTCTATGAAATCTGTCAACATCACACAGCATTTGCCAAACTATATTTTACTGGAAACTGCTTTTACTGAATGACAACAGTTATAATATGGCAGAGAAGGAGATATCATGAGCAGTTAAGCTGGGAAAATGCTAATAAAATAGCTATCTTTACTGTGGAAAATTTTAGGAATATACTGGTTGATAAAGAGAACATGTATTCAACATATATTTCAAGCCTTAACTGCTTTCATTAAAGGAGCATCTCTTGGGACTGGTGTTCTGCAGAACATAATTTGGAAATATTGTTGCCTTACAACTTACAACTCACAATGATGTCATAATAATTTAGTTCTCCTTTCATGCTTTAAAGTCATAGTACTGTTTTCTCAAAACAATTTCAATAAGAAAACTACTGTTTACTTATTCTGAGCATAAGAAATGCAGTTTTTTTTTTCTTTTTTTTACTTGTATGTGGTTTTATAATACTCCAGCCTCCCATAAACAGGCATGAAAATCAGAGTAACAGTTATTTTAAAAAGAATATCTACATTGCTGATGGTTACTTGAGTGTTTGCTAATTACCATCCCTCGTGCAGCTTTCCAGGATGCTTCATAAGACATACTGAATGCCATATTTCCTTCTATCATCATTGGTGCTTTGTAACTGACAGTTTCAGATATTTCTGAGGATTTATAGGTTCACTCCACTTCCAGTAAACAATTTTTTTTTTTTAACAGCCACTTTTCCAGACTCTTCTGAAGTTCTCCACAGTAGTTATTTAAGCTGGTTTTTCTATTTTCCTCTCAGAAGTTTCCAAGTACTTAGAGATACAGTCTTTAACTCATGAAATCCTTTCAAAAAGTAATAGGTTTCAAGAGAGCTCGTAGGCCATTGAAGAATGTTAAGAAAGAGCTCCAGAAAATACAAACTATATCTATTGGAGAATGTGGTAATAATGCTTTAGCAATTTTAAACTATTTTTCAGTTTAAAAATAACAAACATATTGGAAGCAACTCAGGAAATAGAGGAAAAAAAATTATAATTTCATCACTTGAAATTATACAATCATGAGCCAAACATGATTAGTGTCTTAAAGTATTTCTTTTTTCCCTATGTAGTTTTACCCCTATTCTTACCTGAGAACAGTACTGCATTCTGCTGTTTCACTTAGTACATGAACCTTTTTCTATGCAATTTCATGCTCTTCATAACCAGAACTTTAATGGGTCAAAAATATTTCAGCAATTTATTTAATTATTCCCCTTTGGAAGCATATTTGGTTTATTTTCTATTTTCTCTGTAAATACTTCTGCAAAAAACTCATGCATAAAGCTTTTCCCCTATATTTTGAACTCTTTATGATAGCTTCTCTTAAGTGAAATTACTAGGTCAATAGACATGAACATTTTTATAGTCTTATGCCTATTATCAAATTACTTTCTGAGAGACTATACAATTTACAGTGCTACTAAGTGTGTATAAAACTCAGTTATTTAAAGATAATCTTACTCTTAAGGCAACTGTCAAAGGTGTTAGTTTATGCATTTCTGTATTTCCATATTTTATTGATTTTATGTATAACAGCAGATCATTAAAAAACCAGTAAATAGACCTCATAATCTGCTTTTTTTTTCCTTCCAAGTCCATAAAATAAATATATTTTAAAGAATAGCATTTAATTGCCACCTTTTACACATTCTTTCAAATGTGGGGTAATTGTGTTTTGTAGTAAAATAGATGTACTTTGGAGATACGTGTCCAGTCTTTATATTTATTTATTTATTTTTTACTTTACAATATTGTATTGGTTTTGCCATACATCAACATAAACTTGCCTTTTTTAATTCTCTGAAAGTTGCCACATTCAAGCCTCAGGTGAACCGGTGGGTTCTTTCAAGCCATATTTTGTTATACTAGCTCCCTCCTCCCCAGCCAAAGCATATGGAAACTGAGATTGCTACCTGACCCAGTCAGATTCCCTCTTCCAAGACCTTGAACTAAGACACCCAGAAGTCTTCAGGCAATCAGCATTTTCTTGGAAGTGACAGTTCATGAAGACTTAAGAAGGAGATTAGTTTCTTGGAGTCCAAATAGTGGATGAGCAGCAAAAAGAGGGTTTCTTTACAAAGAGACAGAGATGCTGGGGAAAGACACAGAAGATGTAAGTTTGCTTTAGTTTAATTTGGCTTTTTAATTTCCATATTTGGTCCCAATGGCACCCCAGTCCAGTACTCTTGCCTGGAAAATCCCATGGACGGAGGAACCTGGTAGGCTGCAGTCCATGGAGGGTTGGGGGATCTTTCCAATGTGTCAGCTCTTGATCAGGTGCCAAGATAGTAGCTCAGTCTTTGGATGGATTGTTGATCTCTTGCAGAGTCAGACATGACTCGAGCTTTTTTATTTCGCCTCTCTTTCTTCCATTCCTTTCCACTTCACTTTTACTTTTCACTTTCATGCATTGGAGAAGGAAATGGCAACCCATTCCAGTGTTCTTTCCTGGAGAATCCCAGGGATGGGGGGGAGCCTGGTTGGTTCCCATCTATGGGGTCACATAGAGTCGGACATGATTGAAGTGACTTAGCAGCAGCAGCAACAAAACATTATATGTATGCACCCATGCTAAGTCACTTCAGTCGTGTTCAACTCTTTTTTCCAACCCTATGGACTGTAGCCGGCCAGGCTTCTTTGTCCATGGGGATTCTCCAGGCAAGAATACTGGAGTGGGCTGCCATGTTCTTGTCCAGGGCATCTTCTGGACCCAGGGATTGAATTTTCATCTCCTGCATTGCAGGCAGATTCTTTATCGCTGAGCCACCAGGGAAGCCCCAAAACATTATATATCAGCCTATAATTTTTAAAGTTCTCTTATGTCATCACCACTCTGTATTGTAATTGCTTTTCAGAAATCATAAATTACTGATAACTGCTAAATAGCAGAAGCTAAGTATTTTGAAGTTAGAGTCTTACATTATTTCGCTAAGTAATGATATAAAATAATAACTCCATTATTTGCTATTTTAGATATTGTATCACAAAAAAAATGGATTCAGAGAGGAAGAACACTATTGAAGGCCTCAAGGTAAATGATACATAAAAAGGGGGGACATGCTCCTTGCGTTTGAGCAGCTTAACATACAATGAAGATAGGGATTTTATTCATCTTAGTTATACCTACTTAAATGATCACTTATACCTCAAGGAATCTCAAATCTTTCTTTGGATAGCTTTTTTCTCAACTTTTTCTGCAAATAATAGAGATTATCTGCAGTAGTAAGATTTATAAGACATATTTCTGTTTTAATGCTACTGTTAAGCATTGGCATTTGATTATTCTAGATTTTCTACTTGCCTCCTTAGTAAAATAGCCATAGTTGTACTTAAGGCTTTTATTCCACCTTAAAGTGGGCTTCCCTGATAGCTGAGTTGCTAGCGAATCTGCCTGTAATTCAGGAGACCCCTGTTTGATCCCTGGGTCAGGAAGATCCCCTGGAGAAGGGCTAGGCTACCCACTCCAGTATTCTTGGGCTTCCCTTGTGGTTCACCTGGTAAAGAATCTGCCCACAATTGGGAGACATGGGTTCAATCCCTGGGTTGGGAAGATCCCCTGGAGAAGGGAAAGGAAAAGGCTACCCTCTCCCGTGTTCTGGCCTGGAGAAATCCATGGACTGTATAATCCATGGGGTTGCAAAGAGTTGGACACGACTAAATGGTTTTCACTTTCACTAATCTCATAAGTAACTGCTGTCATATTCTCTCCAGGGTCAGAATAGTGAGTGAACCTAAACTAAATAAAAACCAATCTTAAATGTACACTCCATCTAGAAAAAGCTGCACTTCTAGAGAAGTCTGAATTTCAATAAGTTTTCAAACTTTCTAGCTGAGTCTTTACTTTTCATACTTTAAATACCTGTGGATAAATACTGCAAAGTTTCATGAAAATACAACTCTGGTGAAAAGTACCAACCCTCACCTGTATTAAGAGAAGATGACACTTTAAGCCAAGAAGCTATTTCCTCCTCAAATCGCTCCCTGCTTTATTCTTTAACTGCAATTGCAGCCTCCCTCTCAATGTGCCTTCCTCCACTTAATCTCTCTTCCACCTCTGGGCTATCACTTTGAAATATACAGTACTTGGAAAAAATGGCCTCAAGAGAAGATATGATTTTTCAACATATTTTATGGGTGAATCTACAGGAGGAAGAAATAAAAAATTTTAAAGCCCAAGATTTAATGAAAATGGGAACAAATCACAGTGGAATGCAGTTCCAGCTATGAGCTCCAAACACACTAAGAGACACTGAAGTTAAGTATGCTTTATATTTTGAATGTCGTGAGCACATTGTGATTTAAAGTGACCACTAGAGAGTATGCAAAATGTGCATAATTAATGTGCATTGGATTTCCTTTTGGTGGATCTCCTTTTTTATTTGCTGTTATCTTCTTGCCTTAATTTACCTGACCTGTCAGTTATCTTGAGTTCAGAAATAACAAAGTCAACTTATTAGACCTTGACTGATGGTCATGTGTAAGTCATTAACAGAAACCACAAGGCAGAGTGCAAAACAATAGAGACTTTGAAATCATAAAGAAAGGGGTTCAAGAGTAGTGGTTCCCAAAGAGAGAAGGATGAATTGGGAGTTTGGGACTAGCATATGTAAACTGTTACATACAGAACAGGTAAACAACAAAGTCCTGCTGTAAAGCACAGGGAACTCTACTCAATATCCTTTAATAAACCATAATGGAAGTGAAAGTGAAAGTCAGTCCTGTCCAACTCTTTGTGACTCCATGGACTACACAATCCATGGAATTCTTCAGGCCAGAATGCTGGGGTGGGAAGCTGTTCCCTTCTCTAGTGGATCTTCCTAACCCAGGGATTGAATCCAGGTGTCCCGCATTGCAGGCAGGTTCTTTACCAGCTGAGCCACCAGGGAAGCCCAAATCATAATTAAAAACGATATGAAAAAGAATATTTGTATATCTGAATCCCTTTGCTGTACAGCAAAAATTACAATATTGTAAATCAATTATGCTTCAATAAGATATTTAACAAATGAGAAGAAGTTCAAATTCTGTCTCTGTTACATATAGTTTTTCTTTATACAAGTCATCCAACTCTTTGGTTCCTCAGGTTTTCATAGATAAGTAGAAATAATACCTACTTATTTGTTAGCAGTTATTTTGGACTATGAGACAATGCAGTTAAATCATGTGAAATGTTTTGCAAAGTGGCTGGAATATGAATGTCCTTTAACATTATAACTTAAATTTTAGTAATTTTTATAATTCAGTTCTTTCTCATTATAACTTACTTTCAGTTCCATTCAGTCACTCAGTCATATTTCACTCTTTGCAACCCCATGGACTATAGTACGCCAGGCTTCCCTGTCCATCACCAATTCGCAGAGCTTGCTCAAACACATGTACATCAAGTTGGTGATGCCATCCAACCATCTCATCCTCTGCTGTTCCCTTCTCTTCCTGCCTCAATCTTTTCATAATCAGAATCTTTTCCAAAGAGTCAGTTCTTCACATCAAGCGGCCAAAGTATTGGAGCTTCAGTTTCAGCATGAGTCCTTCAAATTACTAATTTCCTTCAGGATGGATTGCTTTGATCTCCTTGCAATCCAAGGGACTCTCAAGAGTCTTCTCCAACACCACACTTCAAAAGCATCATTTCTTTGGCACTCAACTTTCTTTATGATTCAACTCTCATATTCATTGATGACTATTGGAAAAACCATAGCTTTGACTAGACAGAACTTTGTTGGCAAAGTAATGTCTCTGCTTTTTAATATGCTGTCTAAGTCACAGTTTTTCTTCCAAGGAGTAAGCGTCTTTTAATTTCACGGCTGCAGTTACCATCTGCTGTGATTTTAGAGCCTAACAAAATAAAATCTGTCACTGTTTCCACTGTTTCCCCAACTATTTGCCATGAAGTGATGGGACTGGATGCCATGATCTTAGTTTTTTGACTGTTGAGTTTTAAGCCAGCTTTTTCATTCTCCTCTTTCACTTTCATCAAGAGTGTCTTTAGTTCTTCACTTTCTGCCATAAAGTCTGCCATAAAGGTGGTGCCATCTGCATATCTGAGGTTATTGATATTCCAAGTCAAATATTTGTTTTAAAAACTATTTAATTTTAAAATATGCACTGCAAGCAAATTAAGGGAACGGGTTATATTTTCCTTTCTATCTATCTCTTCTCAATTTCTCTAGTGGCTTAGCCATATTTTAGGTGCCTGATAAATATTGAACAGATTTTGAACCATGGAAAGTAGTCATAAACTAGAGATGTATATATTTTAACATTTAGCTTTAGAAAACTGAAGTACAAGATTAACAATTTGAATCATTGAAAAAGAGTATGAAGTAAAAATGACATCTCATAGTAAAAGGACATTAGAGGAAAAAAAAATACTGAAATTTGAGTAAAATGAATTTTAGTTAATAGTAGTGTATTGATGTTGATTTCTTTATTGTGATAAATGTACTACGGTGTTGAAAGTTAAGGGCCTGTCAAAAAGCAGAAAGTAAAGAGTGTGAGGTACCATTTCATGCCAGTCAGAATGGCTGAGATCCAAAAGTCCACAAGCAATAAATGCTGGAGAGGGTGTGGAGAAAAGGGAACCCTCTTACACTGTTGGTGGAAATGCAAACTAGTACAGCCACTATGGAGAACAGTATGGAGATTTCTCAAAAAACTGGGAATAGAACTGCCTTATGATCCAGCAATCCCACTGCTGGGCATACACACTGAGAAAACCAGAATTGAAAGAGACACGTGTACCCCAATGTTCACAGCAGCACTGTTTACAATAGCCAGGACTTGGAAGCAACCTAGATGTCCATCAGCAGATGATAAGAAAGCAGTGGTACATATACACAATGGAGTATTACTCAGCCATTAAAAAGAATACATTTGAATCAGTTCTAATGAGGTGGATGGAACTGGAGCCTATTATACAGAGTGAAGTAAGCCAGAAAGAAAAACACAAATACAGTATACTAACGCATATATATGGAATTTAGAAAGATGGTAACAATAACGCTGTTTACGAGACAGCAAAAGAGACACTGATGTATAGAACAGTCTTTTGGACTCTGGGAGAGGGAGAGGGTGGGATGATTTGGGAGAATAGCATTGAAATATGTATAATATCGTATCTGAAATGAGTCACTGGTCCAGGTATGATGCCTGATAACGGATGCCTGGGGCTGGTGCACTGGGACGACCCAGAGGGATGGTATGGGGAGGGAGGAGGGAGGAGGGTTCAGGATGGGGAACATGTGTATACTTGTGGCGGGTCCATCTCGATGTATGGCAAAAGCAATACAACATTGTAAAGATAAGCAAAATAAAATTTAAAAAAAAAAAAAAAAAAAAGAGTGTGGCAAGGAGGTGGAGAAATTAGAATCCTTGTGATCTGGTGGTGGTAATATAAAATTGTCCATCAAAGGATAAATGGAGCAGAATGAGACATATAAATATGATGAAATACTATTCAACCTTAAAAAGGAAGGATGTTCTGACTTATGTAACAATATGAATGAATCTTGAACACATTATATAAGTGAAATGTCAGTCAAAAAAAGACAATGCTGTATGATTGCACTTATATGAAGTACCTAGAATAGTCACATTCACAGAGACAGAAAATATAATGGTGTTTGCCAGGGACTAGGGAGATGAGGGAATGGAGAACTACTGTTAGTAAAGAGTTTCAAATTTATAAGATGAAAAGAGTTATGGAGATGGATGGTAGTGACAGCTACACAAACACTCTGAGTGCATTTAATTCCATTGAATTTGAATTGTATACTCAGAAATGATATAAATGACAATTTTGTGTTATGTACATTTTCACCCAGTTTAAAAAAAAAAAAAAAAAGGAAATATAGGGAAAACTGAATGAATGTTATATGAAAACTTTATATGATCTTTGCCACTTTTTTGTGATTTGACATTATTCCAAAATGAAAAGTTGATTGTAAAAAAGTAGCCTCCTTTCCAAACAAAACCCTAAATCCTTAGTCCCACTCCTCAGAAGCAACTACTGGAAACATTACACATAAAATAAAGAAGCACACATATACACACAGTGAAAATTCTCAGGAAAATTCCCAAATGGGGCTAAAAAAACTATAATTTTCTTACTGCTAAACAGCCAAACAATGATGCTTCCTTCTGTAGACAAAGATGAGAGGGAGATAGAGTATGATCATTTCTCTTAAACAATATATGCAAAATAAGTTTACTGGACACTTTCCTCTAAGTCATCTGTAAAATGACATGAGGAAGAATAATTGAAGTGTATCTTCAAACCCTGAGGTTTGTTTGTGTTTTATCGTCTTAAGAATTTTACTTCCTTGTTCCTTTCTTATATTTACATCTTATTAAATAGAACCCCACCCCAGTACTCTTGCCTGGAAAATCCCATGGACGGAGGACCCTGGTGGGCCGCAGTCCATAGGGTCGCTAAGAGTCGGACACGACTGAGCGACTTCACTTTCACTTTTCACTTTGATGCATTGGAGAAGGAAATGGCAACCCACTCCAGTGTTCTTGCCTGGAGAATCCCCGGGACGGCGGAGCCTGGTGGGCTGCCGTCTATGGGGTCGCACAGAGTCGGACACGACTGAAGCGACTTAGCAGCAAATAGAACCAAACACATTCTTTTGAATATAGAACTAAACAAGAGGAAGTCGTAATGGAATTTGGAATAGACGGGTGTAATTGAATTTTTCCCGAGGCCACCTCCTCCAATCCATGGGATATTGACAGGACAACCATCTGCATTACCTATCTCCATTGTGCTGAAATCAGATGCAGTCAAGTCCTCTGGTGACTTAGTTATAAGCTATGGGTACCAGTTCTGTCATGTGCCATCAAGGAATGAAAACAAAAGTAAAAGCCCTAGAACAATTAAATAGTTGATTATTCTTCCCATCAATAGGAAGAAGCCAAGAAGTAAAATTGACAAAATCTACTTTTTCTATGCATTTGAAAGAAAATAAAAGCTTCTTGAAATCCTTTGAATATATTCTATTGCTTAGTGTCCTGAAATATCCTCCTCATTGTGATTTCATCATCAAAATAAAGTTTAATGCAGAAGGAGGAGCACTCTCCCCAGCTTTGGCCAACCTAAAACAAACAGAAAAGCCCACACTGACATATTCACATATAGCCACACCCATACCCTCCCACATACCTTTAATATCACAGATAGATGATTATAAAAATTGTTCTTGATTCCTTTCACTAAATAATGTTCAGACCACCAGCATAGAAAGATTAACACTCTTTAATGAATGTATTGTTTGCCATTATAGGGATGTACCATTATTTATAGAATGTTGTCTCTTTTCAATGCTGTATCTTTAGGTCTCACAATAGTACTTGGTACATAATAAAGCATGAGAAATATTTATTGAATAAAAAATGGCTTCAACCATTCCCTAATGGTGAATCTTTACATTGCTTTTGTCTTTGGTTGTTTAAACAATGCTTAGATAAACATCCCTCCATATGTGTTTAAATATTATGTATAAATTTTGTTTTGTAAAATGAACTCCTAGAAAAAGAATTATTATACATAAAGAGAAACATAAGCATTTTTATTTTGATAAATAGATAGTTTAAAAACTTAGTTATCTCTGAAATAAAACTATGAATTTTATGAGAAAGATTTTTAGGCCTGGCTCTAAAAACTACACTTGTAAGTTGAATTTGGAATTCTTTTTGCTAATAAAGAGGGAGAATGCCATGTAAAATGGAAAATGTTAATAACTCTTATACAATTTGTTTGGATTTGAGATATTTTTGTTCACCATTATGGATAGACCTGTTTTTCTAAGAATCAGTAGCAGTTCAAACAAATATAAATATTACTAGGTAAGATCTAATTCTAGGTAATTCTTATGGCTCAGTCAGTAAAGAATCTGCCTGCAATGCAGGAGACCTGGGTTTGCTCTCTGGGTTGGGAAGATCCCCTGGAGGAGGGCATAGCAACCCACTCCAGTGGGTGTTCTTGATGGAAGAATTCCCATGGACCGAGGAGTCTGATAGCCTGCAGTCCATGGGATGGCAGAGTTGGACATGACTGACCGACTAAGCACTCACACACAAAATCTAATTCTAAGTAACTCTAGGTAAAATCTAACTCTAGGTAGATCTAACTCTGGTAAATGACTCAACTACCTACTTGAATTTTTTTTTTTTTTTCCCCACAAGCTATATAATGTTAGAGATAGACAGCTTTGATTCCTGAATTAAAGTAAAGCACGAGGTTCATCAGAGGTAGGATGCTTTGCTTACCTAGTTTTTTCATTATTATTGTTTAGTCTAATAGCTAAAGACATGGAATTTGAAGAGGTAGCTAAGGACATGGGATTTTAAGAGGTCAAGCCTGAGATGAAATTTCATCTTTGTCACATAACTAGCTTGAAATTAATTAAATATAATTCATTTAATTCCTCTAAGCCTAAATTATTTCAATATCAAAATGAGGATGATGCCATTTATCTCACAGTTTCGAGGTGAGGAGTAAATGAGATTGTATATTTTTTTAGTAACCATAAAGTTTTTTATATACAAAAGTATACTTTTTGTTTCTCCAACAAAATACCACAGAATTTGGAATCACCTTGAGTGTCTTGGGGCTAACATCATAAATGTTCAATATATCTTTTTTACCCATCAGAAAACTTAAGTTTCTCTGAATTATTCTCTTCTGGACTAAACGATTCTTTTTGTTTGTTTAGAAAAACAAAGGCCAGAATCACAGAACGAATGTATCTTTCAGATCTGCTCACACCATTTAAAACAATAACATTTTGAATATTGGCATTGAATTTTCCTACTGAGATAAAACACACAAAAAGTAGAAAATTTGAGTACTACTAAGGGCTATTTCACAAGTTAGTACCACGTGGATAGTATCTTTTAAGGATCAGTACAACAGATGAGTAATCCACAAGAACAATCTGGAAAAAGTGGAGAGCTCAGTAGCAGTTGATGATGAAAGGGCTGGAGTATTCTCTCCACCCACCTTGATCTGTTTCATGTCTAATGCCTGGGTAATGCTAAAAAAGAAGCTGTGAGTCACACCTCAAAATCAGGACTCTATTTGATAATAGAATGTTATTCTAGATCAGGACTCTTTCAAACCTATGCCTAATATAGAGCCTCAGCCTAGAAGCTCCTTTGTTAGTTGTTAGTTATCTCTTTTTAATATATAGTCCCATAAGAAGCAATCTTTTTTATTTGCAATAGAAAATAAATGTCTCCACTCCACCTTGGTAACTCTCTAAAAGTTAAAAGTCCCCTGAAATATGTAGCTGAACATTTACATATACCATAAGTTCAGTTCAGTTCAGTTGCTCAGTCGTGTCCAACTCTTTGTGACCCCATGAATTGCAGCATGCCAGGCCTCCCTGTCCATCACCAACTCCAGGATTTCACTCAGACTCACATCCATCGAGTCAGTGATTCCATCCAGCCATCTCATCTTCTGTTGTCCCCTTCTCCTCCTGCCCCCATTCACTCCCAGCATCAGAGTCTTTTCCAATGAGCCAACTCTTCACATGAGGTGGCCAAAATACTGGAGTTTCAGCTTTAGCATCATTCCTTCCAAAGAAAACCCTGGGCTGGTCCCCTTCAGAATTGACTGGTTGGATCTCTTTGCGGTCCAAGGGACTCTCAAGAGTCTTCTCCAACACCACAGTTCAAAAGCATCAATTCTTTGGCGCTCAGCCTTCTTCACAGTCCAACTCTCACATCCATACATGACCACTGGAAAAACCATAGCCTTGACTAGATGGACCTTTGTTGGCAAAGTGATGTCTCTGCTTTTGAACATGCTATCTAGGTTGGTCATAACTTTCCTTCCAAAGAGTAAGCATCTTTTAATTTCATGGCTGCGGTCACCATCTGCAGTGATTTTGCAGCCCAAAAAATAAAGTCTGACACTGTTTCCACTGTTTTCTTCATGTATTTGCCGTGAAGTGATGGGACCAGATGCCATGATCTTAGTTTTCTGAATGTTGAGCTTTAAGCCAACTTTTTCATTCTCCTCTTTCACTTTCATCAAGGCTTTTTTGTTCCTCTTCACTTTCTGCCATAAAGGTGGTGTCATCTGCATATCTGAGGTTATTAATATTTCTTCTGGCAATCTTGATTCCAGCTTGTGCTTCTTCCAGCTCAGCGTTTCTCATGACATACTCTACATAGAAGTTAAATAAGCAGGGTGACAATATACAGCATTGACATACTCCTTCTCCTATTTGGAACCAGTGTGTTGTTCCATGCCCAATTCTAACTGTTGCTTCCTGACCTGCATATTTATAATAACCATACCATGTGCTGTGTTTAGTCACTCAGTAGTGTCTGACTCTTTGAAACCCCCTGGAGAATAGATAGATTTCATGCAATGCATAATAATAATACTCTCACATTCTGTTGCTTTTTAAAGAGCTTTCATTCATTATTTGATTGTTTGTTAATCCTTTTTGGTGGCATCTTCCAAAATATAATCTCTATTATATGATTCTATGCTTTCTAGACTCAACATTTTTTCATCTGCCTCATTTCCTCAACCCCGGAACTCTTCTACTAATTCATACAGAACTATTGACACAGGTAAAAATACACAATAATCCAAAGTATTCATGCCTGTTTTTTCACATTGTGTTTTCCTGGCTTGGGGAACCCTTCCATTGCTGAACAAAGTCACTTCCATGATGATTCCACATTTGGTTTAGAATTGTGTGCAGCTCTCCCTTAAGCATTTATGTATACCAATTACTTAAGCTGTGGTCCAAATTCTAATGTAAACTTGCTCTATTAACCATTATATTATACTTTTCTCAGGAGATCTGGGTTTGATCCCTGGGCTGGGAAGATCCTCTGGAGAAGGGAAAGGCTACCCAGTCTAGTATTCTGGCCTGGAGAATTCCATGGACTGTATAGTCCATGGGGTCACAAAGAGTTGGACATCACTGAATGACTTTCACTCACCCTGTCAGTTAGATCTGACCTATTCTATATAATTTCAAATGCTGTTTTAATGACACAGAAATGAATGAGGTGGCCACATCCTGAGAACTGGCATTAAATAAGTAAGAACTGGATGATTAATTCTATGAGATGTGAAGAAAAATATTACAAGACATTTTTCATTCTTGTTAGTTCTTCATGCTAATATTTGATCTTGGGAAGGCTCAAATTTAGGAAGTTAATGTGTAAGTTTTGAGTTATTGTGAAAAAGCCTAATTCAGCCTCATGCAGCCTAGGTCAGGGTACCTATCATTTTAACAATAACACTGGAACACCAGGACCTCAGAAAACTTTGTTGTAGCACAACAGAAATGCTTTAAAGGTTGATTGCTTTCTGACTGCCTGTCAATGAATTGCTCTCTGCTTTTTTTTTTTTTTTAATTATCTGCGTAACTTTGGATTCAAGATTTTCTTAAAAAAAAAAAAAAGTTTTGACTTCAAACTTTCAATGTCTTAAGTGTTTCAAAACTCTTTCCCTTATGGCATAAACTTTAATCATTTTCAATGACATCTTCCCTCCTCAGCCATGACACACAGAGCTCCCTGTACTTGACAATGGACTCTAAAATATTAATTTCAGACAACTAGAGAGAAGGACAGCTAACTCTCACCTTGTAGCCCTCTATTGTTTTTTGCTTACTGTAACTAGTCTTTGGTGTTAATCACTTATACCTCAAAACTTTGAGGGATTAAGAGCCAGTAGTCAGAATAAGGAAGCATCCTCATAATAACTGATACAGTATAATGCATAGAACTTCCATGTGCATTGGTTATGCCATTTTTATAACAAGCCTAGCTAACTAATAAGTAAATAGTCTTGGAGGAAAAATGATTTGTTGGCAGATATTGATATAGGTAAGACAGTCTAGCCACAACCCAAATGGTCCTTGTTTTTCTCCCTTAGAGATAGTAATTTTTTCCTATCAGAATCTATTCTAAGGGGAAGTGATATTGTTATTTTGGATATCCATGTGTTCCCCCATCTATGAAATATTTGTAATTTAATCTGTTTGTTTATTCATTCAACAAACAATATTTGTTTATTATAGGGAAGTCATTGTGATAGGTGCAAGAATATGTCAATAAACAAAACAGGAAGGTTTTTCCCATCTGAAGTGTTGAAAACCCACATCTGCAATTGAGGGAAAAACTATAAAGGGGGGAATAATTAGGATGATGTCAAAGGATACAGTGTGTGATTCTATTCTTGACTCAGGGTTCAGAGACTACCATTTTGAGAACATAATATTTAGGTTGTGACTTAAAATAAATGGAAATGTTTATTAAGCAAAATAGGGTATGAAGGATAAAAAGATGTTCCATTAAGGCATGGGAATGTTGGGATTAGATTCTCTTGAAATATGTCTTATAATACTTCTGTTTGTCTTCACTTCTCTGTGTGTATGTCTTAGGCAATGAATCATTTCCTTGGAGACAGCACTTTCTACTCTTTCTATTCTTGAGAGTCCCTTGGACTGCAAGGAGATCCAACCAGTCCATCCTAAAGGAGATCAGTCCTGAGTGTTCATTGGAAGGACTGATATTGAAGCTGAAATTCCAATACTTTGGCCACCGGATGCCAAGAGCTGACTCATTGGAAAAGACCCTGATGCTGGGAAAAATTGACAGTGGAAGGAGAAGGTGGACAGAGGGTGAGACGGTTGGATGGCATCACTGACTCGATGGCCATGAGTTTGGGTAAACTCTGGGAGTTGATGATGAACAGGGAAGCCTGGAGTGCTGCAGTCCATGGGGCTGCAAAGGGTTGGACACGACTGAGTGACTGAACTGAACTGAAATCTTGTGTGTATGTCTTAGGCAATGAATTATTTCCTTGGAGACAAGACTTTCTACACACCTCAAAATTGCATGCCTGTCTCTTTCCAGAGCTTTGAGCAGAGGTGAAGGCAGACATTTTTGATACAACTGTTTCAAAAATTGGAAATACACCACCTTCTCAGGAACATGAATCCAGATATAAGGAAGCAAACATGTCAAAGGTTAGGAAGACAAATACGTAGATAAGGCATATAGATCTCATACTGGAATATTAGGACTTAAACCTTGAGCCCAGCAGCTTTTAGGTATTACTCCATGAAACTCCAAGATGGCTCATTAATCAAAATTAGGACCCACCCTAAGACTGTTTGACTCATTGCTAAGTACTAGCAATAGCAATGTCACATGAATATACAACAAGGCTTATCTGAAGTCCCCAATCTACAAAAGACAGTTTGGGAACATTTCTATCAGGAGAAGCACATGCAAAAGCAAGAAAGCATTGAAATATTACAGGAAGAGGCGACTAACACAAAGAAAGACTGTAATGAGTGGATTAAATTATTCAAGGAATCTAAGAAGTGGTAAGTAGGTAAGGGAAGTAGTTAATGCATAGCTATCTTTTCTTAAAGCTTTGGAATTTTATATCATAGGTCATGGTCTTCTGTGACTGTAGGCAAGTCTTTTGCTGCAGGTAGGCAATTTGTAGTTTTTGTGGCTTTAACTTAAGAGCACATGTCACCAAATCATTTTTGGCCTCAAACATAATTGAGGTCTCTGAAGTTTCAGATTTCTGGTCTAGAATCAATGCCTTAATCACTTTTTACTAGTATTTTGTTTTCTCCTTAATTGAAGCAAAATCAAACCCTTGTCTCTGCAAAGAACAAGTGTTTTGTTCTCTTTTCACTCTCAGGTTCTCCTTAGCTCCTAACTGAAATACTGCATACTACGGCCACGAAAGAATTAATTTTTCATACCCAACAATTTAGCAGATAAGCTTACATCTTTGTATTGAGTGAAAGGTAGTTTATTCTAGGTTCAGACCTCCAACATCAGCCAGTCATCTGCACGTGAAATGGAGTATTGTAAATTGGAAAGTTTAGGAAATCCACAGGCCACTGCCTGCATTGGTACAACAAGGGAATCCTTTTCTCATACTCAGTGTTGTGGGGCCATTTTACTGAGTGACAGATCTCTGATAAGAGCCAGAATCCAGTGACCTCCTTCTCTGATGTTATCAATCATGCACACTAGAGTTACATGGCAATTGCATTCCACAGGCACAGTGAGCAGACTCTGCTAATAGATTTTGGTACTGTGCTGTAGCCATTAGAATCACTGAATATGATAGGCATTTGAGCTGTGTGAGTTAAAGGGAAAAATCTACCCATGTGAGCAACTCAGGCTTTTCTCCCCTCAACTGCAAAGAGTTTGCTAATTTCCCTAAGCACAAAGCAAGTTTAATTAAAGCCAATGAAGCAAGGGAAAGCCATAGTTGAATGAATTTTTATGTAGCTCATATAGCTGGAGCTGAGCAAAATATGAAATGTGATGATATAAGCTTTGTTTGGTAAACAGTCTCACTCCAGGCACTTCCCACAGTCCCTGGGGCTCTTTAAAGTATTTACTGAGTAGTGCTCCAGCTTCTCCTTCTCCTCTTTGTAGCTCCCAGTCTTTCTGATGTATTAACAACCACTCTCTGCTTCCAAGAGGCATAAGGCAGAAGCAAAAATCAACAGGGAAAAGTGCCTCTGCATTTGCCTTTGGCAAAACTCTGGACTTTGTTCCAGCAGCCCCTTCTCTCCTGCTCGGGTAGACAGGTGATTTCAGGGACTCCATTCAGGAGATTCTCACACCTGCTTTGCTGCCTGGGCAATAGCACTTTCCCATTTGCAAAGACATTTTTGTTTTCATTTTTATTTTTAGTCATATCTATACTGTTCTTGCCTGGAGAATCCCAGGGACGGGGGAGCCTGGTGGGCTTCCTTCTATGGGGTCGCCCAGTCGGACACGACTGAAGCGACTTAGCAGCAGCAGTAGCAGTATCCAGGTCTTCCCTAGTGGCTCAGATGGTAATCTGCCCGCAATGCCAGAGACAAAGTTTTGATCCCTGGGTCGGGAAGATCCCCAGTAGAAGGGCATGGCCACCAGCTCCAGTATTCTTGCCTGGAGAATTCCCTGGAGAGAGGATCCTGGTGGGCTATAGTCCATGGGATCACAAAAAGTTGAAGGTGACTGAGTGACTACACTTCCACTTTTTTAATCTATTCATCTCGAAAGAAAAGGTTTTTTAAGATTAGAAAATAATAAAGTGAGTTTATGCTTAACCTTATAGAATCCCATAGAATAAGATGGCTTCAAAAAAGAAAATCTAATGGAAGTACTCATTTATCATTTTCTTTTTTTTCATATTCTATACTGTTTATTTTTTAACATTAACTGTATTTTATGGTTATTAATACTATTGCACATCTAAATGAATTCATATTTTTATTAATAACTTATTTTTAATTATATTTGGAAATGAGCAATTAACAGTTATTTGCATATCTAAGCCATATTCTTAATGCACTGTCTATGGCAGAAAATTGGCTTAAGGCTCAACATTCAGAAAATGAAGATCATGGCATCTGGTCCCATCACTTCATGGCAAATAGGTGGGGAAGTAGTGTCAGACTTTATTTTTTTGAGCTCCAAAATCACTGCAGATGGTGACCGCAGCCATGAAATTAAAAGACGCTTACTCCTTGGAAGGAAAGTTATGACCAACCTAGATAGTGTATTCAAAAGCAAAGACATTACTTTGCCAACAAAGGTTCATCTAGTCAAGGCTATGGTTTTTCCTGTGGTCATGTATGGATGTGGGAGTTGGACTGTGAAGAAGGCTGAGCACGGAAGAATTGATGCTTTTGAACTGTGGTATTGGAGAAGACTCTTGAGAGTCCCATGGACTGCATGGATATCCAACCAATCCATCCTAAAGGAGATCAGTCCTGGGTGTTCATTGGAAAGAATGATACTAAAGCTGAAACTTCAGTACTTTGGCCACCTCATGCGAAGAGTTGACTCATTGGAAAAGACTCTGATGCTGGGAGGGATTGGGGGCAGGAGGAGAAGAGGATGACAGAGGATGAAATGGCTGGATGGCATCCCTGATTCGATGGACATGAGTCTGGGTGAACTCTGGGAGTTGGTGATGGACAGCGATGCCTGGCATGCTGCAATTCATGGGGTCACAAAGAGCTGGACACAACTGAGTGATTGAACTGAAATGAACTGATGGCAAAAAGTGAAGAGGAACAAAAGACCCTCTCGATGAATGTGAAAGAAGAGAGTGAAAAAGCTGGCTAAAAACTCACCATTCCAAAAACTAAGATCATGACATCCAGTTCCATCACTTCATGGCAAATAGATGGGGAAACAATGGAAACAGTGATAGGTTTTATTTTCTTGTCTTTCAAAATCACTGCAAATAGTGTCTGCAGCCATGAAATTAAAAGACGCTTGCTCCTTAGAAGAAAAGCTATGACCAACCTAGACAGCATGTTAAAAAGCACAGACATCACTTTGCCAGCAAAGTTCTGTCTAGTCAAAGCTATGGTTTTCCTGTAGTCATATATGGATGTGATAATTGGACTATAAAGAAAGCTGACTGCTGAAGAATTGATGCTTTTGAACTGTGGTGTTGGAGAAGACTCTTGAGAGTCCCTTGGACTGCAAAGAGATCCAACCAGTTCATCCTAAAGGAAATCAGTCCTGCATATTTATTTGAAGGACTGATGCTGATGCTGAAGCTCCAATACTTTGGTCATCTGATGTGAAGAATTGACTCATTGAAAAAGACCTTGATGCTGGGAACAATTGAGGGCAGGAGAAGAGGATGACAGAGGACAAGATGGTTGGATGGCATCACTGACTCAAGGGACATGAGTTTGAGCAAGCTCCATGAGTTGCTGATGGAGGGGGAAGCCTGGTGTGCTACCGTCCATGGGGTCACAAAGAGTCAGACATGACTGAACGACTGAACTGAAGCCATACTCAGAAATGAACTAATTCAGACCCTGATGACTTCACTTTTCCACAAATATTTACAAAATGCCAACTATATGTCAGGCATTACTCTGGACTCTGGAGATTCAACAGTTAATAAAGGTCCTAATGGAGTTTATACTCTAATTAGAATAGACAGACTTCAAAATCATATGAATCATATCCCAGAAAGTGATTGTGTTTGGATATATATATTTTTAAGAAGTTTTTAAGTTAAAATCAAATCATTAGGGTGGGCCCTGATCCAATGTGACTGGCCTTTTTATGTGAAGAGTAGGTTAGCATGCAGACAAACACAGAAAGAAGACAGTCATCTCCCAAGGAGAGAGGCCTAAGAAGACATCATCCCTTTTATCTCTTGATCTCAGACTGTTAGACACGAGAGCTGTGAGAAAACAATTTTCCGTTGTGTAAGCCACCTGGTCTGTGGTACTTTATTATGGCAGCTATAATAAGCTAATACAATGAACAAAGAGTTATGTACCAGGAAGTGAGATCCAAGAGCTCAGGGAGATATGGATCAAGTCAGGTCTTAGGGACCATTGCTATGAGGAATTTGTCCCACGTGCTGTAGTTATAACAGAGCTTATGGGAGATGGCCTTAGAAGCAGAAAATTAGCAGACCACTCGTTGTCTCCTGAACCCTCATTATTTCACAGCGTGGGCTTAGTATAGATGTTCTGTATGCACCAAAGTCCCAGGAGAAAGGGTCTTCCTTAGCGAACAGGCTGGATGTAAACCTGAGAGATCTGAAAGTGGGAAGGGTCCTCAGCCTTACAGCTTACTACGTATTTATAGATTAAACTAAGAGGGCTAGGGCATGCAGAGTTTCTCTAGGTAACAAGGAATATATCAATGAACTTCCTGACCAGGAACAATGCTAGAGAGTGTGTCTGCAAAGTGCTGAGGTCTGCATATTAAGGACCTGGCAACAGCTTTACATGCCAGGAATAACATCAGACTGCGTTAATCCCAGTGACCTAGTTGTCTGTTAAGCTACTATCAAAAGTTGGAAGGAAATGAGTCTCTAGGACCATTTGAATTTGTCTCTTAACAGAGTCAAAGATGAACCAAGGGTTTTCTTGTGAACCACTAGAAACATAAATTTGTTTTTAGAGCAAGATTTGTTTTGTATGTGGTAGATGTAAAATCTCTGGTTAGGCATCCAAGTGGAGATGCTAGGAGGGGAATTAAATATAACAGTATAGATTTGGGGAAGTTTCATGCTGCAGATTAAATTTTGGAAGATATCAGCATAGTGGTAAGTCATAAGTGGTAGAAAAATTGTCACAAAAATGTGTGCAGATAAAGGAGACAAGAGGTCCAAGGGCTGAACTTTGAGCCAGTCCATCACTAGGAAATTGGAGAGATGAGGGAAAATCAGCAAAAGAGGCTGGGAAGAAATAGCCTGTGAGAAGGAGGCAAAGAAGAATATGGGGTCCTCAGAGCCAAGTTAGTAAGATGTTTTAGGAAAGAAACAATGATCAGTGTTTTCTAGGATTAAAGATCTGGAGTTGACTATTGACATTGCAGTGAGTGTTCATAGATGGCATCAACAGGGGTGGGTTCAGAAGAAAGGTGAAGGATACTTGGTTAAAAGAAGGTTAAAAAATAATGAGAGGGAGGTACCTTGAGACAGGGAGCATGGAGTACTCCTTCTAGGAGATGCTGTATAAAGAGGAGCAGAGCAGTGGAGTGGTAGTTAGTGAGAAAGTAAGTCAAGAGATGCTCTATACGTCTTTGTGTGTTCATGACCATAATTCAAGAGAGGGGGGGGGGGGGGGGGGGAAAGGATAGTGGAGAAGAAAGAGAGAAATGCTGGAGTGATGTCCTTAGTAGATGATCAGATCAGATCAGTCGCTCAGTCGTGTCCGACTCTTTGCAACCCAATGAACTGCAGCACGCCAGGCCTCCCTGTCCACCACCAACTCCCGGAGGTCACTCAGACTCATATGCATCGAGTCAGTGATGCCATCCAGCCATCTCATCCTCTGTCGTCCCCTTCTCCTCCTGCCCCCAATCCCTCCCAGCATCAGAGTCTTCTGCAATGAGTCAACTCTTCGCATGAGGTGGTCAAAATACTGGAGTTTCAGCTTTAGCATCATTCCTTCCAAAGAAATCCCAGGGCTGATCTCCTTCAGAATGGACTGGTTGGATCTCCTTGCAGTCCAAGGGACTCTCAAGAGTCTTCTCCAACACCACAGTTCAAAAGCATCAATTCTTCGGCGCTCAGCCTTCTTCACAGTCCAGCTCTCACATCCATACATGACCACAGGAAAGACCATAGCCTTGACTAGGCGAACCTTTGTTGGCAAAGTGATGTCTCTGTTTTTGAATGTGCTATCTAGGTTGGTCATAACTTTCCTTCCAAGGAGTAAGCGTCTTTTAATTTCATGGCTGCAGTCACCATCTGCAGTGATTTTGGAGCCCAGAAAAAGAAAGTCTGACACTGTTTCCACTGTTTCTCCATCTATTTCCCACGTAGTGATGGGACCAGATGCCATGATGTTCGTTTTCTGAATGTTGAGCTTTAATCCAACCTTTTCACTCTCCACTTTCACTTTCATCAAGAGGCTTTTTAGTTCCTCTTCACTTTCTGCCATAAGGGTGTTGTCATCCGCATATCTGTGGTTATTGATATTTCTCCCAGCAATCTTGATTCTAACTTGTGTTTCTTCCAGTCCAGCATTTCTCATGATGTACTCTGCATATAAGTTAAATAAACAGGGTGACAATATACAGCCTTGACGTACTCCTTTTCCTATTTGGAACCAGTCTGTTGTTCCATGACCAGTTCTAACTGTTGCTTCCTGACCTGCATACAGATTTCTCAAGAGGCAGATCAGGTGATCTGGTATTCCCATCTCTCTCAGAATTTTCCATAGTTTATTGTGATCTACACAGTCAAAAGCTTTGGCATAGTCAATAAAGCAGAAATAGATGTTTTTCTGGAACTCTCTTGCTTTTTCCATGATCCAGCGGATGTTGGCAATTTGATCTCTGGTTCCTCTGCCTTTTCTAAAACCAGCTTGAACATCAGGAAGTTCACGGTTCACATATTGCTGAAGCCTGGCTTGGAGAATTTTGAGCATTACTTTACTAGCATGTGAGATGAGTGCAATTGTGCAGTAGTTTGAGCACTTTTTGGCATTGCCTTTCTTTGGGACTGGGATGAAAACTGACCTTTTCCAATCTTGTGGCCACTGCTGAGTTTTCCAAATTTGCTGGCATATTGAGTGCAGCACTTTCACAGCATCATCTTTCAGGATTTGGAATAGCTCCACTGGAATTCCATCACCTCCACTAGCTTTGTTCGTAGTGATGCTTTCTAAGGCCCACTTGACTTCACATTCCAGGATGTCTGGCTCTAGGTCAGTGATCACACCATCATGATTATCTGGGTCGTGAAGATCTTTTTTGTACAGTTCTTCTGTGTATTCTTGCCACCTCTTCTTAATATCTTCTGCTTCTGTTAGGTCCATACCATTTCTGTCCTTTATCGATGATAAAGGTGCACAATTTGAAAAACGGATATTTTGTTCATGGACAGAGGTGCATCTTTACAAAGAAGATGTAATGACCAGTTATTTTTAGATGTGGAGGGAAGGAAAACAACTTTTAGTCCACTTAAACAATATTAAGTTAGACTTTAAAAATAGATATCAGATTATTTCTTTTTTTAAGCATTTATTAAAGGAAGATGGGCTTCCTTAGTGGCTCAGTAGTAAAGAAGCTCCCTGCCAATGCAGGAGATGCAGGTGTGATCCCTGGGTTGGGAAGATCCCCTGGAGAAGGGAATGGCAACCCACTCCAGTATTCTTGCCTGGGAAACCTCATGGACAGAGGAGCCTAGTGGGCTACAGTCTATGCGGTCATAAAAGAGTTTGACATGACTTAGCAACTAAACAATAACAACATACTGAAGCAGGTACAGCATAGTATTTAACAGCACAGTTCATCCGTCAATAGCTATATGATGTTTTTGGCAAGATTGTATAAAGTTTTAAACATAATGGTTTGAATACATAAGATGATTATTTGTTTTGTGAAACAAAAAAAATTATAAGGAAAAAGGGAGAATGGCTGTTAGCAGAGCCTACCATGCTCTTTTCCTCTCAAAGAAGATGATAATGCTAAAAAGCGTTCTCAGAACCCAGTGAGATACTGTAGATAAAATATATCATGAATTGTCTAGTACACAGTTCAGTTCAGTCGCTCAGTCATGTCACAGTAAGTTCTCAATAAATGCTAGTTGTTATTGTTAATATTATTTGTACTTCAGAGTCAGAGCCTACCAGTTACTCAAATGAGACAAGCAAATTCTGAATTATCAAAGAAGACCCCAAAGATCTTGTGTTTATATGGCTACACATACTCCGTGAACCTAGCCTTTGGAAAGTGGACTTCTCTCTATCTAGTCTGAAATATGACCCCACTGGCTGCTTCTGATTTACTGCCAAATAACAAAGCCTTTTTGTGCTAACTCTACTGCAGATAAAGACCTCAGATTAGCATGTTTTTAATTATATCTGTTAAAAATGTATATGTATCCACAGAATAATCAACCAGAATGATGGCTTTCTTAATAAATTATGTGTGAAACCATTTTCCAAAGTGTCTTTCCCTCAAAGGACAATTTGAAAGGCAAAGTTATATCTGTAATTACTCAAGTAATTTTTTTTTCCCCATCTAAAAAGGATTAATAATAAAATTGATCTTTTTTTCAGGTTAGTTTATAAATATTTTGTTAGTTCCCAGAGTGTAGAGAGTGTGTCTTTTTAATCCTTTACTTTTCCTTACTAGTGTGATTCCTGTGGAAGCGCGTAAGTGTCTTGACAGTAATGGCGACATTGTCTTCATCTTGGTTTTCTAAGTTCATACATAGTAAGTGTCTCATAAATATTTCTATATAAAATTGAGAAAGTAGAAAGAAGCAGGGAAAGTACCACTTATTGAGGGTCTATTATGTGCTTAGCAAGGCTCTGACATTTAGCTTTCTCTTTTGTTTAATTAAAGATAAATGGCAAATGCTCACTTAGGAAATGATGGATGATGCTCCCAGAGGCAATACTACTTTCTACACTAAAATCTTATGCCATAGACCTCTGTCTTCTTTGACACAGGCTCTGAGGAATAAACAGCCTTACCACTTATAATTTAAAGTCGTCATTTTCCCAGTTGATGATTTCTACATTTTCTAAACTCTGCCTTTCACTAACACCCAAATAATCATATGTCCATAGGTTCTATGTGTATAATAATAGTAATTAAAATGATAATAGTCATAGCAGTATTGACAATAGCTAAAATGCATTTAATGCTTTTTATGTGTCAGGTACAGTGGTGGTTGCTTTAAAAGTATCATTTATTTGCATCTTTACAACAGCCTTATGAGCTAAGTACTATTATTTTCTCCCTTTGATAAATTAGAGATTTGAGTCTGAGGCATTAGTCACATGTGCATGAATACACAGCCCATCATTTGTCTAACGTCCTTAAACATGGGGAAAGTTCTAGAGCATGATAAAAACAACGAACATAGAAAATGGCCACAGAGTCAAATCTCCAAAAGGTTTACACTATATTTTGCCTATAAAAAGATATATCTTGCTTTTTACTAAATTTTTAAAATACTTTTAGATTTAAGGTAAAATTGTAAGAATAGCATAGAGAATTTTCATATATTGTTCTCTGAACTTCTCATAATATTTAAACCTACATAATCTTGATGTATTTATCCAAAATACAAAATCACCATTGATATATTGCTGTTAATTAAACTACAGACTTTATTTGGATCTTACCATTATGCCTGAGAGTGCCTTTTTCCGTTCCAGCATCTAATCCAGAGCACTGTACTACATTTAGTCATCATATCCCCATTTCCCCAAACGTGTGACAATTTCTGCTTTTTCATAATATGCTCGAAAAGTACTGATCATATATTTTATATAATGACCCTCAACTTGGGTTTGTCTAATGTTTTCTCATGACTAGACTGAATATGGTTTTTGAGGGAAAATATAGAAGTGAAATGTCCTTCCATCTCATTTTATTAGGGGGTGAAAAAAAGTGAAAATGTGTCACTTAGTTGTGTCTGACTCTTTCAATCCTTTGGACTGTAGTCCGCCAGGCTCCTCTGTCATGGGATTCTCCAGGCAAGAATATTGAAGTGGGTTGCCATGCAATCCTCCAGGGGATCTTCCCAGCCCAAGGATAAAACCTATGTCTCTTATGTATTTGGCATTGGCAGGTGGGTTCTTTGCCTCTAGTGCCACCTGAGAAGCCCCAGGAAATATATGCATGCTTACTAACTCGAGTATATATAAACATATATATTTATTTCTTTATATATCTGTTCTTACTCTTATCTCCAACTCTATTACAGCTTCAAAATTTTCACACCAGTTTCTGCCCTGCTCACCTTGTAAATTCTGTGACTTACAATAAGAAGGCTAGTTTTAATTACTTATAATTTATTTACATATTTATGTAACCTTATGTATTAATACATTTAAAGTAGTTTCACAATTGCTAACCAAATGAGAAACAAAATTTCCAACTAAAGTATGATGTTTGTGTATTTTTATAGTTAGTCTAACAAGTAAAGACACTGTTTTCCAAATTTATTTAGACCAGTTTTCCCCCTACCTCCTTGAACAGGAAAAGCCCTCCTTTTCCTTTTTTCCCCATTTACTTTTTTTTTTTTTTTTCCCCCTATTTTGAACAGCACAGGGTGGGGGTGCCTGCTGACCTAAATCAGGGTCTGGTACAGGTTAATAAAACATTAGTTTAATCCCAATGAGATGTTCAAACCTACTGACTACTCGTATTCATTATCCTTCATTCTTATGTCCAATTTCTTCCATTAATTGAGCCAAGTCAATTGTCTGATTTTCCTCCTGTTACAATGGATTAATTATAACTGCTCCTGTCATAGATTAACTCAGGCTCTGAATTTTAATCCCTCTCCCTTTCTCAAAGATTTCTCATCTATAATCAATTTTTTCCCTCTTCTGTCATCAATTCTTCCCTTTTTCTTGGATTACTCCAATATATCTTAAAATACACCTTGGAAATTTTCATTTAGGGAATAACAAAGCTTTCATTAGCCTCAGATTGTCCCTATAACAACAATATAAAATTTCCATTTGGCTTCACAGAAACTTTTCCTAGAATTGTTTACAGTCACTGTCTCTACTTTGTCATACTCCCTGTGGATTCCCCAGTGTATCCAGTTTGAGTTCATATAATCTTTTGATAGTTGTAATTGTTAAGGTCACTAATGAAATTTATGATGTCAAATTCCAGAGTCTCTTCTCTTTCTTCCTATATTATCTCTCAGTTACAACTCCTGTAACTAATGTAGAATCTTTCCCCACCCCATCTTTGAATAATATATTCACCTGGTTTTCTCCTCTCCTCATTGTTTCTCCTTTTCAGTATTCTAAACAGAGGTGAGTCATAGAGATTAATGAACAGTTGTTTCTCCTTATCTATATATTTTCTTACTCAGTACACACTTATTCTCTAGGTAGTGTTGTTTGACCCCACAGTTTTACACGTATTTTCTTAACTTCTTCATTTTTCTTCCAATCATAATTTCTTCCATTCATTTTTAGACTGTCATTATCTAATTGTCCAACTTGTTATCCTTTCTCAAATGTCAAATTGGTATTTCAGATTTAGCATATTTGAAACAAAATTTTCTCTTCACAGCATCAATTTTCTCTCCCTCATTGTTCAATCACTAAGTCATGTCTGACCCTGTGTGACCCCATGGACTACAGCACTCCAGGCTTCTCTGTCCTTCACTGTCTTCCAAAGTTTGCTCAAATTCATGTTCATTGATTGATGACACCATCCAAGCACCTCATGCTCTGTCACCCACTTCTCCTTTTGCCTTCAATTTTTGCTTGCATCAGGGTCTTTTCCAATGAGTCAGTTCTTCATATCAGGTGCCCAAAGTATTGAAGCTTCAGCTTCAGCATCAGTCCTTCCAATGAACATTCAGGCTTGATTTCCTTTCAGTTCAGTTCAGCTCATTTGCTCAGTTGTGTCCGACTCTTTGCAACCCCATGAACCACAGCATGCCAGGCCTCCCTGTCCATCACTAACTCCCAGAGTTTACCCAAACTCATATCCATTGAGTCAGTGATGTCATCCAACCATCTCATCCTCTGTTGTACCCTTCTCTTCTGCCCTCAATCTTTCCCAGCATCAGGGTCTTTTCAAATGAGTCAGGTCTTCCCATCAGGTGACCAAAGAATTGGAGTTTCAGCTTCAGCATCAGTCCTTCCAATGAACACCCAGGACTGATCTCCTTTAGAATGGACTGGTTGCATCTCCTTGCAGTCCAAGGGACTCTCAAGGGTCTTCTCCAACACCACAGTTCAAAAGCATCAATTCTTTGGTGCTCAGCTTTCTTTATAGTCCAACTCTCACATCCATACATGACTACTGGAAAAACCACAGCCTTGAGTAGACAGACCTTTGTTGACAAAGTAATGTCTCTGCTTTTTAATATGCTATCTAAGTTGGTCATAACTTTCCTTCCAAGGAGTAAGCATCTTTTAATTTTATGGCTGCAATCACCATCTGTAGTGATTTGGGATCACTGAAAATTTTGGATTTCCAAAATTTTTTTTTTAATTTTTGATTTCATTTAGGATTCACTGGTTTGTTCTCCTTGCTGTCCAGGGAACTCCCAAGAATCTTCTCTTCTTCAAAAGCATCAATTCCTCAGAACTCAGCCGTCTTTACGGTCCATCTCTCAAATCTGTATGTGACTACTGAAAAAACCATAGCCTTGACTATATGGACCATTGTTTCCATTTTCTCCTAATTTACTTGCCATGAAGTGATGGGACAGGATGCCATGATCTTAGTTTTTTGAATGTTGAGTTTTAAGCCAGCCTCTTCATCTCCCTCAGTTATCTCCATATCAGTAAATGAGTATATGCACTCTGTTGCTTAAGCCAACAATAAATGAGTCATCCTTGAGTCCTCCCTCAGTCACTAGCTCCAGTTAGTTATCCACACCTGTTTACTTTATTTCCAAAATGAGTCATTTCTCTCCATCCTTAACACTAAATCTCTTGGACTACTGCAGTAACCCTTTTAATTCATCTCCAGGCTTCCTTTCTGAATCCCTTTTGTTATTCTGTCCAGAATTAACAGTAAATTAAAAATAAAATGATTTACAATCAAGAGACAGCACCCCTTAAAATCTCCCAGTGACTTCTTATTGCACAGAGGATGGGCGGCGCCTGGGAGAACCAACCCCACATCCAAGGAGTGGTGGCTGCATGGGCGCAGGAAGGCCTAGAGGTGCTATCCCATGTTGAAGGTCAGGAAGGGTGGCACTGAAGAGATACCCCTCGTCCAAGGTAAGGAGCAATGGTGGCGCTTTGCTGGAGCAGCCGTGAAGAAATACCCCACGTCCAAGGTAAGAGAAACCCAGTAAGATGGTAGGTGTTGCAAGAGGGCATTAGAAGGCAGACACACTGAAACCATACTCACAGAAAACGAGTCAATCTAATCACACTAGGACCACAGCCTTGTCTAACTCAATGAAACTAAGCCATGCCCGTGGGGCAACCCAAGACAGGTGGGGCAACCCAAGATGGGCGGGTCATGGTGGAGAGATCCGACAGAATGTGGTCCACTGGAGAAGGGAATGGCAAACCACTTCAGTATTCTTGCCTTGAGAACCCCATGAACAGTATGAAAAGGCAAAATGATAGGGTACTGAAAGAGGAACTCCCCAGGTCAGTAGGTGCCCAATACGCTACTGAAGATCAGTGGAGAAATAACTCCAGAAAGAATGAAGGGATGGAGCCAAAGCAAAAAGAATACCCAGCTGTGGATGTGACTGGTGATAGAAGCAAGGTCCGAGGCTGTAAAGAGAAATACAGCATAGGAACTTGGAATGTCAGGTCCATGAATCAAGGCAAATTGGAAGTGGTTAGACAAGAGATGGCAAGAGTGAATGTCGCCATTCTAGGAATCAGCGAACTGAAATAGACTGGAAAGGGTGAATTTAATTCAGATGACCTTTATATCTACTACTGCAGGCAGGAATCCCTCAGAAGAAATGGAGTAGCCATCATGGTCAACAAAAGACTCTGAAATGCAGTACTTGGATGCAATCTCAAAAATGACAGAATGATCTCTGTTCGTTTCCAAGGCAAACCATTCAGTATCACAATAATCCAAGTCTATGCCCCAACCAGTAACACTGAAGAAGCTGAAGTTGAACAGTTCTATGAAGACCTACAAGACCTTTTAGAACTAACACCCCCAAAAGATATCCTTTTCATTATAGGGGACTGGAAAGCAAAAGTAGGAAATCAAGAAACACCTGGAGTAACAAGCAAATTTGGCCTTGGATTATGGAATGAAGCAGGGCAAAGACTAATAGAGTTTTGCCAAGAGAACTCACTGGTCATAGCAAACACCCTCTTCCAACAACACAAGAGAAGTCTCTACACATGGACATCACCAGATGGTCAACACTGAAATCAGATTGATTATGTTCTTTGCAGCCAAAGATGGAGAAGCTCTATACAGTCAAAAAAAAAAAAAACAAGACTGGGAGCTGACTGTGGCTCAGATCATGAACTCCTTACTACCAGATTCATACTTAAATTGAAGAAAGTAGGGAAAATCGTTAGACCATTCAGGTATGACCTAAATCAAATACCTTATGATTATACAGTGGAAGTGAGAAATAAATTTAAGGGCCTAGATCTGATAGATAGGGTGCCTGATGAACTATGGAATGAGGCTCGTGACATTGTACAGGAGACAAGGATCAAGACCATCCCCATGGAAAAGAAATGCAAAAAAGCAAAATGGCTGTCTGGGGAGGCCTTACAAATAGCTGTGAAAAGAAGAGAAGCGAAAAGCAAAGGAGAAAAGGAAAAATATAAGCATATGAATGCAGAATTCCAAAGAACAGCAAGAAGAGATAAGAAAGCCTTCCTCAGTGATCAATGCAAAGAAATAGAGGAAAACAACAGAATGGGAAAGACTAGAGCTCTCTTCAAGAAAATTAGAGATACCAAGGGAACACTTCATGCAAAGATGGGCTCGATAAAGGACAGAAATGGTATGGACCTAACAGAAGCCGAAGATATTAAGAAGAGGTGGCAAGAATACACAGAAGATCTGTACAAAAAAGATCTTCATGACCCAGATAATCTCAATGGTGTGATCACTGACCTAGAGCCAGACATCCTGGAATGTGAAGTCAAGTGGGCCTTAGAAAGCATCACTAGGAACAAAGCTAGTGGAGGTGATGGAATTCCAGTTGAGCTATTCCAAATCCTGAAAGATGATGTTGTGAAAGTGCTGCACTCAATATGCCAGCAAATTTGCAAAATTCAGCACCAGCCACAGGGCTGGAAAAGGTCAATTTTCATTCCTATCCCAAAGAAAGGCAATACCAAAGAATGCTCAAACTACTGCACACTTGTACTCATCTCACATGCTAGTAAAGTAATGATCAAAATTCTCCAAGCCAGGCTTCAACAGTATGTGAACCATGAACTTCCTGATGTTCAAGCTGGTTTTAGAAAAGGCAGAGGAACCAGAGATCAAATTGCCAACATCCATCGGATCATGGAAAAAGCAAGAGAGTTCCAGAAAAACATCTATTTCTGCTTTATTGACTATGCCAAAGCCTTTGACTGTGTGGATCACAATCAACTGTGGAAAATTCTGAAGAGAGATGGGAATACCAGACCACCTGATCTGCCTCTTGAGAAATCTGTATGCAGGTCAGGAAGCAACAGTTAGAACTGGACATGGAACAACAGACTGTTTCCAAATAGGAAAAGAAGTACGTCAAGGCTGTGTATTGTCACCCTGTTTATTTAACTTCTATGCAGAGTACATCATGAGAAACGCTGGACTGGAAGAAACACAAGCTGGAATCAAGATTGCCGGGAGAAATATCAATAACCTCAGATATGCATATGACACCACTCTTATGGCAGAAAGTGAAGAGGAACTAAAAAGCCTCTTGTTGAAAGTGAAAGTGGAGAGTGAAAAAGTTGGCTTAAAGCTCTACATTCAAAAAAACTAAGATCATGGCATCTGGTCCCATCACTACATGGGAAATAGATGGGGAAACAGTGGAAACAGTGTCAGACTATCTTTTTGGGCTCCAAAATCACTGCAGATGGTGACTGCAGCCATGAAATTAAAAGACACTTACTCCTTGGAAGGAAAGTTATGACCAACCTAGATAGCATGTTCAAAAGCAGAGACATTTCTTTGCCAACAAAGGTCCATCTAGTCAAGGCTATGGTTTTTCCTGTGGTCGTGTATGGATGTGAGAGTTGGAGTGTGAAGAAGGCTGAGCACCAAAGAATTGATGCTTTTGAACTGTGGTGTTGGAGAAGACTCTTGAGAGTCCCTTGGACTGAAGGAGATCCAACCAGTCCATTCTGAAGGAGATCAGTCCTGAGATTTCTTTGAAGGGAATGGTTGGGGGCAGGAGGGGAAGGGAACAACAGAGGATTAGATGGCTGGATGGCATCACTGACTCGATGGACGTGAGTCTGAGTGAACTCCGGGAGTTGGTGATGGACAGGGAGGCCTGGCGTGCTGTGATTCATGCGGTGGCAAAGATTGTACACCACTGAGCAAGTGAACTGAACTGAACTGAAATTAAAACTTTACATTGAAGTGCTGAGGTATGATGTATGGGTAATGAGAAAGAGGGATTGGTTAAAATTCTCTAGAGAAGAACCACAATGACAGATATATAAAAGGAGAACTACTATGAGAATTGGCTCATGCAATTATTGAGGCTCACAGACCTTAAAATCTTCCATCTGTAAGCTGTAGAACCAGGAAAACTGATGGTAATATTCAGTCCAATCTGAATGTCTGAAAACCAAGAACCCTGATGTGCTAGGACAGGAGAAGTGACAACTTCAACTCAAGAAGATCGAGTGAGAATTTGCCCTTCCTTAACTGCTTGTCCTATTTAGGCCCACAAGGTATTGGATAGTGCCTATGTAAGTTGGCACAGATCTTACCGAGGCTACCAATTCAAATATTCATTTCTTTGGGAAACATCCCCTGTCACACCCAGAAATAATGTATTTCCAGCTGTCTGAGCATTCCTTAGCCCAGCCAAGTTAACATATAATGTTAACCACAAATTCTATCTTGGACCTTGTCACTCTCTCCCTGCTTCAGAGAGACAAGTGTACTGGAGACAGGCAAGTATATTGAAGCTATACTTGTCTTCTTTCTGTTCTTAACTGTTCTATGTTCTTGCCTGCTTTGGGCCTTTGTAATTATGATTCTCTTTGCCTGAAAACAAGGTTCTCCAAAGTTTCTGCAATGGTGCCATTAATGTCCTCCTTAAAAAGGGTTTCTTTGCTTTCTGGTTCAAGATGGCAGAGAAGAAGAATGTGTGCTCATCTCCTCCTGTGAAAGCAACAAAATTGAAACTAGGTGTTGAACAACCATCGACAGGAGAATTCTGCTGCTGCTGCTGCTAAGTCGCTTCAGTCATGTCCGACTCTGTGCAACCCCGTAGAAAGCAGCCCACCAGGCTCTCCCATCCTTGGGATTCTGAAACCCACTAAAAAATAAAAAAATAAAAAAGGAAAACAAGACCCATGACCAAAGACAAAGAAGAAGCTGCAGCAAAATAGTGGGAGGGGCACAATCATGATAAAATCAAATCCTCCACCCACTGGGTGGGTGACCCACAGACTGGAGAATAGTAATACCAAAGAAGTTCTCACACTGTTGTGAAGGTTCTGAACCCCATGTCAGTCTTCCCAACCTGGGGATCTGATAAAGTAACTGGGAATCCCAAGGGAATCTGGGCTTGTGGGCCAGTGGAATTTGATTATAGGACTTTCAGAGGTATGGGGAAAACAGAGACTGGAGTCTTGAAGGGCATAAAAAATTTTTTGGGTGCACCAAGACCCAGAGGAGAGGAGCAATAACCCAACAGAAGGTTGAACCAAAACTATCTGCTAGAGTTGGAGGGCCTGCTGTGGAGGTATGTGTCAGTAGGGGCCCACAGCAGGAATGGGGGCACTGGAAGGTCCCCCTTGGCATCACAGTCTTGGAGTTCACCATTAATCCTACCATACAGCCCTTAGAACACAGGGATGGGTCACCTGAGGCCAAACAACTACCAGGGAAGGAGTGCTACCCCATCCTACAGCAGATAATTGGATTAAGCTTTACTGAACAAAGCCCTGACCACCAGTTCAGTTCAGTTCAGTCTTTCAGTCCTGTCTGACTCCTTGCAACCACATGGAATGCAGCATGCCAGGCTTCCCTTTCCATCACCAACTCCAAAAGCTTGCTCAAACTCATGTCCATTAAGTTGGTGATGCCATCCAACCATCTCATCCTCTGTCATCCCTTTCTCCTCCTGCCTTCAATCTTTCACAGAATCAGGATTTTTCCAATGAGATAGTTCTTTGCATCAGGTGGCCAAAGTTTTGGAGTTTCTGCTTCAGCGTCAGTCCTTCCAATGAACATTCAGAACTGATTTTCTTTAGGATTGACTAATAAGAATTCCTTGCAGTCCAAGGAAATCTCAAGAGTCTTCTCCAACACCCATAGTTCAAAAGCATCAGTTCTTCAGCACGCAGCTTTCTTTATAGTCCAACTCTCACATCTATACATGACTACTAGAAAAACCATAGTTTTGACTGGATGGACCTTGGTTTGCAAAGGAATATCTCTGCTTTTTAATATGCTGTCTAGGTTGTTCAAAGCTTTTCTTCCAAGAAGTAAGCATCTTTTTTTTTGGGGGGGGGGGGTGTGACTGAATCATATTTTTTTTTTTTTTATTTTGCTTAACTTTACAGTATTGTATTGCTTTTACAATACATCAAGATGGATCCGCCGCCAGTATACACATGTTATGCAGACACCATATGCATTGATTTTGGAGGCCAAAAATTAAGTTTCTCACTGATTCTGTTATATCCCCATCTATTTGCCATGAAGTGATGGGACTGGATGCCACAATCTCCACTTTCTGAATGTTGAATTTTAAGCCAATTTTTTTCACTCTCCTCTTTCACTCTTTTTCAAGAGGCTCTTTAGTTCTTCTTTGCTTTCTGTCATAAGGGTGGTGTCATCTGCGTATCTGAGGTTATTGATATTTCTCCCAGTAATCTTGACGTCAGCTTATGCTTCATCCAGCAAGGCATTTCACATGATGTACATTGCATATAAGTTAAATAAGCAGCGTGACAATATACAACCTTGATGTACTCCTTTCCCTATTTGGAACCAGTCTGTTCCATGTCTGGTACTAACTGTTGCTTCTTGACCTGCATACAGATTTCTCAGTGGGCAGGGAAGATGGTCTGGTATTCCTGTCTCTTTAAGAATTATGCACTGTTTGTTACTATCCACACAGTCAAAGGCTTAGCAGTAATCAATAAAGCAGAAGTAGACGTTTTTCTGGAACTCTCTTGCTTTTTCAGTGATCCAGCTGATACTGGCAATTTCATCTGTGGTTCCTATGCCTTTTCTAAATCCACCTTGAACATATGGCAGTTCATGGTTCACATATTTTTGAAGCTTAGCCTGGAGAATTTTGAGCATTACTTTGTTAACATTTGATTTGAGGGCAATTGTGCAATAGTTTGAACATTCTCTAGCATTGCCTTTCTTTGGGATTGTAATGAAAACTGACCTTTTCCAGTCCTGCAGCCACTGCTGAGTTTTTCAAATTTGCTGGCATATTGAGTGCAGCACTTTCACAGCATCATCTTTTATTTGAAATAGCTCAGCAAGAATTCCATCAGTTCCACTAGCTTTGTTTGCAGTGATGCTTCCTAAGGCCTACTTGACTTCACATTCCAGGATGTCTGGCTCTAGGTGAGTGATCACACCATCATAGTATTCTGGGTCATGAAGATCTTTTCTGTATAGTTCTTCTGTGTATTCTCGCCACCTCTTCTTAATACCTTTTGCTTCTGTTAGGTCCATATTATTTCTGTCATTTATTGTGCCTATCTTTGCATGAAATGTTCCCCTGTTATCACTAATTTTCTTGATGAGATCTCTAGTCTTTTCCATTCTATTTTTTTCCTCTATTTCTTTGCATTGATCACTGAGAAAAGCTTTCTTATCTCTCCTTGCTATTCTTTGGAACTCTGCAGTCAAATGGGTGTATCTTTCCTTTTCTCCTTTGTGGTTCACTTCTCTTCTTTTCTCAGCTATTTGTAAGGCCTCCTTGGACAACCATTTTGCCTTTTTTCACTTCTTTTTCTTGGGGATAGTCTTCATCACTGCCTCCCGTACAATGTCATGAACCTCGTCTGTAGTTCCTCAGGCACTCTATCAGATCTAGTCCCTTGAATCTATTGCAATTTCCATTGTATAATTGTAAGGGATTTGATTTAGGTCATACCTGAATGGTCTAGTGGTTTTCCCTACTTTCTTCAAGTTAAGTCTGAATTTTGCAATAAAGAGTCATGATCTGAGCCACAGTCAGCTCCATCTTGCTTTTGCTGACTGTATATAGAGCTTCTCCATGTTTGGCTACAAAGAATAAAATCAATCTGATTTTGGTATTGACCGTCTAATAATGTCCCTGTGTAGAGTCTTCTCTTGCGTTATTGATAGATGGTGTTTGCTATGACCAGTGTGTTCTCTTGGAAAAACCCTGTTAACCTTTGCCCTGATTCATTTTGTACTCCAAGGCCAAATTTACCTGTTATTCCAGGTATCTTTTGATTTTCTACTTTTGCATTCCAGGCTCCTATAATGAAAAGAACATCTTTTGGGGGGTGTTAGTTCTAGAAGGTCTTGTAGGTCTTCATGGATCTGTTCAACTTCAGATTCTCTAGCATTACTGTTTGGGGCATAGAATTGGATTACTGTGATATTGAATGGTTTGCCTTGGAAACAAACAGGGATCATTCTGTTGTTTTAGAGATCTCACCCAAGTACTGCTTTTTGGACTGTTCTGTTAACTCTGATGGCTACTGCATTTCTTCTAAAAGATTCTTGCCCACAATAGTAGACAAAATGGTCATCTAAGTTAAATTTTCCCATTCCAGTCCACTTTAGCTCACTGATTCCTGAAATGTTGATGTTCATTCTTGCCCTCTCCTGTCTGACCACTTCCAATTTACCTCGATTCATGGACCTCACTTTCCACATTCCTATGCCATATTGTTCTTTACAACATTAGACTTCACTTCCATCACCAGTCACATCCACATTTGGATGTTACTTTTACTTTGTCTTCATCTCTTTGTTCTTTGTGGAGTTATTTCTCCACTCTTCTCCAGTAACATGCTGGGCATCCACCAACCTGGGGAGTTCATCTTTTGGTGTCACATCTTTCTGCCTTTTCATACTATTCATGGGATTCTCAAGGTAAGAATACTGAAGTGTCTGCCATTTTCCCTTCTCCAGTGCACCACATTTAATCAGAACTCTCCAACATAACCCATCCTTGTTGGATCACCCTACATGGCCTGACTCATAGTTTCATTGAGTTAGACAAGGCTATGGTTCATTTGATGAGTTTGATTAGTTTTCTGTGATTGTGGTTTTCATCTCATCTGCCCTCTGAAAGATAAAGACCAGAGGCTTATGGAAGCTTCCTGATGGGACAGATTGACTGTAGGGGAAACTGGGTCTTGTTCTCATGGGTGGGGCTATGCTCAGTAAATCTGTTGCACTCAGTGCCCCCAGTTCGAGACTGTTGGACATTCACAGGCAAGTCTTGCTCACTAGAGCAAGATCCAGATTTTCCCTGCCATCAAGAAGCTTACACAAGCCTCTTAGAATGTTAGGTAGAGAGAATAGGAGAAAGGAGTCCAGAATGGCAGTGGCTAAAAGACAAGGAAGGGAAAAGCCTGTGAAAATAGAACTAAGGAAGGTCTGAGGACCAGAGTGAGGACCTCAGGTAGAACAAACAGTACCCCTGGGTAGCCCAGTTTACACAGGACAGGCCCAGGTGGAGGAAAAAAAACAAAAACCATATAAAAAGCAGAGCCAAAGGACCTGGGCTCTCTCTTGCACTTTCTCTTTCTCCCTACCTGCCCCACTTTGCTCTTTTTTTATCTCTCCTCATCACATCTTTTGGGTCAGCTAGTAAGAATCCGCCTGTAATGTGGCAGGCCTGTGTTCCATCTCTGGGTTGGGACGATCCTCTGGAGAAGGAAATGGCAACCCACTCAAGTATTCTGGCCTAGAGAATTCCATGGACTGTCCATGGGGTCACAAAGAGTCAGACACCACTGAGTGACTTTTAGTTTTCAGTTTCATGCCCCAAGGATGTATATTTCCCTTTATTTTCTAAATAAAACTGAGCTATAACACTGATCTGTCCGATTGCTGTAACACAGTCTGTCCAAGAGCTGAGACACGGTCTGTTTGAGAGCTGTGACACACCAAGGGCTTTAAGCTCTGTCACAGTCTCCCAGTGAGTAAAACAAAAACTATATTACAGAAAGTTGTTTATGATGAAGAAGCGGAAAGTTATGTCCTAGATGAAGAGACAATTAAAACTCTAGAAACAACACTAAATGAAATGGAGATAGGCAGTCTTCCAGAAAAAGAATTCAGGATAATGATAGTGAAGATGATCCAGAATCTCAGGAAAAGAATGGAGGCAAAGATTGAGAAGATGCAAGAAATGTTTACCAAAGACCTAAAAGATCTAAAGAACAAACAAACAGATGAATAATACACTACAAAGAATAAATAGCAGAATAACTGAGGCAGAAGACCAGATAAACGACCTGGAGGACAGAATGGTGGAAATCACTGTAACAGAGAAGAATATAGAAAAAAATAATGAAAATAAATAGAGCCTAAGAGACCTCTGGGACAGCATTAAATGCACCAACATTTGCATTCTAGGAGTTCCAGAAGGAAAAGAGAGCCAGAAAGGCCTGAGAAAATATTTGAAGAGATAATAGCTGAAAACTTTCTGAACATGGGAAAGGTAATAGGCAATAAAGTTCAGGAAGCACAGCGAGTCCCAGGCAGGATAAACCCCAGGAGGAACACACTGAGACCCATAGTAATCAAACTGACAAAAATCAAAGACAGAGATAAAAATGTTAAAAACAACAAAATGACAAATAAGATTAAAAGGAACTCCCATCAAGCTATCAGCTTATTTTTCAACAGAAACTCTATGAACCACAAGGGAATGACATTATATATTTGAGGTTATGAAAAAGAACCCACAACCAAGAATACTCTACCCAGCAACACTCTCCTTAAGATTTGATGGAGGAATCAAAAGCTTTCCAGACTAGCAAAAGTTAAGAGAATTCAGTACCATCAAATCACCTTTACAACAAATGTTAAAGGAACTTCTCTAGGCAGGAAACACAAGAGAAGGAAAAGACCTACAGAAAATAAACCCCAAACAATTAAGAAAATGGTAATAAGATTGCATGTAACAATCATCACCTTAAATGCAAATGGATTAATGTACCAACCAAAAGACACAGACTGGCTGGACAGATGAAAACATGTACATTTGTGCACTTCCACTTACCGCATCACTCTGCTTGGACCCTCCCGCACCCCAAATTGTATGTTATTATTTTATATTTTTAAGTTATTAATGTTCCCATTATAGCTTGCAATTATAATTATCTTTTATTTTTTGTCTGACTGTTAATTATGAAAACTGATAAACATCTTTTACTATTGCAATTAGGTAACTATTACTCACTTAATACTTGTATCATGATTGGTCAACTCTGTATCACCAAAACTAAGATCCAATAAAAACACCTGTAATCACTTTTTAAAATCCAGATTCATATCAGAATTATCTTGAAAATTTTTGAAAAATACAAATGCTCAGGTATTGCTGTTTTTCTCCAGAGCTCCAGATATGTTTCTAATGAGCAGTCATGTTTAAAAATAACTGGACTATATGATGATCTTTTACTTTTATCTAGTTTGTTTCACTTTTTCTATTTCATATTCAGTACTGTTGTTTCATTTAGTTTATGTTCTCCGATTTCTACATCTCTCTCTCTCTCTTTTTATATTCTTTTTCAAGTGTGATTAGAACTATTTTCTAAAACAGCAAGATATTTCTATGATTCCATTTATTGATTTCAAGAAAACAAAAATGTTTACTATTTCCTTCACAGACACTCTTTGCACAACACTTCATACCTACCTTCAAGAAATACCTGACTGCAGATATCCATATGTTATGTATGTAAGCCTCCTTGTAAAGGTTGGGATATGATAGCTTATGTTGCAGAAAGTACACTGTCATCTTAAAGCTTAACATAACAAAATGTGTTATGTTTTCATACAGAATTCACTACTTATCAGGGTGAATGTCCAGGAAAACCTCTCTTCATGTAGCAACTCGACAATCCACACTACTTCAACCTTGTGGTTCTACCATATCATGAGTAGTTCTCTCAGGTTGCTCAGGCAGGAAAGATATCATTGCAGAGTTACACCCTGGGTATTCTATAATGTGGCTTGGAAGTCACACACCCATTTCTCCCTATAGTCTACTGACCCTAACAAAGCACATCTCCCTGCATAGCTGCAAAGAGGTTAGGGGTAGTGATCTTGCCCTGTGCCCAGGAAAAGAGGAAAACTAAATAGGGTTCAGCACAAGAATTTCCTATTACATCTTCCCAATTTTCTCTTCTCTTCCTGCCACTAGTATCTTACACTTGCCTGTTCTGGTTCATATAATGGTGGGAAATCAAACTCTCACTCTGCTTCCTCTCTTTCCTGTTCCCAAGACATGTGTACACATGGGCCACTAGGCTACAAGACTTACAAAGGCAGGGATCTTATCTGTTCTATTCATCAATGTGCTCCTAGCACCATATCTGAAGTTTGAGTATCTTAATAAAATTTAGTTAAATGAATTAAGAAATCTGCTTTCTTTTATGACATTGTCTAATAAGACAATAACAAACACATCTGTTAAATTATTAAAAACACCTCCAACTTCTGCTGAAGCATTCACTTAATTCTTCAGTGTAAAAGGAGCATAGATTGTAATAAAAAGTGTCATGATCTGATACTTTGATCTTATGTGTATTGCTCAGAGTTAAGGATGGTGTATATAGTGGCCTGCATCTCTTATGCCATCTATATTTACTTTGCAGGCTCTACTTTTATTATTCCCAAAGGGTCTGAAAAAAAAATCTATTTGGTGTACAGAAGCCTCAGTTTTGTCTACCTCAGGAAGGAATTTGTATGCTCGAGAAAACAGTCCTGAGCCTAATGCTGTGAATTCCACTTCTGTTTTTGGATTTACCGTCTATTACCTGTTTTCTGCTTCTGGCCTCTGATCTCTAGAGCATTTCTGGTTACCTTAAGGTGTTTTGAATTTCCAAAACAATTTCAACATAAAATTAAACTTTAATTCATCTTAATTTGGCAAAAATAAATAAAACATCAGCAGTGTTGCAAAACTGAACAAGAGGCTATTGCACCACTCAAAAGGTAATGAATGGGGGAAGATTGTAAGTTTTGATGGCATTTCTCCAGTTGATTACACTGTGCCTGTGTTTGGAAGGCAGCCTTCTAATTAAGTATCTTGATATTCCTGGGTCACCATTTGTAGACATTCAGAGGCAAAATGTTACATGAAGTTTTAAAATAAAAGGAAAACAAGTAGGAAACACAAAAGGGAAAATGGTAAATTAGGTTTTTCTTGAGAACATTCCATTACCTATAAAATATATCTTCTCAAAATTTTCTTTACACAGATGTATATATGCAAGTGTGTTTGTGGATATGTGTGTGTAAAGCACTAACAGAAACCTGCCTTCTTAGTTTAAATTATACCTAAATATGTTTAATTTTAAATTAGATCTTAAGAATTTTCTCCATTGTCTTAGCAAGTCTCCCTCACATAACATAATCAAAGCAAGCAGAAAACAATACAATCTCTTAATGCAAATTTCATCTATTATTTCCGATTTTGCTTTTGTCTACTTCGACCTCCCTTGTACCTTAATATAAGTAGGAATAGCTATGTCAAGACTGAGCCTTCAGTAACCAGTCATTTATCATTCTTAAGTTCATGTCACCGAAAGGTTTCAGAAGCAGAAGTTTCACTATACTGGAAAAAAAAAATCAATAAGACTCTCTCATTTTGTATAGAAGATTCATATCTTTTTGCTTCAAGTGAGAACTTCAAAAAGTCTCAGAACCTATCCTGTCACCCCACCATTGTCAGGGCTGAATAAATTTGTCACCCATTTTACCACATATACTTATTTTTATTTTTTTGAGGGAGGAGAAGATGAGTGCACACAATTTACTGATTCTGAGTTTCTGTTCTCTTAACTCAAAAATCAATATTTGAATAGAAATGTGTGGGGTTTTTTTGTTTTGTTTTGTTTTGTTTTCCCTTTCTTTTTCCTTTCAGAATTGGAATTGGAGTATTACATTTCTGAGATGTCAATAATGCCTTGATGGGCTAAGGACCTGAATTACTTGGAAACTTTAAATTGCAACTTAGCTCTTGGTTCTCAGTGGGAAAAGAGGCCCAAGACAGTGGGTTATGCTAATATAGGTAGAAATATTGACCCCAGAGAGGCAAATAAATCAAGAGAAGCCTAAGGAATAAGAAAAAAGGCTCTAAGGAAGGAGACTGGGTGTGACTGAATGTCAAAATGTGAAGGGTCCGAGATTTTACCGTACTTGCAAACTAAAAAGTAAGCTTTGCTCTGAAGGGAGACATTATCTTGATTATATTGTATAGTATACAAAAGTGCCCTCTGCTCCAGAGAGAGACACTATCCTTATCTTCCAAGATTTTCTTTTTTTTTTAAATACAAACATCTTTGGAAAGATATTTCAGAAAAAAAGAAGCAGTAAAGCCTCTGCTTTCAAAATTTGATGGAACTTGAGAGACCAGTGGAGCGCTGTCTCCCAGAAGAGTGTGTGTAGCATCTGAAAGAGATCACACCAGACAAAATCCTTTTTCAGAGCTTCTCTCGTATTTTCATTATATTCTCAGAAATGTAGATGTTTCATACATCTGTATAAGGTAGATATTTTCATTTTGTGTTAATGATAGTATCATAAGAATACATGCATAAATGCATATGCACACATCTGTATCCACACGCATAGATCTCTTTCTCTGTGATATTCCTGCATTCAACTCACTGTAGTTGAAAATCAAAATCAACTGAGAAAATTTATTCCCTCTTTGAATAATTATTAAAGTTCAACACAGGCTCAGCTAGTCCAATTTAAGTACCTTATTTAATTTCCTTTTATAAAGTGCTTTAAAAAAAGTTTACTAAGGTCAACTTGTTTTTCATGGGTAAACTAAGGTAAACTTGTTTTTCATGGGTAAAAACAAAACAAAACAAAACAAAAATGCTGTACATATTTAATGTATACAACTTAATGAGTTTAAAGTTAATGATATAGCAATGAAGCCATCACCACCATCAACACCATAAGCATATTTATCACCTCCTAAACTTTCCTTTTATCTCTTTATTTTTATTGTCTTTATTTGTTGTTTTTTTTTGTCTGTACACACACCATAGTTTTATTTTTTATCATTATTTGTATGTGTGTGTGGTAAAAATGAGCTTTCCAGTTGGCACTAGTAGTAAAGAACCTTCTTGCCAATTCTGGAGATGTAATAGGTGCAGGTTTGATCCCTAGGTTGGGAAGATCCCCTGGAGAAAGTGCATGGCAACTCACTTTAGTATTCTTGCCTGGAGAATCCTATGGATAGGGGCACCTGACAGGCTATGGTGCATATGGAGAGTGGCAAAAAGCAGGACACAACTGAAGCAACTTTGGGTGCACTCATGTGGTTAAAACACTTAGCATGAGCTCTATCACCTAATAAATTTTAATTATATAATATATTATTGTTAGCTATAGAGACAATGTTGTGAAGTAGATCTCTGGAATTTATTTATCTTGTATAACTGAACCTCTGCACCCTTTGACAATCACTTCTCCATTCCACCAGGGCTCCCACCAGCCCCTGGTAACCACTATTCTAGTCTCCACTTCTATGAATTTACTATATTAAATTACACACTTAAGATCATATAGTATTTATTTTTCTGTGTCTGACATTTGGCTTAGCTTACTGTCCTCCAGGTTCATCCATTGCTGTCACAAATGACAGAATTCCTTCACATTTAAAGTTGAACATTATACTCTATGCATATACAATACTTTCTTTATTCTTTCATCTATCAGTAGACATTTAGATTTTTTGTTCATATTTTGGCTACTGTGAATAATGCTGCAATAAATGTGGGAATGTAGGTATCACTATGAGATTCTGATTAAAATTCCTTTGGGTGAATGCCCAGAAGTGAGATTGCTAGATCTCATGATAGTTTTATTTTTAATTTTTTAAGAAGCCACCATACTGTTTCCTGTAATGGCTGCACTTAATTATATTCCCACCAGGAACATAAAAGAGTTACTTTTTCTCCACATTGTTATCAATGCTTATCTTTTGTTTTATAGATAATAAACATCCTAAAAGGTGAGAGGCTATATCTCATTTGGTTTTCATCTACATTTATTTTAGGATTAGTGATGTTGAACAACTTTTCTTATTAACTGTTGGTGTCATCAGCCTATTTATGAATTTATGTAAAGCTAAGGAACCTCTTTCTATACAAAGGCAAACACACTAATAGTGTTACACACAATGTCAGAGATTATAGACTCTGAGTCACATCCACAGGTGCCTTCATCTCAACATTATTTTTTTTGTAAGAAGAAAAACAAACATGTTAAATGTAGGAAAATTTAGGTTAACTGGCATTTACTAAGAGTGCCATGTTCAAATTTAGGAATTTTCTATGTAACAGGAAGATAGCAACATTTGTTTCACCCTTACATTCAGATTTTTTTCTAAATAATAATTCATTTTCTGCCTTTGATTATAATGTTTTATTGGAGGTTCAAATTCTGTCCTTAATGTTAAATAACTTGGAAACAGATTTACTCCATGTTAGTATTGAATTTGCTATGCACATTTTAGGACAGGGATCACAGATTATCACTACAATGATCGAGCAGATAAACTAAATAATAAAGCAGACTGCCTGACATACAAAGAATAATATTGTATGAGTAGAATAGTGTGTGGTGATAAAGATAAGTGATAACAGTTTCAGTGCGAGGTAATAATAAAGAGTACTAGGGACTGTGACAAACCAGAGAGGGTATAAAAGTAGGTACTGCAAATCAGCTATGGTAAATCACTGGCCACTTTAAATGCTGCTTCTGCTGCTAAGTCGCATCAGTCGTGTCCGACTCTGTGCGACCCCATAGACGGCAGCCCACCAGGCTTCCCCGTCCCTGGGATTCTCCAGGCAAGAAAACTGGAGTGGGTTGCCATTTACTTCCCCAATGCATGAAAGTGAAAAGTGAAAGTGAAGTCGCTCAGTCGTGTGCGACTCTTAGCGACCCCATGGACTGGAGCCTACCAGGATCCTCCATCCATGGGATTTTCCAGGCAAAAGTACTGGGGTGGGGTGCCATTGCCTTTCCCCTTTAAATGCTCTCTCTGTATTATAAGATATTCCTTTCATTTTTCAAAATAAGATGCAAATATTTGCTTTTTGCATGAAATCTCCAATTTTAAACATGTTTTTAAAACATTTTAAACATAACTAAAAACAGTATATGGGTTAAATGATGTCCATCCATTTATCATATTTGGCCTATAGCATGAAAGAAACATTTCTTTTTGGGAGATTAAAATGAGCATGCTTTATCTCAGAATCTACTTTAATGGTATGAGCTAAAAATCAATATATAAACATATAGAATATTCACCATCCTACCCCTAATCATCCATCACCTGCTGATTCCTGTATTGCTTATCTTGGTGTTGTTGTAATTAGATTACCAACCTCTACTTGCTATTTCTTATAAGCAGTTAAAAACTCAGTTGTTCATCCCCTGATACCCCAGTTTCCTTGTTTATTTATTTATACTATCTCACTTGTCTCGAACTTTTACTCTCAGGTTATTTCCCTCTTTAAAACTTTATCCATTCTTCTGTTCAAGATCCATTTCTTTGGAGAGTGTTTTGCCTATGTTCTCCTCTAGGAGTTAGTAGTTTCTGGTGCACTGGGATGACCCAGAGGGATGATATGGGGAGGGAGGAGGGAGAAGGGTTCAGGATGGGGAACACATGTATACCTGTGGCAGATTCATTTTGATATATGGCAAAACCAATACAATATTGTAAAGTTAAATCAAATAAAATTTTAAAAATTTTAAAAAAAGATCCATTTTTTCTATATAAATTTCTCTCTGCAAGAAGAATTTCTCTCTTCCTCCATCCAAGCATCCACAGTGTCCCTTAGTATACATTGTCATCATTGTTTTGCTGTATACATTTGTTTGCATATGTGCACTGTGAACTTGGGTAACGTTCTTAAGGATATGGAATAAGGAATTTGTTATGTATATAGCTATATCCCTCACTGTGCTTAGCATAATACTTTATGTAAATTGGTACTTTTTACTATTATTAACTACTTAGCTTAATGTACAGCTTTAAAGGTAAATAAAGTGAAAAAGAATATAAAAGAAGGAAAAGGAAGAAAGGGGGAAATGAATGAGAAAGAAAAGAAAGGAGGGAAAAGAGAAAAGAAAGACGGAGATGAGAAAGGAGGGAGGGAAGAGAGAAAGAGGAAATAACTGAATAAAGCCAAAACTAGCAAAGATGTGATACTGAGGTTACTTGGTCTTGGTGAATAAATCCCATGCTTTAAAACATATTTAAACACTATGGATTATGGTTTTCCTGCTCAGGACCCAGATGACACTTCATAAATAACACACCAATGATGGCATGATTATTGTTGAGCTTCATGGCTTCATAAATACTGTTTATGGAACATCCACTGGGCATCAATGTGCTTTTAGTATATGTCAGGATGAAGTAACCCTGAAGGCCCTTCATACGAGAGTTGTTAGAATACATTTGGGAGTAGGCTGGACAGTGACGTCTTGATTGAAGCCAAAATGCCCACGAGGAGCCAAAAGAGTCTAATGTCCACCTAAGTCATTTGCTTGCAGTACTCTGGTATGACTGCTGTGATCCATGACAGATGTTAACCAGTGAAGTAACCACCCAGCAGTATATAGAAGCAATCCACAGCCACCCCTTCCATACTGTTGCCAGGTGATTTTGCCCCCAGAAAAATCTATCCACATATAAACACTTTTGTCTTAACTTCAGATCTGGAAAAAAAAGACAAAATTCCAGCTCAAAGGTTTTTCTTTACATATAAGAGGTGCTATCAAGGGGTAAGAGATTAACATTTAAATCAAATGGTACCAGTTATCTGTTTGTTTGACATTGCATTAGCTCAACAACATGTAGATGTAACTGACTGACTGTAGTTCCCTGATAGAGACCTGCACTGGGCCTGGGCATGCCTGCTTTGTAAGGAGAGGCTTTATCACTTCATAGATAATCACATTCCACTCTCAAGGCACCAGGAAGAAATTAGAAGAAATACCAATTTAGGGAATCTGTGAAAGTTCTTTTGGGGATTGATCATGCCCTGCTCTTCTTAATGTTTAAGTTTCTGTTGTCTAAAACCTTAACTATGAGAATTTATTATTCTTTGGTTAAGAATTTTACAACAGTCTTCAGTTCTTTAGCTGGAAGGAACTTCACTGATTAGGTTAGATTTTCATCTCTGATCCTCTATCATCTTCCTTCTTTGGCTTAAGCAATGGGGCTGAAAATTACATAAAATATCCTAGTAATTTTTTCTGTTATATCGAATGATCTGAAAATGGGTTGATCCACCTTCTCTTAAGTGTGAGTTGTAATTGATACTCAGTAGAAAATTGCTAAATTGAAAACATGACTGAATGATATTAACTTCACATAATCTGCTTTCTCAAATTATTTTAGTCTTAGCTGTAGTGACTTAGAAATTTTCAGGGTAAAAATGGTTCAGTATTTTCTCCCCACTTGTAGAGATGAAATTAACCAATTCTGTGCTAGTTTACAGAGCATCCCTTGCACTGGACTTACTCAACTATCACAAGGGGAAACTGAGAATTTCAAAGACAGATAATATATAAACACTTGACTGAAATATGAAAAGCTTACATGAAACACGTATTTTAAAAAGGAAGCCAGTGGCAGGCAGGACTGATGGGAAGTGGTCTAAAGGAAAAATTTGTTGTTATTGTTCAGTCACTCAGTCATGTCCAACTCTTTGTGGCCCCATGGACTGCAGCACACCAGGCATCCCTGTCCTTCACCATCTCCCAGAGCTTGTTCAAACTCACGTCCATTGAGTCAGTGATGCCATCCAACCATCTCATCCTCTGTCATCCCCTTCTCCTCCTGCCTTCAATCTTTCCCATCATCAGGGTCTTTTCTGAAGAAGTCAGCTCTTCTCATCAGGTGGCCAAAGTATAGAATAAAAGAAAAAGCAGATATTTATTCATCACTTAAAATATACCAGGCTTTATACTTTGCACTAAATATTATTGTGTTAACATTTTCAACATCAGTACACAATAACTATTGTCATATTCCTCTTAAAATGAGGAAATATCAGGTCCAGAGAGGTAAAACAACTTGCTGGAAGATCACACAGTAATTCGGTGTAAGGGCAGAAAACAACCCTGATGTCCTAAGTTCTAAATCTCAAACTGTTTTACTTTATCCCTCAGCTATCAATAATTATATATATTTTAAAGAAATATCTTTATCTCCACAGTTTTACTATGAAGAAAAGATAGTAAAACAAAATATTAATGTAGGTAAAATAAAGTTATTGACCTGGCAAGTCACCGTCATATGGCTCTTCATTACATCTAATAGCTCCTTCCAACACCAGGTTTTTGACTAATGTAGAACCAGACTTGGCCATTTATCTTGTCTCTTTCTTCTCCATCCCTTTCTGCCCCAGGATAGCTTTCCTCCACTTTAACTTTAAAATGTACTTGAACTTTATAAACAACACATTTTCAATCTAGTCTCTCAATAGAGAAACAATTTGACACAGATTTAAAAATAACAGAAGACAGTTTTATTTTGTTTTGGTTTTTGTTTATTACATAAAATAGAATGAGACTGGGCTTTAACGGACTATTGGGGCAAAAATTAGTTTGCTTGTTCACCAGCATGCCTTAATTCTCTTAAATCACTAACATATCAAGTCACTTTATGGGGTTTTTTACACTTATTTTTCACTTGAAACAGGAATAATTTCTATCCTTCTATCGTAGCCTTCTATGTTTCTTTGGTCTCAGACACAGAAATTGGCTTGAAAAGCACAGTTCTTGAAATAAAGCAGGCCTATCCATAATGTCCATTAATGTAGTGTCCTTAGCCAGACAGCATCATTCATAACCCTGAGAGTGAGGCTGACACAGTTCCATATCTGCAGCTTCAGCTCACCAATTTATGCAGCCAGAGACAATGATTTAGTCAGAAATCTCACAAGGAGCAGTGAACACACACACACAAAATAAAGAAATAGATGTAGATAGAAGTGCCTATAGAGTGAGACTCAGACCAGTTATGATATAAGCAATTTGAGAGATAAAAATCCAGGGAAACAATCAGGTCAGGTCATGATTTAGTGCTTCAAGGACAAGAGAGAAACAAAATATGTCATAAGATTTAGATAGGCAATTTTTACACGGTCTTTATTTCTTCACATCATTTGAACTCAACATGTACATTTACAGGAAATTCTTGCCCAACTAAGAGTGTGTACAAAATGAGTACTTGATAAAATTGTTTCAAATTAATAAAGGGGAGTGATATGTCACTGGGTGTTTACTAGCTAGTTAGCCTCTGAGAGACTTAACACAGAAAGGGAATGTTTCAGAAAGAAGCTTTAATTTATGTCTTAAGGAAAATATTTAATGAAAATTAATAGCCATAAATAATTATGCTCTCATTTGCTTTGTATCACAGTATGCTTAAATGTGGGGAAGGCAATGGCACCCCCACCCCAGTACTTTTGCCTGGATAATCCCATGGACGGAGGAGCCTGGTAGGCTCCAGTCCATGGGGTCGATAAGAGTCGGATACGACTGAGCGGCTTCACTTTGACTTTTCGCTTTCATGCATTGGAGAAGGAAATGGCAGCCCACTCCAGTGTTCTTGCCTGGAGAATCCCAGGGACAGGGGAGCCTGGTGAGCTTCCGTCTATGGGGTCACACAGAGTTGGACACGACTGAAACGACTTAGCAGCAGCAGCAGCAGCAGCATGCTTAAATGTAGCACAATATGATTGAAGGACAGTGAATGATTAAGAAGGATATAAAAGTGGGGTCCTTTGATCTTACTCTTCATCAGAAGAAACAGTTAAAACTGGACAGGACTGGTTCCAAACTGGGAAAATAGTCAAAGCTGTATATTATCTCCTTGCTCATTTAACTGGAGAAGGCAATGGCACCCCACTCCAATACTCTTGCCTGGAAAATCCCATGGACAGAGGAGCCTGGTAGGCTGCAGTCCATGGGATCGCTAAGAGTCGGATACGACTGAGCGACTTCACTTTCACTTTTCACTTTTATGCATTGGAGAAGGAAATGGCAACCCACTCCAGTGTTCTTGCCTGGAGAATCCCAGGGACGGGGGAGCCTGGTGGGCTGCAGTCTATGGGGTCACACAGAGTCGGACACGACTGAAGTGACTTAGCAGCAGCAGCAGCTCATTTAACTTATATGAAGAATACATCATTCACAATTAGTGATTAAGAAAGGTTTGTTAAGATATAAAAGAGATCAAGTATGTCATGTAGAGATCCAGTAGCCATGTTTGGAAGTGAGAGTTGGACTATAAAGAAAGCTGAGGGCTGAAGAATTGATGCTGTTGAACTGTGGTGTTGGAGAAGACTCTTGAGAGTCCCTTGGACTGCAAGGAGATCCAACCAGTCTATCCTAAAAGAGATCAGTCCTGAATATTCATTGGAAGGACTGATGTTGAAGCTGAAACTCTAATACTCTGGCTACCTGATGAGAAGAACTGACTCATTGGAAAAGACCATCATGTTGGGGAAAGATTGAAGGCAGGAGTAGAAGCGGATGACAGAGTATGAAATGGTTAGATGGCATCACCAACTGATGGACATGAGTTGAGCAAGCTCTGGGAGTTGATGATGGATAGGGAGGCCTGGCATTTTGCAGTCCATAGGGTTGCAAAGAGTCAGACACGACTGAGCAACTTGAAAGAGATCAAATTGCCAATATCTGTTGGATCATAGAAAAAGAAAGAGAATTCCAGTACTTCAGATCAGATCAGTCGCTCAGTCATGTCCGACTCTTTGCGACCCCATGAACTGCAGCACGCCAGGCCTCCCTATCCATCACCAGCTCTCGGAGGTCACTCAGACTCACATTCATCGAGTCAGTGATGCCATCCAGCCATCTCATCCTCTGTCGTCCCCTTCTCCTCCTGCCCTCAATCCCTCCCAGCATCAGAGTCTTCTCCAATGAGTCAACTCTTCGCATGAGGTGGCCAAAATACTGGAGTTTCAGCTTTAGCATCATTCCTTCCAAAGAAATCCCAGGGCTGATCTCCTTCAGAATGGACTGGTTGGATCTCCTTGCAGTCCAAGGGACTCTCAAGAGTCTTCTCCAACACCACAGTTCAAAAGCATCAATTCTTCAGCGCTCAGCCTTCTTCACAGTCCAGCTCTCACATCCATACATGACCACAGGAAAGACCATAGCCTTGACTAGGCAAACCTTTGTTGGCAAAGTGATGTCTCTGCTTTTGAATATGCTATCTAGGTTGGTCATAACTTTCCTTCCAAGGAGTAAGTGTCTTTTAATTTCATGGCAGGCAATACCAAAGAGTGCTCAAACTACCACACAATTGCACTCATCTCACACGCTAGTAAAGTAATGCTCAAAATTCTCCAAGCCAGGCTTCAGCAATATGTGAACCGTGAACTTCCTGATGTTCAAGCTGGTTTTAGAAAAGGCAGAGGAACCAGAGATCAAATTGCCAACATCCGCTGGATCATGGAAAAAGCAAGAGAGTTCCAGCAAAACATCAATTTCTGCTTTCTTGACTATGCCAAAGCCTTTGACTGTGTAGATCACAATAAACTGTGGAAAATTCTGAAAGAGATGGGAATACCAGACCACCTGATCTGCCTCTTGAGAAATCTGTATGCAGGTCAGGAAGCAACAGTTAGAACTGGACATGGAACAACAGACTGGTTCCAAATAGGAAAAGGAGTACGTCAAGGCTGTATATTGTCACCATGTTTATTTAACTTATATGCAGAGTACATCATGAGAAATGCTGTACTGGAATAAACACAAGCTGGAATCAAGATTACAGGGAGAAATATCAATAACCTCAGATATGCAGATGACACCACCAGTATGGCAGAAATTGAAGAACAACTAAGGAGCCTCTTGATAGAAGTGAAAGAGGAGAGTGAAAATGCTGGCTTAAAACTCAACATTCAAAAAACTAAGATCATGGCATCAGAGTTGGACTATAAAGAAAGCTGAGTGTTGACAAACTGATGCTTTTGAACTGTGGTGTTGGAGAAGACACTTGAGAATCCTCTGGACTGCAAGGAGATCCAACCAGTCCATCCTAAAGGAAATCAGTCCTAAATATTCATTGGCGGGACTGATGCTGAAGCTGAAACTCCCAATACTTTGGCCACCTGATGCAATGAAGTGACTCATTGGAAAAGACCCTGATGCTGGGAAAGATTGAAGGCAGGAGGAGAAGGGGAGATGGTTGGATGTCATCAAGGACTCAATGAACACGAGTTTGAGTAAGCTCTGGGAGTTGGTGATAGACAGGGAGGCCTGGAGTGCTGCAGTCCATTGGGTCACAAAGAGTCAAAAATGGCTGAGCAACTGAACTGAACTGAGCTGGTTTTTATTTACTTCCCCACTGCAGATACCTTTTAAAAACTGTCAGCATAAATAAATAAATTAAAGCATAGTGTGAGAGTTGAGCTGTGAGTTAATTTTTATGGGGTCAAAATGAGGACTGTCAAATAGCTCTCAGGAAATGCTCCAAAGAGGTAGGGAGAAGTCACTATATATGTGATTTTAGTGAAGAGGCATAATTACAATCCAGCACACATTTTGGCAGATGGTTGCTGCCAGTCACATGAGCAGATGTCTCTGTTAGCAATTTTAGTCCTTTTCTAGATATGAGAAGATAAATGAATTTGAGCTTGCAAAGTCTTCTAAAATATCTAACTGAAGTCTTGTTCTGCCAATTTTTCTCAGACCACAGAAAGCCTCTTCCCTGACCTCAGTCCTGAAATCCTTTCAGGGTCTGTTGAAGATTAGCAACTGCAATGGTGACTTCATCCCTGTAGAGGCAGCTCGTGAGAAATCATTTTTTATCCACAAAACAATATGCCAGATATTAGAGTTAAAGTGATTAATATTATGTTGTATGATATATGTGTGTATCTACACTGTCACAGGTCACCAAAAGAGGGCTATATAGTGTTTCTAAAACTTAATTTCATATAAAAATATATCAGTGTATTTTTCTTTATCTCTCTATTAATTTTTTAAATTATAAATCAACATAACTTTTTCAAATTATTATTATTAACAGTTATACAAAGCTCAATTCAACAATATAAAGAACTCCTTAGGTATGAATAAATTAAAAAAAAAAACAGAATAATCTAATACATATATCCTAATTTTGAATACTTTTAAAGACTAGTATTATTCAAGTTTCTGTTGGTTTCATGCCTAAAATGTTTTTATTTCACTCTGATATTTAATGTTGTGTTTTTTTTAAATCAAAAAAATGGAATTTTTGTACTTCATATATCATAAACTTACACAACATTATGTCAATTATATCTCAATAAGCCTGGTAAAAAGAAAACCAAATCACAAAATAGAAGCATTCATTCACCAACCAAATAGATAGTACCCGGAGTTACTGCCTGTGAATTTGAATGCATAAAATGGAACTTTGAATGATTATGGGATCATTCAGGGGGTGATTTGGTATGTAGGCCACTAATTAGAATTATAATTACACTCATATCTTCAACTTTACAACTTTAAGGTCTTTGGAATTTAGGTCTTTGTAGTTGGTCACTTTTTTCACTACCTGTCAGGAAGAGAGAGAGAATTTATGTATAACAAGTTCATTACATTCCCTTGCAAGGAAAAGTCATTTAGCTTTTCTCTCTATATGCCAAAGGCTCTTTAAATAAGACTATGTTACATCTCCTATCCCATTATTTTATAACTAGCTTCTCTATATCTCCAAATGGACTCTGAATTCTGGAAGGACACTCTAAGTTGCATTTGTCTTTGGTTATTCTGGACCTAAAAATGTACCTGGCATATTTAGGTCTCTCAATCTTTGTTAAATTAAGGAATATATAGTTTAAAGTACTTCAGTTTACATTTATGAATAAGATATTTCATAAGTTCTTATAACTGATTATCCTTCACTCTAGTGTGACAGACAAGTTATTGATTGAATAACTGCTTTCTGAGGGTGTGTTTGTTTTTTTTTTTTTTTTGTCTAAGCTACATGTTTGGATTTCATACACTCACCCAGAGAAGGCTTTATTTTCATCCCATCTCATAGGAGATGAGATGCTCAGAACATATCATCAATGTTTCTAATAAAAAGAAACAAAAGGAAATTACACAATTGGGTATATCTCAAAATATTTAAACACTTGAAGAGTATAAAGGACAAATAAGTATGGTTAGGTGTGATATTTTATTTTAGATGAAGAGAGGTTTTTGTTCCCTCACACCAACCAATTTTCCAATTCTTCAAATCACTGGGCTGTCATACAATTCAACTTAATTCTGACATTAACTACACAGATTTCCCATTGGATCCCACTGATTAAAGAGTCCAGTCCCATAAAACTGTCCTCTCTTCAGATACCAGTTGCAAGCATCAAGTCCTAAGTTTACCCACACTTCTCTTCTACTTGGCTACAAAACCAGAGATACCACCCCCGTTCAATAATTTGCTAAAATGACTCATAGAGCTTAGGAAAACGCTATACTTAAATATTACCATTTATCATAGCTGATAAAAATGAACATCCTGGTAAGAGGTATATAAGAGGAAGACCAGAGGGTCCTGAGCTCAGAAACATCTCTCCCATGCATTTGGTATGTGTCACCTTCAGAAACGTGGATGTGTTTGCCAAATTGTAAGCATGTTAAATCTTGTCATTTGAGAGTCTTTAAAACAGTGTCAGAGTTTATTTTTTGGGCTCCAAAGTCACCACAGATGGTGACTGCAGCCATGAAATTAAAAGACACTTACTCCTTGGAAGGAAAGTTATGACCAACCTAGGTAGTATATTGAAAAGCAGAGATATTACTTTACCAACAAAGATCCGTCTAGTCAAGGCTATGGTTTCTCCAGTGGTCATGTATGGATGTGAGAGTTGGACTGTGAAGAAAGCTGAGCTCTGAAGAATTGATGCTTTTGAACTGTGATGTTGGAGAAGACTCTTGAGAGTCCCTTGGACTGCAAGGAAATCCAACCAGTCCATTCTGAAGGAGATCAGCCCTGGGATTTCTTTGGAAGGAATGATGCTAAAGCTGAAACTCCAGTACATTGGCCACCTCATGCAAAGAGTTGACTCATTGGAAAAGACTCTGATGCTGGAAGAGATTGAGGGCAGGAGGAGAAGGGGACGACAGAGGATGAGATGGCTGGATGGCATCACTGACTCGATGGACGTGAGTCTGGGTGAACTCCGGGAGTTGGTGATGGACAGGGAGGCCTGGTGTGCTGCAGTTCATGGGGTTGCAAGGAGTCGGACACAACTGAGTGACTGAACTGAATTGAACTGAATGCAGGTTTCATTACATAGGCACGATTGTGATCACTGGTGATTAACTCAGTCTCTAGTTTCTTTCCCCTCTCAGAGGCTATGGTCTCTGGCTGAAATTTCAAGCCTCAGACTAAGTGTTTTTCTTCCTGGTGGCCAGCCCTCATTCTGAAGCTTTCTTAAGAATCCGCCAAAAGTTACTTCATTAGAACAAAACACACTTTGATCATCTTATCCCTGAGGAAATTCCAAGGGTTTCAGGAGCTCTAAAGGTGCCAGGAGCCAAGGATAAAGACCAGCTATTAATTTTTTTTTTTTTTTCTTTTTATGCCACAGATGACTTACTACCGTGGAAAAATAATTTCATGGAAGAAAAAGTGAGTGGTTGGAATGTATAAGGATTCAAGCTCCAGTCACATTCCTTACCAGCTATACTTACATTGTGTAGTGCTTGGTATCCTCATTTATTAAAAAAAAAAAGGAATAGGCCAAGATAAATGACTTATTGTATATAAAACATAGAGCACAGAGCTGGTATATGGCAAAGCCAACATTCAATCAGAGAGAGTTATTATTTGAATCAGGGGTCTGCAAACTTCTTTGAAGGAAAAACTATTTTATGCTTTACAGATCATTGAATTTCTGTTGCAGCAACTCAGCTCTGCTATTGCAAAGTGAAAGCAGCCACAGACAAATGAGCAAGTGAGCATGCCTGTATTACAAAAAATAAATAAAACCACCAAAAAAACAACTTTATTTACAAAAGCAAGGTGCAGTCCATATTGTTCCTACAGGCCATATATTGTTCAGATCCCTGATTTGTATGATGCAAAGTCAGAATTAAGGTTGTATATTAATTCTAAATTTAATCATTGACCACATAGAATGCAGTTTGTTAAAAGAATTGTGTATTATGTCCTCAAACTCTGGTGACTTGATATTCAGGGTTGAATTGTGTCCCTCTAATAAAAAGATATGTTTAAATCCTAAACCCTCAGTTCCTCAGTATGTGACCTTTATTGCAAATAGAGTCTTATTAGTGATAATCAAGTTAAATAAGGTCATTAGAGTGAGCCCTAATCTATTATAATACAGCCAGTGTTCTTATGAAAAGGGGAAATTTGAACACAGACACACACAAAAGGAAGGTGATATAAAGAGAGGAAGGGAGAAACTAAGTGATGCTCAAAGCTACTGGAAGCTAAGGTAACACAACGTTTCAGGAGGGAAAGAAAAGCAAACCATTCTTCCAGGCCAATTAAATTCTGCTTAACAGATATCTGGAAACTAGGTTGTATCTCCTGATCAGTTTTCTTTTCTAGTTACAAGAGCCTGAGGGCGAAGAGTTACACACAGTCTTTGTCTCCTCACCTTAGCTCATGCAGTGACAGAGCAGCTGGGATTTGAGCGTAACTTTGAACACCTGTCAGTGAGGTGCGAGCCTCTGACAGAAGGCTGGTGAGGAGTAGCAGCAGAACCTAATAAATTTACAGGCCTCATGCCCGGGACCAGCTCTGCTACCTACTTTATTTTGTAAGGAGAAAATATATTTAAATTCATAGCATTGTTTCATTTGTTCAAATAAGCAAAAGCCTCCTCCTGAAGGAACCATATCTCTTTCCTAATGACAGTTTGATATTTATTAATATATCATTGTGATTAGTTTCATAGTCTTACTCTGATTTCACTCTCTTGCTGGGATATAAAAATTTCATATTCTTACAAGAACTGCTACTTTGACTGGACAGAATGACAAATACTGATTCCACATTTCCCTATGTTTTAATCTTAATAGCATTGAAATTTTGTATTTTCAAGAAGATGCTTCTTAAAATCCATCACTACTTGATGGTCTCTGCTGATTTGGAATGATCAAGTCAGTATGCAGCTTGTTCACATTTAAATTACAATTGGAAATGTAATGTGGCTACCAGCATCACATATGCTTTGAAATTGGGAATGAATGGATGGTAGAGGAGTGTTACAAGTGCTGCATATACACAGTATTGTGGAATGAAACTATGCTTAAGAGGCAGAGTCAGCCCAGACTGTCAAACAGTCTGGGATAGAACAAGAATCCTTCTGGCAGACTCTCAAATTACAGCCTATGGTATGTTTGAGACACATTTATGCTCAACTAAGACACAAAGATCCGTCTAGTCAAGGCTATGGTTTTTCCTGTGGTCATGTATGGATGTGAGAGTTGGACTGTGAAGAAGGCTGAGCACCGAAGAATTGATGCTTTTGAACTGTGGTGTTGGAGAAGACTCTTGAGAGTCCTTTGTACTGCAAGGAGATCCAACCAGTCCATTCTGAAGGAGATCAGCCCTGGAATTTCTTTCGAAGGACTGATGCTAAAGCTGAAACTCCAGTACATTGGCCACCTCATGCAAAGAGTTGACTCATTGGAAAAGACTCTGATGGTGGGAGGGATTGAGGGCAGGAGGAGAAGGGGGACAACAGAGGATGAGATGGCTGGATGGCATCCCTGACTTGATGGACGTGAGTCTGGGTGAACTCCGGGAGTTGATGATGGAGAGGGAGGCCTGGCGTGCTGCAATTCATGGAGCTGCAAAGAGTTAGACATGACTGAGTGACTGAACTGAACTGAAGAAAAAATAAATTAAAAAAAAACAAAACAGATTTTATCAAAATAAATTTCCTGATTTCCTACTTTAGCAAACAGTTCTACATCAGGCATTGAAGAGGTAAAGTCAACTTTGAAAACATGAAAAGGGAAGACATAATGCTCTAGAGTATGTCATGTTTATGTTCCATATTAATATAATTTTGAGGAAATAATTGAAAAATGGAGTGTAACAGATAAACCAAACTGTTTCGTATCACTTTGGCATTTTTAATGCACTTACTTGAAAATGCAAAGCACCTTTGCCTGCATGCTTAGTCTTTTCAAGCTTCAGTTGTGTACAACTCTTTGTGACCATATGGACTGCAGCCTGCCAGGCTCCTCTGTCTATGGGATTTTTCTGGCAAGAATACTGGAGTGGGTTGCCATGCCCTTCTACAGCGGATGACTCAGGGATCGAATCCACATCTCCTGCATTGCATGCTGTCTCAGCAACTCCAGTGTCTCAACAACCTGCAGTGGTTCCCAAAGACTGGTCTATGGACCAGTTCAGACACTCAGATTCTTCCAAATGTTTGATGAAATGGTAAATGGCCCATGATATAAATGAGGATAAAGTCATTTGCATTCTTCAAGGAAGTAAATGTTTTCAGAGAGCTAAAGCTTAAAATAAATTTTCTATTCTGAGATTAAAACCTTTCTAATTTTTTTTTTTTTATGGCAGATGATGTAATTTTTAGTGATATAATGATGGTAACATTTAGCATTGAGCTGTGAATGGGACCATCACATAAATTCTGGAAGTACTTAAGCAAAGAGATCAAATGTGGCACCATCGTAGGAAGCATTATCAGGTGTGGCCACATAGTGCTCATTCCCCATTTTCCTAAGAATGGCCTGATCTCTTTTTAATAAATATGTGGTCTTTGTGTATTTGCCTCTTTTGGCAGGATGGTAAATCCAGACACCTGGTTCCTGTTCTTGAGTTTTGGGCTCAAGATCTCTTGTCTTCCCATCCAAGAAAAGCTGTGGGGCAGATGTAAAACAATTGGAAACTTCCTTTTTTTTTTTCCTTTTGTTTAGAATGACCCTGACCAGATACTAACTGCTGTGTTTTCTACTTCTTGGCTTCTTAGAAGAACTCCTACCCACTCCTGAGTCCAGTTATCCTTGTAATATATAACATCTTATTTAATTTATCAAGACGTCTTATTTTTAATTGCTAGCTAGCATAACAGAAATTAGCTGATATATTTACTAAACATCTCTGAAACCTTGAGAAAATTACATTCTTTCTGCAGATGATAATAGTACCTGCCTTAGAGGGTTGCTGAAAAAATTAAACAGGCTGCGATAGGTTAAGTACTTAGCACATGTTAGCTATTTTATTATCACTATTGTTGGTGCTATCATAAATCATTACAAAAATGTGGGTGCCTGCCCTGTGGCTCTCAGACTGTCTCATAAAGCCAACAGAATGAAAGGATAAAAACTTAGGGGCTTATTCTAACATATCCAACAACCACTTTTTAAATCAATTTCCAAGCATAAAACCTGACCTTGGTTTAGAAATAAATGGAATTAATTTGCAGTACCTTCTTCTAAGCTTTGCTATGTAATACTCTCATTCACCAATTATCTTTAGTGGTTTTGCTTATTTCAAAATCCCCATAGTATTCATTCAAATAAAATTTTCCAGGACATCAGAATTTTTCAGTTGTAGTGGACTTCCTCGACAGTGAATTATCAGTCACAAATTGCTTTCTTAAACTGCATAGAAATTTGAAAAAGAATATTTTCTTTGTTCTCCTCAGTTTAGCAACTATATCAAACAGGAACCAGAGAAAACAAAGTATGTGATGAGATGCTGAATATATGATAGAATTGACTGATTAATCAATCAATCAATCAATCAATATTTTCTGATAATCCTTGGTCCCAAAGTAGTAAATAACCAAGTGAAAGCAAAAAATGTGAATTCAATCCAAAAAAGCAACAAAATATTATTTCACCTACTTTATAAAATGTTGCCCTTTTATCTCATGCCCTCTTTCATGTGCTGTTTGATTTTAGTGGAAAAATTTGAATATGCAGATGGATTTTTTTTCCCACAGAAGTAATTAAAGTGTTCAAGAGAGTGAGCCAAGCTGCCAAGTACATACTGATTAAAGCCTTCTGCTTTCAGTTTTAGATACAACCTTAAATCTCCTTTCCTCCCTATGGTGCAAACCACACATCATTAGGAATGTTCCTTACAAGAATCAGAGAAGGCATTTATTATGCAGGGCTTTTTACTACTCATAGCTTACTAATCCAGGCCTGCCTGGAACATTTATGCCTCATCCAGAAGGAGGGAAATCTCCTGGATCCTCACAATGATTGGTTAATATACAAAGTGAGACTACAGAAGATAGACAGTGGTATTTGTGCCCAGGCACCAGGCTTATGGATTTGGAGAGACAGGGATTGGCATTGCTATTTTGCCTTGCAAAATGTGCCCAGATTTTTCCTAACAAGAGATCTTTTCGTTACAGATGGAGATCAACAGCTTATATTCACAAATGTTTCATTGTTATGGCTCAGAAGCAATCCATGTTTGCTGCATGTTTCCTTGAAAACTGACACGTTTGGGCAAGGAAGGGATGGAACATGGCCATATCAAAAAGAAAAAAAGAGAAAGAAAGAAAAAAGGAAAGAAAATCTCTATTAATTATTGTCTCGTCATGTTATCATGACTGATTTTGGCTTCATGTCCATATAGATTTCAATTAGGAACACAGCGGAAAATGCTGCTGCTAAGTCGCTTCAGTCTTGTCGGACTCTGTGCGACTCCATAGATGGCAGTCCACCAGGCTCCGCTGTCCCTGGGATTCTCCAGGCAAGAACACTGGAGTGGGTTGCCATTTCCTTCTCCACAGCAGAAAATAGGCCTGGCTATTTTCCCAGCTATCAATATCAGGTCTAAGCAGACACAGGAAATGAATCACTTTGGAGTTATCAGTATCAGCTTAAGTTGGAACATTTATGAATAGCTTTCATTTTTCTGAATTTAAGCAGTGCTATTTTTGTAATACACCAAAAAATATGCTTGTCCCTACATTATCAATATTGTTTATTTTAGGTGCTTCCAATAAAGCAAATAAGTAATGCCTAGGTTCTCTTATCATCGTAAAAGTATTAACAGTGGCCAGTGAAATAGAAACAAGGTAAAATAGATTAAATGTAGAAATTCACTTAGTATAGTTGTTGACACATAGCTTCATATATATGTTGGTTAAAATAATGATAACACATATTATTATAATATTCAACTTTTGTCCTGTTAAACTTAAATGTGAGTGATCACCTCTTATAGTTCCAATTACTTCCTCTATGGTAATAAATCCCGAACATACATCTTTAATCCAAAGCTCTCAACTTAGTTCTGGACATAAGCAACTGATCAACTGAATCAAAAATTTTTTTCAGGCAGATCCAACCCATTATACCCAAAAGTAAGATCATCATCTTCATATTCCTCCTCTAATAACTTTTGTTTTGGATTATCAGAGTTGGAAACGTGAGAGTCCTCTCAGATTCTTCTTTCTCCTCATTGCTATGCTATGCTATGCTATGCTAAGTCACTTCAGTCATGTCCGACTCTGTGTGACCCCAAAGACGGCAGCCTACCAGGCTCCCCCGCCCCAGGGATTCTCCAGGCAAGAACACTGGAGTGGGTTGCCACTTCCTTCTCCAATGTATGAAAGTGAAAAGTGAAAGTGAAGTCGCTTGGTCGTGTCCGACTCTTAGCGACCCCATGGACTGCAGCCTACCAGGCTCCTCCGTCTGTGGGATTTTCCAGGCAAAAGTACTGGAGTGGGGTGCCATTGCCTTCTCCGCTCCTCATTGCTAATGGTTCACAAAGTCACTTAATTTCAGCTCCGGCATCTCTCCAATTCATCACTTCTTATATTCCTTATACTTCTCATTTCCTCTCCTTGATTGTTGTAGTTGGTCAGTTGCTAAGGCATGTCTGACGCTTTGCAACCCATGGATGTGTCAGAACGCCAGGCTGTGCAGACGACTGTCCTCCACTCTCTCCCAAAGTTTGCTCAAATTCATGTCCATTGAGTCAGTGATGCTATCTAACTATCTCATCCTCTGCCACTCCCTTCCCTTTTGCCTTCAGTTTTTCCCAGCATCAGGGTCTTTCCCAATGCATCAGCTCTTTGCATCAAGTGGCCAAATTATTGAATCTTCAGCTTCAGCATCAGTCCTTCCAATGAATATTCAGGATTGATTTCCTTTAGGATTCACTGGTTGGATCTCCTTGCAGTCCAAAGGACTCTCAAGAGTCTTCTCCAACACCTTAATTTGAAAATGTCAGTTCTTCATTCAGCCCTCAGCCTTCTTTACATCTCTCACATCTATACATGACTACTGGAAAAACCGTAGCTTTAACTATACAGATTTTTGTTGGCAAAGTGATAGCTCTGCTTTTTAATATGCTGTTTAGGTTTGTCATTGCTTACTTCCAAGGAGCAAGTGTCTTTTAATTTCATGGCTGTAGTCACCGACTGCAGTGATTTTCAAGTCCAAGAAAACAAAACATGTCACTGCTTCCACTTTCTCCTCTTCTATTTGCCATGAAGTAATGGGACCAGATGCCATGATCTTAGTGTTTTGAATGTTGTTTCAAGCCACCTTTTTCACTCTCCTCTTTCACCTTCATCAATAAGCTCTTTTGTTTGTTGATGATATGCACATTTTTTTCACATGAATTTTTGCAGATCGTTGGCACTTTTCCATTTGTTATCCCTAAAACTATAACATATCATAATATAATATATATTAATATGTGTAATATATGTTTGAAGTAGGGTCATCTACATAATTTGTGAGGACCTGCACAAAATTAAATTGAGAGAACCCTTGTTCAAAACCTGGCAAAAAGTGCTGTGTAAGGAACTTAAATACATAAAATTTTCCTTTTTCCACAGTGTCTCTCCGTTTTTTTTTCTTTTTTCCCTCTTTCATGGTGATTTTCATTTGCTATTTAATGTCGCACTACCTCCACCAAGGGGATATTAGCAGGATAAGTGAGGAAATGCAGAGGCATCCCGGGCCAGCTCCATGGTTCTGTGTGCAGCACTTCTGTGACCCAGCAGCATCTGGGTTCTCATCCTACCTTCACCACTGGCCGGCCCTATGTGCCACGCCTTAGCAGGGAGGGGACGGCAACAGCTCCTTCTCTTTGGCATGGCACCCAGCATGTGGCAGACCTGTGCTCCACAAGGGACCAAATCCCCATGTTCAGATACTATTGGCACCTAGGTCAAAGATGGATGACAGTCTCTTCCCTGCCTAGTCACCACCAGAATGAGCAATAACTTAATAGTAACATATTTTTAGAGGATTCCAAGTTTTACCTTTAAATAAAATGTAAGCCAACAATTAACTATATAAACTTTGGAATCACAGAGCTTTGACTCTATCATTCACCAGTTTTGTGATCTTGGATAAATTTCTTAAACTCTCTGAGCCTCTAGTTTTCACAGGTGAGTCTGCAAAATGAGATAACAATACAATTTTATAGGACTGTTCATAAGGGCTAAATGGTACTACCATTAAGTTGCTTAGCTAATACAACTTCTAACTGATATAAAACAATGTATCTTATCCTATTTATTGTTTTCTTTTATGATTCTAAGTTATCTTGCTCATGTACCATTGATATATTTTCCTGTTGTGATTTTGCAAGTCTTTATTTACTCTTGTATCATTTTATTTGTAGTGTGTCTTAAGAAAATAACATAGCTAAATTTCTTTAAAACCATGGAGGACTTTTATGGGGAAATTTAATCTAAATAAATTTATTTTTTACTATTTATTTAAAACCATCCATTTTTACTATTACTTTTCTTTTTCCTATTTAGGAGTCTTTCTGGATTAAAAAAAAAAAACAACAACAACAACTTTTGATTGATTCCTTTTTACTACAGTATTCTTGCCTGGAAAATCTCATGAACAGAGGGACCTGGTGGGCTGCAGTCCATGGGGTCGCTAGGAGTTGGACACGACTGAGCGACTTCACTTTATTTTTTCACTTTCATGCATTGGAGAAGGAAATGGCAACCCACTCCAGTGTTCTTGCCTGGAGAATCCCAGGGACAGGGGAGCCTGGTAGGCTGCCGTCTATGGGGTCACACAGAGTGGGACATGACTGAAGCGACTTAGCAGTAGCAGCAGTTTTGAAATTATACATTCTTGAAAATTATTCTATTGGTTTCCTTTAAATTTTTAATAAATATCTCTTGACAGATGTGTTTTTCTATCTCTTGTCAACCCTGAAAAAATAATAAAACCCTTAGAAATTTTTTTCACTTACTATCTCCATCTTTTCCTTCCATCATTCTTCAACTGAATTTCACTGTTGTATATACATCATTTCATTTTCTCTTTGGAATTACTTTTTGTTCTTTTCGAATGCATTCTTCATTTTCCCCCAAATAAATTTCATGAGCCATTAAATGAAAAATTCATTCATTGCCTCTGCTTAATTGAATATTACTATGTCTAGATATCAGTATCACTTCTCTTCCTCTAGTGCAGACACTGCTCTGTTGTTTTCCTTTATTCTGTTTCAAGTAAGAAATCTAAGATGGTCTGAATCTCATTGCATTTCAAGGAAACAATTTTTGTTGTAGGTTTATATCTTTAATTTTTAGAAACTTTATAGATGTTATTTGCATCATACTTGAAAATCAAAACTTTCACCAAAATAAGGTTAAATGTGTCTGTTTTTCTTTTGCTCAGCTTCTGTCAGACCATTTTAATCTGAAGACTTAAGTACTTAAGTTTATATGTACCAAGAGACCAGAACATCAAGAATCAGTAGAGGGAGTCGAGAGTCTTCTCTAAAGATGGTATCATATGTTTAGTCAGTTGTAATTAAGATCTACAGCCTTGCCTCCACTTTTTAGTTTTCAGTTCAGTCACTCAGTCATGTCTGACTCTTTGCAAAACTTTGACTGCAGCATGCCAGGCTTCCTTGTTCATCACCAACTCCTGGAGCTTGCTCAAACTCATGTCCATTGAATCAGTGATGCCATCTAACCATCTCATCCTCTGTCATCCCCTTCTCCTGCTTTCAATCTTTCCCAGAATCAGGGTCTTTTCCAATGAGTTAGATCTTCTCATTAGTTGGCCAAAAGATTGGAATGTCAGCTTCAGCATCAGTCCTTCCAATGAATATTTAGGACTGATTTCCTTTAGGATGGATGGGTTGGAACTCCTTGCTGTCCAAAGAACTCTCAAGAGTCTTCTCCAACACCACAGTTCAAAAGCATCATTTCTTCAGTGCTTAGCTTTCTTTATGACCCAACTCTCACATCCATACATCACGACTGGAAAAACCATAGCTTTGTCTGTAAGGATCTTTGTCGAAAAAGTGATGTCTCTGTTTTTTTAATATGCTGTCTAGTTTTGACATAGCTTTTCTTCCAAGAAGCAAGCATCTTTTAATTTGATGGCTGCAATCACAGTCTGCCATTGTTTTGGAGCCCAAGAAAATAAAGTCTGTCACTGTTTTCATTGTTTCCCCATCTATCTGTCATGAAGTGATGGGACTGTCACATCCATATATGGCTACTGGAAAAACCATAGCTTTGACGGTAAGCACCCTTTTTGGCAAAGTAATGTCTCTCTTTTTTAATATGCTTTCTAGGTTGGTCATGACTTGCCTTCCAAGGAGCAAGCATCTTTTAATTTCATGGCTGCAGAAACCATCTGCAGTGACTTTGAAGTAAAATAATAATAATAATAATAAATTCCATCATTCTTTCCATTGTTTCCCCATCTATCTGCCATGATGTGATGGTACCAAAATCCCTGATCTTAGTTTTCTAAATGTTGAGTTTTTAAGCCAACTTTTTCACTATCCTGTTTTACTTTCATCAAGAGGCTCTTTGGTTCTTCTTTGCTTTCTGCCATAAGGTTGGTGTCATCTGCATATCTGAGGTTATTGATATTTCTCCAGGCAGTCTTCATTCCAGCTTGTGCATCATCCAGCCCAGCGTTTCTCATGATGTAGTCTGCATACAAGTTAAATAAGCAGGGTGACAATATACAGCCTTGACATACTCCTTTCCTGATTTGGAACCAGTCTTTTGTTCCATATCCAATTCTAACTGTTGCTTCTTGACTTACATACAGATTTCTCAGGAAGAAGGTCAGGTGGTTTGGCATTCCCATTTCTTGAAAAATTTTCCACAGTTTGTTGTGATCCCCACAATCAAAGGCTTTGGCACAGTCAGTAAAGCAGAAGTAGATGATTTTCTGTAATTCTCTTGCTTGTTTCATGGTCCAGTGGATGTTGGCAACTTGATCTCTGGTTCCTCTGCCTTTTCTAAAACCAGCTTGAACATCTGGAAGTCCACGGTTCATGTACTGTTGAAGCCTAGCTTGGAGAATTTTGAGCATTACTTTGCTAGCATGTGAGATCAGTGCAACTATGCGGTAGTTTGAACATTCTTTGACATTGCCTTTCTTTGGAATTGAAATGAAAACTGACCTGTACCAGTCCCGTGGCCATTTCTGAGTTTTCCAAATTTGCTGGCATACACATTGAATGCAGTACTTTAACAGCATCATCTTTTAGGATTTGAAACAGCTCAACTGGAATTCCATCACCTCTACTAGCTTTGTTCATAGTGATGCTTCCTAAGTTCCACTTGACTTTGCATTCTAGGTGTTTGGCTCTAGATGAGTGATCACACCATTATCTGGGTCATGAAGATCTCTTTTGTACAGTTCTTCTGTGTATTATTGCCACATTCTTAATATCTTCTATTTCAGTTAGATCCATAGCATTTCTGTCCATAATTGTGCCCATCTTTGCATGAAATATTCCTTTAGTATCTCTATTTTTCATGAAGAGATCTCTATCCTTTCCCATTCTATTGTTTTCCTCTATTTCTTTGCATTGATTACTGAGGAAGGCTTTCTTGCCTCTCCTTGCTATTCTTTGGAACTCTGCATTCAAATATATATGTCTTTCCTTTTCTCCTGTGCCTAAAACCAGTTCATAGATCCCTTAATCAGTTGATATCTTAATAACCACACATTTCCAATGAAGGAGAAAGGTGAAATGTGTCATCTTGGTTTACAGATGAAAAAAAAGCAAAGAAAACAAAAAATATACAGAAAGATAACCAACTGGTACAAAGTTATGAAGAAAAGAATGACAGAGTTAGAATTTTCCTCAAGCTCCCCTGGCTTAAACTCTCCTGTGCAGCAGTTTAATCATTTAATCATTCAATCAAAGTGGTTCAGGAAAGAGAGAGACAATACATATAACCCTATACTGATTATATATATATATATATATAAACAGATGTCTAACAATAAATTTAGTAGTGCTATTTTTTGTTTGTTTGTTTGTTTTAATAGCACACATGCTTTTGGGTTTGGTTTTGTGTGTTTACTTTGGTTTTATTTTAAATATCACAGTAGATTTTAAAATTTACCCTCAAAAGGAAGCTTTTTCAAACAATCAATTTCCAGATCTACATCTCATCAAAATTAAAACAACGTAGTTTTGAGACTTCCCTGCTGGTGTGCAGTGGATAGGACTCTGTGCTCCCAATGCAGGGAACACAGGTTTCATTACTGGTCAGGAAGCTAAGATCTCACATGCTGCATGGTGTGACCAATACATTCACACACACTTGTGTCAGTGAGCCCCTCCACACACACAGTGGAAACAATGGCAGACTTTATTTTCTTGTGCTCCAAAATTCCTGCAGATTGTGACTGTAGCCATCAAATTAAAAGACATCTGCTTCTTGGATGAAAAGCTATGACCAATCTAGACTATATTAAAAAACAGAGACATTACTTTGCTGACAAAGGTCTGTATAGTCAAGGCTATGGTATTTCCAGTAGACATGTATGGATGAGAGAGTTGGACCATAAAGAAAGCTGAGCACCTAGAATTGCTGCTTTTGAACTGTGGTGTTTGAAAAGATTCTTGAGAGTCCCTTGAACTGCAAGGAGATTCAGCCAGTCCATCCTAAAGGAAATTAGTCTTAAACAGTCATTGGAAGGACTGATGTTGAAGCTGAAGCTTCAATATTTTGGCCACCTGATGCGAAGAACTGACTAATTGGAACAAACTCTGATGCTGGGAAAGACTGAAGGCAGGAGGAGAAGGGATAGATCAGATCAGATCAGTCGCTCAGTCGTGTCAGACTCTTTGCGACCCCATGAACCGCAGCACGCCAGGGCTCCCTGTCCATCACCAGCTCCCGGAGGTCACTCAGACTCGCATCCATCGAGTCAGTGATGCCATCCAGCCATCTCATCCTCTGTTGTCCCCTTCTCCTCCTGCCCTCAACCCCTCTCAGCATCAGAGTCTTCTCCAATGAGTCAACTCTTCGCATGAGGTGGCCAAAATACTGGAGTTTCAGCTTTAGCATCATTCCTTCCAAAGAAATTCCAGGATTGATCTCCTTCAGAATGGACTGGTTGGATCTTCTTGCAGTCCAAGGGACTCTCAAGAGTCTTCTCCAACACTACAATTCAAAAGCATCAATTCTTCGGGGCTCAGCCTTCTTCACAGTCCAGCTCTCACATCCATACATGACCACAGGAAAGACCATAGCCTTGACTAGGCGAACCTTTGTTGGTAAAGTAATGTCTCTGCTTTTGAATATGCTATCTAGGTTGGTCATAACTTTCCTTCCAAGGAGTAAGCGTCTTTTAATTTCATGGCTGCAGTCACCATCTGCAGTGATTTTGGAGCCCAGAAAAACAAAGTCTGACACTGTTTCCACTGTTTCCCCATCTATTTCCCATGCAGTGATGGGACCAGATGCCATGATCTTCGTTTTCTGAATGCTGAGCTTTAATCCAACCTTTTCACTCTCCACTTTCACTTTCATCAAGAGGCTTTTTAGCCCCTCTTCACTTTCTGCCATAAGAGTGGTGTCATCTGCATATCTGAGGTTATTGATATTTCTCCCGGCAATCTTGATTCCAACTTGTGTTTCTTCCAGTCCAGCATTTCTCATGATGTAATCTGCATATAAGTTAAATAAACATGGTGACAATATGCAGCCTTGACGTACTCCTTTTCCTATTTGGAACCAGTCTGTTGTTCCATGACCAGTTCTAACTGTTGCTTCCTGACCTGCATACAGATTTCTTAAGACGCAGATCAGGTGGTCTGGTATTCCCATCTCTTTCAGAATTTTCCATAGTTTATTGTGATCCACACAGTCAAAGGCTTTGGCATAGTCAATAAAGCAGAAATAGATGTTTTTCTGGAACTCTCTTGCTTTTTCCATGATCCAGCGGATGTTGGCAATTTGATCTCTGGTTCCTCTGCCTTTTCTAAAACCAGCTTGAACATCAGGAAGTTCACGGTTCACATATTGCTGAAGCCTGGCTTGGAGAATTTTGAGCATTACTTTACTAGCATGTGAGATGAGTGCAATTGTGCGGTAGTTTGAGCACTCCTTGGCATTGCCTTTCTTTGGGATTGGGATGAAAACTGACCTTTTCCAATCTTGTGGCCACTGCTGAGTTTTCCAAATTTGCTGGCATATTGAGTGTAGCACTTTCACAGCATCATCATTCAGGACTTGGAATAGCTCCACTGGAATTCCATCACCTCCACTAGCTTTGTTCGTAGTGATGCTTTCTAAGGCCCATTTGACTTCACATTCCAAGATGTCTGGCTCTAGGTCAGTGATCACATCATCATGATTATCTAGGTCTTGAAGCTCTTTTTTATACAGTTCTTCTGTGTATTCTTGCCACCTCTTCTTAATATCTTCTGCTTCTGTTAGGTCCACACCATCTCTGTCCTTTATCGCGCACTAAGAGCGCCCCGCCGGCTGCGTCGCGCACTAAGAGCGCCCCGCCGGCTGCGTCGCGCACTAAGAGCGCCCCGCCGGCTGCGTCGCGCACTAAGAGCGCCCCGCCGGCTGCGTCGCGCACTAAGAGCGCGGCTGAGAGGAGCTACCCAACGACCGAGGAAGGACGGCGATGAGGGCCAGCGCGCTAAGCACGGCCGAGAAGAGCTACCCCACGACCGAGGTCAGGAAGGGCGGCGGTGAGGAGAGACCCCTCGTCCAAGGTAAGGTGCGATGGCTGTGCTTCGCTGGCCAGGAGCAGCCAGGAGCAGCCGGGATGAGATACCCCACGCCCAAGGTAAGAGAAACCCAAGTAAGACAGTAGGTCTTGAAAGAGGGCATCAGAGGGCAAATACACTAAAACCATTCTCACAGATAACTAGTCAATCTAATCACACAAGGACCACACCCTTGTCTAACTCAATGAGATTAAGCCATGCCCGAGGGGCAACCTGGGATGGGCGGGTCATGGTGGAGAGATATGACAGGGTGTGGTCCGCTGGAGAAGGGAATGGCAACCACTTCAGTATTCTTGCCTTGAGAACCCCATGAACAGTATGAAAAGACAAAATGATAGGATACTGAAAGAGAAACTCCCCAGGTCAGTAGGGGCCCAATATGCTACTGGAGATCAGTGGAGAAATAACTCCAGAAAGAATGAAAGGATGGAGCCAAAACAAAAAGAATACCCAGCTGTGGATGTGTCTGGTGATAGAAGCAAAGTCCGATGCTGTAAAGAGCAATATTGCATAGGAACCTGGAATGTCAGGTCCATGAATCAAGGCAAATTGGAAGTGGTCAAACAAGAGATGGCAAGAGTGAATGTTGACATTCTAGGAATTAGCGAACTAAAATGGACTGGAATGGGTGAATTTAACTCGGATGACCATTATATCTACTACTGTGGGCAGGAATCCCTCAGAAGAAATGGAGTGGCCATCATGGTCAACAAAAGAGTCCGAAATGCAGTACTTGGATGCAATCTCAAAAATGACAGAATGATTTCTGTTCGTTTCCAAGGCAAACCATTCAATGTCACAGTAATCCAAATCTATGCCCCAACCAGTAACACCGAAGAAGCTGAAGTTGAAAGGTTCTATGAAGACCTACAAGACCTTTTAGAACTAACACCCAAAAAAGATGTCCTTTTCATTATAGGGGACTGGAATGCAAAAGTAGGAAGTCAAGAAACACCTGGAGTAACAGGCAAATTTGGCCTTGGAATACGGAATGAAGCAGGGCAAAGACTAATAGAGTTTTGCCAAGAAAATGCACTGGTCATAGCAAATACCCTCTTCCAACAACACAAGAGAAGACTCTATACATGGACATCACCAGATGGTCAACACCGAAATCAGATCGATTACATTCTTTGCAGCCAAAGATGGAGAAGCTCTATACAATCAGCAAAAACAAGACCAGGAGCTGACTGTGGCTCAGACCATGAACTCCTTATTGCCAAATTCAGACTGAAATTGAAGAAAGTAGAGAAAACTACTAGACCATTCAGGTATGACCTAAATCAAATCCCTTATGATTATACAGTGGAAGTGAGAAATAGACTTAAGGGCCTAGATCTGATAGATAGAGTGCCTGATGAACTATGGAATGAGGTTCGTGACATTGTACAGGAGACAGGGATCAAGACCATCCCCATGGAAAAGAAATGCAAAAAAGCAAAATGGCTGTCTGGGGAGGCCTTACAAATAGCTGTGAAAAGAAGAGAAGCGAAAAGCAAAGGAGAAAAGGAAAGATATAAACATCTAAATGCAGAGTTCCAAAGAATAGCAAGAAGAGATAAGAAAGCCTTCTTCAGTGATCAATGCAAAGAAATAGAGGAAAACAACAGAATGGAAAGACTAGGGATCTCTTCAAGGAAATCAGAGATACCAAAGGAACATTTCATGCAAAGATGGGCACGGAGAAGGGATAACAGAGGATGAAATGGTTGGATGGGATCACTGACTTGATGGACAATAGTCTGAGAAAGACCTGGGAGTTGGTGATGGACAGGGAAGCCTGGCATGCTGCAGTCCATGGGGTTGTAATGAGTCTGACATGATTGGACTGAACTGAATTCTTGACCTGCAATATAGGTTTTTCAGGAGTCAGGTAAGGTGGTCTAGTATTTCCATCTCTTTAAGAATTTTCCACAGTTTGTTGTGACTCCCACCATCAAAGGCTTTAGCATAGTCAATAAAACTTAAGTAGATGTTTTTTTTGAAATTCTTTGTTTTTTTCTATTATCCAGTGTTTGTGGACAATTTGGTCTCTGGTTCCTGTGCCTTTTCTGAATCCTACTCGTACATCTGGAAGTTCTCAGTTCACATACTGATGAAGTCTAACTTGAAGGATTTTGAGCATTATCTTGCTAGCAATTGTATGGCAATTTGACCATTCTTTGGCATTGGCATTCTTTGTAATTAAAATGAAAACTGACCTTTTCCAGTCCTGTGGCTACTGTTGAGTTTCCCAAACTTGCTGGCATATTTAGTGCATCATTGAAACAGCATCATCCTTTAGGGTTTGAAATAGCTCAGCTGGAATTTCATCACCTCTAGTAACTTTGTTCATAGTAATAATTTCTATGGCTCACTTGACTTTATGTCACTTTGATTACCAGCCAAAAGAACCAAGATGAAGAGGGGAAATTTCCCTTCCCCCACACTAGGTTTCAGAGTGGTTTGAATTTAGGTTTTTTGCTTTATTTCCTTATCAATGCATCCAATAAATGGCATCATTTTTATTCTCCAAAAGCATATTTGAATTTTGTAGCTTTCGATGTTCATGACATAGACTTTAGGAAGTGTCTCATTAGATGTTTTAATTAAAGTACAATTTAAAAAGCAATGTGTCCTCTTCCCCTACAAAAGTGGTATACATCTTTTTTAAATTGTTTTCTTCTACAGATTTAGGGTTATATAATAAATTTACCTAATTTATTTATAAAATTATTTCCATATATGTCATATATTACAATAGCTCAACATAATTACCAAAAAAAGCTATCAACTTTATTATAGACACTTTTAGAAAACAAGTAGTCAATGGAAATTGATGTATTTATTATCTTTTTTTTACATTATTTGTAGCTCTAAGGATTTTCTAAAAAAAAAAAAAAAAAGTTGGTACTCTGCTTTTGCATAATTTCTCAGAACTCAATTGTATTATAAGTTGTTCTTTTTCTGCATGCTTTTTCTTTTTAAAGGCAAAGATTGTTGAAATACAGAATTCAAGAAAGGTTTATAATTTAAACACTCCACAGAAGTATTAAATATTACTGAATATGACATATTTATGTGAAATTCTGTATAAGATTGTAGCAGAAAATCAGTATATATTTCAGTTATTAGCATCTCTTTATGGGAGTAAAGTGGATCATCTAGTATGGATGGGAGTATGGTGGATCATCCAGCAGAGAGAGACTGCTTACAATTCTCAGACATTTTCTCCACCTTTAATGGATGATCTCTTACAATCTGCTCTTCTAAAATGACAAAATTTCCTTGTGGTAATGCTCCTTTCTAAACGTATATAGATACAACTAGTAAATTACACAGAGATATAAGTGGAAATGATAACATTATTTCATTTGGTGCATTTAGAGAGGGTAATCACACCAAATAATTATATATACACTGTTCTGTAATTTAGAATGAGCAATGTGCAAAACTCAGGAACTAGAGTAGCTGTGACTAAAGATGTCAGAGATTTCATAGAGGATGTGACATTTTACCTTTGCAAAATCTCAGCCTTTATTCTGATTAGGATTTGCAATCATTTCTTATACAAATTTGTTAAGATATTGCATTTTACGTTTAATGGAGAACTATACCAGTGAAAAGAAGTGAGAAATGTCCAGATGGGACAGGGGACTTGTCTTATAGCAAAGCAGATCCACCAAATCTCTGCCACTGTTGGAGATCTGGATCACTCATTATCTGTGTTGACTGAAAATAATGCACAACCTAAAACTTGAGAATTATTTTTAATTAGTAGACAAAACTGAGGACTTTAAGCTCTGAAGCAGTCTCTCAGATAGCTCTGAGAATTAAGAAAGGAGAAAAGATACATAAGATTTTTTTTTTTTTTTTGCAACAAATATGATGTAATCAGAGCACCAAAAGATTACTGTTAGTTTAAAAACAAACAAAACAGATTATCTCAAGGTATTTAGTGTTTATTTGTATATGGGAAGATGCAAAAGTCTGAGCTCATTGAAATCATTCCTTTTGATGTCAAAAGCTCAGCCTTTGTACACTGGTGCTGAATTGACTCTCAGAGACAGAGTTTGGTGTAAAATAGAAAAGAATAGCTTTATTGCTTTGCCCGGCTGGCTCCTGCTTTTGAAAACTCTGTGTCCAAACAAGGGAAGTTTGGTGTGTAGTTTTATTGGAACAACTCAGGGGTGGGTTTGCTGGTAAGATTAGCATGTGTGCAGGGCCTCCACTCCTCTAATTTGGTCTCAGGTAATCTTGATGAGCTTCTCCGGTTCCTTTAGTGTCGCCTCAGGTGGTCATTCTCTGGTATGAAGAATGCTGACCTCTTCAAAAGCCTAAAGACATTGCTGTGTGTACCCCTCACGGTTCAACCAGGACTATGCCCCAAAGCCGTGCTGTTGCTTCCTGGTGTTTCCTCCCTTGTCTTTGTTCATGCTGTGTCGACATGTTGAGACCCATGGACTGCAGCGAGCCGGCTTGCCTGTCCTTCACCACGTCCCAGAGTTCTTCACCACGTCCCAGAGTTTGCTCAAACTCATGTCCCAGGTTAACAGCTCTTTGAATATACCCTTTGGAACTCAGGGAAGGTCATGGAAACTGCAGACGAGAAGCAGGGGACAGGAAAGACTTCCAGGCCCAGGAGCCCCACAGCGTCTGGGTCAGTTTTATTTGACACGTTCCTCAGCGATTTTTGGAGAGGGCAATGGCAACCCACTCCAGTACTCTTGCCTGGAAAATCCCATGGATGGAGGAGCCTGGTGGGCTGCAGTCCATGGGGTCGCTAAGAGTCGGACATGACTGGGTGACTTCACTTTCACTTTCAGCGATCTAGGGCCAGTATCCTGAGCATTTCCTATCCTGAATCCCTTTCAGGGTGCAACACTGGGGGTGGCTGCAGAGGCTGAGGGCTTGGCAGTGGATGGCCCATTTGTCTCCAACCTGAGTTCCTTCAGGGTTCATCATCTGGGATGGCTGTAGTGGCTTGATGACTGCAGTATCCTTTGCTTACCGTTATGGCAGGTGAGAAATGCAATACTTCCGTTCACGTCAGTAACCAAGGCTGTTGCAGCCACTAGGGGTTCTGCTCCTCCAGGGATGAATTTCTGAGCATGGAGGGTGCCCAGGAGGAACACTGTCTGCTCTCTGGCAGCCTTTCAGCTGCTGCCGCTTCCTACAGAGAGCACTGAAGAGCTGGGGGAATGGGAAAAGACGCAGGACACTGGCCCTAGATAGCTGAGATGTACACGAAAGGAGCAGTTTAAGTAAACCCAGGCTCTGCATCTTCTTATACATAGAAAGGTGCCAAATTCCTTAATTTGAATATCTGGCTTTCCTTAATTAACAGTCATCCTTTGATGTTCATACTATCTGCCCCTTGTTGCAAACTTCTATATAACCTAACTCCTCCCCCTGCCTCCTCGGTTCTCTCATAGTCACTTGAGATGTTGTCTCCCTGGGTTAATATTCCCTAACTCCTAAAACTCCTAAAAATTTCCACCAAATAAAACATAACTCTCAACTTTTAGGTCGTGACTTTTTTTTTTTCAAGTTGACACAGGCATTGTTTTCATTCACACCTGGTAGAAGAGTCTCACACTGAGAGAAAATGTCCAGGCCCTTGTACCACAACTTAGCTCAGTCATTAGTGAGGGGATGTTTTCATTACAGCAGACCCTAGGCTGTTAGTGTTACTGAACACAAGTTTGTGTGTCTGAAGTACAGTGAGGCCAAACAAACTGAAACATCAGAGTTTGGAGCAGAGACAGTTTTACTGCAAAGCCAAGCAAGGAGAATGGGTGATGTATGCTCAACCTCCCCTGCAAACTCCCTGATGGCTTTGGGGGGAAATTTTTCATAGGCAAAACTTGAGGTTATGGTGGCAGAGTGTGTGGCTTTCTTCTGATCAGTTGCTGGTGAGATAATTTTGCAGAGAAGAAGCCAATGCTGATTCCATGTTGAAAATTCTTTTACTTGCCTTTCATTGCTTTTTAATTATTATTATAATTGTTCATAATAGCCTGCCTTAGAGGACCCTACCCCTCTATGCTATTCTATGCTAAGTCACTTCAGTCGTGTCCGACTCTGTGTGACCCCATGGACGGCAGCCCACCAGGCTCCACTGTCCCTGGGATTCTCCAGGCAAGAACACTGGAGTGGGTTGCCATTTCCTGCTCCAATGCATGAAAGTGAAAAGTGAAAGTGAAGTCGCTCAGTTGTGTCCTACTCTTAGCGACCCCATGGACTGCAGCCCACCAGGCTCCTCCATCCGTGGGGTTTTCCAGGCAAGAGTATTGGAGTGGGTTGCCACCTAACCCCTCTGCCAGTCTGTAAAGTGCCTTTGTTCAACTCACTGAGAGATAATCTGATCCTGCCCATCTGTGAATGGAAAGGATTAACATACCCCTTCCAAAGGCTGGTCTTTCTGAGAGATGTTTTGCAAGACTGAAGACTTTCACTTTATTTTCCCATTGCTTCTTCCTCTCTATTCTGCCTTTAGTTAGTTCCTCATTGCTCCTCTCTCTGGCTCTGTAAAATTACTTGGTTTCCAAACCCTAACAAGATGGCTACTTTGAAACATTAGTCTGTCATCTTCTCAGTCAATTTCCAAATAAAGTAGTTTTCGTTTGCTCAATATCTCATCTCCTAGACTTATTGGCATATGGTGCAGAGGGCAGAATAATAGCAAAAGAGCAGTGACCCAGGAATCTTGTTTTCAGCCTCAAGTTACCATCCTCCACCAGAGTGGGGGCTTAGTTCCTGCAGAATAGTTCAAAGCTATTGTTATGTGTATCCCTTGATTAGGAGCCAGGAACATGCTCCAAGATTGCACTATAGTTTATTGACTGCTCCTCCCTTGCTTCTGCATTCCCCCTTCCTTGATAATCAACTGAATCTTCCCTTTGGAACTAAGGAAAGCTCAAGGATTCTGAAGGAAATGTACTTCCTATAAATAAGAAACAGGGGACACAGGAAGTCTTTGGTGCCCAAGAGGACCCCAAAGGGTCCTGCTCAACTTCACCACCATCTCTCTTAATCATTGGCCAGAAGCCATCCTAATAATGAGACCTTTTCTTGAAATCTGAGGCCAACACAGAAGTGAAGTGAAGTGAAGTCGCTCAGTCCTGTCCAACTCTTTGCGACCCCATGGACTGTTGCCTGCCAGGCTCCTCTGTCCATGGGACTTTCCAGGCGAGAATACTGCAGTGGGTTGCCATTTTCTTCTCCAGGGGGTCTTCCCAAGCCAGGGACTGAACCCAGGTCTCCTGCATTGTAGGAAGATGCTTTTACTGTCTGAGCCAACAGGACAGTCGCTACAAACTGAAAGCTGTCAGATAAACTCCTATACCCAGATCTGGGAAGTGAGTTCTTTCTTGAAGGGAACTCTGAGTATGCTGACTGCGTATCAGTCACAGCACTTAAAAGAGTAATTAATTTTGTATAATTCAAAATCCACCAGGGTTCCATTTGGTTAATATAGTAATATTTATTTTGTATAGTGAAAGGGGGCAGAATTTGCCACTACAAAATATGTTTCTTTGGCACTAGGGTTATCTTGAGCTGGTTATTTTTTAAAGAAAAAAATAAGCAAACAAAAAATCAGACACAGGAGATAACCAGTAGAATTTACTCTTTTCTAAGAGATATTTACATTTATAAGGAAAATCTCCATTTGTGTGGGTGTCTTCCTGGCTACCCCAGGGGAAGGAAAGTGACTAAATCTTCTTGTCAATGAAGAAGGCTATGACCTAAATGTTCATAACAATCCTACCCTTGGTAACTGTGCTTCCTCTAATGAACTACTATAACTGGTTCCCCTTGCCCCACCAGGATCTTCTGCTTTTGGCTGCAGATGGTATTTAAAATGTGGCGGGTTGGGCAATTTAAGGGAGTTACTTAGTTTTCCTATGTATCTTCCATATATAAAAGAGCCATATATATACTATTACAGTTTTTGTTTGTTTGTTCGTTTGTTTTTCTCCTGACAGTTTATATATAATTACAAGGGGGGGTCTCAGTGAAAATCCTAGAAGGGCAGAGAATTTTTTTCCTCCCCCACAACAGAAATAAAGTACTGACATGCTGGGAATGGGTTTGGTACATTATTCAGTCACTCAGTTGTGTCTGACTCTTTGTGACCCCATAAATTGCAGCATGCCAGGCTTACCTGTACTTCACTATCTCTCAGAGATGGTCAAACTCATATCCACTGAGTCAGTGATGCCATTCAGCCATCTCATCCTCTGTCGCCCCCTTCTTCTCCTGCCCTCAGTCTTTCCCAGCACCAAGTCTTTTGTAATGAATTAGCTCTTTGCATCAAATGTACAAAACAGTGAAGCTTCAGCTTCACCTTTTAGTCTTTTAGAATTGACTAGTTTGGATTTTGACTAGGACACCCCCTTGTAATTAGATATAATTTATCAGGAGAAAAACAAACATAACTATAATATATATATATACGTCTTTTATTTTTTTTTAATTTTATTTTATTTAACTTTACAATATTGTATTGGTTTTGCCATATATCAAAATGAATCTGCCACAGGTATACTACACCTCTTTTATATATGGAAGATACATAGGAAAACTAAGTAACTCCCTTAAATGGCCCAACCCACCATATGTTAAATACCATCTGAAGCCAAAAGCAGATGCTGTGAGAAGATGTGACAGTTGGACTATAAAGAAAGCTGAGCACTGAAGAACTGATGCTTTTGAACTGTGGTATTGGAGAAGACTCTTAAGATTCCCTTGGACTGCAAGGAGATCCAACCAGTCCATCCTAAAGATCAGTGCTGGGTGTTCATTGGAAGGACTGATGCTGAAGCTGAAGCTCCAATACACTGGCCACCTAATGCAAAGATCTGACTCATTTGAAAAGACCCTGATGCTGGGAAAGATTGAAGGCAGGAGGAAAAGGGGATGACAGAGGATGAGACGGTTGTACAGCATCACCAACTCGATGGACATGAGTTTGAGTAAGCTCTGGGAGTTGGTGATAGACAAGGAGGCCTGGCATGCTGCAATCCATGGGGTCACAAAGAGCTGGACATGACTGAATGACTAAACTGAACTGAACTGAATTTAATCTCATTGCTGTCCAAGTGACTCTCAAGAGACTTGCCCAACACCACAGTTCAAAAACATCAATTCTTAGGCCACCCCCAAATAATGCCAGATTGACATATTGATTATTTTGAATTAAAGTTACTTAAGAAGCAGACAATGCAAGAGGCACACTCCCACTTGCTTTTATTCCCCTGAATGCAGGAATTAAGTCTCCTATATGAAAGGTATCCTATCAACCAGGGGATGGAGACCTCTTTATAATCGGAGAGAAAGAATTTAGGCCTGAGAAGGCCATATAAACAAATTTTGTTACTTCTACACTAATTTACTAAACCAAAACTCGTTTCTTTATCTTGTCAATTGGTCACAAATTTTATGTTTCTTTGTCTAAAAGATGTAAAAACTTCCTGTGTTAGAGCAGGCAGATAACTAAATATGAGTAGAGAAAGTAGAACCTGGGCCAATGGCAGGAAACCATGCCTCTTGTGAATAACATGGATGCTTGAGCAGACAAAGTAAAGCACACACTTCCACAGTGATAGGAAATCACATATTTTGGAATGACAAGAGTCCTGAAAGTAAATAAAGAAATGCAGGAAATGGAATCTCCTGGGTGGAAATATAACTTTTGCTTATTATGCCCTCATTACAATGAAATTAGCATTGTGGATAAGAAGTTCCCATCATGCAACATGGCCATGACACTTTTGATCAAGACATTCAAAAGTCCTTCCTCCCCTCAGAAAGGTGGGGCTGGGATGAAAATCAGGAAATACTGCCCCAAACCCTACTTCCTCAATGAATATTCCACTCATTCATTTTCATGTCCCATGTAACCAGCTTGACAAAAAAACTTAAATAGCCACTCACCTGACTTTGCCCACTCTCCCCTTGAGAGTTTGTTTGCATAGTAAGTCACTTCAGTCATGTCTGACTCTGGGCAACCTTGTCTGACTCTGGGCAACCCTATGGACGGTCATCTGCCAGGTTCCTCTGTCCATGGGATTCTCTAGGCAAGAATATTGGAGTGGGTTGCCATGCCTTTCTCTAAGGGATCTTCCTGACCCAGGGATAGAAACTGTGTCTCCTGTGGCTCCTGCATTGCTCGAAGATTCTTTATGGCTGAGCCATCAGGGAAGCCCTGAGAATGTACTATAGCTTAATAAATACTCACTGTGGTTTCTTACCTACATGTCCCAACTCTGAAATCTTTCTGTGACAAGACAAGAATCTACTCTCAGGTAACATCTTGTGTGCTCACTTCTCTGACCCTCATATTTCCATGAGCTCCCCTAGGAACAGGTTAAATTTGTTTTTCTGTTATTAATCTATTTCATGTCAATTTAATAATTAGACCAGCCAAAGCATCTAGAAGAGGAAAAGGAGAACGTTTTCTCCCCTACATAGGTGCCTTGGTTTTCACTGAAAAATAAAAACATTCTACTGTGGTCTTTGCTATCATGGAATTTTAATATCATTATCAGTAATCTATATTTTTTACTTAGTAATCATATCCTTCCCTTACCCTTGACTAGATAGATAGAGTTAGATGGTGCAAATAAGAGCCATATAATGCATGTGGGACATTGCAGACATCTTGGCAACGTTAAATCTCTGAGATTTCTGCCAGCAGAAAGCCTGAGGGCACATAAGTAGCCATGAGGGAAACAGATTTATGAGACAGTTGAACTAGAATTTCTTACAGTTAAATCCAGATTAAACTTACAATCATCTCATTGAGAAAAGGTGGTAGCAGTCTTTCCAAAATGTCTGTGCAACTTCTTTTAGAATTTTCCATTGACAAAGAACTGTTTCAGTGTCAGGCTGGATAAGTCTTAGATGTGATATGATAGAAAAGCACAAAACCTGGAGACATAAGACCTGTGTTCAAACACATCTTTGTGACTAAGTAGCTCTATGACTGTGAATAAATCAGGTACAATGTTCGAGCCTCAATTTTCTCATATATAAAATGTTAACAATATCTCACAGGGCAATTTGTGTTAATCAAAAAACCTATCATAATGTGAAAGTGTCTTGGAAATACTCATTCTTGCTTAAAAATACAAGTTATTAGTAAGAATATCTGGCTGAAAGGGTCTAAAATCTTTGCTACAGGATCATTAAAGGAAAAATGATTAGAAATTTGACCTCTACTGCATTCTATGAAATAGAGTAGAAATATTCGACTATCAAAGCTGGTCTCCCTCCTACAGAGTGGTTCTCCCCTAATATTTACATTATTTGAGATCCAGCACAAATTCCTTTTTTTCTATAAAATTTCTCTGATCATCTAAAGCTCTGTCCTCTGATTAAATTTCCTAAATCTTTATGTTAATTCATTACCTTATGTTAGTTTTTTTCTTGTTTTTAATCAATATAACTGATCAGATCAGATCAGATCAGTCGCTCAGTCGTGTCTCACTCTTTGCGACCCCATGAACCGCAGCACGCCAGGCCTCCCTGTCCATCACCAGCTCCCGGAGGTCACCCAGACTCACACCCATCAAGTCAGTGATGCCATCCAGCCATCTCATCCTCTGTCGTCCCCTTCTCCTCCTGCCCTCAATCCCTCCCAGCATCAGAGTCTTCTCCAATGAGTCAACTCTTTGCATGAGGTGGCCAAAATACTGGAGTTTCAGCTTTAGCTTCATTCCTTCCAAAGAAATTCCAGGATTGATCTCCTTCAGAATGGACTAGTTGGATCTCCTTGCAGTCCAAGGGACTCACAAGAGTCTTCTCCAGCACCACAGTTCGAAAGCATCAATTCTTCGGGGCTCAGCCTTCTTCACAGTCCAGCTCTCACATCCATACATGACCACAGGAAAGACCATAGCCTTGACTAGGCGAACCTTTGTTGGTAAAGTAATGTCTCTCTTTTGAATATGCTATCTAGGTTGGTCATAACTTTCCTTCCAAGGAGTAAGCGTCTTTTAATTTCATGGCTACAGTCACCATCTGCAGTGATTTTGGAGCCCAGAAAAACAAAGTCTGACACTGTTTCCACTGTTTTTCCATCTATTTCCCATGTAGTGATGGGACCAGATGCCATGATCTTCGTTTTCTGAATGCTGAGCTTCAAGCTAACCTTTTCACTCTCCAATTTCACTTTCATCAAGAGGCTTTTTAGCCCCTCTTCACTTTCTGCCATAAGAGTGGTGTCATCTGCATATCTGAGGTTATTAATATTTCTCCCGGCAATCTTGATTCCAACTTGTGTTTCTTCCAGTCCAGCATTTCTCATGATGTACTCTGCATATAAGTTAAATAAACATGGTGACAATATGCAGCCTTGACGTACTCCTTTTCCTATTTGGAACCAGTCTGTTGATCCATGACCAGTTCTAACTGTTGCTTTCTGACCTGCATACAGATTTCTTAAGAGGCAGATCAGGTGGTCTGATATTCCCATCTCTTTCAGAATTTTCCATAGTTTATTGTGATCTACACAGTCAAAGGCTTTGGCATAGTCAATAAAGCAGAAATAGATGTTTTTCTGGAACTCTCTTGCTTTTTTGATGATCCAGCGGATGTTGGCAATTTGATCTCTGGTTCTTCTGCCTTTTCTAAAACCAGCTTGAACATCAGGAAGTTCACGGTTCACATATTGCTGAAGCCTGGCTTGGAGAATTTTGAGCATTACTTTACTAGCGTGTGAGATGAGTGCAATTGTGCGGTAGTTTGAGCATTCTTTGGCATTGCCTTTCTTTGGGATAGGGATGAAAACTGACCTTTTCCAATCTTGTGGCCACTGCTGAGTTTTCCAAATTTGCTGACATATTGAGTGCAGCACTTTCACAGCATCATCTTTCAGGATTTGGAATAGCTCCACTGGAATTCCATCACCTCCACTAGCTGTGTTCGTAGTGATGCTTTCTAAGGCCCACTTGACTTCACATTCCAAGATGTCTGGCTCTAGGTCAGTGATCACATCATCATGATTATCTGGGTCGTGAAGCTCTTTTTTGTACAGTTCTTCTGTGTATTCTTGCCACCTCTTCTTAATATCTTCGGCTTCTGTTAGGTCCCTACCATTTCTGTCCTTTATCGAGCTCATCTTTGCATGAAATGTTCCTTTGGTATCTCTGATTTTCTTGAAGAGATCCCTAGTCTTTCCCATTCTGTTGTTTTCCTCTATTTCTTTGCATTGATCGCTGAAGAAGGCTTTCTTATCTCTTCTTGCTATTCTTTGGAACTCTGCATTTAGATGTTTATATCTTTCCTTTTCTCCTTTGCTTTTCGCTTCTCTTCTTTTCACAGCTATTTGTAAGGCCTCCCCAGACAGCCATTTTGCTTTTTTGCATTTCTTTTCCATGGGCATGGTCTTGATCCCTGTCTCCTGTACAATGTCATGAACCTCATTCCATAGTTCATCAGGCACTCTATCTATCAGATCTAGGCCCTTAAATCTATTTCTCACTTCCACTGTATAATCATAAGGGATTTGATTTAGGTCATACCTGAATGGTCTAGTAGTTTTCCCTACTTTCTTCAATTTCATTCTGAATTTGGCAGTAAGGAGTTCATGTTCTGAGCCACAGTCAGCTCCTGGTCTTGTTTTTGCTGATTGTATAGAGCTTCTCCATCTTTGGCTGCAAAGAATATATTTGATCTGATTTCGGTGTTGACCATCTGGTGATGTCCATGTATAGAGTCTTCTCTTGTGTTGTTGGAAGAGGGTATTTGCTATGACCAGTGCATTTTCTTGGCAAAACTCTGTTAAGTTTTTGCCCTGCTTCATTCCGTGTTCCAAGGCCAAATTTGCCTGTTACTCCAGGTGTTTCTTGACTTCCTACTTTTGCATTCCAGTCCCCTATAATGAAAAGGACATCTTTTTTGGGGATATAACTGAAGGGGAAAGTAAAAAAGTACTTGACTTGGAGTCAGGAGAAAAAATTTTTGTTCCAGTTTACCTTTTTTTTTTTTTGAATGTGTTATTCTTTTTTACAAAAGCAGAGTAACATTAATGATACCATTCTGCTAGGGGCAAAAATACATGTATGTATTACTCTACTGCTTTGTGTTTCCTCCTGGGGAAAATTCCTAAATGTGTGCATCTGTGTGGTTCCCTTGAAATGCTCTTAGGGTCATATTTTCAGATTCACACCCTGCTTTTTATTCCCTGCAATCAAGCTAAAAAGTGAACATAAACTATCTTTATTAGCAAAGTTCTCCAGCTTGAGGATAAATTCTCTGACTCTCCTTTAAAGACTCAAAATCACTTTCCTGTGCCTCATATGAGTCAGCTACTTAAACTTAAATAGTTAATGTTTTGTTAAGATCCATTCTCAAAATTACTGAAGCATATTGATTTTAAAAACTTGGGGTCATTTCATTTTCTCTGACTCATAGAATCATAATGATCAAAGTTGTGAGTCAAAATGAATATATTAAGTAATTCTTATGAGTTTCAATCCACCATACTTTAAATGTTTCCTACTATAAGTTAAAATAATTCATATAGGTTGATAAGTTTAGGATTCATCAGGCAAATTAATATACATGCACTCTATCTCCGCAATATTCACTAGAATATCTCACCTCTTTAATCTTTTCTGTACTTCATGGGCCAATCCCATATCTTAGGAAATTCCTACCATATGCATTATCTGTCTTATTTTATCTTTAGGACACCTTTATGGCAGAAAGCTAAGAGAAACTAAAGAGCCTCTTAATGAAGGTGAAAGAGGAGGGTGAAAAAGCTGGCTTAAAACTCAACATTCAAAAAATGAAGATCATGGCTTCTGGTCCCATCATTTCATGGCAAATAGATGGGGAAACAATGGAAATAGTGACAGACTTTGTTTTCTTGGGCTCCAAGATCACCGCAGATGGTGACTGCAGCCATCAAATTAAAAAACTCTCACTCCTTAGAAGAAAAGCTATGACAAACCTAGATAGCATATTAAAAATCAGACACATTACTTTGCTGACCAAGGTCCTATAGTCAAAGCTATGGTTTTTCCAGTAGTCATGTATGGATATAAGAGTTGGACCAAAAAGAAGGCTGAGTGCTGAAGGATTGATGCTTTTGAACTGTGGTGTTGGAGAAGATTCTTGAGAGTCCCTTGGACTTCAAGGAGATCCAACCAGTCCATACTAAAGGAAATAAGTCCTGAATATTCATTGGAAGGATTGATGCTGAAGCTGAAGCACCTGTATTTTGGCCACCTGATGTGAAGAGACTAGTGCTGGGACAGATTGAAGGCAGGAGGAGAGGGGAATGATAAAGGATGAGATAGTTGAATGGTATCACTGACTCAATGGACATGAGTATGAGGAAATTTAGGGAGAGAGCAAAGGACAGGGAATCCTGGTGTGCTGCAGTCTATGGAGTCGCACAGAGTCGGATACAGCTGAGTGGCTGAACAGCAACCATATGCATTATCTGTCTTGTTTCACCTTTAGGACAGTAAGAGACTCTGGTTTTGTTATAGCCATTGGAAATTGAAAGTCTCCCCTTAGAGTTGCTCTCTAATTTCTTCATGTATAGAAACAAGAATGCTGCTGCTACTGCTGCTGCTGAGTCACTTCAGTCGTGTCCAACTCTGTGCGACCCCATAGACAAGAATAAGCATATCGTTTTCAACTGTTCTGCTTTAACTTCTTTCTAATGACTTTGCAGGTAAGGCACTTGACTATTAGTATCTAGTCCCAATAGGAAAATCTACATTCCCTGTGCTTCTTATCCTTTTATCTTTGAAATAATATGTAGACAGTATCTACAATATTTGTGTAGACATTGATAAGTTTTGTTAATGCTTAGAAGAACTGTACAAAAAAGATCTTCATGACCAAGATAATCACGATGGTATGATCACTCACCTAGAGCCAGACATCCTGGAATGTGAAGTCCAGTGGGCCTTAGAAAACATCACTACAAACAAAGCTAGTGGAGGTGATGGCATTCCAGTTTAGCTATTTCAAATCCTGAAAGATGATGCTGTGAAAGTGCTGCACTCAATATGCCAGCAAATTTGGAAAACTCAGCAGTGGCCACAGGACTGGAAAAGGTCATTTTTCATTCCAATCCCAAAGAAAAGCAATGCCAAAGAATGCTCAAACTACCGAACAATTGCACTCATCTCACACACTAGTAAAATAATGCCCAAATTCTCCAAGCCAGGCTTCAGCAATATGTGAATTGTTGAAGCTGGTTTTAGAAAAGGCAGAAGAGCCAGAGATCAAATTGCCAACATCCGCTGGATCATCAAAAAAGCAAGAGAGTTCCAGAAAAACATCTATTTCTTCTTTATTGACTATGCCAAAGCCTTTGACTGTGTGGATCACAAGAAACTGTGGAAAATTCTGAAAGAGATGGGGATACCAGACCACCTGACCTTCCTCCTGAGAAACCTATATGCAGGTCAGGAAGCAACAGTTAGAACTGGACATGGAACAACAGACTGGTTGCAAATAGGAAAAGGAGTATGTCAAGGCTGTATATTGTCACCCTGCTTATTTAACTTCTATGCAGAGTACATAATGAGAAACGCTGGGCTGGAAGAAGCACAAGCTGGAATCAAGATTGTCAGGAGAAATATCAATAACCTCAGATATGCAGATGACACCACCCTTATGGCAGAAAGTGAAGAGGAACTAAAAAGCCTCTTGATGAAAGTGAAAGAGGAGAGTGAAAAAGCTGGCTTCAAGCTCAACATTCAGAAAATGAAGATCATGGCATCTGGTCCCATCACTTCATGGGAAATAGATGGGGAAACAGTGGAAACAGTCTCAGATTTTATTTTGGGGGCTCCAAAATCACTGCAGATGGTGACTGCAACCATGAAATTAAAAGACGCTTGTTCCTTGGAAGGAAAGTTATGACCAACCTAGATAGCATATTGAAAAGCAAAGACATTACTTTGCCAACAAAGGTCCATCTAGTCAAGGCTATGGTTTTTCCAGTAGTCATGTATGGATGTGAAAGTTGGACTATGAAGAAAGCAGAGCACCAAAGAACTGATGCTTCTGAACTATGGTGTTGGAGAAGACTCTTGAGAGTCACTTGGACTGCAAGGAGATCCAGCCACTCCATTCTAAAGGATATCAGCCGTGGGAATTCTTTGAAAGGAATGATGCTAAAGATGAAACTCCAGTACTTTGGCCACCTGATGCAAAGAGTTGACTCATTGGAAAAGACTTTGATGCTGGGAGGGATTGGGGGCAGGAGGAAAAGGGGACGACAGAGGATGAGATGGCTGGATGGCATCACTGACTCGATGGACATGAATTTGAGTGAACTCTGGGAAATGGTGATGGACAGGGAGGCCTGGTGTTCTGCGATTTATGCAATTTCAAAGCGTCAGACTCGACTGAGTGAGTGAACTGACTGAATGGCATCTTAATTTTATCTTCTATAATCATTAACTGTGAAATTTCTAATTTCTAATTTCTTCCCCTAAATGTGATCCCAAGCCCAAAAGTTATCCAACTATTTACTGGCATTAGATAGAAACCTAAATTCATATTTAATTAAATTAGATCATTCTAGTTTGTCATTATTTAACAATTATTCAGCTATTCATTATCAATTTTTCATCCCTCCTTTCTTTTCTTTCTTCCTTCTTCCCTTTTTCTTCCATTTAACGCTTTTCTTTATATTTTCATCTATACAAATTCTTTACTGCATTTGAGAAGCAAAGAGGTATATACTTTCTTGGCATTCATTCTAAGCTTAGAGCATTTTGATCTTGAATTCTGCCAAGACTTTCCCAAGTGCCTTGAATCCAGTTGTGGTTGCTAAGATACATGTTATTAATCTTTTAATAAAACATATAGGAATCAGGGTATGAATAATTGTGTTTACTAATGAGTCTTGGTAATAAATTTTGCTTGGAATTTAGAAAAATTCATATGATTAGAAAATACTTTAACTTTTTCAATTGTTTTCCTTTTTTAATATGAAAAAATTATCATTTCATAAAAGAAATTTTACTTTTATCAAGAAATGCATCCATTTTCATGAAAATTAATCTCAGATTTTGTTTGAGTGGCCAAACATTGAATGTCATAATGGAGAATATATCCAACACTTATGCTGCCAGTATATGCAATGGCCACATTGAATTCTACCTGTTCACACAAGGGACGGGCTTCCCAGGTAGCTCAGCCGGTAAAGAATCTTCCTGCAATGCAGGAGATCTTGGTTCGATTCCTATGTTGGGAAGTTCCCCTGGAGAAAGGATAGACTACTCACTCCAGTATTCTTGGGCTTCCGCAGTGCCTCAGATGGTAAAGAATCCACCTGCAATGCAGCAGACCTGGGTTCGATTCCTGTTTTGGGAAGATCCCCTGGAGGAGGGCATGGCAACTCACTCCGGTATTCTTTCCTGGAGAAGCCCCATGGACGGAGGAGCCTGGAGGAACACTCCATGGGATCACAAAGAGTCAGACACAACTTGAGCAACTAAGCCCACACACACACATACACACACACAAGGGACACTTCTTAAGTATTTGCTGAACCGATTTCAGTTTCTAATCTCAATGCCTACTCCTAGCTTAGCACAGTAGCTTATACTCTTACCATCTCTTCTTGGTGTGTTTACAGCTGTTTATTAATAGTCTCCAGTCTTACACTGTACTTCTTCTTACTAGCAAAATTGAGAAAACATAGTTTTGAGACCTACCACCATCATAAATGGCTGGATAGCATCACCGACTCGATGAATATGAGTTTGAGTGAACTCCGGGAGTTGGTGATGGACAGGGAGGCCTGGCATGCTGGAATTCATGGGGTTGCAAAGAGTCAGACATGACAGAAGGACTGAACTGAACTGAACTGACCATCATATATTAATTCTCTGCTTTGGGCATGTTAGCTATCTTCTTTATTCTTTATTCATCTATAAACAGGCCTGGTAATAGTCCCTATCTCACAGAAAATGAACATTAAATTTAATTATATAATGCATATGAAATATACAGTACTGTGCCAACTCATAATAACAATAGATCAATATTAAATCTCAATATTTTAAAATTTCTCAAATTCAGATCTGAATACATCTCTCCATTATTTAAATTCCAATAATTTTCAATTGCCCACAGAATGAACTATCATTGGGGGCAGGAGGAGAAGGGGACGACAGAGGATGAGATGGCTGGATGGCATCACTGACTAGATGGACATGAGTCTGAGTGAACTCCAGGAGTTGGTGATGGACAGGGAGGCCTGGCATGCTGCGATTCATGGGGTCGCAGAGTCGGACATGACTGAGCGACTGAAATGAACTGAACTGAACTGAAGCATGACATACAAAGTTCTCAGTGATCTAGTTCCTGCTTACTCTTCAATGTACCTGATTTCTATACTCTCTTAATATCAACCATACAAACATTTTCATTCATAATCCTTAATTCCATGCCATTCAGATGTGGCAGACTCAGCCTTAAGTATGTACAAAGGTCATTTATCTCTTCTAGTCTTTCACTCTGAAGGCAGACAATTCATTTTTCATAAACCATAAGCATGATCACCAGGAGCTAGTGTTCTCTAAACTTCCAGGCTTAGGAGACTTATCTTCTTCTCTATCACTCCCTATTTTATGTATTTATGTAATCATAGTATTCATAGATAATTAGACTTCTTTATACTATGATCCCAAGCATTTATATCATGTGCCTGCATCATTATAATTTTTAAATTTTTATAATATATGAACTTTTTTTTCTGAAAAAATATTCATGTACAACTGTCCATATACTCATGTTTGCACTATATAAAATATATAAAAATAGACATTTAATATGATGAAATAAGTATATAAACATAAATGTGAATATTTTTGCTCAAAAATCTCAACTACAAATCCTTTCCTGGAAATTATTGATTTATGACTGTAAAGTCCTAGAGAACTGAGACTTTGTTCTTAACTTCAATATTCCTCACAGTGTTCAGCTTCATTGTAAAGAGCTTGTAAAGTGACTGAATTAATGAATAATCTTTACTTATATTGATACTGATAAAGGACAAAATCTTTCAGTGGTGATACATAAAATGGTCACTGGTTCATTAACTAATGGCTCTGTAAGTGGTTCAAAGGTTAAGGCTCAGAGTATCTAGATAGGTAGATAATTAATAATAAAATAACAAGAATAATATGTGATATTACTGAGGAACTCTTTAAATAGAATGCTCTCATGGAATAGACAAGCAGCATGCATTTTATCTTTTTGATTAACAGGTAATTTTTTTCAACAGAGGGATTTTTTTATAGAAACTAAAGTAACTTCAATTGAGTAAAAAAAAATTCTGTAATGCAGATATTTTTAGTTCTTAATTGAAAGATGATCCAAATACTATATGCACTGGGAATTCCCTGTTGATTACCTGGTTAGGGCTTTGTACTTTCACTGCCAAAGGCCCAGATTTTTATCCCTGGTTGGGGAAGTAAGATTCTACAAGAAGTACCATGTGGAAACAAACAAACAAAAACCAAAACAAAAGAAATCCAAAACTATATGTGCAAATTTATAGGTAAGGACATTACTACTACTACTACTACTACTACCACTGCTAGTAAAACACCATCACCAAATGTTTACTGATTACTTCCTCTATACCAAAAACTGTTCTGAATAATTTTACATCCATTAATTACACTAATCCTCACCCAACTTTATGAGTTATTATCTCCTTTTTAAAGATTAAAAAACAAGGCATAAAACATTTTAAGTTCAACTAAGTTCAGTTGCTCAGTCATGTCCTACTCCTTGCGACCACATGAACTGCAGCACGCCAGGCCTCCCTGTCCATCACCAACTCCCAAAGTCTACCCAGACCCATGTCCATCAAGTCGGTGATGCCATCCAACCATCTCATCCTCTGTTGTTCCCTTCTCCTCCTGCCCTCAATCTTTCCCAGCATCAGGTTCCCTTTAAATGGGTCAGCTCTTTGCATCAGGTGGCCAGAGTATCGGAGTTTCAGCTTCAACTTAGGTCATTAAAGATTATAGACCTAGAAAGTGATGTAGCTAAGATTTGAATCTAGATATGCTTGACTCTAGCACCTGTAATTTTAATGATTATTTCATAGATCCTTGAAATATTCTGTATCCATTCCTCTGTCAATAGATATTTAGGGGTGGGATGGATAAAGAAGATATGTATATATTTACAATGGAATATTACTCAGCCATAAAAAGAATGAAATAATGCCATTTGTACCAACATGGATGGACCTAGAGTTTATCCTACTGAGTGAAATAAGTCAGACAGAAAAAAGATAAATAAAACAAGATATCACTTATATGCGGGGTCTAAAAAAATGGTACAAATTAACTTATTTACGAAACAAAAATAGAATCATAGATGTAGAAAACAAGCTTATGGTTACCAGGGGGAAGAATGGGGTAGGAATAAACTGGGAGACTGGGATTGTCAAATAAACACTATTAATTATAAAATAGATAACTAATAAGGAATATTTCATGCAAAGATGGGCTCGATAAAGGACAGAAATGGTATGGACCTAACAGAAGCAGAAGATATTAAGAAGAGGTGGCAAGAATACACAGAAGAACTGTACAAAAGAGCTTCACGACCCAGATAATCATGATGGCGTGATCACTGACCTAGAGCCAGACCTCCTGGAATGTGAAGTCAAGTGGGCCTTAGAAAGCATCACTACGAACAAGGCTAGTGGAGGTGATGGAATTCCAGTTGAGTTATTCCAAATCCTGAAAGATGATGCTGTGAAAGTGCTGCACTCAATATGCCAGCAAATTTGGAAAACTCAGCAGTGGCCACAAGATTGGAAAAGGTCAGTTTTCATCCCAATCCCAAAGAAAGGCAATGCCAAAGAATGCTCAAACTCCCTCACAATTGCACTTATCTCACACACTAGTAAAATAATGCTCAAAATTCTCCAAGCCAGGCTTCAGCAATATGTGAACCATGAACTTCCTGATGTTCAAGCTGGTTTTAGAAAAGGCAGAGGAACCAGAGATCAAATTGCCAACATCCGCTGGATCATGGAAAAAGCAAGAGAGTTCCAGAAAAACATCTATTTCTGATTTATTGACTATGCCAAAGCCTTTGACTCTGTGGATCACAATAAAACTATGGAAAATTCTGAAAGAGATGGGAATACCAGACCACCTGATCTGCCTCTTGAGAAATCTGTATGCAGGTCAGGAAGCAACAGTTAGAACTGGTCATGGAACAACAGACTGGTTCCAAATAGGAAAAGGAGTACGTCAAGGCTGTATATTCTCACCATGTTTATTTAACTTATATGCAGAGTACATCATGAGAAATGCTGGACTGGAAGAAACACAAGTTGGAATCAAGATTGCTGGGAGAAATATCAATAACCTCAGATATGCAGATGACACCACCCTTATGGCAGAAAGTGAAGAGGAATTAAAAAGCCTCTTGATGAAAGTGAAAGTGGAGAGTGAAAAGGTTGGCTTAAAGCTCAGCATTCAGAAAACGAAAATCATGGCATCTGGTCCCATCACTTCATGGCAGATAGATGGGGAAACAGTGTCAGACTTTATTTTTCTGGGCTCCAAAATCACTGCAGATGGTGACTGCAGCCATGAAATTAAAAGATGCTTACTCCTTGGAAGGAAGGTTATGATCAACCTAGATAACATATTCAAAAGCAGAGACATTACTTTGCCAACAAAGGTTCGCCTAGTCAAGGCTATGGTCTTTCCTGTGGTCATGTATGGATGTGAGAGCTGGACTGTGAAGAAGGCTGAGTGCCGAAGAATTGATGCTTTTGAACTGTGGTGTTGGAGAAGACTCTTGAGAGTCCCTTGGACTGCAAGGAGATTCAACCAGTCCATTCTGAAGGAGATCAGTCTTTGGATTTCTTTGGAAGGAATGATGCTAAAGCTGGAACTCCAGTATTTTGGCCACCTCATGCGAAGAGTTGACTCATTGGAGAAGACTCTGATGCTGGGAGGGATTGAGGGCAGGAGGAGAAGGGGACGACAGAGGATGAGATGGCTGGATGGTATCACTGACTCGATGGATGTGAGTCTGAGTGACCTCTGGGAGTTGGTGATGGACAGGGAGGCCTGGCGTGCTGCAGTTCATGGGGTCGCAAAGAGTCGGACAGGACTGAGAGACTGATCTGATCTGATCTGATCTGAAGGATCTACTGTATAACACAGGAAACTCTTCTCAATATTCTGTAATGACTTATATGGGAAAAAGAATCTAAAAATGAGTAGATATATCTGTATGTTTAGCTTATACACTGCTGTATAGGAGGAACTAGCACAGCTTTTTAACTAGCACAACTACAGTCTAATAACATTTAAAAAAAATGCTTCTAGAATTAATTCATGGTATGAAAAAGCAAAATAAAGGCAATCTGTAGTCAATAATAGATATCTGAATTTCAAGTGACTGAGTATATATGCTGGGTTCCATAAGTTGTAGTGAGTATATATGCTGGATTCCATAATGTTGTAGAAAGAAAGAAAGTGTTCGTCACTCAGTCATGTCTTAATCTTTGTGACTCCATGGACTGTAGCCCACCAGGCTCCTCTGTCCATAGGATTTCTCAGGAAAGATTACTGGCGTGAGTTGCCATTCCCTTCTCCAGGGGATCTTCCCAACCCAGGGATTGAATCCGTGTATCCTGCATTGCAGGCAGATTCTTTACTGTCTGAGCCACTAGGGAAGCCCTAAATGTAGAGTCTTTGTTGTTATTCAGCCGCTCAGTCATGTATGATTCTTTGCGACCCCATGGACTGCAGCACCCCAGGCTTCCTTGTCCTTCACCATCTCCCGGAACTTGCTCAAACTCACTTCCATTGAGTTGGTCATACCATCCAACCATCTCATCCTCTGTCTTCCCCTTCTCCTCCTGCCTCCAATATTTCCCAGCATCAAGGTCTTTTCAAATTAGTCAGTTCTTCACATCAGATGGCCAAACTATAGGAGCTTCAGCTTCACATCAGTCCATCCAATGAATATTCAGGATTGATTTCCTTTAGGATGACTGGTTGGATCTTCTTGTAGTCCAAGGGACTCTCAAGAGTCTTCCCCAACACCACAATTCAAAAGCATCAATCCTTCGGTGCTCAGCCTTCTTTATTGTCCAACTCTCACATCCATACATGACTACTGGAAAAACTATAGCTTTACCAGACGGACCTTTGTCAGCAAAGTAATGTCTCTGCTTTTTAGTATGCTGCCTAGGATGGACTTATCTTTCTCCCAAGGAGAAAGAGTCTTTAAAGTTCATGGCTGCAGTCACCATCTGCAGTGATTTTGGAACAAAATAAATAAATAAAGTTTGTCACTTGTTTCCCCATCTATTTGCCATGAAGTGATGGGACCAGATGCCATGATCTTTATTTTTTGAATGTTGAATTTTAAGCCAGCTCTTTCACTCTCCTTTTTCACTTTCATCAAGCAGCTCTTTAGTTCCTCTTTGCTTTCTGCCGTAAGGGTGGCTTCATCTGAGGTTATATGCAATTATGGTTTATAATTGGAACATACAATTAATTTCTTGTGTTTTAAAGACTTAGATAAGAATAGAAAGTGTGTAAAAACATGTATGAGTATTCAAAGCACCTTTCTTTCCTTAACTTTTAATAGCTGATAGAATAGCTGAAATTACTGTTAAAGTCTCTGTGTAATGACTTTACAAGTGAGATATCTCTATGCTTTGATAATTATTATTATGAGACCTTGGAAATTAATTAACTGGATTTTTTTTTCTATTTTATTGGCAGTCAGATAAAGTTCTCTATTATTGTGAATAAGAACACACTATGACATTACATTGCAACTGAAATGTAATTATCTTTATTAATCAATATCAACTATATCAAGTGGAAAGGTCAGTGGTATGTAAACTTTATTATTGGAATGTTAAATGTCCCTTTTTATTGTACTATGTGTATATAGCACCTTTAACTGAGGTTTGCACTTTAGCTACACTATGACTTAATAAATAATAATTTGCTATAAAAAGTAAATGAAATGTAACTGTAAAGATGTTACATTCATACTTAAGTTGAAATATATGTTGAATTTTTTTTCTGTTAAATTATTATGAAATATCCCATGCCCTTAAAAATGCAGCAAACTTTACCATGAGTAGTTTACTTATTTATCAACTCATATAATTTAGAAGACTGAAATCAAAATTCATATTGACCTCACCTTTCAGGAGAATATAGATACAGGTAAACCGTAGTCAGACTTCTTAATTTTAATAACTGGCATGCTGGAGCAAATGAAAGCAGATACAAAGAAGCAGATGAAGCTGAGCATAAGCTCTTCTTTTACAAATAAAAAATAATGTAGACCTGCTGGCATGCTATTTTGTAATATATACCCTCAGAACTTCTTTGATTAAGAGAATTATTTGAAATTGCACACTCTTTCAACCTCTAGTGGAAACAAAACAATTTTCTAGACCTGTACTGTCTAATAAATGCCCCTGGGCGCACATGTCTCGTGAGCAACGGCATTGCGGCTTGTCAGAACTGAGATGTGCTCTATTAAATATAGGTTGGATTTCAAATAAAACAAAGATAAGATTTTTTTCATAATTTTTATACTGATTACATGCAGACAAAATAATAGTTTGAATATATTAGGTTGAATAAACTATATTAACAAATTTATTGTCACCTATTTTTTATTTTTAGTATGGTTATTAGGAAATTTAAAATTACACATTTGGTTTCTCTTCCGTTCTATTCTTTGGGAAAACTCTACTCTACACCTTAGGGGAGCAGCACCTGGGGCCTCTGGATCTGTAAACTAAATTTTGAGCATTTTGACTAACCTGCTGCCTAGAGGTCATGGCCTGCTTTACAGTTGGTCAATGCAAGAGAAAGTCAGAGAAGGTATCATGAGAAACCATGAGACAATTAACATGCTCCTCTTGGGAAGATATCTTTAACAGAGCAAAGAGAAAGGTAGCAGGTAAACTGCAGACTCCCCTTGCTTCTTCTTGCAAAGCTCCTTGTGTATTTACTAGAAGACGGGAGATCATACTGAGCTAATGCAACCTTACTTTATAGCAAATATGAAATTGGGTTCATCTTCCTAGGACCAGGGAGTGGTGTGGTACTCAAAGCACTGGTATGTGTTACAATAGACCATTTAGTTTTGAGCAACATATAATTTCTTTTATTATTAAATTCCCAGGAAAAAGAATTAAAATGAAAAATAAAATTTCATTTTTTTTTATATTTTTGAATCTGTAATAACTAAAGTAAAAATTCTTCTATTGCCCTTTCTTATTCTACATGCTCTTATTTGGGTGTCACTTACTTAGCTCAGACAGCTGATTGCATTTTAAATTTCTTCTGGAACAAATGCTACCTGGCTAATATTAAATTGTATTACTTTTCCCTTCCTTATTCTAGGAGTGGGGCTTTCCTGGTAGCTCAGATGGCAAAGAATCTGCCTGCAAGCCAGGAGACTTTGGTTTGATTGCTGAGTGGGGAAGATCCCCTGGAGAAGGAAAAGGCTATCAATACCAGTATTCTTAACTACAGAATTCCATGGACAGACAAAACTGGTGGGCTACAGTCCATGGCGTCATAGCATCAGACACAATTGAGCAACTAACTCATATACTAGGATTAGGCTTTTCTGTTCATAATCATGATGTATTCTGTGTATTTGATGCATACATAATGTGTATTTGCACATATATTCTGTGGGCAGATTATATATCCCACCTTCACTGATGTTAGGTTTTGTAGTAACAAATGAAGTGGTCAATGGAATATGAGAAAATATAATGCTTTCCATGACCAAGTAGCTGTTTAAGGGTGATGATATGGTCAAGTTAAGCCCATTTCTGTTCTTGATCACTGGCATGTGAATGGTATACTCCAGTTAGAAGCCAATCAGCTTGTCCTTAGAATGAAAATAAACATCTTGTTTGAATGAAACAGAGGCAAGCAGAGTTACAACATATAAACAAGACAGAAGATTATTTATTGCTGTCAATCATCGATTGTTTGTTACCACTACAATTTTGCCTCAAGCAACAGCTGTAAACTGGTGTGTTGTTTATGTTGCATAATTATGGATTCAATGATAATTAGGAAAAACTGTGATTCTAAAGTGCAGGGCACAGTACAATGCAAATGCGTATACACTTACCAAACTAAGACAATTGTAGAGGCTTGGTGGCATGTGACGAGGGAGAGGAGGAGGTTTAGAAAAAAAAAAGGATGAGTTGTGAGGAAAGTATCTCTTTCTCATTCTCTCAGTTTGCCAATCACTTTGTGTCAGTTGTTGAGAACTCCTCCTCTATAGAAAGAGTGGAGATGTGAAATGAAGAGGCAAATCTGTAACTTTCCCCTTCTGGTCCTCTTTCTTCCTGGAGACTAGAACAATAGTGTTCCCTCTAAGAAAATCTGCTTGGATAGATATCATTTATCTATCACCAAAAAAGTTAGTTTGACTAAATTGTGAAAATCAAAGTCAAGATATACGTAACTCTTAATTAGATGATTAGTGTTCATTGAAATGCAGCTTGTCATCCCTGTTATTTTTGATTGCCAAGTTTTCAGCCATGTTTCCTATATTTTGTTATGGACAGATTTTGTGTCATGACATTAAAAGAAAGCACGAAGTTATAAGTAACACGAGTTCTGTATGATATCCATGTGTGTGCTTGCTCAGTCGCTCAGTTGTGTCCGACTCTTTGTGATGTTGGACACAAAGAGTGTGTCTGGCCACTATAGACCATAGCCTGCCAGGCTCCTCTCTCTGTTCATGGGATTTTCCAGGCAAGAATACTCGAGCAGGTAGCCATTTCCTACTCCTGGGGATCTTCCCGACTCAGGGGTTGAACTGACATCTCTCACATTTGCTGAATTGGCAGGCAGATTCTTTACCACTACTGCCCATGATATGTACACGTGTGCATGCATGCTAAGTCCCTTCACTCATGTCTGACTCTTTGCGACCCTATGACTGAAGCCCACCAGGCTCCTCTGTCCATGGGGATTCTCCAAGCAAGAATACTGGGGTGGGTTACTGTGCCTCCTTCAACAGATCTTCCCAACCCAGGGATCGAACCTGAGTCTTATGTCTCCTGCATTGGCAGGCAGGCTCTTTACCAAGCACTTGGTAATTACCAGTTTACTTTACAATACATGATTACATGACTTTGTTTCACATTATATATGAAAAGTTACAGATGCCAATTATTATATCAGTTTTAAGTTTGAAGAAAGGAAACTTGAGAATTCTGCTAGGATTATGTAAGTTTCTGGAAAGTTTCTGATTTATACCTAGATTCCTTGGCTTCTGTGTTTATTTGGTGCTTTCCATAACTTGCTCTTTACAACAAAGACTGCTGATTCCCTACAAAAATTTCCCCTGATCCCCAGCCACTTATATATACATGTAAAATCTGAGCTAAGTGTATATTGTTCTGGACTTCTCTTTATTATGATAACAATTACAGTACCTGAATGGGAATCCCCCCTGCCCCCCGTGCAGTTTCACGAGTCATGAGCATAAGAACTACATCTTATTATTATTATTTGTTTGCTGCAGCTTCACTTACTTTATTGTCCCCTACATGCTGCCTTTTAATTGAGCTACTAGAAAGTTCATGTTTTAATAATCTGAAAGGAAATCTCTTCTAGAAAGGTAAGGATAACTTTAATACATCATATTGATTGAACCAAGTAAATAATTATTATCTTATCTCAGGCAAAAAAAATCTCTCTCAAGAAGAACATGACTGGCCTTGTACACCCTGTAGCCCCAACTTCACACACATAGACACCTCTTTATAGCAACCTGTTTATCACCTTTCTCATGATGGTAGTCTTTTCTAAGATAAATCCAGATGATATGACTTGATCATACAGCTTGTCAAAGGGAAATAAATGATACAGATATTGGCTCTAAAACAGTAATTCTTAATCTTCACTATATATTTGAATCACCTGGGAGAAAATTCTTAAGTAGCAATTTCATAGACCTTCTATTTTAATTAGTCTGGAGTGGGGCCTGAACATCAGTATTCAGGAACAAAAAAAAAATTCTGAAATTTAATGTATAACCAGGATTTAGACTCTGAAATTCTTAAAATTATGCTGTACCAGTCCCTAATAGACTTCCCTGCTGCTGCTGCTAAGTCGCTTCAGTTGTGTCCAACTCCGTGCGACCCCACAGACGGAAGCCCACCAGGCTCCCCCGTCCCTGGGATTCTCCAGGCAAGAATACTGGAGTGGGTTGCCATTTCCTTCTCCAATGCATGAAAGTGAAAAATGAAAGTGAAGTCGCCCAGTCCTGTCTGACTTCCAGCGACCCCATGGATTGGAGTCTACCAGGATCCTCCGTCCATAGGATTATCCAGGCAAAAGTACTGGGGTGGGGTGCCATTGCCTTCCCCGAATAGACTTCCCAGGCAACTCAAATGGTAAAGAATCTGCCTGCAGTGTGGGAGACCCGGGTTCGATCCCTGTGTTGGGAAGATCCCCTGGAGAAGGGCATAGCAAGCCGCTCCAGTATTCTTGCCTGGAGAATCCCATGGACAGAGGAGCCTGGTGGGCCACAGTCCATGGGTTTGCAAAGAGTCAGACACAACTGAATGACTAACACTTGCACTTTCAGTCCCTAATAAGTCTTACATTTACACATTTCAGAAAATTCACTGGATGGCAACACATAGAACTCTGGCTGCAGTGCTCAGTTTCATTCAAGAATTGCCTGTATAAAGAGGGATATATTACCTTACTGGACAATATGCCAGACAGAAAGGGGGATCAGGCTTTGGTTAAATTTTATTGTTACTTAAATATTAGTAATACATCCATTTACCTATCAGAAGCTCTTCCTGTATTAGTTACTTATGTTGACACATATATACGGAATCTAGAAAAATGATACTGATGAACCTATTTTCAGGACAGGAATAGAGACCCAGACGCAGAGAATGAACTTGTGGACACAATGGAGGATGGACAGGGTGAGATGAATTGAGAGAATAGCATTGATATAAACACAAGACCACATGAAGAATAGATAGCTAGAGTGAAATTGCTCTGTAACTCAGGGAGTCCAGCCTGGCACTCTGTGTTGACTAAGAGCAGTGGGATGGGAGGCAGGGCTCAATAGGGAGGGGATATTTGTACACTTAATGGCTTATTTATGTTGCTGTATGGCAAAAATCTATGCAATATTGTAAAACAATTGTCCTCAAAAAAAAAAAAAAAAAAAACAAGTCTATTCAGTTACACAGCCTAATTTGTCCATCTCAGGGTACCACAAGCTATTAACTATAATACACACTCTTGGCTAGGAGTGCAGATCATGAAGAAATTGCTGGATGCTGCAGGCATGCCAGCTTACCCTGACTCAGGATGTTAAGCCTAAGAGTGCAAAAGACCCCAAATGAGCATAGTTGTGACATTTAGAAGTGGTGTGGTTATATCTCAATTAATCATTGCCAAATAAACTGATAAAGGATAAAAATAGACAAGAAAAATCATTTCTTTTGACAATAAAACTTTTTACCCTGTAACCTCATCAGGTTGTAATTTACTTTATAATACTTTCAAACACATGAACTTTCTAAATTAGCAAAATGAAGAAAATTCCAACTTTCTTTGTATAGATTTTAATAATGTAAACAGATAATTATAAAAGTAACTGATCCATCCTAGTTACATATATAACATATATATGTATGTATATGTAACATATATATGTATATATATGTAACTTAGTTACATATATATCTTTTGCAAATATATGATCAGAATATTGAAGGGAGAAGGAAGAGGAGATGACAGAGGCTGAGATGGTTGGATAGCATCACTGACTCAATAGACATGAGTTTGAATAAGTTCTGGGAGATGGTGAAGGACAGGGAAACCTGGACTGCTGTAGTCCATGGAGTCGCAAAGAGTCAGACATGATTGAGCAGCTGAACAACAACATCAGAATAGGAACAAGAGAAATTTGTTAACTTTGGTAATTAAACACAAGGAAAATAGTATTGAAAGTCAATTGTCCCATTTGAAGGACACACATGTTAATGAAACTGAGCAGGACCCTATGGGGCCCTCCTGACTATCAATCCTTTCCACATTTCCAATTTCTTGTTAATAGAAAATAGGCTTCATTCACCCTCCTTGATACTTCAGTTTGTAAAGAATCCATCTGCAATTCAGGAGACCCCAGTTCAATTCCTGAGTCAGGAAGATCTGCTGGAGAAGGAGTAGGCTACCCACTCCAGTATTCTTGTGCTTCCCTTGTGGTAAATTATTCACCTGCAATAATTTACGTGAGAGGAGACCTGGGTTTGATCCCTGGCTTGTGTAAATCCCTTGGAGAAGGGAAAGGCTATCCATTCCAGTATTCAGGCCTAGAGAATTCTATGACTAAGCTACTTTCCATGCAAAGATGGGCTCGAAAAGGACAGAAATGTTATGGACTTAACAGAAGCAGAAGATATTAAGAAGAGATGGCAAAAATACACAGAAGAACTGTACAAAAAAAGATCTGCACAGCCCAGATAATCACGATGGTGTGATCACTGACCTAGAGCCAGACATCCTGGAATGTGAAGTCAAGTGGGCCTTAGAAAGCATCACTAAGAGAAAAGCTAGTGGAGGTGATAGAATTCCAGTTGGGCTATTCCAAATCCTGAAAGATGATGCTGTGAAAGTGCTGCACTCAATACGCCAGCAAATTTGGAAAACTCAGCAGTGGTCACAGGACTGGAAAAGGTCAGTTTTCATTCCAATCCCAAAGAAAGGCAATGCCAAAGAATGCTCAAACTACCGCATAATTGCACTCATCTCACACGCTAGTAAAGTAATGCTCAAAATTCTCCAAGCCAGGCTTCAGCAATATGTGAACCATGAACTTCCTGATGTTCAAGCTGGTTTTAGAAAAGGCAGAGGAACCAGAGATCAAATTGCCAACATCCGCTGGATCATGGAAAAAGGAGGAGAGTTCCAGAAAAACATCTATTTCTGCTTTATTGACTATGCCAAGGCCTTTGACTGTGTGGATCACAATAAACTGTGGAAAATTCTGAAAGAGATAGGAATATAAGACCACCTGATTTGCCTCTTGAGAAATTTGTATGCAGGTCAGGAAGCAACAGTTAGAATTGGACATGGAACAACAGACTGGTTCCAAATAGGAAAAGGAGTACATCAAGGCTGTATATTGTCACCCTGCTTATTTAACATATATGCAGAGTACATCATGAGAAACGCTGGGCTGGAGGAAACACAAGCTGGAATCAAGATTGCCGGGAGAAATATCAATAACCTCAGATGTGCAGATGACACCACCCTTATGGCAGAAAGTGAAGAGGAACTAAAAAGCCTCTTGATGAAAGTGAAAGTGGAGAGTGAAAAGGTTGGCTTAAAACTCACCATTCAGAAAACGAAGATCATGGCATCTGGTCCCATCACTTCATGGGAAATAGATGGGGAAACAGTGGAAACAGTTTCAGACTTTATTTTTAGGGGCTCCAAAATCACTGCAGATGGTGACTGCAACCATGAAAATAAAAGACACTTATTCCTTGGCAGGAGAGTTATGACCAACCTAGATAGCATATTCAAAAGCAAAGACATCACTTTGCCAACAAAGGTCCATCTAGTCAAGGCTATGGTTTTTCCAGTAGTCATGTATGGATGTGAGAGTTGGACTGTGAAGAAGGCTGAGCATCGAAGAATTGATACTTTTGAACTCTGGTGTTGAAGAAGACTCTTGAGAGTCCCCTGGACTGCAAGGAGATCCAACCAGTCCATTCTGAAGGAGATCAGCCCTGGGATTTCTTTGGAGAGAATGATGCTAAAGCTGAAACTCCAGTACTTTGGCCACCTCATGCGAAGAGTTAACTCATTGGAGAATACTCTTATGCTGGAAGGGATTGAGGGCAGGAGGAAAAGGGGACGACAGAGGATGAGATGGCTGGATGGCATCACTGACTCAATGGACTTGAGTCTGAGTGAACCCTGGGAGTTGGTGATTGACAGGGAGGCCTGGCATACTGTCATTCATGGGGTCAGAAAAGAGTCGGACATGACTGAGCAACTGATCTGATCTGATCTAATCTGAAACTACTTTCACTTTTTGCTTTTTCTTTTGCACTCTTCTTGACTGTCCCTGAAATCAAAAGTGCAGATTCACATAATTGCTAGTCAGAGGAGGGAGGCAATGCAGAAATAAAGAAGGAGAATTCAGGAAACAATAGTGTAGAATGAAACAGAGGCTAGGTTCCTGCTCAGGGAATATACTTAACGATATCTTTGAGCTCTTCAGCAGGAAATAAGGCAGACAACCTGGTGGAAATTGGTAACTTCATGCTGAGCACAGGATTCCTAGGACACTAGCCTGTGGCTTTTACCTCTAACCAGTCAGCAGAAAGTCTACACAGAGTGGAAGATAATGAACACTCTGATCTCCTCCTAGAATGATATTCCCTTAAAAAAACTTCATGGTACCGCAGAATCTTGGAATTGCTTCTTGGACACAAGTCTACCTTCTTTTCAGGTTGCCAGCCTCCTGAATAAAGCAATCTTTCCTTTCCAACCAACACTAATTTCTCAAATATTCACTTTTGAGTACCAAAGAGCTAAACGTGAATTCTATAACAGTAAAATTGGAGGGGAAAAAAAAAGACGTAAAAAGAAGATAAACATGAAATTAGATTCAAAAAGCCCATTAATGAACAATCAGATCAGATCAGATCAGTCGCTCAGTCGTGTCCGACTCTTTGCAACCCAATGAACTGCAGCACGCCAGGCCTCCCTGTCCATCACCAACTCCCGGAGGTCACTCAGACTCACATCCATCGAGTCAGTGATGCCATCCAGCCATCTCATCCTCTGTCGTCCCCTTCTCCTCCTGCCCCCAATCCCTCCCAGCATCAGAGTCTTCTCCAATGAGTCAACTCTTCGCATGAGGTGGCCAAAATACTGGAGTTTCAGCTTTAGCATCATTCCTTCCAAAGTAATCCCAGGGCTGATCTCCTTCAGAATGGACTGGTTGGATCTCCTTGCAGTCCAAGGGACTCTCAAGAGTCTTCTCCAACACCACAGTTCAAAAGCATCAATTCTTCGGCACTCAGCCTTCTTCACAGTCCAGCTCTCACATCCATACATGACCACAGGAAAGACCATAGCCTTGACTAGGCGAACCTTTGTTGGCAAAGTAATGTCTCTGCTTGTGAATATGCTATCTAGGTTGGTCATAACTTTCCTTCCAAGGAGTAAACATCTTTTAATTTCATGGCTGCAGTCACCATATCAAATAAGAAAGATTGTTTCAGTAAAAACTAAAATGGCTGAGGAAAAATAACACATTGATTGTTGCAAAAAAAAAAGAAAAAGAAGACAAATAAATAATACACTGAAAAAGCAAATCAATAAAATATTCTCACATTTAGACAAAAAGAAAGAGATAAGAAAGTAGAAGACAGAGGCAGATGATGCAGAATTAGAGAAGAGAGCAGACTGAAAGTGACACTAATAAAGAAAAGAATGAACACAAACATTGCAAAACCCATGGAGATAAAACAAAAATATTCTAATATATTCTAATGATTTACATTTTTCATTGTCATCCTTACAAACTGATTTATGTCTACCCAGGTTTGAAAGCTAATATAGCTCTGTCATGTATTGTTCTTCTCTTCTCTGTCCTAATATATTGTGCTCACACATATATATACGTTTGCTTGAGAAGTTAGGAAGAGATGAGTTTCAGTGAATAACATGTACTGTTACCAAGCAAGACCCTGTGGGGCTCCTGTGCACAGAATGTTTCTGTGTTCCCCGTCTCTTTAATTACTAGAAATAATTCTAATTCAGTTCCATGACCTTCCCTGAGTTCCAAAGGACTTATTTAAGCAGTTGTTAATTAGGAAAGGGAGTGGATGTGAGACAAGGGAGAAATAGTCAAGAGAAACAAAACTGAAGCTTTAAAGCAAGGTCCTGATTCCTCACCAAACACTTTGCTACCCCATGGACTGCAGCATGCCAGGTTTCCCCATCCTTCACTATTCCCTGGAGTTTACTCAAACTCATGTCCATTGAGTTAGTGATGCCATCCAATCATCTAATATTCTGTTGCCCCTTCCAACTCCTGCTCTCAATCTTTCCCAGCATAAGGGACTTTTCAAATGAGCTGGCTCTTCACATCAGGTGGCCAAAGTTTTGGAGCTTCAGCATCAGCCCTCCCAGTGGATATTCGGGGTTGATTTCCTAAAGGACTGACGAGCTTCATCTCCTTGCTGTACAAGGGACTTTCAAAAGTCTTCTCCAGCAACACAGCTCAAAAGTATCAAATCGTTGGTGCTCAGACTTCTTTATGCTCCGACTTTCATATTCATATATGACTACCAGAAAAGCCATTGCTTTGACTATATGGATCTTTGTCAGCAAAGTGATGTCTCTGCTTTATAATACACTGTCTAGGATTGTCATAACTTTTATTTCAAGAAGCAAGCATGTTTTAATTCATGGTTGCAGTCACTGTCTACAGTCATTTTGGAGCCCAGGAAAATAAAATTTATCACTGTTTCAACTTTTTCCCCTTCTATATTCCATGAAGTGATGGGAGCAGTTGCCATGATGTTGTTTTTTTGAATGTTAAGATTTAAGCCAGCCTTTTCACTCTCTTCTTTCACGTTCATCAAGAGGCTCTTTAGTTCTTATTTACTTTGTACAATTAGGTATCACCTGCATATCAAAGACTGTTGCAATCTTGATTTCAGCTGGTGATTCATACAGTCTGGCATTTCACATGATGTACTCTAGAGTACTGAAGAATGGATGCTTTTGAACTGTGGTGTTGGAGAAAACTCTTGAGAGTCCCTTGGACAGCAAGGAGAACAAACAAGCCAATCCTAAAGGAAACCAACCCTGAATATTCATAGGAAGGACTGATGCTGAAGCTGAAGCTCCAAAACCTTGGCCACCTGACAGGAAGAACTGACTCATTGGAAAAGACCCTGTTGCTAGAAGAAATTGTGGGAAGGAGGAGAAAGGAGAAAAAGAGATGGTTGGATAGCTGGCAACTCAATGGACATGAGTTTGAGCAAGCTCCAGTAGTTGTTGATGAACAGGGAAGCCTGGCATGCGGCAGTCCATGGAGTTACAAAGATGGGACACAACTTAGTGACTGAACAACAACAACAACAAATTCGTATATAAGTTAAACAAGCAGGTGAAAATATACAGCCTTGCATGCTCCTCTCCCAAATTTTAACCAATCCATTGTTTCATATTTCAGCCTTGTCTAACCCAGTGAAATTATGAGCCATGCCATGTAGGGCCAACCAAGATGGACAGGTCATGGTGTAGAGTTCTGACAAAATGTGGTCCACTGAAGAAGGGAATGACAAGCTACTTCAGTATTCTTGCCTTGAGAATCCCATGAACAGTATGAAAAGGCAAAAAGATAGGACACTTAAAGATGAATTCTCAGGTTGTTAGGTGCCCAATATGCTACTGGAGAAAAGTGGAAAAATAACTCCCAAAAGAATGTAGAGATGGAGACAAAACAAAAACAACACCCAGCTGTGGATGTGACTGTTTATAGAAGCAAGGTGCGATGCTGTATAGGAACCTGGAATGTTAGGTCCATGAAACAAGGTAAAATGAAGGTGTTTAAACAGGAGATGGCTAGAGTGAACATTGATATTTTAGGAATCAGTGAACTAAAATGGACAGGAAAAGGCAAATTTAATTCAGATTACCATTATATCTACTTCTGTGGGCAGGATCCCTTAGAAGAAATGGAGTAGCCATCCTTGTTAACAGAGTCCAAAATGCAGTACTTGGGTACAATCTCAAAAAAGACAGAATGATCTCTGTTCATTCCAAGGCAAACCATTCAATATCACGGTAATCCAAGTTGATGTCCCAACCACTAATGCTGAAGAAGCCAAGTTGAATGGTTCTATGAAGACCTGTAAGACCTTCTAGAACTAACACTCAAAAAAGATGTCCTTTTCCTTTTAGGGGACTGGAATGCAATAATAAGAAGTCAAGAAAGACCTGGAGTAACAGGCAAATTTGACCTTGGAGTGCAAAATGAATCAGGGCAAAAGTTAATAGAGTTTTGCCAAGAGAACTCACTGGTCATAGAAAACACCAACACAAGAGACGACTCTAGACATGGACATCACCAAGATGGTAAATACCTTAATCAGATTGATTATATTCTTTGTAGCCAAAGATGGAGAAGCTCTATGTAGTCATTAAAAAAGTGACTGGGAGCTGACTGTGGCTCAAATCATGAACTTTGCATTGCCAAATTCAGACTTCAATTGAAGAATTTAGGGACATTCAGACTAAGACATTCAGGTATGACCTAAATCAAATCCCTTATGATTATACAGTGGAAGTCACAAATAGATTCAAGATATGAGATCTGACCGACAAAGTGCCTGAAAAACTGTGACAGAGATTCATGATATTGTACAAGAGGCAGCGATCAAGAACATCCCTAAGAAAAAGAAATGCAAAAAGGCAAAATGGTTGTCAGCAGAGGCCTTAAACTATCTGAGAAAAGAAGAGTAGTGAAAAGCAAAAGAGCAAAATAAAGATATACCCATCAAAATGCAGAGTTCCAAAGAATAGCAAGGAGAGAAAAGAAAGCCTTCCTCAGTGATCAATGCAAAGAAATAGAGGAAAGCAATAGAATGGGAAAGACCAGAGATCTCTTAAAGAAAATTAGAGATACCAAGGGTATCATATTTGCATTTCATGCAAAGATGGGCACAAGAAAGGACAGAAATGGTATGGACCTAACAGAAGCACAAGATATTAAGAAGAGGGGGCATGAATATACAGAAGAACTATACAAAAAGATCTTAATGACTTACATAATGATATTGATATGATCACTCACCTAGAGCCAGACATCCTGGACCTCAAAGCCAAGTGGGCCTTAGGAAGTATCACTACAAATAAAACTAGTGGAAGTGATGGAATTCCAGGCTAGCTATTTCAAACTCTAAAAGATGATGCTGTGAAAGTGCTGCACTCAATGCACCAGCAAATTTGGAAAACTCAGCAGTGGCCACAGGACTGGAAAAGGTCAGTTTTCATTCCAATCCCAAAGAAGGGCAAGGCCAAAGAATGCTCAAATTACAGCACAATTGCATTCATCACATATTAGCAAGGTAGTGCTCAAAATTCTCCAAGCCAGACTTTAAAAGTACATAAACCATGAAGATATTCAAGCTGGATTGAGAAAAGGAAGAAGAACCAGAGATCAAATTGCCAGCATCTGTTGCATCATAAATAAGCAAGAGAGTTCCAGAAAAACATCTGCTTCTGCTTTATTGACTATAGCAAAGCCTTTGACTTTGTGGATTACAACAAACTCTGGTAAAGTCTTAAAGAGATGGGAATACTGGATCACTTGACCTGCTGCCTAAGAAATCTGTATGCAGGTCAAGAAGAAACAGTTAGAACTGGACAAGGAACAATGGGCTGGTTCCAAACTGGGGAAAGAGAACATCAAGACTTTATATTGTCACTCTGCTTATTTAACTTATATGCAGAGTCCATCATATGAAATGCTTGGCTGGATGTAACACAAGCTGGAGTCAAGACTGCAGAGAGAAATATCAGTAACCTCAGATAAGATGATGACACCAATCTTATGGCAGAAAGCGTAGAGCAACTAAGGAGCTGCTTGATGAATATGAAAGTGGAGAGTAAAAACGCTGGCTTAAAACTCAACATTCATAAAATGAAGATCATGCCATCTGTTTCCATTCTTTCAGACCAAATAGATGTGGAAACAGTAATAGATTTTATTTTGGGAGGCTCCAAAATCACTGCAGATGATGACTGCAGCCATGAAATTAAATGGCACTTGCTCCTTGGAAGAAAACGTATGACCAACCTAGACAGCGTATTAAAAAGCAGAGACATTACTTTGTTGACAAAGTTCTGTCTAGTCAAAGCTATGGCTTTTCCAGTGGTCATGTATGGATCTGAGAAATATATAGCCTTTGCCAGCAATCTGACATAAAGAAGAAATTAACAGAGCAAATGACTATTCTTCTGGCATCCACTCCCAAGCCCTGAAGTGAAGTGTTAGTTGTTAATTTGTGCCCAACTCTTGGCGATCCATGGAATGCAGCCCACAAGGCTCCTCTGTCCATGGGATTTTCCAGGCAAGAATACTGGAGTGGGTTGCCATTTACTTCTCTAGGGGGTCGTCCTGACCCAGGGATCAAACCCAGGTCTCCTGCACTGCAGGCAGATTCTTTACCAACTGAGCTATGAGGGAAGCACTATGGATGTGAGAACTGGACCATAAAGAAAGCTGAGCACCAGTCCCTTTGCCAGATGCCCAGGTTGGGAAATCTGATGTGGGGCCTAGAACTTTGCAACAGTAGGTGAACTTCTTTTGGTATTGTTCTCTTGCTATTTGAGATTTTGGTGTTTTCGCAGGAGAAAATGAGCACATGTCCTTCTACTCAGCCATTTTGCCATTCTTTGCCATCCTCATCCTCATTGATACATACAACAATGAGTTGTTCAGCAGATACTGATGTCCCTTCCAGGTGGGAGGAGTTAACATTTAGTGGTGGAATGCTGCCCACAAGAACATATACCCCAGACTCTTTGGAACCTGAAGGCTGATGATACAGACTCCTACTTACTTTACCACTAACCATCAGGAGAATGTCCATGAGCTGATCCTGCACTTTTAGAACAATTACCATAAAACCTCTCATTATCTTCTCCAGGTTGGGACACACAGTTTTGAAGGCATTAGCCCACTGTAGCCCCCTTTGTCTGGCAAAGCAATAAAGCTACTGTTTCCTACTTCACCAAAAACTCTGTCTCTAAGATTTAATGTGCTGTCAGGGTACAGAGTCTGGATTCAGCTTCAATACTGTGAATTAAAAGAGACTAAGTAAACATAGACATAGGCAGGTGAACTTTTTATTTTAAGGCAAAAACAAAAATTCTAAGCCTTATATGCATAAATGAAAAGTCTTACATGCAAAGAAAAAAGGTATCAGCATCATGCGCTCCATCTTTATAGTGCTGAAAGCTAGACAATATAGGAACAATTTCTGGAGTGGCAGGCACAACTGAGAAGCAAAGCCTATGAATGGGGAAAAAAAAAAACTTTATGAAAGATATGTTCTGTAAAAGTGATGGTGATAATAGAATATGTTTTTAAATATTTCCAAATCTTCCCCATAAAATGTGGAATACCCAGATATATAGACTATTTATCTTTAAAAAAAAAAGTGACTTTTTTATTTTTAACAAACCAGACTTGGTGTTCTCACCTGTGCTCAATAAAATCAATCTACTGACATCAGGCTGTGGTGAAGGGAACTAACAACATTTATTGCAAAGTCCCAAGTAAAAACAACAGTTTACTGGCAAAGGTCTCTATAGTTAAAGCTATGGCTTTTCCAGTAGTTAAATATGGATGTGAGAGCTAACTCATACAAAAGGCTGAATGCCAAAGAACTGATGCTTTCCATTTGTTTTGCTGGAGAAGACTCTTGAGAGTTCCTTGGACTGCAAGAGGATCAAACCAGACAATCCTAAAGGAAATCAACCCTGAATATGCATTGCAGGGACTGATGCTGAAGCTGAAGCTCCAAAATTTTGGCCACCTGATATGAAGAGCTGACTCAATGGAAAAGACCCTGATGCTGGGAAAGACTGAGGGCAAAAGAAGAAGTGGGCAGTAGAACATGAGATGTTTGGATGGCATCAGCGACTCAATGGGCATAAGTTTGAGAAAACTCCAGGAAACAGTGAAGGACAGGGAAGCCTGATGTGCTGCAGTTCATGGGGTCACAAAGAATCAGATATGGCTTAGTGACTGAACAACAACCACAGCCCAAGCTAGGAGTCCAGGAAAATGTTAATGCTCAAAAAGTCTGAACTCCCTGATGAGTTTCTGGGAGGCATTTTTAATGCCAAGGTGAAGGAGAGGGAGTGTAGGGTATGTGATCAGCTCTTGCACAGTTTTCTGATTAGTTGATGGTGAAGTAATAAGATGATGTCACAATGGGGAACATTATCACTCTTTAGGCTCCAATAAGTCTGGGGTCATCAAATAGTTGACTTCTTCCATTTGGTGGGATTTTTCACATCTTTAAAACAATTAAGGAATGTATGTCAGATACTTTTACCTAGGTACTTCTGAGAGACATTGAAGGAGAGGAACTGGGATAAAGGTCTGTCCTAGGAAGTTTCCCCCTCAATCCCAAAGTGTGTGAGTGGAAGCAAAGCACTGACGTTCACAAGTCCTTTATAGTCTAGGGGATCAATGGGGGCATCTGAGAGATCTCAGAAGTTTATAACCATCAAAGAGCCACCAGACTTTGTGGAAAGTACAGAGAGATAATTTCAGAAGAGCATTTATTATTGGGTTGTATCTTACATATTTTAATATTTGTATTTATGTAAGTGATCCAGATGGTGACTGCAGCCATGAAATTAAAAGATGCTTACTCCTTGGAAGGAAAGTTATGACCAACCTAGATAGCATATTCAAAAGCAGAGACATTACTTTGCCAACAAAGGTCCGTCTAGTCAAGGCTATGGTTTTTCCCGTGGTCATGTATGGATGCGAGAGGTGGACTGTGAAGAAAGCTGAGTGCCAAAGAATTGATGCTTTTGAACTGTGGTGTTGGAGAAGACTCTCGAGAGTCCCTTGGACTGCAAGGAGATCCAACCAGTCCATTCTAAAGGAGATCAGCCCTGGAAGGAATGATGCTAAAGCTGACACTCCATTACTTTGTCCATCTCATGCAAAGAGTTGACTCATTGGAAAAGACTCAGATGCTGGGAGGGAATGGGGGCAAGAGGAGAAGGGGACAACAGAGGATGAGATGGCTGGATGGCATCCCTGACTTGATGGACGTGAATCTGGGTGAACTCCGGGAGTTGGTGATGGACAGGGAGGCCTGGCGTGCTGTGATTCATGGGGTCGCAAAGAGTCGGATACAACTGAGCTACTGATCTGATCTGACCTGAAGTGATCCAGACTGAAATTATAACACCTGGAGTAGTCTGAACCCTAATGATGTCTCAAAACTGACCACAAGGATCTCTCTTCCATTGGAGAGAAATTGTTGGAGCTGTAGAAATCAAGGAGAATAGTGAAAGCTGGTACAAAATAAATTTTAAAATGCAGACAATACAGAAAACAGAAAAGAGAGAAGGGGCACAGAGCCAGAAGATCACAGAAACTGTAAAGTAATATTTCCAAACTCATCACAGAAACTAGAGAAGGGTCACTAGGGCAGAAGAGCTAGAAAATATCTTATCTCTCATCTTAGAAAGCTGATTTAATGTATAAATAAGTGTAATGGAGGTGTCAAGAAAGAGGCAGGGGCACACTTTTCAGGAGCCTGTTTTATGCAAGATCAATGACCAGCTGTTTTGAGGGGTTTTTAAATTCCTTTTACTTTGCTCCTGATTGTTCCATCCTTTTAATAGGAAGAGATTTATTAACTGGAGTAGAGGTCACTGTTTCTTAAGTGAAAAGAGAAAGGAACAAATAAAATCTGAAATTAAGATGGAAGCCTTAGTAGACCCTGGAATGTGGAATATCAAGGTCCTAGACTTGGCCAAAGATATCCAGTCAATGATTACTAAGTGAAAAGGGTTATCAGATCAGATCAGATCAGTCGCTCAGTCGTGTCCGACTCTTTGCGACCCCATGAACCGCAGCACGCCAGGCCTCCCTGTCCATCACCAGCTCCCGGAGGTCACTCAGACTCACATCCATCGAGTCAGTGATGCCATCCAGCCATCTCATCCTCTGTCGTCCCCTTCTCCTCCTGCCCTCAATCCCTCCCAGCATCAGAGTCTTCTCCAATGAGTCAACTCTTTGCATGAGGTGGCCAAAATACTGGAGTTTCAGCTTTAGCATCATTCCTTCTAAAGAAATTCCAGGATTGATCTCCTTCAGAATGGACTGGTTGGATCTCCTTGCAGTCCAAGGGACTCTCAAGAGTCTTCTCCAACACCACAGTTCAAAAGCATCAATTCTTCGGCGCTCAGCCTTCTTCACAGTCCAGCTCTCACATCCATACATGACCACAGGAAAGACCATAGCCTTGACTAGGCGAACCTTTGTTGGTAAAGTAATGTCTCTGCTTTTGAATATGCTATCTAGGTTGGTCATAACTTTCCTTCCAAGGAGCAAGCGTCTTTTAATTTCATGGCTGCAGTCACCATCTGCAGTGATTTTGGAGCCCAGAAAAACAAAGTCTGACACTGTTTCCACTGTTTCCCCATCTATTTCCCATGCAGTGATGGGACCAGATGCCATGATCTTCGTTTTCTGAATGTTGAGCTTTAAGCCAACCTTTTCACTCTCCACTTTCACTTTCATCAAGAGGCTTTTTAGCCCCTCTTCACTTTCTGCCATAAGAGTGGTGTCATCTGCATATCTGAGGTTATTGATATTTCTCCCGGCAATCTTGATTCCAACTTGTGTTTCTTCCAGTCCAGCATTTCTCATGATGTACTCTGCATATAAGTTAAATAAACATGGTGACAATATGCAGCCTTGACGTACTCCTTTTCCTATTTGGAACCAGTCTGTTGTTCCATGACCAATTCTAACTGTTGCTTCCTGACCTGCATACAGATTTTTTAAGAGGCAGATCAGGTGGTCTGGTATTCCCATCTCTTTCAGAAAAGGGTTATAGAGTGTCTATAAGGTTCAATTTTCTTAAACCTAGAGATTTCCAAAAGTGTAAATAGATTACTTAAGTGGGAAGACATTGGTCTGACTAAACTAAACATAGTTAATATTTGGAGCCTGATGGGAATTGTGGGATGAGGTCATCACCCCTCAATGAGGAAAAGTAAAATATTTCAGTATAGCTAAGTGGGTATGTCAGTTCTTCAATATCATTTAGGTAGCCACTCAATTCTTTGAAAAACAAAAACAAAACTGTCTTTGTTTTGCAAATGTAGCCTTTAAAGAAGATATGGCTATAAAAATTATCTAAAATCCACCAATTCTTTTACTACTTCCCAAACCATCGCTATTTATCTTAGTGAGAGTAAAAATGTTATTTGCTCAGTCATGTCTGACTCTTTGCAATCCCATGGACTATAGCCTGCCAGGCTCCTCTGTCCATGGAATTCTCCAGGCAACAATGCTGGAGTGGGTTGCCATTTCTTTCTCCAGAGTATCTTCCCTACTCAGGAATGGAATCTGTGTCTCCCACATTGCAGACAGATTCTCTACTATCTGAGTCACCAGGGAAGCCATTTATTTTAAGAGGCTTCTAAGTATTAAACAAAGGGGAAACAAAGCCATCCTAGGAGGAACTCACCTGTATCTTTGAAATACAAATGTGTTATCTGGTCCTTTCAGGAATCCTTATCTCTGCCATCTTGTAAAATTGTAAATTTTAAAAAGAGGGCAAAATAATTTAGAAGTTGACTTGTCAAGAATAAATGCAAATCCTAAGTGTCTTTTCTGTAAATATTTAGTAAAAAGATTTAGCCATCTGGACAAGTAACCTTGATTTGTTCCATCCTCTGGAAACCCAATTTTAATTCAGCCTCTTTTGTTAACTTACGGGTTTTACATTGCTATCTGGGACTCAGGGCTGAGATTTTAGAGTGGGAACTGTGACACCCCTGTGTTTCTGTGCTTCGATGTACATATATGTGTAATGTAGATGTATGTGAAAGTGAAAGTGAAGTCAGTTAGTTGTATCCAACTCTTTGGGACCCCGTGGACTGTAGCCCACCAGGCTCCTCAGCCCATGGGATTCTCCAGGCAAGAATACTGGTGTGGGTTGCCATTTACAACTCCAGGGGATCTTCCCAACCCAGGGATCGAACCCAGGCCTCCCACATTGCAGGCAGACACTTTAACCTCTGAGCTACCAGGGAAGCCCCAGATGTATAGTATTGCCAAAAATAAATTCATAGAAGAGCTCTACATAATTTCCTTAAAGGAAATTAAGTACCAATATAAACACTCAGAAAATAACCTGGCCAGAATGAATTTCAGGTTCATGTCATCTGGAAAACATTCAATACTAAGTTTATATTTAGTATTGATGGTGGCCTAAGCTTGTTAGCCTGATTAATATAGACATGTCTTTAGAATCATCAGTGTTAAGTATAATACATCTGTTTTAGCTAGGTGTTGGAGAAGACTCTTGAGAGTCCCTTGGACTGCAAGGAGATCCAACCAGTCCATTCTGAAGCAGATCAGCCCTGGGATTTCTTTGGAAGGAATGATGCTAAAGCTGAAACTCCAGTACTTTGGCTACCTGATGCAAAGAGTTGACTCATTGGAAAAGACTCTGATGCTGGGAGGGATTGGGGGCAGGAGGAGAAGGGGACGACAGAGGATGAGATGGCTGGATGGCATCACTGACTCGATGGACATGAGTTTGAGTGATCTCTGGGAGATGGTGATGGACAGGGAGGCCTGGCATGCTGCGATTCATGGGGTCACAAAGAGTTGGACACCCCTGAGTGACTGAACTGACTGATTGACTGACTAGACCTTATTATATCTATTTCAAATTTGTCATCAAAAAAGTAACTCAATGTGGGGGAAAAAGAAAAAAAAACCTTTAAGGAAACAAGATATACATTTTCAGTAAAAGAAAGTGTGAGTAATGAAATATTGAAAAAAGTTTTACATGATCAAGATTTTCTATGATTGCATTAAATTTAGGTGAGTAAATGGATTTTGTTGGGAGTGGACTAGGAGAAGATTGGGTTTGCTTTCTCCCTTCAAAAATTCTTGAAATGTGGCTTTTGAGAACAAATTGTGTGAGTTCCTCTGCCTATAAGTGATTTCTACTTGCTTTTCAGAATTTTTGTAACTTTGGTTAAGGAATAAATTTTTCTCACAGTGACCTATGACTGTATTGGACCATTTTAAACCTTTTTGACAAAATTCCAAATTTTAAAGTTATTTTGATTTCTGGCTAACTTTGGGCTATTTTAGAAGACCCTTGAGGTATTTCAAAGAGAAATTATTTAATTAAGATTATTTGGTATGTTGCTGCTGCTGCTATGTCGCTTTAGTCATGTCCGACTCTGTGTGACCCCATAGATGGCAGCCCACCAGTCTTCCCGTCCCTGGGATTCTCCAGGCAAGAACACTGGAGTGGGTTGCCATTTCCTTCTCCAATGCATAAAAGTGAAAATTGAAAGTGTTAATCATTCATAATTGTGGTTATTGCAATCAAATTTCTTTATCAACTGCACTGTAATCAGATGTTTTACCATGACTTTTAAGTCTTTTGTCATTTATAGGTATTTATTTTTGTACTCTAATGCTGTTATAAGAAGTGCTTCATTATCAAGAAGATTTATAGGAAGGCCAAGGAAAGAGTTACAACAGTTCCACATCAAAATGATGACTATGGGGGGATTCCAGCCCAGACTGATATAAAACCAGGAGCTGTTCTGCCCTATGGCCCTTAGACCAGGCATCCAGAGATTTTTATTCCCTGACAGGTAGGGTTGATGCCCCAACTCTACCTTGAAGCAGTTACAGAAAATGGACCATTGTCCCTCTGATTACCATAAGAACATGAGAGTAAAGTCTCTGAATGGGAAATACAACAGGAAGGAAGGGGCAAGATACAACCTTTGGAAGAATGTCATAACCCTAGGACATGACATAAACTGATTAGAACCAGATGAATCCAAGATGGTGGACAAGTTGACTTCCACTAGACTTTGAGTCTCAGTATATGTTCATTACAACACATTAGCATATTAAATAAATGACACACCCACAGGCACCAAGACATTTCCAAGTCAACTATCAAATACCAAAAATTGAGCAATAGCCGAAGTCCTGGAAGTCTCTGACCCTACCCTCAAAATAGTTGGAATAATCCTCCACTCATTAGCCTACAGTCTTCCCAGGTTGCACTAGTGGTAAAGAACCTGCTGCCAATGGAAGTTCAGGTTTAATCCCTTGGTTAGGAAGATACCCTGAAGGAGGTAATAGCAACCCACTCCAGTTTTCTTGCCTGGAGAATCCCATGGACAGAGGAGCCTGGCAGGCTACAGTTCATGGGGTAGCAAAGAGTCAGACATGACTGAAGCAACTTAGCATGTGCATTAGCCTATGAAATTATCCAGCCAAAAAAAAGCTAATCACACCATATTTTGAGGCTTCTGAGATGGCCCACACTCTATGGATGGTATTTCTGTCTAAATAAATCCACTTCTTATCTATCACTTTGTCTATCACTGATTTTTTTCTGTGATAAGGCATGAAGAATCTCAGCTTCATTAAGTGCTGAAATAAGGGTATGATCTCATTTGGAATATCATGAGTTTTGGCAAAATTTGAGGCCTGACGTGTGGGTTCAAGTCCCAATTTGAGCTGCATGGTTTCATAAGCAACATTGTTATGATGCCAAAGAAAGGATAAGGAGTAGAATATTGCCCCTATAGACAGTGAGACCACACAAGAAATATATGCATATAAAATATATATAAATATAAATATAAAGTTTCTGAAATTAATTTCAGAAATAAACAGTGAATTAAAAGAAATATGAGTGAATTCTTTAAGAAAAAAAAAGACAATTTAAATATCAGAAAAAAGAAGGTAGATTATTTCTTTAAGAAGAAAATTAAAGTAAATTCAGCATGTATATGCATCACCAAAGAAGGAAGTGAAATAAATGAAACAGAACAAATACTACAACATGTATTCAGAAAAATATTACCAAAATTTTAAAAATAAAAAAAAAATCTGAAAATTACATTTTGAAAGGACAGTATTTCTTAGGGAAAATAATGCCAGAATCTTTCATCTGAAATGAAGACTTGAAAGAAAAATAAACAACAACAACAACAAAAATGGACAAAATAGCAAAATAGTTAAGTCATTTAAAGGACAAAGAAAATAAGATGGTGGTCATATTTTAATTGATAATATCACAATGCCAGGAGATAATAAATATTTTTGATAATCAGGGAGAGAAAAATGTGAGTCAAATGTCATATACCCATTTAAATGCATGGATAAGTTTCGCACACAAGCTATTATAAACTTGCAATATTGCTTTAGAAAATACTCCTGAAATAATAGGGTAAGCACCTTCTAAAATCCATAAAAGCAACATTGACACAAGCAAAAATTGTCAAAATCAATTTTTTTAAGAAATCTGGAAATTAACCAAAGGTTTGCAACAATATGGTGATTGCAACCTTGAAATTAAAAGACGCTTACTCCTTGAAAGGAAAGTTATGACCAACCTAGATACCATATTAAAAAGCAGAGATATTACTTTGCCAACAGGGGTCCATCTTGTCAAGGCTATGGTTTTTCCAGTGGTCATGTATGGATGTGAGAGTTGGACTGTGAAAAAAGCTGAACACTGAAGAATTTATGCTTTTGAACTGTGGTGTTGGAGAAGACTCTTGAGAGTCCCTTGGACTGCAAGGGGATCCAACCAATCCATCCTAAAGGAGATCAGTACTGGGTGTTCATTGGAAGGACTGATGCTGAAGCTGAAACTCCAGTACTTTGGCCACCTCATATGAAGAGTTGACACATTGGAAAATATCCTGATGCTGGGAGGGATTGGGGGCAGGAGGAGAAGGGAACGACAGAGAATGAGAAGGCTGGATGGCATCATTGACTCAATGGACATGAGTTTGAGTGAACTCTGGGAGTTGGTGATGGACAGGGAGGCCTGATGTGCTGTGATATATGGGGTCACAAAAAAGTTGGACACGACTGAGTGACTGAACTGAACTGAACTGAAGGAGTGTTTACTCAAGAAAACTATCTAAATCTCATTAAGAACAGCAAGCTGTATGTAATCTTAATTGGCTTTATACACAACATACTCCCTCAAACTCTGCAAGTTGCTTTGAAAAAACAAAAGTCACACAATGTCATCATAACTGTGAAAATCAGAAGGCCAGCAGCTGCTGGAGAGGACAGGACATAATAGAACAAAGTCCCATCCTCTGGAACTGTCACTTATTAAGCAAGGCTGGAAGCCCCCTGGAAAGGAGCTTACTTTCAGGGTTTGTCTTTCTCTAACCTGACTCAGAGCTTGCTTTATATAAACAGCTCTATCCTCAGGGCATTCATTCAAAATCATCATAGAAATTATTTATGACCACAGTTGCCTGAGGCAGAAATATCATTTGTGGCAATTAAGAGGCTGATGAAAACATCTAGAAGGAAAAATTAGGAAATAAGAACTATTAGGAGGGCCAAAAAGCTCTAGAATATTCTTGGTGATCCAGAAGACCACAAACATGAGCAAGACTCTGTATATGCCCAGGAAAGATCCGAGAACTTTCTGGTATCTCAACTCTACCTGACTTTGCAGCTGGTGCAAGGAGGAAGTGAAGGTTAAGGCAGCAATTTTGGGAGTTGGAGACATCCCAATATGCACACATGCTTCTCTGCAAGGACTGAGAGACTCACCATTCAAGGCATTTAAAGAAAGCTCTGTCTGGTCCTTCACTTGTTACTAAGCTAACCAAACACAGACTTCAGTGACTACACAAAACAAGAGCATAGACTTTACCAAATTAACCCAGAAAAGACATTTAAACAAATAGCAATAATAGCTGCTACTGCTGCTGCATTGATTCAGTCGTGTCCAACTCTGTGCGATCCCAGAGAAAGCAGCCCACCAGGCTTTACCAGCCCTGGGATTCTCCAGGCAAAATCACTGGAGTGGGTTGCCATTTTCTTCTCCAATGCATGAAAGTGAAAAGTGAAAGTGAAGTCGCTCAGTCGTATCCGACTCTTAGCGTCCCCATGGATTGCAGCCTATCAGGCTCCTCCATCCATGCGATTTTTCCAGGCAAGAGTACCAGAGTGGGTTGCCATTGCCTTCTCTGAATAATAGCAAAAATCAAATAAATGACAACAAAAAGAACAACAAAAACAAAACTCAGAAGGGAAAATCTGACTCTCAAAGTTGCCACAGTGTAATATTCAAAATGTCCTGTCTTCAACAACAAAAATTTATACTGAAAATATTTTTCAAACAACAACAAAATTATAAAAAAGCAAGAACATGACACCACACAGAAAAGACAAAAAAAAAAAAAAAAAAGAAATGAATAAAAATATCCTTGGAGAAGTCCAGACATTGGGTTTATTAGCCAAAGACTATTTCTTTTCACTTTTATATTTTTATATCGTTAAAATGGTAATTTTTTAATTAATTTATTTTAATTGAAAGATAATTGCTTTGCAGTCATTGGTTTCTAGCAGGCATCAACATGAATCAGCCATATGTTTACATGTCCCCTTCCACTTGAACATTTCTCTCACCTCCCTCTCCTCCTACCCCTCTAGGCTGTCAGGGAGCCCTGGGTTGAGTTTCCTGAGTCATACAGCAAATTCTGATTTACTAGATAAAGACTATAAACCAACTATTTTATATATGCTGAAGAGCTTAAGAAAAACATGTGCAAACAAACCATGCAAATGATGTCTCACCAAATAAGGCATGTCAATAAAGAGATAGGAATTATGAAAAGGAAACAGGAATTCTACAGTTGAAAATTTTCTAGAGGGGTTCAACATCAAATTTGAACAGAAAGAAGAACCAGTGCACTTGAAAAGGGGCAATTAAAATTATTTAACTTGAGAAATAAAACAAATGATGAAGAAAAATTTAATAAGGCCTTAGAGGAGAAGGCAATGGCACCCCACTCCAGTACTCTTGCCTGGAAAATCCCATGGATGGAGGAGCCTGGTAGGCTGCAATCTGTGGGGTCACTAAGAATCAGACACGACTTCACTTTCACTTTTCACTTTCATGCATTGGAGAAGGAATGGCAACCCACTCAGTGTTCTTGCTTGGAGAATCCCAGGGATGGTGGAGCCTGGTGGGCTGCTGTCTATGGGATCACACAGAGTCAGACATGACTGAAGTGACTTAGCAGCAGCAGAGAATAGGGAGGCCTGGTGTGCTGCAGTCCATGGAGTCACATAGAGTCGGATATGACTGAGTGACTGAATTGACTGACTGACAAGAGGCCTGTGGAACTCCATCTAGCAAACTAACATACACACTTTAGGAGTTACAGAATGACAAGAGACAGAGAAAAGAACAGGAACAATATTTGAACCAGTTATGACCAAAAACCATTATAACGTTAATCTGACATCTCAAAAAGATCCACACTAAGACACTTATGGTCAAAAGACCAAAAGGCAAAGAATCTTGAAAAGGGAAAAATAAAATTGACTCATCGCATACAAGGGAGCTTCAATAACTGACTAATAATGCTTGATCATTTTAAACCATGAATGCTAGAACACAGTGGGATGACATATACAAAGTACTAAAAACCAAAGGCTATCAACAAATAATTCTATCAAGCAAAACTATCCTTCAAAAATGAAGGACAAACTAAGATATTCCCAAAATAAACAAAAACCAAGACTATTTGTTTCTAGCAAAGTACCCTTACAAAAATATGAAAAAGGGTCCTTCAGGCTGAAATGCAACAAGTAAAGAGCACTGGTAAAATTAACTAGAGGAGTGGGATGAGGGGATGGGAGGGAGTCTACAGAGGGAGGAATATATGTACACATTTGGCCGATTCACCTTATTGTACAACAGAAACTAATATTGTAAAACAATTACACTCCAATTAAAAAATAAAGTGCAGATGCATTTTTCATTTGTAACACTTTTTTTCAATATAATTTAAATAACAATAGCAGAAAGCAATTATTATAAAGTGTGGGATGGACTCACAGTATATAAAGATGTAGCTTGTATGATAAATATAGCATAAGGGAGGAGGGAAGGTGTGAGATTATAGACGAGCAAAGATTGTGTATGTTATTGAAATTAGGATGATTTTTATCTGAACTAAATTGTCAATTAATATGCTAACTGTAACTCCCAGGGAAAGCACTAAGGACACAACTCAAAAACAAACAAACAAAAAAACCCAAAAATGAATTAAAATAGTATGCTAGAAAAAAAAACTATACATATATAATACAAAAGGAGGAATAGAGGTAAAAAACAGCCATAATACGTAAAGTAAACAAATAGCAAAATGAGGGTTAATGGGCTAAATGGACATTTACCCTAGCAATTGAATTGAAAAACAGTGTATTAAACACACATGATTTTTATTAAGGTTCTGAGAAAGTAAGAATTTGCATGACCTTCCAAAAAAAAAAAAAAAAAGTAGTTTCTTTCCATTAATGTCTGCTATTTTTTGTTTTAATTAATTTATTTATTTTAATTGGAGGATAATTACTTTACAATATTGTGATGGTTTTTTGCCATAAATTGACATGAATCAGCCACTGGTGTACATGTGTCCTTCCATCCTGAACACCCCACCCACCTCCCTCCCCACTCCTTGCTTCTGACTTGTCCCAGTGCATCAGTTTTGAATGGCCTGCTTCATGCATTAAACTTGTACTGGTCACCTATTTCACATATGATAATACACATGTTTCAATGCTATTCACTCAGATCTTTCCACCCTCACCTTTTCCCACAGAGTCCAAAAGTCTGTTCTTTATATCTGCCTCTCTTTTGCTGCCTTGTATATAGGATCATTGTTCCCATCTTTCTAAGTTCTATATATATGCATTAATATACAGTATTAGTATTTCTCTTTCTGACTTACTTTACTCTGTATAATAAGCTTCAGTTTCATCCACCTCATTATAACTGACTCTAATGTGTTCCTTTTTACAGCTGAGTAATATTACATTGTGTATATGTAACACAGCTTCCTTATCCATTCATCTACAAAAGGGCATCTAGGTTGCTTTCATGTCCTGTCTATTGTCAACAGTGCTGCAATGAACATTGGGGTACATGGGACTCTTTCAGTTATGGTTTCCTAGGTGTGTATCCAGTAATCATGTATGGATGTGAGAGTTGGACTATAAAGAAAACTGAATGCTGAAGAATTGATGCTTTTGAACTGTGGTGTTGGAGAAAACTCTTGAGGATCCCTTAGACTGCAAGGAGATCCAGCCCATACATCCTAAAGGAAATCAGTCCTGAATATTCACTGGAAGGACTGATGCTAAGCACAAACTCCAATACTTTGGCCACGAGATGGGAAGAACTGACTCATTTGAAAAGACCCTGATGCTGGGAAAGACTGAGGGTAGGAGGAGAAGGGGCTGACAGAGGATGAGATGGTTGGATGGCATCATTGACTCAATGGACATGAGTTTGAGTAAACTCTGGGAGTTGGTGATGGACAGCAAAGCCTAGAGTGCTGCAGTCCATGGGGTCGCAAAAAGCCAGACAAAACTGAGTGAATAAACTGGACTGAGGTGTGTATGCCAAGTAGTGGTATTGCTAGATCTCATGGCAATTCTATTTCCAGTTTTTTAAATAATCGCCACACTGTTTTGCATAGTGGCTGTACCAGTTTGCATTCCCACTAACACTGTAAGAGAGGGTTCCCTTTCCTGTACATTCACTCCAGCATCTATTGTTTGTAGACTTTTTGAAGGCACCCATTCAGACCAGCATGAGTTGATACCTCTTTGAGATTTTAATTTGTATATCTCTGCAGGTCAGGAAGCAACATTTAGAACTGGACATGGAACAACAGATTGGTTCCAAATAGGAAAAAATACATCAAGGCTGTATATTGTCACCCTGCTTATTTAACTTATATGCAGAGTACATCATGAGTAATGCTGGGCTGGAAGAATCACAAACTGGAATCAAGATTACTGGGAGAAATATCAATAATCTAGATAAGCAGATGACACCATCCTTACGGCAGAAAGTGAAGGGGAACTAAAAAGCCTCGTGATGAAAGTGAAAGAGGAAAGTGAAAAAGTTGGCTTAAAGCTCAGCATTCAGAAAACGAAGATCATGGCATCTGGTCCCATCACTTCATGGGAAATAGATGGGGAAACAGTGGAAACAGTGTCAGACTATTTTTTTGGGCTCCAAAATCACTGCAGATGGTGACTGCAGCCATGAAATTAAGATTCTTACTCCTTGGAAGGAAAGTTATGACCAACCTAGATAGCATATTAAAAAGCAGAGAGATTACTTTGCCAACAAAGGTCCATCTAGGCAAGGCTATGGTTTTTCCAGTGGTCATGGATGTGAGAGTAGGACTGTGAAGAAAGCTGAGCACTGAAGAATTGATGCTTTTGAACTGTGGTGTTGGAGCAGACTCTTGAGAGTCCCTTGGACTGCAAGGAGATCCAACCAGTCCATTCTGATGGAGATCAGTTCTGAGTGTTCATTGGAAGGACTGATGCTGAAACTGAACCTCCAATACTTTGGCCACCTCATGTGAAGAATTGACTCATTGGAAAAGACCCTGATGCTGGAGGGCTTGGGGGCAGGAGGAGAAGGGGACGACAGAGGATGAGATGGCTGGATGGCATCACTGACTTGATGGACGTGTTTGGGTGAACTCCAAGAGATGGTGATGGACAGGGAGGCCTGGCTGTGCTGTGATTTATGGGGTCAGAAAGAGTAGGACATGACTGAGCAACTGAACTGAACTGAATGATGAGTGATGTTGCACATTTTTCATGTGTTTATTAGCCATCTGTATCTCTTTTTTGGAGAAATGTCTGTTTAGCTCTTTTACCCACTTTTTTGGGCTATTTGTTTTTCTGGTATTGAGCTGCATGATTTTCTTGTATAGTTTGGAGATTAATTCTTTGCCAGTGGATTCATTTGCTTCTATTTTCTCCCATTCTGTAGGCAGCCTTTTCACTTTGCTTATAGTTTCTTTCATTGTGCAAGACTTTTAAGTTTAATTAGGTCCCATTTGTTAATTTTTGTTTTCATTTCCATTATTCTGGGAGGTGAGTCATAAAGGATCTTGCTGTGATTTATGTCAGAGAGTGTTCTGCCAATGTTTTCCTCTAGGAGTTTTATAGTTTCTGGTCTTACATTTAGATCTTTAATCCATTTTGAGTTTATTTTTGTGTATGGTGTTAGCAAGTGTTCTAGTTTTATTCTTTTACTAATGGTTGCTCAGTTTTCCCAGCACCACTTGTTAAAGAGATTGTCTTTTCTCCCTCGTATATTTTTGCCTCCTTTGTGAAACACAAGGTGTCCATAGGTGCATGGATTTATCTCTGGGCTTTCTATTTTGTTCCATTGATCTATATTTCTGTTTTTGTGCTAGTACCATACTGTCTGAATTGAACTTCTGTTGTTTAGTCACTCAATCATGTCTGTGTCTTTGCGACCCCATAACCAATAAAGTCGGAGAAGGCAATGGCACCCCACTCCAGTACTTCTGCCTGGAAAATCCCATGGGTGGAGAAGCCTGGAAGGCTGCAGTCCATGGGGTCGCTGAGGGTCGGACACGACTGAGCGACTTCACTTTCACTTTTCATTTTCATGCTTTGGAGAAGGAAATGGCAACCCACTCCAGTGTTCTTGACTGGAGAATCCCAGGGACGGTTGAGCCTGGTGGGCTGCCGTCTATGGGGTCACACAGAGTCGGACACGACTGAAGTGACTTAGTAGCAGCAACCAATAAAGTATCAGTCAAGTCTGTGAAGTCTTACCTGTTCCTTTTTGTCAACTATAGTGCTGGAGGAGTTAGAAACTATTGATGTGGAGTAAGGCCTGTTGGGAAAATAGCAAATTTAAAGGACAGTAAAAGACAAATATAAAGAATTTATGATTATATCCCATAATTTATACTTGTTCAGATAAACATTATTTACTGGGAAATGAGTAGGATTTTTGGAAAAATACATGAGTTCCTGTTAAACTTAGATTTTATACAAATAATGATAAATTTTAAGTTGTGTTAAAATGTTGCATGGAATATCAGTATATTAAAATATTCACTGTTTATCTAAAATGAAAATTTAACTGATATTTCAGTATTTTCACTTGCTAAATTGGTCAGTTTTGCATTCTTTGTACTACTTAATGATTTTTTGCACTTAAAATATTGCTTTATATCAGGAACATTTACCTTGCTTTCTTTTTATCTTTTTCTTGGTATAGTTTCCCATTCATTTCCCAACTTCATCCATTCTGGATCATCATATTTTTAGATGCATTTCATATATATAGTAAAGAATTGGGTTTTGATTTGTGTATTCTAATCATACAAATCTTTTTGCTGAGTTAAAATCATTTAAATTTATTAATTTTTTAGTATGATCACGCTCTTTGCTCTCAATTCTGTCATATCATGTTTTCATTATGTGCTGATATAAAGTTGTTACACCCTGTTGGTCTTTAATTATTTTTTTTCTCAGTATAGAGAAAGGACTACATTTTTATTAGAAAACACCTTAATGTTGATTATTCTTTGATTTACTCTCTGTAACATTGTCATGAGCTTTCTGCTGCTCTTAACCATTAGCTAATACCAGGTGGCTCCCTGCACATGATTGTCTCTGGTTCCAGGTTTTCATAACTGCTGCTTCACTTCATGTGAGGTAGGGGAATAGCACATGGCTATTATTAATGTCAGTTGTTGTTCAGTTGCTCAATCAAGTCCAACTTTTTGTGACTCCATGGAATGCAGCATGTTAGGTTTCCCTGTCCTCACTATATCCTGGAGTTTTCCCAAGCTCATGTCCATTGAGTTCATGATGCCATCCAATCATCTCATCCTCTGTCACCACATTCTTCTTGTGCCCTCAGTCTTTCCCAGCATCAAGATCTTTCCCAATGAATTGGCTCTTTGCATCAGGTGGTCAAAGTATTGGAGCCTCAGCTTCAGCATCAATCCTTCCAATGAAAATTCATTGTTGATTTCCTTTAGGATTACCTGGTTTAATCACTTTGCTGTCCAAGGGGCTCACAAGAGTCATCTCTGGCATCACAGTTTTAAAGTCCCCTTGGTGCTCAGTCATCTTTTTGGTCCAACTTTCACAACCATACCTGAGTACTGGAAAAACCATAGCTTTGACTAACCCACTTTTCTATATTATTTCCTTATACCCAGATCAAACATATGCCCCTTTTAAAATTTTTTCCTAAAACACACAAGATTTGAGAATGCCATACATTTCCTGCCAACACTGACTGATACACAACAATGTAATTCATTAAACACACATACACACAGTATAACCCATTATAGTGGGTGACTACAAAGAGAAAGAAGATCATTAAATATAGAAGAGAATTCTGAAATACTTCCCAAAACTCAAAGGAAGAGATAAGAGATAAAAATAAGAAAAGGTAAAATATAGGTTATGTAGATCACAGAAATATGTTTTGTATAAAAATCTCTATTTTTATTTTTTTTTTTTATTTTTTTTTTTTTGGCTTAATCACATTTATTTTATTTTTTTTACAATATTGTATTAGAAATTTTTGTATACACCGCCCCCCCCCCCCCCCCCCCCCCCCCCCCCCCCCCCCCCCCCCCCCCCCCCCCCCCCCCATCCCGTATTTTTAAATGAAAAACAGATGAAAAAATCATTCATAAAAGAAACAATAGGAATGCTGACTTGAAACAAGACATTGCAAGTTGAAATGGGTTTTGCTTAACTTGCACGGTAAAATACTCAGCAGCCACTACACATATTAGAGTGACTGACCGTGGAACTCTTTCCAACAATTCAATACCATGATGCTTCAACACACCCCAATACCTGGTCATTAGAAATCCATCAGATTTGGAAGATTGGATGGAATCTTCTTGTCAACATAGAATTTAACATAAGCTTTAAGGATTAAAAGATGAGGAAATACTATTTGTTCAAATATGTAGGCTGTAAAAATTGAAGCTGTCTATAAAAGGTAGACTCTGGAGACCTGGGTTCTATCCCTGGGTTGGGAAGATCCACTGGAGAAGGGAAAGGAATACCACTCCAGTATTCTGGCCTGGAGAATTCCATAGTCCATGGGATCCCAAAGAATCAGACATAACTGAGCGACTTCCACTTTCACTAACTATGTGACAAAAATGTCTATGGGGTAATAACGCTGCCACTTTGGTTACAATTTGCCAGCACCAAGCACCCTGTGAACGCTCAATAAATGTTCACTGGGGGAAGGAAATGAAAAAAATCAAGCTGCCCTCAGAAATCTCAGTGACATTAAAATATCAGAAGACAATTGAGTAACATTTACAGAAGAAAAAAGAAACATGACCCAGCCACTCTGTAGATAAAGTATTTTTCAGACATGGCAGATTTAGAAAATGCCTTATCTAAATGCACTTCCTAAAAAAAAAATCATAAAAATAGTTTATGCAAACAAAAAATGATTCAGGTTAAAAATATATGTGTCAGCTCAGAGTATTATATGTTATGATAGTAGTAGAATTATTGATCAGATTAATATACACAAAAAAACTATCCTAACAAAGATTTAGTATTGTGCATGATGTTCAAGAAGACAATAATCAGTATATACAAAAAAATAAGAACAATGACTAGAGATTCTATTAATAACCCATGGTATACTCATATAATAAATTAATATGAAGTATTAAAATTGTATTTTCAAAGACTAATTAGTTGTCTTTAAAAAATGTTATAGTTTGATATTAAGTGAAATGAGGATGCCAAAATACTAAATAAATTTTGGTTTCAGATTCAGAAGCTTACCACCATGTTTTATAAGTTTCAAGGTATTTGGATTTTCATATTTGAATATCCTACAAGAGGCATCCATTTTTCAATTAATGGGATCTTATAATTATTTAAATATGATTTATTTAAGACAATGAAAAAATAAAATTTGTTTACTTAAAGACATTGATAAGATCTTACTAATCCTTGCAACCTTTCTTCCACATACATGAAATGCCATTAAATTTATAGTGCTCAGTGTATCTTGAGAGTCCCTTGGACTTCAAGGAGATCCAACCAGTCCATTCTGAAGGAGATCAACCCTGGGATTTCTTTGGAAGGAATGATGCTAAAGCTGAAACTCCAGTATTTTGGCCTCCTCATGCAAAGACATGACTCATTGGAGAAGACTCTGATGCTGGGAGGGATTGGGGGCAGGAGGAGAAGGGGACGACAGAGGATGAGATGGCTGGATGGCATCACTGACTAGATGAATATGAGTCTGAGTGGCCTCCGGGAGTTGGTAATGGACAGGGAGGCCTGGCGTGCTGCAGTTCATGGGGTCGCAAAGAGTCGGACACGATTGAGCGACTGATCTGATCTGATCTGATATAATTTTATTGGGCTTCCCAGGTGGCTCAGAGGTTAAAGCATCTGCCTGGAATGCAGGAGACCTGGGTTCGATCCCTGGGTCGGGAAGATCCGCTGGAGAAGGATGACTGAAACAAATTTTGAATTGATATTCATTCCATCATATCTTTATGCTTCAGCATCCTAACACATTTTTTCACAATCAAAAATAAGATAATTTTAACGATAAAAAATTACTAAAATGTTAAAAATAAAAAAGGAAATTGAAATGAAATAGTGTGATTTCCTGGAGAGAATACTGCAAGCAGTGCATTTACAAATGTAAGTGAACTGATCTAGTGAAGTGGATGACCCAAAGACTGTTATGTAGAGTGAAGTAAGTCAGAAAGAGAAAAACAAATATCATATATTACCGCATATATATGGAATCTAGAAAAATAGTACTAATGAACCTATTTGTAGGGCAGCAGTAGAGATCCAGACATAGAGAAAAGTCTTGTGAACACAGCAGGGGGAAGAAGAGGGTAGGATGAAATCAGACTAGCATTGAAGCATATATATTATCATGTGTAAAATAGGTAGTAAGAATTTACAGTTTTGACACAGGAGCTCAAATCTGTGCTCTGTGACAACCTAGAGGGGTGAAGATGGGGTGGGAGGTGGGAGGGAGGTTCAAGAAGGAGCGGACATATGTATTGTTGTTAAGTTGTTCAGTTGAGACCGACTTTTTGTGACCGCATAGACTGCAGCATGCCAGACATCCCTGTCCTTCAGTATCTCCCAGAGCTTGCTCAAACTCATGCCCATTGAGTCAATGATACCATCAAATCACCTCATCCTCTGTTGTCCCCTTCTCCTCCTATCTTTAATGTTTCCCAGCATCAGGGTCTTTTTAATGAGTCAGGCTCTTTGCATCAGGTGGCCAAAGTATTGGAATTTTAGCTAAGCATCAGTCCTTCTAATGAATATTCAGGATTGATTTCTTTTAGGATATATGTATACCTATGGCTTCAGCAATACGTGAAGCGCGAAGTTCCAGATGTTCAAGCTGGTTTTAGAAAAGGCAGAGGAACCAGAGATCAAATTGCCAACATTCGCTGGATCATGGAAAAAGAAAGAGAATTCCAGAAAAAACATCTATTTCTGCTTTATTGACTATGCCAAAGCCTTTGACTGTGTGGATCACAATAAACTGTGGAAAATTCTGAAAGAGATGGGAATACCAGACCACCTGACCTGCCTCTTGAGAAACCTATATGCAGGTCAGGAAGCAACAGTTAGAACTGGACATGGAACAACAGACTGGCTCCAAATAGGAAAAGGAGTACGTCAAGGCTGTATATTGTCACCCTGCTTATTTAACTTCTATGCAGAGTACATCATGAGAAACACTGGACTGGAAGAAACACAAGCTGGAATCAAGATTGCCAGGAGAAATATCAATAACCTCAGATATGCAGATGACACCACCCTTATGGTAGAAAGTGAAGAGGAACTAAAAAGCCTCTTGATGAAAGTGAAAGTGGAGAGTGAAAAAGTTGGCCTCAAGTTCAACATTCAGAAAACGAAGATCATGGCATCTGGTCCTATCACTTCATGGGAAATAGATCAGGAAACAGTGGAAACAGTGTCAGACTTTTTGGGTGGCGGGGGGTGGGGGGGGGGAGCTCCAAAATCACTACAGATGGTGACTGCAGCCATGAAATTAAAAGAGGCTTACTCCTTGGAAGGAAAGTTATGACCAACCTAGATAGCATATTCAAAAGCAGAGACATTACTTTGCCAACAAAGCTCCATCTAGTCAAGGCTATGTTTTTTCCAGTGGTCACATATGGATGTGAGAGTTGGACTGTGAAGAAGGCTGAGCGCCAAAGAATTGATGCTTTTGAACTGTGGTGTTGGAGAAGACTCTTGAGAGTCCCTTGGACTGCAAGGAGATCCAACCAGTCCATTCTGAAGGCGATCAGCCCTGGGATTTCTTTGGAAGGAATGATGCTATAGCTGGAACTTCAGTACTTTGGCCACCTCATGCAAAGTGTTGACTCATTGGAAAAGACTCTGATGCTGGGAGGGATTGGGGGCAGGAGGAGAAGGGGACGACAGAGGATGAGCTGGCTGGATGGCATCCCTGACTCAATGGACATGAATTTGAGTGAACTCCGGTAGTTGGTGATGGACAGGGTGGCCTGGCATGCTGCAATTCATGGGGTCACAAAGAGTCAGACTTGACTGAGCAACTGAACTGAACTGATCTCTGATTCATGTTGATGTATGGCAGAAGGCAACACAAGAATTACCCTCCAATTAAAAAAAAAAAAAAGTAAGTTGAATTGAAAAAGATTGTGTTCTTCCCTTGGACTCCACATTTCACTGATTTTATATTTAGTTGGAAAAATAGACCCAAATCCTTCAGAGACTATCAGTATTGTTAATTCTCATGTTCTTTGTTACTGCCAACTTTTCCTTCAGTATGCTACATTTACAACTATTGATTAGCAGAACTATAAGGAAGATTAAAAAGAATTCTTAAAACCTAAGTCTTGTGCTGTTTTGAAGAGAGCTTGTGTCTTTGAACTTTAAAAGAATACTAATACAAAGTAATGTATTTTTATACTAAATCACATTTTTAAACTATGCTTTAAAATCTGGAAGCAATATTTTAGCCAAATATCTTAGAATATATTATCTTCTCCCTATTTAGTTGTGGGATCCAGTGAACCAGTAAAGTTGCTCAGGCATGTCCAACTCTTTGTGATCCCATGGACTGTAGCCTACCAAGTTCCTCCATCCATGGAATTTTCGACTGGGTTACCATTTCCTTCTCCAGGGGATCTTCTTGACCCAGTGATCGAACCCAGTTCTCATGCATTGCAGGCAGACACTTTACTGTCTGAGCCACCAGGGAAGCCCTTAGTTGCAAGAGTAGCCACAAATACCCTCAGCTATGAAGTCACGTATAATTTTGATCAATATTTTGAGTGGGAACTTCTGGACCTACGTACTGCTACTGCTGCTAAGTCACTTCAGTCCTGTCCGACTCTGTGCAACCCCATAGACAGCAGCTCACCAGGCTCCCACATCCCTGGGATTCTCCAGGCAAGAACACTGGAGTGGGTTGCCATTTCCTTCTCCAATGCATGAAAGTGAAAAGTGAAAGTGAAGTCACTCAGTCGTATCCGACTCTTAGGGACCCCATGGACTGCAGCCCATCAGGCTCCTCTATCCATGGGATTTTCCAGTCAAGAGTACTGGAGTGGGGTGCCCATTGCCTTCTCCGTCTGGACCTACTTAGTTTGCCCTAATTGCCTAGAAAGGTGATTAAACATATAACATAATAATCAATATTACCATCTTGACATCTAACTACCAACATCAGATCAGATCAGATCAGTCGCTCAGTCGTGTCCGACTCTTTGTGACCCCATGAACCGCAGCACGCCAGGCCTCCCTGTCCATCACCAGCTCCCGGAGGTCACTCAGACTCGCATCCATCGAGTCAGTGATGCCATCCAGCCATCTCATCCTCTGTCGTCCCCTTCTCCTCCTGCCCTCAATCCCTCCCAGCATCAGAGTCTTCTCCAATGAGTCAACTCTTCGCATGAGGTGGCCAAAATACTGGAGTTTCAGCTTTAGCATCATTCCTTCTAAAGAAATTCCAGGATTGATCTCCTTCAGAATGGACTGGTTGGATCTCCTTGCAGTCCAAGGGACTCTCAAGAGTCTTCTCCAACACCACAGTTCAAAAGCATCAATTCTTCGGCGCTCAGCCTTCTTCACAGTCCAGCTCTCACATCCATACATGACCACAGGAAAGACCATAGCCTTGACTAGGCGAACCTTTGTTGGTAAAGTAATGTCTCTGCTTTTGAATATGACCAACTACCAACATATCAGATTTAATTTGAATTTATATCAAAAACATATCTACAAGAATGGTTTGTTTGCTGCTGCTGCTGCTGCTAAGTCGCTTCAGTTGTGTCCGACTCTGTGCGACCCCATAGACGGCAGCCCACCAGGCTCCCCTGTCCCTGGGATTCTCCAGGCAAGAACACTGGAGTGGGTTGCCATTTCCTTCTCCAATGCATGAAAGTGAAAAGTGAAAGTGAAGTTCCCTTGGTTGTGTCTGATTCTTAGTGACCCTAAGGACTGCAGCCCACTAGGCTCCTCTGTCCATGGGATTTTCCAGGCAAGAGTGGGGTGCCATTGCCTTCTCCGGAATGGTTTGTTTAATTGGGGCTAAAAGAATATTATCATCACCCTTCTGTTTAAAACTACATGATGATAAATGGTGTTTGATATGGAATAGGTAGTAACTTTTCTATATTGTGTATACTACATTATCTAAAGTAAGACTGCAATATTAAAGCTAATCATAGCTCATATAATTGTTTTCATGTTTAAGATACATAAAATTATTCAAATGCAGGACTTAACTTTGTAAGGCCCAGACATGCCGACATGCTATGATTACAGAGGACATCTTTATTGAAGAAAAATAGCAAGAGTTTCAGAGTTGCTCAGATATGAGGTATGTGCCCTTGGGAAAATTATGCAATCACTTTCAGTCTTGATTTCCTCATTTGCCATCTAAAGATGATTATATCTTCTCATAGATCAAGGGTTGAAAATTAAATAAAACCACATAGGTAAAATGCCCTATAACATGCTAGTTATATAGTACATGCTTAAACACCTTTATATTTCTGTGTGTGTGTGTGAGAATACAGAACCATTCAATTTGTAATAAAATTCCCTTAGGTTGTGGCCTTTCCTTCAGAAACAAATTGTTTACATTTTATCTACATATTTAGGAGAAAGCTACAAATTCAAGCCCAGTCTATTCAATGAACATGAACAGTTTAGAAAGCTCAGATTAAATCTGACAGATTTTCTTGCAGTTACTAAGTTTTTGCACCACATATGAATATCTTAGTGCTCCACAAAATAAACATTTAAGTTAGAAATGATCTTTGACAAAATTGTAAAGCCAAGGTTTGCCTTTAGTCTGTCTTTTCATCTGGGCTTCTACACAGTTATCTTTTTTAATGCCCTTAGAAATTTGGTCAGAAATGCGCCATTACTTTGAATAGCAGCTTTAGACTATGCTTTCAATTTGACCAATGTTCTTTGATATGGATCTCTGTTTCTGATAACAGGTGGTACCGCTTCCTTGGTTCCTAAAGGCCTTTTGAGAAATGGAACTCTATCTGGCTTTTGCCAGTCTTTTCCCTGAATCCCAACTTGATGGATACTGGAGTGCCGATACCTTCTGACAGAATTCACCAATTTTAGTTAACAAATTATCTGCTTATTTTTTCCACTATCAAACTCCTTAGGTTATTTATCACAATCAAATTCAACATTGGAAAGAACAAGTGATCATCTTGGGCCTGAATTCTTTACTCTTGCTGCAAACTGAAGTTCCTACTTTATTGACATAGCTGACACCCTGTCACTCAATTGTTAGGCAACTATAATTCCCAAGTTAATAAAAGATTTTCTGATAGCTTCAGAAAAAGCTATGAAAAAATATATATTTAAAAATTTTACTTTAGTTTAGAACTATAGTTGATTAAATAAATAAATAAACAGGGTGACAATATACAGCCTAGATGTACTCATTTTCCTATTTGGAACCAGTCTGTTGTTCCATGTCCAGTTCTAACTGTTGCTTCCTGACCTGCATACAAATTTCTCAAGAGGCAGATCAGGTGGTCTGGTATTCCCATCTCTTTCAGAATTTTCCACAGTTGATTGTGATCCACAGTCAAAGGCTTTGGCATAGTCAATAAAACAGAAATAGATTTATTTAACTTATATGCAAATTACATCATGAGAAACGCTGGACTGGAAGAAACACAAGTTGGAATCAAGATTGCCGGGAGAAATATCAATAACCTCAGATATGCAGATGACACCACCCTTACGGCAGAAAGTGAAGAGGAACTAAAAAGCCTCTTGATGAAAGTGAAAGTGGAGAGTGAAAAAGTTGGCTTAAAGCTCAACATTCAGAAAGCTAAGATCATGGCATCCGGTCCCATCACTACATGGGAAATAGATGGGGAAACAGTGGAAACAGTGTCAGACTTTCTTTTTCTGGGCTCCAAAATCACTACAGATGGTGACTGCAGCCATGAAATTAAAAGACGCTTACTCCTTGGAAGAAAAGTTATGACCAACCTAGATAGCATATTCAAAAGCAGGGACATTACTTTGCCAACAAAGAGTCGTCTAGTCAAGGCTATGGTTTTTCCAGTGGTCATGTATGGATATGAGAGCTGGACTGTGAAGAAAGCTGAGCGCCCAAGAATTGATGCTTTTGAACTGTGGTGTTGGAGAAGACTCTTGAGAGTCCCTTGGACTGCAAGGAGATCCAACCAGTCCATTCTGAAGGAGATCAGCCCTGGGATTTCTTTGGAAGGAATGATGCTGAAGCTGAAACTCCAGTACTTTGGCCACCTTATGCAAAAAGTTGACTCATTGGAGAAGACTCTGATGCTGGGAGGGATTGGGGGCAAGAGGAGAAGGGGATGACAGAGGATGAGATGGCTGGATGGCATCCCTGACTCGATGGATGTGAGTCTGAGTGAACTCCGGGAATTGGTGATGGACAGGGAGGCCTGGCGTGCTGTGATTCATGGGGTCGCAAAGAGTCAGACACGACTAAGCGACTGATCTGATCTGATCTGATAGTTGATTAACAATGTTGTGACTGTTTCAAGTGTATATCAAAGTGATTTATGTATGTGTGTGTATATATATATATGGCCTTCCCTGGTGTCTCAGATGGTAAAGCATCTGTCTACAATGTGGGAGACCCAGATTCAATCCCTGGATTGGAAAGATGCCCTGGAGAAGGAAATGGCAATCCACTCCAGTACTCTTGCCTGGAAAATCCCATGGACAGAGGAGCCTGGTAGGCTACAGTCCATGGGGTCACAAAGAGTCGGACATGACAATATACCTATTTTTTTTTTTCAAGTTATTTTCACATTTAGGTTGTTGCATAATATTAAGCAGACTTCCTGTTCTATATAATAGGTTCTGATTGGTTGTCAACTTTAATTGTAGCAGTGTGTACATGTCAGTCCTAAAATCCCTAACTGTCCCTTTCCCCCAGCCTTTCCCCAAGTAACCATAAGTTCCTTATCTAAGTCTGTGTGTCTTTTTGTTTATGAACTTACTTATGTAAGTGCATTACTTATGTAAGTTCATAAACTTATATAAGTAAGTTCTCTGTATCATTTCCTTTTATTTTATTTTTAATATAAATTTCTTTATTTTAATTGGAGGTTAATTACAATACTGTATTGGTTTTGCCATACATCAACATGAATCCACCACAGGTATACACGTGTTCCCCATCCTGAACCCCCCTCCTTCCTCAGATTCTGCTTATAAGTGATATAATACAATATTTCTATTTCTCTGACTTACTTAAAATGGCATGACAATCTTTAGGCCTATCTATATTGCTGCAAATGGCATTATTTCATTGTTTTTTAATGGCCAGATAATATTCCATGGTATGTATGTGACACATCTTTTTTAACCATTTCTCTGTTGAAAAACATTTAGATTGACTCCATGTCTTGGCTATTGTAAACAGTGGTGCAATAAACATTGGGGTGCATGAATGCTTTCAAAGCATGTTTTTCTCTGGATATATTCCTAGGAGTTGATGCCTTCTAACTGTGGAATTGGAGAAGACTCCTGAGAGTCCCTTGGACACCAAGGAGATCAAACCAGTCAATCTTAAGGGAAATCAACACTGAATACTCAATGGAAGGACAAATGCTGAAGCTGAAACTCTCGTATTTTGGGTATAGCAATTGTTATATCTTCTTGGATTGATCCCTGGATCACCATGTAGTGTCTTTGTCTCTTAAAACTATTTTAAATTCTAACTTGTCTAATATGAGCACTGGTACTCCAGCTTTCTTTTGACTTTCATTTTCATGGAATACCTTCTTCCATCCTTTCATTTCAGTGTATATGTGTCCCTAGTTCTGAAGTAGATCTCTTATAGGCAGCTTATATATTGGTCTTTTTTCAGTGACAATTCAGTCAGTTCATCTTTCAGTTGGATCACTTATTCCATCTACACTTAAGGTAATTATTGATGTGTATGATCAATACATCATTGACATTTTCTTAATTGATTTGGATTTGTTTTTGTAGGTCTTTTTTTGGTTTTGTTTTGCTTTTCCTCTTTTTTCCTCTTTTCTTGTGATTTGATGACCTTCTTGTGTGTTGTGTTTAGGTTGTTTTCTTTCCTTTCTGTGTGTGTGTATATGTTGTGTTTTTGTGTTTTTGCTTCCCAAGAGGTTTTGATACAGCAGTCTATATGTATACAAGATTGTTTTAAATTATTGATTTCTTCCTGAAAAGCTTGCCTGGTGGTGCTAAATTCTATTAGGTGTTGTCCCTGCACGGAGGCATAGCCAACACCTCCCATCTCTTCAAGAGAGCCACTAATACTACAAAGTAGGTGTGAGTCAGTCTCTTATGAGGTTGGTGTTTCCCCCCACCCCCTCTGGATCCTAATGCACACAAGAATTTGTATGTGCCCCTTAAAAGTGGAATTTTTGTTTCTCCAAACTTGTAAAAGTCCTGCAATTCTCTGGGGACTCCTCCTCCCATTGCTGAACTTCCAGGCCGGGAAGCCCAGCACAGGGCTCACAGCCTTCACTCCAGTGGGATAATTCTCTGGTATAATTATTTTCCAAGTCTGTGGGCACCCACCTGGCAGGTATGGGATTTGATTCTATAATAGTTATACCCTTCCAACAATTTCACTGTGGTTTCTCCTTTGTTTTAGGTGAAGAGTATCATTTTTGATGCATTCCATTGTTTCTCCATCAATTATTACCCAGTAGCTAATTGTAATTCTGGTGCTTTCTCAAGAAAGAATACACACACATCTTTCTACTCTGTTATCTCTAAGCTAATCTACTTAACACTAGAAAAATATGAATGCAACAAATCTCACATGATTTATAAAAACGTATAGTCACAGAGGAAAATGACAAATTTAGGGAAGATACAGATTCAAGAAAAGAATGAAAAGTCTTAAAAATTGACAAACTATCTTATAAATAAAATAGATTAATGAATATTAAAGTATGTTTAGTTTATTTTTACATTTTAAAAAAGAAAAGTCTTTAAAACTTGATTGGAAAACATTAAATGAGTTCTTAAAGTATATTAAGGCTCTTCATGTGTTTGAATGAAAAATAGAAATGTTGAGTCTTTTAAACACTTCCAGAATATGTATGTATAGATTTAGATACAGATATATCTTCCAAGGGAAAGAATCCAAATATATTGATTCTAATATGTCATAAAAAAGATTTAACAAAATTATTTTAGTTCAACAGACTAGAAAGAAGTAAGAGAACAATAAAAATAGAGCTAAGAAAAACACATGTGTATTCATTAATACTTTATTCTACAATGGTAAAAAAAAAAAGTCTAAATACAGTATCATTTTAAAAAGAAGTGTTTACTACAAAAACACTCAGAAAGGTTGGCAATAAAGAGATAGAATACATTGAACTGGTAGTTAAAATCTTGTGATCTGAGACATCTCAGTCTTGCTGCTTTCACAAGCAGTTTAAATCAAATGAAATCAAGCTTCATAGAACTGACAATCTTCATTTATAAAAGTATTTCAGAGAAATAACCCATCTTATTTTTTTGAAAGTACAATATATAGTATATTAATCATGAGAATTTTGAAGTTCTTTAGTCACTACATGATAAAGTTACATTGCTCTTCAGCATCACCCTAGAAAATCTGGTACATAGGGAGAAAGAAGGAAAGAAAAAAATAAAGGAAGGTTGGAAGGAAGGAAGGGAAGCAAATGTGAAATGAAAACAGAATAAATGATAAGGCAAGATAAAAACAGTTTTATGTATACTTAGCATTGATATCTTCATAGCAAATATAAGAACATGAAGAGTCAGAACATCAGTCAGGCAAAATTAATAGGAATTCAGCAAAGTTATTAGGTAGAAAACAAAAATACTTACATAAACATAGGTATATAAAAATAAAAGTCCATAAAACATAACAAAAATAAACATTTAGAAAATTTTAAAAATTTTATTCATATCAGCAATAAAATCTATATGAAATCTAGAAATAAATTTAACAAAATGATATCTAAAGAGTAAAAATATTATCAACATACATGAAACTAGACAGAAATCAAAACAGATCTATACCATGTCCATGGTTAGAAGGTGCCAAACTATAAATGAAACACCTCCCCAAAATCAAGTATTAAACTGAAGAGACTGAACATAGAAAGGAATAAGCAAAAATGAAGAGGAAAGAAGAGATTTGTACAGATAAAATCTGATATTATTCCATTAAGATATAATTCCTCCACATCATAAACAACAATAAACAACAATACAATGACCAGTGTTTTAAGAAAATGTCCAAGAAAATTGACTGAAAGAGGGATAGAAAACATGAATGGACTTTAACTGAAAGTGAAAAGCAAAGGAGAAAATGAAAGATATGCCCATTTGAATGCAGAGTTCAAAGAATAGCAAGGAGAGATAAGAAAGCTTTCCTCAGAGATCAATGCAAAGAAATAGAGGAAAACAGAAAGCCTTCCTCAGCGATCAATGTAAAGAAATAGAGGAAAACGATAGAATGGGGAAGATGAGATCTCTTCAAGAAATTAGAGATACCAAGGGAACATTTCATGCAAAGATGGCCTCAATAAAGAACAGAAATGGTATGGACCTAACTGAAGCAGAAGATATTAAGCAAAGGTGGCAACAGTACACAGCAGAACTGTACAGAAAAGATCTTCACGACCCAAATAATCACAAACAAAGCTAGTGGAGGTGATAGAATTCCAGTTGAGCTATTCCAAATCCTGAAAGATGATGCTGTGAAAGTGCTCCACTCAATATGCCAGCAAATTTGGAAAACTCAGCAGTGGCCACAGGACTAGAAAGGGTCAGTTTTCATTCCAATCCTAAAGAAAGGCAATGCCAAAGAATGCTCAAACTACTGCACCATTGCACTCATCTCACACGCTAGTAAAGTAATGCTCAAAATTATCCAAGTCAGGCTTCAGCAATACGTGAACCGTGAACTTCCTGATGTGCAAGCTGGTTTTAGAAAAGTCAGAGGAACCTGAGATCAAACTGCCAACATCCACTGGATCATGGAAAAAGCAAGACAGTTCCAGAAAAACCATCAATTTCTGCTTTATTGACTATGCCAAAGCCTTTGACTGTGTGGATCACAATAACTGGAAAATTCTGAAAGAGATGGAAATACCAAACCACCTGACCTGCCTCTTGAGAAACCCATATGCAGGTCAGGAAGCAACAGTTAGAATTGGACATGGAACAACAGACTGGTTCCATATAGGAAAAGGAGTTTGTCACCCTGCTTACTTAACATACGCAGAGTACACCATGAGAAATGCTGGGGTAGAAGAAGCACAAGCTGGAATCAAGATGGCTGGGACAATATAAATAACCTCAGATATGCAGATGACACCAGCCTTATGGAAGAAAGTGAAGAAGAAGTAAAGAACCTCTTGACAAAAGTGAAAGAGGAGAGTGAAAAAGCTGGCTTAAAGCTCAACATTTAGAAAACTAAGATCATGGCATCTGGTCCCATCACTTCATGGCAAATAGATGGGGAAACAGTGGAAACAGTGATGGTTGACTTTCTTTTTCTGGGCTCCAAAATCACTGCAGATGGTGACTACAGCCATGAAATTAAAAGACACTTATTCCTTAGAAGGAAAGTTACAACCAACCTAGACAGCATATTAAAAAGTAGAGACATTACTTTGCCAACAAAGGTCCATCTAGTCAAGGCTATGGTTTGTCCAGTAGTCATATATGGATGTTATAGAGTTGAACTATAAAGAAAGCTGAACACGGAAGAATTGATGCTTTTGAACTGTGGTGCTGGAGAAGGCTCCTGAGAGTCCCTTGGACTGCAACAAGATACAACCAGTCCATCCTAAAGGAGGTCAGTCCTGGGTATTCAATGGAAGGACTGAAACTGAAACAGAGTTGAAGCTGAAACTCTGATACTTTGGCCACGTGATGTGGAGAGGGGACTCATTTGAAAAGACCCTGATGCTGGGAAAGATTGAGGGTGGGAGTGGAAGGGGATGACAGAGGATGAGATGGTTGGATGGCATCACCGACACAATGGACATGAGTTTGAGCAAACTCAGGGAGTTAGTGATGGACAGGGAGGCCCAGCGTGCTGTGGTTCATGGGGTTGCAAAGAGTCGGACAGGAATGAGTGACTGAACTGAACTGAAAGAACCTAAACAACTTGAAAATTTAGTAAATGACTTATTACCTTCAAAGTCATCAAATAAAGATGATTACAGCAGAAAATTATATCAAATAGATCATTCTGTTATCAAAATTCTTTGAGAATCCTGAAAAAGATAAACATCTTAACAAATTGGTACAGGTGTAGGGTACTTCAATACATTATCCCCCCAGAATAATAGAGGTTCTACCGACCTGTGTTTTCCAGTTTTACAATCTACCCACCTCAGAACCATCTGAAAGTTTATTTATATAATTCATATTTGTAGACTGTGGCTCACTTCTGCAAAATCAGAATCTTTGAAATGAGTGAGAGAGAGTATGTGGGCATGTAGGTGGCTAGGTAGGCTATGCTCTTCTCAATAGGCTCACTATGTGATTCTGATGCATGCATATTGAAGTTTAGAACCTAGCCATAAACCGCTTTAAGTAATGAATATAGCGATACATATTCTATAAAATGTAAGAAAATCAACTATCGAATGGAAACAGCTGTGAAAGAATACATGCAAACATAAACAATGATTATCTCTGGATAGTATTTTGATGAATCTCCCCCACCCCAAAACACACACACACACAACCTCTAAGAAATCATCCATGTCTTACATAAAGTACAATATTAATATAATTCACAATACTTGGAAAATACATTTTACATTTTTTTTTTCATCAACAAGCTGAGGTTATATAGAGGAGAAAAAAAAATTGGCATTATAGACCTTAAAATATACCAGATACAATTTTTTCATTTCTATTTTGTAGAACTAGAATCAGTAATGACCTATGTAGACTGAATTAAGTCAATTCTGGAGCAAGAGAATAACCAAAAAGACATTTAAATGCCTCTTCCATTTCCAATTTTAAAATTTTCCCATTATGCTTAAAATCTTAATAGCAAATGAGAAATCTATATATTTTATTGATCAAATTGAATTTTTTTGTAATGAAACATTTTTCATTCTCAAATGAAAAATGCTATGGAGTACTATGAATTAACTACTTTGAGCATTTCACTGATCAATAATTTCCAATTCTACTTCGTGTATCTCCAATGTGGATTTTATGTGTGAATATGCTTATATAACTTGACGATTCAGACAATAGCTGAAGCTGTTATAACAAGAATTGTTGGTGTTCTTTAAAGTATCTGCAATATGCCGTTTACATCATCTGGGCATGTGTACTAAGTCACTTCAGTCATGTCTGACTCTTTAAGACTCTGTGGACTGTAGCCCACCAGGCTCCTCTGTCCATGGGATTCTCTAGACAAGAATACTGGAGTGTGTTGCCATTTCCTTCTCCAGGATATCTTCCCGACCCAGGTACTGAACCTGTGTCTTTTTTGTCTCCCTCCTGCCCTGGTAGGCAGTTTCTTTACTACTAGCTCCACTTGGGAAGCCCCAACTGAGCATAAATTAGCCAAAATTGTATTCACTTTTCTCATTACCACATTATTCTTTGTTAACGGAGTGACGTTTTATTGAAACATTTGCATGCTTTTCTAATATATTTGTCTTAGTTTCCTCTCCTCCTCCCTCAGAGGGCTTTGAAGGTGGCATAGTGGCAAAGAATTTGCCTGCCAGTGCAGAAGATACAAGAGACACAGATTTGATCCCTGAATCGGGAAGATCTTCTGCAGTAGGAAATGGCAACCAACTCCAGTATTCTTGCCTAGAAAACTGCATGGACAGAGGAGTCTGGCAGGATATGATTGTTGAGTGGAAAAGAGTTGGACATGACTGAGCACACACAGCCAGCCAGCCAGCATCTTGAAAGTAAGGGCTAATAAAGCTTGTAATTGGGGTGAGGTCAGTTTACTTTGGGGTAAGTTTGCTCTGGAGGACATGACTTGGTATTATCTTTATAAGCAGAGACAAGATTACATAACCCTGTATATTGACGAAAGATTTATAGAGAAAATCTCTAGGATGTACATAAGCTACCTCCTTCTTTCTTACACTGGGCTGAATGTGCTTATCTGTATAATTCTCTTTTTCTTTCTCTAAAATATCTAACACAGTCTTCACCTACAATGCCATAAAGCCACTCAGTTCAGTTCAGTTCAGTTCAGTTCAGTCGCTCAGTCATGTCCGACTGTTTGTGAGCCCATAAATTGCAGCACACCAGGCCTCAGTGTCCATTACCAACTCCCGGAGTTCACTTAAATTCATGTCCATCGAGTTGGTAATACCATTCAGCCATCTCATCCTCTGTTGTCCCCTTTTCCTCCTGCCTCCAATCCCTCCCAGCATCAGAGTCTTTTCTAATGAGTCAACTCTTCACATGAGGTGGACAAAGTACTGGAGTTTCAGCTTTAGCATCATTCCTTCCAAAGAACACCTAGGGCTGTTCTCCTTCAGAATGGACTGGTTGGATCTCCTTGCAGTACAATGGACTCTCAAGAGTCTTCTCCAACACCACAGTTCAAAAGCATCAATTCTTTGACATTCAGCTTTCTTCACGGTGCAACTCTCACATCCATACATGGCCACTAGAAAAACCATAGCTTTGACTAGACAAACCTTTGTTGGCAAAGTAATGTGTCTGCTTTTGAATATGCTATCTAGGTTGGTCATAACTTTCCTTCCAAGGAGTAAGCATCTTTTAATTCCATGGCTACCATCACCATCTGCAGTGATTTTGTGCAGCCACTCAAGATGGGTGGATCATGGTGGAGAGGTCTCACAGAATGTGCTCAACTGGAGAAGGGAATGGCAAACCACTTCAGTATTCTTGCCTTGAGAACCCCATGAACAGTATGAAAAGGCAAAATTATAGGATACTGAAAGAGAAACGCCCCAGGGCGGTAAGTGCCCAATATGCTACTGGAGATCAGTGGAGAAATAACTCCAGAAAGAACGAAGGGATGGAGACAAAGCAAAATAATACCCAGCTGTGGATGTGACTGGTGATAGAAGCAAGGTCCGATGCTGTAAAGAGCAATATTGCATAGGAACCTGTAATGTCAGATCTATGAATCAAGGAAGTGGTCAAACAGGAGATGGCAAGAGTGAATGTCGACATTCTAGAAATCAGCGAACTAAAATGGACTGAAATGGGTGAATTTAACTCAGAGGACCATTATATCTACTACTGTGGGCAGGAATCCCTCAGAAGAAATGGAGTAGCCATCATGGTCAACAAAAGAGTCCAAAATGCAGTACTTGGATGCAATCTCAAAAACAGCAGAATGATCTCTGTTCATTTCCAGGACAAACCATTCAAATGTCACAGTAATCCAAATCTATGCCCCAACCAGTAATGCTGAAGAAGCTGAAGTTAAATGGTTCTATGAAGACCTACAAGACCTTTTAGAACTAACACCCAAAAAAGATGTCCTTTTCATTATAGGGGACTGGAATGCAAAAGTAGGAAGTCAAGAAACACCTGGAGTAACAGGTAAATTTGGCCTTGGAATACGGAATGAAGCAGGGCAAAGGCTAATAGAGTTTTGCCAAGAGAAAGCACTGGTCATAGCAAACACCCTCTTCCAACATGAGAGAAGACTCTACACATGGACATCACCAGATGGTCAACACTGAAATCAGATTGATTATATTTTTTTGCAGCCAAAGATGGAGAAGCTCTATATAGTCAGCAAAAACAAGACTGGGAGCTGACTGTGGCTCAGATCATGAGCTCCTTAATGCCAAATTCAGACTTAAATGAAAGAAAGTAGGGAAAACCGCTAGATCATTCAGGTATGACCTAAATCAAATCACTTATGCTTATGATCAGCCCTGGGATTTCTTTGGAAGGAATGATGCTAAAGCTGAAACTCCAGTATTTTGGCCACCTCATGCAAAGAGTTGACTCATTGGAGAAGACTCTGATGCTGGGAGGGATTGGGGGCAGGAGGAGAAGGGGATGACAGAGGATGAGATGGCTGGATGGCATCACTGACTCGATGGATGTGAGTCTGAGTGACCTCCGGGAGTTGGTGATGGACAGTGAGGCCTGGCGTGCTGCCGTTCATGGGGTCACAAAGAGTCGGACACGACTGAGCGACTGATCTGATCCGATCTGATGCTTATGAAGCCACTGCTGCTGCTGCTGCTGCTAAGTCGCTTCAGTCGTGTCCGACTCTGTGCGACCCCATAGACAGCAGCCCATCAGGCCCTGCCGTCCTTGGGATTCTCCAGGCAAGAACACTGGAGTGGGTTGCCATTTCCTCCTCCAATGCATGAAAGTGAAAAGTGAAAGTGAAGTCGCTCAGTCATGTCTGAGTCTTAGCGACCCCATGGACTGCAGCCTACCAGGCTCCTCTATCCATGGGATTTTCCAAGCAAGAGTACTGGAGTGGGTTGCCATTGCCTTCTCCATGTTTATTTAACTTATATGCAGAGTACATCATGAGAAATGCTGGACTGGAAGAAACACAAGTTGGAATCAAGATTGCTAGGAGAAATATCAATAACCTCAGATATGCAGATGACACCACCCTTATGGCAGAAAGTGAAGAGGGGCTAAAAAGCCTCTTGATGAAAGTGAAAGTGGAGAATGAAAAGGTTGGCTTAAAGCTCAACATTCAGAAAACGAAGATCATGGCATCTGGTCCCATCACTGCATGGGAAATAGATGGGGAAACAGTGGAAACAGTGTCAGACTTTGTTTTTCTGGGCTCCAAAATCACTACAGATGGTGACTGCAGCCATGAAATTAAAAGACGCTTACTCCTTGGAAGGAAAGTTATGACCAACCTAGACAGCATATTCAAAAGCAGAGACATTACTTTACCAACAAAGGTTCGCCTAGTCAAGGCTATGGTCTTTCCTGTAGTCATGTATGGATGTGAGAGCTGGACTGTGAAGAAGGCTGAGTGCCGAAGAATTGATGCTTTTGAAGTGTGGTGTTGGAGAAGACTCTTGAGAGTCCCTTGGACTGCAAGAAGATCCAACCAGTCCATTCTGAAGGAGATCAATCCTGGAATTTCTTTAGAAGGAATGATGCTAAAGCTGAAACTCCAGTATTTTGGCCACCTCATGCGAAGAGTTGACTCATCGGAGAAGACTCTGATGCTGGGAGGGATTGAGGGCAGGAGGAGAAGGGGATGACAGAGGATGAGATGGCTGGATGGCATCACTGACTTGATGGGTGTGAGTCTGAGTGACCTCCGGGAGCTGGTGATGGACAGGGAGGCCTGGCGTGCTGCGGTTCATGGGGTAGCAAAGAGTCGGACACGACCGAGCGACTGATCTGATCTGATCTGATGAAGCCACTGCTGCTGCTGCTGCTGCTAAGTCGCTTCAGTCGTGTCCGACTCTGTGCCACCCCATAGACAGCAGCCCATCAGGCCCTGCCGTCCTTGGGATTCTCCAGGCAAGAACACTGGAGTGGGTTGCCATTTCCTCCTCCAGTGCATGAAAGTGGAAACTGAAAGTGAAGTCACTCAGTCGTGTCCGACTCCCAGTGACCCAATGAACTGCAGCCTACCAGGCTCTTCCGCCTATGGGATTTTCCAGGCAAGAGTACTGGAGTGGGATGCCATTGCTTTCTCCGATGAAGCCACTAAGGATAGGCAAATATCAAAACAGAAATTGAGGATTGACAAACCACAAGGATGCTCATCCAACAAGATGGTAGGTAACAATGTAACATAATTACATATATGGCAGCATTTGAATTAATAAATTAACAGTATTCAGAATGGAGTAAATTACTATAAACCAGAAGGCAATGGCACCCCACTCCATTACTCTTGCCTGGGAAATCCCATGGTTGGAGAAGGCTAGTAGGCTGCAGTCCATGGGGTCGGGAAGAGTCGGACACGACTGAGCCAATTCACTTTCACTTTTCACCTTCATGCATTGGAGAAGGAAATAGCAACCCACTCCAGGGTTCTTGCCTGGAGAATCCCAGGGATGGGGGAGCCTGATGGGCTGCCGTCTATGGGGTCACATAGAGTCGGACACGACCAAAGTGAATTAGCAGCAGTAATAGCAGCAGCAGGCATTTTACCTAAATTTTCTTTGATCCTTTTAACAATGCTAAAATGTAAAAATTGTTTTCCAAATTCTATACATATTATCAGAGAGGGTAAGTAACTTTTTTAAAGTCACACAGACAGTAAGTGCTAGGGTTCAAATTCATATCTGTCTTTTATCAACATCTGTGTTTGTTCCATTTCTCCAAATTGGCTCACCACATTAAGCAAATTATTACATTAATCACATACTTAGTATTTAAGCTTCCTTGTATTTAGTAAAATTATCCACTGCCAGTAACATCATTTAATTCTAATATAATAACTCTCATATTTTTCAGCATCTGAAATGGACTTCCACAGAATTATTAGCAGCCGTTTAAAGCAATGCATTTCAAAATATAAACAAGATGATTTATAATTCAAACTAATGATTTTGCAGTAAAAAACTATTATAGGCAATGAAAAAAATCAACATTGGTCTTTCAAAGTTAACATGCATAAATACAATATAAGCATCATAAGACTACTGTCAGATGGAAAATACAACCTTAGTGAATATAACTGAAAACCAGAGTAATGTTTAAACCACATATGATCTTATAAATCAGTTAATTTCATGATATTCCTAATGTTTTAATTTTATGCCTGTAGCCAGTCACACAAGCCACAACCCTGATTTTCAACCCCTTCTCATCTATACTATTAAACTCCAATCTTGATAATTAGGATTAGGCCTTCATTAATACTCAATTCCCTGTTGACTCAGTCAGTAAAGAATCTGCCTGCAGTACAGAAGACCCAGGTTCAAGAAGAATCCCTGGAGAAAGAAATAGCAACCCCCTCCAGTATTTTTGCCTGGGAAGTCCCATGGACAGAGGAACCTGGCAGGCTACAATCCACAGGGTCACAAAGAGTTGAACAGGACTTAGCAACTAAACCATTATTAATACTCAATTCACATGTGAGAATACAAATGCTATTTGTTTGTCTCCTTGTATTACCATATGTGTCTAGGCATTAAACTAATAGAGCTGGGGGAGATGTGTGAGATTGGTTATCAACAGAAATGATCTCTCAGATATCTGTTTTAATTTAAGTTCAAAGAAATGTTTTGAACTGGTTTTAATCATCTGTTTTCTTGATTATATATATTTTTTATTTTTATACAAAATAAGAAAGAAAACAAAAAATAATTACAAAAGATTAAATAATGGAATTGTATCTCAGTCAGTGGAGATGAAAACAGTATGAATAGATATGTGTTTGTTGTGGGAGTAGAAAGGCAAGATTTACTAATGATTGGAGGACAAGGGGAAAAAAATGAATCAAGTATAACCTCCAGGTTTCTGCTTTAACTAAGGTATGTTTATTGTACCATCATTTATGAGGACAGGAAGTCTGAATGAAGTGGTAAAAATTAAGTGCTAGAATAGAAATTTAGATATTAAATCTAAAAAGTGAAAGATATATAATAGGAAATATGAGTTTGGGGCTCAGAGTAAAGAAATGGCTTCAAAATGTAAATTTGGTAGTCACCTGCATTTGAATGACATGAAATTGTGAAACATGAATGATATTAACTTGGGTAAGAATGTAGAGAAAAAATGAAGCTAAATTGGTTTTAAAAAGCTAATAAGGATGGGCTGGGGATAAAGAATAAAAATTGCAAGAGAATATTTTCACTAAAGCAAGGAAAGGAGTGTTTCAAACAGGAACAAAAGAAGGCCAAAGCCTTCTTGGCTCGTACAACGCAGAGCAGAGTATTTCTGATCAGATATAACAACACAGTGCTTTTTAATGGCTGAGTAATACTCCATTGTGTATATGTACCACTGCTTTCTTATCCATTCATCTGTGGATGGAGATCTAGGTTGCTTCCAAGTCCTGGCTTTTGTAAACAGTGCTGCTATGAACATTGGGGTACACGTGTCTCTTTCAATTCTGGTTTTCTCAGTGTGTATGCCCAGCAGTGGGATTGCTGGATCATAAGGCAGTTCTATTCCCAGTTTTTTGAGGAATCTCCATACTGTTCTCCAAAGTGGCTGTACTAGTTTGCAGCCATTAAAAAGAATACATTTGAATCAGTTCTAATGAGGTAGATGGAACTGGAGCCTATTATACAGAGTGAAATAAGCCAGAAAGAAAAACATAAATACAGTATACTAATGCATATATATGGAATTTAGAAAGATGGTAACGATAACCCTGTTTACGAGATAGCAAAAGAAACACTGATGTATAGAACAGTCTTTTGGACTCTGGGAACGGGAAAGGGTGGGATGATTTGGGAGAATAGCATTGAAATATGTATAATATCATATCTGAAACGAGTCTCCAGTCCAGGTACAATGCCTGATAACGGATGCCTGGGATGACCCAGAGGGATGGTATGGGGAGGGAGGAGGGAGGAGGGTTCAGGATGGGGAACACATGTATACTTGTGGTGGATCCCTTTTGATGTATGGCAAAAGCAATACAATATTGTAAAGTTAAGCAAAATAAAATTTAATTAAAAAAAAAAAAACAAAACACAGTGCTTGTAAGTAACTTTCTAATGCATGTAGTCTCAGGGTGGTGAACTCTACATTAATGTAATCGAAGAATGGATGAACAATTTTAGTTTAACTGAATCCTAAACTAGATAGGCCCAAAACATTCCCTCTCTTGAGGCCTGTGAAGGAAAGGCCTCCACCTAGAGGTGAACACAAGGGCCCCGCTGCATGGGGTGCTGTGGTCCTGGCTCAGGGTGTATACAGTAGCTTAGCCTTCATGCGGTTTTATCAGCTGAGGTCAGTATTGGTAAAGACTGCAGAAATCTTCAATTGCCAAGGCTGTGCAAAAGGACTGTTGAACTTGTTGGTGGCACATGCTGAGGTTTTCCTGCTCTCTTTTCCTCCCCCCAAACCCCCTAGGAAAATTTGTAGCTGAGACTCCCTCAGTGCACCGAAATGGCTCACAGACACTAGAGGTGGCTGTGATATGAGTGTCTGATGCATCAACGTCCACGGAGCAGCCACAGAACCAGCGTCTGGAGTGAGGATGGGTGCCTGTGGAGCGTCTGCGGAGCTGCGGTCCGGCACCCAGGTAATCGTGGAGCTACATGGCCCGCATTCCAGGCAGGTGGTGCTGTGACCACGATGATGACCCCACTGACCTGCAGAGGCACTCAGGGTCTGCTGCGGAGCCTGAATCTGCAGGGCATGCATGCCCCTATCAAGATTCCCAAAATAATATTTATAAGATCTCTATGCTATGTAATATACCAATTTTGAGGACTAAGAAGGATATGAACATCTTCAGAGGGCCATTAATCTGTCTTTCAAGCTATTAATATTTGATTTAGTTTCATATTTATATTCATCAATTATCTACGGTTTTATTTTTCTTGCTGTTCTTTTCTGATTTAGGTATTGTGTTTACAGTAGCCTCATGCAATAAGTTAGACAATCTTCTCATTTTTCTGTTACGTAGATGATGGATACATTGAAATGATCTGTTTTTTTAAAGTTTCTGGAAAATAGAAACTGCTTGTAAAATTGTCTCATTGTAATGTTACTTTTTAAAAATACCTTTTATTTTTTCGTACTTCAGGCTTTATAGGAGAAGGCAATGACACCCCACTCCAGTACTCTTGCCTGGAAAATCCCATGGACAGAGGAGCCTTGTGGGCTGCAGTCCATGGGGTCGCTAAAAGTCGAATACAACTGAGCAACTTCACTTTCATTTTTCACTTTCATGCATTAAAGGAAATGGCAACCCACTCCAGTGTTCTTGCCTGGAGAATCCCAGGGACAGGGGAGCCTGGTGGGCTGCTATCTCTGGGGTCACACAGAGTCGAACACTACTAAAGTGACTTAGCAGTCAGGCTTTATATTTGTTCTACCTCTATATTTCTTCTTGAGTTAGTTACAGTAAGTAAAAATTTTCTAAGAATTCATACATTTTATCTAAATTTTACAACTTGTGTAAAAGTTGTTCAAAACTGGCATTCTTAACACTACACTGGCATATTTTAACTTATGCACCCTATGACACCATTATTTATTCATACTTCTTTGCTATTATTCTTAATACATTTTATCAGTTTCACTTATTTTATTACTCTTTCAAATAATCACTTCTAAAATTTTGTACATTCTCTGTATTTTCTGCATTTTTTTGTGTTCTTCAATTTTGCCCACAGAAGACTCTGATGCTGGGAAGGATTGGGGGCAAGAGGAGAAGGGGACGACAGAGGATGAGATGGCTGGATGGCATCACTGACTGGATTGATATGAGTCTGAGTGAACTCCGGGAGTTAGTGATGGACATGAAGGCCTGGCGTGCTGCGATTCATGGGGTTGCAAAGAGTCGGACACGACTGAGTGACTGATCTGATCTGATCTGATCTGATAATGTATCTCTACTTCTGATTTCTGAGTGATTGTTCTGTGTTTTTCCTAAAGTCTTAATCCAGACATTTTGCTTATTCATTTTCTGTGTCTTTTTAACTTAAAATATTTTGTGCTATGAGTTTTCTTCTAAGTTACACTTAATTACATATTGTAATTTTTTCATTTACCTAAAAATGATAAGCATTATTTTTAAAATATAGCTTTGCTAGGTAAAGTATTCCAGATTAATAGTGACTTTCTCTCATAACTTTGAGGATTGGATTTTTATGCTTGTTTTTCTTTTTTCTACCAAAAAGTAATTTGTCAGTCTAATCGTCTTTGTTTTGTAAGTAACCTAAATTTTTGTTGTTTATCTCTCTTCCTGTCTGTCTTCAATGTTAGATTTTGTTTTATCTCTGTCACATTGCACTTTTAATAAAATATTTTTAAATGATTTTTCTATATGTTTTCTTATCTATGTTATATAATTATATAGTATATCATAATTTATCTTCTGATAGAGGTACTTCACTAGTTTTAAACAAAAATATTAAACATTCCTTCATATATTGCTACTATATTATGTTTTCCTGAGATTTCATGAGGATGATTGGAACTTTTATTCTTTATCTTTTACATTTATTTTTATATTTTACATCTTTATGTAGAGATGGAAATGGCAACCCACTCCAATATTCTTGTCTGGAAATTCGATGGACAGAAGATCCTGACAGGCTACAGTCTGTGGGGTTGCAAGAGTCAGACATGACTTAGCAACTAAAATACTACTACGTCTTTTTGACTCTAACTGTTTTGGGTATTAATTTTCTGTACTCTAGTTCACTAATTCTCTTTATTGTTGTTGTTGTTTAGTCCCGAAGTTTTGTCCGACTCTTTGAGACCCCATGGACTGGAGCATGCCAGGCTTCCCTGTCCCTCACTATCCCTAGGAACTTGCTCAAATTCATGTCCATTGAGTTGATGATTTTCTCTAACCATCTCATTCTTTGCCACCCTCTTCTTTTGCCTTCAATCTTTCCTAGCCTCAGAGTCCTTTCCAATGAACCAGCTCTTCATATCAGGTGGCCAAAGTGTTAGAGCTTCAGCTTCAGCATCAATCCTTCCAATGAATATTCAGGGTTGATTTTTCTTAGAAGAGATTGATTTGATCTTGCAGTCCAAGGAACTTTCAAGAGTCTTTTCCAACACTACAATTAAAAAGCATCAGCAATTTGACTTTCAGCCTTCTTTATGGTCTAACTCTCGCATCTGTAGATGACTACTGGAAAAACCACAGCTTTGACACTATAGGGACCTTTTTCAGCAAACTGATGTCTTTGCTTTTTAATATGCTGTCTAGGTTTATCACAACTTTCCTTCCAAGGAGCACATGTCTTTTAATTTTCATGGCTTCACTTACCTTCTGCAGTGATTTTGGGGCCCAAGAAAATAAAATCTGTCACTGCTTCTACTTTTTCCCCTTCTATTTCACATGAAGTGATGGGACTAGATGCCATGATCTTAGTTTTTGGAATGCTGAGTTTTAAGCCATCTTTTTCACTCCCACTCTCATCAAGATGCTATTTAGTTCCTCTTTGCTTTCTAACAAAAGGGTGGTATCATCTGCATATCTGAGGTTGTTGGTATTTCTCCCAGCAATCTTGATTCCAGATTGTGATTCATCCAGCTTAGCGTTTCACATGATGTACTCTGCATATAAATTAAATAAACATGGTGACAATCTACACCCATGTAGTACTCCTTTCCCAATTTTGAACCAGTCACTTGTTCCATGTAAGCTTCTAACTGTTGCTTCTTGACCTGCATATAGGTTTCTCAGGAGACAGATAAGGTGGTCTGTATTTCCATCTCTTGAAGAATTTCCCACAGCTTTTTGTGATCCATGCATTCAAAGGCTTTCACTTATCTGTTTTTAACCCATCCATTTAATTTCCCGTATTAAAACGATTTTATTTCCAAAATTTTATTTGATTTTTTTTCAAATATCTTTGGTTATTTGTTATAGACTCTTGCTGCTTCATCAGTTTTGGTATTTCTCCTTTTATATCGAAAATAACTCAATCCATTTATTTTATATTTTAATATGAAATCTGATATTTTAAGTGAGTTATACCCCAACTTTTTATTTTCTTGCTGAATCTTTCAATCATTTCTCTATTTTTTCCTAAATTTTTTTTAATTGATAGTATTAATTTGGTTCATTAAGCTCATCGGAATCCTTGAGGTCTAAATAATGGTCTTGCCCCTTTGGTTCTTCTGGGATATATGGTGCTGCTACTAAAGTGGGAGTCCTTTTAATACCCTTTTAGCATCCCCAGTTTACTGGAGGAAGAGAAGTTCTAATTATGCCATTTTGTCACTGACTTAGAGGTCAGTCTTAGAATAACAGTTGATATTACATAAGTATTTGTCCTCAGAAAAACTTAACTGAATGTTGTTAGTGCTTCCTGATCAGATATCATTCCCAAACTCTTTGGGAAAGGAAAGTTGATACTTTTCTTTCCTTCCTTCAAGCCATAATGTGTATAATAGCAAAACTATGCTTCATATAGGATCTAAATTCATATTTGAAGTGAAAGACACTTTAAGAGAGCCATATAATCAGAATGACACAATTTAAAAGAATAATTATATTTCAGTATTTATTTTTGGCTGTGTTGAGTTCTGTTGCTGAGCCTGTTGTTGCATAGGCTTTTCTGTTGTTGCGGCGAGTGGGGGCTAATTTTCAGTTGTGCTGCGAGGCTTCTCATCGTGTGGCTTCTCTTGTTGCAGAGCATGGGCTCTCCGGCATGCAGGCTCAGTAGTTGCATCTCCTGGGCTCTCGATACAGGCTTAATGGTAGTGGTTCATTGGTTTAGTTGCTCCATGGCATGTAGAATCTTCCAAGACCAAGGATTGTATCTATGTCTCCTTCATTGACAGGTGGCCTTTTCAGCACTGAGCCATCAGAGAAACCCCACAAATTTTTTTTTAAAGATTTTTCACTTTTTAGAGAATCGACTGTTTTTTATTAATATACCTAAATAATACGACTATTTAGATTATACCTTTCTTTTCAAAATCTTTAAGTCACAAGATATCTTAAGTTTTAGATATAACATTTGCATCAAAGATGTTTTAATTGATATTTCAGCTATGAGACCACAGAATTCACCTTTTTAAAGGCCCACTTACTGATACTGACGGCTTTTATTAAGAATTGTGTTTCAGTTAATTATATTTTATATTGTCTTTGGCTAAGGCAAATTGATTTTTATTTTTAAGGTAATATAAATAGTTGTAACTATTTGTTCTCCACCATGTTAAAACTATTGAAACAGAAGAAAATTAGGCTTTATGGCTAGGAGTTATATGTTAAAGGGTAACAGAGGAGTTAAATATCATATAAAATTTAGACTGTCTTTTCTTCAGCTCAGTGTCCATGGACTTGCTGGTATAAAATTTCATGGAGAGATATATTTTGTAGATTTTATATTTCCTTTTTAAAGTCCTCTTGATACATCTGAAAGCATGTGCATTAGCTCCTACAAAGAGTAAAATCAATGTAGACCTTACAAATTATAGCACCTGATAATAGCCTGATGTGTTGGTACTTCGTCATTCTCTTATTTTATTCTACCTTTGAGGAAAATAAATGATGTTGGGTGCTGAAATATTTGATCATAGCTAAATGTGCTTTTCTGGTGTAAAGTATGCAGCACTTACACTGTGCCTATGACTAAATATCTGTGCACTAAAAATAAAAACACCATGCCCCAAATACTTTGTACGTGTGTGTGCATGTTCAGTCATGTCTGACACTTTGCGACATCATGGAGTGTAGTCCATCAGGCTCCTCTCTTCATGAGATTTTCCAGGCAAGCCTATTGGAGTGAATTGCCATTTCCTATTCCAGAGGACTTTCCCAACCCAGAGAACAAACCCCATGTCTCCTGTTTTTCCTGGCATTAACAGACAGATTCTTTACCACTGAGCCACTTGGGAAGCCCAGAATACTTGAAAGTACACAGTTTTTAAGAGATTTTAGCCTCATTAAAATTTCAAAATTACTGTTTTTTCTTTCATTTTGGGCATTTTCCAGTTGTTAATCCTACCATTTAATACAGTTTCAGAGTAGGAGAATAATTTGATATCAGGATAACTTCCATTTGCCTTTCCCTAATACTAAGATTCTGAATCATGACAAAATGTAGCTTCTTTTAGAATTTACTTTAAAGAAAAATATTAAGGAAGAATGTCTTAATCACACAGAAACTATACTGATTCATTATTTTCTAAAGCAAATAGCACCAAACACTCTTTCTGGTGACTCAGATGGTAAAGAATCTGCCTGTGATGCAGGAGACCTGGGTTTGATCTCTGGGGCAGAAGGATTGCCTGGGAAAGGAAGTATCTACTAACCCACTCCAGTCTTCTTGCCAGAAAAATTCCATGGAGAGAAGAGCTTGGTGGCTTACAGTCCATGAGGTGTCAAAGAGTTGGACATGACTGAGTGACTAACACTTTCATTCACTAATATTAAATTTTTGAGTCATGACATAAAATGTAACTGCTTTTAGAAACTATTTTCAATACAAATGTTGAATAAGAATGTCTTGATCACACAGAAACTATACTGATTCATTATTTTGTAAAGCAAGCATAACCAAGCACTGTTTCTAATGTGATTTCATAGCATATCACGAAAAACAAAACAAACAAATTGAAAAACAACTGCCTTAAGTGTTTACCACTTGAAAAGAAGTGAAAGTGTTAGTCGCTCAGTCACCTTGATTTTTGGGACCCCATGGTTCACATGTAGCTGTCAGGCTTCTCTGTCCATGGAATTCTCCAGGCAAGATAATACTAGAGAGGATAGTATTCTCAAGGGGATCTTCTTGACCCAAGGATCGAACCCAGGTCTCTCAAACAACATTTAAACTGAAAACTCTAATGTATTTCTAAATTATTAAGAAAATTAAGAAGCAATTTGAATTATAAGAAGCCCTATCAAATCCATGTCAACTGAGGGGATGAATTATAAGAGATTATTCAAGATAGTTGATTTATATTTTTGAGCTACACAGTTTCTTAAAGAACTTACAAGTTACTAAATAGAGATCTTTCCATATATAATAGATTTTCATGTGGAATATTCCTTTGAATACAAATAATTAGTATGCTAAAAGTCTTAAAGGCATTATACATGGATGTAGTCATTTCTTACATAAATTAGTTTACCCTATTAATTTGCTTAATTCTTATTCCAAAGATAAGGATAAAAAGGTGTGTGTGTGTATGTGAAGTTTTGTTCAGTCTTAGTCAAACAACTATAGTTGCTAAAACTAGGGAGTTTGAATCAATATACTATGTCATATTTTTATTGGTGTCTTCTCCTAATAACCTGGGCTTCCCTAGGGACTCAGTGGGTAAAAAATCCATCCACATTGCAGGATACATAGGAGACAGAGAAGATGCAGGAGGCATGCATTTGATCCCTGGGTTGGAAAGATTCCCTGGAGGAGGAAATGGCAACCCACTCCAGTATTCTTGCCTGAGAAATCCCATGGGAAGACGAGCCTGGCAGGCTACAGTCCATGGGTCACAAAAAAGTTGGACAGGACTGAGTAACTAAATACACACAGACAATGATAACCTACCCCAGAGGCTGTAGATTGACAAGAGGTGTAGAAAACAGGAATAATAAAAGAAAAGCAGGCCCCAGAAAGGGCCACAAAAGAAATTTATAGTTATTGATCAACTGGGTGCTATAAGGCATGAAACTCTTGGAACAAATCCAAAAGGAACAGTTCATAGTCTTAAAAACAAGATATGATCCTGGGGTCAGAAAACCTACCCCAGACTGTTTCTCAACTGGTGTCTCATAGTCACGTTTTACATTTCTGGTGGAAAATCTATAGATAGGAATATTAGTAGTAGTTACTGATTTGTTATTGATGACTGTTTCTTAGTCAATGGTTAATGATCATTTTGTTCTTTGGCCCTGAAGGCTACATGAGTTATAGCTTAACTCCTCACATATTCTTTCCTTCACGGCTGAAAGTCTAATAAAGCTGGCTTAGATTCAGTTTCGACACCTTCACATTGGAGTGGTGTTGCTCCCCTGATCCTCTCTTTTCTCTGAATTCTTGTGTCTTGTTTCTCATTCTCTTGCTGTATCGCACTTTCAGAAACCCTGCTTGTTGAGCTGGTCTAGACAAAGAGGTGTTTCTAAACCTGTTACAGTGATATTTATTACAGCAAAGTTAACATAAAAGTTGTACTGAAATAATGTTTATTGCCTAAGGAAAGCCTGCAAATTCACAGAATTTATAGCTAAAAATTAAACTAGCTGACTCGCAGGATTTTTATAAAAAAGTATATCTTTAAATTCAATACATAAAAAATTTTGGTCTGAATGAAAGCTCTTATATCCTGCAACAAAACAAATAAAATAATTACACTTAAATGGCTATTCTCTATATCCCAAAGTGTTTTTAGTTTCTAATTAGTATAGAGGATTTGTTTATGTATAAATACTATTGCAAACATACACTAGCATGTATAGCTATTTCATCTGCTTTTCTCATGGGACAAAAGGGGAAAAAAAGATGAAATTTATTTTTAAATTGTATTTTGTTTCACAGTTAGTAATCAACAGTGGATAGAATTTGGAAATTCTGATTTCTCAAATCCTCTGATTGTAGATTCAGGTATTCTACTGAATCTACTCCTGCTCAGATAGAACTGCCATTCAAATTCAGAGGCTCTGAGATTGTCTTCTATTTTATCTGTGGGCTGGAGAGAAAAAAAAAAATGCCCAGAATGAAAATTTGCAGTATTGTACTGAGATGGCCGGATGGCATCACTGACTCGATGGATGTGAGTCTGGGTGAACTCCAGGAATTGGTGATTGACAGGGAGACCTGGAGTGCTACAACTTATGGGGTAGCAAAGAGTCAGACACGACTGAGCAACTGAACTGGACTGACCTGACTCTTTTACTTTGCTATTATTATTATCATATTATCAGGGAATGTGGGATTCTCTGGTAACTGAGCTGGTAAAGAATCTGCCTGCAAAGCAGGAGACCCCAGTTTGATTCCCGGGGCCAGGAAGATCCTCTGGAGGAGGGATAGGCTACCCATTCCAGTATTCTTGGGCTTCCCTAGTATCTACAGTGTTTCTAGCTTCTTCAAACAATTTTTTTTGATGATTTCCTCTTTTTACATTTTTTTAATTCTTTGCAAAAATTCACACATATATTAAGTTTATATATTTGAAACTATTCAGAGAAATTTAAATAAACATTTTAGTAATGGTTTTGCTTTATCTAATGTAACTATATTTCAAAATAGGTATTTTCACTTTTTCAATTTGTGTTTCAGAGAAGCTTTTCACTGACCTATATACTGTTATGTTTGATTACCTGTCTGTGCCATTGCTCAAATGAATCTTTCCTTTCTCTCATCAAGATCTTATGTAAGGGCTGCAACATTTAGAGGATTTAGCCCAGTACTAATCTCTGAGCTTTTAGGGATTTTTTTGTTACTCTCATTTTTTAGAGAACGATAGACCAATAAGGAAGGGTCAGCAAATTGAGAGGAACTTGGTTTCTAGTTCTGGCAGTAATTATCATGCCTGAATATTACTCAGGTGAGAAGAACCAGCCAGCTTCTAAGGTCCCTGTTAGCATGAAAATTCTGTGATGGCAAAGTAAAACCAATACGACTATGAATGTTTAGGCCTTAACTCTACATCAACCACAGGAAGAACAAACCACTTGCATAAGAATGAATTATCCAAAAAGAGGAAAAATGAGGCACTCTATAATCAATATTTTAAAGCTCCTGGGGCCATGGTTCTCTTCTAAACCCCATGTCAGAGTTTTTATTCTAGTAAGAGACAATGACTTGGGCTCTAAGTGTAGCATTAGTAAGCAATACTTCTTAAAGATTAGAGGGCCACAAAAGTCAGAGGATAAATGCCTCATTTAGAGATTTTTTTTTCCAAAAAATATTGAGAGTACAAGTCATTTTTGCATGAAAGCATTCTCTAGTTCATGAGGTCAGATAAATCTGTATACTCTCTACTTCTTTGCTTACAGAGAATCTTTCCCCTTTGACCTTGATTCCTCAGGAGAAGATATGATATCCCAGAGAAGCCAAACATTGCTTCTGTTGATCTTGGCAGTTCTTTCTTTGTGATCCATCCTCACTAGCTTATACCTTCTATCATGCACAACTGATCTGCTGCATAACTTAAATTAACTGTTCTTTTCCCTTATCATCTGGCCCAACAGTTCCAGGTCTAGAGATCATTTAATGAACAGGCTCACTATTATCCTAAAATTACCAGAAGTAGACTTTCCAAATATTTAGCAGTCAATTGTTGTTCAGTCACTCAGCCATGCCTGACTCTTTGTGATCCCATGGACTGCAGTGCACCAGGTTTCCCTGTCCTTTACCAACTCCCAGAGCTTGTTCAAACTCATGTCCATTGAGTCAGTGATGCCATCCAACCATTTCATCCTCTGAAGACTCATTTTCACCTTGCCTTCAATCTTTCCCAATCACTGGGTCTTTCCAGTGAGTTGACTCTTTGCATAAAATGGCTCAGTATTCTGAGCTTCAGCTTCAGAATCAGTCCTTCCAACAAATATTTAGAGTTGATTTCTTTGAGGATTGACTGATTTGATCTTGCTGTCCAAGGGATTCTCAAGAGTCTTCTCCAACTGAGTTTAAAAGCCTCAGTTCTTCAGTGCTCAGCCTTCTTTATAGTCCAAGTCTCACATCCATACATAACCACTAGAAAAATAACATAGCTTTGACTATACAGACCTTTGTCAGCAAAGTGGTGTCTCTGTTGTTTTATACACTGTCTAGATTTGTCATAGATTTTCTTCCAAAGAGCACTCAGCGCTTTGAGGAAAATCCTTCACATTACTAAATGATACTTTCTTTTTATTTTTAAAAACTCTGTCTCTGTCATTATAATTCATACAATTTTCCCAAATGTTACATGTTAGAAGTTTGCTTTAACAGTTACCATATACCTATGTCACTAGTGAGAAGTTAAAAAAAAATCAATTTAACATAAATGACATGGAATAAATCTCTTTCTTACAATGCCAATACCACAATTTTGAGTGCATCTGCATTATTAAAAGTTGCCTACTTTAACATATCAGCTCCTTATATCTGATCTGTTTGTTGATGGTTAAATACAGTATATTCATTAGCACTTGCATAAAAGCTCCTATAGTGCTTAATACATTTTCTAAGTAAACTTTAATTACAAATTCTCACACTGTGTAAGATAATCCAGTGTTGTGAAAACAGAGGAGATTTAAAAATGTTTAGGATGATGAAAAGGAAGACTCTCTAAAAGCTTGCAAGACAGTTGATAAGTTCAATTATATAACAGCTAGTGAGCTCAGCAGTATCTCTTTATATACAGAACTGCTTACAGAAATGCCATCATTTATATATTTTACTAAAATACATTACAGTGCATATTTGAAACCTTCACACAAGATTAAAATACACCAAGTTTATTTTAAGATTAATCTAGCAAGAAGTATTCTCATTGTGAAAGATCAGATCAGATCAGTCACTCAGTCATGTCTGACTCTTTGTGACCTCATGAATTGTAGCACGCCAGGCCTCCCTCTCCATCACCAACTCCCGGAGTTCACTCAGACTCATGTCCATCGAGTCAGTGATGCCATCCATCCATCCATCTCATACTCTGTCCTCCCCTTCTCCTCTTGCCCCCAATTCCTCCCAGCATCAGAGTCTTTTCCAATGAGTCAACTCTTTGCATCAGGTGGCCAAAGTACTGGAGTTTCAGCTTTAGCATCATTCCTTTCAAAGAAATCCCAGGGCTGATCTCCTTCAGAATGGACTGGTTGGATCTCCTTGCACTCCAAGGGACTCTCAAGAGTCTTCTCCAACACCACAGTTCAAAAGCATCAATTCTTTGGCACTCAGTCTTCTTCACAGTCCAACTCTCACATCCATACATGACCATAGGAAAAACCAGTCTTGACTAGACAAACTTTTGTTGGCAAAGTAATGTCTCTGCTTTTGAATATGCTATCTAGGTTGGTCATAACTTTCCTTCCAAGGAGTAAGCGTCTTTTAATTTCATGGCTGCAGTCACCATCTGCAGTGATTTTGGAGCCCCCAAAATAAAGTCTGACACTGTTTCCACTGTTTCCCCATCTATTTGCCGTGAAGTGATGGGACCAGATTCCATGATCTTCATTTTCTTAATGTTGAGCTTTAAGCCAACTTTTTCACTTTCCACTTTCACCTTCATCAAGAGGCTTTTTAGTTTCTCTTCACTTTCTGCCATAAGGGTGGTGTCATCTGCATATCTGAGGTTATTGATTTTTCTCCTGGCAATCTTGATTCCAACTTGTGTTTCTTCCAGTCCAGCATTTCTCATGATGTACTCTGCATATAAGTTAAATAAACAGGATGATAAGTGGAACTAAAACCTATTTTAAAGTTTTATGATAACATAATTAAAAATTTCATCATTAGTTGCATTCTCTCTCAGGTCTCTAACTCAGTTAAAATATATTAAACTTACTTTAAAATCAATAAAGTATTTTAAAAGTGTTTGCTTTTTTTTTTCCTGGCACAATGTGAAAGTGGGATATATTTACTTTAAACTCCCTTAGACACCAATACCTAGTATATTTCTTGTACCCATGCATTCCCCCCCAGTTCAGTTCAGTTGCTCAGTCGTGTCCAACTCTTTGCGAGTCCATGGACTGCAGCACGGCACACTTCCCTGTCCATCACCAACTCGGAGTTTGCTCAAACTCATTTCCATCAAGTCAGTGATGCCATCCAACCATCTCATCCTCTGTCATCCCCTTCTCCTTCTGCCTTCAATATTGCCCAGCATCTTTCTTTTCCAATGAGTTTGTTCTTTGCATCAGGTGGCCAAAGTATTGGAGCTTCAGCTTCAGCATCTGTCCTTCCAACGAATATTCAGGACTGATTTCATTAAGGATTGACTGGTTTGATCTCCTTGTTGTCCAAGGGACTGTCAAGAGTCTTCTCCAGCATCACAGTTCATCAATTCTTTGGTGCTCAGCTTTCTTTATAGTCTAATCCTCACATCCATAATGACTACTGGAAAAACCATAGCTTTGACTAGATGGACTTTTGTTTTACTCCCCCCCCCCAAGTATTATTTTATTGAATAAATATTTCAAATTGTATGTTTCTATTATTTCCTTGACTCAATAGGACAATCTTGCTACTTGTTATTACTTGGGTTTATTTGGTACTGTTTTGTATCTCAAAGATATGTATTTATTTACATAACTGTTCTAAGGATGTATATGTAGTGCAATGTTATCATCACTGGAGAAGCACATAATTCACAAAATCAATAGGAATATGAAAGGAAAATTTTGTATGATTTCATTCCTATAAAGTATCTAAAGTAGTCAAAATCATGGAAAAAGAAAGTAGGAAGGTAGTTGCCAAAGCCTTGCCAGCAGATGCATTATGTTTAATGAGTATAGAGGTTCAGTTTTGCAAGATGAAAAAGTCTCAGAGATATGTTGCAAACAATGTAAAATACTTAACCATACTAAACTGCACACTTAAAAATGATTAAGATGGAAAATTTAATGTTACATGTGTTTTTTTCCCCTTGATTAGAGAAGAAAGGAAAGGAGGAAGAAGAAAGGGAGAGTGGAAAGAAAGAAGGATAGAAGAAAGGGGGAAAGAAAGAAGAAAGAAAGAAAGGATTCTCCTTGCTGATTCTATTTTCTTCTCCTTGTCTACTGACTTTTTTCCTCCTCTACCCTTCATATTAAGTAGTTCTCCATAATGTCTGTTTCCTCATTGCTTTGTTTTATCACAATTATTAACAACTCCAATTCAATTCAATTCACTGTCCTCTCTCTGAAATTTTTACTTCATGTTGTCAATATCTTAAATTTTTAAAAATTTCCCTAATATAATTCCAAGGAAAGAATATGGTTGTCTCAGCTCATTCTTTTTATTTACACATCATATTTAGTTGGCTATTTTATTGAGGAACTATACCTGGCTCAGATGGCAAACTCTGATTTAGTAAACAGTATTCAGGTGAAATGATATGAATAGTCATTATAGGGTTGTATCTTAAGCAGTGAATAAGCAAGGTTTCTCTTAGAATATTTTGCATGCAGCTGCAATGACCACGTAATTGATAGATTGTATTCACCTGCTCTTTTCTAGTTGATCCTCTTGAAAGTGAAACTCACTCAGTTGTGTCCAACTGTTTGTGACCCCATGGATTATACAGTCCATGAAATTCTATAGGCCAGAATACTGGACTGGGTAGCCTTTCCCTTCTCCAGGGGATTTTCCCAACCCAGGGATCGAACCCAGGTCTCCCGCACTGCAGGCAGATTGCTTACCAGGTGAGCCACAAGGGAAGCCCAAGAATACTGGAGTGGATAGCCTAACCTTTTTCCAGGGGATCTTCCCCACCCAGCAATTGAACCGGGGTCTCCTACAATTCAGGCAGATTCTACCAACTGAGCTATCAGGGAAGCCTTAGTTAACTTCATTTGTTTTCATCTCAGAATTTTTTATAACTCAATGCTTCCCACAAGAAAATACATTATTCCTCAATTACCCATTTTTCTTCTCCAAATGTACAAATATTCACAGAAATATATAAGCCAAAGGTAAAAAAATATTGATTTTTTACTTTAGTATTTATGGTGCCTAACCAGACACAGAAAAATGCTTGAATAATATCTGCTAGCTATCCATCCATTGGGCTTCCCTAGTGGCTCAGTGATAAACAATCCATCTGCAATGCAGGAGCTGCAGGAGCTGCAGGTTTGATCCCTGAGTTGTGTACATCCCCTAGAGGAGGGCATGGCAATCCACTCCCATATTTTTGCCTGGAGAATTCCATGGACTATAGGGTTATAGTCTATAGGGTTGCAAGAGTCGGACATGATTAAAGTAATTTAGCATGCATCCATCGGGGAAGGCAATGGCACCCCACCCCAGTACTTTTGCCTGGAAAATCCCATGGACAGGATCCTGGTAGGCTCCAGTCCATGGGGTCGCTAAGAGTCTGACACGACTGAGCGACTTCACTTTCACTTTTCACTTTCATGCATTGGAGAAGGAAATGGCAACCGACTCCAGTATTCTTGCCTGGAGAATCCCAGGGACGGGGGAGCCTGGTGAGCTTCCGTCTATGGGGTCGCACAGAGTCGGACACGACTGAAGCGACTTAGCATAGCATAGCATGCATCCATACATCAGTCCATTGCAAAGTCACTGAATGAAAATATAATTGGTAAGGGGAGCCTGTATATGAAAAAATCATGGTATCTGTTTAGCCTTGCCTATAATAATCATTGTGATTTCTGGAATTTTAGCAGTTGTACCGGATCATAACTCACAAACAATATATTTCAGAGAAGGCAATGGCAACACACTCCAGTACTCTTGCCTGGAAAATCCCATGGATGGAGGAGCCTGGTAGGCTGCAGTCCATGGGGTCATGAACAGTAGGACACGACTGAGCGATTTCACTTTCACTTTTCACTTTCATGTATTGGAGAAGGAAATGCAACCCACTTCAGTGTTTTTGCCTGGAGAATCCCAGGGACAGGAGAGCCTGGTGGGCTGCTGTCTATGGGGTCGCACAGAGTCAGAAACAACTGAAGTGACTTAGCAGCAGCAGCAGCAGCAGCACATCATAGGACACAGGCTTTATAGTACACTATTCTAAATCTAGGACACAGTCTTTACAGGACACTGTTCTACTAAATCTACATCATAAGACACAGACTTTATAGGAGACTGTTCTACTTAATCTACATCATAGGACACAGCCTTTACAGTACACTCATCTACTAAATCTACATCATAGGGTACAACCTTTACAGTACACTCTTCTACTAAATCTATGTCATAGGGCACAGCCTTTACAGTACACTCGTCTACTAAATCTACATCATAGGGTACAGCCTTTACAGTACACTCTTATACTAAATCTACATCATAAGACACAGCCTTTACAGTACACTATTCTATTAAATCTACATTATAGGGAACAGCCTTTACAGTACACTCATCTACTAAATCTACATCATAGGGGACAGCCTTTACAGTACACTCATCTACTAAATCTACATCATAGGGAACAGCCTTTACAGTACACTCTTATACTAAATCTATGTCATAGGCCACAGCCTTTATAGTACACCTCTCCACAGATCAGCCCACATTTGCATCTGTGTAACCCAGATCGGGGGCTCATGCCAGCTCAGGTCCCCTTGGGAGTCTTCATGCTTTTAATCCTCTTTACCTGCCTCCATCCACTTCTCTCAGCAAGGACCTGCAAACTCCCCCACAGGCACAGGGCCCACTTATTCAAACAGGGGATTTTTGTAGCATTCACAGCTCATATCACGAGTCTGTATGTTCAGGGTCACAGCTCACATCAGAAGCTTGTGTAACTACCTGTATCTTTTGCTATGGGCACTTAAACTGCTGCTCTGGTCTCAGTTGCATAACAGGCCTTGCTCACAAGCAGGGACCTGCAGTCTCATAATGTTCTACAACCTTTGTCTCAATGAAGGGTGAGTGGTTATAGATGCAAACCCTTCTATTTCATCCCTGGGACAAGTGATACCGTCCACCCCTGTGTCCCAGAGTAGCAAAAACCATGCCACCAGCTGTTCCTCTTGCTTTTGCTGTAACTGATTACCCAAGTCGACCAACTCTACCTGAGTATGTGGTTAATATGTTGTGAACTCAGTCACATTGTAGCCCCCTGAAGATGTACACCCTGAGCCGTAGACTGCTCATGTTTCACTTTCTGCTGTACAACAGGCCTCGCTGCCAAGCAGGGACCTGCAGTCTCACAGTGTTCATTGTTATCATCTCTCATTACCTCATAGACTGAAGCACTGGGTTCCTCAAGGCCAGCCGTATCTTGCTTCTGCATACATATGCGTGATTCCAACTCTTCTTCTCCTCTGTCTCTGCAGTTCATGCACTTGAGCAGCATCATGGAGAGCACTATTCATATTTGCCTTCAGAGGTTAGGAAAACCCATCTCACAGTGCCAGTGGCGGTACATGGCACATTATCTGGCAAATGGGAACTCGCCTCCTGTAATACCTTTTCAGTATTATCCTGTGACCTGTCCATCATCTCCCAGTCTTCAACTGGGGCCCACACTGGCCACCAGGTACCACATACTATGTGGTGTCCACTGACTTCCTCCATCCACTGGAGCCTCAGGCTCCCCTACCTGCTGGGTATCCCATCATCTATGCCGATTATCTCGCTGTATCTCACTGTTCACTGAACCCAGGGTAGGCAATGTGTGAATGGGGAAACTGGAAGCAAACTTGAGGAGCCGTAGGAACTGCAGACATGTTTATTTGCAGCAGCAAGGCATGTATGCTTTACTCTTGTGGTTGACATAGCAGACAAAGCCTAAATGAAGCCATAATGTAGTCATAACACGGACATAACACAGCCATATGTGGCCTTAATGCAGCCTTGATGCGAACTTAACACAGCCTTAACACAGACATAATACAGCCTCAAGGGCTTTTCAGGTGTAGCTTATATAGGTTTATAGAACAAAAGTGGCCTGTGGTCAAGTGGGTACATCGTGACACATATATGCAGTCCTATAAGTAATCTCAGGTATTACGTAACAATGTATTTACCAAATGTGGGGCAAAAGCAAGAGGCCTTGTGGTGAGAGAATCTGGCCACTGCCATCTTGGGTAATTTGCTCTTTCCCCACAGTGGGTAACTCCTTTGTTTATTTTCCATGACATAGTGATAGCTCTGAGTACATCATCAAGAATATATAACTTGTTTATCTTTCAAATGTTTATATTTCATTTGCCAGTATTACAGATTTTCTACACCCATTTTTTTTTAATCTCTTCACAGAGACTCATGAAAACCTCCTGACTTTTATCCCATTGGATTTTATTTTACTCTCTGTGGTAACTAATAGCCACCTGTAGGTCAAGAGAATTTGTTTTTTCTACTTTCACATGATAAATGTATCTGTTTATAGTTTGAAAGTCCACTGTTGCTAGTCCAGAGAAGTGAGATATTTTTTCTTATTTTTATCATAAATCCAGTCCCTCCTCATCCTCAATAAGCAAAATACAGGCTATATTTACTGAATCTAAGTCCCATATAAATGTACTTTTTATTTCATGCAAGTGTTTTCAAATTTTAATTAATCTAGATAAAAACTATAAGTTTCTAGTCTTCCATCTACCATATTTAGACATGTAAACTTGAACTAGCTATTTCACTACTGTGGTCCCATTTGTGCATTTGTAACTTTCCCTGTTGGCTTTTCCAAGAGAAAACACAATTCTCTGACATTGACAATCCAATACTACTTTTGATCGCAAATTATAAAATCTTCATCTACTTCATAAAGTCATCAGTTTTCTGGGCCAAAAATTTTGAGATAAAAAATTGGACACAATTTTCACTATAGACCAAAAAATATTTGCAGTTGAGAAGTATCTATGAGAAATTAAACCAAATTATTTCTCCTTTTGTGCTTGTACCCGTTAATGCTTACAATATAAACTTGCCCAAGAGAGACCTGTCTTCATTGGAATTAAATCTGAAAATCTCTTTACGCAGAGATGACAGCTTATTTTGTATTGATTTAAATGCATACGTTGAAAAGATGTAGGGTTGGTTTTCTATCAAACAAACAGATCCTTTTGAGTTCTATATACTATTAGATATTAATATTGACTTTCACTTGGCAAAGATGGGGCTTAACCTGGCTTATTTTTGTAAGTGTATAACACACTTTCTCTTGCAAGAGAATATTTCTACTTCATCCCCTAAACAATGAAAACACTAAAGAGCATACTATAATATGTGCTTTGCTTACTAACAGTCCCTCAAAATTGAGTAAATGCAGCACACCTGGATAAGCTAAATGCATTTTTTAACTTCTATGATGATCTGTCATTTTAAATATTGTATTTTAGTTGCCTTTTTCTATAGTATCCCCCTCCACTCAGTCTCTGTAAATGAGATTTATATTTCAGCATGGTCTCTGAAGCAATTTCCCATGGTTTCATACAGGCCCTCAAGCTCCAAACATGAAGATTTTCCCATATACATTATAAACCTCTCTGCAGCACAACTGTAAATCATCATAATTTTGTTATGTCACATCTGCAGGTGATAGAAACAATAAAAAAGAGACCAAGAAAAGGCTCATGCTACATTTTAGCAAATTATTTCTGAACAGTTTGACAGCTCTGTAAAGTTTTAAGGAATGTGTTCTTTCTCTTCTTCTCACACTCTTTTACCAGCACTTTATCTCACATAGCAAGTGAATACAGTGAAAAATCACCTTGAACCTCTACTCTCTTCCTATGCCTGTTTATGTCACTCTTATAAAACTTATAAACATATAACAATATTAGAAAGAACTTGGCAAATGAGAGGACCCTACATGGTACCACAACCCTAACACAATTATTTGTATTTCTGTATCATTTCTCTGCTAGACTTTATGTGAATAACTGATTTGTCACAGTCACACATTGAATGCTCATATGTTTACTTTGGCATCTTTACTGGACATTACACTATATGCATGTTTTAAATTGCATTATATTCATAATTGGCCTTCTCAGGTGGTTCAGTGAGTAAAGAACCTGCCTGCAATGCAGGAGACACCAGAGATATAGGTTTGATTCCTGGGTCAGGAAGATCCTGCTGGAGAAGGGCATGGCAACCCACTCCAGTATTCTTGCCTAGAGAATCCTATGGACAGAGGAGCCTTGCAGGCTACAGTCCATAGGGTCACAAAGTGTCGGACGCTACTGAGCACAGCACAGCACAGCATATATTTATAATTAATTATCTTTTACAATAATTTTAACTTCTTTGATTATCTCTTTAATGCAATACTAATAAAATGCTAGGCAAAACATATGACTTGTTTCACAGATTTTGAAATACATCTAAAAATGTCACAAGAATTTTTATTCCTTCATGCTGAGCTCTATATGACAAATCAAGTATTCTCACTAGCACTAGAATTAAATTTTCCATATTTAGTGAGAATAAATTGTATCTCATTTAAATCCACACTTATGTCACAGTTTATCAAAATTTTCTATGTATTCTCATCACTTTTTCCTTTTTTTTGCAGATTTAAGTATTCATTTCTTAATATTATTCTGTAAAATTTTGTATATCTTTTATATAACTATGCTAAACTTTTGACAATTTCTTGAAATAATTTTCCTAGACTGTTTGAATAACAGAACAATTATCTTTGAAGAATTTTATATTTTAAGTAGTTGATCAGAAATTTTACCTTTAATCTTTCAATCATTCTTAGAAACATAGTTCAATTTTATTTTGTCCATAAATTTTGATAAATCTAAGGGGCAGGAGGAGAAGGGGATGACAGAGGATGAGATGGCTGGATGGCATCACCGATTCGATGGATGTTGAGTTTGAGTGAACTCCAGGAGTTGGTGATAGACAGGGAGGCCTGGGGTGCTGCAATTCATGGATTCGCTAAGAGTCAGACACGACTGAGCAACTGAACTGAACTGAAGATACTTTTAGGACAAATAGGTTATTGGAGGGTACTAGGATTTGTATAACGAATATCATAATACGTTAGAAATATGCTGGAGCTAATGATATAATTGAATCCTTTAATTTGCTCTGTATCTTAAATTGCTACTTGGTAATCAAGGATGTTATTACTTCTTACTGAAATTCAAGAAGTCATTTATGTAAACTAATACTTCCATAAGCCTATGCTAATTAAAATTATTGGTTTACACCAAAGAATTCCTGCCTAATGAGTGCCATTGTTTGGTAAAGAATCCGCATGCGGATACAGAAGATCCAAGAGAGGTGGGTTCCATCCCTGGGTTGGGAATATCCCCTGGAGTAATAAATAGCAACCCACTCCAGTAATCTTGCCTGAAAAATTCCATGGACAGAGAGGCTTGGGGGGCTATGGCACATGGGATCACAGTCACACACAACTTAGTGACAGAGCATGCATCTACACATGCAAAAAACTATGACCGTGTAGAAGGCTAGAGAAATCTATCCTATAGAATTTCCAACACCCCAGTCCCCACATCCTTACCTAACCTCCCATCCCCCCAACACACCCCGTTAAAAGCCAGGCTCAGTTCAGTTCATGCAGTTCCTCAGTCGTGTCCAGCTCTTTGCGACCCCATGAACTGCAGCATGCTAGGCCTCCCTGTCCATCACCAACTCCCAGAGTTTACCCAAACTCAGGTGCATTGAGTCAGTGATGTCATCCAACCATCTCATCCTCTGTGGTACCCTTCTCCTCCTGCCTTCATTTTTCCTAGCCTCTGAGTTTTTTCAAATGGGAGAGCTCTTTGCATCAGGTGGCCAAAGCGTTGGAGTTTCAGCTTCAGCATCAGTCCTTCCAATTAACACTTAGGATTGATCTCCTTTAGGATGGACTGGATGGATTTCCTTGCAATCCAAGGGACTCTCAAGAGTCATCTCCAACACCACAGTTCAAAAAGCATCAATTCCTTAGCGCTCAGCTTTCTTCACAGTCCAACTCTCACATCTATACATGACCACTGGAAAAACCTTAGCCTTGACTAGATGGACCTTTGTTGGCAAAGTAATGTCTCTGCTTTTTCATATGCTGTCTATGTTGGTCATAGCTTTTCTTCCAAGGAGCAAGCGTCTTTTAATTTCATGGCTGCAGCTACTATCTGCAGTGATTTTGGAGCCCCCCAAAATAAAGTCAGCCACTGTTTCTATGTTTCCCCATCTATTTGCCATGAAGTGATGGGACCAGATGCCATGATCTTAGGTTTCTGAATGTTGAGCTTTAAGCCAACTTTTTCACTCTCCTCTTTCACTTTCCTCAAGAGGCTCTTTAGTTCTTCACTTTCTGCCATAAGGGTGGTGTCAACTGCATGTCTGAGGTTATTGATATTTCTCCCAGAAATCTTGATTACAGCAGGTGCTTCATCCAGCCCAGCATTTCTCATGATGTACTCTGCATATAAGTTAAATAAGAGTGATGATATAAAACCTTGACATACTCCTTTTCCTATTGGGAACCAGTCTGTTGTTTCATGTCCAGTTCTAACTGTTGCTTCCTGACCTGCATATAGGTTTCTCAAGAGGCAGGTCAGGAGGTCTGGTATTCCCATCTCTTTGCAAATTTTCCAGTTTATTGTCACCCAAACAAAGGATTTGGTATAGTCAATAAAGCAGAAATAAATGTGTTTTTTTGGAACTCTCTTGCATTTTTGATGATCCAACGGATATTGGCAATTTGATCTCTGGTTTGGTCTCGATAAAGGACAGAAATAGTATGGACCTAACAGAAGCAGAAGATATTAAGAACAGGTGGCAAGAATACACAGAAGAACTGTACAAAAAAGAGCTTCACGACCCAGATAATCATGATGGTGTGATCACTGACCTAGAGCCAGACATCCTGGAATGTGAAGTCAAGTGGGCCTTAGAAAGCATCACTACGAACAAAGCTATTGGAGGTGATGGAATTCCAGTGGAGCTATTCCAAATCGTGAAAGATAATGCTGTGAAAGTGCTGCACTCAATATGCCAGCAAATCTGGAAAACTCAGCAGTGGCCACAAGACTGGAAAAGGTCAGTTTTCATCCCAATCCCAAAGAAAGGCAATGCCAAAGAATGCTCAAACTCCCTCACAATTGCACTCATCTCATATGCTAGTAAAGTAATGCTCAAAATTCTCCAAACCAGGCTTCAGCCATATGTGAACCGTGAACTTCCTGATGTTCAAGCTGGTTTTAGAAAAGGCAGAGGAACCAGAGATCAAATTGCCAACATCCGCTGGATCATGGAAAAAGCAAGAGAGTTCCAGAAAAACATCTATTTCTGCTTTATTGACTATGCCAAAGCCTTTGACTGTGTAGATCACAATAAACTGTGGAAAATTCTGAAAGAGTTGGGAATACCAGACCACCTGATCCGCCTCTTGAGAAATTTGTATGCAGGTCAGGAAGCAACAGTTAGAACTGGTCATGGAACAACAGACTGGTTCCAAATAGGAAAAGGAGTACGTCAAGGCTGTATATTGTCACCATGTTTATTTAACTTATATGCAGAGTACATCATGAGAAATGCTGGACTGGAAGAAACACAAGTTGGAATCAAGATTGCCGGGAGAAATATCAATAACCTCAGATATGCAGATGATACCACCCTTATGGCAGAAAGTGAAGAGGAACTAAAAAGCCTCTTGATGAAAGTGAAAGTGGAGAGTGAAAAGGTTGGATTAAAGCTCAACATTCAGAAAACTAAGATCATGGCATCTGGTCCCATCAATTCATGGGAAATAGATGGGGAAACAGTGGAAACAGTGTCAGACTTTATTTTTCTGGGTTCTAAAATCACTGCAGATGGTGACTGCAGCCATGAAATTAAAAGACGCTTACTCCTTGGAAGGAAAGTTAGGACCAACCTAGATAGCATATTCAAAAGCAGAGACATTACTTTGCCAACAAAGATTCGTCTAGTCAATGCTATGGTCTTTCCTGTGGTCATGTATGGATGTGAGAGCTGGACTGTGAAGAAGGCTGAGCACCGAAGAATTGATGCTTTTGAACTGTGGTGTTGGAGAAGACTCTTGAGAGTCCCTTGGACTGCAAGGAGATCCAACCAGTTCATTCTGAAGGAGATCAGCCCTGGGATTTCTTTGGAAGGAATGATGCTAAAGCTGAAACTCCAGTATTTTGGCCACCTCATGCGAAGAATTGACTCATTGGAGAAGACTCTGATGCTGGGAGGAGTTGGGAACAGGAGGAGAAGGGGTTGACAGAGGATGAGCTGGCTGGATGGCATCACTGACTCGATGGATGTGAGTCTGAGTGACCTCTGGGAGTTGGTGATGGACAGGGAGGCATGGCATGCTGCAGTTCATGGGGTGGCAAAGAGTTGGACACAACTGAGCGACTGATCTGATCTGATCTGATCCTCTGCCTTTTCTAAAACCAGCTTGAACATCTGGAAGTTTATGGTTCATGTAATTGCTGAAGCCTCACCTGGAGAATTTTGAGCATCATTTTACTAGTGTGTGAGATCAATGCAATTGTCTGGTAGTTTGAGCATTCTTTGGCATTACTTTTCTTTGGGATTGGGATGAAAACTGACCTTTCCAGTCCTGTGGCCACTGCTGAGTTTTCCAAATGTGCTGGCATATTGAATGCAGCACTTTCACAACATCATCTTTCAGGATTTGAAATAGCTCAATTGGAATTCCATCACCTCCAATAGCTTTGTTTTTAGTGATACTTCCTAAGGCCCACTTGACTTCACATTCTAGGATGTCTGGCTCTAGGTAAGTGATCACACCATCTGATTATCTGCCTCATGAAGATCTTTTTTTGTACAGTTCTTCTGTGTATTCCTGCTACCTCTTCTTAATATCTTCTGCTTCTGTTAGGTCCATATCATTTCTATTCTTTATTGAACCCATTTTTGCATGAAATTTTCACTTGGTATCTCTAATTTTCTTGATGAGATCTCCAGTCTTTCCCATTCTGTTGTTTTCCTCTATTTCTTTGCACTGATCACTGAGGAATGCTATCTTATCTTTTGTTGTTATTCTTTGGAACTCTGCATTCAGATGGGTGTATCTTTCCTTTTTTCCTTTGTTTTTGGCTTCTCTTCTTTTCACAGCTATTTGTAAGGCCTCCTTAGACAGACATTTTGATTTTTTGCATTTCTTTTTCTTGGGGATAGTCTTCATCCCTCTCTCCTGTGCAATGTCCATAGTCCATAGTTCATCAGGCATTCTATCAGATCTAGTCCTTTAAATCTATTTCTTACTTCTACTATATAAATGTAAGGGATTTGATTTAGATCATACCTGAATGGTCTAGTGGTTTTCCCTACTTTCTTCAATTTATGCCTGACTTTGACAATAAGGAGTTCATGATCTGAGCCACAATCAGCTCCCGGTCTTGTTTTTGCTTACTGTCTGGAGTTTCTCCATCTTTGGCTGCAAAGAATATAATCAATCTGATTTTAGTGTTGACCATCTGGTGATGTCCATGTATAGAGTCTCCCCTTGTGTTGTTGGAAGAGGGTGTTTGCTATGAACAGTGCTTTCTCTTGGCAAAACTCTATTAGCTTTTGCCCTGCTTCATTCTGTATTCCAAGGCCAAATTTGCCTGTTACTCCAGGTGTTTCTTAACTTCTTACTTTTGCATTCCAGTCCCCTATAATGAAAAGGACATCTTTTGGGGGTGTTAGTTCTAGAAGGTCTTGTAGGTCTTTACAGAACAGTTCAACTTCAGCTTTTTCAGCATTACTGGTTGGAGCATACACTTGGATTACTGTGATATTGAATGGTTTGCCTTGGAAATGGACAGAGATCATTCTGTCATTTTTGAGATTGCATCCAAGTACTGCATTTCAGACTCTTTTATTGACTATGATGCCTATTCCATTTCCTCTAAAGGATTCTTGCCCACAGTAGTAGATATAAGGGTCATCTGGGTGAAATTCACCCATTTCAGTCCATTTTAGTTCTCTGATTCCTAAAATGTTGACGTTCACTCTTGCCATCTCCTATTTGACTGCTTCCAATTTGCCTTGATTCATGGACCTAATATTCTAGGTTCCTATGCAATATTGCTCTTTACAATATCAGACCTTGCTTCTATGGACAGTCACATCCACAGCTGGGTGTTGTTTTTGCTTTGGCTCCATCTCTTTATTCTTTCTGCAGTTATTTATCCACTGATCTCCAGTAGCATATTGGGCACCTACTGACCTATGAAGTTCATCTTTCAGTGTTCTATCTTTTTGCCTTTTCATACTATTCATGGGATCCTCAAGGCAAGAATACTGAAGTGGTTTGCCATTCCCTTCTTCAGAGGATCACATTTTGTCAGAACTCTCCACCACTACCTGTATGTCTTGGGTGGCCCTATATGGCATGACTTAGTTGCATTGAGTTAGACAAGGCTGTGTCCATGTGATTAGATTGGTTAGTTTTCTGTGATTGTAGTTTCAGTCTTCTGCCCCCTGATACCCTCTCTCAGTGCCTACCATCTTACTGGGATTTCTTTTACCTTGGAGGTGGGGTATCTCCTCATGGCTACTGCTACAGATCTTGGACATGAGATTTCTCCTCTTGGCCACTTGCTGCTCACTTTCTTACTTTAGTAAAACTCTGCTACACAAAAGCTATTGAGTGATCAAGCCTGGCCCCCAGTCCCGAGGCTAAATCTTCTTCTTCAAAGATCACGAATCCAACACTGTTCATCATAAGCTATCTGGACCCTGACTTAGAACAATACATGAAGATTGCAGCAGCCATTCAGAATGAAATCCAGTGATACTGTGCCATCTATGATATAAAAAAAAAAAAAAAAGAAAAGAAAAGAAAGAAAAAAACTACTGCCCAGACATCACTGGTTTATTTTTGAAAAGGGTAGGTAGAATTGAATCCAGCAAGGAACCAGGACCTGTGCTGTGAAGGTCAGGTGTGCGTAAACTACAGCTTGCCCTCCATCTCTTGTTGCTGACAGTCCTGAGATCTCCCATCTCCCACCTCCTCTCCCTCCTCCATTAGTAACTCTTCTTGCCCATTCATTCCATGCCCGCCCCTGTAGGCCAGCTGTTGTACTGTACGACTGTAATTTTCAAGGTACTGCACTGTAAAATTAAAAATATTTTATTTTCTGATTTTTAAATGTATTCCTTGTATGAAAAGTATTATAAACCTGTTACAGTACTATATAGCTGATTGTGTTCGTTGTGTCCCTAGGCTAACTGTTAGATTTATAAACATATTGGACTTAGGAACATGCATTTCAAACAACTCATCTGTATGTAAGGAATTTACTGTATCATTATTGTCAGATAAGCCTCTTTTCTGCTTACCCATCAGAATGGTATTAATTAGTTGCTTGTGTTGACGTGAAAAATTATCCTTTAAAACTTATATCTCTCCCAACCTGCACATGGACACATATGTACCTTCCAGTGATTTTTTTCTTGTTTCTTCCCTTTTTCCATATCCTGACTCTTCATCCCTAAGTAAACCCACTCTCACCATCACAGAGAATCTCCAGCCTCTGCATCCACTTCGTCTTTATCTTACTTTCTTTCCTCAGAAGGGCTGGATTAGGAAATTCATATTGATTTGCAATCACAATACAGGCATAAAAGTCTCTGTGTGTTAATGTGGGCTGCTTTAACAATGTCATAGACAAGGTGTCTTAAATACTAAGTATTAATTTCACATAATTCTAGAGGCTAGAAGTCTGAGATTAGACTGCCAGCATGGTTGGATTCTAGTGAGAGAGCCCTCTTCCTAATTCACAAGTGGCCACCTTTTTTTTTCTGTGCCCTCATTTGACAGAGGGCATCATATTTCTTGTGTCTTTTCTTATAAGGGCACTGACCACAATCATGTTATAATGGTCTGATTAATTTTCAAAGGTTTCACCTACAAATACCACCAATTTGGGATTTGGAAATTCTACATGTGAATTTTAGGGGGACCTGAACATTCAATTGAGCTTCCCAGGTGGCTCAGTGGTAGAGTCTGCCTGCAATACAGGAGCCACAGGAGATGTGGGTTCAATCTTTGAGTCAGGAAGATCCCCTGGAGGAGGGAATGGCAATCCACTTCAGTATTCTTGACTGGAAAATCCCATGGGCTTGAGGGCTAAAGTCCATAGGATCTCTAAGAGTTAGACATGACTGAGTGACTGAGAAGCAGCAAACATTCAATCCATAGCATTATGATTCATCTCAGATGAGTTAGGTCTGACTTGTTAATAGGAAACAATTAGGAAGTTGTACTAACCTCAAACTCAAAAGGTACATACAGCTTTATTACTATCCCTGACTTTTCTTCTATTGTTGAATGGGTTTTAGTTTTCTTCTACCATTAATGGAGAAAGGAATGGCAACCCACTCCAGTATTCTTGCCTGGAGAATCCTGTGGACAGAGAAGCCTGGTGGGTTGCTGTCCTTAGGTTCACATAGAGTCAGACATGACTGAAGTAACTTAGCATGCATGCATGCATTGGAGAAGGAAATGGCAACCCACTCAAACAGTATTGCATAAACACCAAAGGCCTATAGTGAAACAGTCAGAAATTTAATTCCATACTATCCATACTCTTTTCCATATAAATTTTAATTCCATACAAATTTAATGCTAACTTTGCACTTTGTAACTTAAGACTTTGAGTAAGTTCATCTCTTTTAGCTAATTTTTTTGCTTAATTTACAAAATGGGCAATACTAATGCCTTCAAAAAGTTATGGAGGTGAAAAATAAAGTATATCCATGATTCCCTAGTGCTATGTCTGGCATATGAGAGATGATCATTAAGGGTTACTTTCTTTTAAACAGGAGTACGGTTGAATAGATGTGTAAATACAAAATGTCAATATCTGAATCTCTCCTTGAGGCTTTAGAATCATGTGTTTCATTAAATAGATTCATTTGATGTGTCAGATCAGATCAGATCAGTCTCTCAGTCATGTCCGACTCTTTGCGACCCCATGAACTGCAGCACGCAAGGCCTCCCTATCCATCACCAGCTCTCGGAGGTCACTCAGACTCACATTCATCGAGTCAGTGATGCCATCCAGCCAGCTCATCCTCTGTCGTCCCCTTCTCCTCCTGCCCTCAATCCCTCCCAGCATCAGAGTCTTCTCCAATGAGTCAACTCTTCGCATGAGGTGGCCAAAATACTGGAGTTTCAGCTTTAGCATCATTCCTTCCAAAGAAATCCCAGGGCTGATCTCCTTCAGAATGGACCGGTTGGATCTCCTTGCAGTCCAAGGGACTCTCAAGAGTCTTCTCCAACACCACAGTTCAAAAGCATCAATTCTTCGGCCCTCAGGCTTCTTCACAGTCCAGCTCTCACATCCATACATGACCACAGGAAAGACCATAGCCTTGACTAGGCAAACCTTTGTTGGCAAAGTGATGTCTCTGCTTTTGAATATGCTATCTAGGTTGGTCATAACTCTCCTTCCAAGAAGTTAAGTGTTAAGTTGATAAGTTAAGTTGATATTTCTCCCAGCAATCTTGATTCCAACTTGTGTTTATTCCAGTCCAGCATTTCTCATGATGTACTCTGCACATAAGTTAAATAAACATGGTGACAATATACAGCCTTGACGTACTCCTTTTCCTATTTGGAACCAGTCTGTTGTTCCATGACCAGTTCTAACTGTTGCTTCCTGACCTGCATACAGATTTCTCAAGAGGCAAATCAGGTGGTCTGGTATTCCCATCTCTCTCAGAATTTTCCACAGTTGATTGTGATCTACACAGTCAAAGGCTTTGGCATAGTCAATAAATCAGAAATAGATGTTTTTCTGGAACTCTCTTGCTTTTTCCATGATCCAGCAGATGTTGGCAATTTGATCTCTGGTTCCTCTGCCTTTTCTAAATCCAGCTTGAACATCAGGAAGTTCACGGTTCACATATTTGATGTGTACTATATGCCAAAAACTATGCAAGATCTTGGAAATATGGGTATAAAATTGACCAGTAGGAGATATGGTTTATATCTTCTTGAAGTGACAGGCAAAGGAGAAAAGGAAAAATACACCCATCTGAATGTAGAGTTCCAAAGAACAGCAAGGAGAGATAAGAAAATCTTCCTAAATAAACAATTAAAAAAAAAAAAAAAAAGTGGAGGAAACAATAGAAAGAGAAAGACTAGAGATTTCTTCAAGAAGATTAGAGACACCAAGGGAACATTTCATGCAAAGGTTGGCACACTAAAGGACAGATACAGTATGAATCTAACAGAATCAGAAGATATTTAGAAGAGGTGGCAAAAGTACACAGAAGAAGTATACAAAAAAGATCTTAATGACCCAGATAACCATGATGGTGTGGTTATCTCATTCACTTAGAGCCAGACATCCTGGAGTCCAAAATCAAGTGAGCTTTAGGAAGCATCACTGTGAACAAAGCTACTAGAGGTGATGGAATTCCAGCTGAGCTATTTCAAGTCTTAGAAGTTGATGCTGTGAAAGTCCTGCATTCAATATGCCAGCTAATTTGGAAAACTCAGCAATGACTACAGGACTGGAAAAGATCAGTTTTCATTTCAATCTCAAAGAAGGGCAATGCCAAAAAATGTACAAACTACTACACAATTGCACTCATTTCACAGGGTAGCAAGGTAATGCTTAAAATCCTTCAAGCTAGCAAAAAAAAAAAAAAAAGTACATGAACAGAGAACTTCCAGTGGAGCTGGATTTAGAGAAAGCAGAGGAACCTGAGCTCAAAATGCCAACATCCATTGAATCATAAAAAAAGAAAGGGGATCCAAGAAAAACATCTACTTTTACTTCATTAACAATGCTAAAGACTTTGACAGTGTGAATCACAACAAACTGTGGAGAATTCTTCAAGAGATGGGAATAATAGTACTCTTTTATTTGTATTTCTAATGGGTGGTGTGTTTTGCTGTTGTTGTTGTTATAAACGTTATTTCGAAGAGTATATTACAGCAACTCTGGTTACTGATCCTTCAAGACGCTCAGATTTGATTTTGTTGTTGTTTGTTCATTTACTTGTGTATTTACATGGTTGGACTATTTCATTGTCATTTATCTTCTGTCTCCTCAGTGTGAAAAAACTGGTACCAGCCCACAAAGAACACATTGGGAATGAACACAGTCAAGCTGGGATGGTGCAGTTTCAATAGGACTTTGTCTGTCTCTCTCTTATGTGAATTGTGGTGTTGGAGAAGACTCTTGAGAGTCCCTTGGACTGCAAGGAGATCCAACCAGTCCATTCTGAAGGAGATCAGCCCTGGGATTTCTTTGGAAGAACTGATGCTAAAGCTGAAACTCCAGTACTTTGGCCACCTCATGCAAAGAGTTAACTCATTGGAGAAGACTCTGATGCTGGGAGGGATTGGGGGCAGGAGGAGAAGGGGACAACAGAGGATGAGATGGCTGGATGGCATCACTGACTCGATGGACGTGAGTCTGGGTGAACTCTGGGAGTTGGTGATGGACAGGGAGGCCTGACGTGCTGTGATTCATGGGGTCTCAAAGAGTCGGACACAACTGAGCGACTGAACTGAACTGAACTGTTAAACCAACTCCCTTTTCTGGTATCTCCTCAGCTATTAAGCCGCATTAATTGCCCCGGTGAAATGCTCTGTTTTTGTTATGAAGTCGTAAATTACTCAAAGTCTGACCCAATCAAACTGGGGTCCATTTGGAGAGGTATTTCTTTGAGGAAGTTTGTGCAACTTGTTCTGAACTCAAAAGGGCTATTCTTAGCTGTCTCTTTCCTTTGTTCTCTCTGGTAAATTAGCTGACCTTTGGTTTAGCTTGCTGCTCTTAATTGCATACTATCAAAGTGACTATTGTTTCCAAACATACCCTTAGGCTTGAAATCCTCCACAATATTGCAAATAACCGGGGTCTTCTGGAGAGAGATTTTTCAAAGACTGTTTTGGTAGTATCAGATCAGATCAGTCCCTCAGTCGTGTCCAACTCTTTGAGACCCCATGAACTGCAGCACGCCAGGCCTCCATGTCCATCACCAACTCCTGGAGGTCACTGAGACTCACATCCATCGAGTCAGTGATGCCATCCAGCCAGCTCATCCTCTGTCGTCCCCTTCTCCTCTTGCCCTCAATCCCTCCCAACATCAGAGTCTTCTCCAATGAGTCAACTCTTCGCATGAGGTGGCCAAAATACTGGAGTTTGAGCTTTAGCATCAGTTCTTCCGAAGAAATCCCAGGGCTGATCTCCTTCAGAATGAACTGGTTGGATCTCCTTGCAGTCCAAAGGATTCTCAAGAGTCTTCTCCAACACCACAGTTCAAAAGCATCAATTCTTCGGTGCTCCGCCTTCTTCACAGTCCAGCTCTCACATCCATACATGACCACAGGAAAAACCATAGCCTTGACTAGATGAACCTTTGTTGGCAAAGTAATGTCTCTGCTGTTGAATATGCTATCTAGGTTGGTCATAACTTTCCTTCCAAGGAGTAAGCGTCTTTTAATTTCATGGCTACAGTCATCATCTGTAGTGATTCTGGAGCCCAGAAAAATAAAGTCTAACACTGTTTCCACTGTTTCCCCATCTGTTTCCCATGAAGTAATGGGTCCGGATGCCATGATCTTCATTTTCTGAATGTTGAGCTTTAAGCCAACTTTTAAACTCTCCACTTTTACTTTCATCAAGAGGCTTTTTAGTTTCTCTTCACTTTCTGCTATAAGGGTGGTGTCGTCTGCATATCTGAGGTTATTGATACTTCTCCCAGCAATCTTGATTCCAACTTGTGTTTCTTCCAGTCCAGCATTTCTCATGATGTACTCTGCATATAAGTTAAATAAACAGGGTGACAATATACAGCCTTGATGTAGTCCTTTTCCTATTTGGAACCAGTCTGTTGTTCCATGTCCATTCTAACTGTTGCTTCCTGACCCACATACAAATTTCTCAAGAGGCATCTTCTATCAAAATCTGTGAACCCCTACTCTAGGGCTGGGAATGGAGACTGTGGCCTGCTTTTCCTGCAGGGATGCCCTTGATACATTAGCAGAACACTGAGTTTGGGCACTGTCTCTTTTTTTTTTTTTTTTTTTTTCTTTTTGGCTTACATTTCCTATGAGGTCATCTTCAGCCCTATAAATTGAGTATGAGTGGAGGAAGATTGCCTTCAATATTTGGCCACACTTGCCAGGAATGTAACCTCTGTAATTTGGAGTCAGGGAGTGGGAAATGAGAAATAATGGCAGCCTGCCTTTCCAAGTGAGATAGTGAAATAGCCTATCTCTTGTCCAGAGGCTGAGGAAAAGATGGGTTCCTTTTCTTGATTGCACATGCCTAAATTAGAGCTTTCGTTATCTTGGCCAGTTGGAGAGAATCTAGGAAGGTGTTGCTGTCAAATTCTTAGCTTTATCTGCCCAATGAAACTGAATAAAAAATATGGAGATAGAGTTTGGAGGTAATAGAAAGGTGGCTTTAATTCTCAACTGGCGGAGAGAGGAACACAGTAGGTTCACACCTCAAGAACAGTGTCTCCCCTGCACGAGCAGTCTCTCTCTCTGTGTTAAGTCACTTCAGTCATGTCTGTCCATGGGATTCTCCAGGCAAGAATACTGGAATGGGTTGCCAGGCCCCCCTCCAGGGGATCTTCTTGACTCAGGGATTGAACCTGTGTCTCTTACATCTCCTGCACTGGCAGCTGGATTCTTTACTACTAGCACCACCTGCGAAGTCCATGAGGAGTCTAGGGACTTATATAAGATGAGGACTTGAAGTTAGGAGTCAGTGATGAGAAACAAAGGTGTTAGGCTCTTGAATTCTTCCTCTTTCACTGTTTCAAAGACAGTCATAGGCTGGTGTAGTAATCCAGTAATTTAGTCTGGGAGTTTGTTGGCTCTACAACCTTCTTTCTGGTATGTAAAAAAGAAGAACTGTAAGAAGAAGAGTGTTGTAAGAGTAAACACCAGATACACGATGTATTTAGCATAGAGTCTAAGGGAAATGCTTCCCAGGTGGCTCAGAGAGAAAATAATCCACCTGTCAATGCAGGAGACACAATAGATACAGGTTTGATCCCTGAGATGGGAAGATCCCCTGGAGGAGGAAATGGCATTCCACAAAATCCCATGGACAAAGGAGCTTGGTGGGTTACAGTCCATGGGGTGGCAAAACAGTTGGACACAATTGAGCAACTAAACAACAACAAGAAGAGAAAATAAATGTGAAGTGTAGCTATTGCAGAGTTAGGGGGAAGAAAAGCAAACTTAGCTACCAATATGCAGAATTAGGTGAAGTTAAAGTAAGAAAATTAGACAACATATATAGGGGTCTAGTTTTTGTATCCATTTGACCCATTTTAGTCTTTTGGTTGTCTCTTGTAGACAAGGTATGTAAGGGTCTTGTTTTTGTATTGATTCGGCCAGTCTTTGTCTGTTGATTAGGGCATTCAGCCCATAAACATTTAAAGCAATTATTGATAAATAAGATTTACTTTATTGTTTTGGGTTCGAATTTATACACCCTTTTAGTGATTCCTATCTAGAGAATGTCCTTTAGTTTTTGTTGGAGAAATGGTTCAGTGGTGCAAAATTCTCTCAACTTTGGCTCTCAACAAGAGAACCACCTTAAAATACGGGATATATACTGACTGAAAATGAAGGCCTGGAAAAAGATTTTCTATGCAAATATGGACCATAAGAAAACAGGAGTAGCAATACTTATATCAGATAAAATTGACTTTAAAGATCTTGAAAAGGAGACAATGAAGGTTACACATAACGACTTAAAGGAACAATCGAAAAAGAAGTTATAACAATTATAAATATATATGCACCCAACATTGGAGCATTGATATATCTAAGACAAACATTAATTAATATGATAGAAGAAATATGCAGCAATACAATAATAGTGGGAGACTTTAATACCCCACTCATATAATCTGGCTGTAATAGACAAAGTAAAGAGCAAAACATATTTACTTATGAGCCTCAAAAAATTCAGTTCACTCAGGAAAGTTTAAAAGAAAAAAGACTTATTTGTTCACTCTGTAAAGGTTTATTGACTATTTTATGGGTTTGGTACCACTTTGGGTAGTAGGGAGGAAGAGGTGACAAATGTGATCCTGTCCTAAATAATATGTTGTGGTAAAGATAGACCTACCAACACAAAATACCAAGATGTGCCTAAAGATGAGGACACCCAAACTGGACTTTTTGTTTCCTGAACTTTTCATTTCAAGATCAAACCTCCTAATATAGGATGAATTCAACATGATTTTTTTTAAGTGCTCTTTGTGATTAAAAACAGAAAGCCATTGGTTAAGAAATTACATATACTCCTCCCCACCATCACTCCCCTTCTTTCTTTCTTCCCTTCTTTCTTCCCATTTCCCTCCCACCCTCATTGATCCTTTCCTTTGTCCATTTTCCCCTGCAAAAAAAAAAAAAAGAAGTAACCTGAAGCAGAAGGGTAGAGTTCTGCGGAAGGGTCCCTGGCTTGGGGGCTCTGCCTGCCACTCTAACGTCCTGTCCCTTTTTGTGGGAAATGAATGGGTGGCCACTGAAAGGATAAAAAAAAAAAAAAGAAAATTAGAAACGTTCAGTCCTTCTCACTCTTCTCTTTATCTTTTTTGTTTTCAGGAAAGAGAAAGAAAAAACTTATTTCTCTTTCTTTTCCTTTTCACTGCAACAAAGGGAGCAGGTGCTACAGGCTCACACATTCTGAGATTTAGAAGATTTTTCTTGAATATATATTTCTTCTTTTATCTTACTTGCTTAGGACAATTTCTGGAGACTTAAGTTTTTTCCACCAGCTGGTTCCTGGGAACATCCATGGAACTCCTCATACTGCCTTTCTGAAAGCAATCACCCATATCCTGAAGTTGTGTTTATATAGACAGTAATTTTTTTTAGTTGAGTATTTAACAATTTAAGTGGATGAACATTGTTAGTGCGACATTTCTTTTTGGTATATTGTGGTTTTCATAGTTATATGTAGCTTTAATTAATTTTAAACATCATTCTATTATGGTTTTCCATTAAGTGGATTTCCCACAATCTATTCATCCATCTTTATTTCAATGGTTATTCAACTTTTTTCGCAGCTTTTGCTACTATGAACAATTCTACAATAAATAATTTTCTATATGTTTCTTTGTGCACTTATGCTAGAATTTCTCTAGAGTATATATTTTTAGATAATTTTAGAATATGCCATGTTCAACTTGACTAGGAATTGTCAAAATTCTCTCTGAAATATGCTTTACATCCCCACTAGCAGTATGCAAAAATTCCTGATTCTCTCCATCATCTCTTGCACTTGGTAATCACTAGATTTTGACACTTTCTCCCAATGTGAATGTAAAATTCGAATTCATGGTTATTTAAATGCATATTAAATATTTATTTTCCTGACTACTGGCCAGATTAAGCCTTTTCCTTATGGTGGCTCAGATGGTAAAGAATATGCCTGTAATTCAGGAGACTTGGGTTTGATCCCTGGGTAGGGAAGATACCCTGGAGAAAGGAATGGCAACAGACTCCATTATTTTTGTCTGAAGAATTTGATGGACAGAGGAGCCTGGCAGGCTACAGTCCGTGGGGTGGCAAAGAGTTGGACACTGAAGAAACTTAGCACAGCGCAGCAGCACATGTATATTATTATTTCCTCTGCAAACAGTGACTGTTGAAATTCTTTCTCAATTGGGATTCCTTTGATGTATTTATTTATTTTCTTCTCTGATTGCCATAGTTAGGATTTCCATACCTATACTGAATAAAAGTGGTGAGAGTGGCCATTTGTGTCTTATTCCTGATCTTAGAGGAGGTGTTTTTGGCTTTTTACTACTGAGTATGATGTTAACTGTTGATTTAGATATAATATTTACTATGTTGAAGTCTGTTTCCTCTACATCAACTTTATGAAGAGTTTTTTTTAATCATAAATAAATGTTGAATATTGTCATTTTTTATACATCTATTGAGATAATGGAGGTGATGGAATTCCAGTTGAGCTCTTCCAAATCCTAAAAGGTGATGCTGTGAAAGTGCTACACTCAATATGCCAGCAAATTTGGAAAACTCAGCAGTGGCCACAAGATTGGAAAAGGTCAGTTTTCATCCCAATCCCAAAGAAAGGCAATGCCAAAGAATGCTCAAACTACCTCACAATTTCACTCATCTCACACGCTAGTAAAGTAATGCTCAAAATTCTCCAAGCCAGGCTTCAGCAATGTGAACTGTGAACTTCCTGATATTCAAGCTGGTTTTAGAAAAGGCAGAGGAACCAGAGATCAAATTGGCAACATTCGCTGGATCATGGAAAAAGCAAGAGAGTTCCAGCAAAACATCTATTTCTGCTTTACTGACTATGCCAAAGCCTTTGACTGTGTAGATCACAATCAACTGTGGACAATTCTGAAAGAGATGGGAATACCAGACCACCTGATCTGCCTCTTGAGAAATCTGTATGCAAGTCAGGAAGCAACAATTAGAACTGGTCATGGAACAACAGACTGGTTCCAAATAGGAAAAGGAGTACGTCAAGGCTGCATATTGTCACCATGTTTATTTAACTTATATGCAGAGCACATCATGAGAAATGCTGGACTGGAAGAAACACAAGTTGGAATCAAGATTGCTGGGAGAAATATCAATAACCTCAGATATGCAGATGACACCACCCTTGTGGCAGAAAGTGAAGAGGAGCTAAAAAGCCTCTTGATGAAAGTGAAAGTGGAGAGTGAAAAGGTTGGCTTAAAGCTCAACATTCAGAAAACGAAGATCATGGCATCTGGTCCCATCACTACATGGGAAATAGATGGAGAAACAGTGGAAATGGTGTCAGACTTTCTTTTTCTGGGCTCCAAAATCACTGCAGATGGTGACTGTAGCCATGAAATTAAAAGACACTTACTCCTTGGAAGGAAAGTTATGACCAACCTAGATAGCATATTGAAAAGCAGAGACATCACTTTGCCAACAAAGGTTCGCCTAGTCAAGGCTATGGTCTTTCCTGTGGTCATGTATGGATGTGAGAGCTGGACTGTGAAGAAGGCTGAGCGCTGAAGAATTGATGCTTTTGAACTGTGGTGTTGGAGAAGACTCTTGAGAGTCCTTTGGACTGCAAGGAGATCCAACCAGTCCATTCTGAAGGAGATCAGCCCTGGGATTTCTTTGGAAGGAATGATGCTAAAGCTGAAACTCCAGTATTTTGGCCACCTCATGTGAAGAGTTGACTCATTGGAGATGACTCTGATGCTGGGAGGGATTGGGGGCAGGAGGAGAAGGGGACGACAGAGGATGAGATGGCTGGATGGCCTCACTGACTCGATGGATGTGAGTCTGAGTGACCTCCGGGAGTTGGTGATGGACAGGGAGGCCTGGCGTGCTGCAGTTCATGGGGTCGCAAAGAGTCGGACATGACTGAGTGACTGATCTCATCTGATCTGATCTGATTGAGATAATCATACGGTTTTTATTTTTCAGTTTATTAATGTGGTACATTACATTGATTGAATTGCAGATGCTGAACCATCCTTCTATCACTGGGATAAAACCCACATCATTGCAGTGTATGTTCCTTTAAATATATTACTAAATTCACTTGATAATATTTTATTGAGGATTTTTGCATCCATGTTCATCAAAGAGAGTGGCCTGTAACTGTCATTTTTTGTGATATATTTTTGTCTGATTTTAGTATCAGAGGAATACTGGATTCCTAGTATTAAAGGAATCCGAATTGAGAAAGAAGAAGTTAAACAGTTACTGTTCGCAGAGGACATTTTAGTATCAGGTTGATATTGGCCACAGAATGAGTTTTCTCTCCAATTTTTGGAGTAATCTGAGAACTGTTCAGTGTTAATTCTTCTCTCAATGTTTGGTAGAATTTACCTGAGAAGCCATCTGGTGCTGGACTTCTGTTTATTAGGAGTTTTTAAATTACTGATTTAATTTCAATACTGGTAATTGATCTGTTCGTATTTTCTATTTCTTTCTGCTTCAGTTTTGAGAGATTGTACATTTCTGATAATTTGTCCATTTTTCTTAGTTGTCCATTTTATTGGCATACAATTGTTCACAGTACTTCTTATGATCTTTTGTATTTCTGTGATGCTATTTCTAACTTCTTTTTCATTTCTGATTTTATTGATCTGGGCCTTGTTTCTTTATTTTTTGATGTGTCTGACTAAATACAGGTTTATCAATTTTGTTTATCTTTCCAACTCTTTGCTTCATTGGTCTTTTAAATTTATATTTTAGTTTCTTATTTATTTCTGCTATGATCCTTATAATTTCTCCCTAGCTAACTGAGTTGTTTGTTCTCCTTTTTCCAGTTCGTTTAACAGTACAGTTTCATTGTTTATTTGAGGGTTTGCTTCTTTGTTTTTTTGTGGTAAGCATGTATTGCTAAAAACTGCTTTTGCTCTGTTCCATAGCTTTTGGATCATCATGTTTTCATTATTATTTCTCTCCAGGTATATATATATATTATATATACATATAATATATATATTAAATTCCTCTTTGATTTCTTCAATGATCCATTGGATTTTAGTAGCATATTGTTAAGTCACCTTGAGTTTGTGTTTTTTTAATACAGTTTTTTTGTTTGTGTGTTTTTTTTTTTTTTTTTTTTTTTGTAGTTGATTTCTATTCTCATAACATTGTGGTCATAAAAGATACTTGTTATGCTTTCATTTTTCTCAAATTTACTGAGGTTTGTTTTGTGGCCTAATAGTTGATCTACATTGGAAAATGTTCTATGTGCATGTGAGAAGAATGTTCTACATGTATCTATAAAGTCCATCAAGTCTAATATAGCATTTAAAACCAATGTTTCCTTTTGGATTTTCTGTTTGAATGATTTGTCCATTGATGTATAGGACATGTTAAAGTCTCCTACTGATATTGTGTAACTGTCAATTTCTCCCTTTATGTCAATCAATATTTTCATTATATATTTAGGTGGTACTTTGTTGGATGTATATATATTTACAATTGTTCTATCTTTTTCTAGGATTTATCTCTTGATGGTCTTCCTTGTCTCTTGTAACAGTCTTTATTTTAATGCTTCTTTTGTCTGATAAAAGTATTCTTAATCTGGTTTTCTTTTTATTTCTGTTTTCATATAATATATATATATATATATTTTTTTTTTCCATTCACTCACTTTCAATTTGTGTGTTTCTCTAGATCTGAGGTGAGTATCTCATAGGCAGCTTATATATAGGTCTTGTTTTTGTATCTATTCAGCCACTTTATGTGTTTTGATTGCAGCATTTAGGCTATTTGCATTTAAGATAACTATTGATATGTATGTTCTTGCCATTTTCTTAATTGCTTCAGTTATTTTTGTAAATCTGTATTTCTCTCTCTCTTTTTTTTTCTTTTTTCTTCTTTTGTGGTTTGATGACTACCTACAGTATTATGTTTGGATTCTTTTTTCTTTTCTTGTGTTTATATTTACTGTAAATTTTAGGTTTGTAGTTACCACAAAACTTTTAAATCTAAATAGGTCCTGGAGCTAGCGCTTTTCTACTGGTGGGCAGAGCTGGTTCCTGGCTTCTAGACTCAAGGGACTGCTGAGTATGGTCAGTTCCTGACACACTTGGCTGTGGTATCCATGATGTTCCAAAGCTTAGGTTGGCCTATAGTGGGCAGGGCCATGGCACATTTTGTCCCAGGGTAGGTATTGGCCTGCTAATGGGTGATCTGGATCTGTAGGCTGCAAGGCTGTAGTTGGCCTGTGGCTAATGTCTACCCATTACATAGTGGGTGGACTGAGCCTGAGACTAGATCAGGCTCACTGGACAGCAGTGGCAGAGCTGGACTTGTCCCAGGGCAGATGCTGGCCTGCTTATGGGTGGCCCAGATCCACAGGTTGCAGGACTGTAGTCCTCCAGAAGCTTTCTCTGCCTGCTGGTGACTGAGGTATGGCCTGAGGCTCAAGAAGGTTCACTGGTAGGTGGGCCAGCTTTTCTAGGGCTGCTCTCTGCCCACTGGTAAGCAGAGCTGAGTCCCAAGCTTTCTGGCTGTAGGGCCTTGAGGCCTATAGCCTGTGTCTAGTGGGGATCCTGGGATGAGTGCCTATGAATTAGTGTATAGTGCCAAGTCCTGGGTGCTCTTATGGGCTGGACTGTGTCCAGGGGAGGCTGTGGGCTGAAGGATTCTTAAAGTAGCCTGTCTGCAAGTGGGTTGGTCTGTGTCTAAGCCATGTTAGTTGCTTGGCCTAAGGTGTCTACAGGCTGCTGTGCAAGGGCAAAGATGAATCTGGAGGCTGAACATCTATAGGAAAGACTCCAAAATTGTACTTACCAGCATCACTGTCAATGTGGTAGAAAAATTTCCCAAAATGACTGCCACTACTGTCTAGGTTCCCAGAGTGAACTGTAGGCACCACCTGCCTTTCTAGAGGCCCTCTAAGATCAGCAGATGAGTCTGACTCAGGTTCCTTTCCAATTACTGCTTTTGCTCTGGGTCCTGGAACATGCAATGGCTCAAATGATAAAGAATCTGCCTGCCAATGCAGAGGACCCAGTCTTGATCCCTGAGTCAGGAAGATACCCTAGAGAAGGGAGTAGCAATTCACTCCAGTATTCTTGCCTGGGAAATCCTGTAGACAGAGGAGATTGCTGGCCTACAGTTTATAGGATTGCAAAGAGTCAGACACAACTCAGTGAATAATAGTTTAAGAGTGGAGTCTCTATTTCCCACAGACCTCTGGGATTTCTTAAAGTAAGCCCTGATGACTTCCAAAGCTAAATGCACAGGGGCTTGTCTTCCTGGTGCAGAACCCCCAAGCTGGGGAGCCTGAATATGGGGCATAGTCTCCCTTACTCTTTGGGGAAATCTTCTGCAATTTTAATTAATCTCCCATTTATGGATTAAACACTCAAGGGTAGGGGACTTGACTATATTATGACTATGCCCCTCTTACCAGTATTGTTGTTCCTTCTTTATGTCTTTAGTTGTAGAAGATTTTTTTTTGGTAGGTACCTGTTTTATTCACTGATGATTCTATAAATAGTTGCAATTTTGGCATGCCTATGAAAGGAGATAATTTCAGGGTCTTCCTAGTCTGCCATCTTGGCTGATCAGAAATTTATAAATTTTAAACTGAATGCCTGCATTCTCTTGGCAAAACTTTATTAGCATTTGCCCTGTTTCATTCTGAACTCCAAGGCCACATTTTCCTGTTATTCCAGGTATTTCTTGACTTCCTACTTTTGAATTCCAGTCCCATGTAATGAAAAGGACACCTCTTTGGGATGTTAGTTCTAGAAGGTCTTGTAGATCTTCATAAAACCATTCAACTTCAGCTTCTTTAGCATTGCTGGTCAAGGCATAGACTAGGATTACTGTGCTATTGAATGGTTTGCCTTAGAAACGAATAGGGATCATTCTGTCATTTCTTCTAAAGGATTCTTGCCCACAGTAGTAGATATAAGGGTCATCTAGGTTCAATTCCGGGGAAGGCAATGGCACCACACCCCAGTACTTTTGCCTGGAAAATCCCATGGACGGAGGATCCTGGTAGGCTCCAGTCCATGGGGTTGCTAAGAGTCGGACACGACTGAGCGACTTCACTTTCACTTTTCACTTTCATTCATTGGAGAAGGAAATGGCAACCCACTCCAGTATTCTTACCTGGAGAATCCCAGGGAGGGGGGAGCCTGGTGAGCTTCTGTCTATGGGGTCGCACAGAGTTGGACATGACTGAAGCAACTTAACAGCAGCAGCAGCAGGTTAAATTCACCTATTCCAGTCCATTTTAGTTCACTGACTCCAAAAATGTTGATGTTCCCTCTTCTCATCTCCTATTTGATCACTTCCAATTTGCCTTGATTCATGGACCTAACTTCCAAGTTCCTATGTAATATTGCTCTTTACAGCATTGGACTTTACTTCCATCACTAGTCACATCCACAACTGGGTGTTTTTGCTTTGGCTCCATCTCTTCATTCTTTCTGGAGTGATTTCTCCACTGATTTCCAGTAACATATTGGGCACCTACCGACCTGGGGAGTTCATCTTTCAGTGTCCTATCTTTGGCCTTTTCCTACGGTTCATGGGGTACTGAAATCAAGAATACTGAAAAGTTTGTGATTCTCTTCTCGAGTGGACCACGTTTTGTCAGAACTCTCCACCATGTCCCATCCCTCTTGGATGGCCCAACACAGCATGACTCATAGTTTCATGGAGTTAGACAAGGCTGTGGTCCATGTGATCAGATTGGTTAGTTTTCTGTAACTGTAGTTTCAGTCTGTCTGTACTCTGATGGAGAAGGATAAGAGGCTTATCTTATCTTGGGATGGGCGGGTCATGGTGGAGAGATATGACAGGGTGTGGTCTGCTGGAAAAGGGAATGGCAAACCACTTCAGTATTCTTGCCTTGAGAACCCCATGAACAGTATGAAAAGACAAAATGATAGGATACTGAAAGAGAAACTCCCCAGGTCAGTAAGGGCCCAATATGCTACTGGAGATCAGTGGAGAAATAACTCCAGAAAGAATGAAAGGATGGAGCCAAAACAAAAAGAATACCCAGCTGTGGATGTGTCTGGTGATAGAAGCAAAGTCCGATGCTGTAAAGAGCAATATTGCATAGGAACCTGGAATGTCAGGTCCATGAATCAAGGCAAATTGGAAGTGGTCAAACAAGAGATGGCAAGAGTGAATGTCGACATTCTAGGAATTAGCGAACTAAAATGGACTGGAATGGGTGAATTTAACTCGGATGACCATTATATCTACTACTGTGGGCAGGAATCCCTCAGAAGAAATGGAGTGGCCATCATGGTCAACAAAAGAGTCCGAAATGCAGTACTTGGATGCAATCTCAAAAATGACAGAATGATCTCTGTTCGTATCCAAGGCAAACCATTCAATGTCACAGTAATCCAAATCTATGCCCCAACCAGTAACGCTGAAGAAGCTGAAGTTGAAAGGTTCTATGAAGACCTACAAGACCTTTTAGAACTAACACCCAAAAAAGATGTCCTTTTCATTATAGGGGACTGGAATGCAAAAGTAGGAAGTCAAGAAACACCTGGAGTAACAGGCAAATTTGGCCTTGGAATACGGAATGAAGCAGGGCAAAGACTAATAGAGTTTTGCCAAGAAAATGCACTGGTCATAGCAAATACCCTCTTCCAACAACACAAGAGAAGACTCTATACATGGACATCACCAGATGGTCAACACCGAAATCAGATCGATTATATTCTTTGCAGCCAAAGATGGAGAAGCTCTATACAATCAGCAAAAACAAGACCAGGAGCTGACTGTGGCTCAGACCATGAACTCCTTATTGCCAAATTCAGACTGAAATTGAAGAAAGTAGGGAAAACTACTAGACCATTCAGGTATGACCTAAATCAAATCCCTTATGATTATACAGTGGAAGTGAGAAATAGATTTAAGGGCCTGAATCTGATAGATAGAGTGCCTGATGAACTATGGAATGAGGTTCGTGACATTGTACAGGAGACAGGGATCAGGACCATCCCCATAGAAAAGAAATGCAAAAAAGCAAAATGGCTGTCTGGGGAGGCCTTACAAATAGCTGTGAAAAGAAGAGAAGCGAAAAGCAAAGGAGAAAAGGAAAGATATAAACATCTAAATGCAGAGTTCCAAAGAATAGCAAGAAGAGATAAGAAAGCCTTCTTCAGTGATCAATGCAAAGAAATAGAGGAAAACAACAGAATGGGAAAGACTAGGGATCTCTTCAAGGAAATCAGAGATACCAAAGGAATATTTCATGCAAAGATGGGCATGATAAAGGACAGAGATGGTGTGGACCTAACAGAAGCAGAAGATATTAAGAAGAGGTGACAAGAATACACAGAAGAACTGTATAAAAAAGAGCTTCAAGACCTAGACAATCATGATGATGTGATCACTGACCTAGAGCCAGACATCCTGGAATGTGAAGTCAAATGGGCCTTAGAAAGCATCACTACGAACAAAGCTAGTGGAGGTGATGGAATCCCAGTGGAGCTATTCCAAGTCCTGAATGATGATGCTGTGAAAGTGCTACACTCAATATGCCAGCAAATTTGGAAAACTCAGCAGTGGCCACAGGACTGGAAAAGGTCAGTTTTCATCCCAATCACAAAGAAAGGCAATGCCAAGGAGTGCTCAAACTACTGAACAATTGCACTCATCTCACACGCTAGTAAAGTAATGCTCAAAATTCTGCAAGCCAGGCTTCAGCAATATGTGAACCGTGAACTTCCTGATGTTCAAGCTCGTTTTAGAAAAGGCAGAGGAACCAGAGATCAAATTGCCAACATCCGCTGGATCATGGAAAAAGGAGGAGAGTTCCTGAAAAACATCTATTTCTGCTTTATTGACTATGCCAAAGCCTTTGACTGTGTGGATCACAATAAACTATGGAAAATTCTGAAAGAGATGGGAATACCAGACCACCTGATCTGCCTCTTAAGAAATCTGTATGCAGGTCAGGAAGCAACAGTTAGAACTGGTCATGGAACAACAGACTGGTTCCAAATAGGAAAAGGAGTACGTCAAGGCTGCGTATTGTCACCATGTTTATTTAACTTATATGCAGAGTACATCATGAGAAATGCTGGACTGGAAGAAACACAAGTTGGAATCAAGATTGCCGGGAGAAATATCAATAACCTCAGATATGCAGATGACACGACTCTTATGGCAGAAAGTGAAGAGGGGCTAAAAAGCCTCTTGATGAAAGTGAAAGTGGAGAGTGAAAAGGTTGACTTAAAGCTCAACATTCTGAAAACGAAGACCATGGCATCTGGTCCCATCACTGCATGGGAAATAGATGGGGAAACAGTGGAAACAGTGTCAGACTTTGTTTTTGTGGGCTCCAAAATAACTGCAGATGGTGACTGCAGCCATGAAATTAAAAGACGCTTACTCCTTGGAAGGAAAGTTATGACCAACCTAGACAGCATATTCAAAAGCAGAGACATTACTTTACCAACAAAGGTTCGCCTTGTCAAGGCTATGGTCTTTCCTGTGGTCATGTATGGATGTGAGAGCTGGACTGTGAGGAAGGCTGAACGCCGAAGAATTGATGCTTTTTAACTGTGGTGTTGGAGAAGACTCTTGAGAGTCCCTTGGACTGCAAGAAGATCCAACCAGTCCATTCTGAAGGAGATCAATCCTGCAATTTCTTTAGAAGGAATGAAGCTGAAACTCCAGTACTTTGGCCACCTCATGCAAAGAGTTGACTCATTGGAGAAGACTCTGATGCTGGGAGGGATTGAGGGCAGGAGGAGAAGGGGACGACAGAGGATGAGATGGCTGGATGGCATCACTGACTCGATGGATGCGAGTCTGAGTGACCTCCGGGAGCTGGTGATGGACAGGGAGGCCTGGCGTGCTGCGGTTCATGGGGTCGCAAAGAGTCGGACACGACTGAGCGACTGATCTGATCTGATCTGATCTGATATTAAGAGAGAGAGATTAGAACTGAACTCCACGTAGAACAAAGGGCTGGAAGGTTTTTAAGAGCTGTGGGGGCTGGGAGACCTTAGTCTATTGTTTTGTGTTTGCGAACTGATTTTTTCTAAAGTATAAGTGAACATACATATATCTTCATGACATGAGGTAGTTTTACAACTTGCAGCAAGGTGCCCACCAAACTTAGACTTCTGCTCTCCCATAGAAATCAGGATATTCCTTGATGGCTGTATTTCAAAAGGATGTCTCCCACATTCTTGAAAGTAACATTCATGTATTGTACAGTTGGCAAGAGGCTTTGAAAAGGATTCACATCTCAAAGAGTCAGAGAAAGAATTTACTATTACAAGTTTTCCAAAGAAAAAAATGCTAAGACAATGGGTGGGGGAAGAACTCTTGCAGTTAAGTCAGCTGGCTTCCATAAGGACAGGGAGTAAGAAGGAAGTTGGACCTAGAGGGAGGAAGAAACCTGCTTCAAATTAGCCAAACTGAAGGAAATATTTAGAGTGTCTTGTTCAGTCTTTAATAATGTAGCCATATAATTTATTTTAATGCACTTCACTTTGAGAGTGGAAGAGGACATTATTAATAATTAAACTGGATAATAGGTATAGAATAGACTACTATACATTAAACTTGGATGGATGGTTATTCTTCCTTTACATTCCATTTTTACGCATGTTTGAGAAGAGAGTGTCATAAAATGTAGTACAACCATGAAGAGAAAATTTACCTTAAAATACTACCTGATCAAATTGCTAAGAAAAGCTGTATTGATACCAAAGACTTCAGGAATCTGAGATCACAAACTCCCTCCTTAATCATTGTTACTTTAACACCTAACAGTGTACTTTGTATATAGTAAGTGGTCAATAAATACAGGTTGATTAAAGTAATGATGAGGGTAAAAAAAGAAAGCCAAATTTGGTGATAACATGTTAAGCCTAAAAGACTGCAGATATAGTTGTAAAATGAATAGAAATGAAAACATCAGAATGTGTGATGCCTGCTGCTTTGTTTCATATGGGATTAAGCTTATAGTATACAGCCAGGGGAGAGGAGAAACATATATTTATCTAGTGGTATCCATAATATTATTTGCTGCATTCTGGTTTATATTTTCTTCCTATGAAATATGCTTGTTTCCTATTAGTGCTTCATGAATTAACCATTAATTGCCACCAATGTAATTAAAATGTCGATTGCAAAGAGGAAGTGAAGATTAAGCTTTTATTCTTTCTGTAAAAACTTATGGAGTCCTACTATATTCCTTTGCTTGGAATAGGTCCCTAGGATAGCAAGTAATTATCTTGGCTGCACCAACTTGGGGGTAGAGTTGAATTGAAACAGTGTCAAGTGTCATTTCATAGCTCCAAACTCTTCAGATAAATTGCAAATTATTTTCTCTAACCCTGATTCTAAGCAGTGAATACTGTATGGCATATTTCACAAATAGTGCTAATATGGATGAAGGTTGTGCTCTGTCAGTGTGACAGGGCTTCCTCTTATTGGGGGTATCCAGAAGCCCTGCCACTACCAAGAGAATCCACTCATGGTTGCACCTAGCATCAATGTTATATCTATGTCTATTTCAGGTATTCCCTCTGTAGTAAAATATTATTTAACTTTCCATTAAGTCCTTGTTTTTGTTTTTTACTAGAACTCATTTGCTTTTCTTATACCTGATTTTATCTTACTAGGGTGAATTGATTACCCACTAGTGCAGCGGTGAATCAGATTTTTAATATTCACTATAGGTATCATTCAGGGAAGGCAATGGCAAGTCACCCCAGTACTCTTGCCTGGAAAATCCATGGACAGAGAAGCCTGCAGTCCATGGGGTCACGAAGAGTCAGACATGACTGAGCGACTTAACTTTCACTTTTCTCTTTCATGCATTGGAGAAGGAAATGGCAACCCACTAGAATATTCTTGCCTGGGGAATCCCAGGGATGGTGGAGCCTGGTGGGCTGCTGTCTATGAGGTCGCACAGAGTCAGACACGTCTGAAGCAACTTAGCAGCAGCAGCAGCAGCAGCAGTTTATATATAGAAGTTTAAGTCACTTTCTCAATATCAAGCATCCCTAATCCAGGGTAAAGCTCAGTCATTATTTCTTATCATCAAGAAGTTTGATATTTCTGTAAGGAGCACCCACATGATCTCACCACTCTTGCCTGCCAGAAATACACAGAAATGGCCTAGTATGTTGAATATACACTATAAGGCCACATGCAGGGAGCAGACTTGCAACACAGATTGGAACAGTGTGTGGACACCGAGCTCAAAGCCTTAAAACATATTAAGTCATACAATAAAGTGCAAAATACCCTTGTTATTCAATTTGAATGAGGTATAGGTAGATTGCTACAGGTGTAGAGAGAATGGGGAAGAGGGTACTACCTAGAGATAAACTTGAAATATTAAGTTGCAAAAGATTATCTGGTGTTTTGAATGTCATTCTAGCATTTGGGCTTCATTGTACTGCAACAAAAATATGTATAAGTATATGATTAGATTTGTATTTTCAAAGGAATTGAGAGAGATTTCTCTCGGAGCAGAGACTGGTGAAAATGAGGATGCTATTGTACTTGCATAAGCAAGAGATAGCTGATCTGGTACAATAATCATGAAAAGTAAAAGAAGCAGTAGAGTTAAAAGGATCTTCCTGGAGTAGATTTATAGAATTTAGCAATTTACTCAAGAAGAGGAAATCGCCAGCAATGCCTGAAATTCCTCATGATTCCTTATAGTAATACCTTACAATGATTTCCTTATGATAAGAGCAATCTCCCACATATTCTAGCCTCCATTCACTTCCTTAACCTCACGTCATACTATTCTTCCCTTTTCTCACTCCCTCCAGTTGTACTGACCTTCCTCTTGGAACATAGCAGATAAGCTCGAAGTTGAGGTCTTTTATATTTCTCTTCCCTTTCTCTGGAGTAATTCTCTTCCAGAAAAGTCTTCAAATTCTCAGGTTTTACTTTCTGAGTAAGGTCCTTATTTGTTAAACACTTAAAATCACACACAGACACACACACACACACAAATATACACAAAATGTTCCCACTACGATTTATTGATGTTGTATTAAGTACCTGCCTTAATGCCAAACCTATAGCAGATACTTAGATAATTTTCAAAGCAAGCTACAGAAGCAGAAAGGGACTAAAAACAACCATATTTACATCCAGGTGATATCAGATATTCTGACAAGAGTTAGTGCTCTAAATAAAAATAAAGGCTTCCAGTTCAAGATGGTGGAGTAGAAGGACATATGCTCATCTCCTCCTCTGAGAGCACCAAAATTGTAACTAGCTATTGAACAGCCATTGGCAGGAAGATGCTGGAACCCAAAAAGAAAGATACCTCACATCCAAAGACAAAGAAAAAGCCATAGTGAGATGGTCGGAAGGGTGCAATCATGATGAAATCAAATCCCATACCCACCAGGTGGGTGACCCACAGACTGGAGAACAATAATATCAAAGAAGTTCTTGAACTGTTCTGAAACTCCTGAACCCCACATCAGTCTTCCCAGCTTGGGAACCCAACAAAGGGACTGGGAATCCATAAAAATTTTTGCCTTGTGGGCCAGCAGATTTGATTATAGGACTTCTAGAGGACTGGGGAAAACAGACTCCAGTCTTGGAGGGCATAAACAAAATTTTGCATGCACCAAGACCCAGAGGAGATGAACAGTGATCCCCATATGAAACTGAAAAAAAACTACCTGCTAGTGTTGGAGGACCTCCTATAGAGGTGTGGGTGAGCAGAGGCCTACCACAGGGGCAGGGCCACTGGAAGGTCTCCCTTGGCAGAAACCCTCTTGGAGTTTACCATTAACCGTTCCATAGAGAACAGTCTCATGGTGGCTAAAATAAAAACCATATTACATAAAGTAAATCATGATGAAAAAGCAGAAAGTTATGTCCCGGATGAAGGGACAAGATAAAACACCAAGAGAAACACTTAAATAAAGTGGAGATAGGCAATCTTTCAGAAAAAGAATTCAGAATAATGATAGTGAAGATGATCCAGGATCTCAGGAAAGGAATGGAGGCAAGTATTGAGAAGATGCAGGATTGAGAAGAGAAATGTTTACCAAAGACCTTGAAGAACTAAATAGCAAACAGAGATGAAAAATACACTAGAAGGAATCAATAGCAGAATAACTTAGGCAGAAGGATATAAAAATGACCTGGAGGACAGAATGGTGGAAGTCACTGCCACCGAACAGAATATACAAAAAAAAAAAAGGAAAAAAAAAAGAAAAAAAAAAAAAGATGAAGACGGCCTAAGAGACCTCTGGGACAACATTAAATGAACCAACATTCACATTACAGGGGTCTCAGAAGGAGAAGAAAAGAGAGAAAGGACCTGAGAAAATGTTTGAAGAGATAATGGCTGAAAACTTCCTGAACATGGGAAAGGAAATAGTTAAACAAGTTCAGGAAGCACAGAGAGTCCCGGGAAGGATAAACCCAAGGAGGAACACACCGAGATTCATAGTAATCAAATTGAAAAAAAAAAAAAAAAAATTAAAGACAGAGAAGAAAGATAAAAGCAACAAGGGAAAATTTGACAAATAATATACAAGGGAAGTCCCATTAGATTATCAGCTGATTTTTCAACAGAAATTCTACAAACGAGAAGGGAATGGCATGATATATTCAAAATGAGGACAGCGAAGAACCTACAACGAAGAATACTCTACCCAGCAAGAATCTCCTTCAGATTTGATGGAGAAATCTAAAGCTTTCCAGACAAGAAAAAGTTAACAAAATTCAGCACCAACAAATCAGCTTTATAGCAAATGATAAAGAATGTTTCTAGGCAGGGAACACAAAAAAAGGAAAAGATCTGCAGAAAATAAACCCAAAACAATCAATAAAATGGCAATAGGATCATGCATATCAATGATTACCTTAAATTTAAATGAATTAAATGCACCAACCAAAAGACATAGACTGGCTGGTTGGATGAAAACATGTGCATATATCCACTTCTACTTACCACATCACTCGGCCTCAGTTCAGTTCACTTCAGTCGCTCAGTCATGTCTGACTCTTTGCGACCCCATGAATTGCAGCATGCCAGATCTCCCTGTAGATCACCAACTCCCGGAGTTCACTCAGACTCATGTCCACCAAGTCAGTGATGCCATCCAGCCATCTCATCCTCTGTCGTCTGCTTTTTCCTCCTGCCCCCAATCCCTCCCAGCATCAGAGTCTTTTCCAAAGAGTCAACTCTTCGCATGAGGTGGCCAAAGTACTGGAGTTTCAGCTTCAGCATCATTTCTTCCAAAGAAATCCCAGGGTTGATCTCCTTCAGAACGGACTGGTTGTATCTCCTTGCAGTCCAAGGGACTCTCAAGAGTCCTCTCCAACACCACAGTTCAAAAGCATCAATTCTTCGGTGCTCAGCCTTCTTCACAGTCCCACTTTCACATCCATACATGACCACAGGAAAAACCATAGCCTTGACTAGATGGACCTTTGTTGGTAAAGTAATGTCTCTGCTTCTGAATATGGTATCTGGGTTGGTCATAACTTTCCTTTCAAGGAGTAAACGTCTTTTAATTTCATAGCTGCAGTCGCCATCTGCAGTGATTTTGGAGCCCCCCAAAATACAGTCTGACACTGTTCCCACTGTTTCCCCATCTATTTCCCATGTAGTGATGGGACCAGATCCCATGATCTTCATTTTCTGAATGTTGAGCTTTAAGCCAACTTTTTCACTCTCCTCTTTCACTTTCATCAAGAGGCTTTTTAGTTCCTCTTCCCTTTCTGCCATAAGGATGGTGTCATCTGCATATCTGAGGTTATTGATATTTCTCCCAGCAATCTTGCATACACACTCCAAATTGTATGCAATTTTTTTATATTCTTAATAATGTTTCCATTATGACTTGCAATTATAATTATCTTTTTTGTCTGGCTGTTGATTGTGAAAACTGATTTTTTACTATTATAATTATGTAACTATTACTCACTTAATATGATGTTATCATGATTGGTCAACAGAAAGATAATAGAACTCTATATCACCAAAACTAGGACCTAATAGAAAAACCTGTAATCACTTTTTACAATCCAGATGCATATCAGAATTATCTTGAACTCTTGAAAAATACAAATGCTCAGGTATTACTTTTTTCCTCCACAACTCTAGATATGCTTCTAATGAACTGTCATGTTTAAAAACAGGTGGACTATATGATAATATTTTACTTTTATCTAGTTTCAATTTTTATGTATCATATTGAGTGTTCTCATTTCATTTAGTTTGTTTTCTAGTTTCTCCATCTCTTCTATTTTTTTAATGTTCTTTCTCAAGCCTTTATCAAGTGTATATATAAATGTGTGCTGCTGCTAAGTCGCTTCAGTCGTGTCCGACTCTGTGCGACCCCGTAGATGGCAGCCCACCAGGCTCCCCGGTCCCTAGGATTCTCAAGGCAAGAACACTGGAGTGGGTTGCCATTTCCTTCTCCAATGCATGAGAGTGTAAATTGAAAGTGAAGTCACTCAGTCGTATCTGACCCTTAGCAACCCCATGGACTGCAGCCCACCAGGTTCCTTCATCCATGGGATTTTCCAGGCAAGAGTACTGGAGTGGGGTGCCATTGCCTTCTCTGATATAAATGTGTACAATATATATATTTTAGAAAACTTATGAATTTATGCCTAACTAAAAAATTTATGACACTTTGATTCTACTTTGATGCAGTATGAATAGAATGCTAGATTTATAATTTAAAAATAGATAATCAACAACCAAAAAAGATTACTGTATAACATAGGGAACTTTAGTCAATATCTTCCAATAATCTATGATGGAAAATAATTTCAAAAATAATATATGTGTATTTTTATGACCAAATCAACTTGTTGTGCACCTGAAACATTATAAGTCAACTATACTTCAATAAAATGTATATATTTTTTAAAACAAAAATTATTGTCATGAAGCTAAAAATTAAGTTGTAGACTTTTGGATCACAACCATTCTGATTGGCATGAAATGCTACCTCATAGTGGTTTTGATTTGCATTTCTCTGATAATGAGTGATGTTGAGCATCTTTTCATGTTTTTTTTTAGCCATCTGTATGTCTTCTTTAGAGAAATGTCTATTTAGTTCTTTGGCCCATTTTTTGATTGGGTCATTTATTTTTCTGGAATTTAGCTGTAGGAGTTGCTTGTATATTTTTGAGATTAGTTGTTTGTCAGTTGCTTAATTTGCTATTATTTTCTCCCATTCTGAAAGCTGTCTTTTCACCTTGCTTATAGTTTCCTTTGTTGTGCAGAAGCTTTTAAATTTAATTAGGTCTCATTTATTTATATGTCCATCAGCAGATGAATGGATAAGAAAGCTGTGGTACATATATACGATGGAGTATTACTCAGTCATTAAAAAGAATACATATGAACCATTTCTAATGAGGTGGATGAAACTGGAGACTATTATACAGAATGAAGTAAGCCAGAAAGAAAAACACCAATACTGTATACTAACGCATATATATGGAATTTAGAAAGATGGTAACAACCCTGTATACAAGATAGCAAAAGAGACACTGATGTATAGAACAGTCTTTTGGACTCTGTAGGAGAAGGAAAGGGTGGGATGATTTAGGAGAATGACATTGAAACATGTATAATATCATATATGAAACAAGTCGACAGTCCAGGTTCAATGCACGATACTGGATGCTTGGGGCTGGTGCACTGGGATGACCCAGAGGGATGGTATTGGGAGGGAGGAGGGAGGAGGGTTCAGGATGGGGAACATGTGTATACCTGAGGTGGATTCATGTTGATATATGGCAAAACCGATACAATATTGTAAAGTTAAAAAAAAATTATAAAAATTAAAAAATAAATAAATAAAAATCAAGTTGATGCAAAGGGGAAAAAGATATTCCAAATACATGATTTAAATAGTCATTTTATTTCAGCCCCTTTAGCAATCTCATTTGGAAGCATGACATTTTTAACCATGGGCACTTGAGTGGTTTTCTACCACAATAAGACAAGAGATATTTGCTAAACTGGAAATAGGGATATCTCGGGTGTCATCTGTTTGTTATCTATCACTGGCATAATCTGGGACTTCAGTGTAGAAGATATCTATGAACATTCAAATTGTCCTTTACTCAATCATGAAATTAAGCCAATTTGCTAAAAATAAATTTATCAAATGAAATTTACTTTGTCATAAATGACTGATTGTAAAAATTTTCTGAAATTTGGAAGATTTGATTTTAATAAATTAAGAGAAAGATTAAGTGACTCAATGGAAACATTTTAAGAGCCTAGCAGGAATATACAATTTTGATGCCTCAGCTGTAACATAATTTTATTAACAGTATTAGAGTTCTAAGTGTATGTATATATTTATTTAAAAATGTGAACTATAGATTATATAACCAAAGTTTCAGTACATTATATAAGAATATTTCAGGTTACTGTAATTTGAAGCAAAAAAATATATATTTATCTTAAATTTATAATCTTTAACAGCTTCAGAATTAATTTGCTAATTTCTGGTAGCATTTTAAATTTCAGTTGTTATATATAGAAATTAGTTTCCAAAATTTATTACATGCAACCTAGGATGTATACAATCTATTGTGTTATGTGGTTGTTCCTGTAATTTCCTTATTCTATTTATAGAATCAGTTATATTTATTTCTTTGCAGTATACCTCTCTTGCTTTCACGCTTAAACACTTTAACTCTTTGATACTGAATCTTGCTTGTAACAGATAAAGAGTTCATATTTTCAATTTATCATTGCTATATACACAAATTTCAGTATTTCATAAGTGATGTGAGTCTTTTAATTCAGATTTCTTTTAGAGGCTTTTGGATGCTATTTTTTACTTTCTAAAATTAAAGAATATTAGGTTTAACATGTTGGGTATATGCTATTCATGGAGTTCCTCAGATAAGATACTGACTTGGGTGAGTATTCTTGATGATGATAATAATGATGATGATATGGTAATTTTCAAATTCTTACCATTATTTTGCATTCTTGGATAATTAATGTTTCATAATTGCTAAGAAGTAACTGCTACTTAGCAAGCTATGAGCTAGGTATTAGGAATACATTTATGAAAATAAAATTTCTTCAAGACAGACTAAAAAACAGGCATACCTTAGATCTTATGATATAACATATGCATAGTTCTAATACATAGAGGTTCCTTAAGAAGTTAAAAGTAAAGCGACCTTATGATCCAGCATGATTCAAAGGAATACATGCTAACCATTATTCACTGCATTGCTATTCACAGTATCCAAAGCATGGAAGTAACGGAAGGATTCATTGGCAGAGGAAAGAATAAATAAAATGTGGCACATATGTTCAATATGGATATTTAATCAATATTAAATATTGAGCAGCGGCTGCACTTTGCTGGATCAGCCGTGAAGAGATACCCCACGTCCAAGGTAAGAGAAACCCAAGTAAGATGGTAGGTGTTGCAAGAGGGCATCAGAGGGCAGACACACTGAAACCATACTCACAGAAAACTAGTCAATCTAATGACACTAGGACTACAGTCTTGTCTAACTCAATGAAACTAAGCCATGCCCATGGGGACAACCAAGAAGGGGCAGGTCATGGTAGAGAGGTCTGACAGAATGTGGTCCACTGGAGAAAGGAATGGCAAACCACTTCAGTATTCTTGCCTTGAGAACCCCATGAACAGTATGAAAAGGCAAAATAATAGGATACTGAAAGAGGAACTCCCCAGGTCAGTAGGTGCCCAATATGCTACTGGAGATCAGTGGGGAAATAACTCCAGAAAGAATAAAGGGATGGAGCCAAAGCAAAAACAATACCCAGTTGTGGATGTGACTGGTGATAGAAGCAAGGTCCGATGCTGTAAAGAGCAATATTGTATAGGAACCTGGAATGTCATGTCCATGAATCAAGGCAAATTGGAAGTGGTCAAACAGAAGAAGGGAAGAGTGAACGTCGACATTCTAGGTATTAACAAACTAAAATGGATTGGAATGGGTGAATTTAACTCAGATGACCATTATATCTACTACTGTGGGCAGGAATCCCTCAGAAGAAATGGAGTAGCCATCATGGTCAACAAAAGAATCCGAAATGCAGTACTTGGATGCAATCTCAAAAATGACAGCATGATCTTTCTTTGTTTCCAAGGCAAACCATTCAATATCACAGTAATCAAAGCCGATGCCCCAACCAGTAATGTTGAAGAAGCTGAAGTTCAACTGTTCTATGAAGACCTAAAAGACCTTTTAGAACTAACACCCAAAAAAAGATGTCCTTTTCATTATAGGGGACTGGAATGCAAAAGTAGGAAGTCTAAAAACACCTGGAGTAAATTTGGCCTTGGAATAAGGAATGAAGCAGGGCAAAGGCTAACAGAGTTTTGCCAAGAGAAAGCACTGGTCATAGCAAACACCTTCTTGCAACAACACAAGAGAAGACTCTAACATGAACATCACCAGATTGTCAACACCGAAATTAGATTGATTATATTCTTTGCAGCCAAATATGGAGAAGCTCTATACAGTCAGCAAAAACAAGACCAGGAGCTGACTGTGGCTCAGATCATAAACTCCTTATTGCTAAATTCAGACTTAAATTGAAGAAAGTAAGGAAAACCACTAGACCATTCAGGTATAACCTAAATTAAATCCCTTATGATTATACAGTGGAAGTGAGAAATAGATGTAAGGGCCTAGATCTGATGGATAGAGTGCTTGATGAACTATGGAAAGAGGTTCCTGACATTGTACAGGAGACAGGGATCAAGACCATCTGCATGGCAAAGAAATGCAAAAAAGCAAAATGGCTGTCTGGGGAGGCCTTACAAATGGTGTGAAAAGAAGAGAAGTGAAAAGCAAAGGAGAAAAGGAAAGAGATAAAGATCTGAAAGCAGAGTTCCAAAGAATAGCAAGAAGAGATAAGAAAGCCTTCCTCAGTGATCAAGGCAAAGAAATAGAGGAAAACAACAGAATGGGAAAGACTAGAGAACTCTTCAAGAAAATTAGAGACACCAAGGGAATATTTCATGCAAAGATGGGCTCAATAGAGGACAGAAGTGGTATGGACCTAATAGAAACAGAAGATATTAAGAAGATGTGGCAAGAATACACAGAAGAACTGTGCAAAAAAGATCTTCATTACCAAGATAATCATGATAGTGTGATCACTCACCTAGAGCCAGATATCCTATAATGTGAAGTCAAGTGCGCCTTAGAAAGCATCACTTGGAATAAAGCTAGTGGAGGTGATGGAATTCCAGTTGAGCTATTTCCAATCCTGGAAGATGATGCTGTGAAAGTGCTGCACTCAATTTGCTAGCAAATTTGGAAAACTCAGCAGTGGCCACAGGACTGGAAAATGTCAGTTTTCATTCCAATCCCAAAGAAAGGCAATGCCAAAGAATGCTCAAACTACTGCACAATTGCACTCATCTCACACGCTAGTAAAGAAATGCTCAAAATCCTCCAAGCTAGGCTTCAGCAATACGTGAACTGTGAACTTCCAGATGTTCAAGCTGGTTTTAGAAAAGGCAGAGGAACCAGAGATCAAATTGCCAACATCTGCTGGATCATCGGAAAAAAGCAAGAGAGTTCCAGAAAAGCATCTATTTCAGCTTTATTGACTATGCCAAAGACTTTGACTGTGTGGATCACAATAAACTGTGGACAATTCTGAAAGAGATGGGAATACCAGATCCACCTGACCTGCCTCTTGAGAAATTTGTATGCAGATCAGGAAGCAACAGTTAGAACTGGACATGAAACAGCAGACTGCTTCCAAATAGGAAAAGGAGTATGTCGAGTTTGTATATTGTCACCCTGCTTATTTAAATTCTATGCAAAGTGCATCATGAGAAATGCTGGGCTAGAAGAAGCACAAGCTGGAATCAAGATTGCTGGGAGAAATATCAATAACTTCAGATGTGCAGATGACACCAACCTTATGGCAGAAAGTGAAGAGGAACTAAAAAGCCTCTTGATGAAAGTGAAAGTGGAGAGTGAAAATGTTGGCTTAAAATTCAACATTCAGAAAACGAAGATCATGGCATCTGGTCCCATCACTTCATGAGAAATAGATGGGGAAACAGAGGGAACAGTGTCAGACTTTATTTTTTGGGGCTCCAAAATCACTGCAGATGGTGACTGCAGCCATGAAATTAAAAGATGATTACTCCTTGGAAGAAAAGTGATGAACAACCTAGATAGCATAATGAAAAGCAGAGACATTACTTTGCCAATAAAGGTCCGTCTAGTTAAGGCTATGGTTTTTCCAGTGGTCATGCATGGTTATGAGAGTTGGACTGTGAAGAAAGCTGAGCGCCAAAGAATTGATGCTTTTGATCTGTGGTGTTGGAGAAGACTCTTGAGAGTCCCTTAGACTGCAAGGAGATACAACCAGTCCATTCTGAAGGAGATCAGCCCTGGGATTTCTTTGGAAGGAATGATGCTGAAGCTGAAACTCCAGTACTTTGGCCACCTCATGCGAAGAGTTGACTCTTTGGAAAAGACTCTGATGCTGGGAGGGATTGGGGGCAGGAGGAGAAGGGGACGACAGAGGATGAGATGGCTGGATGGCATCACTGACTTGATGGACGTGAGTCTGTGTGAACTCCGGGAGTTGGTGATGGACAGAGAGGCCTGGCATGCTGCAATTCATGGGGTCGCAAAGAGTTGGACAGAACTGAGCGGCGGAACTGAACTGAACTGAAGTGAATAATGAGCAATGTTGAGCGTCTTTTCATGTGTTTGTTAGCTATCTGTATGTCTTCTTTGGAGAAAGGTCTATTTAGGTCTTTTTCCCACTTTTTTAGTGGGTTGTTTTTCTGGTATTGAGCTGTATGAGCTGCTTGTATATTTTGAAAATGAATCTTTTCTCACTTGTTTAATTTGCTATTTTTTTTTCTCCCATTCTGAAGGTTGTCTTTTCACCTTGTTTATATTTTCCTTTGCTGTGAAAACAACTTCTAAGTTTAATTAGGTCCCACTTGTCTACTTTTGTTTTTATTTCCATTACTCTAGGAGGTGGGTCATAGAAGGTCTTGCTTTGATTTATGTCACTGAGGTTTCTGCCTATATTTTCCTCTAAGAGTTTGATAGTTTCTGGTCCTATATTTAGGTCTTTAATCCATTTTGAGTTTATCTTTGTGTAGGCTTTTAGGAAGTATTCTAATTTTATTCTTTACATGTAGCTGTCCAGTTTTCCCAGCACCATTTATTGAAGAAGCTATCTTTGTGACATTGTATATTCTTGCCTCCTTTGTCAAAAGTAAGAGACCCATATGTGCATGGGTTTACTTCTGGGCTTTCTCTCTTGTTCCATTGGTCTATGTCGGTTTTTTGTTCCAGTACCATACTGTCTTGATGACTGCAGCTTTATAGTACTATCTGAAGTCAGGAAGGTTGATTCCTCCAATTTCATTCCTCGTCCCCAAGACTGCTTTGGCTATTCAAGGTCTTTTGTGTTTCCATATGAATTGTGAAAAATGTTGCTCTAGTTCTGTGAAAAATGCCATTGGTAACTTGATAGGGATCACATTAAATCTGTAAATTGTGTTTGGTAGTATAGTCATTTTCACAATATTGATTCTTCCTACAGAGGAGCATGGGATAGCTCTCCAACTGTTTATGTAATCTTTTATTTCTTTCACTAGTGTCTTTTAATTTTCTATGTAGAGTTCTTTTGTCTCCTTAAGTAGATTTATTCCTAGATATTTAATTCTTTTTGCTGTAGTAGTAAATGGGATTGATTCTTTAATTTTTCTTTCTGATTTTTCATTGTTAGTATAAGAAATGCAAGTGATTTCTGTGTATTGATTTTGTATCTTGTAACTTTGCTAAAGTAACTGATTAGCTCTAGTAAGTTTCTAATACTATCTTTAGGGTTTTCTATGTACAGTACCATGTAATCTGAAAACAGTGAGAGCTTTATTTCTTCTTTCCAACTTGGAGTCCTTTAATTTATTTTTCTTCTCTGGTTGCTAAACAACGTTGACTTCCAGAACTATGCTGAATAATAGTGTTGAAAGTGGACACCCTTGTCTTATGCCTGAACTTAGGGAAAATGCTTTCATTTTTTTCACCACTGAGAATAATGTTTGCTGTAGGCTTATCATCGGAGAAGATGATGGCACCCCACTCCAGTACTCATGGAAAATCCCATGGACGGAGGAGCCATGGGGTCTCTAAGAGTCGAACACGACTGAGCGACTTCACTTTCACCTTTTACTTTCATGTATTGGAGAAGGAAATGGCAACCCACTCCAGTGTTCTTGCCTGGAGTATCCCAGGGACGGGGGAGCCTGGTAAGCTGCAGTCTATGGGGTTGCACAGAGTCAGACACGACTGAAGCGACTTAGCAGCAGCAGCAGCAGCAGCAGAGTATTATTAATTTCAGTAATTGTGTTGTTTGTCTCTGTATGTTTCTATGTCTTTACTATTTGATTCTTGCATTTTCTCCATTCTGTTTTCAAGATTTTTGATTGATCATCTTTAGTATCATTATTCTGATTTCTTTTTCAGGTAGTTTGCCTATTTCCTCTTCATTTATTTTGACTTCTGTGTTTCTAGTTTGTTCCTTCATTTGTGCAGTATGTCTCTGATTTACTTTTTTTTTTTTTTTTAGTTATTGTGTTTAAGGTTTACTTTTCCAGGCTTCAAGGAGCGTTGTATACTTTTCTTTAAGAAGATTGAATTCTTCTTCCTTTTGGTTTCTACCCTCCTAAGATTGGTCTAGTGGTTTGTGTGAACTTAGTTTAGGGTGAGATTTGTGCTGAGTTTTTTGTTATTGTTGTTTGCTTGCTTGCTTGCTTGGTTTTCCTCTGATGGGTAGGCTGAGTGAAGCAGTAATCCTGTGTGCTGATGATTAGGTTTGTATTTTTGTTTGTTTATTATTTCGATGAGGCATCATGCACAGTGTGCTACTGGTGGTTGGGTGATGCAGGGTTTTTTATTCAAGTGGTTCCCTTGGTGTGAGTTCTCACTATTTAATACTCCATAAGGTTAGTTCTCTGGTAGTCTAGAGTCTTGGAATCAGTGCCCCTACTCCAAAGGCCCAAGGATTGATCTCTGGTCAGGAACAAAGATTCCGCAAGTGGTTTTTTATGGGATTAAGTGAGATTAAAACAAATATCCAAAAATGAGAAACCAAAGATGAACTCCAGACAAATGACAGTTAAAAAATCAGACAAATAATAATTGAAATAATGGAATACACACATATATATGTACACCCATGAGGAAATTGAAAACAATCCAAAAAAAAAAAAAATACAGAATATTAAATCCACCCAGCGAACAAATGAAATAAAAAATTATATTTATCAGTTAAGAACAAAACTAACCTAAATACAAACTGGAAAACCAAACTAAAGCAAGGTGCCCAGTGGGGAATAAAGCAATGAAAACAAAATTAACAAGTATGTTGAAAGGAAAGAGAAGAAAAGAAAGAAAGAATAGATATGCAAAGCTAAATAAAGGTAGATGAAGAAGACATGCACATTAAAGATTACCTGCAAGGGGGAAAGATCAGTAGGAAATGCAAACAAAGAATAAATGCAGAAAAAATGTAATCAGTTTAAAAAATTAAAACTTAAAATTATAAAAAAGAGGGAAAAAAAGAAAGAAAAAAGGGAGGGATAAAGGAAAACTCCATAGAACTGCAAAAGCCCAACATAGAGTCAGAGGTTTATAACAAAAACAGAAAGTGTGACTGAATATACAGATATACATATACACCCATAAGCAAAATCAAAACAGACCAACAGAAATAAAGTACAATGGATTGACCTGGTGAACAAAGGAAACTAAAAATTATATCTACCAGGACAAAACTAATTAAAGCACAAACTGGAAAACAAAGCTAAAGTAAGGTGACAAGTGGGGAATAAAGCAATGAAAACAAAACAAACAAATATATGGAGAGGAAAGGAGAGAAAGAAAAGAAAGAAAGAATAGATGTGCAAAGTTAAATAGAGGTAGATAAAGAAGATTTATGGGAGAAGGCAATGGCAACCCACTCCAGTACTCTTGCCTGGAAAATCCCATGGACGGAGGAGCCTGGTAGGCTGCAGTCCATGGGGTCGCTAGGAGTCAGACACTACTGAGCGACTTCACTTTCACTTCACTTTCGTGCATTGGAGAAGGAAATGGCAACCCACTCCAGTGTTCTTGCCTGGAGAATCCCATAGACCGTGGGCTGCCATCTATGGGATCACACAGAGTTGGACATGACTGAAGTGACTTAGAAGTAGCAAAGAAAATTTATATATGCTTAAGATTAACTGCAAGGGGAAAAGGACAATAGGAAAAGCAAAGAAGGGAATAAATGTAGAAAAAATAATAATAGGTTTAAAAATTAAAAAGAAAAGTTAAAAAAAAAAATCTCCACAGAACTGCAAAAGCCCAATGTGGAGACAGAGATTTATGATAAAAATTTTAAAAATGTAACTGAGGAAAAAAAGCTCAAAAGCTTAATTGGATTTCATAGTGCCAATAAAATTGACAAATACAACAGAGGAGGAAAAAAAAAAAAAAAAAGAAGGGGAAAAAATCCAAAAGAACTTACAGAGCAAATTAAAAAATAAGAATAGTAAATATTTTCTTGAGGCACTGCTGTCAGAGTGCCTTCCCTCACTGGTAGTCACAGTCCACCTTACTTCCCTAGGATCCTCTCCAACAAAGTGCTGATTTTCTGGACCTGTTGTGGGGGTAGCTCAGATTCTAATCTGATCCTTGTCCTATGTGTTTTTGCCTCCAATGTCCACAGTTATCAGAACTAGTGAGTTTTCTTTTATGGGAGCTCTCAGTGACTTTTTATATATTACATAAACACAGAGTCTGCTTAGTTGATCGTGTGGATTTAATCTGCAGCTTCTATAGCTGGTGGGAAGATTTTGGGTTTTCTTCCTGAGCCACACTGCCCTTGTGTTTCAATTGTGGTTTTATTTCCACATCTACATATGGGTCATCTACTGGGGTTTAGCTCCTGAGGCTCCCCTTGAGGATTTGGGTTCACCCCTGTGAGGGCCAGGTGTGGAGGTGGTACAGCTGCTTGGGTCACAGGGGTTCTGGCAGCACCAGGTACTCAGGGGAGTTGGCGGCTAGGGCAGCAGAAAATATAGTGCTCTAGAAGGGTATGGCAGCCAGTATTGGCCAATATGCTCCAGTATTCTTTCCTGGAGAACCCTCTCTCTGACAAAGAAGCCTGGAAGGCCACCGTCTACAGGGTTTCAGAGTGGGACACAAGTGAAGCGACCCTGCATGAATAGATGCAAGAGGTTTTTTTTTTTTGTTTTTGCCTGTGGCAACTCTGTTTAGTGAGAGTTGAGTGTGGAGGTTAGCACAGATGCTTGGCTTGCGAGGACCCTGGCAGTGCCAAGTGTGCAAGGATATGGACTGCCTCTGCTGCAGGAGTTTTGGCCCTATCAGTCTTTTCTCTAGCCTATCCTAGCTAGTGATCACAAGGCTTCTGTGGCCAGTCTTTCTTTGTACCTCCACACGTTCAGGCACTTAGAGAGCTCCCTTACCTGAGTTCCTTCTCTGTTGTTTGGTGTGAAGACTCATAGAGGGGGACCCTCTGACTGGGGTCCTACTCTATAGATTGGTACATAAGGCACTTAAAGGGGCACCCTGGCTGGGGTCCTACTCTGTAGTTTGGTGCATCAGACACTTAAGAGGGCACCCTGGGTGGGGTCCTACTCTGTAGTTCAGTACATTAGGCATTTGATGAACCAGCCTCTCTGTTGTTCAGCTGCCCATGCTGGTGTGTGGAGAGAGTGAGGTTATGGTGATAGCACCATCCCCTACGTGTGACTCGGCAGTATTCCCTTGCTTTCATGGGTGTCTGGCTTTCATCCATCGGCATTTCCCACCCCAATCTCCTCCCTCACATCCCCTCAATCCATCTCTCCACAGTCAATGGCAGCCCCAGCCCTGGGATTTCTTCACAATCCCTAAATTCCCGCACCCAATCACTGTGCTTTCCAGGAGACCCGCGTTTCTCTCCAGGGTCTGTATGGCTGTGACAAGGGCTGTCTAATTCTCAGTCCATTTAACCTGCCACAGATCAGCTGTTTCACTCTCAGCCTTAAATGTTTCTCCTCTGACTCATACAATTGCCCCTCTGTGGGGATTGGACACCTGCTTCAGTTTCCCCACCTGCTGAGGGAAAGTCCAGTCCTCCTAATTCTCCTGTTCCACCCCCCCCACACACACCTAGTTCCTTTATCCTACCACTTTTTGTGTGGTTGTATATACTCTTTCCCACTGGTCAGGTACTCCTGTGTGCTCATAGCTGGTGCTCTGTATGCACTTCTGTGTCTGAAGGTGTATTCCTGATGTATCCATGGAGAGAGGTGTACTCCACATCCACCTACTCCTCTGCCATCTTGTTCCACTTCTATTTCATTCTTTTTAACGGTTTGGTAATATTCCATTGTATATGTGTACCACTTTTCTTTACCCATTCATCTGTAAATGGATAATTAGGTTGCTTCCATGTCTACTTTTTTGTAAAGAGCACTACAGTGAACACTGTGATGCATGTATCCTTTTGAATCATATTTTCTCCAGATATATGAATATGTGTATTTTTATATATATATATATATATATATATATATATATATATATATATAATCGCTAAGTGGCTTCAGTCGTGTCCAACTCTGTATGACCCCATAGACAGCAGCCCACCAGGTTCCCCCATCCCTGGGATTCTCCAGGCAAGAACATTGGAATGGGTTGCCATTTCCTTCTCCAATGCATGAAAGTGAAAAGTGAAAGTGAAGTCACTCAGTCGTGTCAGACTCTAGCGACCCCATGCACTGCAGCCTACCAGGCTCCTCCATCCATGGGATTTTCCAGGCAAAAGTACTGGAGTGGGGTGCCATTGCCTTCTCCGAAGGAGTGGGATTGTTGGATCATATGGCAGCTTTATTTTTAGTTTCATAAGGAATCATCATACTGTTTCCCACTGTGACTTCACTAATTTACATTCTCATCAACAGTGTAAGAGGGTTTCTTTTTCTCCACGCTCTTTCAATCATTCATTGTTTCTTGATATTTGATGATGGGCTTTCTGAATGCTGTGAAGTGATATCTCACTGAAGTTTTGACTTACATCTCTCTAGTAATTAGTAATGTTGATCATTTTTTTCCTGCACCTCTTGTTCATCTATAGGTCTTCTTTGGAGAAGTATTCGTGTATGTCTTCTGCCCATTTTCTGAGTGAGTTTTTTTTTTTTTTTTTTTTTTTTGCTTTTATGATATTCCACCACAATAAATTCAGTTCAGTCACTAAGTCATGTCCGACTCTTTGCCACCCAATGGACTGTAGCACTCCAGGCATCGCTGTCCACCACCAACTCCTGGAAACTGCTCAAACTCATGTACATCGAGTTGGTGACACCATCTAACAATCTCATCCTCTGTTGTCCCCTTCTCCTCCTGCCTTCAATCTTTCCAATCATCAGGGTTTTTTCCAATGAGTCAGTTCTTCATATTAGGTGGTCAAAATATTGGAGTTTCAGCTTCAGCATCAGTCCTTCCAATGAACACTCAGGACTGATTTCCTTTATGATCGACTACTTTGATCTCCTTGCAGACCAAGGGACTCTCAAAAGCCTTATGCAACACCACAGTTCAAAAATATTAATTATTCAGTGCTCAGCTTTCTTTACGGTCCAACTCTTACATCCATACATGACTACTGGAAAAAACATAGCTTTGACTAGACAGACTTTTGTCTGCAAAGGAATGTCTGTATTTTTTTTAATATGCTGTCTATGTTGTCCATAGCTTTTCTTCCAAGGAACAAGCGTCTTTTAGTTTCATGACTGCAGTCATCATCTGCAGTGATTTTGGAGCCCAAGAAAATAAATTCTGTCACAGTTTCCATTGTTTCCCTATCTATTTGAAAGAAATGATGGGACCGAATGCCTTGATTGTAGTTTTCTGAATGCTGAACTTTAAGCCAAACTTTCATTTTCGTCAAGAGACTGTAGTTCCTCTTTACTCTCTGCCATAATGGTGGTGTCATCTGTGTATCTGAGGTTGATATTTCTCCAGGCAATCTTGATTCCAGCTTTTGCTGCATACAGCCTGACATTTCACATGATGTACTCTGAATCTAAGTTAAATAAGCAGGGCGACAATATACAGTCTTGATGTACTCTTTTCCCAATTTGCAACCTGTCTGTTGTTTCATGTCTGGTTCTAACTACTGCCTCTTGATCCGAATACAGATTTTTTCAGGAGGCATGTCAAGTGGTCTGGTACTCCCATCTCTTGAAGAAGTTTGCATAGTTTGTTGTGATCCACACAGTCATTTTAGAGACTAGTCCTTTGTCGGTTGAATCATTTGCAAATACTTTCTCACATTTTATCTGTTGTTTCTTAGTTTTGTCTATACTTTACTTTCCTGTGAAACAACTTTTGAGTTTAATTAGATTCCATTTTTTTGCTCTTGTTTTGGAAGATGAATTGAAGATGATGTTTAGATTTATGTCAGAGAGTATTCTTATGTTTTCTTTTAAAAGTTTTGCAGTATTTGGTCTTACATTTAGTTCTTTAGTCCATGTTGCATTTATTTTTGTGTATGGTGTTAGGAAATGTTCTAATTTCATTTTTACGTGTATCTCTCCATTTTTCCCAACACTACTTGTTAAAAAGACTATCTTTCCTGTCTTCTATGGTTTTGCTCCTCTTATCATAGAGTTGACCATAGGTTTGTGTTTTTTTTTTTTTTCTGGGCTTTCTTTACTGTTTCAATGATCGATATATCCAGTTTTGTTTCTTTTGTCTTAAAAATCCTGAGTCAGTGGAAGCATTGTCAATTCTGTTTATACTGAGGCTCTGGGATTAACACACAATTCCTTACTGACAATGCTTTTACCTTATCTATTGGTCAAGAGATATTTGTGAGTTAATATTTGAAGAATTATAATTAGAAGCAGAATTAGAACTATTACACAAGAAAAATATGTGGATGATTCCACACATTTTAAATGTTTATATAACTTTATTTAACTGGTTAATCATATATGAAAAATCTATTTAGATCCTAGAAATACTAATTTAAAGAGAAATAGTTCTTCCCTTATTTCTTTTCTCCATTAAGAAACTATTTCTAAGTGAATGGGGTTCTAATTTCTGGGGACATGAATGATCAGATCAGTCGCTCAGTCGTGTCCGACTCTTTGCGACCCCATGAAAAGCAGCATGCCTAGAGAACTAGTTTAAGTTTTACATCTTAAAAAAAAAAAAAAAAATGAGAACAGTTTGTTTAGTGTGTGTGTGTGTTTAAAAACACAACCTGGGGCTTCTCCTTACCAATTAGTAGTTTCAGTGGATCCACATATACAGATTGTAGAAAAATAAATAGATAAACACCATGAAGGCTCTTGCCTTGAAAGACATGGAGTTTTTCTATAATAAGTTACTACGCTGCTTTCATTTCCCATTATTATAGTTTAAAGCAGCAAATACATATTGAGCATCAATATCAGGAACTAGAAAAACAAACCTGAAGGATATTACCAAGGTAAATGTCAATTACAATATATAAAGAAACACCATTAACATTAATGTTTTTCAACAAATATAACTGGACCACTAATGTTTCCCTAGAGCTATTATAAATTTTCTGATCTTAAGGACTGTATAGTCCAGTATGAGAAAGGATGAAAAATAAATTACATGTCCTTTACATATAAATAAAATGGATAATCACAGATAGTAATTTGTACTCTGAAGAAAACAAAGCAGGGTGAAGAAATATAAAGTCATAATTCTGTGGTTACTTATGGCATTATATTAACAGATATGATTTTCAACATCATACATGACCTGTGAGTTACAGCTTAGGGTCATCTCTTTTACTTCTTCTCATCTACTTTTCACTCATCTCCAACAACAGAGTTCCTTGCTGTTTTTCAAGTAAGCACTTTCCCAAGTTGCACTGACTGTCCCCTTTGCCTGTTATTCTCTTTCACTCATCAGATTTAGCTCTTTTTTCCATCACATCTTTGCTCAAATGTCAGCCTCTCAATGAACTATTACTTGCCATCATTGCAATTTAGTTCCTCTTATCCTTCTTACCCTGATCTATTTTTTTCTAATTTTTATATCACTTATCATTGTCTAAGATTCCATTTAATTTATCTATTGTGTTTACTATTTATTTTTATTATCTGGCTATTTCTGTTAGAATATGAACTAGACAGTGGGAAGTATCTATTTTATTCACTGATGTAGCCCAAATGTATATTGTGTCTGGCCCATATTAGGTTTTCAATTAAGTTCAAGAGGTGAAAATGACTACTCAGCAACTATAATAAAGAAGTGAGCTCAAAAAGAGAGTTGAGTGGGACAGAACTCAAAAGATCCAGGGCTAAAGAAACATTACACTGGCATCAAGAAAGGAGATAGCTTTGATGAAGTTGTGGTTTTCTTGATAATTAAATGGGGGCACTCTTGTAGAATGAAAGTGCAAAATACAGAATTCACAAAAAGGTGCTTGAAACAAAGAGTGATATTATATTTGAAAATGGAACAGCAGATGTACAGATGACCCGTTGGTATACGAATCAGAGAGAATACTATGCAACTGCTTTGTAACAGCAAGGGTTATATGTGTCTGTTGAATATAGAACACACAGTGTGGCTTGAAAAATTGTGTAACTGGGGAAATCTGTAAAAAAATGTTTATAACCCAAGTAGAAAATTTAAGGAAGTGTAAGAGTGCACCCTCCCTTATGAAATGTGTTTGGGGTGCCAGTAAATAACCTGAACAATATTGAGGAAAAATGAAGGTTAGTGGTTTTAAGCAATGGATTCATGTAATAAAATCATACCCACTAGTGGCATTTCATCAATCCATTCATTCACTCATTAATTCATGTAAAATATATACTGAGGGCCTGATATTTTGCATAATATTGTGTTAACCTTTCTGGATACAAAAATGAATATCACAAACACTGCACTGACAGAGTTCACGTTCACTTGTGGGATTACAATATTTTGAAAGAGATTCAAGTGAACATAGAGTCATATAAGAATTTCTGTGAGAATACAAAAGAAAGAATGCTTTGATGTTATTTTGGAGTATAGTGATAATTGAGTTGAATATTAAAGATTAAAATCTCCCTTTAAGAGGAAAATTAATGTAGAAAGACTAGCATGTGAAAATGAGTTAATATTCATGAGAGTGAACACATATTCTCAGGATAAATAATCCATCATGTAATAGTAACAACATAGAAGATGTTATGGGTTGAATTGTATCTAGGAAAGAGGATATTGTAATTACATAACATGAAACAACAGACTGGTTCCAAATAGGAAAAGGACTACGTCAAGGCTGTATATCGTCACCCTGCTTATTTAACTTATATGCAGAGTAGTACATCATGAGAAACGCTGGACTGGAAGAAACACAAGTTGGAATCAAGATTGCTGGAAGAAATATCAATAACCTCAGATATGCAGATGACACCACCCTTATGGCAGAAAGTGAAGAGGAACTGAAGAGCCTCTTGATGAAAGTGAAAGTGGAGAGTGAAAAAGTTGACTTAAAGATCAACATTCAAAAAACGAAGATCATGGCATCCGGTCCCATCACTTTATGGGAAATAGATGGGGAAACAGTGGAAACAGTGTCAGACTTTATTTTTCTGGGCTCCAAAATGACTGCAGATGGTGACTGCAGCCATGAAATTAAAAGACACTTACTCCTTGGAAGGAAAGTTATGACCAACCTAGATCACATATTCAAAAGCAGAGACATTACTTTGCCAGCAAAGGTTCACCTAGTCAAGGCTATGGTTTTTCCTGTGGTCATGTATAGATGTGAGAGCTGGACTGTGAAGAAGGCTGAGCGCTGAAGAATTGATGCTTTTTAACTGTGGTGTTAGAGAAGACTCTTGAGAGTCCCTTGGACTGCAAGGAGATCCAACCAGTCCATTCTGAAGGAGATCAGCCCTGGGATTTCTTTGGAAGGAATGATGCCAAAGCTGAAACTCCAGTACTTGGGCCACCTCATGTGAAGAGTTGACTCATTGGAGAAGATTCTGATGCTGGGAGGGATTGAGGGCAAGAGGAGAAGGGGATGACAGAGGATGAGATGGCTGGATGGCATCACTGACTCGATGGATGTGAGTCTGAGTGAATTCCGGGAGTTGGTGATGGACAGGGAGGCCTGGTGTGCTGCCATTCATGGGGTCTCAAAGAGTCGGACACGACTGAGCGACTGATCTGTTCTGAGCTGAAGCCAAATAAGAACTGTCTGACTATTTGCAATCCCATGGGCTATAGACCACAGGCTCCTCCATCCGTGGAATTCTCTAGGCAAGAATACTGGAGTGGGTTTCCCTTCCCTTTTCCAAGAGATCTTTCGACCCAGGGGTTGAACCCTGGTCTCCTGCATTGTAGGAAGATTCTTTACCATCTGAGTTACCAGAGAAGCCCAAAATAGGGAACAGTTTTTAGAATGAAAATATTTAGAATGCTTGTGAAGAGACTAAGGGCTAAAATCTGTAATAGTTAAAAATTGATTAGCTTTGGAGGTTAGGCAAGAAAATCATCAGATACAACTTTGGTTTAGGTGACTGGAAGCATGAACAAAGGATAAGGAGCATTACAGTTATTGAAAAGGAACAACCATGGTCTGAGGTAGGGGAAGGAAGTCAATTTTAGTAAATGTACATACATGAAGTTTCCCAGCTTACAGTTGGGTCTGTGAATATTCTTTGGTGAGTTTTGAACTAGGTAAAATAGGAGACTATTAAATTATTCTGTGTTATGAAGTATCAAGGAAAAAGGACATAGACCAAAATTGGTGGTGAGAGGAGCAGGAATATGAGAGGAGTATTAGTTCTGAGATTCTTGAAGCAATTCAGATATAAGCTATATAAGATATAGCTTCAAATAACTTAAAAAATAGTAATGAATTCTTGCTATGAAATAAGAAGTTTTGGTATTTTTTTCTGTCTTTTTTAAAGAAAATATTAGGTATTCTAAAGCAGGAAAAATAAATGACTACTTAATAGTAAATCTCATCTGGCCATGACCTTCTAAACAGTGAGTTTTGTTTGTATTCCTCAAGGATGTTTATAAATAAATACAAAAATAGCAAGTGGATTTAGTTTCCACAGTTCCTTCTAATTCAAAACAGTATGAATTCTAAAAATGTTACCAACACACACAAGGATAAAATAACTGTCTAAAACATCTTAAATTATGCAGTGAAATGTAAACTGAGAAAGATTTGACCCATATCACTTACTATTTCAAATGTGATATATTTAACAGACAAAAATAATGCACTGGGATGCTTCAATATAAGTACTATATTTGCATACTTCCCTGCAAAAAACAAAATAGAAGCTAACCAAACCCAATAAATATTTTGTGGAATTTATATGTAAAATATTATTTATTTATCATACTTGTCACCTATACTGAATTTTCAGTGTAGTTGAAAGAAATTTACTAAAAGCAAAAATGAAAACAAAACAAAATAAAAAATGAATACTAAGTATAAAAGAGTAAATAATAGTAAAAAAAAAGAAAGAAAAGAAACTTGACAGTTTGAGTCAGAAGACCTTGAAAGAAAACCCACATTCACCAATTACCAGCAATGTGATTTTATGAAACATATATCACTGAATTTTCTCAAGGATGGAAGGTAAGCCAGAAATAGTGTATATGCATGCTCAGTAGTGTCTAATCTTTTGCTCCATGGACAGTGTAGACTGCCAGGCTCCTCTGTCCATGAGATTATCCTGGCAAGAATATTGGATTGGGTTGCCATTTCCTTCTCAAAGAGATCTTTTTGACCAAGGGATCCAATCCATGTCTCCTGCAGCTCCAATATTTGCAGGTGGATTCTTTACCACTGAATTACCCAAAGCTGGAGATTAGCTACTGCAATACTGACTTCACAAAGGTAGACTGTAAAGGATAAAAAATCAATTAAACAAATGTGATGACTGATTCTAATAATTATTCTTATCTGCTGTGCCCATGTTTATTGTACTCTAAACAGAATTGATCCTCATAGCTTACTTTAGTCCACATATATTTTTTTTAATTTTAGCAAGTGTAACATTAGCATGACAGAATGATCTCAAAAATGACAGAATGAACTCTGTTCGTTTCCAAGGCAAATCATTCAATGTCACAGTAATCCAAGTCTATACCCCAATCAGTAATGCTGAAGAAGCTGAAGTTGAACGGTTCTATGAAGACCTACAAGACCTTTTAGAACTAACACCCAAAAAAGATGTCCTTTTCATTATAGGGGACTGGAATGCAAAAATAGGAAGTCAAGAAACACCTGGAGTAACAGGCACATTTGGCCTTGGAATACGGAATGAAGCAGGGCAAAGACTAACAGAGTTTTGCCAAGAAAATGTACTAGTCATAAAAAACACCCTCTTGCAACAACACAAGAGAAGACTCTACACATGGACATCACCAGATGGTCAACACTGAAATCAGATTGATTATATTCTTTGCACCCAAAGATGAAGAAGCTCTATACAGTCAACAAAAACAAGACCAGGAGCTGACTGTGGCTCAGACCATGAACTCCTTATTGTCAAATTCAGACTGAAATTGAAGAAGGTAAGGAAAACCACTAGACCACTCAGGTAGGACCTAAATCAAATCCCTTATGATTATACAGTGGAAGTGAGAAATAGATTTAAGGGCCTAGATCTGATAGAGTGCCTAATGAACTATGGAATGAGGTTCGTGACATTGTACAGGAGACAGGGATCAAGACAATCCCCATGGAAAAGAAATGCAAAAAAGCAAAATGGCTGGCTGGAGAGGCCTTACAAATAGCTGTGAAAGAAGAGAAGTGAAAAGCAAAGGAGAAAAGGAAAGATATAAGCATCTGAATGCAGAGTTCCAAAGAATAGCAAAAAGAGATAAGAAAGCCTTTTTCAGTGATCAATGCAAAGAAATACAGGAAAACAACAGAATGGGAAAGACTAGGGATCTCTTCAAGTAAATCAGAGATATCAAAGGAGCATTTCATGTAAAGATGGGCTCAATAAAGGACAGAAATGGTATGGACCTAACAGAAGCAGAAGATATTAAGAAGAGGTGGCAAGAATACACAGAAGAACTGTACAAAAAAGATCTCCACGGCCCAGATAATCACAATGGTGTGATCACTGAACTAGAGCCAGATATTCTGGAATGCAAAGTCAAGTGGGCCTTAGAAAGCATCACTATGAACAAAGCTAGTGGAGGTGATGGAATTCCTGTTGAGCTATTCCAAATCCTGAAAGATGATGCTGTGAAAGTGCTGCACTCAATATGCCAGCAAATTTGGAGAACTCAGCAGTGGCCATAGGATTGGAAAAGGTCAGTTTTCCTATCAATACCAAGCAAAGTCAATGTCAAAGAATGCTCAAACTACCGCACAATTGCACTCATCTCACACGCTAGTAAAATAATGCTCAAAATTCTCCAAGCCAGGCTTCAGCAATATGTGAACCGTGAACTTCCTGATGTTCAAGCTGGTTTTAGAAAAGGCAGAGGAACCAGAGATCAAATTGCCAACATCCGCTGGATCATGGAAAAAGCAAGAGAGTTCCAGAAAAACATCTATTTCTACATTATTGACTATGCCAAAGCCTTTGACTGTGTAGATCACAATAAACTGTGGAAAATTCTTCAAGAGATGGGAATATCAGACCACCTGATCTGCCTCTTGAGAAATTTGTATGCAGGTCAGGAAGCAACAGTTAGAACTGGACATGGAACAACAGACTGGTTCCAAATAGGAAAAGGACTACGTCAAGGCTGTATATTGTCACCCTACTTATTTAACTTATATGCAGAGTACATCATGAGAAACGCTGGACTGGAAGAAACACAAGTTGGAATCAAGATTGCTGGGAGAAATATCAATAACCTCAGATATGCAGATGACACCACCCTTATGGCAGAAAGTGAAGAGGAACTGAAGAGCCTCTTGATGAAAGTGAAAGTGGAGAGTGAAAAACTTGACTTAAAGATCAACATTCAGAAAACGAAGATCATGGCATCCGGTCCCATCACTTTATGGGAAATAGATGGGGAAACAGTGGAAACAGTGTCAGACTGTATTTTTCTGGGCTCCAAAATGACTGCAGATGGTGACTGCAGCCATGAAATTAAAAGACACTTACTCCTTGGAAGGAAAGTTATGACCAACCTAGATCACATATTCAAAAGCAGAGACATTACTTTGCCAGCAAAGGTTCACCTAGTTAAGGCTATGGTTTCTCCTGTGGTCATGTATAGATGTGAGAGCTGGACTGTGAAGAAGGCTGAGTGCCGAAGAATTGATGCTTTTGAACTGTGGTGTTGGAGAAGACTCTTGAGAGTCCCTTGGACTGCAAGGAGATCCAACCAGTCCATTCTGAAGGAGATCAGCCCTGGGATTTCTTTTGAAGGAATGATGCTAAAGCTGAAACGCCAGTACTTTGGCCACCTCATGCGAAGAGTTGATTCATTGGAGAAGATTCTGATGCTGGGAGGGATTGAGGGCAAGAGGAGAAGGAGACGACAGAGGATGAGATGGCTGGATGGCATCACTGACTCGATGGATGTGAGTCTGAGTGAACTCCGGGAGCTGGTGATGGACAGGGAGGCCTGGCATGCTGCGATTCATGGGGTCACAACGTTTGGACACGACTGAGCGACTGATCTGATCTCATCTGATCTGGACACTAGCACAAATTGAAAAATCACTTAAATAATGTTGTTTCCATTCTTGTACTCACACCACACTGATGCAAACATGTAGAGACTAAACGGGGATGTTTGAAAACATATGTAAACAAATGTCTAATCTAAGCAAAAGATTAGATATTACCGAGCATTGCAATGGCCAACAACTAACCAAATGTAATAAAACTTGACCAGTATCATCAGGGCCACCTTAAAAATGCCCAGATGCCTACAGTTATATGAAAATGTTCCCTGAAACTAGAGACATCACCTTCAAACCCACAAATATGTACTCTGAAATAATAATATATGATTATTTATTTTAGATGTGATTATATCCTTCCTTTGTAGGGAAGATAAGATTCAAGAATGACAGGAGAAACGATGGCTGTAATGAGGCAAAAGTGAGGGAGAAATCTTGGCCACATATACGATAGAGCAAACAACTTAATGAAAACCTAGGAAACCTATCTCATGGCATACATAGTTGTTTTGGAAAAGAAATAGCTATGTGTTTGTGACTGACAACCAACCACACTAGTAGAGCAGAGGAAACCCTGGTCTAAATATCACAGTCAAAGGATGGCCTTCAAATGCATTGTTTATAAATAGGCTCATCTTATATTTTTAGAATACTTAGATAAGTAATCATCAGAGAGAGAGATCAGTCGCTCAGTCGTGTCCGACTCTTTGCGACCCCATGAACTGCAGCACGCCAAGCCTCCCTGTCCATCACCAGCTCCCGGAGGTCACTCAGACTAGCATCCATCGAGTCAGTGATGCCATCCAGCCATCTCATCCTCTGTCGTCCCCTTCTCCTCTTGCCCTCAATCCCTCCCAGCATCAGAATCTTCTCCAATGAGTCAACTCTTCACATGAGGTGGCCCAAGGACTGGAGTTTCAGCTTTGGCATCATTCCTTCCAAAGAAATCCCAGGGCTGATCTCCTTCAGAATGGACTGGTTGGATCTCCTTGCAGTCCAAGGGACTCTCAAGAGTCTTCTCCAACACCACAGTTCAAAAGCATCAATTCTTCAGCGCTCAGCCTTCTTCACAGTCCAGCTCTCACATCCATACATGACCACAGGAAAGACCATAGCCTTGACTAGGCAAACCTTTGTTGGCAAAGTGATGTCTCTCCTTTTGAATATGCTATCTAGGTTGGTCATAACTTTCCTTCCAAGGAGTAAGTGTCTTTTAATTTCATGGCTGCAGTCACCATCTGCAGTCATTTTGGAGCCCAGAAAAACAAAGTCTGACACTGTTTCCACTGTTTCTCCATCTGTTTCCCATGTAGTGATGGGACCAGATGCCATGATCTTCGTTTTCTGAATGTTGAGCTTTAAGTCAACCTTTTCACTCTCCACTTTCACTCTCATCAAGAGGCTTTTGAGTTCCTCTTCACTTTCTGCCATAAGGGTGGTGTCATCTGCATATCTGAGGTTATTGATATTTCTCCCAGCAATCTTGATTCCAACTTGTGTTTCTTCCAGTCCAGCATTTCTCATGATGTACTCTGCATATAAGTTAAATAAACATGGTGACAATATACAGCCTTGACGTAGTCCTTTTCCTATTTGGAACCAGTCTGTTGTTCCATGTCCAGTTCTAACTGTTGCTTCCTGATCTGCATACAGATTTCTCAAGAGGCAGATCAGGTGATCTGGTATTCCCATCTCTTTCAGAATTTTCTACAGTTTATTGTGATCTACACAGTCAAGGCTTTGGCATAGTCAATAATGCAGAAATAGATGTTTTTCTGGAACTCTCTTGCTTTCTCCATGATCCAGCGGATGTTGGCAATTTGATCTCTGGTTCCTCTGCCTTTTCTAAAACCAGCTTGAACATCAGGAAGTTCACGGTTCACATATTGCTGAAGCCTGGCTTGGAGAATTTTGAGCATTACTTTACTAGCGTGTGAGATGAGTGCAATTGTGCGGTAGTTGGAGCACTCTTTGGTATTGCCTTTCTTTGGGATTGGGATGAAAACTGACCTTTTCCAATCTTGTGGCCACTGCTGAGTTTTCCAAATTTGCTGGCATATTGAGTGCAGCACTTTCACAGCATCATCATTCAGGATTTGGAATAGCTCCACTAAAATTCCATCACCTCCACTAGCTTTGTTCGTAGTGATGCTTTCTAAGGCCCACTTGACTTCACATTCCAGGATGTCTGGCTCTAAGTCAGTGATCACACCATCATGATTATCTGGGTCGTGAAGCTCTTTTTTGTACAGTTCTTCTGTGTAATAGCATATACTTGTAATGTTTTTTTTTTTTTAAACTCTCATTAAAACAAATATATGCTCTGTACACTGAAACAGGTAAATATTACACTTCTTATAAGCTAGAACATAAAATTGCATTTTATAAAATTAATATATTTTATATATTTCCAGGATGTTTAAAAAATTGTCAGGATAAAATTCTAGACATCCTCATTACTTAAGAATGAAAAAGAAGTATACTTTCTTATACAAAATGACAGAGTTTAAGAGTTAGAGATTATCTCTGAAAGAACTTCTAAACTATATCTTTTAGTATATAATTCTGAGTACAGAAAATTAAAAGGAAATGCCAATAATTATTTTTCACAATTAGTCTCATAGAATAAATTGGCAAATGTGACAAAAATGTTTGCATCTTAAAGTAAGCACTGGACGTGAATAATCCAAAATACAAACCAACTTGATATTAAAATAGAATAGATGCAAAATATCAGAAAATAGTTTAAAACATAGAAAAAAGTGTGATAATTGAAATTATAATATTTTCTTTCATTCATTATAAAGGCAAAGGGAGATTGTTCAAAAAAGAAAAAAATGAAGAAAACAATAAAAAGTGCGATATTTAAAAATCACAATATTAGGGACTTCTCTGGTGGTCCAAGGTTATGATTTTTTGCTTTCCAACACAGGGGGTGTAGGTTTGATCTCTGGTCAGAGAACGAAGATCCCACCTTAGTTGTGTCCCAAAACCCAAAACATAAAACAGAAACAATTTTGCAATGAATTCAATAAAAAATAAAAATATCACAATGTTAGATAATAGCCAAAAAAAGTAATCACCATTTATATGAATACATATATGATTATATATATATATATATATATATATGAATACACACACACACACACACACACACACACACACATATATATATATATCAGATCAGATCAGATCAGTCGCTCAGTCGTGTCCAACTCTTTGCGACCCCATGAACTGCAGCACGCCAGGCCTCCCTATCCATCACCAGCTCTCGGAGGTCACACAGACTCACATTCATCGAGTCAGTGATGCCATCCAGCCATCTCATATATATATAGACATGTATATATATTGCTGTTCAGTCACTCTGTTAGGTTGACTTGCTGTGACCAACATGGACTGCGACCAGCCAGGCCTCCCTCTCCATCACCATCTCCTGGAGCTTGCTCAAACTCATGTCCATTGAGTCAGTGATGGCATCCAACCACCCTGTCCTCTGTTGCCACTGTCTCCTTCTGTTTTCAATCTTTTCCAGAATCAGGGTCTTTTCTAATAAGTTGGCTCTTCACATCAGGTGGCCAAAGAAGTGAGCTTCAGCTTCAGCATCAGTCTTTCCAAAGACTATTCAGGATTGATTTCCTTTAGGATTGACTGGTTTGGTCTCCCTGCAGGCAAAGGGACTCTCAAGAGTCTTCTCCAGCACCACAATTTTAAAGCATCAGTTCTTCAACTCTCAGTCTTTATGGGCCAAGTATCACATCTGCATAGGACTACTGGACAAACCACAATTTTGACTAGACAGACATTTGTCTGCAGAGTAATGCCTGTTATTTTAATATGCTGTTTAGAGTGGTCATAGCTTTTCTTCCAAGAGTAATTGTCTTTTAATTTCATGGCTGCAGTCACCATCTCCACTGATTTTGGAGCCCAAAAAATAAAGTCTGTCACTGCTTCTGTTCTTTCCCCGTGGGATTGGATGCCATGATGTTAGTTTTCTGAAGGTTGAGTTTTAAGCCAACTTTTTAACTCTCCTCTTTCACCTTCATCAAGAGGCTTTTTAGTTCTTCTTCACTTTCGGCCATAAGGGTGGTGTCATCTGCATATCTGAGGTTATTGATATTTCTCCCAGCAATCTTGATTCCAACTTGTTCTTCATCCAGCCTGGCAGTTTGCATGATGTACTTTGTATATAAGTTAAATAATCAGGTTGAAAATATACAGCCTTGCTGTACTCCTTTCCCAATTTGTATCCAGTCTGTTGTTCTATGTCCAGTTCTAACTGTTGCTTCTTGACCTGCATACAGATTCAATTCCTGGATTAGAAAGATCCCTGGAGAAGAGCATGGCAACCCACTCCAGTATTCTCATTTGAGAAATCCCATGGAGAGAAGACCCTGATGGGCTACAGTCCATGGTGTCACAGAGTCAGACAATACTGAAAGACTAAGCACAGAACATATGGATATATATATATGAATATATATTATGTATATTACACATTGAAAGATAGTCTGAAAATGGATATAAAACAACTACTTCCAACATTTATAAAGTTTGACAATAAAATGTACACTAGGAAAACATTGATATTAACCAAGGAAAATCAGTCTGCAATACTAATAAAATCTTAAGTGCGTTATTATTAAGTATCCTTATTGAAAACAAATTGATATCATGAACTACTCACTGTAAACACATAGCACCTCAGATCGAGTCTGTATCTAACAGTTGAAATTCAAAATTAAAATACAAGAAAATTGCATTTGGTGAACCTGTAATTACAGAGAAACATTAATATCTTTCTCTCAGAAATTGACATACATTTTTAAGAACAGATAATATTTTGACTTTATAAGAATATATAGTCTTATGTTAATCAATTAGAGAAGAAATATCTATCTACATCTCCTTTTGTCTATCTGTCTGGAAGATTCCATTCCCTTCAAGCACAAATTGAGGTTTTATCAGAATTGACAAACCCAATTAAATAAATAAATGATACCTTAAAGAGATCATTAATATATCAAATTGATTCAAGAAGAAAAGTGAAATTGGAATAAGCTTACAGTCGGTCTTTCCTGTGGTCATGTATGGATGTGAGAGCTGGACTGTGAAGAAGGCTGAGCGCCGAAGAATTGATGCTTTTGAACTGTGGTGTTGGAGAAGACTCTTGAGAGTCCCTTGGACTGCAAGGAGATCCAACCAGTCCATTCTGAAGGAGATCAGCCCTGGATTACTTTGTTTGGAAGGAATGATGCTAAAGCTGAAACTCCAGGATTTTGGCCACCTCATGCGAAGAGTTGACTCATTGGAGAAGACTCTGATGCTGGGAGGGATTGGGGGCAAGAGGAGAAGGGGATGACAGAGGATGAGATGGCTGGATGGCATCACTGACTCAATGGATGTGAGTCTGAGTGACCTCCGGGAGTTGGTGATGGACAGGGAGGCCTGGCGTGCTGCTATTCATGGGGTCGCAAAGAGTCGGACACGACTGAGAGAGTGATCTGATCTGATCTATAGTTGTTAATTAATTGAATACATTAATATTTACCACCATTTCACTCTCCACACATATAGGCATCAGATACAGGCTATTTTACAGAACATTTTTACCCAAACTTCAAGAATCTGATAATCTTCATTGAACACAATTGTCTTGAAGAATAAAAATGAAGAAATACTACTTTATAGAAGCTACCTTATACAAACCAATTTATATAATTTTTACTATGATATTTTGTTCATTTTTAAACACTAATACTTATCTAGCTAGTGTAATCTGACATAAAATGTGGATATGAAAACTAGAAGAAAATATTGACAAATTTCTGTTACACATGAGATTCAAATATTCTACACAAAATTTTATCTAACTAAATCACAAAAATGTAAAAGTTATTCTAGGAATACAATAATATGTTCTTTCTATGATAATTCTTAGGATCTTGACCATAATCTATTATATGAATAAGAAAGAAATACAAATAGACATATTAGTTGTATAATAGCTCTCATTTTTATTTATCAACTGCTAAATCCTATCAACTGCTTCTTGAGGAGTCACTATTTGGAAGAGTTTAGCAGTAGGGATTGGTTATAAAGATTACAATTTACTAGGCAATAGCTTTTATGAGCATTTATATACGTATGTTTTCTAATTTACCCTCAAATCAATTGGTACAGTAAGTAAGACAAAGCGTATTGGGAAAATTAATTGAAAATGAGAACAATGGTTTTAATGGGTTACACCATGTCAATTATCTAGTAGAATGAGCTTGTCATGCTTGATTCAGCTTGCAGATTTACATTTTCTCTTTAACATACTCACCCATTCACATCTTGGGTGGCTTTAGAATATGCTGTGTCACTACCCTTAACAATTTCGTGAGTACATGTTAAGACATATTTACTACAGTGCTGTTGTAGTAGCAGAATTTCAATAATAATGCCATTATACCTTCAAGTTTATCAATATGCTGATTTTTCTATAAAATAAAGCAAAAAGGCCTAACTTTATATTTAAAAATAAATGTGCAAAGCAAATCTGTTGAAATACATAAATGCAGCTGGATAACTAGTGGAATATTTTGCATGGTAAGGATACCTCCTGAGACCAAGGTTCGTATTGTAAATTCATCTATAAATTCTAGGTACCAGGCTGCATTAAGTGACTGCAAGAAGACTAGGTTATGAGTTTTAAGCAGATGTACATTAATCTCTGCTCTGCATACTTCGATGTTACCTTTCCGAATAATAAGTCATCTGATATTGTGTCACACAAAAAAAATTCCCTATGCTAAATTTTTAGTCTTTAACCTTTCTCTAAATGAGAAGGAAAACTTAAGCAGTATAACAACTTAAAATTATTATACATGAATAGTATGTTTAAGAGATGAAATATTTGAAGATATATGTGAAATCATGGATATACTTCCATTGTGGCATATTACAAATATACTGACATAAAAAGTTATTTTCTGACTACATTTGCTCACTTTACAATACTTGTTTCTGATTTTGGATCTATATAATAGAGATGCTCTTAACATACTTGTTGCAAGTGCTTATTAAGTCATCATTCATAAAATAAGCTAAAGATTGTTCTTTTGAATTTTGGGATATATTAGAAATTTTGGGGACTCAATTTCTGCACTCTAGTCACATGCAATCATTTAGTTTCTCTCTCTTCTTTCTTCCTTTCCTTTTAATTCCCTCCTATATTAGAAACTGTGCTCAACACAATCCATGTGATGTTGTTATTGCTATTTTTTTTTCACATTCCCCATGTGTCCTTGCTCTAGGGGTGTGTCTCTGTCTAATTCTCATAATGAAAGTGAGTACAAATGATAGAGTGATAGTTTTCATTGAAAGTAAGGGTATCTGATAAGCCTTTCCCATATTTTCTTCTTCCATCTGCTGCCTAAATTTTCTTGAAGTTAGAAGGTGGTGAAACCTATCAGATAAGAGGAGAATAATAGAATGGGCTCATTATCCAAAGTTAATGTTCTAAACCAATTTTACAAAAGATTTTACTGAGTGCTGCTTAAGTTTGCTATGAACAATTTTTCCCCTGTATGACTTTCCTTCCTTGTATATACTTCCTTTAATAATTCTGCCAAAATTAATAACAAAGTCTTTATAAAAGACAGAGAAGGATTTTAATTTTCTAAATTCTTGATCATCAAAACTGCATCTTAGATCCTACAATCTTAACGTAAGGCTTGTAAGCTGAATGAGTGTATGCACAAGCCCAAACATCTGGGGAGAAAGTAGAAGGAGGGAAGATGGAGATCCCTGTACATATCTAATATTTGGATTTAGCTAATATGTAACTGTCAGGCTTAAAAAAAAAAAAAAAAAAAAAAAACACTAACTAATTGCTTAGTTGAATTTAAAGGGAGAGTAATACCCTGCATTAAACACAGGTGGGCTACAACTGGGCTACAGAGTTTAAGTAAAGTTCATGAATTTAAGGCAATATTTTATAAATACATACATAAAACTTCATAAAAAAAGCATTCTATCCTAAAGGAAATCAACCCTGAATATGCATTAAAAGGACTGATGCTAAAGCTAAATCTCTAATACTTTGGCCACCTGATGCAAAGAGCTAAGTGATTGGAAAATATACTAATGTTGGGAAAAATTTAAGGTCAAAGGAGAAGAGGGCAGCAGAAGATTAGATGGTTGGATAGCATCACTGACTCAGTAGTCATGAATCTGAGAAAACCCTGGGCAAAGGAGTGAAGGACAAGGAAGCCTGGCATGCTGCAATGTGGTCACGAAGAGTCAGGCACAGTTTAACAACTGAACAACAGAAACATAAAACTCCATGTTGAATCTTTTGAGACTACAAGAGAAATCCAAAAATATTTGTTATGGTTAAAACAGATACCCAATGATATCATTCATACATGCAATGTTTAAAAATATATATACATATATATATATACAAAAAATCAAACCAAAGAAAAAAGAACACATAGAGAACAGAGTACTGGTTACTAGATGGGAAGGAAAGGTGTGGAGGGAGAAATGGATAAAGGAAGTCAACTGTATAGTGATGGATAGCAATTCAATTTTTGGTGGCAAGCATGTTGTAATGCATACAGAAATAGAAATATAATGTTGTACACATGTTGTATATAATGTCAGAAACCAACATTCACTCAATTCAGATCAGTCGCTCAGTCATGTCCAACTCTTTGCAACCCCATGAATCGCAGCATGCCAGGCCTTCTTGGCCATCACCAACTCCCAGAGTTCACTCAAACTCATGTCTATCGAGTCGGTCATGTAATCCTGCCATCTCATCCTCTGTCATCCCCTTCTCCTCCTGCCCCCAATCCCTTCCAGCATCAGAGTCTTTTCCAATGAGTCAACTCTTTGCATGAGGTTGCCAAAGTATTGGAGCTTCAGCTTTAGCATCAGTCCTTCCAATGAACACCCGGGACTGATTTCCTTTAGAAGGACTGGTTGGATCTCCTTACAGTCCAAGGGATTTTCAAGAGTCTTCTCCAACACCACGGTTCAAAAGCATCACTTCTTTGGCGCTCAGCTTTCTTCATAATCCAACTCTTACATCCACACATGACCACTGGAAAACCATAGCCTTGACTAGACGGACCTCCGTTAGTTCAATTAAAAACAAAACAAAAAACACTGATTTCCTGCAACATGAGTGTCAATTCAGATAATCACTGGATTGAAAATGTCTCCCAATACAATGCAATTATCAAAATTATAGGTAATGAGAAAATAATATAGTTGATTTTAATAATATCTTAGATACTAAAAGACAGTATAATCAGCATAAATAGATAACTGAGAGCAGCAGTCTTTATCTGAACATACCATCAAAAAATACTTTAGTGAAGAGCTAGTGAAATAACTAAGGCAATTATTAATAACTATGGTTTAATGATGACAAAACAAACTGTGGGAAATTCTTCAAGAGATGGGAATACCAGACCACCTGACCTGCCTCCTGAGAAATCTGTATGCAGGTCAAGAAGCAACAGTTAGAACTGGACATGGAAAAACAGACTGGTTCCAATTAGGAAAGGAGTACATTAAGGCTGTGTACTGTCACCCTGCTTATTTAACTTACATGCAGAGTACATCACGTGAAATGCCAGGCAGGATGAAGCACAAGCTGGAATCAAGATTGCCGGGAGAAATATCAATAACCTCAGATATGCAGATGACACCACTCTTATGGCAGAAAGCAAAGAAGACCCAAAGAGCCTCATGATAAAAGTGAAAGAGGAGAGTGAAAAAGAAGGCTTAAAACTCAGCATTTAAGAAACAAAGGTCATGGCATCCAGTCCCAACACTTCATGGCAAATATAAGGGAACACAATGGAAGCTGTGACAGACATTATTTTCTTGTGGTCCAAAATCTCTGCATATGATGTCCACAGCCATGAAATTAAAAGGTGCTTGCTCCTTGGAAGAAAAGCTATGACCAACCTAGACAGCATATTAAAAAGCAGAAGCATTACTTTGCAGACAAAAGTTTGTCAAGTCAAAACTATATTTTTTCCAGTGGTCATGAACGGATGTGAGAGTTGGACTATAAAGAAATCTGAGCACAAAAGAACTGATGCTTTAAAGCTGTACTATTGGAGAAGACTCTTGAGAGTCCCTTGGACTGCAAAGAGATGCAACCAGTCAATCCTAAAGAAAATCAGTGTGAATAGTCACTGGAAGGACTGATGCTAAAGCTGAAGCTCCAATACTTTGGCCACCAAAGGTTGGAGGAACTGATTCATGGAAAAAGACCCTGATTCTGGGAAAGACTGATGGCATTAGGAGAAGGGAATGACAGATAGTTGGATGGCATAACTGACTCCATGGACATACGTTTGAGCAAGCTCCGGGAGTTGGTGAAGGACAGGGAGACCTGGTGTGCTGCAGCCCATGGGGTCTCATAGAGTTGGACATGACGGAGTGACTGAACTGAATAGAGCAGTACCATTTGCTATAGGCTTGGAATGGAACTGAACTATGGCATATCGATGTAAATATCAGAAGCTGAATCAACAAATTCTAGAGGGTTCTGCGAAATAAAGTTCTATAATGATGAGTAAATTTATCTGTTATTAAAATGTAGAGTTTTCCACACAGGAAAAAATTAAAATCTTGAGAGAATAAATTAAGGGAAAGTCTTTTCAATGTAGGCCATTGTTTTTGCTCTTTAAACTAGCAAAACACTATTAATCAACTATACTCCAATAAAAAATAAAAAGTGAAATTACATTTATTGACATTTATCTTGATGCTGTATCTCATTTGAAAGTTATCAAAATTCTATAGAAAAAATCATTTAGTTTACCATTTTCATGACTGAAATTGTATTCAGGAAAGTTAAGGCTTTGTCAAAGATACCTTAAAACATGTGGCTGAATTAGAACTGAATTCTACAAATCCAGTGCACTTTCCATGACATCATGCTACAGTTAAGGATAGAAGGGAACTTCACACAAATATTCCTTAAAAAAAAAAAAAAATTCAAATTACCAGAGGACTGAGAGGCCTGAGTAAATCCAGAGATTTTTTTTTTTTTTTTTCGGTAATGAATTCTTATTTTATAATGAAATATTTAGGAACTGAATCATGAGTAATTAGATTGTATTTTATGGCTATAATTTTTAAACATTTTACTTTATAAAAACTCTCCAAGCAAACATCAGTCTCCTATGATAAGAGACATCAAGGGGAAGGATTTTTTTCCCCTTCACTTACATTAGAATTTTAAGATGCATATACGATGCTACGGGTTGGAAGTGCCAGAGACAATTACAAAGAGCAGTCACAGTCAGAAAGAACGTTAGAGACATATGAGCAATCTTTACTCCATCTGGAAGTTTCCTTAGGGAATTCTCCCTAAAGTTAAAAAAAAAAAGGGAGGGGGCACTATTTTATAGATAAAGCCTTCTTTACTAAACTGTTCCAATTGTAGACTTAAATTGTCTGCACCTCTCTACTCCCTACCATAACTTTCTTATTAATAAAGGGAATCCTTGTAAAATTATGATAGTTTTTCTAATTTCATCAAATTAGCATAGGCAAAGAAGGATATATAGGACATAAGGAAGAGATAAAATTTAGTATCTAAAATTTAATTATCTGGAAATTCAAACAAATTATATTCAAATTATATTATACTTCTAATATGAATTCTGTTACTATAAAGGGTACTTTAGCAGTCATATTTAACCATTTTGAGTGAAAATAAGAATGATGTCAATTAACTAAACATGAGCTTTTGATTAAATGAATTTTTTAAATGGTACTTAGCATTGTTTTTATAAAGAACTACATTCAAATAACTAAAATGAACAAGAGATGGGTCTTCAGTGTACTCAAATATTAACAACATCTCATAAATAACTAATAGATGGTGAGTAAAAACTACAGAAAGCTCATCCATGTAATGATACACGTGATAGCACTAGATGATATCTGAGGGTCATCAGTTTAGTGTTTTTCTCATGCTTTCCCTACCTATTAACCATTTGCATTTATATCACTACGTGTGTGCATGTGTGTTAAGTTGTTTAAGTTGTATCTGACTCTTTGCAACCCTACGGACTGTCACCTGCCCCAGACTTCTCTGTCCAGGGAATTTTCTAGGCAAGAATACTGGAGTGGGTTGACATTTCCTCTTCCAGGTCACAGAATGATAGACAGAAATAAAAATTAAAAAATATATACATGTAGAAAGCACAAAAATCACACAGGAGAGAGCTAGATGTAACTTGTATGTGTTATGAGTTCAAAATTTGACATTCATTTTTGCTAGAAAGCAATTTCATAAAGTTTCATTAAATTTTGATTTTAGGTTTTGGTTTATTTGTTTTAATAAGTTTCTCCTAGGAACATCATGTATAATAGAAAGGAATATGAACTTTGGAATCACAAAGTCGTTTTGGAAACTGATCTTACCTCTAACAAATTATGTGACTTTGGACAAGTATCTCATGTTCCTAGGAGTTTAATACTTTAATCATCAAATGGGGATAATAAGCCCTATTGAAGATTGAGAATTAAAATATAATATGCTGTTCTGTCAAAAGTTTTCACTTTTGTCTCCAGTTCAAAGGATTTGTTAACAAAATAAACCATTCATTCTATACAAAGAAATAATACCAATAGAACCCCCAGGCAATCTGATTTTGCTGGCCAGCAGTAATTGATTACAGAACTTCCACAAGGCTCTTGGAGGACACAAACAAAACCTTGTGTGCACCCGGACCCAGGAGAAAGGAGCAGTGATCCCCAAAGAGACTGAACCAGAGTTGCCTGTGAGTATACGGGAGTCTCCAGCAGAGGCCAAAAGTGACCTGCCACAGGGTCAGGGGCACTAACTACAGCAGTCCTGGCATAAGTCCTTTTGAAGGAGATCACCATTACTGCCACTCAGTTCAATTCAGTCCCTCAGTCATGCCCGACTCTTTGCAACCCCATGAACTGCAGCACGCCAGGCCTCCCTGTCCAAAACCAACTTCCAGAGTCCACCCAAACCTATGTCCATTGAGGGGGTGATGCCATCCAACCATCTCATCCTCTGTTGTCCCCTTCTCCTCCTTCCCTCAACCTTTCCTAGCATTAGGGGATTTTCAAATGAGTCAGTTTTTCGCATCAGGTGTCCAAAGTATTGGAGTTTCAGCTTGAAAATCATTCCTACCAATGAACCCCTAGGACTGATCTCCTTTAGGATGGACTGAATGGATCTCCTTAGCATTCAAGGGACTCTCAAAAGTCTTCTTCAACACCACAGTTCAAAAGCATCAATTCTTCAGCGCTCAGCTTTCTTTATAGTCCAACTCTCACATCCATACATGACCACTGGAAAAACCATAACCTTAACTAGACAGACCTTTGTTGACAAAGTAATGTCTCTGCTTTTTAATATGCTGCCTAGGTTGGTCATAACTTTCCTTCCAAGGAGTAAGCGTCTTTTAATTTCATGACTGCAATCACTATCTGCAGTGATTTTGGAGCCCCCAAAATAAAGTCTGCCACTACTTCCACTGTTTTTCCATCTATTTGCCATGAAGTGATGGGACCGGATGCCATGGTCTTAGTGTTCTGAATGAAAAAGCCAACTTTTTCACTCTCCTCTTTCACTTTCATCAAGAGGCTCTTTAGTTCTTCCTCACTTTCTGCCATAAGGGTGGTGTCATCTGTATATCTGAGGTTATTGATATTACTCCTGGCAATACTGCCACTACCCCTACCATATTTGGACCTCAGGCCAAATGACAGGGAGGGAACACAGCCTCACCCTTCAACAGAAAAGTGGAATTAAAGATTTGCTGAGCCATCAGCAAAATCCGCCATCAGAGAAACATACAGATTGCCCCACAGACAGTCCTTCCCATCAGGAAGCTTCCATCAGCCTTTTATCCTTATTGATCAGAGAGCAGTTAGAATGAAAGCCACAATCATAAACAACTAACCAAACTGATCACATGGATCACAGCCTTGTCTAACTCAATGGAACTATGAGCATGATGTGTTCAGGTCAGTTGAGTCACTCAGTCATGTCTGACTCTTTGTGACTCCCTGGACTGCAGCATGCCAGGCTTTCCTGTCCATCATCAACTCCTAGAACTTGCTCAAATTCATGCCCATCAAGTTAGTGATGCCATCTAAATATTCATCCTCCATTGTCCCCTTCTCCTCCTGCCTTCAAACTTTCCCAGCATCAGGGTCTTTTACAAAGAGTCAGTTATTCTCATCAGGTGGCCAAAGTATTGGAGATTCACCTAAGAAGGACAGGTCATGGTGCAGAGTTCTGAAAAAACAAAACAACAAAACAAAACAAAACATAGTCCACTGGAGAAGGGAATGGCAAAACACTTCAGGATTCTTGTCTTGAGAACCCCATAAACAGTATGAAAAGGAAGGGAAGAAAAAAAAAAAAAAAAAGATATGGCACTGAAAGATGAGCTCCCCAGGTCAGTAGGTGCCCAATAAGCTACTGGAGAAGAACAGAGAAATAGCCCCAGAAAGAATGAAGAATCCGAGCTAAAGCAAAAACAATGCCCACTTGTGAATATGACTGGTGATGAATGTAAAGTCTGATACTGTAAAGAACAATACTGCATAGAAAACTCAAATGCTAAGTACCTGAAACAAGGTGAATTGGAAGTGGTCAAACAGGAGATGGCAATAGAGAACATTGACATTTTAGGAACCAGTGAACTGAAATGAACTGGAATTGGTGAATTTAATATAGATGACCATTATCTCTACTACTGTGGGAAAGAACACCTTAAAAGAAATGGAGTAGCCTTCATAGTCAACAAGGAGTCTGAAATACAGTGAAACTAACAGTTGTTCAGTCATGTCGGACTCTTTGCCAGTCTATGGACTATATAGTCCATGGAATTCTCCAGGCCAGAATACTGGAGTCGGTAGCTATTCCCTTCTACAGGGGATCTTCCCAAATGAAAGACAGTACTTGGGTTCAATCTCAAAAATGACATAATGATCTCTGTTTGATTCCAAGGAAAGCAATTCAGTATCACATTAATCTAAACCTATGCTCCAACCACTAATGGTGAAGAAGCTGAAGTTGAACAGTTTTATGAAGATCTAGAAGACCTTCTAGAACTAATATGAAAAAGAGATGTCCACTTCATCACAGGGGGCTGGAATGCAAAAGTAGGAAGTAAAGAGATACCTGGAATAACAGCTAAGTTTGGCCTTTGCATAGAAAATGAAGCAGGGCAAAGACTAGTAGAGTTTTGCCAAGAGAATGCACTGGTCATAGCAAATGCCCTTTTCCAACACAACAGAATGGAAGATTCAAAATCAGATTGATTATATTCTTTGGAGCCAAAGATGGAGAAGCTCTATACAGTCAGCAAAAACAAGACTGGGAGCTGATTGTAGCTCAGATCATGAACTCTTTACTGCTAAACTCAGACTTAAATTGAAGAAAGTAGAGAAAACAATTAGACTATTCAGGAATGACCTTAATCAAATTCTTTATGATTATATAGCAAAAGTGACAAATAAATTGAAGGGATTATATTTGATAGACAGAGTGCCTGAAGAATTATGGACAGAGGTTTGTTACATTGTACAGGAGATGGTGTTCAAAACTATCCCCGAGAAAAAGAAATGGATAAAAGCAAAATGGTTGTCTAAGGAGGCCTTACAAACAGCTGAGAAATGAGGAGAAGCAGAAGGCAAAGGAGAAAAGTAAAGATATACCCATCTGAATGTAAAGTTCCAAAGAAGATCAATGAGAGATAATAAAGCCATGCAGAATACATCATGAGAAATGCTCAGCTGGAAGAAACACAAGTTGGAATCAAGATTGCTGGGAGAAATATCAATAACCTCAGATATGCAGATGACACCACCCTTATGGCAGAAAGTGAAAAGGAACTAAAAAGCCTCTTGAGGAAAGTGAAAGTGGAGAGTGAAAAGGTTGGCTTAAAGCTCAACATTCAGAAAACGAAGATCATGGCATCTGGTCCCATCACTACATGGGAAATAGATGGAGAAACAGTGGAAACAGTGTCAGACTTTATTTTTCTGGGCTCCAAAATCACTGCAGATGGTGACTGCAGCCATGAAATTAAAAGACGCTTACTCCTTGGAAGGAAAGTTATGACCAACCTAGATGGCATATTCAAGAGCAGAGACATTACTTTGCCAACAAAGGTTCGCCTAGTCAAGGCTATGGTCTTTGCTGTGGTCATGTATGGATGTGAGAGCTGGACTGTGAAGAAGGCTGAGCGCCGAAGAATTGATGCTTTTGAACTGTGGTGTTGGAGAAGACACTTGAGAGTCCCTTGGACTACAAGGAGATCCAACCAGTCCATTCTGAAGGAGATGAGCCCTGGGATTTCTTTAGAAGGAATGATGCTAAAGCTGAAACTCCAGTATTTTGGCCACCTCATGTGAAGAGTTGACTCATTGGAGAAGACTCTGATGCTGGGAGGGATTGAGGGCAGGAGGAGAAGGGGACGACAGAGGATGAGATGGCTGGATGGCATCACTGACTCGATGGATGTGAGTCTGAGTGACCTCCGGGAGTTGGTGATGGACAGGGAGGCCTGGCGTGCTGCAGTTCATGGGGTAGCAAAGAGTCGGACACGACTGAGCAACTGATCTGATCTGATCTGATAGGTCTTCCTTCAAAAAATAGAGGAAAAAAATAGAATGAGAAAGACTAGAGATCTCTTCAAGAAAATTAGATACCAAGGGAACATTTCCTGCAGAGATGGGCATATTAAAGGACAGAAATGATGTGGACCTAACAGAAGCAGAAGATATTAGGAAGAGGTGGCAAGAATACACAGAAGCATTATACAAAAAAGATCATAATGACCCTGATAAACACAATGGTGTGATCTTCTACCTTAGCCAGACCTCCTGGAATGTGAAGTCAAAGGGGTGTTAGGAAGCATCACTCCAAACAAAACTAGTGAAGGTGATGGATGTCAAGTTGAGTTATTCCAAATCCTAAAAGAATATTCTCTTTAAATCCTGCACTCAATCAGTTCAGTTCAGTCACTCAGTCATATCTGACTTTTTGCAGCCCCATAGACCAGGCTTTCCTTTTCATCACCTATTTTCAGAGCCTATTCAAACTCATGTCCATCGAGTCAGTGATGCCATCCAACAATCTCATCGTCTGTCGTCCCCTTTTCCTCCTGCCTTCAATCTTTCCCAGCATCAGTCTTTTCCAATGAGTCATTTCTTTGGATCAATGGCCAAAGTATTGGAATTTCAGCTTCAGCATCAGTCCTTCCAATGAATATTTAGGATTGATTTCCTTTACAAATGACAGGTTTGATCTCCTTGCAGTCCAAGGAACTCTCAAGAGTCTTCTCCAACACCACAGCTTAAAAGTATCAATTCTTTGGTGCTCAGCCTTCTTTATAGTCCAACTCTTACATCAATACATGACTACTGGAAAAACCACAGCTTTGACTATATGAACTTTTGTTGGCAAAGTAATGTCTTTGCTTTTTATCATTATGTCTGTGTTGGGCATAGTCTTTCAGACCTTTTCTTCCAAGGAAGCTTTTAATTGCATGGCTGTAGTCACAATCTGCAGTGATTTTGGAGACCCCCAAAATAAAATGTCTCACAGTTTCCATTGTTTCCTCATCTGTTTGACATGAAGTGATATGACTGGATGCTATGATCTTAGTTTTCTGAATGTTGAGGTTTAAGCCAACTTTTTCACTCTCCTCTTTCACTTTCGTCAAGAGGCTCTTCGGTTCTTCTTTGCTTTCTGCCATAAGAGTGGTGTCATCTGCATATCTGAGATTATTGATATTTCTCCCAGCAATCTTGATTCTAGCTTGTGCTTCATCCAGCCTGGCATTTCATGTTATGTACTCTGCATATAAGTTAAATAAGCAGGGTGACAGTACACAGCCTTGATGTACTCCTATCCCAATTTGGAACCAGTCTGTTGTTTCATGTCCAGTTCTAACTGTTGCTTCTTGACCTGCATACAGATTTCTCAGGAGGCAGGTCAGGTGGTCTGGTATTCCCATCTCTTGAAGAATTTTCCACAGTCTGTTGTGATCCTCACAGTGAAAGGCTTTAATATAGTCAATAAAGCAGAAGTAGATGTTTTTCTGGAACTCTCTTATTTTTTCCATGATCCAATGTATGTTGGCAATATGATCTCTGGTCCCTCTGACTTTTCTAAATCCAGCTTGAAAATCTGGAATTTCACAGTTCATGTACTGTTAAAACCAAGCTATGAGAATTTTGAGCATTACTTTGCTAAAATGAGAGATGAGGGCCATTGCATGGTAGTTTGAACATTGCTTGACATTGCCTTTCTTTGGGATTAGAATAAAAACTGTTCTTTTCCAGTCCTGTGGCCACTGCTGAATTTTTGAAATTTGTTGGCATATTGAGTGCAGTAGTTTAACAGCATCATCTTTTAGGACTTGAAATAGTTCATCTGAAATTCCATCACCTCCACTAGGTTTATTCATAGTGATGCTTCCTAAGACTCACTTGACTTCACATTCCACAATGTCTGCCTCTAGGTGAGTGAACACACCACCATGATTATCTGGTCATGAATATCTTTTTAATATACTTATTCTAGTTATTCTTGTTACCTCTTCTTAATATCTTCTGCTTCTGTTAAGTCCATACCATTTCTGCCCTTTGTTGTGCCCATCTTTGCATTAAATATTCCCTTGGTATCTAAAATTTTCTTGAATAGATCTCTAGTCTTCTCAATTCTATTGTTTTCCTCTATTTCTTTGCATTGATCACTGAAGAAGTCTTTCTTTTCTCTCCTTGCTATACTTTGGAACTTTACATTCAAATGGGTATATCTATCATTTTCTCCTTTGCCTTTAGCTTCTCTTTGTTTCTAAGGTATTTATATGACCTCCTCAGCAACAATTTTGCCTTTTTGCATTTGTTTTTCTTGGGCATGGTCTTGATTGCTGCCTCCTGTACAATGTCACGAACCTCTGTTCATAGTTCTTCAGGCACTCTATCAAATCTAATCCCTTGAATCTATTTCTCATTTCCACTGTATAATCATAATGGAGTTTATTTGGTCATACCTGAAATGTCTAGTGGTTTTCCCTACTTTCTTCAATTTAAGCCTGAATTTTGTGATTAAGAGTTCATGCCCCGAGCCAGAGTCAGCTTCCAGTCTTGTTTTTGCTGACTGAATAGAGCTTGTCCATCTTTGGCTCCAAAGAATATAATCAATCTGATTTTGGTGTTGGCCATCTGGTGGTGTCTGGTGGTGTGTGTAGAGTCTTTTCTTCTGTGTTTGGAAGAAGGTGTTTGCTATGATCATTGTGTTCTTTTGGCAAAACTCTGTTAGCATTTGCCCTGCTTAATTTTGTACTCCATTGCCAAATTTGCCTTTACTCCAGGTATCTCTTGGCTTCCCACTTTTACATTCCAGTTCCCTACTATGAAATGGACATTTCTTTTTTGTGTTAGTTCTAGAAGGTCTTATAGGTCTTCATAGAAAAATTCCATTTAAGCCTCTTCAGGATTGCTAGTTGGGGCATAGACTTGGAGTACTGTGATATTGAATGGTTTGTCTTGGAAACAAACAGAAACTATTCTGTCGTTTTCGAGATTGCATCCAAGTACTGCATTTCAGATTCTTTTGTTGACTATAAGAGCTACTCAATTTCGTTTATGTGATTCTTGTTCACAGTAGTCGATTTAATGGTCATCTGAGTTAAATTCACCCATTCCAGTCCATTTTAGTTCACCAATCCTTAAAGTGTTGATATTCATACCTGCCATCTCCTGTTTGACCACTTCCAATTTACCTTGATTCATGACCTAACATTCCAGGTTCCTATGCAATATTGTTCTTTACAGCATCATACTTACTTTCATCACGAATGATATCCACTACTAGGTGTTGCTTTTGCTTTATTGATGCACTCAGTTTGCCAGCAAATTTGGAAAACTCAGAAGTGGCCACAGGACTGGTAAACATCAGTTTTCATTCCAATTCCAAGAAAGACAAAGCCAAAGAATGTTCATACTACCACAAAATTGCACTCATCTTAGATGCAAGCAAAATAATTCTGAAAATTCTCCAAGCTAGGCTTCAACAATATGTGAACCGAGAACTTACGGATGTCCAAGTTGAATTTACAAAAGATAGCGGAAACAGAGATCAAATTGCTAACATATATTGAATCATAGAAAAAGCAAGAGAATTCCATAAAAGTGTCTACTTATGATTCTTTGACTATTGTAAAGCCTTTGATTGTGTGGATTGCAAGGAACTATGGAAAATTCTTCAAGAGATGGGAATACCAGACCACCCGACCTTCCTCCTTAGAAGCCCTTTATTCATGTTAAGAAGCAAAAGTCCAACCAGACATGAAACAATGGACTGGTTTCAAATTTGGAAAGGAGTATGTCAAGACTGTGTATTGTCAAACTGCTTATTTAATTTCTATGCAGAGTACATCATGAAAAATGCCAGGCTGGATGAAGCACAAGCTGGAATCAAGATTGCCAGGAGAAATATCAATAACTTCAGATACGCAGATGGCACCACCCTCATGGCAGAAAGGGAAGAGTAACTGAAGAGCTTCTTGATGAAAGTGAAAGAGAAGAGTGAAAAAGTAGGCTTAAAACTCAACATTTAAAAGCAAAGTTCATGGCGGATCCATCTCAATGTATAGTAAAAGTAATACAATATTGTAAAAAAAAAAGTAAAATAAAATAAAAGTCGATCCATTAAAAAAAAAAAAAAAAAAAAAAGCAAAGTTCATAGCATCTAATCTCATCACTCATGACAAATAGATGGGGAAACAATGGCAGCAGTGACAGATTTTATTTGGGGGGAGGGGAGTCCATAATCATTGCAGATGGTGACGGCAGCCATGAAATTAAAAGACACTTGTGTTCTCCTTGAAAGAAACGCTATGACCAACCTAAAAAGCTGAGACATCACTTTGCCAAGAAAGATCCATATAGTCAATCTATTGTTTTTCCAGTAGTCATGTATGGATGTGAGAATTGGACCATAAAGAAAGCTGAGTACCGAATAATTGATGTTTTTGAACTGTGGTATTGGAGAAGACTCTTTAGAGTCCCTTGGATGGCAAGGAGATCCAATCAGTCAATCCTAAAGAAGTTAGTCCTCAAAATGGACTAGAAGGACTGATGCTGAAGCTGAAGCCTAATACTTTGGCCACCTGATGTGATGATGAGTTGACTAACTGGAAAAGATCCTGATGCTGGGAAAGTCTGAAGGCATTAGTAGAGTGGAACAAGTGAGGCTGAAATGTTTGTATGGTATCAATGACTCAATGGACATGAGTTTAAGCAAGCTCAGGGAATGGGTGATGGACAGGGAACCTTGCGTCCTGTAGTCCATGGGGTCATAAAGTGTTGGACATGACTGAGTGACCAAACTGAACCGAATTTAATTATGTAGTTTACCTTCACTATACTAACATTATGACTTCCCTAATGGCTCAGAGGGTAAAGCGTCTGTCTATGATGAGGGAGACCCGGGTTCGATCCTTGGGTTGGGAATATCTCTTAGAGAAGGAAATGACAATCCACTCCAGTACTATCGCCTGGAAAATCCCATGGACAGAGGAGCCTGGTAGGCTACAGTCCATGGGGTCGCAAAGAGCCGGACATGACTGAGCAACTTCACATTCACGTTCATACTAACATTAGAGAAATAGAAGCAGTCGGATACTTTGCCAAATTGGGTTTTGACCAACATCCAGACTTAAAACAGTGCTTGGAAGTCCCATGTCACAGGCCATCTGGATTCCCAGTTGGGAGAAAGTCCCAAGCAGCAGGTCATCTCTGTGGGTGAACTTCAAAGATATATATATGCATTTTTTGGGTGGGATTCCTGATTATAATTCCAGAATGCAAACTGATATTATCATCAATCTGTGAGCAAATTGCAGCTCTGGTTTCATGTTAATGGTGTTTATTTTGGCATATAAAATTTGGGATGTTGTTAAGCCTGGGGCTTGATTGACCAGGTCCCTCCAAGTGGCTCAAGAATCTCAAGATTACTCCTATCTTATCTATGGTACTTCCAGTCTTGTACTCAGAGCAGGCAGTCACTCACTGTCAGGATAGTTTCCAAGCAAGTTAGAAACAAGGTCATAGGCTTTCTCTGCTTTGTCTCTGAAGCCTAAACAAGACTGTTTAATTTCCCTAACATGTGCTTGGTTCTTTGTCTGGCGCATTATTAATAGGTCATGCTAGCAACTCAATATGAAAAAAAACAAAAAGGACAGAAAAGCTAAATAGATATTTTTCAAAAGAAGAAATGTACATGACCAACAGCACATGAAAAGATGCCCAACATCTCTAATTGTCAGGAAATGCAAATCAAAACCATATGATATCCCCTCACACCTGTCAGAAAGTGATCATTAAAAACCCTACAAGTAACAAATGTTGGAAAAGATATGAAGAAAAGTGTACTCTTGTACACTGTTGGTGGTAATTCAAATTGGTTTAGCCATTATGGAAAACCATAGGGGGTTTTCTCAAAAAAAAGAAAAAGGAACTACTGTATAATCCAGCGATCCCACACCTGAGAATATACATGAAGGAGAAAACACTAAATTGAAAAGATATATGCACCTTGATGGGATCTGGCCATGGCACTAGCAGTAATAAACCCACTTGCCAGTGCAGGAGATGTGAGAGACATGAGTTCAAACCCTAGCCCAGGAAGATCTCCTGGAGAAGGGCATGGCAACCCACTCCAATATTCTTGCCTGGCACATCACATGGACAGGGAAGGCTGGTGGCCTACAGTCCATCGGGTTGCAAAGAGTCAGACACGGCTGAAGCAACTTAGCACAACACAGCACAGCATGCACCTCAATGTTTATAGCAGCTTTATTTGCTACTGCCAAGATACGGAAACAAAATAAGTGTCCATAAATAGATAAATGAATAAAGAAAGAAGATGAGGTACATATATGTAGATATATGGAATGTTGTTCAGACATAAAAATGGATGAAATTTTGTCATTTACAACAATAGACTCAGAAGGCATTATGATGAAATGCCTTCACCATAAGGTGAAATAAGTTAAATAGAGAGAGAAACACTGTATGATATTAATAATATGTGGAATCTAAAATACACAAGAAAATAGTGAATATAAAATAAAAGAAGTAGACTCACAGATACGGAGAAAAAACTAGTGGTTAGTAGAGAAGGAGCAGGGCATGTAAGAGTGAAGGAGTGGGTGTCACAAATTATTTGGCATAAGATAGATTTAAGGATGTATTGTACAATATAGGGAATATAGCCAATATTGTATAATAATTAAAAATGGAAAATAACATTTAAAAAATTAAAATTAAGCAATCCTATATATTAGTGCATTTCTTTCATGTTTTATGAAATGAAAATGAAAATGAAGTTGCTCAATCATGTCCAATTCTTTGTGACCCCATGGGCTGTAGCTAACGCATGTATATGGAATTTAGAAAGATGGTAACAATAACCCTGTATATGAGACAGCAAAAGAGACACTGATGTATAGAACGGTCTTTTCAACTCTGTGGGAGAGGGTGAGGGTGGGACAATTTGGGAGAATGACATTGAAACATGTATAATATCATGTATGAAACAAATTACCAGTCCAGGTTCGATGCATGATATTGGATTCTTGGGGCTGATGCACTGGGATGACCCAGAGGGATGGTATGGGGAGGGAGGAGGTAGGAGGGTTCAGGATGGGGAACATGTGTATACCTGTGGCAGATTCATGTTGATATATGGCAAAACCAATACAATATTGTAAAGATAAAAAATTAAAAAAATAAAAATTATTTAGCATAAGATAGATTTAAGAATGTATTGTACAATATAGGGAATATAGCCAATATTGTATAATAATTAAAAATGGAAAATAACATTTAAAAAATTAAAATTAAGCAATACTAAGATGGGGAAACAGTGGAAACAGTGTCAGACTTTGTTTTTCTGGGCTCCAAAATCACTGCAGATGGTGACTGCAGCCATGAAATTAAAAGACGCTTACTCCTTGGAAGGAAAGTTATGATCAACCTAGATAGCATATTCAAAAGCAGAGACATCACTTTGCCAACAAAGGTTTGCCTAGTCAAGGCTATGGTCTTTCCTGTGGTCATGTATGGATGTGAGAGCTGGACTGTGAAGAAGGCTGAGCGCCGAAGAATTGATGCTTTTGAACTGTGGTGTTGGAGAAGACTCTTGAGAGTCCCTTGGACTGCAAGAAGATCCAACCAGTCCATTCTGAAAGAGATCAATCCTGGAATTTCTTTAGAAGGAATGATGCTAAAGCTGAAACTCCAGTATTTTGGCCACCTCATGCGAAGAGTTGACTCATTGGAGAAGACTCTGATGCTGGGAGGGATTGAGGGCAGGAGGAGAAGGGGACGACAGAGGATGAGATGGCTGGATGGCATCACTGACTCGATGGATGCGAGTCTGAGTGACCTCCGGGAGCTGGTGATGGACAGGGAGGCCTGGCGTGCTGCGGTTCATGGGGTCGCAAAGAGTCGGACACGACTGAGCGACTGATCTGATCTGATCTGATATATTAATGTATTTCTTTCATGTTTTATGAAATGAAAAGTGAAGTAGCTCAGTCATGTCCAACTCTTTGCAACCCCGTGGGCTGTAGCCTACCAGGCTCCTCTGTTCATGAAATTTTTCAGGCAAGAGTTCTGGAGTGGGTTTCCATATCCTTCTCCGGGGCACCTTCCCGACCCAGGGATAGAACTCACATCTTCCGCATTGCAGGCACACGCTTTACCATCTCAGCCACCAGGGAAGCCCATACTCATGGGCTAATGTCTAATTGTCATTGTATATCTAATTCTCCTTTTATGAGACTTAATTAAACAATATGTACAGATGTGTATGCAACTGTTTGTTACTACAGTTAACACTGATCCACACATTACTGCATGATGGAAACAATTTAAAAAAAGAAAAAAAAAAAACAAGAGAAAACATCTAGTTATGATTAAAACAACATTGCCTTTAAAAAACAATTTTTTTGATTATACAAATTTGGTATAAATGGCTGCCATTTACATTGACAAAACGATGTCAAGCTGTTGTTTTAATAGTTATGCTTTTTATCATAAAATGCAACGTATTTTGCTTTTGTGAATGGAGATGTTTTAAATTTGGTAAGTCAGATCTATAAAGAACTCTATCTAGAGATATGGACCCACAAATATCTATAGGATTTTTAAAAATGTTTGTCCATGTGTAGCTAATATTTTCCAATTCTGCATCTTTAAATGACTGTAGTAATTCTGTATACTCTTTTATTAGAATAAATATCCACAGGTATATTCCTAGTAAGCACATTTTTATAATTTCCTTCCCAAATATAAATGGATTAGCAAATGATTTTAACACATTCCTTCACTTATTGTCTAGCACTTTTGTCTAGATACTCCTTATTCACTTGTAAGACTCCACTCAATTATTATGTTTACCATTCTTTAGTGAACCCTCCAATAGGTTTCTTCTTTCTTGATCTGTGTGTGTGTGATCACATATTTATTCTATAGCTGTTCTTTTCAATTTTAGATAAACAGCTATCCAACTGGTAAAATTAGGTATTTTGTTAATTAAATGCAATAGATAGTGATTGCCCTAGGTTTCATTTGATGATTTCTAGTTTATCAGCAAAAAATAGAATCACTGCACTCATATTAAACACAAAACTTAATTTTTCTGTGGTGATTCTAAAAGTTATTCAGAATGTTACAATACTTCAGGATATTCACAGTGACAATAATTTTCATTGTAATGTCATAGGGGCAAGAGATAATTGTGTTTTTAGTGGTAAAATTTCAGTAAACTTGCCATTTAAAAAAATGTCCCAATCCTTGATTTATCTTAAATATTTAAGCACTACACACACACACACACACACACACACACACACACACAATCTTTATTGCATCTCACAAATATACAGTTCTTTAGAGACAAGGCATCTTCTCTTTGACATTTTTCAATTTTATTGAGTGATACTCACAGAGGGAAATAGACAGCCATTTGTCTTCAATGCAATCATTTGTAATCTGTTTGGATAATTGAACTGTCAACTTGGCCCCAGAGAGGATTGCTGGCCAATAGAACATTTGTTTGCTTTGTGCTATTCAGTGCTCTTATTTTAATATGCCTTGTTAGTGCAAATAGCACTGGCTCAAAACTACTAATAAGGAGGAAAAAATGCTCAGTGCTACACATGAGAATAAACTGCCAAAATAATGTATATGTAATAGCAATGATAAGTAACCTGTCACCAAGTCTGAAATATCAGTTTAATTTCTGTCACCACAAATCTCCAGCTTGACTTTCTTGTGCTTCAGTTGTGTTTGTGAGCATAAATATTTTAAATTTTAATTTTTTCATGTGTAGTACATTGATGTTTTATAACCTATTTTGTTCCAGAATCCTACCAAAATATATTCATAGATGAATGGAAATACAATGCATTTATGTAATTCTAAGAATTATTTTTGCTTTTTTGTTGATTGATATATTCATAAAAAAGCAAAACAGCTAAATATATTCCATGCAAATTGATAATCTCTTTTGAAACTCTTTTTTTACAAATGAATTCTGGGTTCAGCTTAACTATGCTGAGACAAGCTAACCAAAATGTCAAGACCTTTTGGGAGCATAGTAGTTAATGTTACCTCAGACTGACCAAGACTGTAGTCTCAGGTTCACTCCAGGAAGATAAGAGTACAGCTGCTAGTTAAATCAGCCTGTAAATAACCCAAATTAAATGGAAACTTATTAGAAAAGACTTCCCTTCCACAGTTTGGAAAGAACTGTCCATCACCCAGATTCCATCCCTCTTGGGCACTTGCTAAATAATATAACCTCAAGTTATATTATGGGTTTATATTATGGGTTATATTATTTCATTTTTGTTGTTGTTATTGTTATTGCAAATTGCTAAAATTGCAAAGACAGGGCTTGGTTTCAATAGAAGAATAAAGTCAAAAAATACAGTCTGCTTTTGTTATTTAAAAAAATTATCCTTTTTTTCTTTGTAACTCTCTATAAGAGAATTTTAAAAGAATTTCCTGCTTCTTGATTACACATGTTGAACTGTTCAATGAGTTGTTCAATGAATTGTTTAAAAAATATAGTACTTGAAATATTCCCAGGATTTTGTGTCTACTTATTTAGCATTAACAGTTTGTCAGATTTTATATATATATATATATATATATATATATATATATACTCCCAAACAGCATTCCTAAGGCTCCCTAGGACATGTGATATTTTTGATCATTAGGAAGCTAATGTTTGTACCATCAAATCTACCACAGTTTTTAATTTATATCCTTAAACCATAAGCATGATATTTGATAACACTTTAAAATTTAAACTGCTTAAAGATTTATACTGCTATATATGATTTTTATATAATAGTGAAAAGTGTTAGTTACTTAGTTGTGTTCGACTCTTTGCAACCTATGGACTGTATCCCACCAGGCAGGATTACTGGAGTAGGTAGCTTCCATTCTCTTCTCCAGGTACCCACATCTCCTGCCTTGCAGGTGGATTCTTTACTGTCTGAGCCACCAGAGAAACCCTTACATAATAGTTGGGACAGATAATCCAAAAGCAGGTTTGGGAAAAGTGTAATTTAAAATTTGGGGGATTCAACTTCCCTTATTTGTAGATGCAAAAAAACATGATTTTGATTATTTTTTATGAGCAGCAATAACAGCTAGCTATGTCTTAATCCTTTTTTGTTTTGGCTCCATCCTTTCATTCTTTCTGGAGTTATTTCTCCACTGATCTCCAGTAGCATATTGGGCCCCTACTGACCTGGGGAGTTTCTCTTTCAGTATCCTATCATTTTGTCTTTTCATACTGTTCATGGGGTTCTCAAGGCAAGAATACTGAAGTGGTTTGCCATTCCCTTCTCCAGCGGACCACACCCTGTCATATCTCTCCACCATGACCCGCCCATCCCAGGTTGCCCCTCGGGCATGGCTTAATCTCATTGAGTTAGACAAGGGTGTGGTCCTTGTGTGATTAGATTGACTAGTTATCTGTGAGAATGGTTTTAGTGTATTTGCCCTCTGATGCCCTCTTTCAAGACCTACTGTCTTACTTGGGTTTCTCTTACCTTGGGCGTGGGGTATCTCATCCCGGCTGTTCCTGGCTGCTCCCGGCCAGCGAAGCACAGCCATCACACCTTACCTTGGACGAGGGGTCTCTCCTCACCATGAAATTAAAAGATGCTTGCTCCTTGGAAGGAAAGTTATGACCAACCTAGATAGCATATTCAAAAGCAGAGACATTACTTTACCAACAAAGGTTCGCCTAGTCAAGGCTATGGTCTTTCCTGTGGTCATGTATGGATGTGAGAGCTGGACTGTGAAGAAGGCTGAGCGCCGAAGAATTGATGCTTTTGAACTGTGGTGTTGGAGAAGACTCTTGAGAGTCCCTTGGACTGCAAGGAGATCCAACCAGTCCATTCTGAAGAAGATCAATCCTGGAATTTCTTTAGAAGGAATGATGCTAAAGCTGAAACTCCAGTATTTTGGCCACCTCATGCGAAGAGTTGACTCATTGGAGAAGACTCTGATGCTGGGAGGAATTGAGGGCAGGAGGAGAAGGGGACGACAGAGGATGAGATGGCTGGATGGCATCACTGACTCGATGGATGCGAGTCTGGGTGACCTCCGGGAGCTGGTGATGGACAGGGAGGCCTGGCGTGCTGCGGATCATGGGGTCGCAAAGAGTCGGACACGACTGAGCGACTGATCTTATCTGATCTGATGTCTTAATCCATTTGGGCTTCTATAATAGATATACAATAAACTGTGTGGCTTATAAACACATTTATTTCTTACAGTTCTGAAGACTGGAAAGTCCAAGATCATGGTACTGACAGTTTGATGTCTAAATTTTCACTGTATACTTATATGAGGGAAAGGATAAGGGACCTCTCTGAGACTGCTTTTATAAGGACACTTACTTGTTGCCTGGAAAATCCCATGGATGGAGGAGCCTGGTAGGCTGCAGTCCATGGGGTCGCTAATAGTTGGACATGACTGAGCGACTTCACTTTCACTTTCCACTTTCATGCATTGGAGAAGGAAATGGCAGCCCACTCCAATGTTCTTGCCTGGAGAATCCCATGGACGGAGAATCCTGGTAGGCTGAAGTCCATGGGGTCGCACAGAGTCGGACACAACTGAAGCGACTTAGCAGCAGCAGCAGCAGCAAACCTATTTGTGAAGACGCTGCACTTATAACCTAATTACCCATGCAAATGCCTTACCACCTAAAACCATCAGATTGTGGGTTAGGAATTCAGCATAAAATGTTGGGGAGATACAAGCATTCAGACAAAACCAAGCTGCAAAACTAAAGATATAATCTAAAAACCTCTCTAGTTTTCAGATCCTCTCTGAAAACCTGGTCCTCAGACAGCAAATGCTGTGTAATCAGGGATTGAAAATGTGGAAGCATTTAGTCAATTAGGAAAGCACACTATTCATAGAAGGGATATATAATTCTGGAAGTTTCCTTTAAAGTATAATTCATTCATTTATATTTATTCATTCATCCTAAAAAACAACTTGGTGAGGACCTACAGTGATCAAGACAGGGAGTGTAGAAGTAGCAAATTGTTAAGTTTAGATTGAGGGCCTTTGCAATGATCATTGAGGAAAGCATTCTTATCCATGATCAATGCAAAGAAATAGAGGGAAACAACGGAATGGGAAAGACTAGAGATCTCTTCAAGAAAATTACATTCCATGAAAAGATGGGCACAATAACAGACAGATGGTATGGACCTAGCAGCAGAAGAAGATATTAAGAAGAGGTGGCAAGAATACACAGAAGAACTATACAAAAGAGATCTTCATGACCCAGATAACCACAGTGGTGTGATCACTCTAAGTGAGTACCTAGAGCCAGACATCCTGGAGTGTGAAGTCAAGTGAGTCTTAGGAAGCATCACTATGAACAAAGCTAGTGGATATGATGGGATTCCAGTTGAGCTCTTTCAAATCCTAAAAAATAAAGCTGTGAAAGTGCTGCACTCAATATGCCAGCAAAGTTGGAATATTCAGCAGTGGCTATAAGACCGGTTTTCATTCCAATCCCAAAGGAAGGCAATGCCAAAGAATCTTTAAACTACCACACAGTTATATGCTTCTCACACACTAGCAAAGTAATGCTCAAGATTATCAAAGCCAGTCTTCAACAGTATGTGAACCGTGAACTTCCAGATGTGTAAGTTGGATTTAGAAAAGACAGAGGAACCAGAGATCAAATTGCCAACATCCATTGGATCATAGAAAAAGCAAGAGAGTTCCAGAGAAGCATCTACTCTGCTTCATTAACTAAGCCAAAACCTTTGACAGTGTGGATCACAGCAGACTGGAAAATTCTTAAATAGATGGGGGTACCAGAACATTGTACCTTCCTCTTGAGAAATCTGTATGCAGACCAAGAATCAACAGTTAGAACCAAACATGGGACAACAGACTGGTTCCAGATTTGGAAAGGAGTAAGTCAAGACTGTATATTGTCACTCTGCTTATATAACTTGTATGCAGAGTACATCATGCAAAATGCTGGAGTGGATGGAGCACAAACTGGAAACAAGATTGCCGGGAAAAATATCAATAACCTCAGATACACAGATGACACCACAATTATAGCAGAAAGCACAGAAGAACTAAAGAGCTTCATAATGAAAGTGAAAGAGGAGAGTGGAAAGTAGACTTAAAACTCAACATTCAGAAGACTAAGATCATGGCATCCACTACCATCACTTCATGGCAAATAGATAGGCAAACATTGGAAACAGTGACTTTATTTGTTGGGCTCCAAAACCACTGCAGATGGTGACTGCAACCATGAAGGTAAAAGATGCTTGTTCCTTGGAAGAAAAGGTATGACCAACGTAGACAGCGTATTAAAAGGCAGAGACAATACTTTGCCAACAAAGTTCCATCTAATCAAAGCTATGGTTTTTCCAGTGGTCATGTATGGATGTGAGAGTTGAACTATAAGAAAATGGAGTGCAGAATGGATGCTTTTGAACTGTGGTGTTGAAGAAGACTCTTGAGGGTCCCTGGGACTGCAAAGAGATCCAACCAGTCGACCCTAAAGGAAATCAATCCTGAGTATTCATTGGAGGACTGATGCTGAAGCATAAATTGCAATACTTTGGCCACCAAAGTTGGAAAGAACTGACTCATGGAAAAAGACCCTGATGCTGGGAAAGTTTGATGGTATTAGAAAGGAATGACAGAGGATGAGATGGTTGGATGGCATCACTGACTCGATGGACATGAATTTGAATAACCTCCAGGAGTTGGTGATGGTCAGTGAAGTCTGGTGTCCTACAGTCTATGGGTTTGCAAAAAGTCAGGAAGGACTGAGTGACTGAACTGATTGAGAACCTAGGAAAAGCTTAATGGGTGCAAAAGAGAAGTAATTCTATAATATAGTAAATAAATTACCCAAGGACACATGTCAAAAAAATATGTTTGGATGGGGTTGGCTAGAGAGCATACAGGAATAAATTAGTATATAGAATTACATCAGTTCAAGGAGAAATGCAATATTGTTGTTGTTGTTTAGTTGTTAGATCATGTTTGTGACTCCATGGACTGTATCCCATCAGTCTCTCGTGTTCCTGGGATTTTCCAGGGAAGAATACTGGAGTGGGTTGTCATTTCCTTCTCCAGGGGATCTTGTTGACCCAGGGATCAAACCCACATCTCCTGTTTTTCAGGGAGATTCTTTACCACTGAGCCACATGGGAAATGGTTACTTATTGCCAAGTAACTCCAGATCCAAGGTAATGATAAACTTAATCCTAAAAAATTATTCTAAAATATTTGACAAATATTTACTATAAAAAAGTGCAGCAGAAGCAAAACACAAGCCATACAGTTAGGTAAGATTTAAGGCTGAAGTTAGCTGCATAAGTAGGGTTTCAAATGTCAGGAATGGAGCTCATTAGTTTCAATCATAAGAGAGCCAAGTCCAAAAGAAAATCATGATGCATATTAGCTTGCCCTTGGCTATGTCTATCTGCATATTACCTTAGACACACTCTCCTGCTTTTTTGAATAAACAATAAAATCGTGTGTTCATTTGTTAAAGTGTGTTACATCCTAAAGACTATAGTATTTAATAACTCAGAGTTAGTCATTGTTTATAATTAGATACCTTCTTTTCCCTCAGATTTAGGTGGCTTTATATAACTAGACCATGCTGTACATAACAATGTGGTCATTTTCTTCACTTAGTATCACCTGTGGTTTCTGAAATAATATATTTATGTCATAGCATAAGCACATTTCATTTCTTAGCCTGTGAAGGAATTTTTCTTCTTTCAGACAGTATATCTGAAAAGCTCAAGAGCTGTGAATTTAATCAATCTTCACCTGATTGATTTACATCAAAAAAAAAAATAACAAGATCTTTTTTTTTAAATTTTAAATAGAATTCCTGGATAAAAAGCAAAGAGGGAATGTTATCAAAATAAGTGATCATACTCTCTACTTTACCTCCTGATTTGCTTTTCACATTTTCATTTTTCACTGAATATATGTTTATATCTGTCACAGTTTTGCCTAGAGTAACTACCTCATCAAGGGCATGAACTTTATGGTCTCTTATGACTTTTGTCAAGCTTTCATCTCCAAAATCCTAGCCCATTTAGATATCAACATAAAGTGGAAAAAATAAAAAGCTATTCCAGGATAAAACTGCCTTAAATGTATGTTCACATTTTAATACACTTATTATGAAAGCTGTTTATTGAACCCTATATGCAATCTTTGTCTTCTATAAAAATAAAAATTCTATTTCTCTATTGTGGATGGTTAAGGAATAATATTCTCACAAGTCAATCTAATGAACTATTCATGCTTACTAAAATCTCATGCCAAACTCCTAGATACCATTTAAAGGATAATTCCCAAAACAGAACACTTTATTCCTTTCATTCTAGATGGTATATAGGCAAAATCCAACCAGAATTTGCAATGCATTATTATTAATAACAATCAAGGCACTAAATACTAATATAACATATAATACATTCAATGGACCTCTTTGGTAAATGCTGTGTTTACTTTTTTAAAAAATATTAAAAAGGTGATAGTTGAAACTACAATATAAATGGGAATCCCATCTAATTTCCTGCAAGTCTATAAGAACTTTAATGAATTTAGCTCCTTGACAGCTTGTGATTTAGCTGCCCAGATCCAACCTTGGGAAAAGTGATATTCCCCTGTGTCACTCAAGAGCATAAGATAAGTTTTAAGTTGCCAAAACTTTCATTAAAATTTTATGTAACCCTTCTCTAGAGCATGGAAGTTGCATAACAACTTACAATAAATGAATTATGCATGGCAGTTTCTATATTCACCCTGTCTTATGTTTAGTTTTTAAGTATACATACAGTTTTTTTTTTTTTTTTTTTTTTTCCCCCCCGCATCAGCCCAATGAGCTTGCGAGGCCAAAATACTGGAGTCAGCTGTATTTTAAAAAAAAACTATACTATGTCCTTCTCAAAACAGTTCAAAAGAAAAGTCTTCACAGGAGGCTCAAATTTATATTTATTAATATATAATCCAAGGAAAGCGTCTCTTAATTTCATGGCTGCAGTCACCATCCCAACTGTGATTCACCATTAAAAGTTGAAATCATTCAAAGACATAAACAGAAGATTTACTGAAATATTCAATACATAAAGATCCCACACAATACAAACTTTAGGGTTTAAGGATAAATTCATAAAGTTTAAGCATTTAAAGTATCATCATATTAAGCAGTCTTTAATCTTCTGAACTAGAATCAAGAAATTCAAGATAAGAATAAAGAATTCAAACATAAACTCTTTATGCCAATAAATTCTTTTAACTTTGTTTATATGATGCTATGTTAGGACGCCCAAGACCACACACAGGTTCAGTGATTTATTAGAAAGACTCACAAGAATCAGAATAGGATTTATTGCATCAAAATGACGAAGAATAAATCCAGTAAAGCATGAAGTTGTGTGGGATGAAGTGCAGGGCAACCAGGCCTAAGCTTCCAAGTGTCTTCTCTCTGTGGTATCACACAGGGCATACTTAATTTCTCTTGCATCATTGTGTATGAAGCATTATTTACTAACAAAGCATATTTGAAAGTCAGTGTCCAAGACTTTAATTTGGAGAAAATCACATAAATACCCTCTGTTTAGCATGTATCAAATTCCCTGGCTCCCATAACAAAAGCAGATGTTCAACATAAAGCACATTGTCTGTACAGGCTAGGCACAATTAAGTACTCTTGTCAGTTTTGGGAAAGGTAGAAATTCTAGAGTCAGCTTCCCAGATACTAGCCAAGGCTGAAACTTGCAAGCAGGTTTTTCTATGTTCATTCTTCTCTGCACAAACACCATCCAAGGAAATTAGTTGTTTCCATTATAGTTATTTTTGGCATATCTCTTAAGTCTATTTCCACCATGACAGTGCAAAATATGGATTCAAATGCAGAGTTGCTAAAAGATGTAGAATAGCACATCCTTATATAGAATTCCCATCATATAGATTTAGTAGCTGTGAATAAACTCAAGTGTATAGAGGTATAAAATTTAGGAAATGATGAGATTTGAGTATGTATTACCTTTGTTTTTAATTTTTACTATTTTTGAATAATGGTTGTGTATGGCAGCTGACATGCAAAATTTCTGAAAATTGCTTTTCAGTATACTGACTTTGACATAGTTCAATAATGAAAGCACTTATCAACCCTCTGTTCTCATCATTTCTAAATGATGTTCTCATCATTTCCAAAATCCTATTGACTAACGTTCCAAATCAAGCGGTGGGGAAGTATACTCCTTCCATGAAAGCAGAAAGAAGAATGAAATGTCTAGTTTAAAAGTTCTAACTTGTCCCAGAAACTCTTATTTTGAGAAGTATTTTATAGTTTTCATAATGTTTCCAGATCAGATCAGATCAGTCGATAAGTTGTGTCCGACTCTTTACGAACCCATGAATCTCAGCATGCCAGTCCTCCCTGTCCATCACCAACTCCTGGAGTTCACACAGACTCACGTCCATCGAGTCAGTGATGCCATCCAGCCATCTCATCCTCTGTCGTCCCCTTCTCTTCTTGGCAACAATCCTTCCCAGCATCAGAGTCTTCTCCAATGGGTCAACACTTCGCATGAGGTGGCCAAAGTACTGAAGTTTCAGCTTTAGCATCATTCCTTCCAAAAAAATCCCAGGGCTGATCTCTTTCAGAATGGACTGGTTGGATCTCCTTGCAGTCCAAGGGACTCTCAAGAGTCTGCTCCAACACCACAGTTCAAAAGCATCAATTCTTTGGCGCTCAGCCTTCTTCACAGTCCAACTCTCGCATCTATACATGACCACAGGAAAGACCATAGCCTTGACTAGGCGAACCTTTGTTGGTAAAGTAATGTCTCTGCTTTTGAATATGCTATCTAGTTTGGTCATAACTTTCCTTCCAAGGAATAAGTGTCTTTTAATTTCATGGCTGCAGTCACCATCTGCAGTGATTTTGGAGCCCAGAAAAATAAAGTCTGACACTGTTTCCACTGTTTCCCCATCTATTTCCCACGAAGTGATGGGACCAGATGCCATGATCTTCATTTTCTGGATGTTGAGCTTTAAGCCAACTTTTTCACTCTCCACTTTCACTTTCATCAAGAGGCTTTTAATTCCTCTTTACTTTCTGCCATAAGTTTGGTGTAATCTGCATATCTGAGGTGATTGATATTTCCCCCGGCAATCTTGATTCCAGCTTGTGTTTCTTCCAGTCCAGCATTTCTCATGATGTACTCTACATATATGTTAAATAAGCAGGGTGACAATATACAGCCTTGACGTTCTCCTTTTCCTATTTGGAACCAGTCTGTTGTTCCATGTCCAGTTCTAACTGTTGCTTCCTGACTTTCATACAAATTTCTCAAGAGGCAGATCAGGTGGTCTGATATTCCCATCTCTTGAAGAATTTTCCACAGTTTATTGTGATCCACACGGTCAAAGGCTTTGGCATAGTCAATGAAGCAGAAATAGATGTTTTTCTGGAATTCTCTTGCATTTCCATGATCCAGCGGATGTTGGCAATTTGATCTCTGGTTCCTCTGCCTTTTCTAAAACCAGCTTGAACATCAGGAAGTTCACGGTTCACATATTGCTGAAGCCTGGCTTGGAGAATTTTGAGCATTACTTTACTAGCGTGTGAGATAAGTAAAAGTGTGCAGTAATTTGAGCATTCTTTGGCACTGCCTTTCTTTGTGATTGGAATGAAAACTGACTTTTGCCATTCCTGTGGCCACTGCTGTGTTTTCGAAATTTGCTGGCATATTGAGTGCAGCACTTTCACAGCATCATCTTTCAGGATTTGGAATAGTTCCACTGGCATTCCATCACCTCCACTAGCTTTGTATATAGTCATGCTTTCTAAGGTCCACTTGACTACTCATTCCAGGATGTCTGGCTCTAGGTCAGTGATCACACCATCATGATTGTCTGTGTCGTGAAGATCTTTTTTGTACATTTCTTCCGTGTATTCTTGCCATCTCTTCTTAATATCTTCTGTTTCTGTTAGATCCATACCATTTCTGTCCTTTATCGAGCCCATCTTTCTATGAAATGTTCCTTTGGTATCTCTGATTTTCTTCAAGAGATCTCTAGTCTTTCCCATTCTGTTGTTTTCCTCTATTTCTTTGCATTGATCACTGAAGGCTTTCTTATCTCTTCTTGCTATTCTTTGGAATTCTACATTCAGATGTCTAGATCTTTCCTTTTCTCCTTTGCTTTTTGCTTCTCTTCTTTTCACAGCTATTTGTAAGACCTCCCCAGACAGCCATTTTGATTTTTTGAATTTCTTTTCCATGGGGATTTTCTTGATCCTTGTCTCCTGTACAATGTCACAAACCTCATTCCATAGTTCATCAGGCACCCTATCTATCAGATCTAGGCCCTTAAATCTATTTCTCACTTCCACTGTATAATCATAAGGGATTGATTTAGTTCATACCTGAATGGTCTAGTGGTTTTCCTTACTTTCTTCAATTTAAATCTGAATTTGGCAATAAGGAGTTCATGGTCTGAACCACAGTCAGCTCCTGGTCTTGTTTTTGCTGACTGTATAGAGTTTCTCCATCTTTGGCTGCAAAGAATATAATCAGTCTGCTTTTGGTGTTGACCGTCTGGTGATGTCCATGTATAGAGTCTTCTCTTGTGTTGTTGGAAGAGTGTGTTTGTTATGACCAGTGCATTTTCTTGGCAAAACTCTTTAGCACTTGCTCTTCTTCATTCCATATTCCAAGGTCATATTTGCCTGTTACTCCAGGTGTTTCTTTTTCCTACTTTTGCATTCCAGTCACCTATAATGAAAAAGATATCTTTTTGAGATATTAATTCTAAATGGTCTTGTAGTTCTTCATAGAACCGTTCTACTTCAGCTTCTCCAGTGGTACTGGTTGGGGCATAGACTTGGATTACTGTGACATTGAATGGTTTACCTTGGAAACGAACAGAGATCATTCTGTCGTTTTTGAGATTGCATCCAAGTACTGCATTTCAGACTCTTTTGTTGACCATGATGGCTACTCCATTTCTTCTGAGGGATTCCTGCCTGCAGTAGTAGATGTAATGGTCATCTGAGTTAAATTCACCCATTCCAGTCCATTTCAGTTCGCTGATTCCTAGAATGTCGACATTCACTCTTGCCATCTCTTGTTTGACCACTTCCAATTTGCCTTGATTCATGGACCTGACATTCCAGGTTCCTATGCAATATTGCTCTTTACAGCATTGGACCTTGCTTCTATCACCAGTCACATCATAATGTTTCCACTGGCCTTATTTATTTAAGTCTAATTTAATTTTATGCCAAATGAATTTAAAGTTCTAGTTTTGTTCTTTTAAACTAATATGATCCACTAATTTCAATCCCAAAGAATGGTACTGCTAAAGAATGTTCAAACTACCACACAATTGCACTCATTTTACATGCTTTCAAGGTAATATTCAAAATCCTTCAACTTGGGCTTCAACAGTATGTGAAGCAAGAACTTACAGATGTTCAAGGTGGATTTGGAAAAGAAAAAGGAACCAGAGATTAAATTGTCAACATCTGGTGGATCAAAGAAAAAGCAAAAGAGTTACAGGAAAAAAAAAAAAATCGACTTATTCTTCATGGATTACACTAAAGCCTCTGACTGTGTGGATCACAGCAAACTGTGGACAATTCTTAAAAAGATAAGAATACCAGACCAACCTACCTGCCTCCTTAGAACCTGTATGAAGGTCAAGAAGAAATAGTTAGAACTGTTTCTAACTGAACATAAACTCTTGGATGGATGAACGGACTGGTTCCAAATTGGAAAAGGAGTATGGCAAGGCTGGATAGTGTCAACCTGATTGTTTAACTTATATTCAGAATACATCATGCAAAATGCCAGGGTGGATAAGCACAAGCTGGAATTAAGATTACCAGGAGAAATATCAATTACCTCAGATATGCAGATGACACCACCCTTATGGCCGAAAGTGAAAAAGAACTAAAGAGCCTCTTCAAGGTGAAAGAGGAGAGTGAAAATTTTAGCTTAAAACTCAATATTCAAAAAACTAAGATCATGGCTTCCAGTACCATCACTTCATGGCCAATAGACAGGGAAACAATGGAAACAGTGGCAGACTTTATTTTTCTGGGCTCTAAAATAACTGCAGATGATGACTGCAGCCATTAAATTAAGAGATTCTTGCTCCTTGGAAGAAAAGCTATGACAATATCAGACAGCATATTAAAAATCAGAGACATTACTTTGCTGAAAAAAGTCCATCTAGTCAAAGCTATGGTTTTTCCAGTAGTCATATATGGATGTGAGAGTTGGACCATAAAGAAGGCAGAACACTGAAGAATTGATGCTTTTGAAGTGTGGTGTTGAAGAAGACTCTTGAGAATCCCTTGGACTCCAAGGAGATCCAACCAGTTCATCCTAAAGGAAATCAGTCCTGAGTATTCATTTGGAGGACTGGTGCTGAAGCTGAAGCTCCAATACTTTGGCCACCTGATGTGAAGAGTCAACTTGTTGGAAATGACCCTGAAGCTGGGAAGAACTGACAGCAGAAGGAGATGAGGATGCTAGATGTTGAGATGGTTGGATGGTTGCTTGAGAAAACTCCAGGAAATGGTGAAGGACAGGGAAGCTGGTGTGCTGCAGTCCATGGAGTCACAAAGACTCAGATAGGACTGAGCGACTGAACAACAACAACAAAAGCCATCCACTCAATGGTAGATTATAGTCAACACAGAATACAGCTAACTTTTCCAAGAGGCTTATAAACTTTCCCTGGACTTTGAGTTTATAGTTTCTAGGCAATTTCCTTCTAAAATTCTGCTTAAGATCTCTTCCAATGCATTGCTGTGCTGTGCTGTGCTGTGTTTAGTCATTCAGTTGTGTCTGACTCTTTGTGACCCTATATACTGTAGCCCACCAGGCTCCTCTGTCCTTGGGGATACTCCAGGCAAGAATACTGGAGTGGGTTGCATGCCCCACTCCAGGTGCTCTTTATAACCCAGGGACTGAACCCAGGTCTCCCAGATTGCAGGCATATTCTTCATCATTTGAGCCACCAGGGAAGCCCAAGAATACTGAAATCGGTAGCCTATTCCTTCTTCAGGGGATCTTTCCGGCCCAGGAATTGAACTGGGGTCTTCTGCATTACAGGAGGATTCTTTACCAGCTGAATTACCAGGGAAGCCTTCCAGGAAACATTGTAAAGCTTGAAATAAGTCTCCAGTCCCTGGAATTTGCTTTTGACTAATAAATGCAATCTCTATAGATTCAGCTATGTAGACGAATCTATAGAGCTAGACTATTTAACCTAATATTGGTTGATAATCAGTACATTTTTATCCTGGAGAAGTCAGTTCACTCCTCAGCCATTGAAGATATGTTGTACTGCACTTGAGATGTCTCATTTTCTATAAAATTATGCCCACACTGGTAATTAAACAAAAACGGGGGGGGGGGGGGGTGGCGGTGGTGTGACATGCCAAAGTAAAGCATTCTTTTGTGATTTACATTCAGTTCCAATCATCCCTAAAGTCTTTAAAATCACTTAAAAATAAGTTAATTGCCTCAGAGAGTTTTATTTTTCCAGTATTGTAAAACCTCATAGTAATGACTATCCATTCACCTTTAGTGCTGAAAATGTCTGCAAGAGACATCTCATTACCAGACAACTTTAAGGCTTATAGACAATCAATACCACAACCACCACTTCTAACTCCAGTCTAGCCGCCTCCTAGTTGCTGGGTAATGTTCATGTGTGTTCTGACAAACTAAATTATAAATCCCTTCATAATAAGAATTTTATTTTATCTGCCCATTTATTATTTTAGATTCCTGTAGAGTCCTAAAGTAACGAATGAGAGAACAGAGAACAGGAACAACTGTTACATACTACAATTAATTTATTGCAGTAATCAAATTTTCTTCTCAGTCAGGGACGCATGTGCTTATGCAACATTCATTAAATACACAAGAATTTCATGCCAAAAAATATTTTGCAGATGATAGTACAGGACATACAGTAGGATCTTGCCCTGACTTTATAACTCTCCTCCCAACTCCCATCCCTCTGACCTTGCCACAGCAAGCTGTATGCTCCCCTGCCTTTGTTCTCATAGTTTATGTTTTCTAATGTGCTAATAATTTTGTCTAAAGTTGACTGACATCTTCAGCCTTATGATAGTTAAACTCTCAGTTTGAACATGATTTCTACTAGATAATTGTCGTTGATCCCAAAATCTAGGTCAGAGATCTGTCTGTATTCCAACCATTTGATATGACTATATCTACCTTGAGTAAAGGAGGCCCTACAAATAGCTGAGAAAAGAAGAGAAGCTAAAGGATAAAAGAAAGATACAAACTACCGCAAAATCGCACTCATCTGACACGCTAGTAAAGGAATGCTCAAAATTTTCCAAGCCAGGCTTCAGCAATATGTGAACCGTGAACTTCCTGATGTTCAAGCTGGTTTTAGGAAAGGTAAAGGAACCAGAGATCAAATTGCCAACATCCGCTGGTTCATGGAAAAAGCAAGAGAGTTCCAGAAAAACATCTATTTCTGCTTTGTTGACTATGCCAAAGCCTTTGACTATGTAGAGCACAATAAACTGTGGAAAATTCTGAAAGAGATGGGAATACCAGACCACCTGATCTGCCTCTTGAGAAATCTGTATGCAGGTCAGGAAGTAACAGTTAGAACTGGTCATGGAACAACAGACTGGTTCCAAATAGGAAAAGGAGTACGTCAAGGCTGTATATTGTCACCATGTTTATTTAACTTATATGCAGAGTACATCATGAGAAATGCTGGACTGGAAGAAACACAAGTTGGAATCAAGATTGCTGGGAGAAATATCAATAACCTCAGATATGCAGATGACACCACCGTTATGGCAGAAATTGAAGAGGAACTAAAAAGCCTCTTGATGAAAGTGAAAGTGGAGAGTGAAAAGGTTGGCTTAGAGCTCAACATTCAGAAAACGAAGATCATGGCATCTGGTCCCATCACTACATGGGAAATAGATGGAGAAACAGTGGAAACAGTGTCAGACTTTATTTTTCTGGGCTTCAAAATCACTGCAGATGGTGACTGCAGCCATGAAATTAAAAGACGCTTACTCCTTGGAAGGAAAGTTATGACCAACCTAGATAGCATATTCAAGAGCAGAGACATCACTTTGCCAACAAAGGTTCGCCTAGTCAAGGCTGTGGTCTTTCCTGTGGTCATGTATGGATGTGAGAGGTGGACTGTGAAGAAGGCTGAGTGCCGAAGAATTGATGCTTTTGAACTGTGGTGTTGGAGAAGACTCTTGAGAGTCCCTTGGACTGCAAGGAGATCCAATCAGTCCATTCTGAAGATCAGCCCTGGGATTTCTTTGGAGGGAATGATGCTAAAGCTGCAACTCCAGTATTTTGGCCACCTCATGCAAAGAGTTGACTCATTGGAGAAGACTCTGATGCTGGGAGGGATTGGGGGCAAGAGGAGAAGGGGACGACAGAAGATGAGATGGCTGGATGGCATCACTGACTCGATGGATGTGAGTCTGAGTGACCTCCGGGAGTTGGTGATGGACAGGGAGGCCTGGCGTGCTGCAGTTCATGGGATCGCAAAGAGTCGGACACAACTGAGCGACTGATCTGATCTGATCTGACACCTATTTGAATGCAGAGTTCCAAAGAATAGCAAGGAAAGATCAGAAAGACTTCCTCAGTGATCAATGCAAAGAAATAGAGGGAAAAAATGGAAAGGGAAAGACCAGAGATCTCTTCAAGAAAATTGGAGATACCAAGGGAACATTTCATGGAAAGATGGGCTCGATAAAGGACAGAAATGGTATGGATCTAACAGAAGTAGAAGATATTAAGAAGAGGTGGCAAGAATACATAGAAGAACTGTACAAAAAATATATTAACTACCCAGATAATCAAGATGGTGTGATCACTGACCTAGAGCCAGACATCCTGGAATGTCAAGTCAAGTGGGCCTTAGGAAACATTACATGAACAAAGCTAGTGGAGGTGATGGAATTCCAGTTGAGCTACCTCATGTCCTTAAAGATGATGCTGTGAAAGTGCTGCATTCAATATGCCAGCAAATTTGGAAAACTCAGCTGTGGCCACAGGACTGGAAAAGGTCAGTTTTCATTTCAGTCTCAAAGAAAGGAAAGGGCAAAGAATGCTCAAACTACTGCACAATTGTACTCATCTCACAAGCTAGTAAAGTAACGCTCAAAATTCTCCAGTTCAGGCTTCAACAATATGTGAACTGTGAACTTCCAGATGCTCAAGCTGGTTTTAGAAAAGGCAGAGGAACCAAAGATCAAATGCCAACATCTGCTGGATCATCAAAAAAAGCAAGAGAGTTCCAGAAAAAACATATATTTCTGCTTTATTGACTATGCCAAAGCCTTTGACTGTGTGGATCACAACAAACTGTGGAAAATTCTGAAAGAGATGGGAACATCAGATCACCTGACATGCCTCTTAAGAAATTTGTTTGCAAGTCAGGAAGCAACAGTTAGAACTGGGCATGGAACAACAGACTGGTTCCAAATAGGGAAAAGAGTACGTCAAGGCTATATATTGTCACCCTGTTTATTGAACTTCTATGCAGAGTACTTCATGAGAAATGCTGGACTGGAAGAAACACAAGCTGGAATCAAGATTGCCGGGAGAAATATCAATAAACTCAGATATGCAGATGATACCGCACTTACGGTAGAAAGTAAAGAACTAATGAGCCTCTTGATGAAAGTGAAAGAGGAGAGTGAAAAGTTTGGCTTAAAGTGTAACATTCAGAAAACTAAGATAATGGCATCCAGTTCTACCACTTCATGCCAAATAGATGGAGAAACAGTGAAAACAGTGGTAGACTTTATTTTGAGGGGCTCCAAAATCACTGCAGATGGTGATTGCAGCCATGAAATTAAAAGATGCTTACTCCTTGGCAGGAAAGTTATAACCAGCCTAGACAGCATATTAAATAGCAGAGACATTACTTTGCCAACAAAGGTCCATATTGTCAAAGCTATGCTTTTTCCAGTAGTCATGTATAGATGTGAGAGTTGGATTATAAAGAAAGCTGAGTGCTGAAGAATTGATACTTTTGAACTGTGGTGCAGGAGAAGACTCTTTAGCACCCCTTGAACTGCAAGGAGATCCAACCAGTATATCCTAAAGGAGATCAGTCCTGGGTTTCACTGGAAGGACTGATGTTGAAACTGAAACTCCAATACTTTGGCCACTTGATGCAAAGTTCTGACTCATTTGAAAAGACCCTGATGCTGAGAAAGATTGAAGGCAGAAGAAGAAGGGTACCAAGAAGGGTAAGAAGAGGATGAGATAATTGGATGGCATCACCAGCTCAATGGACATGAGTTTGGATAAACTTTGGGAATTGGTGATGGACTGGGAGGCCTGGTGTGCTGTAGTCCATGGGGTTTCAGAGAGTCAGACACGACTGAGAGACTGAACTGAACCTTGATATTACCACACTGAAATTATTGACTACTCTCCATGGCTGTACTAAGGTGTCAGCCTCTGAAGAATAGAGGTCTTATAGGACCTGACTTTTTGTTTCCTGAATATATGGGTTCCAGCACAATACTGACCCTCAATACATGTTTATGAATGAGAATATTAAAAAAAAAAAAAAAGCCTGCAAATAATAAATGCTGGAGAAGATGTGGAGAAAAATGAATCCTCTTGCACTGTTGGTGGGAATGCAAATTGATATAGCCTATAGACAGCCCTATGGAGATTCCTTGAAAAAATAGGAATAAAACCACTATATGACCCAGCAATCTATCTACATGTGCCCCAAGAAAATCATAATTCAAAAGGTCACATGTACTCCAATATTCATTGTAACATAATTTACTACAACCAGGACATGGAATTAACTCAGATGTCCATCTACAGATGAATGGATAAAGAAACTATAGCATAGTGGGGAGGTCCTAAGATGGCAGAGGAATAGGATGGGGAGACCACTTTCTCCCCACAAATTCATCAAAAGAACATTTAAAAGCTGAGTAAATTCCACAAAACAACTTCTGAATGCTGGCAGAAGACATCAGGCACCCAAAAAAGCAGCCCATTGTCTTTGAAAGGAGGTAGGAAAAATATAAAAGACAAAAGGAGGGAGAAAAAAGGTAGGGATGGAGCTCCATCCTGGGAAAGGAGTCTTAAAACAGAGAAGTTTCCAAACACCAGGAAACACTCTCACTGTCATGTCTGTGGTGAGCCTTGGAAGCACAGAGGGCAACATAACAGTGAGGAAAAATAAATAAATAATTAAAACCCACAGATTACGAGCCCAACAGTAACTCCCCCAGTGGATAAGCAGCGCAGACACCTGCATCCATCACTAGCAAACGGGGGCTGGGCAGGGAGGTATGGGCTGCATTGCTTACAGTAAGGACTGGGTCTGAATGCCCTGAGGGCAATCAGAGTGAACTAACTTGTCCTAGCAAACCAGACTGTGGGATAGCTACCACATGAAAAGCCCTAACCTAAGACAACACCAGGCCAGCGCAGAGAACAAAGAACTGAACAGAACTAGGCGGCTGCAGACCCTCCTCCCTCTTCTCTTCTCCATGTAACTCTGTGAACCTCTCTGGGTGTCCCTCACTGTGGAGAAACTTTTCATCTTTAACATAGACGTTTTATCAATGATGCTGTATAGAAGGAGAAGTCTTGAGACTACTGTAAAAATAAGACTGAAAACCAGAAGCAGGAGGCTTAAGACCAAATCCTGAGAACACCAGAGAACTCCTGACTCCAGGGAATATTAATCAATAGGAGCTCATCAAACGCCTCCATACCTACACTGAAACCAAGCACTACCCAAGGGCCAACAAGTTCCAGAGCAAGACATACCAAGCAAATTCTCCAGCAACACAGGAATACAGCCCTGAGCTTCAACATACAGGCTGCCCAAAGTTACTCCAAAACCACTGACATCTCATAACTCGTTACTGGACACTTCACTGCACTCCAGAGAGAAGAAATCCAGCTCCTCCCACCAGAATACCTACACAAGCTTCCCTAACTAAGAAACATTGACAAGCCACCCCTACAACCTCACCCACACCAAGGAAACTCCATAATAAATAAAACTCCACAAACTGCCAGAATACATAAAGGCCACCCCAAACTCAGCAATATAAGCAAGATGAAGAGACAGAGGAATACCCAGCAGGTAAAGGAACAGGATAAATGCCCACCAAAGCAAACAAAAGAGAAAGAGATAGGGAATCTACCTGATAAAGAATTCGGAATAATGATAGTGAAAATAATCCAAAATCTTGAAATAAAAATGGAATCACAGATAAATAACCTCGAAACAAGGACTGAGAAGATGCAAGAAAGGTTTAACAAGGACCTAGAAGAAATAAAAAAGAGTCAATATATAATGAATAATGCAATAAATGAGATCAAAAACACTCTGGAGGCAACAAATAGAATAACAGAGGCAGAAGATAGGATTAGTAAAGTAGAAGATAGAATGGTAGACATAAATGAATCAGAGGAGAAAAAAGAAAAAAATTCAAAGAAATGAGGACAATCTCAGAGACCTCCAGGACAATATTAAACACCCCAACATTCGAATCATAGGAGTCCCAGAAGAAGAAGACAAAAAGAAAGACCATGAGAACATATTTGAGGAGATAATAGATAATAGTTGAAAACTTCCCTAAAATGGGGAAGGAAATAATCACCCAAGTCCAAGAAACCCAGTAAGTCCCAAACAGGATAAACCCAAGTCAAAACACCCCAAGACATATATTAATCAAATTAACAAAGATCGAACACAAAGAACAAATATTAAAAGCAGCAAGGGAAAATCAACAAATAACACACAAGGGGATTCCCATAAGGATAACAGCTGATCTTTCAACAGAAACTTTTCAGGCCAGGAGGGAATGGCAAGACGTGTTTAAAGTGATGAAAGAAAATAACCTACAGCCCAGATCACTCTACCCAGCAAAGATCTAATTCAAATATGAAGGAGAAATCAAAAGCTTTACAGACAAGCAAAAGCTGAGAGAATTCAGCACCATCAAACCAGCTCTCCAATAAATGCTAAAGGATATTCTCTAGACAGGTAACATAAAAACACAAGAATATACAATGGAGTAAAGACAAACTCTTTAACAAGTGGTGCTGGGAAAACTGGTCAACCACTTGTAAAAGCATGAAACCAGAATACTTTCTAACACCATACACAAAAATAAACTCAAAATGGATTAAGGATCTAAACATAAGACCAGAAACTATAAAACTCCTAGAAGAGAACATAGGCAAAACACTCTTCGACATACATCACAGCAGGATCCTCTATGACCCACCTCCCAGAATATTGGAAATAAAAGCAAAAATAAACAAATGAGGCCTAATTAAAATTAAAAACTTATTCACAAGAAAGGAAACTATAAGCAAGGTGAAAAGACAGCCTTCAGAATGGGAGAAAATAATACCAAATGAAGCAACTGACAAACAACTAATCTCAAAAATATACAAGCAACACCTGAAGCTCAATTCCAGAAAAATAAATGACCCAATCAAAAAATGGGCCAAAGAAATAAATAGACATTTCTCCAAAGAAGACATACAGATGGCTAGCAAACACTTGAAAAGATGCTCAACACCACTCATTATCAGAGAAATACAAATCAAAACCACTATGAGGTACCATTTCACGCCAGTCAGAATGGTTGTGATCCAAAAGTCTACAAGCAATAAATACGGGAGAGGGTGTGGAGAAAAGGGAACACTCTTATACTGTTGATGGGAATGCAAACTAGTACAGCCACTATGGAGAACAGTGTGGAGATTCCTTTAAAAACTGGAAATAGAACTGTCGTATGACCCAGCAATTCCACTGCTGGGCATACACACCGAGGAAACCAGAAATGAAAGAGACACGTGTACTCCAATGTTCATTGTGGCACTGTTTATAATAGCTAGGACATGGAAGCAACCTAGATGTCCATCAGCAGACAAATGGATAAGAAAGTCATGGTACATATACACAATGGAGTATTACTCAGCCATTAAAAAAGTACATGTGAATCAGTTCTAATGAGGTGGATGAAACTGGAGCCTATTATAGAGAGTGAAGTAAGCCAGAAAGAAAAACACCAATACAATATACTAATGCATATATATGGAATTTAGAAAGATGGTAACGATAACCCTGTATGTGAGATAGCAAAAGAGAAACAGATGTATAGAACAGTCTTCTGGCCTCTGTGGGAGAGGGAGAGGGTGGGATGATTTGGGAGAATGTCATTGAAACATGTATAATATAAGATAGGAAATGAATCGCTAGTCCAGGTTTGATGCATGATACAGGATGCCTGGGGCTGATGCACTGTGATGACCCAGAGGGATGATATGGGGAGGGAGGTGGGAGGGGGGTTCAGGATTGGGAACACGTGTACACTTGTGGCTGATTCATGTTGATGTATGGCAAACCAGTACAATATTGTAAAGTAATTGGCCTCAAATTGAAATAAATAAATTTAAATTAAAAAAACAAAAAAACAAAAAAACAGAGGCTGCCTCACTTGAAAGACCAACAGTACCCTAAAATAAAAACACAAAATTTGTTATTTAAAAAAAAAATAATAATAAAAGAAGCTATAGCATATATATACAATGGAATAGTACTCAACCTTAAAAAGGAACAAGTGTGAGTTGAACTGAGGTGGATGAACCTAGAGCCTGTTATGCAGATTTAAGTAAGTCAGAAAGAGAAAAAGCAAATATCATATATTAATGCATATACATGGAATCTAGGAAAATAATTTTGATGAACCTATTTGCAAGGCAAGACCAGAGACACAGACAAAGAGAACAGACTTGTGGAGGTTTTGGGGGAGGGAGAGCATGGCATGAATTGAAAGAGTAGCATTGAAACATATACATCATCATATACAAAATAGATAGATAATGGGACGCTGCTGAATAATGCAGGGAGCTCAACCTGGTTCCCTGTGACAATTTAAAGGGGTGGGATGGAGGGTGGAATGGGGTGGTGTGGGAGAGCAGTTCAAGAAGGAGGGGATATACGACTTGCAGCTAATTTGTGTTGTTTTATGGCAGAAACCACACAACAGAGTGAAATAATCATCATCCAATTAAAAAAAAAATTAAATAACCATCTTTAAAATTACAGAAGTGCTTCTGATATTAATAATAAAACTCAAAGCCTTCACTTCATGTGTTTTTTCTTCATATAGCTACTTTTAGAAAGAATACTCTTATTCCTCCCTCTCTTCTTAAATTCTATTACTTCTTCAGGGCCCATCCCTAAACACACCCACTACAGTGTTGTTTTCATGCTCACTAACACGACATTCAGTCTGCAGTCCATAGATCAAGGAGTCACTTTGGCTTTTAAGTCTTATTCTTTAAAAAAAAAAAAAAAATGCACTTTGTAGGGCTAAAGATGCCATAGACAGTGATTTTTTATGCTGGATCTGGGCAAAGTAAATTGAAAATCTTTTGGAAAATATTCATAATTCTAGATGCCATTAAAAGCATCCATGATTCATGGAAAGAGATCAAGATGATAACATTAACAATTTGGAAGAAGTTGATTTTAATCCTCAGAGATGACTTTAAGGGGTTCAAGACTTTAGTGGAGGATGGAGCCTGAAGATATGACTAAATTGTTGCAATCTCAAAATAGACTAATGAATAAGAAGTCAGTCCTTACAAATTGACCAAGAAAATTTTTTCTAAGACAGAAACTACACCTAGTGAAGAAGCTGTGAAGATGATTAAAATGACAACAAAGGACCTCAAATAAGATTACAACTCACAGAAGACTCAAATGATGATTAGAATATTTTAGCAATTAAGTGTTTTTTAAAGTGGGGGAAGGCAATGGCACCCCACCCCAGTACTTTTGCCTGGAAAATCCCATGGACGGAGGAGCCTGGTAGGCTCCAGTCCATGGGGTCGCTAAGAGTCGGACACGACTGAGCGACTTCCCTTTCACTTTTCACTTTCATGCATTGGAGAAGGAAATGGCAACCCACTCCAGTGTTCTTGCCTGGAGAATCCCAGGGACAAGGGAGCCTGGTGAGCTTCCGTCTATGGGGTCGCACAGAGTTGGACACTACTGAAGCGACTTAGCAGCAGCAGCAGCATTTTTTAAATTAAAGTGTATGCACTTCTCTAGACAAAATGCTATTGCACTTTTAAAGACTACAGTGTAGTATAAGCATAACTCAATATCTCTGAGGTATGCGTGTACTTTCCAAGTTTTCCTCTGGAAGTTGTAAGCTTTCAATGGACTCCAGAGTTCCAAAATAGTTACATCAGACAGATTATTTCAGTGCAGATGCTGTCTGGGTGAGGAAGCAGATTTCTGGTGCATCCTATTTCACCATCTTTCCAGAATCCCCTTTCACATTGTTTCTTTTGAATGTTACTTTAGTTCCCTTAGTTGAATATCATTTTGTCATGATGTAACATTTATTCTGTATATTGTTGAATTCAATTTATTGAAATTTTGTTTAGACATTTTGAATCTATGTTTATAAAAGATGTTAGTTTGTAGTCTTTTGTGTATACGATATGTTTCTGTCTGGTGATGATGGCCTCAGAATGAGTTAGTTGGGAAGTATGTCTTGATTTTCAATTTTCTTGCAAATTCTTACTGCTGTATAAGTTTTATTTCCTTGTTGCCCCTCTGTTCATTTTTTACTTTTTCTAATAGTGATTTTTTTGCTTTATTTTGATCGTTTTTTTTGTCTTTTTTATTTTATTTTTTTATATAGCCTAAATGTTTATGTTGTGTATTTCACTACTACTTACTTTTAAGTATGGGGAAGTCTTCCCAAATAAGTGCTATTTTGTGAACACTGTGTTAAAGAGGAGATAAGGGAATACCTTGGCTATGAAAAGTATCCTTGGCTCACAAATCAACCTCTATATGAATCAGGGTTTCAGTATCTAATAGATAACTAGTTTTTGTTTCATTTAACAAACATGAATAAGTAGGTTTTCAGATTTAGAAAATAAAAATACAGAATACTCAATTAAAGTTGAATTTCAAATAAATGATAAATAGCTTTGTGTGTGTATGTGTGTGTAGGAATTTCACATGAAATATTTGGGACACACATACATCTTTAATTAAATCTGAAATTCAAGTTTAGGTATATATATATATATACATATATATATATATATATATATATATATATATATATATATTTTTTTTTTTTTTTTTTTTTTCCTGAAAACCCTACTCACAGGGCCACTTACCACTCACAAATTTCTTATGTAATGTGATACACATGGCCAGAGAGTATGCCTGTGGGATTCCCTCTATGCCTCACCTTCTTTGGCATTGCATCCTTGGCACACTGGGTTCAAATAGGGGTAGTGAGACTCTGCAGTTAGATGACCCACACTGGAACCACACAGTACTTTCAGCCTCTGCCTCTGTTTAAGTACTGTCTATTTTGGAGATAGCTGTTTTTTCAAAACACAGCCTGTTTTTTTAAAATTATGGGGTTTTTTTTTCTTTGTTTACTAAATTTTGCTACACTTCATGCTTAGTGTTAATACTGTTTTTCAGTACTTACTATTATTACTGAAGATGGGATTTCAGTTTCTATTTCACCCTTTTTTTTCTTTCTTATTGCTTTCAGAACTAGGTAGAAAAAAGTTTGCTATCAATTTATATCTGGAGGTTTATATTTCTTATCTAATAATTTCATCAGTATCTATTTAATACTCTCATTTTGTATCATTATGTTTTTCCATTTCTTTTGAATTATATTTGCTAAATCACAAGCATTAACTTGTAATATGCCAGTTTTAAGAATTATTTATGTATTATTTCTGAGCCTGATTGACCCCTCATTCCATACTTTACTGTTTTATTAATTTTTGTTTTTCTTAATCTTGAGTATTTCCCCCAAATATTATATTGCTGTTAGGTTTGGTTTTATTTTTGTTATTACTTTACTTACATGCCCACTTTTTGAAAAATGGTAATACTCAAAACTATTAATTATCTATGAGAAAAGATGTATATTCTATTAAGTTAAATATGTGTATAATTATTTTCATTCTCTTTCCAAAGTCTCTTATTATGGGGTATATTTGTGTTTAATAAAATAATAATTATAGCAGTATCCCCTATCCTGAATTCTAGGAAATTAAATATTTTTAACCTAAGTATTGCTATACCACAGATTGCTTGTATCTTAGGTTTTGCATTTTTCCTAGAGAATATGAAATGTGGAATATTTTCTTTTTATTTTACTGACTTTTTTTTTTTTTTTTTGGTAACTTAATAGTAGGAAAGTAGTTCTATCTACTATTATATTATAGAAAAATAAATGGCCAAACTTCTACTCCTCGATTACTTTATGATTTTTGGAACATAATCTTCCTATAGTTTCAGAGGCACTACCTGATCTCCTTTCTTCAGTGTATCTTATATTTCAGAAGATAGACATTTAAACCAAGATAAACTAATTTAGGAAGAATAAGAAATCAGTATTACCTCTGGAAATTAAAAACTAAGACATGAAGTAGCTATGAGAGTGTTTTCAATTCTGGGAATGAAAGATAAATTATAAGGTGAAATTGTAGGATATCTCTACTGGAAATTTTGAAAAGCAAACTACCCAAAAACGCAATGTCATCAAACAATACTCATGTTTTTAAACTTATGATTCTAGGGCCAGTGAATCATGTGTGTCTTTTGTTGGCTTGACAATATCATGAATCTTTGATCAGCTGTGAATCAAGTTGGTGCCAAAGAATTAATGCTTTCAAACTGTGGTGTTGGAGAAGTCTCTTGAGAGTCCCTTGGCTGAAAGATCAAACAAGTCAATTCTAAAAGTAATCAACCCTGAACATTCAGTGGAAGGATTGATGCTGAAGTTCCAATATTTTGGCCACCTGATACAAAAAGCTGACCCCTTGGAAAAGACCCTGATGCTGGGAAAGATTTAGGGCAGGAGGAGAAGTGAGTGACAGTAGATGAGATGGTTGGAAAGCATTACTGACTTAATGGACATGAGTTTGAGCAAACTCCAGGAGATAGTGAAGGGTAGAGAAGCCTGGTGTGCTGCAGTCCATGAGAGTGAAACGAACACTAACACACAGAAATAAGACTAAGGGGGGAAATGGAAGGTGATCCAGCTAGAAACAGAGTTTTTGTCATTGTTGTTGTTCAGTCATTCAGTCCCGTCCAACTCCTTGAGACCCCATGGACAATAGCCCACCAGCCTCTTCTGTCCATGGGATTTCCCAGGCAAGAATACTGGAGCAGATTGCCATTTACATCTCCAGGGCATCATTTAATCCAGGAGTTGAACTTGGGTTTCCTGCATTACAGACAGACTCTTTATCATCTGAGCCACAGGACTGATACTTATTTCTATATGACTTGGAGAAGGCAATGGCAAGCCACTCCAGTACTCTTGCATGGAGAGTCCCATGGATGGAGGAGCCTGGTGGGCTTCAGTCCATGGGATCGCTACAAGTTGGACGCGACTGAGCGACTTCACTTTCACACAATGGAGAAGGAGATGGCAACCCACTCTAGTGTTCTTGCCTGGAGAATCCCAGGGATGGCAGAGCCGGTTGGACTGACATCTATGGGGTCACACAGAGTCGGACACGGCTGAAGTGACTTACCATACCATGGCATATCCTTCCAGCAGCCTAGTATGGTATGTTCTCAGACAAGGCTGAAGTACAAGTTCAAGCAAGCCCCAAAGCACACAAAAAAATCATGCTAAACTTGTAAATGGGAAAGGGAGTACGTCAAGGCTGCATATTGTCACCATGTTTATTTAACTTATATGCAGAGTACATCATGAGAAATGCTGGACTGGAAGAAACACAAGTTGGAATCAAGATTGCTGGGAGAAATATAAATAACTTCAGATATGCAGATGACACCACTCTTATGGCAGAAAATGAAGAGGGGCTAAAAAGCCTCTTGATGAAAGTGAAAGTGGAGAGTGAAAAGGTTGGTTTAAAGCTCAACATTCAGAAAACGAAGATCATGGCATCTGGGCCCATCACTTCATGGGAAATAGGTGGGGAAACAGTGTCAGACTTTATTTTTCTGGGCTCCAAAATCACTGCAGATGGTGACTGCAGCCATGAAATTAAAAGACGCTTACTCCTTGGAAGGAAAGTTATGACCAACCTAGATAGCATATTCAAAAGCAGAGACATTACTTTGCCAACAAAGGTTCGCCTAGTCAAGGCTATGGTCTTTCCTGTGGTCATGTATAGATGTGAGAGTTGGACTGTGAAGAAGACTGAGCGCCGAAGAATTGATGCTTTTGAACTGTGGTGTTGGAGAAGATTCTTGAGAGTCCCTTGGACTGCAAGAAGATCCAACAAGTCCATGCTGAAGGAGATCAATCCTGGAATTTCTTTGGAAGGAATGATGCTAAAGCTGAAACTCCAGTATTTTGGCCACCTCATGCGAAGAGTTGACTCATTGGAGAAGACTCTGATGCTGGGAGGGATTGAGGGCAGGACGAGAAGGGGACGGCAGAGGATGGGATGGCTAGATGGCATCACTGATTTGATGGGTGTGAGTCTGAGCGACCTCCGGGAGCTGGTGATGGACAGGGAGGCCTGGCGTGCTGCGGTTCATGGGGTCGCAAAGAGTTGGACACGACTGAGCGACTGATCTGATCTGATCTGATCTGAAACTTATAAAATCCTTACAGACTTTTCAGGCCTAGGCTCAGAACTTGCAAACATAAACACTTCTGCCATGTTCTATTACACAAACAAGAATAAAGGCCATCCCAGAATCAGAGTATGGATGGTGAAGTACAGAATTAAAGAGCAAAGAGTATTGATACAAAAGGGCAATTAATTCATGCCAGAATAATAATCAATTAATACAGTCTTCCCTCTAGAATCAATTACCACAGTCTTTCCTCTAATCATTAGTAACTTCCCATATGTCAAATTAATCACTCTTTTCCAAGAGCTCCAAGAATCTCATCTTATCTAATTATGTCTACGGGTTCAAAAACCAAAAAAACATCTAAACATGGATATCCTTAATATGGAGAACTATGAACTAAATAAACAAGTTATCCATGCCTCCTCTATCCCCTGACACATAATAGAGTAGTGGAACAGGGAAAGACAAGAGATCAGAATTTGAAATTCCCATTTAAAGAGGCACCTAGTAGCAGCTACTGGGTCTTTTAGTCATTCTGAAATTCCTTGGCAAGAATTTTTGTGTTGGAATTTGAGGAATGGTATGCAGAGTACATCATGAGAAACTCGGCTGGAAGAAGCAAAAGCTGAAATCAAGATTGCCAGAAGAAATATCAATAACCTCAGATATGCAGATGACACCACCCTTATGGCAGAAAGTGAAGAAGAACTAGAGAGCCTCTTGATGAAAGTGAAAGAGGAGAGTGAAAAAGTTGGCTAAAAGCTCAACGTTCAGAAAACGGAGATCATGGCATCTGGTCCCATCACTTCATGGGAAATAGACGGGGAAACAGTGGAAAGAGTATCAGAATTTATTTTGGGGGGCTCCAAAACCACTGTAGGTGGTGATTGCAGCCATGAAATTAAAAGACACTTACTCCTTGGAAGGAAAGTTATGACCAACCTAGATAGCATATTGAAATGCAAAGGCATTACTTTGCCAACAAAGGTTCATCTAGTCAAGGCTATGGTTATTCCTGTGGTCATGTATGGATGTGAGAGTTAGACTGTGAAGAAAATTGAGCTCCAAAGAACTGATGCTTTTAAACTGTAGTGTTGGAGAAGACTCTTGAGAGTCCCTTGGCTGCAAGGAGACCAAACAATCCATCCTAAAGGAGATCAGTCCTGGGTGTTCATTGGAAGGACTGATGCTGAAGATGAAACTCCAATACTTTGGCCACCTGATTCAAAGAGTTGACTCACTGGAAAATACCCTGATGTTGGGAGGGATTGGGCAAGAGGAGAAGGGGATGACAGAGGATGAGATGGCTGGAGGGTATCACTGACTCGATGGACATGGGTTTCGGTGGACTTTGGGAGTTGGTGATGGACAGTGAGGCCTGGCATGCTGCGATTCATGGAGTCACAAAGATTTGGACAAGAATACACAGAATTGTACAAAAAAATCGTCACCACCCAGATAATCATGATGGTGTGATCACTGACCTAGAGCCAGACATCCTGGAATGTGAAGTCAAGTGGACCTTAGAAAGCATCACTACGAACAAAGCTAGTGGAGGTGATAGAATTCCAGTGGAGCTATCCCATATTCTGAAAGATGATGCTGTGAAAGTGCTGCACTCAATATGCCAGCAAATTTGGAAAACTCAGCAGTGGCCACAGGATTGGAAAAGGTCAGTTTTCATTCCAATCTCAGAGAAAGGCAATGTCAAAGAATGCTCAAACTACCGCACAATTGCCCTCATCTCCCATGCTAGTAAAGTAATGCTCAAAATTCTCCAAGCCAGGCTTCAGCAATATGTGAACCATGAACTTCCCGATGTTCAGCTAGTTTTAGAAAAGGCAGAGGAACCAGAGATCAAATTGCCAACATCCGCTGGATCATGGAAAAAGCAAGAGAGTTCCAGAAAAAAACATCTATTTCTGCTTTATTGACTATGCCAAAGCCTTTGACTGTGTGGATCACAAGAAATTGTGGAAAATTCTGAAAGAGATGGGAATACCAGACCACCTGATCTGTCTCTTGAGAAATTTGTATGCAGGTCAGGAAACAACAGTTAGAACTGGACATGGAACAACAGACTGGTTCCAAATAGGAAAAGGAGTACGTCAAGGCTGCATATTGTCACCATGTTTATTTAACTTATATGCAGAGTACATCATGAGAAACGCTGGACTGGAAGAAACACAAGTTGGAATCAAGATTGCTGGGAGAAATATCAATAACCTCAGATATGCAGATGACACCACCCTTATGGCAGAAAGTGAAGAGGAACTAAAAAGCCTCTTGATGAAAATGAAAGTGGAGAATGAAAAGGTTGCCTTAAAGCTCAACATTCAGAAAACGAAGATCATGGCATCTGGTCCCATCACTTCATGGGAAATATATGGGGAAACAGTGGAAACAGTGTCAGACTGTATTTTTCTGGGCTCCAAAATCACTGCAGACGGTGACTGCAGCCATGAAATTAAAAGACGCTTACTCCTTGGAAGGAAAGTTATGACCAATCTAGATAGCATATTCAAAAGCAGAGACATTACTTTGCCAACAAAGGTTCGCCTAGTCAAGGCTATGGTCTTTCCTGTGGTCATGTATGGATGTGAGAACTGGACTGTGAAGAAGGCTGAGGGCCGCAGAATTGATGGTTTTGAACTGTGGTGTTGGAGAAGATTCTTGAGAGTCCCTTGGACTGCAAGGAGATCCAACCAGTCCATTCTGAAGGAGATCAGCCCTAGGATTTCTTTGGAAGGAATGATGCTAAAGCTGAAACTCCAGTATTTTGGCCACCTCATGCGAAGAGTTGACTCATTGGAGAAGGCACTGATGCTGGGAGGGATTGGGGGCAGGAGGAGAAGGGGACGACAGAGGATGAGATGGCTGGATGGCATCACTGACTCGATGGATGTGAGTCTGAGTGACCTCCGGTAGCTGGTGATGGACAGGGAGGCCTGGTGTGCTGCAATTCATGGGGTCACAAATAGTTGGACATGACTGAGCGACTGATCTGATCTGAGAGATTTGGACATGACTGAGCAACTGAACTGAACTGAACTGAAAGTCTCTTGATTGGACTCTGGGTCTTCATCTTATTTTACACTATGTTTTGCTGCTACATTCATTTGGATTTTAGCTTTAGACAATTTCTATTTAGCAGTAAGTTAATATTTAAGCACATTAAGATGCAGGATAGGATATGGATATAAAGGAAAATATTACAGGGCCAAGTCTGTAGTAAAGACAGGCTATTATATAGGACTATCCGATAATTAGCCACAATATTCAAAGTGGAGCTTGAGTTAACCCTGGAAAGAAGTCAGTTATTGCCACAAATAAATAATTAAGAAGATAGATCTCTGAGAGAATTCTCAGTGAGACACAAGGCAAGTGTGACTCAAGTGCAATAAATAGTACACGTGCCCGGTTAGGTTTTCTAGTTTTTGGGTGACATCCCTCAGGAGTTTTCATTATAATCTATTCTTTGTGTTCCAAAACCAAATACAATCTCTTCTTCATTTTATCACCCTCATTCTTTTCTGTAAGCTAATTTTGGCAACATCTTAACCTAAACCACATATGCTTTAATCCTTTGTTAAATACATGGAAATATGCTCTTCTCCTACTTGAATCCTAGATATGTCGCATGTCCTCTTTTTTATTGATCTCCTTGGGCATATTAATGGAAATACCCTAGTACAAAGCCAAGTTAACTAGGTATACAAAGTTGTATTTGTATATATTACTAGTGTAATAGAAAGGAGGGAGAGGAGCTACTCCAAGTTCAAGGTCAGGAGGGGCAGCCATAAGGAGATACCCTTCGTCTAAGGTAAAGAGCAGCAGCTGCACTTTGCTGGACCAGTCGTGAAGAGATGCCCCACGTCCAAGGTAAGAGAAACCCAAGTAAGATGGTAGGTGTTGCGAGAGGGCATCAGAGAGCAGACACACTGAAACCATATCACAGAAAACTAGCCAATCTGCTCACATGGACCACAGCCTTGTCTAACTCAATGAAACTAAGTCACGCCGTATGGGGCCACCCAAGATGGGAGGGGCAAGGTAGAGAGGTCTGACAGAATGTGGTCCACTGGAGAAGGGAATGGAAAACCACTTCAGTTTTCTTGCCTTGAGAAACCCATGAACAGTATGAAAAGGTAAAATGATAGGATACTGAAAGGGGAACTCCCCAGGTTGGTAGGTGACCAATATGCTACTGGAGATCAGTGGAGAAATTACTCCAGAAAGAATGAAGGGAAGGAGTCAAAGCAAAAATACCCAGTTGTGGATGTGACTGGTGATAAAAGCAAGGTCTGATGCTGTAAAGAGAAATATTGCATTGGAACCTGGAATGTTAGATCCATGAATCAAGGCAAACTGGAAGTGGTCAAACAGGAAATAACAAAATGGACTGGAATGGGTGAATTTAACTCAGATGACCATTATATCTACTACTGCAGGCAGGAATCCCTTAGAAGAAATGGAGTACCATCATGGTCAACAAGAGTCCGAAATGCAGTCCTTGGATGCAATCTCAAAAACGACAGAATGAACTCTGTTCGTTTCCAAGACAAACCATTCAGTATCACAGTAATCCAAGTCTATGCCCCAACCAGTAACACTGAAGAAGCTGAAGTTGAACAATTCTATGAAAACCTACAAGACCTTTTAGAACTAACATCCCAAAAAGATGTTCTTTTCATTATAGGGAATTGAAATGCAAAAGCAGGAAGTCAAGAAACATCTGGAGTAACAGGCAAATTTGGTCTTGGAATATGGAAGGAAGCAGGGCAAAGGCTAATAGAGTTTTACCAAGAGAATGCACTGGTCATAGCAAACACCCTCTTCCAACAACACAAGAGAAGACACTATACATGGACATCACCAGATGGTCAATACCGAAATCAGATTGATTATATTTTTTGCAGCCAAAGATGGAGAAGCTCTATACAGTCAGCAAAAACAAGACCAGGAGCTGACTGTGGCTCAGATCATGAACTCCTTATTGCCAAATTCAGACTTAAATTGAAGAAAGTGGGAGAAACCACTAGACCATTCAGATATTAACTAAATCAAATCCCTTATGATTATACAGTCGAAGTGAGCAATAGTTTTAAGGGACTAGATCTGATAGACTGAATGCCTGATAAACTATGGACGGAGGTTCATGGCACTGTACAGGAGACAGGGATCAAGACCACCCCCATGGAAAAGAAATGCAAAAAAGCAAAATGGCTGTCTGTGGAGGCCTTACAAATAGCTGTGAAAAGAAGAGAAGTGAAACACAAAGGAGAAAAGGAATATAAGCATCTGAATGCAGAGTTCCAAAGAATAGCAAGAAGAGATAAGAAAGTCTTCCTCAGTGATCAATGCAAAGAAATAGAGGAAAACAACAGAATGGGAAAGGCTAGAGATCTCTTCAAGAAAATTGGAGATACCAAGGGAACATTTCATGAAAAGATGGGCTCAATAGAGGACAGAAATGATATGGACCTAACAGAAGCAGAAGATATTAAGAAGAGATGGAAAGAATACACAGAAGAACTGTACAAAAAAATTTTCACGACCCAGATAATCACGATGATATGATCACTCACCTAGAGCCAGACATCCTGGAATGTGAAGTCAAGTGGGCCTTAGAAAGCATCACTATGAACAAAGCTACTGGAAGTGATGGAATTCCAGTTGAGCTATTTCAAATGCTGAAAGATGATGCTGTGAAAGTGCTGCACTCAATATGCCAGCAAATTTGGAAAACTCAGCAGTGGCCGCAGGACTGGATAAGGTCAGTTTACATTCCAATCTCAAAGATGGGCAATGCCAAAGAATGCTCAAACTATGGCACAATTGCACTCATCTCACACGCTAGTAAAGTAATGCTCAAAATTCTCCAAGCCAGTCTTAAGCAGTCTGTGAACCATGAACTTCCAGATGCTCAAGCTGCTATTAGCAAAGGCAGAGGAAACAGAGATCAAATTGCCAACATCTGCTGGATCATTGAAAAAGCAAGAGAGTTCCAGAAAAACATCTGTTTCTGCTTTATTGACTATGCCAAAGCCTTTGACTCTGTGGACCACAATAAACTGTGGAAAATTCTGAAATAGATGGGGATACCAGACCACCTGACTTACCTCTTCAGAAACTTATATGCAGGTCAAGAAGCAACAGTTAGAACTGGACATGGGAAAACAGACTGGTTCCAAATAGGAAAAGAAGTACACCAAGGCTGTATATTGTCACCCTGCTTAATTAACTTATATGCAGAGTATATAATGAAAAACTCTGGGCTGGAAGAAACACAAGCTAGAATCAAGATTGCCTGGAGAAATATCAATAACCTCAGATATGCAGATGACAGCACAATCAGAAAGTGAAGGGGAACCAAGGAGCCAGTTGATGAAAGTGAAGGAGGAGAGTGAAAAAATTGGCTTAAAGCTCAACATTCAGAAAACGAAGATCATGGCATATGATCCTATCACTTCATGGCATCTGATCCTATCACTTCATGGCAGACAGATGGGGAAACAGTGGAAACAGTGTCAGACTTTGTTTTTTTAGGCTCCAAGATCGCTGAAGATGGTGATTGCAGCCGTGAAATTAAAAGGCGCTTACTCCCTGGAAGGCATGTTATGACCAACTTAGCATATGGAAAATCAGAGATATTACTTTGCCAACAAAGGTCCATCTAGTCAAGGGTGTGGTTTTTCCAGTGGTTATGTATGAATGTGAGAGAGGCTGTGAAGAAATCTGAGCACTGAAGAATTGATTCCTTTGAACTGTGGTGTTGGAGAAGACTCTTCAGTGTTCCTTGGACTGCAAGGAGATCCAACCAGTCTATTCTGAAGATCAGCCCTGGGATTTCTTTGGAAGGAATGATGCTAAATCTGAAACTCCAGTACTTTGGCCACCTCATGCGAAGTGTTGACTCATTGGAAAAGACTGATGCTGGGAGGGAATGGGGGCAGGAGGAAAAGGGGACAAGAGAGGATGAGATGGCTGGATGGCATCACTGGCTCGATGCACATAAGTTTGGGTGAACTCCGGGAGTTGGTGATGCACAGTGAGGCCTGGCGTGCTGTGATTCATGGGGTTCCAAAGAGTCAGACACAACTGAGAGATTGAACTGAACTGAACTAGTGTAATATGTATCTGTATTAAAAATGAAGTACCGAAGCTTTTAATTTTTAATTAGGACCCATTTGTTTATTTTTGCTTTTATTTCCAATATTCTGGGAGGTGGGTCATAGAAGATCCTGCTGTGATTTATGTTGGAGAGTGTTTTGCCTATTTTATCCTCTATGAGTTTTATAGTTTCTGATCTTATGTTTAGATCTTAATCCATTTTGAGTTTATTTTTGTGTGTGGTTTTAGAAAGTGTTCTAGTTTCATTCTTTTACAAGTAGTTGAGCAGTATTCCCAGCACCACTTGTTAAAGAGATTTTCTTTTCTCCATTATATATTCTTGCCTCCTTTGTCAAAGATAAATTGTCCATAGATGCATGGATTTATCTCTGGGCTTCCTAGTTTGTTCCATTGATCTATATTTCCGTCTTTGTGCCAATACCATACGGTCTTGATGACTGTGGCTTTGTAGTAGAGCCTGAAGACAAGCAGATTGATTAGTCCAATTCCATTCTTCTTTCTCTAGATTGCTTTGGCTATTTGAGGTTTTTTATATTTCCATACACATTGTGAAATTATTTGTTCTAGCTTTGTGAAAAATACTGTTAGTAGCTTCATAGGTATTGCATGAATCTATAGACTGCTTTGGGTAGTATACTCATTTTCACTATATTGATTCTTCTGATCCATGAACATGGTATATTTCTCCATCTATTAGTGTCGTCTTTGATTTCTTTCACCAGTGTTTTATAGTTGTCTGTATATAGGTCTTTAGTTTCTTACGCCTGCAGCTCAATTCCAGAAAAATAAACAACCCAATCAAAAAATGGGCTATTTTTACCATCTTTCTAAATTCCATATATATGCGTTAGTATATTGTATTTGTGTTTTTGTTTCTGGCTTACTTCACTCTGTATAATAGGCTCCAGTTCCATCCACCTCCTTAGAACTGATTCAAATGTATTCTTTTTAATGGCTGAGTAATACTCCATTGTGTATATGTACCACAGCTTGCTTATCCATTCATCTGTGGATGGACATCTAGGTTGCTTCCACGTTCTGGCTATTGTAAACAGTGCTGCTATGAACATTGGGGTACACGTGTCTCTTTCAATTCTGGTTTTCTCAGTGTATGTGCCCAGCAGTGGGATTGCTGGATCATAAGGCAGTTCTATTCCCAGTTTTTTGAGGAATCTCCATACTGTTCTCCATAGTGGCTGTACTAGTTTGCATTGAAATATGTATAATATCATATCTGAAACGAGTCGTCAGTCCAGATACGATGCCCGATAACAAATGCCTGGGGCTGGAGCACTGGGACGACCTGGAGGGATGGTGTGGGGAGGGGAGAGGGAGGAGGGTTCAGGATGGGGAACATGTGTATACTGGCGGCGGATCCATCTTGATGTATTGTAAAAGCAATACAATATTGTAAAGTTAAGCAAAATAAAAATAAATAAATAAATAAATAAATAAAAAATGGGCTAAAGAACTAAACAGACATTTCTCCAAAGAAGTCATACAGATGGCTAACAAACACATGAAAAGATGCTCAACATCACTCATTATCAGAGTAATGCAAATAAAAACCATTATGAGGTACCATTTCACGCCAGTAGAATGGTTGTGATCCAAAAGTCTACAAGCAATAAATGCTGGAGAGGGTGTGGAGAAAAGGGAACCCTCTTACACTGTTGGTGGGAATGCAAACTAGTTCAGCCACTATGGAGAACAGAGTGGAGATTCCTTAAAAAACTGGAAATAGAACTGCTTTATGATCCAGCAATCCCACTGCTAGGCATACACACCAAAGAAATCAGAATTGAAAGAGACACATATACCCCAATGTTCATCGCAGCACTGTTTATAATAGCCAGGATATTGAAGCAACCTAGATGTCCATCCCCAGATGAATAGATAACAAAACTGTGGTACATATAGATAATGGAATATTACTCAGCCATTCAAAAGAATACATTTGAATCAGTTCTAATGAGGTGGATGAAACTGGAGCCTATTATACAGAGTAAAGTAAGCCAGAAAGAAAAATGCCAATATAGTATACTAACACATATGTATGGAATTTAGAAAGATGGTAACAATAACTCTGTATGTGAAACAGCAAAAGAGACATAGATGTATAGAACAGTCTTTTGGACTCTGGGAGAGGGAAAGGGTGGGATGATTTGGGATAATGGCATTGAAACATGTATAATATCATATAAGAAATGAATCATCAGTCCAGATTAGATGCAGGATACAGGATGCTTGGGGCTGGTGCACTGGAATGACCCAGAGGGATGGTATGGGGAGGGGAGGTGGGGGAACATGTGTATACCTGTGGTGGATTCATGTTGATGTATGGTAGAACCGATACATTATTGTAAAGTAATTAGCCTCCAATTAAAATAAATAAATAAATAAAAATGAAATAGAAGAAAGGGATTTTCCCATACTAGTTCTTGAATGATTGTACTAGAAACTGTTTATTTATATTTTGTCAAAGTTAAAAGTAAAATGGCCAGTTATTTTATCAGCAAAAGAGACTTTGTTTGCAAATGACAGAGAAAATGTAATCTGAGACATGCAAACTATGGCAAACCACAGGCAAATTCAGAGAAAAAAGAGCACATCATTACTTTATAGGAAAAAAAAAAAGTCAGAAGTGGCTACTTTGTACAGAAGTGCATTGGAGGAAAGTGTGATGGCTGTGCTTTGCTGGAGCAGCCGGGAAGAGATACCCCACGCCAAAGGTAAGAGAAACCCAAGTAAGACGGTAGGTCTAGCAAGAGGGCATCAGAGGGCAAATACACTGAAACCATACTCACAGAAAACTAGTCAATCTAATCACACCAGGACCACAGCCTTGTCTAACTCAATGAAATTAAGCCATGCCCTTGGGGCAACCCAGGATGGGCGGGTCATGGTGGAGAGATCTGACAGGGTGTGGTCCGCTGGAGAAGGGAATGGCAAACCACTTCAGTATTCTTGCCTTGAGAACCCCATGAACAGTATGAAAAGGCAAAATGATAGGATGCTGAAAGAGAAACTCCCCAGGTCAGTAGGGGCCCAATATGCTACTGGAGGTCAGTGGAGAAATAACTCCAGAAAGAATGAAGGGATGGAACCAAAGCAGAAAGAATACCCAGCTGTAGATGTGTTTGGTGATAGAAGTAAAGTCCGATGCTGTAAAGAACAATATTGCATAGGAACCTGGAATGTCAGGTCCATGAATCAAGGCAAACTGGAAGTGGTCAAACAAGAGATGGCAAGAGTGAATGTCGACATTCTAGGAATTAGCGAACTAAAATGGACTGGAAGGGGTGAATTTAACTCAGAGGACCATTATATCTACTACTGTGGGCAGGAATCCCTCAGAAGAAACGGAGTGGCCATCATGGTCAACAAAAGAGTCTGAAATGCAATACTTGGATGCAATCTCAAAAACGACAGAATGATCTCTGTTCGTTTCCAAGGCAAACCATTCAATGTCACAGTAATCCAAGTCTATGCCCCAACCAGTAACGCTGAAGAAGCTGAAGTTGAACGATTCTATGAAGACCTACAAGACCTTTTAGAACTAACACCCAAAAAAGATGTCCTTTTCATTATAGGGGACTGGAATGCAAAAGTAGGAAGTCAAGAAACACCTGGAGTAACAGGAAAATTTGGCCTTGGAATACGGAATGAAGCAGGGCAAAGACTAATAGACTTTTGCCAAGAAAATGCACTGGTCATAGCAAATACCCTCTTCCAACAACACAAGAGAAGACTCTATACATGGACATCACCAGATGGTCAACACCGAAATCAGATCGATTATATTCTTTGCAGCCAAAGATGGAGAAGCTCTATACAATCAGCAAAAAACAAGACCAGGAGCTGACTGTGGCTTGGACCATGAATTCCTTATTGCCAAATTCAGACTGAAATTGAAGAAAGTAGAGAAAACCACTAAACCATTCAGGTATGACCTAAATCAAATCCCTTATGATTATACAGTGGAAGTGAGAAATAGATTTACGGGCCTAGATCTGATAGAGTGCCTGATGAACTATGGAATGAGGTTCGTGACATTGTACAGGAGAAAGGGATCAAGACCACCCCCATGGAAAAGAAATGCAAAAAAGCAAAATGGCTGTCTGGGGAGGCCTTGCAAATAGCTGCGAAAAGAAGAGAAGTGAAAAGCAAAGAAGAAAAGGAAAGATATAAACATCTGAGTGCAGAGTTCCAAAGAATAGCAAGAAGAGATAAGAAAGGCTTCTTCAGCGATCAATGCAAAGAAATAGAGGAAAACAACAGAATGGGAAAGACTAAGGATCTATTCAAGAAAATCAGAGATACCAAAGGAACATTTCATGCAAAAATGGGCTCGATAAAGGACAGAAATGGTATGGACCTAACGGAAGCAGAAGATATTAAGAAGAGGTGGCAAGAATACACAGAAGAACTGTACAAAAAAGAGCTTCACGACCCAGATAATCACGATGATATGATCACTCACCTAGAGCCAGACATCCTGGAATGTGAAGTCAAGTGGGCCTTAGAAAGCATCACTACAACCAAAGCTAGTGGAGGTGATGGAATTCCAGTGGAGCTATTCCAAATCTTGAAAGATGATGCTGTGAAAGTGCTGCACTCAATATGCCAGCAAATTTGGAAAACTCAGCAGTGGCCACAAGATTGGAAAAGGTCAGTTTTCATCCCAATCCCAAAGAAAGGCAATGCCAAAGAGTGCTCAAACTACCGCACAATTGCACTCATCTCACACGCTAGTAAAGTAATGCTCAAAATTCTCCAAGCCAGGCTTCAGCAATATGTGAACCGTGAACTTCCTGATGTTCAAGCTGGATTTAGAAAAGGCAGAGGACCCAGAGATCAAATTTCCAACATCTGCTGGATCATCTATAAAGCAAGAGAGTTACAGAAAAACATCTATTTCTGCTTTATTGACTATGCCAAAGCCTTTGACTGTGTAGATCACAATAAACTGTGGAAAATTCTGAGAGAGATGGGAATACCAGACTACTTGATCTGCCTCTTGAGAAATCTGTATGCAGGTCAGGAAGCAACAGTTAGAACTGGTCATGGAACAACAGACTGGTTCCAAATAGGAAAAGGAGTACGTCAAGGCTGTATATTGTCACCATGTTTATTTAACTTATATGCAGAGTACATCATGAGAAATGCTGGACTGGAGGAAACACAAGCTGGAATCAAGATTGCCGGGAGAAATATCAATAACCTCAGATATGCAGATGATACCACCCTTGTGGCAGAAAGTGAAGAGGAACTCAAAAGCCTCTTGATGAAATTGAAAGTGGAGAGTGAAAAGGTTGGCTTAAAACTCAACATTCAGAAAACGAAGATCATGGCATCTGGTCCCATCACTACATGGGAAATAGATGGAGAAACAGTGGAAACAGTGTCAGACTTTATTTTTCTGGGCTCCAAAATCACTGCAGATGGTGACTGCAGCCATGAAATTAAAAGACGCTTACTCCTTGGAAGGAAAGTTATGACCAACCTAGGTAGTATATTCAAAAGCAGAGACATCACTTTGCCAACAAAGGTTCGCCTAGTCAAGGCTATGGTCTTTCCTGTGGTCATGTATGGATGTGAGAGCTGGACTGTGAAGAAGGCTGAGCGCTGAAGAATTGATGCTTTTGAACTGTGGTGTTGGAGAAGACTCTTGAGAGTCCCTTGGACTGCAAGGAGATCCAACCAGTCCATTCTGAAGGAGATCAATCCTGGAATTTCTTTGGAAGGACTGATGCTAAAGCTGAAAGTCCAGTATTTTGGCCACCTCATGCGAAGAGTTGACTCATTGGAGAAGACTCTGATGCTGGGAGGGATTGAGGGCAGGAGGAGAAGGGGACGACAGAGGATGAGATGGCTGGATGGCATCACTGACTCGATGGATGCGAGTCTGAGTGACCTCCGGGAGCTGTTGATGGATAGGGAGGCCTGGCGTGCTGCGGTTCATGGGGTCGCAAAGAGTCGGACACGACTTATCTGATCTGAGAATTTGGGATGGTGATGGTTTTTCATTGTCTGAACTTTTACTGGTCAAAGAGAAAATATTCCTTCCTCCTGCTTGGATCATAAAATAAATGTCTTTCTGTTCAGAATTTAATATAAGCTGTGAGGGAAGGTCAGAGAAGGCAATGGTACCCCATTCCAGTACTCTTGTCTGGAAAATCCCATGGATGGAGGAGCCTGGTAGGCTGCAGTCCATGGGGTCGCAAAGAGTCAGACATGACTGACTTCACTTTCACTTTTCACTTTCATGCATTGGAGAAGGAAATGGCAACCCACTCCATTGTTCTTGCCTGGAGAATCCCAAGGACAGGGCAGCCTGGTGGGCTGCCATCTATGGCGTCACACAGAGTTGGACATGACTGAAGCGACTTAGCAGCAGTAGCAGCAGCATCAGTGAGGGAAGGTATATACATGACAGGTCCTCTTTCAGGGCTCCCCAACTCCATTTTAAAAAAAACGTTTACGATTTCCTGTTTACATATATGTATTGCATATATTTACACCAATCCTTGGTGCTCAGTTCAGTTAGGTTCACCAATCTACACGACCTTGAAATTCTACAGAAACAAAACAGGATGTTTTAATCACCAAGGTAAGTTCACTTGCATCCCCTTTTCTCTCTTCCATGTCCCTTGTATTGCAACAACTTTTTTGTCTTTGATGGTCATCATTTAGTTTCATGTTGTTAAAGTTTATGGAAATAAAATAATACAGCTGGTTCTATATTCGTGTGTGTGTGTAGCTTCTTTTACTCAATATAATAATTTGGGGATTTATCCATGATGTTGTATTCTTACTTTGGAGTATTCATAGCCATTATTTCTTGAAATATGTTGTCTGCTCCAATTCACTTTCATTTCCTTCTGCAGGCATCTTAGATCCCATGATTTCTACAGATCTTAGATACTCTGTTCTATTTTTTCACATTTTTTTAAGTTAAAATTTCTATTGCTTTGTATCAAATTCTTTAATTCTTTTCTATACTGCAACACTTGCAACATTCCCATTTTATTCATTTTAAAAGAGTCCTTATTTCTGCTAAAATGCCCTATATATTTATATGCTTCCCACATTTTCAGTTCTGTATTAGTATTTTGGCATTTATTTTAATTTTTTGCCAATTTTGTTTAATTTATATACTGTAAAGCCACTTTAAAAAAAAGTTCCAGAAGCTTTTGTAAATGAAAGTTATCATGAAATCCCTGAATTATAATTTTAATATTTGAGCAATCTCTATATCTACTTTTATGACTTTCCTCTCTTCACTATGGACCTCTCTTTCTCTCTCCCTTAGTTTTTGTTTGTTTGTGAGTTTTGTAAATTTGTTATTGTATAATGGCCATTTATTTTAAAGAACAGTATAGACAGAAATAAATTATTGTTATTATTATTTTAGAAATAAAGAATTCACCTTCTTATGTTAGGCTGCTTTAATTGGGGACTCAATTAATTTCATTTGTAGTAAGCTAAGCCTGAGTTTTTTGAAGCATCTGTTTGACATCTTTTTAGTCTGTGTTGTTTCATTACTGCATTTTTATGTTTAGAGATTGATCCCATGTCTTTTTTTTTTTTTTTTTTTCTATGAGGCTTGGGTATCAGAACTTTTAAGATTCTGGAGGTATCTTTGAACTTTACAGTTGAGCTACTAGCTTTCCAAATTATGGAAAAATTCTCTCTTCTTCTTGCCAAGCTAGAATTATTTTTGCTTCTAGGTTTTTTTCCTCCCTTAAAATCTGCTGCTTCCCTGTTCAATTGCTAAGTTGTGTCTGACTCTTTGCAACCCATGGACTGCAGCACACTAGGCTTCCCTGTCCTTCACTACTTCCCAGAGTTTGCTCAAATTCATGTCCATTGAGTTGTGATCTTATTTTACCATCTCATCTTCTGCCACCCTCTTCTCCTTTTGCCCTCAATCTTTCCCAGCATCAGGGTCTTTTCTAATGAGCTGACTCTTCACATCAAGTGGCCAAAGTATTGGAACTTCAGCTTCAGCATCTGTCCTTATAATGAATCTTCAGGGTTGATTTCCTTTAGGGTTGACTGATTTTGTCTCTTTACAATCTAAGGGACTGTCAAGAGTCTTCTCCAACACCACAATTCAAAAGCATAAATTGTTTCATTCTCAGTCTTCTTTATGGCCCAACTCTCTCATCCATACATGACTACTGGAAAAACAGTTTTGACTTTTAAATATTCTGTCTAGATTTGTCATAGCTCTTTTCCAAGGACCAAACATCTTTTAATTTCATGGTTGCAGTTATTGTCTGCAGTGATTTTGGAGGCCTCCCCCACCCCCCAACACACAATAAAGTTTGCCACTGTTTCCATTGTTTCCCCATATATTTGCCATGAAGTGATGGAGCCATATGCCATAATCTTAGTTCTTAGTTTTTTGAAAGCTGAGTTTCAAGCCAGCTTCTCCACTCTCTTCTTTCATCTTCTTCAAGAGGCTTTTTAGTTCATTTTCACTTTCTGTCATGAGGCGGTATCATCTGCATCTCTGAGGTTATTGCTATTTTTCTCACAAATCTTGATTCCAGCTTGAGCTTTATCCAGCTGGGTATTTCACGTGATGCACTGTGCATATAAGTTAAATAAGCAGAGTGACAATATACAGCCCTGATGTATCCCTTTCCCAATTTTGAACCAGTCTATTGCTCCACGTCTGATTCTAACTTTTGCTTCTTGACCTGCATACAGGTTTCTCAGGAGACAGGTAGGATGTAAGTCCAGATGTAGATCTTAAAAGCAGGTCTCTTCCTACTCCAGTTAGTGTCAAATTCCTCATACTCATCATTCGGCCAAAGATGTATCCAGATTCTCTTTGTTTTAAAAGATGACTCATCACTTTCTAAAGTTCATTTCCTGGTTTATTTGCATTTAGATTTTTCAGATGGACTTAGAGAAACTATAGTTTTTGTAGTTTATTCAACTTGTTTTCTTATGGAAAAAGAGACAATCTATTGTGACTTTCTATATCTTGATTTGTTTCCAAATATTCTACAATTATCAGAATAGTAAATAAGTAGGGTAAAACTTAGTAGTTTAACCCTATTTATTTGGTTCTACTTTAACCAAAGGAAGTGGTTTAAAATTTTTTAACATTAAGTGTTAGACCTTAAAAATAGAACATTTCTTATATATTAAAAGGTAGTTTGCTTGTTGGAAGGAAACATTTTCTATTGGTTTGCCTTTGTTACTTTTATGAATGTTGAATTTACAACAAAATTCCAGGTTTATCATCCTGTGAAAAAGCGGGAGTATGTTATCATCACAGCATCTAAGTAGAATCTTACTATCACCATTTATGTAATTAACTTAGATAATCAACTTAGAGTTTTCAGTATTCATGATATAAGACACCTTAGAATTCAAACAATACAATTTTAGCATACTAAAGTTTGGAGATCAACCAAAGCAAAGTAAAGAAAACGAACCAACAATCACTAAAACATATAGACATAATTTGCAATTATAAAAATTTAGATTTAGCAGTGTTACATTCATATCTCTAAAAAGCACATCTTTCTAGAAGAAATAACAGGCTCATACACTTTAGAAAAATTGCAGAGGGAATTGGGTGATTAATGCAGAATCAATGCTACTACCTAAGAGTCAACCTGATTTATCTTACAATCAACTTGGGAAAACCATTTTGATGTTATGACTCAGCAGATGTCAGGTTGTAAACCTTTCACAAAATGATTTCAAGGCAGGAATTAACTTGCTTACTCTGCAGAACCAGGCAGGAGAGAGAAAAAAATACCAGTAAGGGTTCACCCAAGGACATTCCTCAAATGTTCCAAGTATTATTTCTTTCTCTTTTTCTCTTTTTCTTTCCCTTCCTCTCTCTCTCCAATCATTCTTAAGAGGAACACAAATGATGCAGTCAGCAATGACTTTGATAAGAGTTTCAGTGCCACAAAGAAGCTATGTTAGCTTAAAGGCTAAGTGAGGCATTTGACTAAAATGTGCTTGGAATGGATCTAAGCTGCTGAATGAGGTATGGGGGAAATTGCAGGTATATGAAATTTACACTTATTCAGTTTTCATTTTAAAGAACCCTTCAGTTCTTTGAAAAGTGAAGATCCCACCCCAGAAATAGTCCTAATTTATCATAGAATTCATATCTCATAAACAAAAGAACTTACTGAAATGTATAAATAGATCAGTTAATTTAGAATCAGAGAAAACTTTAATGTAGTGAATCTAAGAATCACTTAATTGACATGAATTGTCCAGAGTTCTTGGCTTCTCTGGTGGCTCGGATGGTAAAGCAATGTGCAATATGTGAGACCTGGGTTTCATCCCTGGGTTGGAAAGATCCTCTGGAAGAGGGCATGGGGACCCACTCCAGTATTCTTGCCTGGAAAATCTGCATAGACAGAGGAGACTGGTGGGCTACAATCTATGGATGCAAAGAGTTGAGCAATACTGAACTAAGTGTGGCTTCCATCCAAAAACATTTCAGAAGCCTGAACCCATAGAAGTTGACCTTATTGAAATAAAGACTTTTTGGTTTTTATGTATTTACAAAGACTCTTTATGTATGCACACACACACTTCAACTCTCCTCCACAATCTCTTCTCATTCTTCAGATTGAGTCTGAATGCCACTTCTTCTTCTGAGAGGCCTTTCTTGATTACCTTATCTCAGTCTCAGCATCTATTTGTTCCTTCATGGCCCTTGTCTCATTACAGTGAATCAGGAGATAGATGGGGCTTCAGGCTAAATGGTTGCTCCTCTGTTGACAGAAACTCCACAATAGCAGAAATTCCATAAAAGTAATATGATGGAGACTGTTCTCTGTGCAGATAAGAGATAAAAGATCACATAGTCCTCATTCTTAAAGTCAAGGAGACCTCCCCAGCTACACATGCACAGAAAGGCTTCAAGGAGGTCAAAATGTAAAGAATGTCACCTCATGGTAAATGATGTCAACCACCCATAGCCTCTTCACTGGAATTCATCTTGGCTAAGAAAGAAATTAACACCCACACATGGGGGGTTCCTGAGATATACCAAGTATGGCCTAAGGACCAGGAAAATCAAAATGATTGACCAAAGGAAATCTGGAAGAAATGCCCCATAAAAGTGATTCAAACCACCAAGACTGTGTGACTCTCTCTTAGCCTGCTCATGTGGCTATCCACATGTACTGTACTTTTTTTTCTTTCTAATAAACACTTTACTTGTTTTACTACTTTCCATCATTGTGGGAATTACTTTCCACAAAGCTGAAGGGCCAGGGGCTTGGCACTGTCCACTGGTCTAATGGCTAGGATTTGGTGCTCTCATTGCCATGATCTGGCCTCAACCTCTGGCTGGAAACCAATGCCCTGCTTTAAACCACTGCAGACTGAGGTCACCCAAGATCAACACTACTATAAAAGTGCTTCTTTATTACTTTCACCACCACAACTAATTTGATGTATATAGGACCACATCTGATATTTTGTGATGTTAGACACTTAGCATCTACCACACTAGTACAGAGGAGGAGTTCAGATAATAAATAATATATCCATCATGGAGTCTAATGTGATCCTTTAGTGTATAGGTATCCTCTCTCTTCTCTAAGTCTCTTCTCTATTTGGTAATGAAGCTAAGTAAAATAAACTCAATGCAACTTAAGGCTAAAAGATAAATTAACTCATACCATAAAAACAGAGAGGCTGATCTTCACAGAAATTACAGGATCCAGGCTTTAGAAATGGTATCAGAATACCAGAATTACTGTTTATCTCTTTTTATCTTTCAGCTCAGATCCCCACTGAGTCAGTGTTATTTTCAAGCAAATAATTATGTGTAAGAAATGTGTTCTCAAGCATATGCAGGCTTATGTTTAATCAACTTAGCAACAACAGAAAGAACCTATCTTCCCTGTTACCACAGAAAATGACCCCCATAGGACTCTAGTCTGACTGAATTTATCTGTGAGGCCATGAGTAAAAGGACATTGATTGAACAGACCTGGTTTACTATCTAAATCTAAAATCCAACACTCATCTCCTCAAATCCTCCTGGACTGACTTTTTTTTTTTTTTTTGCATATAAAAAAGGATTTATTTTATTGGAGTAAGAAGACAAACAGAATGTACTAAGAAATCTAAAAGTATCAGCTATTTGATCTACCACACATGTTACTTATAACTCTTCTATACCCTTCATTATAGTATGGAATATACAAATCATCATGGCTTGTATATAAGCTGCTTGTTTGCTGTACCTCAGTTTTCTTTATATAAAACAGAGATCTTGGTTTGATATACTCTTATAATAAATGTCTTTTGAATGAATGAATGGACGGATGCATTTTTACTGCATTCTTCAGCAAAAGCTGAGTTGAATTTTTAAATTAGATTTAGTATATAATTTTGTCTTATGGGAATCACTCTTTTTCTTAGTAGAGCAGAAGCATGAGTGATGATAAAAATAGATGTTTCTATGGTCAGTGACTATAATTTCACACTAGGATTGTTGTTGTTCAATCACCCAGTTGGCACACCAGACCTCCCTGTCCCTCAACATCTCAGAAAATGTGCCCAAGTTTCTGTCCATTGCATTGGTGATGTCATCCAGCCATCTTATCTTCTGACACCCTCTTTTTCTTCTGCCCTCAATCTTTTCCAGCATCAGGGACTTTTCCAATGAGTCAGCTGTTCATATCAGATGACCAAAACAGTGGAGCCCCAGCTTCAGCCTTAATCCTTCTATTGAGTATTCAGAGTTTATTTCCCTTAAGATTGACTGGTTTGATCTCCTTGCTGCCCAAGGAACTCTCAGAAGTCTTCTACAGCACCACAGTTCAAAAACATCAATTCTTAGGCATTCTGCCTTCTTTACAATCCATCTCTCACAACTATATGTGACCATTGGAAAGAATAGCCCTGACTATACATAACTTTGTTGGAAGAGTAATGTCTCTGCTTTTCAGCACACTGTCTAGATTTGTCACACAAGGATATCCCCCCCAAAAAAAATATTGCATCAGAAAATTGCAAAATAGTATCATCACAGAGTGACAATAGTGAAATCATTTTGAAAATAAAAAACTAAGCCACCACCATTTGGAATATAATTTAAGGGCTTTGTCCCTCCACTTTTTTCTCCATAGAAAAAAAATTTCTCAGCTCAAGGAGATTTGAATAGACCACAATATATAACACAGACTGTGCAGGCATCACTAATATCCACAGATTCCTTTAATGTTCTACAGTACAGAGTAAAAGTAGCAAATCGTGTACAATTTTTGAATGTATATGAAATTCTAAAATTATTCTTACTATTTATTGTAATTTTAATAATAAAACAAACATTTAGAAAGTCTCATAGCATTGTGTTTCCTAATAAAAGAAATCTGCAGTTCTCAATTACTTACAATTTTTGCTTTATCTATTTAATACTACAAAGGGACATGTTGATAATCAGTTTAATTATATATTTCAGAATTATATAAAAACTTATTTGCTTCCCAAATGATTCTCGGGAGAAATGTCAAATGTTACATGTAAGAACCCCAAATTATGAGAATTATCTGCAAAAGCTATAATTCCAATATTTAACCTGTTCATTTAATTATTATAGATATTATTGTATTTTTGTGCTTCCCTGGTGGGTCAGCTGGTAAAGAATCTGCTTGCAATGTGAGAGACCTAGATTCGATCCTTGGGTTGGGAAGATCCCCTGGAGATAAGAATGGCTACCCATTCCAGTAGTAAGGGTAGAATGGCTACCCATTCCCCATACCCATTCTGGCCTGGAGAATTCCATAGACTGTATAGTCCATGGGGTTGCAAAGAGTCGGACATGATGACCAAGCAACTTTTACTCCACTATTGTATTTTTAATTTTATATTGGAGTGTAATTGATTTACAATGCTATGGGAGTTTCAGATGTACAACAAAGTGATTCAGTTATACATATACTTGTGCATGTGCTGTGTCCTCAGTCACGTTCAACTCTGCGACTCCATGGGCTGTAGCCAGCCAGGCCCCTCTGTCCATGAAATTTTCCAGGCAACACTACTGGGGTCCAATACGTATACATATATCCATTTTTTTCTTTCAGATTATTTTCCCATTTAGATTACTACAAGTATTGAGTAGAGTTTTATGTGCTATACAGTAGGTCCTTCTTGATTATCTACTTTAAATATAATCATGTGATATATTAATCTCAAACTCCTAATGTATGCTTCACCCTCAGTTTTCCCCTCTGGTAGCTATAGTGTGTTTTCTCTGTCTGTGAGTCTGTTTTTGTTTTGTAAATAAGTGCATTTGTATCATTTTTTTAAGATTCCACATATAAGTTTCTGTCTGACATTTCACTTAGTATGATAGTCTCTAGGTTCATCTAGGCTGCTGCAAATGGCATCATTTCATTCTTTCGTGGCTGAGTAGTATTCCATTGCATGTACATATAACATCTTCTTTATCCGTTCCCCTCTCAGTTGGCATATAGGCAGCCATCATGTCCTTCCTATTGTAAATAGTGCTGTAATGAACTTTGGAGTACATGTGTCTTTTCTAAGTATGCTTTTCTCTATAAATTCCCAAGAGTGAAATTGCTGGATCATATGGTAGCTCTATTTTTAGTGTTTGAAGAAATCACCATGCTGTTCTCCATAGTGACTGTGCCAGTTTGTATTCCCACTGACAGTGTAGGAGGATTCTCTTTTCTTCACACTCTTTCTAGTATTTATTATTTGTAGACTTTTTGATGATGGCCACTCTGCTGTGAGGTGATAACTTCAATGTAGTTTTGATTTGCTTTTGTTTAATACGTAGTGATATTGGCAACTGTTCATGCGCTTTTTGGTCACCAGTATGTCATCTTTGGAGAAATGTCTGTTTAGGTTTTCTGCCCATTTTTTGATTGGGTTGTTTGTTTTGTTTTGATATTGAATCTGACAGCACAAAAGTTAGCTATTGGTACAAACTCAGAACAGCTTCTTCCTGTTACTATTGCTTTTGTATCTTAGGATCTTCCAACATATATTTAAACAAGCTTTATTTTCTCAGTTCAGATTAAGTGACAAACTGACATCTTCTCATATAAGGACTTTCCTCTCTTCCAATGCCATGAAAACAGTATTGTCATACAACCTGAATTTGCAGTGGTAATTAAAAGAGTAAAGGATGAAATAAAGTGAAAATTTAAAGATTACCTTAGAATTGTAAATTTTAATCTCTCAATCTATGTAAACATGTCATGAAGGACATATCAGAGTCAAAATATTACCGGAAAGCAAACTTGTAGAAATTAACTTGATGCCAACCTTGCCTACTATTTTGTAGTAATTAGAGTAAAAATGGTGTACAGAACTCAAAGACTGATAATAGAGAAACATAGCAGGAATATTTTGATTCTGTGTTAAGTCTTTCACATAGATTTGTGAACCACTCTAATAAAAGAAAATTCTTTGAGATGTGGTTATGTTTTTATTGACATAGTGAACTACCCAGTATCCAAGATGTTCTGGCAGATAATTGATTCCCCTTAATGCATTTTCTAGAGCCTTGTCTTGTTTTTTTCTTTTTTTTTTTTTTTTTATTACTGAGACTTATAATAGTCCATCTTTCAAAGGTAAACAAGAACTAGGGTACTCACTTTTTCTCTCTAATAACAAAAGAGCTTAACAATTTGGAAAGTTACTTTTTCCTTCATAAATTTCACTTAAAACATGAGTAATGGCTGAATTCAACATGCACTTATATGTGACTATTTGACTGACAAAAGTGTTAATTGGCAATACTAAATATTTAAAACTGAAGCAGATTAGGTCTATTGAAATTTGTAAACCTACTTTACCAGTAAATATGCAAACAGACAAAGAGATGATTATCCTAATACACTCCTTTACTATTAGTTCCTGAATTTACTATACATTAATGAATAAAAAATATATATCAGGCATGATTAAGCATATCTTTATTTTCCTTTCTTTGTGTTGCTATATAAATTACCCTCTTAAATAATAATTAAATATATATTTCTTTATTTTAATAAAGCATATCCTTATTACCAACTCAGCTTCTTAAAAATTTGAAATTAAAAGTTAGTGTGCTGACCTAAATGAGAAAGGAATCCAGAAGAGAGGGGATATATGTATACACATAGCTAGCTCACTTTGCTGTACAGAATAAAATAACACAACATTATAAAGTAACTAACAGTTCAGTTCAGTTGCTCAGTTGTGTCTGACTCTTTGCAACCCCGTGGAAGCAGCATGCCAGGCTTCTCTGTCCATCACCAACTCCTGGAACTTGCTAAAGTCCATCAAGTTAGTAATGTCATCTAACAATCTCATCCTCTGTCATCCCCTTCTCCTGCCTTCAATCTTTCCCAGCATCTGGGTCTTTTCTTTCTTTTGAGTCAGACATAAGGTAGCCAAAGTATTAGAGTTTCAGCCTCAGCATCAGTCCTTCCAAAGAATATTCCGGATTGGTTTCTTTTAGGGTTAATTGGTTTGATCTCCTTGCAGTCCAAGGGACTGTCAAGAGTCTTCTAAAACACCACAGTTCAAAAGCCTCAGTTCTTTGGCCCTCAGCTTTCTTTATAGTCCAACTCTCACACCATATATGACTACTGGAAAAATCATAGCTTTGAGTAGATAGATTTTTGTCAGCAAAGAAATGCCTCTGTTTTTTAATATGTTTTCTAGTTTTGTCATAGATTTTCTTCCAAGGAGCAAGTGTCTTTTAATTTCATGGCTGCAGTCACCATCTGCAGTGATTTTGGAGCCCCCAAAAATAAAGTCTGACACTGTTTCCATTGTGTCCCCATCTATTTGCCATGAAATGATGGGACCAGATGCCATGATCTTAGTTTTTGAATGTTGAGTTTTAAGCCAGCTTTTTCACTCTCCTTTTTCACTTTTGTCACAAGGCTCTTTAGTTCTTCCTCATCTTCTGCCATAAGGGTGGTATCATCTGCATATCTGAAGTGATTAATATTTCTCCTGGAAATATTGATGCCAGCTTATTCTTCATGCAGCCTGACGTTTCCCATGATGTACTCTGAATAGAAGGTAAATAAGCAGGGTGACAATATACAGCCTTGATGTATTCCTTTCCCAATTTGGAACCAGCCTATTGTTCCATGTCCAGTTCTAACTGTTGCTTCCTGACCTGCATACATATTTCTCAAGGGACAGGTCAGGTGGTTTGGTATTCCCATCTTTTTAAGAATTTTCCACTGTTTGTTGTGATTTACACAGTCAAAGGCTTTGACGTAATCAATAAAGCAGAAATAGATAAGTAGATTTTTTTTTTTTTTTTTTATAGAACTCTCTTGCTTTTTTAATGATCCAACATGTGTTAGCAATTTGACATCTGGTTTCTCTGCCTTTTCTAAATCTAGCTTGAACATCTGAAAGTTCATAGTTCATATGCTGTTGAAGCCTGGCTTGGAAAATTTTGAATGTTACTTTGCTAGCATGTGAGATGAGTGCAATTGTGTGGCAACTTGAACATTGTTTGGCATTGCCTTTCTTTGTGATTGAATTGAAAAATTATCTTTTCCAGTCCTGTGGCCACTGTTCAGTTTTCCAAATCTGCTGAAATTTTTAGTGTAGCACTTTCACTGCCTCATCTTTTAGGACTTGAAATGGTTCAGCTGGAATTCTATCACCTCCAGTAGCTTTGTTCATACTGATACTTCCTAAGATCCACTTGATTTTGGACTCCAGGATGTCTGGCTCTAGGTGAGTGATCACACCATCATGGTTATCTGGGTCATGAAGATATTTTTTTGTATACTTCTGTTTATTCTTGCCACCTTTTCTTAATAACTTCTACTTCTGTTATGTCCATACCATTTCTGTCCTTTATTGTTCGCATCTTTGCATGAAATATTTCCTCAGTATCTCTGATTTTCTTGAAGAGAGCTCTAGTCTTTCTTATTCTAATTTTTCTTTTTTTTTCTTTAGATCACTTTGCATTGATCACTGAGGAAGATTTTCTTATTTCTCCTTGCTGTTCTTTGGAACTCAGCATTCAGATGGGTATATCTTTCCTTTTCTCCTTTACCTTTAGCTTCTCTTCTTTTCTCAGCTATTTGTTAAGGCCTCCTCAGACAATCTTTTTGCATTTCTTTTCTTGGGGATGGTCTTGATCACTGACTCCTGTACAATGTCATGAAACTCATTCCATAGTTCTTCAGGCCCTCTGTCTATCAGATCTAATTCCTTGAATCTTTCACTTCCACTGTATAATCATAAGGGATTTGATTTAGATCGTACCTGAATGGTCTAGTATTTTTCTCTACTTTCTTCAGTTTAAGTCTGTATTTGGTAATAAAGAATTCATGATCTGAACCACAGTCAGCTCCTGGTCTTGTTTTTGCTGACTGTATAGAGGTTATCTATCTTTGCTACAAAGAATATAATCAATCTGATTTCAGTATTGATCATTTGGTGATATCCATGTGTAAAGTCATCACTTGTGTTGTTGAAAGAGGGTGTTTGCTATGACCAGTGTGTTCTCTTAGCAGAATTCTGTTAGCCTTTTCCCTGATTTATTTTGTACTCCAAGGCTAAACTTGCCTGCTATTCCAAGTATCTCTTGACTTCCTAATTTTGCATTCCATTCCCCTATGATGAAAAAGTTCTCTTTTTTTAGTGTTAGTTCTAGAAGCTCTGGTCTTACAGATCATCATAGAACCATTCGACTTCAGCTTCTTTGGCATTAGTGGTTGGGGTATGGACTTGGGTTACTGTGATATTGAATGATTTGCCTTGGAAATGAACAGAGATTTTTCTTTCATTTTTGAAATTTTTGAGATTGCAGCCAAGTACTGCATTTCAGACTCTTTGTTGATTATGAGGAGTACTCCATTTCTTCTAAGGTATTCTTGCCCATATTAGTAGATAAAATGATCATCTGAATTAAATGCACCCATTTTATTTCACTGATTCCTAAAATGTCAATGTTTACTCTTACCATCTTCTGTTTGACCACTTCCAGATTCCCTTGATTCAGGGACCTAACATTTCAAGTTGCTATGAAATATTTTTCTTTACAGCATCAAACTTTACTTCCATCACCAGCCACATCCACACTGGGTGTTGTTTTTGCTTTGGCTCTTTCTCTCCATTCTTTCTGGTGTTATTTCCACACACTTCTCCAGTAGCATATTGGACACCTATTGAGCTGGGGAGTTCATCTTTCAGTGTCACATGCTTTTAACTTTCATACTGTTGATGGGGTTCTCAAGGCAACAGTACTGAAGTGGTTTACCATTCCCTTCTCTAGTGGGTCATTTTTTTTTTTTTCCAGAACTCTTCATCATGACCCATCCTACATGGTATGGCTCATGGTTTCATTGAGTTAGACAACGCTCTGTTCTGTGTGATCAGTTTGGTTAGTTTTCTGTGATTATGGTTTTCATTCTGCCTTCCCTATGATGAATAGGATAAGAGACTTACTGTGGGGGGAACTGGATCTTATTCTCATGGGCAGGCCATGATCAGCAAATCTTTAATCCAGTTTTCTGTTGATGGGCGGGGCTGTGTTCCTTCCCTGTTAACCCATGCCTCCATTCCTGCACACTCACAGGCAAGTCTGGGTCAGTCTCCTGTGGGGCCACTGCTCCTTTCTCCTGGCCTCTGGTGCACACAAGGTTTCGTTTGTGTCCTCCAAGAGTCTTTTTCCCCAGTCCTGTGGAAGATGTGTAATCAAATCCCAGTAGCCTCCAAAGTCAAATTCCTTGGGGATTTCAGTCCTTTTGCCAGATCCCTAGGTTGGGAAATCTGTTGTGGGTCTTAGAACTTTCTAACAGTGCAAGAATTTATTTTATATAATTGTTCTGCAGTTTGTGGGTCGTCTGCTCGACAGCTTTATGGTGGAATTAATGGAGACCTCCTCCAAGAGGCTTTATGCCACATCCAGGTCTGCTGCACCCAGAGCTTCTACCCCTGCAACAGGCCACTACTAACCTGTCCTTCTGCAGGAGATATTCAAACACTAAAATGCAGATCTGGCTCAGTCTCTGTCAGGTCTCCTGGTGCACACAAGGTTTTGTTTGAGTCCTCCGAGCATCTCTGGTGGATATTGGGTTTGATTCTAAACTCATTTTTGCCCATCCTAGCACAAGCTGGAAGGGTCGCATAAAGTTGGACATGACTGAGCAACTTCACTTTCACTTTTCACTTTCATGCATTGGAGAAAAAAACGGCAACCCACTCCAGTGTTCTTGCCTGGAGAATCCCAGGGACGGGGGAGCCAGGTGGGCTGCCATCTATGGGATAAAACAGAGTCGGACACGACTGAAGCGACTTAGCAGGAGCAGCAGCAGCACAAGCTGGAATCAAGACTGCCAGGAGAAATATCAATAACCTCAGATATGCAGATAACACCATCCTTATGGCAGAAAGTGAAGAAGAACTAAAGAGCCTCTTGATGAAAGTGAAAAAGGAAAGCAAAAAAGTGGGCTTAAAGCTCAACATTCAGAAAACTAAGATCATGGCATCCAATCCCATCACTTCATGGCAAACAGATGGAGAAACAGTGGAAAGAGTGGCTGACTTTATTTTGAGGGGCTCCAAAATCACTGCAGATGATGATTGCAGCCATGAAATTAAAAAACGCTTGTTCCTTGGAAGGAAAGCTATGACCAACCTAGACAACATATTAAAAAGCAGAGACATTACTTTGTCAACAAAGTTCCATCTAATCAAGGGTATGGTTTTTCCAGTAGTCACGTATGGCTGTGAGAGTTGGACTGTGAAGAAAGTTGAGCATAGAATTGATGCTTTTGAACTGTGGTGTTGGAGAAGACTCTTGAGAGTTCCTTGGACTGCAAGGAGATCCAACCAGTCCATCCTAAAGGAGATCAGTCCCACGTGTTCATTGGAAGGACTGATGTTGAAGCTGAAACTCCAATATTTTGGCCACTTGATGCAAAGAGCTGACTCATTTGAAAAGATCCTGATGCTGGGAAAGATTGGGGGCTTTCCCAGCATCAGGATGGGGATGACAGAGAATGAGATGGTTGGATGGCATCACCAACTCGATGGACATGAGTTTGGGTAAACTCCAGGAGTTGGTGATAGACAGGGAGACCTGGTGTGCTGCGTCTCATGGGGTAGCAAACAATCGGACATGACTGAGAGACTGAACTGAACTGAACCATCTTGTTGGAGCTGCTCCTTTGTCCTTGTACGTTGGGTATCTGTTTTTGGTGAGATCCAACATTCTCCTGTTGATGGTTATTCAGCAGCAAGTTGCAATTTTGGAGTTCCCACAGGAGAAGATAAGCACTTTCCTTCTACTCCACCATCTCGTCTGCTATTTATTAGAAATAGTTACTGTTTATTAGAGAAGTGAAAATCAAAACTATAATGAGGTATAACCTCATACCAGTCAGAATGGCCATTATCAGAAAAAAAAAAAAAAAAAAATCTGCAAACAGTAAATCCTGGAGAGAGTATGGAGAAAAGGGAACCCTCTTGACCTGTTGTTGGAAGTGTAAATTGAGACAGTCACTGTGGAGAACAGCATAAAGTCTCTCTTAAAAACTAAACATAGAACTACTATATGACACAACAATCTCTCTACTGGGCTTGTGCCTTGAATGCCCTGAGAAAACCATAATTCAAAATGACACATGTACCCCAAAGTTCACTCTAGAACTAACTATGATACCAGTACTTGGCAACAACCTAAATGTCCAATGATAGATAAAGACGATGTGGTACATGTATGCACCGATATGTTACTGAACTTTTAAAAAGAACAAAATTGAGTCATTTCTAGAGATGTGGATGGCCACAGAATCTGCCATCCAGAGTGAAATAAGTCAGAAAGAGAAAAACAAATATCACACATTAATGCATAAATGTGGAATCTAGAAAAAGCTTATTATGATGAACCTATTTCCAGGGCAGAAATACAGATGCAGATGTGGAGAATGGACATGTGGGCATGTGGGCATGGGGCAGGTGGGACAAACTGGGAGATGAGGACTGACTTATATACACTTCCACATGTAACATAGCTAGTGGGAACTTGCTATCAAACACAGGAATTTCAGCTCAGTGGTCTCTGATAACCTGGATAGACAGAATTGGGGAGTGTTGCTGGGAAGGAGGTCCAAGAAGTAAAGGATATGTATACACATATAGCTGATCTGCGTCTTTGTACAGCAGAAGCTAATGCAACATTGTAAAGCAATGTTGTATTGTAAACCAATAAAATAAAAATTTAAAAAATCTCTAAGAATGATTAAAATCACTGGAACAGCCTATACTGTTAAGTCTGGTTGGGCTCACTGTAGATGATTAATATTTACTTAATTAAAAGCTATTAGTGAAGTTGCCTATATGTTTGTCTTTATTATTGATAAGGCTTTGAAAAAATTCTCTCTCAAGATTTTAGTCAGTGATTTTCTGATGCTTCAGGCTTCCTTCTAGAGATCAGTTAATTATTCTTAAAGAAAATAATGCTCCACCTTATAATATTTGAATTTAACTTCTATTTCTTTAATTTAAAGAAATGTAAAACTTCATTTCTGTGTGACACCAAATATCTTTAAAATATATTATCTTTCTCTCTTTGCTAGGTCAGTCATTTTTAATAAAATGCAGATACAAGAAAAGAGCTTCTCAAAAAGACCAGGATAGACATGTTTCTTTGAGAAAAAGACAGATTGAACACTTTTAGTGTTCAGTTCAGTTCAGTTCAGTTCAGTTGCTCAGTCGTGTCCAACTCTTTGCGACCCCATGAATTTCAGCACGCCAGGACTCCCTGTCCATCACCAACTCCTGGAGTTCACTCAGACTCACGTCCATCGAGTCAGTGATGTCATCCAGCTATCTCATCCTCTGTCATCCCCTTCTCCTCCTGCCCCCAATCCCTCCCAGCATCAGAGTCTTTTCCAATGAGTCAACTCTTCGCATGAGTTGGCCAAAGTACTAGAGTTTCAGCTTCAGTATCATTTCCTCCAAAGAAATCTCAGGGCTGATCTTCAGAATTTAGATGTTGATAAATAAGGGGGAAGGGTATATTGGCTTTTTATTGAAATACAACTACTTGGTGGCATCTAGTCTAGACTTTCATTCTGTAACCAAAGCCTGCTGATACCCATAACTCTGAAAGTCAAGCTCTGACATGGGGTGTTTGCAGCAAAGTAAGTATTTATTTGCAGGATATCATGCAATGGGGTTGAAGACCAGTCTCATATCCACTCCATCTAATTCTTTGGTTTAAAGACTTTTTTTAAGGGGAAGAGCAAAGTAGTTGAGTTATGTCTTGTCTTGTGACACTTCTTTACCATAGTTTCAGGAGACAGAATGTCTCTGGTTTATAATTTCAAGGTCAGGTGTTTCATGGATCAGGGGTTTGTTATCCTTTCCTAATGAAAAAAAAAAAAAGAAAGAAAGAAACAACTGAGGTTTTATGTTAATGATAATACTGACAACAGGACTTTTACAATGTAAAAGTACAGTAACAATGTCATCAGCAACAGAATCATCTGACTCTGGTTGATGTTGATAGTGTTTATTTAGTACAGGTCAGAGGGGAGAAGAGATGGAATGATGCTTTGAATAGAGATATTAATCATAACACTGAGTAGGGAAACTCAGTTTTAGGACTCAGCTTCAGTTTCAATCATTTGTAAATGAACAAAATATTTTATTGTATTTCATACCAACTTATAGAACAATCAATTTTTTATATATACAGTCCTTAAAATTTCATGATCCCATGTCTTTGCATAATATCCATTATAAGCTGTTTGCTCTACTTCTACAACATAGCACAGAACTGAATTTACATAATATACATATATCCTACAATTGCTGTATTGCCTTTGTGACAAAAATCCTTAATACTATCATGAATCACATGCCCCCTCCAAGTTTTAGTCATACATAATTAACAGTGCCTTAATTTAAGGTGTAATGCAATGTGATGATTTGGTACATGTATATATAGCAATTTTTTTTTATTAAATAAGGTTAATTTGCACATCATTCATCTCACATGGTTATCATTTTTATTGTTGCTGCTATAATGAGAACATTTAAGATTTAGTCTCATAACAACTTTAAATTATACAATAGGTTTGCTGTTGTTCAGTTACTCAGTCGTGTTTGACTCTTTGCAACCCCATGGACTACAGCATATCAGGCTTCCCTGTCCTCCTGGAGCTTACTCAAACTCATGTCCATTGAGTTGGTGATGTCATCCAAACATCTCATCTTCTGTGGTCCCCTTCTCCTCCTGCCTTCAATCTTTCCCAGCATCAAGGTCTTTTCAAATGAGTCAGTTCTTCGCATCAGGTGGCCAAAGTATTGGAGTTTCAGCTTTAACATCAGTCCTTCCAATGAATATTAAGGGTTTATTTCCTTTAGGATTGGCTGATCTGTTCTATTCACAATCCAAGGGACTCTCCAACACCACAGTTCAAAAGCATCAATTCTTTGGTAATCAGTCTTCTTTATGGTCCAATTCTCACATCCATACATGACAACTGGAAAAAGCATAGCTTTGACTATATGGACCTTTGTTGTCAAAGTAATGTCTCTGCTTTTTCATGTGTTGTCTATGTCTGTCATAGCTTTTCTTCCAAGGAGCAAGCATCTTTTAATTTAATTGCTGCAGTCACCATCTGCAGTGATTTTGGAGCCTAAGAAAATAAAATCTGTCATTGTTTCTCCATCTATTTGCCATGAAGTGATGGGACCAGATGCCATGATCTTAGTTTTTTGAATGTTGAGTTTTAAGCCAGCTTTTTCACTCTTGTGTTTCATTTTCATCAAGAGGCTTTTTAGTTACTCCTCGTTTTCTGCATTAAGTGTAGTGCCATCTGCATATCTGAGGTTATTGATATTTCTCCTGGCAATCTTGATTAAAGCAAGTGATTCGACCAGCCCAGCATTTCGCATGATGTACTCTGCATATAATAAGCAGGGTTCAATATATAGCTTTGATGTACTCCTTTCCCAATTTTGAACAAGTCCATTGTTCCACATTCAGTTCTAACTGTTGCTTCTTGACCTGCATGCAGGTTTCTAAGGAGGCAGATGAAGTGATTTTATAATCTCATCTTTTTAAGAATTTTCCAGTTTGTTGTGACCCATATAATACAATAATGTTAGCTATAGTCACCATGCTGTACCTGAGATCTCCAGAACTTATTTATTTATAAATAAAAGTTTTGTATTATTTGACTCACAATCTGCATTACCTCTCCTGGGCTCAGCTCCTATTAACCACCTCTTTCCTGTTTCTACGACTTTATTTTCTTCCAAAAATAAATGAAATCATACGGTATTTGTCTTTCTCTCTCTGACATACTTCACTTAGCATAATGCCATCAGGATCCATCCATATTGTCACAAATGGGAGAATTTCTTTCTATTTTATGGCTGAATAATATTTCACTTCATACAACACCACATCTTCTGTATTAATTTATCTCTTGACTTACACTTATATTGTTTCCATATCTTGGCTATTGTGAATGATGCTACAATGAACATGGGGATGCAGATCTCCCTAGGACAAATAACCAGAAGTGGGAATGCTGAATCATATAGTAGTTCTATTTTTTACCATAATCAACAAATCTACGATAAAGGAAATACTGGAGAGAATGTAGAGGAATGGGAACCCTCCTACACTTTTGAAGGCAATGTAAATTGGTATAGACACTATGAAGAACAGTACAGAAGTTTCTTAAAATCTAAAAATAGAACTATCATATGATGCAACAATCCCCTCCTGAGCATTTACCTAGACAGAGCATTTACCTAGAGAAAGCCATAATTTAAAAATATACATGCACTTTAATATTCACTGCAATGCTATTTACAATAGCCAGGACATGGAAGCAACCTAAATGTTCATCAACAGAGAAATGGACAAAAAAGATAGTACACATATAAAAAAGATTATTCCTCAGCCATAAGAATGAAATAATGCCATTTTCAGCAACATGGATGGACTTAGAGATTGTCATACTAAGTGAAATAAGTCAGACAGAGAAAGATAAATATATGATATTGCTTATATATATATATATATATTTGTGCAGAAATCTCCATACTGTTTCTATAGTGACTATGCAAATATATATGCCCCCAAAAGAATACCAGGCTTCTCATTTCTCTACATCATCACCAGCATTTATTATTTCTTTTATTTGATAATAAATATTCTAACATGTATGAGGTAAAATCTCATTGTGTTTCTGATTTACATTTCCCTGATAATTAGTAATGTCAAGCACCTGTAGTGTACCTATTGACAATTTATCTTTAGAAAAATGTTTATTCATGTCCTTTGATCATTTTCAATTAAATTATTTGCATTGTATTCATTTATTTACTTTCTGTTCTTTTCAAATTATTTTTCCATTGAAGTTATCACAGAATACTGAGCACAGTTCCTTGGGATACATGGTACAGATCTACTGCCTATCTGTTCTAGATATAGCAGAATGTACATGTCAGTTTCAAGCTCCTAGTTTATCCCTGCCCCCAACTCTTCTCCCCAGTAACCATAAGTTCATTTTCTAAGTTTGTGAGTCTGTTTCTCTTCTGTAGATAAGGTCATTTCTGTCAAGATTTTTAAGATTTCACATATAAGTGATATAATGTTATACTTGTCTTTCTCTGTCTGACTTACCTGACTTAGTATGATTATCTCCAGAACCACTCATATTGCTGCAAATGGCAGTATTCCATTCACTTTTTAAAAATTAATTTATTTTTTATTGAAGGATAATTGCTTTACAGAATTTTGGTGCTTCCTGTCAAACCTCAGTATGAATCAGCCATAGGTATGTATACATCCCCTCCATTTGGAAACTCCTTCTCATCTCTCCCCCATCCCACCCCTCTAGGTTGATACAGAGCCCCTGTTTGAGTTTCCTGGGCCATACAGCAAATTCCTGTAGGCTATCTATTTTACATATGGTAATGTAAGTTTCCATGTTACTCTTTCCATATATCTTGCCCTCTCCTCCTCTCTTCCCATGTCAACAACTCTTTACTATATGTCTGTGTCTCCATTGCTGCCCTGTAAATAAATTCTTCAGTACTATTTTTCTAGATTCCATATATATGCATTAGAATATGGTATTTATCTTTCTTTCTCACTGACATCACTCTTTATAGTAGGGTCTAGGTTCATCCACCTCTAGAAGTGACTCAAATGTGTTCATTTTTATGGCTGAGCGATATTCCATTGGATATATGTACCATAACTCCCACGTCCAATCATCTGTCAATGGACATCTAGGTCACTTCCATGTTCTAGCTATTGTAAATAGTGCTGCAATAAACAGTGGGATACATGTGTCTTTTTCAACTTTGGTGTCCTCAGAGTATATGCCTAGGAGTGGGATTACTGGGTCATGTGGTGATTTTATTCCGAGTTTTTTTAAGGAATCTCCATACCATCTTTCATAATAGCTATATCAATTTACATTCCCACCAACAGTGCAAGAGCGTTCCCTTTTCTTCCCACCCTCTCCAGCATTTATTGTTTGTTGACTTTTTGATGAGGGCCATTCTGACCAGTGTGAGGTGATATCTCAGTGAAGTTTTGATTTGCAATTTCCTAATAATGAGCAATGTTGATCATCTTTTCAATGTTTCTTAGCCCTCTGTATGTCTTCTTTGAGAAATGTTGGTTTAGGTCTTTTCCCCACTTTTTGATTTTTTTTTTTTTGTTTTGTTTTCTTTTGTTTTTTTTTTGGTATTGAGTTGTATGAGCTGCTTGTATATTTTGGAAATTAATCCTTTGTCAGTTTCTTCACTTGTCATTATTTTATCCCATTCTGAGGGTTATCATTTCACCTAGCTTATAGTTTCCTTTGCTGTGCAAAAGCTTTTAAGTTTAACCAGATCTCACTTGTTTACTTTTGTTTTTACTCCTGTCACTCTAGGAGGTGGGTCATAGAGAATCTTGCTTTGTTATGTCATCGAATGTTCTGCCTATGTTTTCCTTTAAGAGTTTTATACTTCCTGGCCTTATATTTAGGTCTTTTTTCAATTTTGAGTTTGTCTTTGTGTATGGTGTTAGAAAGTGTTCTAATTTCATTCTTTACATGTAGCTGTCCAGTTTTCCCAGCACCATTTATTGAAGAGGCTGTCTTTGCCCCATTGTATATTCTTGCCTCCTTTGTCAAAAATAAAATACCCAAGGTGCATGGGTTTATTTCTGGGCTTTCTATCTTGTTCCATTGGTCTATATATCTGCTTTAGTGTCATTATCATACTGCCTTGATGACTGTAGCTTTGTAGTATAATCTGAAGTCAGGAAGGTTGATTCTTCCTGCTCCATTCTTCTTTCTCAAGACTGTTTTGTCAGTTTGGGGTCTTTCGTGTTTCCATATGAATTGTGAAATGTTTTGTTCTAGATCTGTGAAAAATGCCATTAGTAAATTGACAACGATCACATTGAATCTGTAGATTATGTTGGTAGTATAGTCATTTTCAAAATATTGATTCTTCCTGCCCAGAAACATGGAATATCTCTCCATCTCTTTATGTAGTCTTTGATTTCTTTCTTTAATGTCTTATAATTTTTCATGTACAGTTCTTTTGTCTCCTTAGGTAAGTTTATTCCTAGATATTTAATTATTTTTGTTGCAATGCAAATGGGATTGATTCCTTAATTTCTCTTTATGATTTTTCATTGTTCATATATAAAAATGCAAGTGATTTCTGTATATTGATTTTGTATCCTGAAATTTTGCTAAATTCACTGATTTGCTCTAGTAATACTTTGGTAGTATCTTTGGGGTTTTCTATGAACAGTGTCTGGAGAAGGCAATGGCACCTCACTCCAGTACTCTTGCCTGGAAAATCCCATGGACAGAGGAGCCTGGTAAGCCGCAGTCTATGGGGTCGCTGAGTCAGTGTCCTGAGTCAGGCACAACTGAGCAACTTCACTTTCACTTTTCACTTTCATGCATTGGAGAAGGAAATGGCAACTCACTCAAGTATTCTTGCCTGAAGAATCCCAGGGACAGAGGAGCCTAGTGGGTTGCCGTCTATAGGGTCGCACAGAGTCGGACAAAACTGAAGTGACTTAGCAGGAGCAGCAGCAGCATGAACACTGTCGTGTCATCTGCAAATAATGAGAGCATTACTTCTTCTTTTCCAATCTGGATTCCTTTTATTTCTTTTTCTTCTCTGATTCCTGAACTATGATTACTTCCAGAGCTATGTTGAATAATAGTGGTGAAAGTGGACAAGCTTGTCTTGATCCTTATCTTAGCGGGAATGCTTTCAGTTTTTCACCATTGAGAATAATGTTTGCTTTAGGCTTATCACATATGGACTTTACTATGTTGAGGTAGTTTCCTTCTATGCACATTATTTAAAGAGTTTTAATCATAAATGGGTGTTGATTAAAAAGCTTTCTATCAAAGGTTTTTTCTGCATCTATTGAGTTTATCATATGGCTTTTATCTTTCAATTTGTTAATAAGGTGTATCACATTGATTTGTTTGCATATACTGAAGAATCTTTGCATCTCTGGAATAAACCCAACTTCATAATGGTGTATGATTTTATTGATGTTTTGCTGAATTCTGATTGCTAAAATTGTGTTGAGGATTTTTGCATCTATGCTCATCAGAGATATTAGCCTGTAGTTTTCTTTTTTGTGTGTTGTCTTTGTCTGGTTTTGGTATCAGGGTGATGGTGGCCTTGTAGAAAATATTTGGAAGCTTTCCTTCTTCAAATTTTTGAAAGAGATTTAGAATGATAGGCATTAGTTCTTCTCTAATTGTTTGATAGGATTCTTCTGTGAAGCCATCTGGTCTTGGGCTTTTGTTTTTTGGGAGGTTTTTGATCACAGTTTCAAGTTCAGTGCTTGTAATTGGGTTGTTCATATTTTCTAATTCTTCCTAGTTCAGTTTTGGAAGATTGAACTTTTCTAAGAATCTGTCCATTCCTTACAGGTTATCTATTCTATTGTCATACAGTTGCTCATAATCTTCTCTTATAATCCTCTGTATCCCTGCATTGTCTGATGTAACCTCTTCTTTTTCATTTCTAATTTTGTTGATTTGATTCTTCTCTCTTTTTTTCTTGATGAGCCTGGCTAAAGGTTTATCAATTTTGTTTATCTTCTCAAGGAACCAGCTTTTAGTTTTATTAACCTTTACTACTGTTTCTTTCACTTTTGTTACATTTATTTCTGCTTGGATCTTTATGATTTCCTTCCTTCTACTAATTTTGGGGATTTTTGGTTCTTGCTTTTCCAGTTGTTTTAGGTGTAAAGTTAGGCTGTCTGTTCAATGTTTCTCTTGTTTCTTGAGGTAGGATTGTATTACTATAAACTTCCCTCTTAGAACTACTTTTACTACATCCCATAGGTTTTGAGTTGCCATGTTTTCATTGTCATTTGTTTCTAGAAATTTTTTGATTTCCCATTTGATTTCTTCAGTAACCTGTTGGTTATTCAGAAATGTGTTGTTTAATCTCCATGTGTTTGTGTTTTTTACAGTTTTTTTTTTTCACTTGTAATTTATATCTAATCTCATAGCATTGTGGTTGGAGAAGATGCTTGATACGATTTCAATTTTCTCAAGTTTAGTGAGGTTTGATTTGTGACTCAAGATGTGGTCTATCCTGGAGAATGTTTTATGGGCACTTGAGAAGAAGGTGTATTCTTCTGCATTTGGATGAAGTGTCCTGAAGATATCAATGAGATACGTCTCATCTAATGTATCACTTAAGATTTGTGTTTCCTTATTAATTTTCTGTTTTGATGATCTGTCTATTGGTGTGAGTGGGGTATTAAAGTTTCCTATTATTTTTGTTACTGTCAATTTCTTCTTTTATGTCTGTTACTGTTTGTCTTAGGTATTGAGGTGTTCCTATGTTGGGTGCCTAGATATTTACAGTTGTTATGTATTCCTCTTGGATTAACCCCTCGATCATTATGTATTATCCTTCCTTATCTCTTGTAACCTTTATTTTAAGGTCTCTTTTGTTTGATATGAGAATTGCTACCTGTTGGGCAGGGGTCCTGTGGTGAATAGCTGGAGTCATTTTCTGCTGATGAACCCAGTTGTGCAAGCTATTGACAGGAGATAAGGCTGGATCTGGTCCCACTAACAGCTGCCTGGGCACTGGTCGTCAACATACACTCCTGTGGCTACATTCCCACCACAGATGTGGACATGGAAGTGAAGTCCCCTGATGGGAGTCAAGCTAGCAAGGTGCAAGTGTATAGCTGGGGAGCTAATCCTGAGTGTGTCCAACGTTATTCTACCACCTTAAATTTTTTTTGGTGTATTTTTATTGAGTCTATTTTCCACGATTTTCTATCTAGTTTAAACTACACTTTACAATTTTACTTTTTAAAAATATGTTATTTTCTATCTTAATGCTTTTATAACCAACATTTTAATGACTATACAACATTTCATTGTGTGAAATTTTTGCTCACATATTGCTGAGCATTTAAGTTCATTTTCTACTGAAACACCAATTCTTCATTTTTTTTAATAATCAAGAGCATTTATAGTTAAAGTACTACACAAGCATACATCAATAAGTTTTTCTCATGATAAGCTTTTTAATGTGTTGAAATGTAGTTGATTTGCAATATTATATTAGTTTCAGGTGTTTAACATAGTGTTTCAATGATTTTTAAAGGTTTTACTGCATTTAAGGTCATTAAAAATATTGGCTATATTCCCCATACTGTAGACTGCATCCTTGTAACACTTATTTTATACCTAGTAGCTTGCACCTCTTAATTATTTTCACATATTCTGCCCCTCCTCCTAACCCTCTCCCGCCTGATAAACACTAGTGTGTTCTCTGTATCTGTGACTCTGATTCTGCTTTGTTATATTTATTTGTTTTATACTTTAGAATCCACATATAAGTGAAAACATACAGGATTTGTCTTTCTCTGTTTAACTTATGTCACTAAGGATAATACTCTCCATGTCTGTTGAGAAAAAAAAGACCAAAGCTAGAGGTATCACACTCCCTGACTTCAGACTATGCTACAAGTTATAGTGATCAAAGCAATATAGTACTAGTGCAAAAACAGACATATAGATCAATTGAAGAAAATAGAGTCAAAATAAACCTATGCACATATGGTTGATTAATCTGTGACAAAAGGGGCAAAAATTAAATAACAGGGAAAAGATAGTCTCTGCAATAACTGGTGATGGGAGAGCTGAACAACTACATATAAAACAATGAAAAGAGAACATTTTCTCATGCCATATAAAAATAAACTCAAAATGTATTACAAACTCAAATTTAAAACCTGAAATTATAAAACTCTCAGAAGAAAATATAGGCATACACTCTTTGCATTGGTTTCAGTAATATTTTTTTGAAAGTGTCTCATCAGGCAAAGGAAACAGAAGCAAAAAGAAACAAGTGAGATCAAATCAAACTTAAAAGCTTTGGGGCAATGAAGGAAATAATCAACAAAATGAAAAGGCAACCTATTGCATGGGAGAGTGTGTGTGCATGTGCTCAGTTGTGTCCAGCTCTTTGTGACCCATGTGGACAGTAGCCCACCAGGCTCATCTGTCCATAGAATTTTCCAGGCAAGAATACTTGAGCAGATTGCCACTATTACTCTATTATCTCAGGGTATTTTCCCTACCCAGGGATCAAATCTGAGTCTCTTGCATCACCTGCAATGGCAGATGGATTCTTTACCACTGTGCCACATACAAAGCTCACTGTATGAGAAAAGATATTTGTAAATGAAGGCTTCCCAGGTTGCTCAGTGGTAAAAGAATCTGCCTGGCAATGCAGGAGCCTCTGAAGATATGGATTCAGTCCCTGGGTTGGGAAGAACACTTGGAGGAGGAAAAGGTAGCCCACTTCAGTATTTTTGCCTGGAAAATCACATTGACAGAAAAGCTTGGCCAGCTACAGTCCATGGAGTCACAGAGTTGGGTATGGCTGAGCAACAAGCAGGAGCATAAGTGTGATGTCCAATAAAGGGTTAATATCCAAACTGTGAACGTCTCAGGTGTTCTGAAGGTCTACAAACTTTTAACACTAGTGCTAAAGAACCCTCATGCCAGTGCAGGAGTCATAAGAGATGCAGGTTCCATCCCTGGGGCAGGAAGATCCCCTGGAGGAGGGCATGGAAACCCACTCCAGTATTCTTGCCTGGAGAATCCCATGGACAGAGGATCCTGGTGGGCTACAGCTCACAGGGTCACAAAAAGTCAGATACAATTGAAGTGACTTAGCACACATGCATAAAAACGATGTGAAAAACTCATACAAATCAATATGCAAAACAAACTACAATCCAATGGAAAAATAAGCAAAGGTCTCAAATAAGCATTTTTCTAAAGAAAACATACAAATGGCCAATAGGCACATGAAAAGATGCTCAGCCTTACTAACCATCAGGGAAATGTAAATCAAAACTACAATGAGGTATCATCTCACACCTGTCAGAATTACAATAACCAAAAAGACAGCAGTCTTTCAGACCACTGTAATGAGTATTTTCAAAATATCTTCAGAACACTACTGACTAATAATATCTCAGGACAGCTAGAGAAGAGAAATAGAGGGGAAAAATATGCACCAAGATTTGAAAATCTAGAGCTCACTTATTCATGAAAAATTCCAGACATTTGAACAGTTCTCTCTTTTGAGTATTTCTGGGAATCCCCAAGTGTGACATTGATAAGTCTACAAATCAACCAGGCTATTGTATACTTTTCAGAATCATAGTCATTGAAAAGGATTTGACAGCAGCCTTTGGACGAGCAGTTCTAGAGAGCTCTGTATTCTGACTGGCTTGGGTTGTATAGGAATTTATAGTCAGTAAAATACAGCCTTGAAACTTAAAATGTCATGTCAGCTCAACAATATATGTTTTTTATCAAGAATCTCTTTTATTGATTATCAGAAACATTACAAACATCTAATATGAATAAATTGTAACATGACAGTATTTAGTTTGAACAATTAATACATTTCAGATATAATATTATACATATTTCAATGTTATTCTCCCCAATCATCCCACCCTCTCCCGGTCCCAGAGTCCAAAAGTCTGGTCTATACATCAGTGTCTCTTTTGCTGTCTCGTAAATAGGGTTATTTTTACCATCTTTCTAAATTCCATATATATGCGTTAGTATACTGTATTTGTGTTTTTGTTTCTGGCTTACTTCACTCTGTATAATAGGCTCCAGTTCCATCCACCTCCTTAGAACTGATTCAAATGTATTCTTTTTAATGGCTGAGTAATACTCCATTGTGTATATGTACCACAGCTTGCTTATCCATTCATCTGTGGATGGACATCTAGGTTGCTTCCATGTCCTGGCTATTGCAAACAGTGCTGCTATGAACATTGGGGTACACGTGTCTCTTTCAATTCTGGTTTTCTCAGTGTATATGCCCAGCAGTGGGATTGCTGGATCATAAGGCAGTTCTATTCCCAGTTTTTTGAGGAATCTCCAGACTGTTCTCCATAGTGGCTGTACCAGTTTGCATTCCCACCAACAGTGCAAGAGGGTTCCCTTCTCTCCGCACCCTCGCCAGCATTTATTGCTTGTGGACTTTTGGATAGCAGCCATTCTGATTGGCGTGAAATGGTATCTCATAGTGGTTTTGATTTGCATTTCTCTGATAATGAGTGATGTTGAGCATCTTTTCATGTGTTTGTTAGCCATATATATTTTGATATAATATATATCAAATATATTTTGATATATCAACAATATATTTTGATATAAAAGAGATGATGTCCCTTCCCGTGTGTTAAACTCATTTATTGAAAAAGTACCTTATCAAAGTGCTTGAGGCTCTAAAATTCTATGGAGTCATTTAGTTTCCACTTTGACTATAGTAATATTAAGATAAATTTAATGATTTTTTAGGGGCTTTAGCTATCTGACTAATAAAGTTAAACTGTTTGCTTCAAGATAAGTATACTTCTCAGAAACCTGGCTAAGTTTTCTAGAATTCTGATTTCTAACATTCCTGACTATTGATTACATTTATCATTAATGTCTGTATTTATGCATGTATTTGAAAACTTACCTTACATATTCTTGAATATTTTTATTCAAGATCAATACCCCAACTTAGTCCAACTGGAAATGAGAGGGAACAAAGGCAAAGAAAATTAATACTGAAAAAACCAAAAACATAGTAAGAGATTATTAAGGGAAATAAGAGGATTTTTCCTAAGGATTAGAACATAACTAATTTTCTTCATTCAACTTATACTTTTTCAATAAATAAACAGAGCATGATATTTCAGAGAGGGAAGACAACATGGAATATTTTATAGAGAAAGTATAATGCAGAAATGAGAGCTTTAATGAATTTCTCTGCCTACTTTTACACCTATTCTCTTTAATATGGTCCCGCAATGCCTTTGGAACTGATATCATTGCTGTTATGTAGTGGGGATTGACTGCAAGATGTCTCCAGTGATAGGAATGTAGTATTTATTTTTCCTTATTTTGAATTATTCCTATAAGACAGATTGCCAACGTGAATCTCAAACATTGAACATCACTGATCAAACGCCAACATTCTTACATTATTTAGCTTATTTTTATTTTGTGTTTCAATATTTATTGTGTATATTTATTGCATATCTATTTTAAACTATGGTTATGATTCCTCTATAATATTTTTTCTATGTTTCTATAATTTGTCCCTGTTAAACACAAATTATGTTATTCTTTTGTTCTTGTCTTATGAGACTGAATGTTAATCGGAATTCTGACCTTACATAATCAGGAAAAGTTTTATATCAGTATTTCTCAAATATCTCTAGTAAGTTTCCTTAATGTCAGAGTAGATTGATAAGAGAATTCAGAAGTTTAAGAGCCAGGTTTAAACTGCTATCACATTCTTATTAGTATTTTTAATTACATTTTAACCATATAAAAATTTTACCTTAATTTAAAAGCAAGAGTTTTCAAGGTGTTTGTGTTTGTTTACCTTTATTAAAAAACAAAATAGACTGGTTTCAAATAGGAAAAGATTTATGTCAAAGCTGTATATTGTCACCTGGCTTATTTAACTTATATGCGGAGTACATCATGAGAAACGCTGGGATGGAAGAAGCATAAGCTGGAATCAAGATTGCTGGGAGAAATATCAATAACCTCAGATATGCAGATGACACCACCCTTATGGCAGAAACTGAAGAGGAACTCAAAAGCCTCTTGATGAAAGTGAAAGTGGAGAGTGCAAACGTTGGCTTAAAGCTCAACATTCAGAAAACGAAGATCATGGCATCTGGTCCCATCACTTCATGGGAAATAGATGGGGAAACAGTGGGAACAGTGTCAGACTTTATTTTTCTGGGCTCCAAAATCATTGCAGATGGTGACTGCAGCCATGAAATTAAAAGATGCTTACTCCTTGGAAGGAAAGTTATGACCAACCTAGATAGCATATTGAGAAGCAGACATTACTTTGCCAACAAAGGTCCATCTAGTCAAGGCTATGGTTTTTCCAGTGGTCATGTATGGATGTGAGAGTTGGACTGTGAAGAAGGCTGAGCGCCGAAGAATTGATGCTTTTGAACTGTGGTGTTAGAGAAGATTCTTGAGACTCTCTTGGACTGCAAGGAGATCTAACCAGTCCATCCTAAAGGAGATCAGTCCTTGGTGTTCTTTGGAAGGACTGATGCTGAGGCTGAAACTCCAATACTTTGGCCACCTCATGTGAAGAGTTGACTCATTGGAAAAGACTCTGATGCTGGGAGGGATTGAGGGCAGGAGGAGAAGGGGACGACAGAGGATGAGATGGCTGGATGGCATCACCGATTCGATGCACATGAGTTTGGGTGAACTCCGGGAGTTGGTCATGGACAGGGAGGCTTTGCGTGCTGCCATTCATGGGGTTGCAAAGAGTCGGACGTGAGTGAATGACTGAACTGACTAAAAGGAAAAAGACATTACTTTTTTGAAAGAAAATACTTGGGTCATGACCACTGGGTAAGAAAAAAAGAAAGAAAGAAAGAAAGAAGGAAAAGGCTTAAAATTGATGCTCCAGTTGGATTTATCATAGTATGCTGCCATTGCTCTTTTCTTAGTATTTGGTTGCAATTGTATTTTTGTGTTAAAGTAGTGAATTGTTTGTTAGCATGTCTTTCTTATATATTCTTCATCTTCAGCTAATCTAACTTGTTATGGATAGTCAAGAATATCATTGATAATGAAAGGAAGAATATAATGAAGAGAAGAAAACACAGGAAGAAGAAGAGGAGGAAAAGCAAGAGAAAAAGAACAAATACAGTATACTAACTCATATATATGGAATTTAGAAAGATGGTAATGATAACCCAGTATGCGAGACAGCAAAAGAGACACAGATGTATACAACATTCTTTTGTACTCTGTGGGAGAGGGAGAGGGTGGGATGATTTGGAAGGATGACATTGAAACATGTATAATGTCATATATGAAATGAATCATCAGTCCAGGTTTGATGCAGGATACAGGATGCTTGGGGCCGGCGCACTGGGATGACCCAGAGGGATGGTACGGGGAGGGAGGTGGGAAGGGGGTTCAGGATGGGGAACACGTGTACACCTGTGGCAGATTCATGTTGATGTATGGCAAAACCAATACAATATTGTAAAGTAATTAGCCTCCAATTAAAACAAATAAATTTATATTTTAAAAAAGAAAAAGAAAAGAACAAACACACATTCCTATAATCTATTATTTTATTTTTTTACAGTATGAGTTCAGAACATGTGTTATAACAATAGCGAAACAAGATGAACCCACTTTGTATGAAATAACTCTATAATCACCTTTTTTGATATGCATCAAAGCAAAAATAATCTTTAACTTAAATAGCTTACTGTAATAAGTAAACATTTCAGACAAGGAGAGAGGTCAAGATAGTGAAGTAGGACCTTAGATGGTTAACCATGAGATTAGTCCAGTGCGGCCTAAAAGGGAAAGACAAAACTTTTTATATAATAGTAGACTAAAAAGATTTAACATGGTTGGAGGTCAGAGATGAGAATAAAAACAAGTCTGGCTGATTAAGAGTTGAAACTATAACAAACTGGTTGTATAATGAGCAATTTCAGAAATCAGGAATGTGATTCATTAAGATGTGTACTCAACTCACTAAATGTGCACACATAATAAAGAGAAAAACAGAGCATTTTCACAACAATTGCATTTGAGAAACATAAAGTTGATGTATCACTCCCTTTATTTTCACTGCAACTAAAGGTTAAGTTTAAAGACTATAAAAACAACATCCTGAGTAGACTTGTTAGTGTCTATGCAATTTATTAAATGTAACTCAAATGTAATTTATAAAAGTTATCAGGAGTTAAAATTCATATTTAAACCCAGTTATTAATTGTTGATAGTTTATGGCCATATATATTCTGGATTCTAAATTTAGACAGTCATACTTTTCAAATATACATTGACATGCTTCAAATCTGACATGTTTCAAATCTCAAGTCTTACAAAATATACAGTTCAGTTCAGTTACTCAGTACTGTCAGACTCTTTGAGACCCCATGGCCTACAGAACTCCAGCCTCCTCTGTCCATCACCAAGTCCCAGACCTTGCTCAAGTTAATGTCCATCGAGTTGGTGATACCATCCCATCAACTCATCCTTTGTCATTCCCTTCTCATCCTGGCTTCAATCTTTCCTAGCATCAGGGTCTTTGCAATGAGTCAGTTCTTCATATTAGGTGTCCAAAGTATTGGAGCTTCAACTTCAGCATCAGTCCTTCCACTGAATATTCAGGACGGATTTCCTTTAGGATTGGCTGGTTTGACCTCCTTTCAGTCCAAAGGACTCTCAAGAGTCTTCTCAAACAACACAGTTCAAAAGCATCATTTATTTGGTGCTCGGCTTTCTTTATGGTCCAATTTTCACATCCATACATGGCTACTAGAAAAACCATAGCTTTGACTATATACTTTGAATTCCTTGAATTCTACTCAGGAGTATAAGCAATGTTACAAGGAGCACACAATAAATATGAGGGAAAATAGCATTTAATAACATTAAGATAACTGATTTATTATTTATTGCAGGTAAAATATATATATAGTAACAATTGATCCTGGAAGCTCCAGTGAAAAATAAAGTCACTGAAAACAAATCTATGCAAAAGGTTTATTTATCAAATATCTTACTAAACTCCTTAAAAATGTGCAGCATTTTTATTTGTGATTGCAGTTGCAGTTATGCCTTAATATGTTTGAAAGTCTATATATTAATTCATACTGAGTCCTTCAATCAGTTATTGCTTTTTAAATTGCTTTTTTGGCTTTAAATAATATTCATTATTATTTAAATATCCAATAAATGGACATTTATTTTCTTTTGGATGATAATAATAATGAGCTGTAAGAATTGAAAATGAAATCTTCACAATTATTATTATAAAATATTGTAGATATATATATATAAAATCTAGGCCTCATAAATATTAATGCATTGCAGTTTACAGGGTGTAATTTTTTTAATTTGAGGAAAATTGCTTTACAATGTAGTGTTGGTTTCTGCCATACACTGAAATTCAGTCATGACTATATATGTTTCCCCAGCCTCTTAAAAAAGATCTTTATGACCCAGATAACCTGATGGTGTGATCACTCACCTAGAGCCAGATATCCTGGAATGCAAAGTCAATTGGGCCTTGGAAGCATCATTACAAACAAATCTAGTGGAGGTGATGGAATTCCAGTTGAGCTAGTTCAAATCCTAAAAGATGATGCTGTGAAAGTGCATCTCATTATCAGAGAATTGTAAATCAAAACCACGATTGCTGGGAGAAATATCAATAACCTCAGATATGCAGATGACACCACCCTTATGGCAGAAACTGAACAGGAACTCAAAAGCCTCTTGATGAAAGTGAAAGTGGAGAGTGAAAAGGTTGGCTTAAAGCTCAACATTCAGAAAACGAAGATCATGGCATCTGGTCCCATCACTACATGGGAAATAGATGGAGAAACAGTGGAAACAGTGTCAGACTTTATTTTTCTGGGCTCCAAAATCACTGCAGATGGTGACTGCAGCCATGAAATTAAAAGACGCTTACTCCTTGGAAGGAAAGTTATGACCAATCTAGATAGCATATTCAAAAGCAGAGACATCACTTTGCCAACAAAGGTTCGCCTAGTCAAGGCTATGGTCTTTCCTGTGGTCATGTATGGATGTGAGAGCTGGACTGTGAAGAAGGCTGAGCGCCGAAGAATTGATGCTTTTGAACTGTGGTGTTGGAGAAGCCTCTTGAGAGTCCCTTGGACTGCAAGGAGATCCAACCAGTCCATTCTGAAGGAGATCCGCCCTGGGATTTCTTTGGAAGGAATGATGCTAAAGCTGAAACTCCAGTATTTTGGCCACCTCATGCGAAGGGTTGACTCATTGGAGAAAACTCTGATGCTGGGAGGGATTGGGGGCAGGAGGAGAAGGGGACGACAGAGGATGAGATGGCTGGATGCCACCACTGACTCGATGGATGTGAGTCTGAGTGACCTCCGGGAGTTGGTGATGGACAGGGAGGCCTGGCATGCTGCAGTTCATGGGGTCGCAAAGAGTCGGACACGACTGAGCGACTGATCTGATCTGATCTGATCTGATGAGGTACCATTTCACACCAGTCAGAATGGCTGCAATCCAAAAGTCTACAAGCAATAAATGCTGAAGAGGGTGTGGAGAAAAGGGAACCCTCTTATACTGTTGGTGGGAATGCAAACTAGTCCAGCCACTATGGAGAACAGTGTGGAGATTCCTTAAAAAACTGGAAATAGAACTGCCTTCTTCTTCTTCTAAGTCGCTTCAGTCGTGTCCAACTCTGTGCGACCCCACAGATGGCAGCCCACCAGGCTCCCCCGCCCCTGGGATTCTCCAGGCAAGAATATTGGAGTGGGCTGCCATTTCCTTCTCCAATGCATGAAAGTGAAAATTGAAAGTGAAGTCTCTCAGTCGTGTCCGACTCTTAGCGACCCCATGGACTGCAGCCTACCAGGCTACTCCATCCATGGATTTTCCAGGCAACAGTACTGGAGTGGGGTGCCATGATCCAGCAATCCCACTGCTGAGCATACACACAGAGGAAACCAGAACTGAGAGACACATGTACCCCAATGTTCATTGCAGCACTGTTTATAATAGCCAGGACAGGGAAGCCACCTAGATGTCCATCAGCAGATGAATGGATAAGAAAGCAGTGGTACATATACACACTGGAGTATTACTCAGTCATTAAAAAGAATACATTTGAGTCAGTTCTAATGAGGTGGATGAAACTGGAGCCTATTATACAGAGTGAAGTAAGCCAGAAAGAAAAACACCAATACAGTACACTAACACATATATATGGACTTTAGAAAGATGGTAACAATAACCCTGTATACGAAACAGCAAAAGAGACACTGATGTATAGAACAGTCTTTTGAATTTTGTGGAAGAGGGAGAGGGTGGGATGATTTGGGAGAATGGCATTGAAATATGTATAATATATATTAAACGAGTCGCCAGTCCATGTTCGATACACGATACTGGATGCTTGGGGCTGGTGCATTGGGACGACCCAGAGGGATGGTATGGGAAGGGAGGAGGGAGGAGGATTCAGGATGGGGAACACATGTATACCTGTTGCAGATTCATTTTGATATATGGCAAAACCAATACAATATTGTAAAGTTAAGTAAAATAAAATTAAAAATAAAATAAAAACAGGGAAAAGAGAGCTGAGTGCTGAAGAATTGACACTTTAAAAAATATTTATTTTAATTGAAGGCTAATTACAATATTGTAATGGGTTTTGCCATACATAAACATGAATCAGCCACAGGTGTACATGTGTCCCCCATCCTGAATCCCCCTCCTACTTCCCTCCCCATCCCATTCCTCTGGGTCATCCCAGTGCACCAGCCCTGAGCACCTTGTCTCATGCATTGAACCTGGACGGGTGATCTGCTTCACATATGATAATATACATGTTTCAACGCTCTTCTCTCAAATCATCCCACCCTCGCCATCTCCCACAGAGTCCAAAAGACTGCTCTATACATCTTTCTCTCTTTTGCTGTCTCTCATATAGGTTTATCATTACCATCTTTCTAAATTCCATATATATGCATTAGTATATTGTATTGGTGTTTTTATTTCTGACTTACTTCAGTCTGAATAATAGGCTCCAGTTTCATCCACCTCATTAGAACTGATTCAAATGCATTATTTTGAATGGCTGAGTAATATTCCAGCTTTCTTATCCATTCTTCTTCTGTCCAACCTAGATGGACATCTAGGTTGCTTCCAGGTCCTGGCTATTATAAACAGTACTGCGATGAACATTGGGGTACACGTGTCTCTTTCAATTATTGTTTCCTCTGTGTGTATGCCCAGCAGTGGGATTAGTGTGTCATATGGAAGTTCTATTTCCAGTTGTTTTTTTTTTTTTTTTTAAGGAATCTCCACACTGTTCTCCATAGTGGCTGTACTAGTTTGCATTCCCATCAACAGTGTAAGAGGGTTCCCTTTTCTCCACACCCTCTCCAGCATTTATTGCTTGTAGACTTTTGGATAGCAGCCATTCTGACCGGCATGAGATGGTACTTCATTGTGGTTTTGATTTGCATTTCTCTGATAATGAGTGATGTTGAGCATCTTTTCATGTGTTTGTTAGCCATCTGTATGTCTGCTTTGGAGAAATGTCTATTTAGTTCTTTGGCCCATTTTCTGACTGGGTGGTTTATTTTTCTGGAATTGAGCTGTAGGAGTTGCTTGTATATTTTTGACATTAATTCTTTGTCAGTTGCTACTTTTGAAATTTGTTGTTGGAGAAGACTCTTGAGAGTCCCTTGGCCTTCAAGAAGATCAAACCAGTCCATCCTGAAAGAAATCAGTCCTGAATATACATTGGAAGGACTGATGCTCAAGCTGAAGTTTCAATACTTTGGGCACCTGATGCAAGGAACTGACTCACCTGAAAAGACCCTGATGCTGGGTAAGATTGAAGGCAGGAGGTGAAGGGGACAACAGAGGATGAGATGGTTCGACAGCATCATCGAACTGATGGATATGAGTTTGAGTAGGCTTAGGCAGTTGGAGATGGACAGGGAAGTCTGGCATGCTGAAGTCCATGGTTTCACAAGAAGTGTGACATAACTTAGCAGCTGAACTGAACTGAACTGAACTGCCTCTTAATTGTTCCTTGCACATCCCTCCCCCATTCTGTCCTTCTCAGTCATCACAAAGTGCCACGCTGGGTTCCCAATGTTATATAGCAGCTTCTCACTAGTGAAATATTTTACATATGGTGTATATATGTATATGTGTCAATGCTACTTTCTCAATTCATTCCACACGCTCCTTCCCCAACTGTGTCCACAAGTCCATTCTCTACTCTTGTGTCTCCAGTCCTTTAGTGCAAATGGGTTCATCAGTACTGTTTTTCTAGACTGCATACATGTGTTTGTGCTAAGTCACTTCAGTCATGTCTCACTCTATGCAACCCTATGGACTGTAGCCAGTCAGGTTCTTCTGTCCATGGGATTCTCCAGGCAAGAATACTGGTGTGGGTTGCTGTGCCCTACTTCAGGGATCTTTTCAGCCCTGGGATCAAACCTGGGTGTCTTACATCTCCTACATTGTCAGGTGGGTTCTTCATCACTAGCACCAGCTGGGAAACCCTTAGATTCCATATATATACTTTAATATACTATATATATTTTTTTCTCTTTCTGACTTACTTCACTCTGTATAATGCATTCTAGGTTCATCCATCTCACTAGAACTGACTTATATTAATTCATTTTTTATGGTTGAGTGATATTCTACTGTATATATGCACCACAACTTCTTTATCCATTCATCAGTTGATGAATATCTAGGATGCTTCCTTGCCCTGGCTATTGTAAGGAGTACAGTAGTGAACATCAGAATAACATGTGTCTTTTAGAATTGTAGTTTTCTCAGGGTATGTGCCCAGTAATTGGGATTCTGAGTCACATGGTATTTTAATGCCTAGTTTTTTGAGGAAACTTCACATTGTTCTCCAAAGTCACTGTATCAGTTTGAAACCCCACCAACAGTGCAAGAGGGTTCCTTTTCCTCTGTATCCTCTCCAATATTTATTGTTTCTAGATTTCGATGATATCCATTCTGACTGATGGAAGGTGGTATCTCATTTGAGCTTTGATTTGCATTTCTCTAAAAATGAGCAATATTGAACATCTTTTCATATGTTTATTGGACATCTGTATGTCTTCTTTGGAGAAATACCTGTGTAGGTATTCTGCCCACTTTTTGATTGAGCTGTTTGTTTTGTTTTTCTAATATTCAGCTGCATGAGCTACTTATATATTTAGGAGTTTAATCATTTGACAGTTGTTTTGTTTGATTATTTTCTCCCATTGTAAGGATTGTCTTTTCATCTTATATATATTTTCCTTTGCTGTACAAAAGCTTTTAAGTTTAATCAGATCCATTTTGTATATATTTTTAAAATTTATTTCACTCTAGAAGTGGGTCAAGAGGATTTTGTTGCAACTTATGTCAAAGTGTGTTCTGTCAATGTTGTTCTCTAAGAGTTTTATAGCTTCTGGTATTATGTTTAGATTGCCGGGAGAAATATCAATAACCTCAGATATGCAGATGACACCACTCTTATGGCAGAAAGTGAAGAGGGGCTAAAAAGCCTCTTGATGAAAGTGAAAGTGGAGAGTGAAAAGGTTGGCTTAAAGCTCAACATTCAGAAAACGAAGATCATGGCATCTGGTCCCATCACTGCATGGGAAATAGATGGGGAAACAGTGGAAACAGTGTCAGACTTTGTTTTTCTGGGCTCCAAAATGACTGCAGATGGTGACTGCAGCCATGAAATTAAAAGACGCTTGCTCCTTGGAAGGAAAGTTATGACCAACCTAGATAGCATATTCAAAAGCAGAGACATTACTTTACCAACAAAGGTTCGCCTAGTCAAGGCTATGGTCTTTCCTGTGGTCATGTATGGATGTGAGAGCTGGACTGTGAAGAAGGCTGAGCGCCGAAGAATTGATGCTTTTGAACTGTGGTGTTGGAGAAGACTCTTGAGAGTCCCTTGGACTGCAAGAAGATCCAACCAGTCCATTCTGAAGGAGATCAATCCTGGAATTTCTTTAGAAGGAATGATGCTAAAGCTGAAACTCCAGTATTTTGGCCACCTCATGCGAAGAGTTGACTCATCGGAGAAGACTCTGATGCTGGGAGGGATTGAGGGCAGGAGGAGAAGGGGACGACAGAGGATGAGATGGCTGGATGGCATCACTGACTCGATGGATGTGAGTCTGAGTGACCTCTGGGAGCTGGTGATGGACAGGGAGGCCTGGCGTGCTGCAGTTCATGGGGTCGCAAAGAGTCGGACACGACTGAGCGACTGATCTGATCTGATCTGATTATGTTTAGGTCTTCAATCCTTCTTGAATTTATTTTTGTGTGTTGTGTTGGAAAGTGTTCACATTTCATTGCCGTTCAGTTTTCCTAGAGCCATTTATTGAAGAGGCTGTCTTTTCTCCTTTGTATATTCTTGCCTCCTTTGTCAAAGATAAGGTCCCCATAGAAGTGTAAGCTTATCTCTGGGCTTTCTATCTTGTTCCCTTGGTTTATATTACTGTTTTTGTGCCAGTGCCACATTATCTTGATGACTGTAGCTTTGTAGTATAGCTTGAAGTCATGAAGGTTGATTCCTTCAGCTCTGTTTTTCTTTATCAAGATTGCTTTGGCTATTCAGGGTCTTTTGTTTTTCCATACAAATTGTAAAATTTTTTGTCCTTGCTCTGGGGAAAATACTGTTGTTAATTTGATCAGAATTGCATTACATCTGTAGATTGCTTTGGGCAATATAGTCACTTTCACAATATGGATTCTTTCAGTCCAAGAATATGATGTATCTCTCCATATGAGTATGTCATCTTTGATTTATTTCATCAATGTCTTACAGTTTTCTGCATACAGTTCTTGTGTCTCCACAGGTAAATAGATGGAGAAACAGTGGAAACAGTGTCAGACTTTATTTTTCTGGGCTCCAAAATCACTGCAGATGGTGACTGCAGCCATGAAATTAAAAGACGCTTACTCCTTGGAAGGAAAGTTATGACCAATCTAGATAGCATATTCAAAAGCAGAGACATCACTTTGCCAACAAAGGTTCGCCTAGTCAAGGCTATGGTCTTTCCTGTGGTCATGTATGGATGTGAGAGCTGGACTGTGAAGAAGGCTGAGCGCCGAAGAATTGATGCTTTTGAACTGTGGTGTTGGAGAAGCCTCTTGAGAGTCCCTTGGACTGCAAGGAGATCCAACCAGTCCATTCTGAAGGAGATCCGCCCTGGGATTTCTTTGGAAGGAATGATGCTGAAGTTGAAACTTCAGTACTTTGGCCACCTCATGCAAAGAGTTAACTCATTGGAGAAGACTCTTATGCTGGGAGGGATTGGGGACAAGAGAAGAAGGGGATGACAGAGGATGAGATGGCCAGATGGCATCATGGACTCGATGGACCTGAGTCTGGGTGAATTCCAGGAGTTGGTGATGGACAGGGAGGCCTGGCGTGCTGTGATTCATGGAGGCACAAAGAGTCTGACACAACTGAGTGACTGATCTGATCTGAACATAAATGGGTGTCAAATTTTGCCAAAACTGTCTCTGTATATGTTCAGATGATCAAATAATTCTTATCTTTCAATTTGTTGATATGGTATAGTACAATGTTTGATTTGCATATATTGAAGAATCTTTGCATCCCTGAGATAAAACTCACTTGATTATGGTGTATGATCCTCTTAGTGTGTTGTTTATTCTGTTTGCTAGAATTTTGTTGAGGATTTTTACATCTATATTCTTCAGTGATGTTATACTTTCTCTTTCTGTGATGTATTTGTTTTCTTTTGGTATCAGGGTGATGGTGACCTTGCAGAATGAGTTTGGGAGTTTTTCTACCTCTGCTTTTTTTTCTTTACTTTTTTTTTGGAAGAGTTTGAGCAGGATAGGTGTTAGCTCTTCTCTACGTTTAATAGAATTCACTTGTGAAGCAATCAGACTCTGAGCTTTTGTTTGTTGGAAGATTTTTTTTTATCACAGTTTTGATTTCAGTGCTTTGATTAGTCTGTTCTTATTTTCTATTTCTTCCTGGTTCAGTTTTGGAAGGTTGTATTATTTTTTAAATATGTCAATTTCTTTAAAGTTGTCCATTTCTTCAAGATTGCCCATTTAATTGGCATATAGTTGCTCATAGTAGTCTCTTGTGATCCTTTGTATTTCTGCATTATCTCTATGAGTTCTCCTTTTTCATTTCTAATTTTATTGATTAGAGTCTTCTCATTATTTTCTTGATGAGTCTGGTTAATGATTTGTCAACTTTTTTCTCCATCTTATTTATTTATTTTTTGTTTTGGGGTGCTGTGCTTAGTCATTCAGTAGTGTCCAGCTCTTTGTGACCCTCTGAACTGGCCAGGCTCCTCTGTCCATTGAGATTCTCCAGGCAAGAATACTGGAGTGAGTTGCCATTTCCTCCTCCAGGGGATCTTCCCAATTCAGGGATCAAACCCAGGTCTACCACATTACAAGCAGATTCGTTACTGAGCCACCACGGAAGACTGAATTGAGGTATAGCCTATTAACAATGCTGTGGTAGTTTCAGGCGAACAGTGAAGGGACTCAGCCATAATATGCATGTATCTATTCTCTCCCAAACCTCCCTCCTACCCAGGCTGACACAAAACATTGAACATAATTCCACATACTCTGCAATAGGTCTCTGTTGGTTATCCAATTTAAATATAGAAGTGTATGCATGACCTTCACAAAATCCCTAACTATCCCTCCCTTCTCCAGTAATCATAAGTTCTTTTTCTAAGTCCATGAGTCGCTTTCTATTTTGTGAGTAAGTTTATTTTATCATTTCTTTTTGGATTCCACATATAAGGGATGCCATACAATATTTCTCCTACTCTGTCTGACTTATTTCATTTATTATGACATACTCTAGGTCCATCCATGGTGCGATAAATGACACTATTTCATTCTTTTTAATTGCTAGTAATATTCCATTGCACATATGTACCACATCTTCTTTACCCATTCCTCTGCTAGTGGATATTAGGTTGCTGACATGTCTTGCCTACTGTAAACAGTGCTTCAAAGAATATTGGGATGCATGTATCCTTTTGGATCAAGTTTTCTTCAGATATATGCCTGGGAGTGGGATTGCAGGATCATGTTAGCTCTGTTTTAAGTTTTTAAAGGAACATCCATACTTTCCCAACAGTGGCTATACCAGTTCACATTCCCTCCAACAGTGTAGGAGGGTTCCCTTCTCTCCACACTCTCTCCAGCATTTGTTATTTGTGGATTTTTTGATGATATTCATTCTGACCAGTATGAAGTGGCACTTTATGGTAGTTTTGATTTGCAATTATCTATTTTTTTCTAGTTAATAATACCATATTATATACTCATAAAGTTGTGAAAAGAGTTTATCTATTAAATAACAATGTTGAATGTCTTTTCATGGGCCTATTGGTCATCTGTCTGTTCTCTTTGGAGAAATGTTTATTCAGGTCTTCTGCCCATTTTTCAAGTGGGTTGTTTGTTTTGATGCTATTAAGCATCATAACCTCTTTGCAAATTTTGGAGACTGATTTATTATCACATAATTTTTAAATATTTTCTCCCAATATATGGGTTGCTTTTTGTTTTGTTTATTGTTTACTTTTCTGTGCAAAAGCTTTTTCTCATTGAACAGTTCTAGCAATTTTCTGGTGGTATCTTTAAGATTTTCTACATGTAGTATACTGTCATCTGCAAAAAGTGAGTTTTACTTCTTCATTTTCAATCTGGATTCCCTTTATTTCTTTTTATTCATTGATTTCTTCATAAAATCTGAATGAGATACTTGCTGGGTTATTTCCTTTCATCATTTTTAGTATATCCTGCCACTCCTTTCTGGTCTACAAAGTTTCAGATGAAGAATCAGCTATTAACATTATGTGGATTCCCTTGAATATTATTTGTTGCTTTTCCCTTGCTGCTTTTAACATTTTTTTTTCTTTTGTGTTCAATTATTTTTAGTTTGATTAATATGTGTCTTGGTGTGTTTCTCTTTAAATTTATCCTTTATGGAACTCTCTAGGTTTCCTGGACTTAGGTGACTATTTCCTTTCCTATGTTAGGGAAGTTTTCAACTATAATTTCTTCAAATATGTTATCATATCCTTTCATTTTCTCTCCTTCTGCTGCTGCTGCTGCTAAGTCGCTTCAGTCGTGTCCGACTCTGTGCGATCCCATAGACGGAAGCCCACCAGGCTCCCCCGTCCTTGGGATTCTCCAGGCAAGAACACTGGAGTGGGTTGCCATTTCCTTCTCCAATTCATGAAAGTGAAAAGTGAAAGCGAAGTCACTCAGTCATGTCCGACTCTTAGCAACCCCATGAACGGGAGCCCACCAGGCTCCTCCGTCCATGGGATTTTCCAGGCAAAAGTGCTGGGGTGCGGTGCCATTGCCTTCCCCTCTCCTTCTTCTAGGACTCCTATAATTCAAATGTTGGTTCTCTATGTTGTCCCAGAGGTCTCTGGGACTCTCCTCACTTTTTTTTTTTTTTTTAATTCTTTTTTCTTTATTCTGCTCTGCTTCAGTTATTACCAGCATTCTGTCTTCCAACTCACTTACCCATTTTTCTGCCTCAGTTATTCAGCTATTGGTTCCCTTCAGTGCATTTTTTTTTTTAAATTTCAGTTATTGCATTCTCATTGTTGATTGTCTCTACTTTAGTTCGTCTACTTCTGTGTTATACATTTCTTAAATCTTCTCAATCTGTGCCTTCATTCTATTTATCTACCTCTATCGTATTTCCCAGATTTTGGATCATCTTTCTTATCATTATATTGAATTTTTTTTTTTTTTTCTGGTAAATTGTCTATTTCCTCCTTATTTCTTTGGCCTTTGGGGTTTCCACTATGCTCCTTCATCTACTGCATGTTTCTCTATCATTTCATTTGGCTTAATTTAGTGTTTGGGATTTCCTTCCCACATTCTGCAGAGTCATATTTCCTCTTACTTGTGGAGTCTGCCTCCAGTGAATGGAGTTGAAAGTCTTGTGAAGGTTTCCTGTTGTATGTGCGGAGGAGGGTTGCCTGGGTTCTGTTGCATGAAGCTAGATCTTATCTCTCTGAAAGCAGTACTGTACCAGTGGTATGTTTAGAGGTATTTGTGATTTTAGTATGGCTTTGACTACCTGTATGCTTTTGGGTAGGTTTATGTTCCTGTTTTGCTATGTGTTTGGTGTGAATCTAGCACTGGAGTCTGCTGGCCTTTGGGTGGGGCCAAATCTTAATGTTGAGGTGGAGATCTTTGGGAGAGCTCTCACTGATTAACCATCCATGGGGTCAGTATATCTCTGGTGGCCCAAAGTCCTCTCACTTCAAAGGTTTAGGCCTGCCCACTTTGTGGAGCCCCAAGATTCCACAAGCCACATAACACAGAAGAGAAGGAAAGAAATAGAAAAAAAGAAAAATTGCATTCAAACAAACAAGAAAAGAATGAAAAGACAAAACCCCAGGGTATGTGTTAAAGCTAAACAAACAAGAACACATTAGGAAGCTCACACACTCACACTTGTGAAGAGAAGAAGAGAAAGAAAGGAAAGAAAGAAAAAAAAATATATATATATATATATATAAAATAAGAATCAAAAAAGGATAGAGTAATCAAGCCAATAAATAAGCCCATAAATGAAAACAAATGCTAAAAACTAGGCTAGAAAAATTAGAAAACCAAAAACATACGGAAAATGCAATATAATGAAAAACATTGTGTAAATAGGAAAAAATGAAGTAAATATATGTAAAAATAGAAGCATAAAAAAGGAAAAATATGCAAAAGTATAAAAAGAAAAATTAAAAAAAGAATAATAGACAAAACAAAAAAGACAAGAGACAAAAATATGCGTATATTGAGAGTGGTAGTGTTGCAGGAAGGGGGACCCCTTCCAGGGCCCAAAACTGGGTTCTTGTCTAACACTTGGAAATGAATTGTCCTAGGAGACACATGTGCTGACAAAGCAAGAGATTTTATCGGGAAGCAGCACCTGGGTGGAGAGCAGTGGGGTAAGGGAACCCAGGAGAACAGCTCTGTCATACGGCTTGCAGTCTCTGGTTTTATGGTGATGGGATTAGTTTCTGGGTTGTCTTTAGTCAATCCTTCTGGCTCAGAGTCCTTCCTGGTGGTGCACACTTCTTCAGCCAAGATGGATGCCAGAGAAAAGGATTGTGGGAGGTGGTCGGATATGTGGTGTCTCCTTTTGACCTTTCCCTAACTCTTCTGGTTGGTGGAGGCTTATTAGTTCTATGTTCCTTACCAGGACCTCCTGTCGTAAAACAACTCATGCAAATAGTTACTATGGTGCCTGGCTAGGGTGGGCTGTTTCAATCAGCAACAAATGGTGACTTTCGTGGGGAGTTTTTTCTTTGCAACTGACATCCTGACCACTTGGGGTATTCAGGGGCCAGTTTGCCTGCCAATAGACTAGAAACAGTGGCCTCAACTGGGATTCTTTTGTCCCTGGTCTCCTCCTGATGTGGACAACTGGCCAGAGTGCCCCAATCGGTAAGGAACAAGATACTTTATGGACCTCTCTCCTCTTCCCTCTGTTTTCCTCTCCTTAACTCTTCCTATCCTTCCCCTATTTTCTAGTCCCCTGGTCCTGGACTCAGGAATCTGGTCAAAGGGCCTTGGCCTGAGCTGAGAATTGGAGAATGATAACCTCTTCTTGGCAGAGAACTCGAATTCTGGTTCTGTTCTGGCCTGGTTTCTGGTAGGGCCGAGTTCCAGTCCTCTCTTCTCTGGAGGCCCAGGGTAAAGTCCTGTGACACCTGGGTATCTGTAGGTAGCAGGAGACATCTATAAGGCAGCCCCTTTTGCCCTCCACCTTCTTCTTTCAACCTGGCTTCCTTTCCTCCATTTGAAATCTTTGAAGACCTGAGATATTTTCCGTTACTCTGTTAGTACTTGGATCTGAAGTTCTGTGTCTCTATAGGAGGTTTTCTGAGAGACTGTATTCTTGTATTTAAGGGAGTGTCTGATGAGGACTGCCAGGTTTATATGTGTGTGTTTTAACTCTGTGTTTTTTTGATAGCCACTTTGCCTTTTCTGACCACCATTTGGTTTAGACCTGCTTCCATTTTGCTAGAACTTGATTTAATTTCCCTTTGCCTTGAGACCAGGGTTCTCAGGAACACTTATCTAAACAATCTCTAACTCCTGAGATGGAAGAAAAATGGGGAAAAAAACTTTAAAAATTTTATTTATTCCAACTGTTTTTTATAAACTAGTAAATTTTATGTTGTAATATCTAATTCATGACTAAATTTAGAAAATGAAGCTAGATCTTGTGTCTATCTAAATATGCCTTGGTATGTCTGTGTAGATCACAATAAACTGTGGAAAATTCTGAAAGAGATGGGAATACCAGACCACCTGATCTGCCTCTTGAGAAATCTGTATGCAGGTCAGGAAGCAACAGTTAGAACTGGTCATGGAACAACAGACTGGTTCCAAATAGGAAAAGGAGTACGTCAAGGCTATATATTGTCACCATGTTTATTTAACTTATATGCAGAGCACATCATGAGAAATGCTGGACTGGAAGAAACACAAGTTGGAATCAAGATTGCTGGGAGAAATATCAATAACCTCAGATATGCAGATGACACCACCGTTATGGCAGAAATTGAAGAGGAACTAAAAAGCCTCTTGATGAAAGTGAAAGTGGAGAGTGAAAAGCTTGGCTTAAAGCTCAACATTCAGAAAACGAAGATCATGGCATCTGGTCCCATCACTACATGGGAAATAGATGGAGAAACAGTGGAAACAGTGTCGGACTTTATTTTTCTGGGCTCCAAAATCACTGCAGATGGTGACTGCAGCCATGAAATTAAAAGACGCTTACTCCTTGGAAGGAAAGTTCTGACCAACCTAGATAGCATATTCAAAAGCAGAGACATCACTTTGCCAACAAAGGTTCGGCTAGTCAAGGCTATGGTCTTTCCTGTGGTCATGTATAGATGTGAGTGTTGGACTGTGAAGAAGGCTGAGCACTGAAGAATTGATGGTTTTGAACTGTGGTGTTGGAGAAGACTCTTGAGAGTCCCTTGGACTGCAAGGAGATCCAATCAGTCCATTCTGAAGATCAGCCCTGGGATTTCTTTGGAGGGAATGATGCTAAAGCTGAAACTCCAGTATTTTGGCCACCTCATGGGAAGAGTTGACTCATTGGAGAAGACTCTGATGCTGGGAGGGATTGGGGGCAGGAGGACAAGGGGACGACAGAGGATGAGATGGCTGGATGGCATCACTGACTCGATGGATGTGAGTCTGGGTGACCTCCAGGAGTTGGTGATGGACAGGGAGGCCTGGCGTGCTGCAGTTCATGGGGTCGCAAAGAGTCGGACCCGACTGAGTGACTGATCTGATCTGATCTGATGTCTTTGTCTCTGAGTAATATTTTTGAGGTTAATTTGTAAATGAGCTCTATTTAATTGGCTTAAAGAAAGGTAAGCACTTACAAATCAAATAATTCTAAATTAAACAACAAATTCCAGGTTCATGTGAACTGGTAAAAATTCAGTATTAAATACCTGATATTAATGTTTGTTTGTTGACCTATCTAATATAGACATGTCTTAGAATAATTAACATTAAGTAGAATATATTCATTGTACCTAGATTTAATATAAGTTAAATATTATCATATATGTTACAAGATTGTCAACAAGGAAATTGTTTTGAGTGAAGAAACTTCTAAAAAAATGTAAATGAGATATGAGCTTTTCAGTTCAGTTCAGTTCAGTTGCTCAGTCATGTTTGACTCTTTGAGACCTCATGAATCACAGCACACCAGGCCTCTGTGTCCATCACCATCTCCCGGAATTCACTTAAACTCACATCCATTGAGTTGGTGATGCCATCCAGCCATCTCATCCTCTGTCGTCTCCTTTTCCTCCTGCCCCCAATACCTCACAGCCTCAGAGTCTTTTCCAATGAGTCAACTCTTCGCATGAGGTGGCCATAGATATTCTCTGTTATGAATAATTATGCTTTAGGAATATCTGTCTAAAATAGTCTCTCCAGATTGGGGTAACTTGAATTGTTAAGGGTTATGAAGCACTTTCACAGCATCATCTTTCAGGACTTGGAATAGCTCCACTGGAATTCCATCACCTCCACTAGCTTTGTTCCTAGTGATGCTTTCTAAGGCCCACTTGACTTCACATTCCAGGATGTCTGGCTCTAGGTCAGTGATCACACCATCATGATCATCTGGGTCGTGAAGCTCTTTTTTATACAGTTCTTCTGTGTATTCTTGCCACCTCTTCTTAATATCTTCTGCTTCCGTTAGGTCCATACCATTTCTGTCCTTTATCGAGCCCATCTTTGCATGAAATGTTCCTTTGGTATCTCTGATTTTCTTGAATAGATCCTTAGTCTTTCCCATTCTGTTGTTTTCCTCTATTTCTTTGCATTGATCACTGAAGAAGGCTTTCTTATCTCTTCTTGCTATTCTTTGGAACTCTGCATTCAGATGTTTATATCTTTCCTTTTCTCCTTTGCTTTTCGCTTCTCTTCTTTTCGCAGCTATTTGCAAGGCTTCCCCAGACAGCCATTTTGCTTTTTTGCATTTCTTTTTCTTGGGGATGGTCTTGATCCCTGTCTCCTGTACAATGTCACGAACCTCATTCCATAGTTCATCAGGCACTCTATCTATCAGATCTAGGCCCTTAAATCTATTTCTCACTTCCACTGTATAATCATAAGGGATTTGATTTAGGTCATACCTGAATGGTCTAGTGGTTTTCCCTACTTTCTTCAATTTCAGTCTGAATTTGGCAATAAGGAGTTCATGGTCTGAGCCACAGTCAGCTCCTGGTCTTGTTTTTGCTGATTGTATAGAGCTTCTCCATCTTTGGCTGCAAAGAATATAATCGATCTGATTTTGGTGTTGACCATCTGGTGATGTCCATGTATAGAGTCTTCTCTTGTGTTGTTGGAAGAGGGTATTTGCTATGACCAGTGCATTTTCTTGGCAAAACTCTGTTAGTCTTTGCCCTGCTTCATTCCGTATTCCAAGGCCAAATTTGCCTGTTACTCCAGGTGTTTCTTGACTTCCTACTTTTGCATTCCAGTCCCCTATAATGAAAAGGACATCTTTTTTGGGTGTTAATTATAAAAGGTCTTGTAGGTCTTCATAGAACCATTCAACTTCAGCTTCTTCAGCGTTACTGGTTGGGGCATAGACTTGGATTACTGTGACATTGAATGGTTTGCCTTGGAAACGAACAGAGATCATTCTGTCGTTTTTGAGATTGCATCCAAGTACTGCATTTCGGACTCTTTTGTTGACCATGATGGCCACTCCATTTCTTCTGAGTGATTCCTGCCCACAGTAGTAGATATAATGGTCCTCTGAGTTAAATTCACCCATTCCAGTCCTGAAAGATGATGCTGTGAAAGTGCTTCACTCAATATGCCAGCAAATTTGGAAAACTCAGCAGTGGCCACAAGATTGGAAAAGGTCAGTTTTCATCCTGATCCCAAAGAAAGGCAATGCCAAAGAGTGCTCAAACTACCGCACAATTGCACTCATCTCGCACGCTAGTAAAGTAATGCTCAAAATTCTCCAAGCCAGGCTTCAGCAATATGTGAACTGTGAACTTCCTGATGTTCAAGCTGGATTTAGAAAAGGCAGAGGAACGAGAGATCAAATTGCCATCATCCGCTGGATTATCGAAAAAGCAAGAGAGTTCCAGAAAAACATCTATTTCTGCTTTATTGACTATGCCAAAGCCTTTGACTGTGTGGATCACAATAAACTGTGGAAAATTCTGAGAGAGATGGGAATACCAGACCACCTGATCTGACTCTTGAGAAATCTGTATGCAGGTAAGGAAGCAACAGTTAGAACTGGTCATGGAACAACAGACTGGTTCCAAATAGGAAAAGGAGTACGTCAAGGCTGTATATTGTCACCATGTTTATTTAACTTATATGCAGAGCACATCATGAGAAATGCTGGACTGGAAGAAACACAAGTTGGAATCAAGATTGCTGGGAGAAATATCAATAACCTCAGATATGCAGATGACACCACCCTTATGGCAGAAACTGAACAGGAACTCAAAAGCCTCTTGATGAAGGTGAAAGTGGAGAGTGAAAAAGTTGGCTTAAAGCTCAACATTCAGAAAACGAAGATCATGGCATCTGGTCCCATCACTACATGGGAAATAGATGGAGAAACAGTGGAAACAGTGTCAGACTTTATTTTTCTGGGCTCCAAAATCACTGCAGATGGTGACTGCAGCCATGAAATTAAAAGACGCTTACTCCTTGGAAGGAAGGTTATGGCCAACCTAGATAGCATATTCAAAAGCAGAGACATCATTTTGCCAACAAAGGTTCGCCTAGTCAAGGCTATGGTCTTTCCTGTGGTCATGTATGGATGTGAGAGCTGGACTGTGAAGAAGGCTGAGCACCGAAGAATAGATGCTTTTGAACTGTGGTGTTGGAGAAGCCTCTTGAGAGTCCCTTGGACTGCAAGAAGATCCAACCGGTCCATTCTGAAGGAGATCAGACCTGGGATTTCTTTGGAGGGAATGATGTTCAAGCTGAAACTCCAGTATTTTGGCCACCTCATGGGAAGAGTTGACTCATTGGAGAAGACTCTGATGCTGGGAGGGATTGAGGGCAGGAGGAGAAGGGGACGACAGAGGATGAGATGGCTGGATGGCATCACTGACTCGACGAATGTGAGTCTGAGTGACCTCCGAGAGCTGGTGATGGATAGGGAGGCCTGGCGTGCTGCGGTTCATGGGGTCGCAAAGAGTCGGACACGACTGAGCGACTGATCTGATCTGATCTGATGCTAAACTGAGTGTTGGAAGTCTATTGAACAGTTAGGTAATTTCCAAATAAAAAATAATTTTGTAACATTTACTACTAAACACTTATTTCCTTTTACAGAAAAACTAAAGAGATTTGGGACTATAAATGAATAATGTTTGGTGCCATCCTAAAATGTTTCAAGAAAGCAAATGTTTTAGAAATTATCACTGGTATTTATGCTCACCAATCTATAAAATGCTACTATAAAATAAATTCTTGGTTGCTAAAGGAAAGTAGGAAGTGGGTTTTCCGTAAAAAAGATATGAAAAAATACTAAAAAGATTATGCATGATCAGGATTATTTAAAAATTGGATTACAGTTAGTTAGGTAAATGGATTTTGTTAGGAATGACACAGCCATAGGAAAACTAGTTATAGCCAAAACTGGTTAGGGCCAAGATGGCAGAGTTGGCTTTTACTAGACCTTGAGCTTTAGTATGTACGCCCATCATGACATATCAACAAACTAAACATTATCAACACTGACTAAATCTGAGCAAATGTTCTAAACCCTTTTAATTGATTTTTATGACAAAACTTCCTAAATTGAATTCTTTTGTGGTTCCTTTGGCCTCTAGCTAACTTTGTGGGTGCTTCAGAGGGCCCCTGAAACATCCCAAAGAGAAATATTAAACTGTGCTTATTTGGTTGGTTAAATTATATGAAAAATATTATCAAATGAGTGATAAATCCTCTCATTTTATAATGTATGTTGGATATTACTAATATGGATATCCTAGAAATTATATTGAGCTCTTAACATTCTGATATGTCCTGGTATTCTAATGAAAAACCTGATGACTTCACAGAAGTTAACAAAGGACTGAATGAACCAGCGAATATGTTTATAACTTTTATGGTTTCTATCTGAAAAATTACGGGTTTGAATCTTGTGTTGTCTGGGACTAGGAAAAACCTTCCTCTCAAACTAGTTATGACAATAATTTAGTAAAATTATACATTATAAACAAAATAATTATATTTTCTCTTTATCTGACTCCTCCAGAAATTGGAAACTCTTAGGTTTCCAGCAAGTTTATCAAATGAGGTAGGAAGGTTGTCTCACTAAAAAGTACAAAAAATCTCAAGGAATTTTTGAGACCTTAAAAAGGGAAAACATCACCTAGATTTGTTAGGTGAAAACTGTGATAAGCCTTTGGTGTGAGTTTCCCAGCCTTCTTTTATTTTAAAAGTTGTCTGAGACTCTACAAACATTTCAGCAAAATAAAAAGTCTATGATCAGATCAGATCAGTCGCTCAGTCATGTCCGACTCTTTGCGACCCCATGAACTGCAGGACGCCAGGCCTCCCTGTCCATCACCAACTCCCGGAGGTCACTCAGACTCACATCCATCGAGTCAGTGATGCCATCCAGCCATCTCATCCTCTGTCGTCCCCTTCTCCTCCTGCCCTCAATCCCTCCCAGCATCAGTCTTCTCCAATGAGTCAGCTCTTCGCATGAGGTGGCCAAAATACTGGAGTTTCAGCTTTAGCATCATTCCTTCCAAAGAAATCCCAGGGCTCATCTCCTTCAGAATGGACCTGTTGGATCTCCTTGCAGTCCAAGGGACTCTCAAGAGTCTTCTCCAACACCACAATTCAAAAGCATCAATTCTTCGGCGCTCAGCCTTCTTCACAGTCCAGCTCTCACATCCATACATGACCACAGGAAAGACCATAGTCTTGACTAGGCGAACCTTTGTTGGCAAAGTGATGTCTCTGCTTTTGAATATGCTATCTAGGTTGGTCAGAACTTTCCTTCCAAGGAGTAAGTGTCTTTTAATTTCATGGCTGCAGTCACCATCTGCAGTGATTTTGGAGCCCAGAAAAATAAAGTCTGACACTGTTTCCACTGTTTCTCCATCTATTTCCCATGTAGTGATGGGACCAGATGCCATGATCTTCGTTTTCTGAATGTTGAGCTTTAAGCCAACCTTTTCACTCTCCACTTTCACTTTCATCAAGAGGCTTTTGAGTTCCTGTTCAGTTTCTGCCATAAGGGTGGTGTCATCTGCATATCTGAGGTTATTGATATTTCTCCCAGCAATCTTGATTCCAACTTGTGTTTCTTCCAGTCCAGCATTTCTCATGATGTGCTCTGCATATAAGTTAAATAAACATGGTGACAATATATAGCCTTGACCTACTCCTTTTCCTATTTGGAACCAGTCTGTTGTTCCATGACCAGTTCTAACTCTTGCTTCCTGAAGTCCACAGTTGCCTCTAAAATCCAGTCTTAAGCCAATTGTGGGGGTTTAATCTACTGCTTCTGTGATTGAAAGAGTGAATTTCCTTCTTCATCTTTGGACACACAGTCCCTGGTCCTCTGTTCTGGTTTTGGCCACACCTGTTTGTAGACCACCCTTTGATGTCTGTTCTTCACACAGACTCGATGGGGCAAAAGCTGCAGCTTACGGGGGCTCACTTCATCAGTCAGGCTGTTAGACAGAGGGATGAGACAGACAAAATTTGGTATGTGCGGGGATTGTCTGAGGTACCTGAAGCCTACTCAAAGCTGCTGCAGCCTGATGCAGCCATGCACTCTCTCAGGGTAACTGGCCCCAGGAAGTGGGTCTCTTGGCAGGGCAAGGCTACTTAGGCTTCTGGGAATGTGTGTGCAGTTACCTGCACCTGCTCACAGCCAGCTGAAGTGGCCATTACATCACCAGCCAGCCCACTTCTGGTGTCATGGGTTGCATCCTGCCTGGTTTCTGGTACTCATGAAGGCAGTGTCTTGATGTCTGTGTGTGCCTGAGTTAAAAGGTCCCTAAAACAATGATCTCTTGCCTTTCGGCAGGTCCAATCTTTTTCCTGTGTCATACTCGCTCTAGTCTTCTCCCTGGGGTCTGATCTCCAAAGCCTGGGCTTCAGCACCCAGTCCCTATCTGCCCTGGCGAGCATGCAGACACACATCTCAGGCTGAAGGGGGGGTGTTCGGCTCTAATCTCTATCCAGAATTCTCTTCCTTTTGCCTTCCACACACCTATTGCTGCCCTCTCCTCTGAGGTCACCCTGTGATCCTGTCACCCTGTCTTTGCCCAGGAGGGGGTTTCCAAGTATGCAGAATTTTTTCCTCCTTCACAATTTCTTCAAGATGTGCAGGTTCCATCCAGATTCCTTTGTCACCCTTGCTATTGTTTCTTCCCCTTAATTCTTTTACCCTACTCCTTTATGTGGAGATTAGCTTGCCTTTTTGGAAGTTGAAAGCCTTTGCCAGAATTTAGTGGGCATTTTGAAGGAGTTTTTCTGCATGCAGATGTATTTTGATGTATTTGTGGGGAGAAAGGTGATCTCCATGTGTTCTTCCTCTGCCATATTTCCTGAGTTTCTTATATTCTGTTTTATTTTTTAATTAAATTTTATTTTGCTTAACTTTACAATATTGTATTGCTTTTGTCATACATCAAAATGGATCCGCCACAAGTATACATGTGTTCCCATCCTAAACCCTCCTCCCTCCTCCCTTCCCATATTCTGTTTTAAACTAGATTTTTAGGACTTACTTGTGCTTTAAAGCATTTGTGCATTGGAGTTGTTATCTTTGAAATCATCAATTTGAAAATCTGAAATTTTGTCTATGCTATAATGGTACAATCTGAATCTGTTGGCAAAACTACCTTCATAGAGTTCTATAGGGTCAAAGCTTTCCCACTTCGATGAGAGTTTCAAAAACTATCTTCAATCTGAATATAAAATTTAATTAATTGCCTTATATTTTCAGAGTCTCGGTTAATTTGCAAATATGTTAATCATGTTGACTGACAAGATTATAGTTTATAAAATGTTTACCAACTGAAACCCATTAGTGCTTTTTTATGCAAGTATGTTGCAATTTTAATGATATTTGAGATTAAATAATTGATGTTGTTAGCTTTAGGAGGGGAGATTCTATTTATACTATTGTCATTGTTTAAATAAGGATGGATGCTTCTCTGTCACAATGTAAATCACTGATGTGAAGATGTTTGTCTCAAGACTAGCATTTTCAGAGAGGGAGAAAGAATGCTAAAATAAAACATGAAAAGAAGACAATGAATAACACAAAAAGACAAATCCAAGGGCTGTACAATGTTATGTGTGTGGCAAGTCTATTTTCTGGTGTTTTAATTAAGCTGTTTAAATTCTATGATTAGTTAACAATTCCACAGAACTTTTCTCTGATTTTAAAAATGAAGTGTTGCCTTACAAGAAGTATTTGACTCAAAAGACTTGAACAAATTTGAATAGGAAATTTCATGAAAGTCTTGTGAGCGTTGTGATTCTACTGTTCAGGAAGAAGTCTTGGAGAATAGGTTTCAAGGTAGCAGTCATCAGCAAGAAATGTGTTTAGGCATATAGCATGGGCTATTTATAGTTCTGGGAACTTAGTTATTTGAATGACTAAATAAAGCTGTAAACATATTATTTGAACCTGAGAAGTATTAGATGTGGGAAAAATCAATGGATGCAGGGTAAATCTTTAGGGAACCACTGATGTTTTGGAGTTTGTAGATTCAATTTGGTAGCTTAATATTGTGTGTCTAAGAATTGTTGGTCCAGAAAATAAGGTCAATGATAAAGTAATTGGTCACTTAACAATGATTGCCTTTTAATATGTATATAAATATGTATATAAAACTCTCACATAGAAATTGTATTGTTTTTGTCAGGAATTAAAACTCATTTCCTAGTAGCATTCACAAGAGTAAACTTTCAGTTGACTGGAACCACAATTTATAGAAACTACATTTCATGAGATTTCTCAGTACCCAGCTTCAGGATAATCATGCAGATCAAAGAAAACAGGGTTAGTTTAAAAAGCTATTTACTGTTTAACTGTCTTTAAACACATTTAGCCCTATGATTAAATCTGCACATACGCTGCTATATAGTGAAAACAATTGCTCACAATGAATTCTCTTCCTTTTTCCCCACTTAAGCAAAGAAAAAATATAAACTTATCATACATGTGTTATAAGGTTGGAATGAAAAATAAAGATACATAATCTCAAATATTTATACACCTACTGTATACAATATAGTGGGCTAAATATTCCAAGGAGTTCAAAACTGGGTAAAACACAGGTGTTTTTGCCAAGAAACTTAGAGATAAAGGTAAAATATATGTTAATAATTATAACTTAAGATCAAAATCCATAGATGCTATAAGTTATAGAGATAAACTATTATCAAATTTCTGACATATAAAATGTTAAGTTTACAGAGTGTGAAGTTTCATATGCCAATTCTCATTTATATGACCTTCAAATAAGTATTATTTTGCATATATGGTGATCAGGAATAAAATATCCTGGAGATACTTGGATAGTGAATAGTGAGAGAAAATATATTTTAAAAATATGGAGCACTATATGGATAAACTTTACAATTATCAAATGAATGTGGTACTGAGTTAAACAGGTCAGGATTCAGCTATCCCTTCTCACATTTAATAGCTGTGTAATCTTTCATTTACCATCCTCATCTGCAAAATGGAAATAATTATAGCATTTTTATTAAAATTTATTTCAAAGAAAATATATATAAAGTCCCTGTTAAGTATTCTTATTGTTATTATTTTAATTCTTACTGTAGGTCAGAAAATGTTAGTTTTACTCATATCAGAAGACTTACCTTGATGAAATATGAAATAATCAATGTTAATTTTATTTTAAAGTTTCAATTGGTATATTCTTGTATAATAGGGAGGTTAGAAACGTAACTGATGTTATCAAAGTTTTTATATTTACTTTTCAACTATATATCATTAATAATTCTTAATGCTTATGGGTAGCACTATATATCACAATGCATTTTATGTGTATTGGCTGATAGTATTTACTATAACCGCATCAGGTATGTAACAATGTAGCTTCATTTTACAGATGAAAATAAAAAAGTGAGTTTATGGTTCTGGACCCACTGGTAGAAACAAGGAACATAAAATGTACCTAGCTTTATTATATAAATGAAATTCTCAGGAATATACAGAATTAGTAGGTGTCATGCAGATTTGTTACTCACATTATTTAATGAGTAAGTTACAAGTAAATTTATTTATTGAATCCTACAGATATTTGTCTTTATTTCTGTGCACAACACACTGTTCTAGGTACTGTAGGGTACACAATAATTATGTGCCCTCAATACAATTTGGAAGCCATATATTTACAAAAAATATACTACAAGAAAAACACTGTAATAGATATACAGATGAAATGCTAAGTAAGCAAAAGTAAATGGAATATGGGACTTGAATCAAAATGGCAGAGCAAGAGCATGGAGATTTTAACTATCTTCACAAATCAAAATATATCTACATGTGGAACAATTCTTAATGAAAACTAGCTGAAGACTGGCAACAGATTCCTATAAAATCAAGACTATAAGAAAGATACACACCGAATCCAGTAGAAAGGTGAAAGAGTCAATCAGGTCAGGACATATGCCCCTGGGAGGGAACAAGGGATCAGAAGGAAAGAGAGATTATGTGGGTGGGAAAATACAGGAAAACAGGAGAATGAGAAAGACCAGAGATCTCTTCAATAAAATTAGAGATACCAAGGGAATATTTTATGCAAAGATGGGCATATTAAAGAACAGAAAAGGTATGGACCTAACAGAAGCAGAAGATATTAAGAAAGTGTGGCAAGAATAACCAGAAGAACTATACAAAAGAAATTTTAATGACCCAGATAACCACAATGGTGTGATCACTCACCTAGAGCCAGACATCCTGGGGTATAAAGTCAAGTGGGCCTTAGGAAGTTTCACTATAAATAAAGCTAGTGGAGGTGATGGAATTTGAGCTGAGCTATTTCAGATCCTAAAAGATGATGCTGTTAAAACACTGCAGTCAATATGCCAACAAATTTGGAAAACTCATCAGGGGACACAGGATTGGAAAAGGTCAGGTTTTATTCCAATATCCAAGAAAGGCAATGTCAAAAAAACGTTTAAACTACCACACAATTGTACTCATTTCGTATAAATGGCAAAGTTATGCTCAAAATCTTCCAAGCTAGGCTTCAACAGTACATGAACCAAGAACTTCCAGATGTGTAAGCTGTATTTTAAAAAGGCAGAGGAACCAGACATCAAATTGCCAACATCCATTAGATCATAGAAAAAGCAAGAGAATTCCAGAAAAGCATCTACTTTTGCTTCATTGACTATGCTAAAACCTTTGACTGTGTGGATCAAAACTATGGACAATTCTTAAAAGAGATGGGAATACCAGACCACCGATCTGCCTCCTGAGAAACCTGTATGCAAGTAAAGAAGCAACAGTTAGAACCAAATATGGAACAACAGACTGATTCATAATTGGGAAAGGAGTGTATCAAGGCTGTATAGCATCACCCTGTTTATTTAACTTATATAGAGTACATCATGTGAAATGTTGTGCTGGATGAAGCACAAGCTGGAATCAAGATTCCAGGGAGAAATATAAATAACCATAATAAACTCAACATTTAAAAAACCGAGATTGGCATCAGGTCCCATCACTTCATGGGATATAGATGGGGAAACAATGGAAACAGTGAAAGACTTTATTTTCTTGGGCTCCAAAATCACTGCAGACAATGACTACAGCCATGAAATTAAAAGACATTTGCTCCTTGGAAAAAAAGCTATGATAAACCTAAATGGCATGTTAAAAAGCAGAGACATTATTTTGCCAATAAAGGTCAGTATAATCAAAGCTATGGGTTTTTTTGTTTTGTTTTGTTTTGTTTTCCAGTAATCATGTATGGATGTGAGATTTGGACCATAAAGAAGTCTGAGCACCGAAGAATTGATGCTTTAGAATTGAACACAATTCAAAAGAGAGTCCCTTGGACTGCAAGGGGACCAGTTAATACTAAAGGAAATCAACCCTGAATATTCATTTGAAAGGATGGTGCTAAAGCTGAATCTCCAATTCTTTGGCCACCTGATGCTAAGAGCTGACTCACTGGAAAAAAAAAACCCTGATGATGGGAAAGATTGAAGAAAGGAGAAGGTGATGACAGAGTATGGGGTGGTTGGATGGCATCACTGACTCAATGGACATGAATTTGAGCAAGCTCTAGGAGATGGTGAAGGACAGGGAAGCCTGGGTTGCTGCAGTCCATTGGGTAGAAAAGAGTCAGACTGACAGTAATAGCATGGGTGAGATCCTCTTTGGGGAGTGAGTGATTCAAGCCACATATTGTGTGCCCCAAAACATATTGGGTCTTATACAGGGAAGACAAGCCCCCTTAGCTGGTTGCAGTGCTGGTTATTAATAGGAGGACTGTGGGAAGCCCAGCATCTTCTTCCAAAAAATGTGAACAGGCTTGTTTGCTCCCAAAGCAAGTTGGATAGGGTGGATTCCAAACTGTGCAAATGGCTGGTCAATCTCTCTCTACTGCCAAGAGCAGTTCTCAACTGGCCTTGCAAACTCTTCCCCTTCACCCCTCCACCTCCACACCCCCAAACCCCCCACACAGTCCTGCTCCTTCATGTTGCAACTTTACACTTGTGTGAGGGCTGCAGTGATCAAGGAGATAGTTTGGCTGTGAGACACAGATCATTCACACTGGAAGCAGCATCTAAACAAGATGGAAGTGAAACTGTTAGTTGCATAATTGTGTCTGACTCTGTGATCTCATGGAACCTGCAAGTCTCCTCTCTCCATGGAATTCTGCAGGCAAGAATACTGGAGTGGGTTGCCATTCCCTTTTCCAAAGGATCTTCCTCACCCAAGGATCGAACCCAGGACTCTTCCATTGCAGGCAGATTCTTTACCATCTGAGCCAAAGGGCGAGGTATGACATTACTGGTGGTCACAAAGGCAGTGTATCAGAAGCAGTCACATCTTGTCTAAGACTGAACTGCCGTAGCCCACGACCTGACTATGCCAGAAGCCTGCACAGGACCCTCACACTGAGGTGTAGATCCACACCAAGGTGAAGGTGGCAGAGGTCAAGGGGAGAAATCATCTGTTAAGGGCAGAGGAGACTTTGAGTTGAAGCTGCCTCTGAGAAGGACAGGGACAGTCTGCAAGCAATGCGTCAGAAGCAGTCTGAAGGTCTGACTGTGATGGGTCACCACAGCTCATCCCCTAACTCAGCCAAGTGCCCACATTAGCCCTTCTTGCTCCAACACTTCTCCCCTCTGAGATAGAGGTGCTGGTGCTGGGAGGAGGAAGGAAAATGGAATGGAACCAACTTACCTGAACCCGAAGTCTTCTTATCTAGCAACCTGGGATCCAACGATATGCCCAACAGGGCAATGACAAACACTGAGCAAAGACGCCCTGCCTCACACCTGGCTCCAACCGTAGCCCCTCCATTTCCAGCCCCACCCTCTGCTAAGGCAATAGCTACCAACACGCCCTTAGGAAAGACACAGCTTCTGTTCATGCCAAATCCAGATCTCCCATCCAAGCCACTGGGCACAAATAGACTGCATGGGGCACTCCTAAATAAGGATACCCCTTTAAGATCACAGTAACTAACTTTATCACCTAATTTTATAGAAATGGATAAAGTAAAGGAAAATGAGAAGACAAGGGGATTTGTCTCATTTAAAAGAGTAAGAGAAAAAAATTAATGTCAGAAGCAAACAAACTTGAATGAAACAGAAATAAACAGTTGCCAGATAAAGAATTCAAAGCATTAGCAATTAGAATGCTAACCAAATTAGACAAAATAATAGATAGACACAGTGAGAATTTTAGCAAGAAATTAGAAAATATGAAAAAGAACTAGTCAAAATTAAAGAATAGATAACTTAAATGAAAAGCACACTAGGAGGAAAATGCAGAAGACATTGATACAGAAGAATATGTAAGTGATTTAGATGACAGAATAATGCAAATCATCCAATCAGAACATCAAAAAGGGAAACCACATTTTTAAAATGAGCATAATTTAAGGCCCTTGGGGAAAAAAAATCAATGGTACTAATATTTGCATTATAGGGGCCCCAGGAGAAGAGAAAGAGAAAGGATTAGAAAATGCATTTGATGAAATTATGGCTAAAAACTGCCTAAACTGAAGAAGGAAACAAATTTCCAAGTACAGAAACATGTCTCAACAAATAAAACCAAAGAGACCCACATCAAGACATATCATAATAAAAATGGTAAAAATTAAAGATGTAGTTCTAAAGGCATCGACAGGAAAACAAAGACATATTTGCAAGGGTACCCCCATATATATTTATATAATTATATATGAAATAAACAACAGGATTTACCAAATAGAAAAGAGAACTATAGTCTATATCTTGCAATAATCTATAATTGAAAGGAATATGTCTCTCTCTCTCTATATATATATATATATATATATACACATACAGTTACTTCTCTCTATATCTGAGAAAAACATAATATTGTAAATTATGCTTCAATTTAAAAAAAATGAAAAAATAACTATGCAATAATCATTAAAGAAATAAGCATAAATATGTAAAATATGATATAAAAAAAACAAAATGAAGGGGAAGAGAGTAAAAAATGTAGATTTTTAAAAATGTGTTTGAATGTAAAAGAGTACCTGTTTAAAACAGTAGATATACCTATAGGTCAACATATGTGAATCCTATGTGTTAGTCGCTCAGTCATGTCTGATGGTTTGCAACTCCATGAACTGTAACCTCCTATGTACCTATAATTCTCCAAACAAGCATACTTGAGTGGTTAGCGATGCCCTTCTCCAGGGTATCTTCCCAACCCAGGGATCAAAACTAGGTCTCCTGCATTGCAGATAGATTCTTTACCATCTGAGCCACCAGGGAAGCCCATAGCAACCACAAATTAAAATTATTTAACAGATACACAAAAACTAGAGTTTCCTTTAAAAAACTAAAAATAGAACTGCTATATAATCCAAAAGTTCCACAGCTGAATATATATTTATAGAAAACAAAAGTACTAATTCAATAAGATACATGCACTTCAATGTTCAAAGTAGTATTATTTACAATAGCCAATATATAGAAACAACCTAAGTGTCCCTCAACCGATGAATGAATAATGAATATGTGTAGTGTGGAATGTTACTCTGCCATAGAAAAGAATGAAGTTTTGCTACTTGCAATACCTTGGATAGACTTAAAGAATATCATGCTAAGTGAAACAAGTCATATAGAGAAAGAAATACTCTATGTAACCACTTATAGGTGGAATCTGAAAAGTTAAACTAATAAATGTATATAACAAGACACAAACAGACTTGCAGATATAGAAAGCAAACTAATGGTTATCAGTGGAGAGAGAAAAGAGGAAGGGTTGATAAGAGTATGAGATTAAGGGACATAAACTATTACGTATAAAATAAATAAGGAAGAAGAATATATTTTTACAGCATATGGAAATATAATCATTATTTTTCAACAACTTTAAATGGAGTATAATCTATAAAAAATAGTTAATCTAGTTTGAATGACTTTTGAAAAATTATGCTGAGTGAAAGAGCTCAATCACAAAAGGCCACATATTATGTGATTTCATCCAAATGAAATGTACAGAATTGACAATCTGTAGAAACAAAACACACAATTAATTGTTGCCTAATGCCTTGGGCAAGGGGCAGAGAGACTAACTATTGATGAGTGTAAGATTTCTTTTTAGAATGATGAAAATATTCTAGCATTTTCAACCACTTAGATTGTGGTAATTGTTTTACTGTCTTGTGAGTATACTAAAAATAACACTGAGTCATAAAGTTAAATGGATGAATTTTATGATTTGTGAGTTATATCTCAATAAAACTTTATAATAAAAAAGAACAGACCCATGTAAAAAAGCATATTTTATAAATAAAAATAAATCAATCTCCAGCAATGAAACAATGTGTTGTTTTTTCTCAACAACAGAATAGAGGTAAAACAGCTAAGTTACAATGAGAAATGTACATATATTAAAATAAAAATGTATATGTTAGAGTATCCTATAATGATCATAAAAGAACTAAAGATGGTATGAATTCTGCTTGGTGTTAATATTGGAAGACTGAATGAAGGAGGATCATATTTGAACTAAACCTTCGCTAATTGGGACCGTATGAAGACCATCCTAAGTAAAGGGACTAGAACGAGCAAAAGTATGGAATATTAATTAAATGGTTACTGCAGAAAAATATAAGGATTATATAGCTTAATTTTAAATATGGAGATCTTGGAGGTGTTTGGAAATCTTGGTAAATCTGAGATTATCCTACAATCATGATCAAATAAAAAGATAACTGTGACACATCTAAATATAAATGTTTGTTAATAGTATAGTAGAAATTTTCATGGAGTTACAAATGACAGATTAAAAAGAAAAGGTTGTAAAAATCATTTCAAGCAATATTTCACAAATCAAGGGAGGTGATGAGGAACTGGTCCTGAAAATGGCTTGGGGAATTAAAAGGTATGATGAAATAAAAAAAATTTGATGCTTCAATTAAGTTTAAGGAGAGCTTCCCTGGTAGCTTAGATGGCAAAGAATCTGCCAGCTTCAATTCCTGGGTTGGGAAGATACCCTGGAAAAGGCACCCCAATATTCTTGCCTGGAGAATTCCATGGACAGAGGAGCCTGACGGGTAAGTGTCCATAGGGTGCTAAAGAGCCTGACATGACTGAGTGATTACACTTTCACTTTTTAAGTTTAAGGAGTGATGGAGAATTAGAATCTTCAATGACACTGAAATTTTCAAATCTTTGTAATTTGGAGGAAAATGGTCAAACAAGAAACACAGGAGGTCTGAGTGGGATAATGATAATAATGGCAGGGCAATATAGTTTGTTTAATTTATGTATGCCTAGACTCGATGGATGTGAGTTTGAGTGAACTCCGGGAGTTGGTGATGGACAGGGATGCCTGGCATGCTGCAATTCAAGGGGCTGTAAAGAGTCGGACACGACTGAGCGACTGAACTGAACTGATAAAGTATATGCATGCATTTTATCTGTATAAATTGGGAATGATGAATGTAAGCAATTGTGAATAAGCCAGATCATCTTGAAAAAGAAAAACAGGAATTAAACTAAGATCAAAGAAAATTAATAGGCATTAACCGTCCTGACGTTCAAGCTGGTTTTAGAAAAGGCAGAGGAACCAGAGATCAAATTGCCAACATCCGCTGGATCATGGAAAAAGCAAGAGAGTTCCAGAAAAACATCTATTTCTGCTTTATTGACTATGCCAAAGCCTTTGACTGTGTGGATCACAATAAACTATGGAAAATTCTGAAAGAGATGGGAATATCAGACCACCTGATCTGCCTCTTAAGAAATCTGTATGCAGGTCAGGAAGCAACAGTTAGAACTGGTCATGGAACAACAGACTGGTTCCAAATAGGAAAAGGACTACGTCAAGGCTGTATATTGTCACCATGTTTATTTAACTTATATGCAGAGTACATCATGAGAAATGCTGGACTGGAAGAAACACAAGTTGGAATCAAGATTGCCGGGAGAAATATAAATAACCTCAGATATGCAGATGACACCACCCTTATGGCAGAAAGTGAAGAGGGGCTAAAAAGCCTCTTGATGAAAGTGAAAGTGGAGAGTGAAAAGGTTGGCTTAAAGCTCAACATTCAGAAAACGAAGATCATGGCATCTGGTCCCATCACTGCATGGGAAATAGATGGGGAAACAGTGGAAACAGTGTCAGACTTTGTTTTTCTGGGCTCCAAGATCACTGCAGATGGTGACTGCAGCCATGAAATTAAAAGACGCTTACTCCTTGGAAGGAAAGTTATGACCAACCTAGATAGCATATTCAAAAGCAGAGACATTACTTTGCCAACAAAGGTTCGCCTAGTCAAGGCTATGGTCTTTCCTGTGGTCATGTATGGATGTGAGAGCTGGACTGTGAAGAAGGCTGAGCGCCGAAGAATTGATGCTTTTGAACTGTGGTGTTGGAGAAGACTCTTGAGAGTCCCTTGGACTGCAAGAAGATCCAACCAGTCCATTCTGAAGGAAATCAATCCTGGAATTTCTTTGGAAGGAATGATGCTAAAGCTGAAACTCCAGTATTTTGGCCACCTCATGCGAAGAGTTGACTCATTGGAGAAGACTCTGATGGTGGGAGGGATTGGGGGCAGGAGGAGAAGGGGACGACAGAGGATGAGATGGCTGGATGGCATCACTGACTCGATGGATGCGAGTCTGAGTGACCTCCGGAAGCTGGTGATGGACAGGGAGGCCTGGCGTGCTGCGGTTCATGGGGTTGCAAAGAGTCGGACACGACTGAGCGACTGATCTGATCTGATCTGATCTGAACCGAGACATAAAAACCAGATGGAGTGCCAAAATCATTTTGACAAGTGATGAAGAAGCAAGAAGTCTCAACTAAACCCTATTTACTGAGAGATAAGATTTCTATCTATTTTGAGGTTCTGAGGCAAATGAAATAAGTAGTAAACCGGTGTGTGACATTTAATAACAAGGACTTAACAGAAAATGGAGGGCAAAGGATTGTACTGACTGAGGAATTATAGGCCAGAGACTCTTTTATTTAAATTAAGCTCCCAAGATTGTTTTTGAGTCTAAGACTGCACCTAAAGATGGACTCTCTTGGAAGGTAAGAATATTCATGGTGATTCAGTTCCTGACTCATTTCCATGTATTGCTAAGAGTATGGCTGGCTGTATATGAGGAAAACTGAAAATAATTAATCTAGAATTAATTTATCACAAATAATGTTAATCAGATGCTAGGGACAGGTACCTAGCATAACTCTCTGTGCACTAAAGACATCATATCATGTATTTATTATGAAAACTTTAGGAGGTAAAAAAGATCAGTGTAGGAATATTACAAAAAGAGTAGGGTCAGGCCGCTAGCTGCTCAGAACCAATAAACAGGCCAGGTTGGTAGAAAGGAGTTTGTTTTCTTTCAAATGTCAGCAACTGGAGGGAGCGGAGGGTGGATATAAGTCCAAGGGCTAACATCCCTTCCACTGGCAAGCAGTGAGGCGAAACTTTTTTATAGACAGAAGGAGTGGGCTCATGCAGAAACAGCACAGTCAACTCTGACAGTTATCTTTAAATTGATCATCAGTGGTCTGACCAGCAACATCTTGGTTATTTTAGGTACAGTTAATACTCAGTTCTTGGGCTTCCCAGGTGACTCTAGTTGTAAAGAACCCATCTACCAATGCAGGAGACATAAGAGACTCAGCTTTGATCCCTGGGTTAGGAAGGTCCCCTGGAGGAGGAAACAGCAACCCACTCCACCATTCTTGTCTGGAGAATTCCATGGACCAAAGAAGCCTGATAGGCTATTGTTCATAGGGTCGAAAAGAATTGGACATAACTGAAGCATCTTAGCATGCATATATGTATTACTCAGTTCCAGAGTCTGTTTGCTCCTATTTCTCTGAGGTCAGTTCTTGGAACTGTGGCAGCATATGTCACGTGTGCAGTCTGGTCATGTCACAGCTAACTTCCTCCACCTAGGGCTTCCGTATCTATGAGCTCAGTTCAGTTCAGTCTCTCAGTCATGTCTGACTCTTTGCAACACAATGGACTGCAGCACGCCAGGCTTCCCTGTCCATCACCAAATCCTGGAGCTTACTCAAACTCACGTCCATCAAGTCGGTGATGCCATCCAACCATCTTATCCATTGTTGTTCCCTTCTCCTCCTGTCTTCAATCTTTCCCAACATCAGGGTCTTTTCTAATGAGTCTGCTTTTCCCATCAGGTGGCCAAAGTATTGGAGCTTCAGCTTCAGCATCAGTCCTTCCAATGAATATTCAGGACTGATTTCTTTTAGGATGGACTGGTTGATCTCCTTGCAGTCCATGGGACTTTCAAGAGTCTACTTCAACACTACAGTTCACAAACATCAATTATTTGGTGCTCAGTTTTCTTTAAAGTTGAACTCTCACATCCATACATAACCACTGGAAAAACCATAGCTTTCAGTAGATGGACCTTTGTTGGCAAAGTAATGTCTCTATGCTGTCGTTGGTCATAGATTTTCTTCCAAAGAGCAAGTGTCTTTTAATTTCATAGCTGCAGTCACCATCTGCAGTGGTTTTGGAGCCCCCAAAATAAAATCTCTCACTGTTTCCATTGTTCCCCCATCTATTTGCCATGAAGTGATAGGCCTGGATGCCATGATCTTAGTTTTTGAATGTTGAGTTTTAAGCCAGCTTTTTCACTCTTCTCTTTTACTTTCATGGTTCTTTAGTCTTTCTTCAGTTTCTGTCATAAGAGTGGTGTCATCTGTCTATCTGAGGTTATTGATATTTCTCCCAGCAATCTTGATTCCAGCTTGCATTTCATCCAGGCCAATATTTTGCATGATGTACTCTGCATATACGTTAAATTGGCAGAGTGACAATATACAGGTCTTGACGTACTCCTTTCTCAAGAATCAGTCTGTTGGCCCAAGTCCAGTTCTAACTGTAGCTTCTTGACCTGCACACCGATTTCTCAGGAGGTAGGTCATGTGGTCTGTTATTCCCATCTCTTGAAGAATTTTCCACAGTTTGTTGTGATTTACACAGCCAAAGCCTTTAGTGTAGTCAATAAAGCAGAAGTATTTTTTTTTTTTCTGAAACTCTTACTTTTTTGATGATCCAGTGGGTGTTGGCAGTTTAATCTTTGGCTCATCTGCCTTTTCTAAATCCAGCTTGAACATCTAGAAGTTCCTGGTTCATGTACTGTTGAAGCCTGCTTTGGAGAATTTTGAGCATTACTTTGCCAGCATATAAAATGTGTGCAATTGTGCAATAGTTTGAACATTCTTTTGCATTGCCTTTTTTGGGGGGATTGGAATGAAAACTGACCTTTTCCAGTCCTGTGGCCACTTCTGAGTTTTCCAAATTTGCAGGCATATTGAGTGCAACACTTTCACAACATCTATTAGGACTCGACATAGTTCAGCTGGAATTCCATCACCTCCACTAGATTTGTTCATAGTATTGCTTCCTAAGGTTCACTTGATGTCTGGTATGAATGATGATGCCACCGTCATCATTGGTCATATCATGTCTGGGTCATGAAGATCTTTTTTGTATAGTTCTTCTATGTATTCTTGCCATCTCTTCTTAATATCTTCTGCTTCTGTTAGGTTCATACCATTTCTGCCCTTTACTGTGCCCATCTTTGCATGAAATTCTCCCTTGGTATCTCTAATTTTCTTGAAGGGATTTCTAGTCTTTCCCATTCTGTTCTTTTCCTTTATTTATTTGCATTGATTACTTAGGAGGGCTTTCTTATCTCTTCTTGCTGTTCTTTGGAACTCTGCATTCGAATACTTATATCTTTCCTTTTCTCCTTTGCCTTTCTCTTCTCAGCTATTTGTAAGACCTCCTCAGACAAGCATCTTGCCTTGTTGTATTTCTTTTTCTAGGGATGGTCTTGATCACTGCCTCCTGTACAATGTCATGAACCTCTGTCCATAGTTCTTCTTACACTCTATCAGACCTAATCCCTTGAATCTATTTGCCACTTCCTCACATCCAAGGATGGGTGGCTGCGCAGGTGCAGGATGGCTGAGAGGAGCTACTCCATGTTCAAGGTTAGGAGGGGGGCCGTAAGGAGATACCTCTCTTCCAAGATAAGGAGCAGGCTGCTGCAATTTGGTGGAGCAGCCATGAAGAGATACCTCAAGCCCAAGGTAAGAGAAACCCAAGTAAGATGGAAGGTGTTGCAAGAGAGCATCAGAAGGCAGACATACTGAAACCATAATCACAGAAAATTAGTCAATCTAATCACACTAGGACCACAGCCTTGTCTAACTCAATGAAACTAAACCATGCCCTGTGGGGCCACCCAAGATGGGTGGGCATGGTGCAGAGGTCTGACAGAATGTGGTCCACTGGAGAAGGGAATGGCAAACCACTTCATTATTCTTGCCTTGAGAACCCCATGAACAGTATGAAAAAGGCAAAATGATAGGATGCTGAAAGAGGAACTCCCCAGGAAGGTAGGTGCCCAATATGCTACTAGAGATCAGTGGAGAAATAACTCCAGAAAGAATGAAAGGATGGAGCCAAAGCAAAAACAATACCCAGCTGTGGATGTGACTGGTGATAGAAGCAAGGTCTGATGCTGTAAAAAGCAATATTGCATAGGAACCTGGAATGTTAGGTCTATGAATCAAGGCAAATTGGAAGTGGTCAAACAGAAGATGGCAAGAGTGAACATTAACATTCTAGGAATCAGAGAACTAAAATGGATTGGAATGGGTAAATTTAACTCAGATGACCATTATATCTACTACTACAGGCAGGAATCCCTTAGAAGAAATGGAGTAGCCATCATGGTCAAAAAAAGAGTCCAAAATGCAGTACTTGGATGCAATCTCAAAACTGACAGAATGATCTCTGTTCATTTCCAAGGCAAACCATTCAATATCACAGTAATCCATGTCTATGCCCCAAGCAGTAACGCTGAAGATGAAGTTGAATGGTTCAATGAAGACCTACAAGACCTTTTAGAACCAACACCCCAAAAAAGATGTCCTTTTCATTATAGGGGACTGGAATGCAAAAGTAGGAAGTCAAGACACACCTGGAGTAACAGGCAAATATGGCCTTGGAATACAGAATGAAGCACAGCGAAGGCTAATAGAGTTTTGCCAAGAGAATGCATTGGTCATAGCAAAAACCTTTTCCAACAACATAAGAGAAGAGTCTACAAATGGACATCACCAGATGATCAACACCAAAATCAGATTGATTATATTATTTGTAACCAAAGATGGAGAAGCTCTATACAGTCAGAAAATAAAAAAGACTGGAAGCTGACTGTGGCTCAAATTATGAACTCCTTATTGCCAAAATCAGACTTAAATTGAAGACAGTAGGGAAAAACACTAGACCATTCAGGTATGAACTAAATCAAATCCCTTACGATTATACAGTAGAAGTGAGACATAGATTTCAGGGACTAGTTCCGACAGACAGAATGCCTGATGAACTATGGATGGAGGTTGGTGACCTTGTAGAGGAGACAGGGATCAAGACCATCCCAATGGAAAAGAAATGCAAAAAAGCAAAATGGCTGTCTGAGAAAGCCTTACAAATAGCTGTGAAAGGAAGAGAAATGAAAAGCAAAAGAGAAAAGGAAAGATATAAACATCTGAGTGCAGAGTTCTGAAGAATAGCAAGAAGAGATAAGAAAGCCTTCCTCAGTGATCAATGCAAAGAAATAGAGGAAAACAACATAATGGGAAAGACTAGAGATCTCTTCAAGAAAATTAGGGATTCCAAGGGAATATTTCATGCAAAGATGGGCTCGAAAAAGAACAGAAATGGTATGGACATAACAGAAACAGAAGATATTAAGAAGAGATGGCAAGAATACACAGAAGAACTGTACAAAAAATATCTTCACAACCAAGATAATCATAATGCTGTGATCACTCACCTAGAGCCAGACATCCTGGAATGTGAAGTTAAGTGGGCCTTAGAAAGCATCACTATGAACAAATCTAGTGGAGGTGATGGAATTCCAGTGGAGCTATTTCAAATCCTGGAAGATGATACTGTGAAAGTGCTGCACTCAATATGCCAACACATTTGGAAAGCTCAGCAGTGGCTACAGGACTGGAAAAGGTCAGTTTTCATTCCAATTCCAAAGAAAGGCAATGTCAAAAAATCATCAAACTACTGCACAATTGCGCTCATCTCACAGGCTAGCAAAGCAATGCACAAAATTCTCCAAGCCAGGCTTCAGCAATACGTTAACCCTGAACTTCCAGATGTTCAAGCTGGTTTTAGAAAAGGCAGAGGAACCAGAGATCAAATTGCCAACATCTGCTGGATCATCGAAAAAGCAAGAGAGTTCCAGAAAAACATCTATTTCTGCTCTATTGACAATACCAAAGCCTTTGACTGGGTGAAATCACAATCACCTGTGGAAAATTCTGAAAGAGATGGGAATACTAGACCACTTGACCTGTATCTTGAGAAACCTATATGCAGGTCAGGAAACAACAGTTAGAACTGGACATGGAACAATAGACTGGTTCCAATTAGCAAAAGGAGTACATCAAGGCTGTATATTGTCACCCTGCTTATTTAACATATATGCAGAGTACATCGTGAGAAATGCTGGGCTGGAAGAAACACAAGCTGGAATCAAGATTGCTAAGAGAAATGTCAATAACCTCAGATATGCAGATGACACCACCCTTATGGCAGAAAGTGAAGAGTAACTAATAAGCCTCTTGGTGAAAATGAAAGAGGAGAGTGAAAAAGTTGGCTTAAAGCTCAACATTCAGAAAACGAAGATCATGGCATCCGGTACCATCACTTCATGGCAAATAGATGGGGAAACAGTGGAAACATTGTCAGACTTTATTTTGGGAGTCTCCAAAATCACTGCAGATGTTGACTGCAGCCATGAAATTAAAAGACACTTACTCCTTGGAAGGAAAGTTATGACCAACCTAGATAGCATATATAAATGCAGAGGCATTACTTTTCCAACAAAGGTTTGTCTAGTCAAGGCTATGGTTTTTCCAGTGGTCGTGTATGGATGTGAGAATCAGACTGTGAAGAAAGCTGATCACTGAAGAATTGCGGTCTTGGAGAAGACTCTTGAGAGTCCCTTGGACTGCAAGGAAATTCAACCAGTCCATTTTAAAGATCAGCCCAGGGTGTTCTTTCAAAGGCATGATGCTAAAGCTGAAACTCCAGTACTTTGGCCACCTCATGCGAAGAGTTGACTCATTGGAAAAGACTCTGAAGCTGGGAGGGATTGGGGGCAGGAGGAAAAGGGGACGACAGAGGATGAGATGGCTGGATGACATCACTGACTCGATGGACGTGAGTTTGAGTGAAATCCGGGAGTTGGTGATGAACAGGGAGGCCTGGCGTGCTGTAATTCATGGGGTCGCAAAAAGTCAGACATGACTGAGTGACTGAACTAAACTGAACTATATAATTGTAAGGAATTTGGTTTAGGTCCTACTTGAATGACGGAGAAGGCAATGGCACCCCACTCCAGTACTCTTGCCTGGAAAATCTCATGGACTGGGGAGCTGGAAGGCTGCAGTCCATGGGGTCACTGAGGGTCGGACACGTCTGAGCGACTTTACTTTCACGCATTGGAGAAGGAAATGGCAACCCTCTCCTGTGTTCTTGCCTGGAGAGTCCCAGGGACAGGGGAGCCTGGTGGGCTGCCATCTGTGGGGTCACACAGAGTCAGACACGACTAAAGTGATCTAGCAGCTAAGTGAATGATTTAGTGGTTTTTCCAAGGAAGCTCATAAAATATGAATCAGAGTATTATCTATAGTCCTTGAGAATGAACTAAAGATCCTATACCATGCTTAATGACTATTGTTATTTGGTCTCCTTTGACTATTTTCCTTGATTATTGTAGGTCTTATTTCTCTGATTAAGCTTATATTTGACTCAAGTTTTCCACAGGCAAAAGCCTGGCTGAGGACACGGGGCAGTGGAGGGCAAGGACCATAGGGTCCTGCTCTATTTCAGGAATAGTTTTGTAACTGTATCTTTCATTTCCTCATCCAATATTGGATGCCATTAAATTAAGAGGGGAAAAAAAAAAAACAAACTAATATTAAAGTTTGAAGTTAGTAATTAACACAGAGTTTGTAGACAAAATAATGATGTTAAATGAGGAAATAATAGTGAGGAAAAATCAGACGTTGAGACAGAGCCTTAAGAATTTTTAATTTCTGAAGCTCTTAAAAAACACTTTAGATCAGTCATTTCTAACCTTTATGGCAGCAGGGACCAGTTTAGTGGAAGGCAACTTTTCCATGGACCTAGGAGCATAGTGGAGGGAGCATGGTTTAGGCAGCAATGTGAGCCATGGGAGGGATGGTTCAGGCTGTAATATGAGCACTGGTTCAGGTGGTAATGAGAATAACAGATAGCAATGGGCAGCAGCAGGTAAAGCCTCACTTGCTGGTTCACTGCTCACATCCTTCTAAATGGCCCAGTTCCTAACAGGCCACAAACCCATACTGGCCTAGAGGGGTTGGGGATCTTTGCTATATACATCAATTAGGTTTTCACTGTTAAATATAAATAGCCTGCCGTGATAAGTTGAGAGTTGTTCATCCACTACTGATAAAAACTTAACTTATATAAGCATAACTTAGCCTTGTGAAGTTCTAGAGCTGTTATGCCAACTTCAGTAATTTTCTTGGCAACTTCCTGATTGACACCAAGGTTGATTCAATGATGTGATTACAGGAAGTGAAAGCAAGAGACTAAAAAACTTACAGAAAGGTTTCAGGAAGCTAGGAGAGAAACTGCATCCCAAGGTTGATAATTAGTTTCAAATATTAGACCATTCAAGAGAAATCTGTGCAGTCATGGAAAATAAAGCCAAGTAACAACAGCTGCAAGAGGGAATGATCAGGAGGATGACAGAAGAGTTACGTGGCTTACAGTTTTAGAGTTTCTTAGGTCAAGACCAGTAAGAATGAGAGAGTGAGAAAACTAGCACTCTTCTCCCCATATCTAATGCCAAGTCTGTGATATCTGGCTCAAAACAAGACTTGTCAGCATTCTTTGACTAGGAAAAAAGGTGAGAGGCAGATTTACTAAAGAGCTCCCCATGCCTTTGCGCCCCTCACAAAATCTTCTCTACTACACTTTACCAGACTAAAAGGAACTATTGAATGCTGCATGTTTGTGTTTCGTTTATGGGTGGTAATGAAAGAAGAGGAGATGGAAAACAATAAAAATGCAAAGCCATAACACTTCACCAAATAAAAGGATACTTAAAAGGAACAGGAAAAATGTTCTCAGGTGAGGAAATGTTATGAAATTCTGCAGTTTTAATAAGGTAGATATGCATTAGGTCCCTCCTGTTATCATATAATTAAATACAAGATGACTAGAGTACAGAATTCTGAGGTGAACAGGCATATATTCCACGTGACTGACTTTCCAGCTGAGCAAATGTTTCTCTTGGATTGAACACAGACCTTCATTTATTTTCATTGTGAATCATTTTCCTGGAAGTCACTGTTGCATAAATGGTGCTTCCCTGACTCCTGATTAACCCAGACAGCCAGAATCAGTAAGTGTGTAAATGAGCTCAATAAGAGCAAGTTTCTTTTCCAAGAAATTTCCTTGTCAGTTTTGTCATTCTGAACTGTGTAATGGTCTTTCTATGAAGAGCCCCAAGTAGTAGTCATTGGATTAATTCTGATAATCCTACACTGTGTTCATGCTCACAGAACTTTCTTTTAGACCTCCCTAGAATCTAGTGGAAATTCTTCATTTATGCTGAGATCTCACAACTGGTGTTTTTCTTCTGCTTTTCCCACCCAGTGGAAGAACTTGGAGAGATACCAAAGAACTTCTATAAATACACAGAAAACAATTTTAAAACCATATAAAATCTTAGGGGGCTTGCCTGATGCTTCAGCAGATAAAGAATCTGCCTGCAATGCAGGAGATGAAGGAGACATGGGTTTAGTCCCTGGGTCAGGAATATCCCCTGGAAGAGGGCATGGCAACCCACTGAAGTATTCTTAGAGAGAAAATCCCATGGACTAGGAGTCTGGTAGGTCCATGGGGTCACAAAGAGTCAGACATTACTGAAGTGACTGAACACACTTGCACAAAACCTTGGGGACTAGATGGAGATACCTGTATAGTCAGAAAGAGAAAGTATTTTATTATCAAAATATCTTGTAAAATATAATGTTTTATAAAATTATGGGATAAAAACAAAAAAATGATAAATATTGATTACTCATCTGGGAATACATTATTAAAGGTAATTGTGTTTTCCATTTTTATAAGCATTGGTAGTATCTAAAGTGTCCTCAGTGATCAAGAATTTGACTATAATTTTTTAAAGACATTTTAATTATTCTGTCTTTTATTTGTATTTTTAATTAGAAGAAATTGCTTTACAGTGTTGACTTGGCATGTCTTAATTTTGTTATTTTATAGATGAAGAAAATGAATTCTAAGGCTGGATGAAATGACCTGTACACTGTCAAATACTCATATTACTTGAGGTAATTGCATATCTCTTATCTTAAAGATAAATCTCAAACAGAATAGAAATATCTCTATTCTGATTGAGTTCAAGGCTCAGTTTCACCGCAGAGTGATACACTGTCCTAGAAAGTCCACTAGATAAAGAATCACTTAAATACTTATCAGAGTGTCTGACACATAATTGATGCCTCATGACTAGGATAAGTTGGTAGTAAATGGATGGATGATAATAAAAGTTGCTCAGATGGATCACTAGGGATCATTGTCACACGATGTATTTGACCAAGGCAGTGTTCCTTATATTACAGCAAACTGGTGGGGAAGGACATCGTTTTGGAAACTGAAGACTTATGCTTTTATATTTATTTATTTTTTTAAACCTGGTGCCTGGGATAAATAAGGTTGTCCTGAAATAGAAGAAAAAAATAAATAAAAGGGAAAAGAAAAACACTAGTCATAAATAAAAAAGACTGCTTTCAAGTTAGTAATTATGTCAAACAAATAAAGCTGTCCAGTATTATTCTTTAGCCTCATTTGACTCCTTGAGAAAAATTCAAAAGAAAAAAAAAAATGAAGCAATTTATTACCCTACAGAGACATTTCTATCTATGAATATGCAACTGTTTTTATGAAGTTTCCAACATAAATTGTCTGTTTCAGCATTTTGGAGGTTGAAGGCACATGATAATACCAATAAATTGGATTTGTTTTGGGGAAATTTATGTGTGTATACATAAAATATTTGCATGCAACCGCAGATGGAAGAGGTGTCATTGCTAAGGTAACAATGTATACATTATACTGGAAGATGCAATTCATGTATAAAACAATTCAACCACTGATTATAACAGTGACACATTCTGGGATAATACGCCTTTAAACTCAGTATTAAACATGAATGTGGGATTCCTACAGTTTGCCAAGCACAATCTTCCACCTGTCTGATTTATTTTTACATAGTTTCTTAAAGCACTTAGAGTACATTTTACTTACTAATTGTTCATCAAATTTAAAAGGATAAAAGCCATGTAAACTATTTATAGAGTATAATTTTAAATACCCTATGGATTCTGCTACATGAATGATAATGCAAAAGTAAAATACAAATTGTTAAGAACCAACAGGCAAAGTAAAAGTTACAGCTATGTGCTTTGTTCTAACTATACAACCTTCAACCTTAGCAATTTACTTAATTAGTTTAGAGGAGCTAAATCAGTTTGTACAATAGACATGATATTACTGTACAATAGACATATTACTAATAGACATGATGTTACTGTACAATAGAGATGTAAAATAGACATGATATTACTACTTACTTGTACAATAAGTAGTACAATAGACATGATATTACTGTAAAATAGACATGATATTGTACAATAGACATATTACTACTTCTTTCATAAGTGTCTGTGAGAATCTAATCATATATACATATGTGTATACATACATGTATGTGTAAATATAAAGTATATCTGTGTGTATATATGTATATAAGGGCTTTCCTGGTGGCTCAGTTGGTAAAGAATCCACTTGCAATGAGGGAGACCTGAGTTTGATCCCTGGGTTGAGAAGATACCCTGGAGTAGGGCATAGCCACCCACTCCCCAGTATTCATGCCTGGAGAATCCCCATGGACAGAGAAGCCTGGAGATCTATAGCCCATGGGGCCACAAAGAGTCAGACACACTTGAGGGACTAAGCACAGCACATATGTATATAAAAAAATTATTATAGCATCTAGTGAATGGTAAGCTCTCAATAATCACTATTTTCATTTATTTTCTATAAAACTAATAATTTAAGATCACAAGTCTCTTTGAAACTGGGCTTACATTTTCAGAGTATTAAGCATTCCTTTAATACTGAATGTCACTGAATGCCACTGGCATTTAAAATAAGAGAGATGGTGTGGATAGTTTCAAATGAAGCTGATTGTTCAGAAGTCTGAATATTGCTAAAAACGTAAATAGTGAGTAAACTTTGCATAGAAGGAGCACAGATTAAAAACTAATTTGAAAGACAGACTTAGACTTCACAGAAATATTTCTCAAGAAAAGATCCTGGGAAGGGAATTTCGGGCCATTTTTTAAAATATAGGGTCATAAAATGATTTATTTTTGTTGTTTGTTTGCTTCTCTGAATATAGCCCAGGTCTTTCATTTTGTCCTTGACCCAGCCCCAACCCATTCAATCACACTTATGCCTTCAGTAGAATGAAAACCAAAGGTTAAAAAGAAAACAGCCAAGTCATGTGAAAGTCTTGAAGACTGTCAGGCACAAGCAACACTCCTTTACAAAACCAATTACAAAAGGGAGAAAGACATAGATCCATTCTTCTGTCATTGACTCTGCAGCCCTGGCATTTGAAAGGCATTCACATATTAGTGGTCTAACCACTTCCTAAGGGGATGGCAGAGAGTTGGTGCTTGGTGGACAAGGGTAGATGGAAATATGAAAGGCAGCATCAATCCCAGAAGGAGTGCTAAGAGTCCCAAGCACATAGTAAGCGCTAGAGAAATATTTGTTTAATGGCTTCAAGATCTCTCTCTTCTGGGCTGAACAGTGTTCAAAATGTCATGTATAAGTCCTAAACCATAGTAACTATGCATGTGATCTTATCTGGAAATAGGGCCATAAAGTTAAAGTAAGGGCATACTGGATTAGGATGCATTTTAATCCAGTTATTGGTATCTTTGTGAATAGGAAATTTTGACAGAATGTAGATGAAAGGAGAATGCCAAATGACTACAGAAGCAGAAATTAGGCTGACGTGAAGGGATGCCAAAAATTGCCAGCAACTGCTAAAAGCTAGGGACACATGTGCAAAAATACTCCTTAGGGCTGTCAGAGAGGGTACAACCCTGTTAATACCTTCATTTCAGACTTCTGGCTTACAGAACTGGTTCAGTTCAGTTCAGTCACTCAGTGGTGTCCAGCTCTTTGTGACCCCATGGACTGCAATATGCCAGGCTTCCCTGTCCTTCAACAACTTCCAGAACTTGCTCAAACTCATGTCCATCAAGTTGATGATCCCATCCAACCATCTCATCCTCTGTCATCCCCTTCTCCTCCTACCTTCAATCTTTCCCAGCATCAGGGTCTTTTCAAATGAGTCAGATTTTCCCATCAGGTGGCCAAAGTATTGGTGTTTCAGCTTCAGCTTCAGTCCTTCGAATGAATATTGAAGACTGATTTCCTTTGGATGGACTGGTTTGATCTTGCAGTCCAAGGGACTCCGGAAGAGAATACATTTTTGTTCTTTATGGCACTAGTTTACATCAGCCCCAGAAAACTAACATAGTTCCAATGAAAATATTTTGCCAACATCTAGTAAAGTCAATGGTGCTTAGTGGGGAGCTAAAACACCTTTTAAAAGGATTTATGTTGACTGGTAAAATGACAATAATAAAGAAGAGCTTAACAGGATCTGCAAAAACAGCTGTTGGTAGTTGAGGGTTCGTCACCTTATCTAAAACACACTTGCATGGTTGATCTTAAAAGGACTGTCCATAGAAATTGAATAAAAAAGGCAAGAGGGAAGGAACTATAGGGGAGATGGTGTTTGGGGGTGGGTAAAAGCAAAAGCTATTCCCCAATATTTTTTAGCTCCACTTGTGGGAGGCCCGAGGAAATGTAGGCTATAATATAGAACTATTTCCGTTTGATTATATGACGAATTGCATTAGTTTGTCTTTTCCTACATGTAGATCTCCTTCAGTTATAAATTTGGGGTCATTTATTACCCAGAAATGTGCTTTTCACTAGAATGATTCTGCCAACTGTTCCGCTTAAAAGGCTCTTGGTTGCTGAACACAGTTAAAAGTAATTCAGAAATGCTGACTCTGGAGAAATGTTTTGATAACAAAAGTTGCCAAGGCAAGTCAGAATGAAAGCATTTCTTAGCCTCAAACTGAAAATATTTAAAAGAACCATAATGAAAAACAGTAATAATGAGCCTTCAAAACTGATGATAAACATACATTAGCAGTTATAATTAAATCAATTTTGACTCAACAAGATCCATGAAGCAACTATCACAACACTAGAGTCTATTACAGGCATGATTGGCAGGTAGGTATATGATAAATATACATGAAAAAATATATATGTATTTTTTCTTCTTAAAATTGTCTATGATTAAGTGATTTGTAATAAATACTCAGTCACCTAAGACCAAAATCACTTACAAAAATGAGAAGTCAGCCTTGGCAGGGTGGTTAGAAAGGTTGCATGTGAAGCGGATGACTTCTAATCAGTGTATCCATTGGATGGATTCCAGCAGTTTCTAGGTAGACCTGGGTATATTGTTTAGGAAGAAAGCTTGTGGGTACAGCGACAATCATAGAATGTACTAAAACTAATATTATCATTTTAGTTCTTCCATGAACTGGGTGAAGCCTATGTGTTTTACCTATATTGACTTACTAAGCTTGCATGCACGCATGCTCAACCGTGTTTGACTCTTTGCAACTCTGTGTTCTACAGCCCCAAGGATCCTTTGTCCATGGGATTTTCCAAGCAAGAATACTCGAGGGGGTTGCCATTTCCTTCCCCATGGGTCTTTCCTACCCATGGGTCAAACTCATCTCTCCTGAATTAGCAGGCAGATTCTTTACCTCTGAGTCACCTAGGCAGACCTAACTAAGTTTATATCATTGTAAAACCCCCTGGCACAGAGAAGTTAGTAGTGTGGGATTGCAAGTTCAAGCTGCAAACTGTAGTTCTAAGGATCTGCCTTTAATTGCTACCTGTTTTGGAGTGGAAACAGCTCAGGTGTGAGAAAGCAGTTAGTTGTTGTCATGGAATCCTTCAAATGATGAAAATTATTGGCCTTTGATGGTTTATGGAACATATGACAGGAGAAGACTGTCAAGTATACAATACATAGAGAGAACAGTAAACACACAATTATCTTCAAAACAATTTGAAAAAAGGTGGTCTCTACTTATCTACATGCTCAGAACTCTGTGTCTGTTCGCAGACAAAACTGAAAAATATGAAGTATCTTGACATTTTGGTACCTTAATCAGTTTCAGCTGCTATAAGGAATGGCAAGCAGAGAGGAAATATCCCACGTCCAAGGTAAGGAACAATGACTGTGCTTTGCTGGAGCAGCCATGAAGAGATATCCCACGCCCAAGGTAAGAGAAACCCCAGTAATATAGTAGGTACTGAGAGAGGGCATCAGAAGGAAGACAGACTGAAACCACAATCACAGAAAACTAGCCAATTTGATCACATGGACCACAGCCTTGTTTAACTCAGTGAAACTAAGCTATGCCATATAGGGCCACCCAAGATGGATGAGTCATGGTGGAGAGTTCTAACAAAATATGGCCTGCTGTAAAAGAGAATAGCAAATCAATTTAGTATTCTTGCCTTGAAAACATCATGAGCAGTATGAAAAGGCAAAAAGATAGGACACTGAAAGATGAACTCCACAGGTCGGGAGATGCCCAATATGCTACTGGAGATAAGTGGAGAAATAACTCCAGAGAGAATGAAGGGACAGAGCCAAGACAAAAACAACACACAGTTGTGGGTGTGACTGGTAATAGAAGCAAGGTCTTATGTTGTAAAGAGCAATATTGCGTAGGAACCTGGAATGTTAGGTCCGTGAATCAAGGAAAATTGGAAGTAGTGAAACAGGAGATGGCAAGAGTGAATGCTGACATTCTAGGAATCAGAGAACCAAATAGACTGGAATAGGTGAATTTAACTCAGATGACCATTATATCTACTACTGTGGGCAGGAATTCCTTAGAAGAAATGAAGTAGCCATGATAGTCAACAAAAGGGTCTGAAATGCAGTATTAGGATGCAATCTCAAAAAGACAGAATGATCTCTGTTCATTTCCAAGCAAACCATTCAATATCACAGTAATCCAAGTGTATGCCCTGACCAGTAACACTGAAGAAGCTGAAGTTGAACAGTTCTATGAAGACCTACAAAAACTTTTAGAACTAACACCCCAAAAAAGGTGCCCTTTTCATTATAGGGAAATGGAATGAGAAAATAAGAAGTCAAGAAACACCTGGAGTAACAGGCAAATTTGGCCTTGGAGTACAAAAAGAAGCAGGACAAAGGCTAATAGAGTTTTGCAAACAAAACACACTGGTCATATCAAACCCCCACTTCCAACAACACAAGAGAAGACTCTACACATGGACATCACCAGATGGTCAACACAGAAATCAGATTGATTATATTCTTTGCAGCCAAAGATAGAGAAGCTCTATACAGTCAGCAAAAAAAAAAAAAAAAAAAAGACAGGGAGCTGACTGTGGCTCATATCATGAACTGCTTATTGCCAAAATCAGACTTAAATTGAAGAAAGTGGGGGAAACCACTAGACCTTTCAGTTATGACCTAAATCAAATCCCTTATGATTATACAGTGGAAGTGAGAAATAGAATTAAGGGACTAGATCTGATAGACAGAGTGCCTGATGAACTATGGATGGAGGTTTGTGACATTGTACAGGAGACAGAGTGCAAGACCATTTCCAAGAAAAAGAAATGAAAAAAGCATAATGACTGTCTGAGGAGGCCTTACAAATAGCTGTGAAAAGAAGAGAAGTGAAAGGCAAGGAGAAAAGGAAAGATATACTCATTTGAATGAAAATATCCAAAGAATAGCAAGGAGAGATTAAAAAAAAAAAAGGCTTCTTCAGTGATCAGTGCAAAGAAATAGAGGAAAATAACAGAATGGGAAAGACTAGAGATCATTTCAAGAAAATGAGAGATACCAAGGGAGTATTACCAGCAAAGATGGGCAGAACCTATGTATGGTATGGACCTAACATAAGCAGAAGATATTAAGAAGAGGTGGGAAAAATACACAGAAGAACTGTACAAAAAAGAACTTCATGACCCAGATAATCGTGATGGTGTGATCACTCACCTAGGGCCAGACATTTTGGATATAAAGTCAAGTAGGCCTTAGAAAGCATCGTTACAAGTAAATCTAGTGGAGGTAATGGAATTCCAGTAGAGCTATTTCAAATCCTAAAAGATGATGTTGTGAAAGCCCTATGCTCAATATGCCAGCAAATTTGGAAATCTTAGCAGTGGCCACAGGACTGGAAAAGGTCAGTTTTAATTCCAATCCCATAGAAAGGCAGTGCCAAAAATTGCTCAAGCTACCAGATAGTTGCACTCATCTCACACGCTAGTAAAGTAATGCTCAAAATTCTCCTAACCAGGCTTCAGCAATATGTGAACCATGAAATTCCAGATGTTCAAGCTGGTTTTAGGAAAGGCAGAGGAACCAGAGATCAAATTGCCAACATCCACTGGATTATAAAAAAAGCAAGAGAGTTTCAGAAAAACATCTATTTCTGCTTTATTGACTATGCCAAAGCCTTTGACTGTGTGAATCACAATCAACTGTGGAAAATTCTGAAAGAGATGGGAATACCAGACCACCTGACCTGCCTCTTGAGAAACTTATATGCAGGTCAGGAATCAACAGTTAGAACTGGACATGGAACAACAGACTGATTCCAAATAGGAAAAGGAGTATGTCATGGCTGTATATTGTCACCCTGCTTATTTAACTTATATGCAGTGTACGTCATGAGAAACGCTGAGGCGGAAGAAGCACAAGCTGGAATCAAGATTGCCAGGAGAAATATCAATAACCTCAGATATGCAGATGACACCACCCTTAGGGCAGAAAATGAAAAAGAACTATAGAGTCTCTTGAAGAAAGTGAAAGAGGAGAGTGAAAACGTTAGCTTAAAGCTCAACATTCAGAAAACTAAGATCATGGCATCCGATCCCATTACTTCATGGTAAATAGATGGGGAAACAGTGGAAACAGTGTCAGACTTTATTTTTTTGGGCTCCAAAATCACTGCAGATGGTGATTGCAGCCATGAAATTAAAAGAAGCTTACTCCTTGGAAGGAAATCTTTGACCAACCTAGAGAGCATATTGAAAAGCAGAGACATTATTTTGCTAACAAAGGTCTGTCTAGTCAAGGCTATGATTTTTTGAGTAGTCAGGTATGGATGTGAGAGCTGGACTGTAGAAAAAGCTGAGCACCAAAGAATTGATGCTATTGAACTGACGTGTTGGAGAAGACTCTTGAGAGCCCCTTGGACTGCAAGAAGATCCAACCAGTCCATCCTAAGGAGATCAGTCCTGGGTATTCATTGGAAGGACTGATGTTGAATCTGAAACTGCAATACTTTGGCCACCTCATGCGAAGAGCTGACTCATTTGAAAAGACCCTGATACTGGGAAAGATTGAGGACAAGAGGAGAAGGGTACAACAGAGGATGAGATGGTTGGATGGAATCACCGACTCAGTGAACATGAGTTTGGGTAAAGGTCCAGCAGTTGGGAATGGACGAGGAGGCCTGGTGTGCTGCAGGCCATGGGGTCACAAAGAGTAGGACACGACTGAATGACTGAACAGAACTGAACTGAAGGTTATACCATATTCTGTATGGATTAAACAATAGAATCTTTTTTTTTTTTTTTTTTCACATTTCTGGAGGCTAGGCAGTCCAAGATCAAAGAAACAGCTGCTTCAGTTCCTGGTGCGAGCTCTCTTCCTTGTCTCATCTATACATGAAACAGGAAGAGAGAAAGAGAGATAAACTAATTCTAAAGAATTGGCTTATGCCTGTTTGAAGGCTGATAAGTCCATAACCTGCCTGAATATCAAGGGAAGAGTTGATGTTGTAATTGGTGTCTAAAACCAATCTTTAGAAAGAACCATCTATCCCTTGGAACAACTAATCTATTTTCATTAAAGTCCTTCAACTGATTTGCTCTTGTTGTTCAATTGCTAAGTTGTACCAATTCTTTGTTGGACTACAGCTTTCCAGTCCTCCTTGTTCTTCACTATTTCCCAAATTTCATTCAGATTCATGTCCATTGATTTCATAATGCCATCCAAAAGTCTTATCCTTTGTTGCCCCCTTGCCCTCCTGCCCTCAATCTTTCAACTGATCAGATAAGGCCAATTCACATTATGGAGAATAATCTGCTTTACTCAAATTTGACTGATTTAAATGTTAGTTTTATCTAAAATTATCTTCATATCATTATAAAAACTGTTGTTTGACCAAATATCTGGAAATTATCAGATCAGATCAGTCACTCAGTCGTGTCCGACTCTTTGCGACCCCATGAACTGCAGCACGCCAGGCCTCCATGTCCATCACTAGCTCTCAGAGGTCACCCAGACTCACATCCATCGAGTCAGTGATTCCATCCAGCCATGTCATCCTCTGTCATCCCCTTCTCCTCCTGCCCCCAATCCCTCCCAGCATCAGAGTCTTCTCCAATGAGTCAACTCTTCGCATGAGGTGGCCAAAATACTGGAGTTTCAGCTTTAGCATCATTCCTTCCAAAGAAATCCCAGGGCTGATCTCCTTCAGAATGGACTGGTTGCATCTCCTTGCAGTCCAAGGGACTCTCAAGAGTCTTCTCCAACACCACAATTCAAAAGCATCAATTCTTTGGTGCTCAGCTTTCTTCACAGTCCAGCTCTCACATCCATACATGACCACAGGAAAGACCATAGCCTTGACTAGCCGAACCTTTGTTGGCAAAGTAATGTCTCTGCTTCTGAATATGCTATCTAGGTTGGTCATAACTTTCCTTCCAAGGAGTAAGCGTCTTTTAATTTCAAGGCTGCAGTCACCATCTACAGTGATTTTGGAGCCCAAAAATAAAGTCTGACACTGTTTCCACTGTTTCTCCATCTATTTCCCATGTAGTGATGGGACCAGATGCCATGATCTTCGTTTTCTGAATGTTGAGCTTTAAGCCAACCTTTTCACTCTCCACTTTCACTTTCATCAAGAGGCTTTTGAGTTCCTCTTCACTTTCTGCCATAAGGGTGGTGTCATCTGCATATCTGAGGTTATTGATATTTCTCCCAGCAATCTTGATTCCAACTTGTGTTTCTTCCAGTCCAGCATTTCTCATGATGTACTCTGCATAAAGGTTAAATAAACATGGTGACAATATACAGCCTTAACGTACTCCTTTTCCTATTTGGAACCAGTCTGTTCTTCCATGTCCAGTTCTAACTGTTGCTTCCTGACCTGCATACAGATTTCTCAACAGGCAGATCAGATGGTGTGCTATTCCCATCTCTTTCAGAATTTTCCACAGTTGATTGTGATCTACACAGTCAAAGGCTTTGGCATAGTCAATAAAGCAGAAATAGATGTTTTTTGGAACTCTCTTGCTTTTTCCATGATCCAGCGGATGTTGGCAATTTGATCTCTGGTTCCTCTGCCTTTTCTAAAACCAGCTGGAACATCAGGAAGTTCACGGTTCACATATTGCTGAAGCCTGGCTTGGAGAATTTTGAGCATTACTTTACTAGCGTGTAAGATGAGTGCAATTGTGTGGTAGTTTGAGCATTCTTTGGCATTGCCTTTCTTTGGGATTGGGATGAAAACTGACCTTTTCCAATCTTGTGGCCACTGCTGAGTTTTCCAAATTTGCTGGCATATTGAGTGCAGCACTTTCACACCATCATCTTTCAGGATTTGTAATAGCTCCAAGGGAATTTTATCACCTCCACTAGCTTTGCTCGTAGTGATGCTTTCTAAGGCCAACTTGACTTCACATTCCAGGATGTCTGGCTCTAGGTCAGTGATCACACCATCATGATTATCTGGGTCGTGAAGCTCTTTTTTGTAGAGTTCTTCTGTGTATTCTTGCCACCTCTTCTTAATATCTTCTGCTTCTGTCACATCCATACCATTTCTGTCCTATATCGAGCCCATCTTTGCATGAAATGTTCCTTTGGTATCTCTGATTTTCTTCAAGAGATCCCTAGTCTTTCCCATTCTGTTGTTTTCCTCTATTTCTTTGCATTGATCGCTGAAGAAGGCTTTCTTATCTCTTCTTGCTATTCTTTGGAACTCTGCACTCAGATGTTTATATCTTTACTTTTCTCCTTTGCTTTTCACTCCTCTTCTTTTCACACCTATTTGTAAGGCCTCCCCAGACAGCCATTTTGCTTTTTTGCATTTCTTTTCCATGGGGATGATCTTGATCCCTATCTCCTGTACAATCTCACGAACCTCATTCCATAGTTCATCAGGCACTCTATCTATCAGATTTAGGCCCTTAAATCTATTTCTCACTTCCACTGTATAATCATAAGGGATTTGATTTAGGTCATACCTGAATGGTCTAGTGGTTTTCCCTACTTTCTTCAATTTCAGTCTGAATTTGGCAATAAGGAGTTCATGGTCTGAGCCACAGTCAGCTCCTGGTCTTGTTTTTGCTGATTGTATAGAGCTTCTCCATCTTTGGCTGCAAAGAATTTAATCCATCTGATTTCGGTGTTGACCATCTGGTGATGTCCATGTATAGAGTCTTCTCTTGTGTTGTTGGAAGAGGGTATTTGCTATGACCAGTGCATTTTCTTGGCAAAACTCTATTAGTCTTTGCCCTGCTTCATTCCGTATTCCAAGGCCAAATTTGCCTGTTACTCCAGGTGTTTCTTGACTTCCTACTTTTGCATTCCTACTTTTGCGGTGGTGAGTAGAGACCCCTCGTCCAAGGTAAGGTGTGATGGCTGTGCTTTGCTGGAGCAGCGGGGAAGAGATATCCCACGCCCAAGGTAAGAGAATCTCAAGTAAAACGGTAGGTCTTGCAAGAGGGCATCAGAGGGCAAATACTTTGAAACCATACTCACAGAAAACTAGTCAATATAATCACACCAGGACCACAGCCTTGTCTAACTTAATGAAATTAAGCCATGCAGGTGGGGCAACCCAGGATGGGCGGGTCATGGTGGAGAGATCTGACAGGGTGTGGTCCGCTGGAGAAGGGAATGGCAAACCACTACCGTATTCTTGCCTTGAGAACCCCATGAACAGTATGAAAAGGCAAAATAATAGGATACTGAAAGAGAAAGTCCCAAGGTCAGTAGGGGCCCAATATGCTACTGGAGATCAGTGGAGAAATAACTCCAGAAAGAATGAAGGGATGGAGACAAAGCAAAAAGAATACCCAGCTGTGGATGTGTCTGGTGATAGAAGCAAAGTCCGATGCTGTAAAGAGCAATATTGCATAGGAACCTGGAATGTCAGGTCCATGAATCAAGGCAAATTGGAAATGGTCAAACAAAAGATGGCAAGAGTGAATATCAACATTCTAGGAATTAGCGAACTAAAATGGACTGGAAGGGGTGAATTTAACTCAGATGACTATTATATCTACTACTGTGGGCAGGAATCCCTCAGAAGAAATGGAGTGGCCATCATGATCAACAAAAGAGTCCGAAATGCAGTACTTGGATGCAATCTCAAAAATGACAGAATGATCTCTGTTCATTTCCAAGGCAAACCATTCAATGTCACAGTAATCCAAGTCTATGCCCCAACCAGTAATGCTGAAGAAGCTGAAGTTGAACGGTTCTATGAAGACCTACAAGACCTTTTAGAACTAACATGCCAAAAAGATGTCATTTTCATTATAGGGGACTGGAAACTATAGCTTAACCAATTTGATACGTGAAATCAAACATCACACCCACTTATCCTGGAGCTCCATGAGGGTAAATGTTATAACTGTACTGTTCATTGGTCTATCTCTGGCCTCTAGGATACACTGTGCCTAGGATAGTGCTAGGAATATAAAAGCTCCATTATTTCTTGAAAGATGCTTTAGAAGATTGAAGCTACATGGTCCACAGTCCAGAATATCACATAATACAAACCAGGAATTGTGTCAGATATAGACCCAAAAGAAGGCTTGGTCAAAGAGTGAGGACTATTTAGAGCCTTTCTGTGTGATGTCACAGGGAAGTGATACTGTGTGTACAAATAAGTCATTAATGAGAAAAGACAGCTGGAGACCTGCAGGTCCCCTTTATTCCTGATCAGTATAAGGGGCAAGTTGCTGATATACTTGGATATTCTTACAATTACAGTAAATAAAAGTAGGTTAACAGTTTACTTCTGTTACATGAAAAAAAAAAAAAAAAAAAAAAAACAGAACTCACTGTGAGCTTGAGTCATATTATCTCTCATGCTGGAGAAATTCTGATCTGTAGACATTGTGTGATGGGTTTTCAAGGTCATGGATACAGGTAAGTATCTGAGCTGAGATTTAAGCATTTCATATCTCTGCTCTGTCATTGCTATATGCTGAAACAAAAATAGTTTCTTGGAAAACATGTCTGGTCAGAATTTCATGTTAGCCTTTATTTAGATGCAATTTATATTAAGCATTGCTAACAAAATGCAATTTTTCTGTTTGTCCTGATTTCTGACTATTTTTCCCTGCGATCCATGACCTTTCTAAAAATCATGGTAGTGGATCATCTCTATATATTTTGAGAAAATAGAGTTCTAGTGCACTCTGTGTTATGACTCATGACTTCAGATTATGTGGAAATAGGTTTTGAGTCTTTAATTCCCATTTCTTCTATTTCTGCATCATTTGGGTTTTTCACAATGTACTTCTTTAATGCTTAGCTTTTGCTTTGGTGTCTTTTGTTACAATGTGCTAGAAGCTGCATGAGCTACTGGATAGTTAAGTAGGCTTAAGCAAGGTTAAGGAAAGCCTGTTTCAAATTTTGGATCATGTCTTCTTTCATCTATCTTTTTCTTTTGAACTACCACCAATCCTGTGCTTTTTTTTGGTTTGTTTGTTTATTTGTTTTGTTTTCATAATATTGACTTTATTGTTGTTTCTAAATATATAAATCATATCCATCTAATAAGAAAAAAAATCACTCTGAAAAAGATAATGAAAGTAAAATTCATTTCAAATCTCAATTTACCATAGTTAATAACTACAGTTAACACTTTGATAAATACAATGAAGACAGATTACCTGCCTTTTTTTGTGTGTGTAAGTTTGTTATATATATGCACACTTTTGTATACATACACTGTTTTGAGTATGCTCTTTGTAACTTTGTATCTTTTAATATCACTATTTAGCCTCAAAAGACTGATCTCTATAGGCTTCCTTAACTCTGGCTTCTTTTTTTGTTTGTTTGTTTATTTGTTTTTAATTCATTTATTTTAATTGGAGGTTAATTACTTTACAATATTGTATTGGTTTTGCCATACATCAAACGTGAATCTGCCATGGGTGTACATGTGTTCCCCATCCGGAACTCCCTCCCACCTCCCTCCCCGTATCATCCCTCTGGGTCATCCCAGTGCACTCTGGCTTCTATTTGAGTTGGGCCAATCAGAACCAAGAAGGAAGAAATAAACTGAAATGAGAGTGAGGGGTGAAATATTTCTCTAGTCCCCTTGCTTTTGGCTTGCTTGAAGCAGACTTTTGTTTTTCTATGAATGCTCTTTCAAGACAGACACCTATGTAAGTCTTTTTAACTTCTAGATCCTGGTAGCTCCAGCCTTCTGTCTCCCAGCAAGTTTAGGGATTGTAAGGGTTCCGCTAAAAGTGGCCCCAGAATGTATGCTATTCCTTGGGTCCCTGTACAATGTTCACCAATTTTAAAAGATCTATTATCAATCAGTTCTCAGATTATCTTAATTTGGATGTAACACCTGCTTTATAACACTTTCCCACACAACACAAACACACACCCCTTATATTACCCCTTATATAATATAATATATTATATTACTTAGAATGGACGATGGTGCATGCTATTCAAATATTTCTTTAATTAGTTTTTGTTGTTGTTGTGGAAAGATAATTGCTTTACAGAATTTTGTTATTTTCTGTCAAATCTCAACATGAGTCAGCCATAGGTATACATATATCCTCTCCCTTTTGAACTTCCATCCCATATCCCACCCCATCCCACCCCTCTAGGTTGATACAGAGCCCCTGTTTAAGTTTCCTGAGCCATACAGTAAATTCTTGTTGACTATCTATTTTAAAGGACTGGAAAAGGTCAGTTTTCATTCAAATCCCAAAGAAAGGCAATGCCAAAGAATGCTCAAACTACCGCACAATTGCACTCCTCTCACATGCTAGTAAAGTGATGCTCAAAATTCTCCTAGACAGGCTTCAGCAATATGTGAACCGTGAACTTCCTGATGTTCAAGCTGGTTTTAGAAAAGGCAGAGGAACCAGAGATCAAATTGCCAACATCCGCTGGATCATGGAAAAAGCAAGAGAGTTCCAGAAAAACATCTATTTTTGCTTTATTGACTATGCCAAAACCTTTGACTGTGTGGATCACAATAAACTGTGGAAAATTCTGAAAGAGATGGGAATACCAGACCACCTGATCTGCCTCTTGAGAAATTTGTATGCAGGTCAGGGAGCAACAGTTAGAACTGAACATGGAACAACAGACTGGTTCCAAATAGGAAAAGGAGTACATCAAGGCTGTATATTGTCACCCTGCTTATTTAACTTCTATGCAGAGTACATCATGAGAAATGCTGGACTGGAAGAAACACAAGTTGGAATCAAGATTGCTGGGAGAAATATCAATAACCTCAGATATGCAGATGACACCACCCTTATGGCAGAAAGTGAAGAGGAACTACAAAGCCTCTTGATGAAAGTGAAAGTGGAGAGTGAAAAAGTTGGCTTAAAGCTCAACATTCAGAAAACGAAGATCATGGCATCTGGTTCCATCACTTCATGGGAAATAGATGGGGAAACAGTGTCAGACTTTATTTTGGGGGCTCCAAAATCACTACAGATGTTGACTGCAGCCATGAAATTGAAAGATGCTTACTCCTTGGAAGGAAAGTTATGACCAACCTAGATAGCATATTGAAAAACAAAGACATTATTTTGCCAACAAAGGTCCGTCTAGTCAAGGCTATATTTTTTCCATTGATCATGTATGGATGTGAGAGCTGGACTGTGAAGAAGGCTGAGCGCCCAAGAATTGATGCTTTTGAACTGTGGTGTTGGAGAAGACTCTTGAGAGTCCCTTGGACTGCAAGGAGATGCAACCAGTCCATTCTGAAGGAGATCAGCCCTGGGATTTCTTTGGAAGAACTGATGCTATAGCTGAAACTCCAGTACTTTGGCCACCTCATGCAAAGAGTTAACTCATTGGAAAAGACTCTGATACTGGGAGGGATTGGGGGCAAGAGGAGAAGGGGACGACAGAGGATGAGATGGCTGGATGGAATCACTGACTCAATGGACTTGAGTCTGGGTGAACTCTGGGAGTTGGTGATGGACAGGGAGGCCTGGCATGCTGTGATTCATGGGGTCATGAAAAGTCGGACACGACTGAGCGACTGAACTGAATTGAATGTAAGTTTCCCTGTTATTCTTTCCATACATCTAACCCTCTCCTCCCCTCTCCCTGTGTCCATAAGTCCATTCTCTATGTCTGTTTCTCCATTGCTGACCGATAAATAAATTCTTCAGTACCATTTTTCTAGATTCCATATATATGCATTAGGATAAGATATTTATTTCTCTTTTTCTGACTGACTTCACTCGGTATAATAGGTGCTAGGTTCATCCACCTCATTAGAACTGATTCAAACACATTCCTATTTATGGCTGAGATCCAACCAGTCCATTCTAAAGGAGATCAGTCCTGGGTGTTCTTTGGAAGGAACAATGCTAAAGCTGAAATTCTAATACTTTGGCCACCTCATACGAAGAGTTGACTCATTGGAAAAGACTCTGATGCTGGGAGGGATTGGGGGCAGGAGGAGAAGGGGATGACAGAGGATAAGATGGCTGAATGGCATCACTGACTCGATGGACATGAGCTTGAGTGAAGTCCGGGAGTTGGTGATGGACAGGGAGGCCTGGCATGCTGTGATTCATGTGGTCGCAAAGAGTTGGACACGACTGAGTGACTGAACTGAACTGAACTGAACAATATTCCGTTGGGTATATGTACCACTTCTTTATCCATTCATCTGTCAGTGGACATCTAGGTTGCTTTCATGTTCCAGCTATTATAAATAGTACTGCAATGAACAATGGGATACATGTGTCTTTTTCAGTTTTTGTTTCCTCAGTGTATATGCCTAGGAGTGGGATTGCTGGGTCATATGGTGGTTTTATTCCTAGTTTTTTAAGGAATCTCTATATTGTTTTCCATCATGGCTGTATCAATTTATGCTCCCATCAACAGTGCAAGAGCATTCCTTTTTCTCCACACCCTCTCCAGCATTTATTGTTTGTAGGCTTTTTGATGATGGCCATTCTGACTGGTGTGAGGTGATATCTCATTGTAGCTTTGATTTGTACTTCTCTAATAATGAGCCATGTTGAGTATGCTTTCACATGTTTGTTTGCCATCTGTATGTCTTCTTTGAGAAATGTCTGTTTAGGTCTTTTTTAGGTCTTTTCCCCACTTTTTGATTGGGTTGTTTGTTTTTCTGGCATTGAGTTGTATGAGCTGCGTATATATTTTGCCAGTTTTTTAAGTTGCTATTATTTTCTCCCATTCTGAGGATTGTCTTTTCACCTTGCTTATAGTTTCCTTTGCTGTGAAAAAGCTTCTAAGTTTAGTCAGGTCCCACTTGTTTGCTTTTATTTTTATTTCTGTTACTTTAGGAGGTGGGTCATAGGGGATCTTGCTTTGATTTATTTCATCGAGTGCTCTGCCTACGTTTTTCTCTCAGAGTTTAATAGATTCTTGTCTTACATTTAGGTCTTTATTCCATTTTGAGTTTATCTTTGTATATGGTATTAGGAAGTGTTCTAATTTCATTCCTTACACATAGCTGCCCTGTTTTCCTAGCACCATTTATTGAAGAGGCTGTCTTTGCCCCACTATGTATTCAAAATTTGTCAAAAATAAGGTACCCATGGGTACCAAGCAGTCTCATCTTGATGCATATTTAGAGTACTTCATTTTTTCATAGTAGTAGTAATGAAGCCATTAGCAACTCCATGTACATATTTTGCTAAATTTTTGCAAGGTTATTTTATAGTAAACTCCTAACAATAGTGCCTCTTTGTCAAAGGGTATGTGTATTTCCAATTTGATAGGTATCATTTTTTCTTTTAGATTGTTGCAATAGGTTGGATTAGAATGAAAATTTGTCTCCTATGCACATTGTCAGTACTGTATTATAGCAAACATATTAATCCTTGCCAATGTGAGATATGACAAATGTCACCACCAATTCAATTTCTATTTCTTTATAGATGAGCAATATTGAACATTTTATGTATTTATTTAACCATTTGCATTTCTTTCCTAGGAACTTCCTATTCACACCCTTAACACATATCAATTATAATAGTTATTTGCAAGACAAGGAGTATGCTCTATAGTGGAAATAGACCACTATCAGTTCATTATAGTGGTGTATTTATGCAGTAAAAGCAAGAACCAGCATAGAATGCTTAGAGCTTGATTGGAAAGTAAAATCAAGTTCAGGGACGCATGTTAGGGAGGATTTAGGAAACACTGTTTTCTGGTTGATTTATTAGACTATGATTAAAATATAATTTAAAGTAGTCATGTACAGATGTGAAAGTTGGACCATAAAGAAAGTTGAGCACTGAAGAATTGATTCTTTTGAACTGTGATGCTGGAGGAAGCTCTTGAGAATCCCTTGGACTGTGAAGATATCAAACTAATCAATCCTAAAGGAAATCTACCCTGAATATTCATTGGAAGGACTGTTGCTGAAGGTGAAGCTCAAAGTCGACTGATGCAAAACGTCGACTCATTGGAAAAGACACTGGTGATGGGAAAATTTGAATGCAAAGAAGGGAGTGGCAGAAAATGAGATCATCTGATAGAACCACTGACTCAATGGAAATGAATTTGAGCAAACTCTGAAAGATAGTAGAAGACAGAGGCGCCTAGTGTGCTACGGTCCATGTGTCACAAAGAATTAAACACGACTTAACAATTGAACAACAACAAAAGTGTTGAATATACATGTACACATACAGTAAATTGTGGTTTCTCTATTTTATTCAGAAAATTTCAACATGGAATTGCTAACTGTTCTACTTCATGGTCACATTAGAAAGTGTGTTGTTTTTGTTAGAAGACTAGATTTGTCCATCCCGGTGGTGGTGGCTGCCTCAGTGGGGAAGGTAGTACAGGAACTTAAGTTCCTTGAATAACTGTGAAGCACTGTTATGTCACTGTTTTATTCATTGTCAGGGCATTCCATTTAATGTTCTTACTGACCCTTTGGGGTAAAAATTTCCATCTCCATCTTTTGAAGTCAAGCAACATCCTTGAAATCACAGGAAATAAGGAATGTGGTGTTGCATTTGAAATAAAGCCTTTCTGATTTCAGACTCCATGTTGCTGCCTCTTATACCAAACTATGTGTAATAAAGGGCATTTTGTTTAGTTTTCATTCTGTCATAGTTCAATGTATGATTCAGCTATAAATGACTAATATGAAGCTTCTGTTCTATGGAACTCAACTACAAGTTAAACAACATCCAAATTAGTCTAGATTCCGTCCAATGACAAGAGTCTATTCACCACAAGCTTGATGTCAGGAGAACATCAACTGCTAGAAAAGTTTTAAAACTTGTAACCTTTGTACTCACTGCTCTCTGGTAACAAATATCTTGCAGAGCAAACCTGTCTGCAGACCTCACCCTGTGTTGCACAGGTCCAACACCTATTTTATCATATACTTGTAAAGACCACATCTGATTATTGAAATAAAAGTATGAAAGTTAGAATTATGTTTTTAAGGTGAAGTAAATTCAATACAAAATGATCACTCAAAACTTTAATAAGAATGTATTATTCCCTGAAGAATGTGCTTGGTTAGTTATAAACATAGAAAGCAATTGTTTGTTCTTCATGAGACAGAGGAAAACTAATTAAGCAGCTTGTTTTAGCTGAATGCTTGGCATTTGTTATATTTATTCTTATTCCGTGTTGTGGATACTTTCATCTTGCCCTTGAAAAAGTACTTTTTACTTACAGAGATATTTTGTTCAGTCCATTTGTAAACATGGCAACCATATTTAAATAATTTTGATTTTGGTGGTTCTCATTTTATATCCAATTTTTTCTTGGCTGATCTACCTGTCTATTTAGCTTGATTATCTTCCCAAATGATCTTGACACAAGTACTCCACATGCTATTTCCTATGGATACTATATAAACTTTTAATAATTCAACAGTTTTGGCTCTAACACTCCTTCCCTAAAGTACACTTATCCAGAAAGACATTCTTTCAGGAAGAGAACAAAAAATCAGTAAAGTATGAGCATACATGAAATGGGTGTGACCCCCAGATATTTAAAGGAATGGTTTTAACTAATTTGGAGGATGTTTGAATATTTATCTCCAAACTGTTTCTCTTCAATATATTTTGACCTAAACAACATACATGTATAGCAATGTGTTCTTGCTTTAAAAATTAATTCATTTCTTTTAAAGAAAACAATTCACATTTCCCTTCTTTTGTGTATTTGTGTGTGTGTGTGGAAAAGAACAATAAAGAGAAGTTCTTATAACAGCATCTCTGTATTAGGATAATGTCCAACTTTTGTAAATAGTGTAATGATTGCTCTTTTTTTGGTGATCATTGGAGCCATTCATTTTTAACCCATTGTGAATTTCTCAATTTGGAGGTTCAGGATGCAGCTAGCTATTGCTTTTGAGAAAATAATAATACAACATTTTAAATTTGCTTAAATCATCATTTGGACTAGTGAGAGACTAAAAATGTAATAAAGAAAAATATCTGAAAACATCATCTATTTGATTAAAAAATGGGATAAAAACTAAAACATAAAGGGAAAATATCCAAGACTAATCCAATTATTCACACTCTTTTTAAGAAAAGTGTTGTGATATCTGTCTTATGTAAGATATATTTCATGTTTGCAGTTGATTTGCATGTTTGCAACCCTAGAGTCGGTGGTCTTTAGGTAGTTGGAAACTACATTTCTTTAAGTGATTCTATATTCCCAAGCAGAGTTCTTAAAGCTATTCCTCAATGATTTCTACTATTTGTACATAACTTTTAAGTCTATATTTTTTCCTAGGACTTCCATAACAAAGTACCAAGAAACATTAATCAAAATAACAGACATTTATTCTTCTCCAAAATCACTGCAGATGGTGACTGCAGCCATGAAATTAAAAGACACCTACTCCTTGGAAGGAAAGTTATGACCAACCTAGATAGCATATTCAAAAGCAGAGACATTACTTTACCAACAAAGGTTCGCCTAGTCAAGGCTATGGTCTTTCCTGTGGTCATGTATGGATGTGAGAGCTGGACTGTGAAGAAGGCTGAGCGCCGAAGAATTGATGCTTTTGAACTGTGGTGTTGGAGAAGACTCTTGAGAGTCCCTTGGACTGCAAGAAGATCCAACCAGTCCATTCTGAAGGAGATCAATCCTGGAATTTCTTTGGAAGGACTGATGCTAAAGCTGAAAGTCCAGTATTTTGGCCACCTCATGCGAAGAGTTGACTCATTGGAGAAGACTCTGATGCTGGGAGGGATTGAGGGCAGGAGGAGAAGGGGATGACAGAAGATGAGATGGCTGGATGGCATCACTGACTTGATGGATGCGAGTCTGAGTGACCTCCGGGAGCTGGTGATGGACAGGGAGGCCTGGCGTGCTGCGGTTCATGGGATCGCAAAGAGTCGGACACGACTGAGCGACTGATCTGATCTGATCTGATTCTTTCTCAGCTTCAGAAGCTAGAAATCCAAAATCAAGATATCAGTAGTACCATGCTCCCTCTGAACCCTATATGAATCCCTCCTTGCTTCTTTCCAGCTTCTGGTGGTTTCCCAGAAATCTCTGATATTCTCTGGCTTGCAATTGGATCACTATCAATTTCTGAATTTATCCTCACATGATATTCTATGAACATCTTCTAAAGATACCACTCACATTGGATTATGGGCTCATCCTAGTCCAGTATGACTACATCTTAACTAATTACATCTGTAATGATCCTATTTTTAAATAAGGTCACTTTCTAAAGTGGTTAGAACTTAAACATATCTTTTTTGAGGGGATGTAATTAAATATATAGCAAGGCCTGAATGATAATTTTGTTACTTCAAATGTATAATCTGGCTAAAATTATATTTTCTACAGTCAATAATACAAGCATTTGGTAAAACCTATAGAATTCCTTGAATGCCAGATGCTGTAACACAAGCTCCCCCACCATACACATATTCATTACAGCATTATCACCCTACTTGTTCTTAATTTTTCTATTCAGAAATCATAAATGTCATAATATTGTTAATCAACTATACTCTAATATAAAATAAAAGTTAAAAAAAAAGAAATAAAGTTTTAAAAAATGAGTTCCCTGGTGGCTTAGATTGTAAAGAAATAAAGTTCAAAAGAAATCATAAATGTTATTGATAAAGTTTAGGTGATTTTCCCAGGCAGAATTTTGGTCTGGGGATTAAGATAAAGCTTCTACTGTGCATTTCTATGTTCTGAGCACTGTACTGGCCACATTAATTCTCATATTTTTCCTTCACAAAATAGTAGAAGATGTTATAATAGTCAAATTATGTAGATGATGAAAACATGACCTAGAGATAAGTTAACTTGTCCCAGGAAAGTATATGAATGAGCCAGTATTCAGACTATATCACACAACTTTCTAATTTTTTAAGATCAGAGAAAAAGTGTAAAGAGAAGTTGAAATTATACATGACATGTTATGTAGTTTCTTTTCAGCAAAATCTATAGTACTATAACCTTTCAAAGCTAGTGGCTTCATAAGTTGTTTAATATTGCTCAGAGAATGTGGTAACTGCTGCATTTTCTTATTTTGTCATTGAAATATTTGGTAACATTTACTTGCAGAGTTGGTGATGGACAGGGAAGCCTGGTGTGCTATTTCTCTGGGGTCACATGGGGTCACAAAGAGTTGGACAAGGCTGAGTGACTGGACTGAACTGATTTGGATAGTAATAAATTGCCTTAATTTAACTTCTGATATAGAGTTGAATAAGGTTAACTGAGGTCAGGGAGCAAATATAAACAGTTGGAGACTTAAACACAAAGACCTTTATCCAACCCAAGCAATGAACATATAACAAATCCAATGATAAGATAATGATTGTTGTATAATAACAACTGTGTTGTTGTTGTTGTTGTTGTTGTTAAGTCACTAAGTTGTATCTGAATCTTTGTTACTCCCTGGACTGCAGCATGCCAGGTTTCCCTGTTCTTCACTATTTCCAGGGGTTTGCTCAAACTCACATCCATTGAGACAGTGATCCCATCCAAGCATCTATCCTTTTTTGCCTCCTTCTCCTCCTGCCCTAAATCTTTCCCAGCATCAGGGTCTTTTCTCGAGTCAGCTGTTTTCCATCAGGTGGCCAAAGTACTGGAACTTTAGCTTCAGCATCAGTTCTTCTAATGAATTTTCAGTGTTGACTTCCTTAAGGATTGACTGGTTTGACCTCCTTACTGTTTGAGGGACTCTCAAGAGTCTTCTCCAGTACCTTAATTCAAAAGCATCAATTTTTGGCACTCAGCCTTCTTTATAGACCAACTCTCATATCTATTAACTACTGGAAAAACCGTAGTTTTGACTATACTGACCTTTGCCTGCAAAGTGATGTCTCTGCTTTTTAATACACTGTCTAGGCAATTGTGTTCTAGTAATTCTTTCAATGCCTCACTGGCTATCTAATCAGAAACTATCAATATGTCAGAAGTTGGTTGTACTATATAGACTTCATAGTATGCTAGCCAATACTACAACAGTTATATAATTACTGCTGTAGTTGTAGTAAAGGATCAACACAGCCCTCGATTGCCAAACACTTTTTCTTTCACCTGTCTCACTGCATGTTGCATGCACATCCTGAATACTGAATTCTACAACATACTCTGGGTTACTCCTATTTCTCCACAGCAAAAATCTGTGTATTTCTCAAATATATGAGCAACCCAATTCCAGAATCTCATTTAAGGTCCACTTGTGGACATTGATGCACCATTTACCATTTACTATATTTTGTGACAGGAAGCAACTTACTCAAAGTTGGCAATCTGAAAAAGTTATGTGCAAAGCTGTGAGCAAGGTGTAGAAAAACCACAAGGTAGAATGCAAAATCCTAAGCATGTTCCTAAGACTGGAATATCACGACCATCAGTAGGCTTGAAATAACAAAGCAAAGAGTAGCTAACAAAACATGAACAATAAATGAACTATGTAGACGCTAACAAAAATAGATCTCCAGTGGGTTTGTAGTTAAGGAACATAGTAGTTTACACAGAAGCCAAGAGGGGAGTAATGGAGAAGTAAACACTGTGATACCATTCTTCCCTTCCTCTCCAATCCTTTTGAGCAAACCCAACCTAAAGCGGGAGGACAAAGGATGCAGTTCACAAGTCAGGGAAAAGAACAGGGCAGAGAAAGATGGAAATTAGGTCTACAGGGGCAAAGGTAAGATACATAGTTCACAAATTACAGCAAGGCAAAGCATTTTCATTGGTGTCCATGGGAGTCGAGGACAGACTCCATGGAGAAACATTTGCTCTTCTCATGATATTCCCCAAACTTTGATCTTAATAGCATCCACAGTGGACTCCAAGTTATACTGAATACTGTGCTCAATATTGCCCTTTGTTCTGCCAACATACCCCTAGCAAGTTTTAAAGAAGGCCAACTTGGTTCAAATACTGTCTAGAGCAGTGCTTTTAAGAGTCCTTCAGAGCTATTATTACTCCCAGCAAACTCTTAATCTATCTCCCTGACACCTCTCCCCTGAGTAATTTTCCTTTATATTAACAAACTGGGTACTAGATCAACCTCAAGAAAATGGTGATTCATTTTGACTATGAATCCAGCAGGGATAGACAGACAGTGCCTCATATTCCCTTCTACCTCAATCACTACAGGTGGCCTTCTGTATTCACCCAGACCCTTATTCTCACATGGATTTGCAGAGAGATTTTTATTATTCTGATTCACTTTTTATCCTTCTGCCATTTTCACAATACCTTTCTTCCATACCTCCTGGGGCTCCTGGTTTGTCATCAGCAAAAAATCCTTTTATCTTTCCCTTTGTTGTTGTTTTTGTTCAGTCATCCAGTCATGTCCAGCTCTTTGTGACCCCATGGACTGCAGCATGCCAGGCCTCCCTGTCCCTCACCATCCCCTGCAGTTTGCCCAAGTTCATGTTCATTGCATGGGTAATGCTGTCCAGTCATCTCATCCTTTGATACCCTCTTCTCCTACTGCCCTCAATCTTTCCTAGCATAAGGGACTTTTCATGAGTCATCTGTCCACATCATATGACCAAAATACTGGAGCTTCAGCTTCAGCATCAGTCCTCTAAGGGAGTATTCAGGGTTGATCTTCCTTCAGATTGACTGGTTCCATTTCCTTTCTGTCAAGGGATTTTCAGGAGTCCTCTCCAGTACCACAGTTTGAAGACATCAGTTGTTTGACATTCTGCCTTCTTTATGGTCCAGCTTTCACAACTGTATGTGACCTCTGGGAAAACCATAAGCTTGACTATATGGACCTTTGTTGGTAGAGTAATGTCTCTGCTTTTCAACACCCTGACCAGATTTGTCATTGTTTTCCTTCCAAAAAGCAATCATCTTCTGATTTCATGGCTGCAGTCACTATCTGCTGTGATTTTGGAGCCCAAGAAGAGGAAATCTTTCCCTTAGGACATTGCTATTGCTTAAAAGTCTGTCAAGAGATAATTCAGTTTTCTCATATTTCCATTGTAACTCAGAGCCCAGAAGTAAGAGTTTATGTATATATTTCTTCATCTTGGCTTATTCTCCCAGACCCTTATTCATTTTAACCCATCCTTCTCTAAATGTAAAGCATTTTAGAATGCTTCTGAAATGCTTCTTAGAAGCATCTATCACCAAGTATTGTGCACTGGTAGTATCAGCCATCCCTCATTAATGCATACTTATATAAACCTTTATGTCACCCCCATTGAAGATTTTAATACAAGCCTCACTTTACTTGTATCTATACTACTGCTGTTGTTATTTTTGATTCAATATTTAGCACTTTGTCCTCTTCCTTCCTTAACCTCCTCAGTTCTAGTCATCTTTTTCCTGTTGTTATCTCTAGTTCTTCATCACTAATCACTACATATTAATAATTTCCAATGTATAAACCATGTCAAGTGTCTTGCTGCTCAACTAAGACTTTCTGTATGCCCAGCTCATCTTCTCCAGTACATAAATTCCTGCAATTCTTCAATCTCACTAGTATTTCCAATGCAGTTATCTACTATATGAGTTCCCTTGTATTTTGCATCTTGCATTTATTACTATAATACTACTTTGCACATACTCTCAACCTTGCCCTTCTATTTTCACTTTGTACTTGTGCAGAATAATCTCTATCCTGATTGCATGTAACTCTTTATATTCACACTCTACCTCTATCCAAACATTTAGACATACATAGAATAGATACAGCATGCAGATAAATATCCTTTAGATTTATGACCACAATTCTAAAGTAAACTCTCAACACTGCCTAGCAATCCTAATATTGCCTAGTATTATATTAGTGAAACTACTTTCTCACTCTGTAGTATGATTACTTCACAGCTTCTATTCTCCCTTCCATCTTCAACACCTTCTCTTTCTTAGCATCAGCTGATGCCTTTGAATCTTTTAAGATAAAATACTGGAACAATAGGAAATAATCTCCTATTTTTTTCCTCCTAAATGAATATCTGATCCCCATCTTCACTGATATATTCTTCCTTCCATCTTATAATTCCTGAACTATCCTTGCAGCTACCTAAGTCCAACTCCTTCTGTGCATTGAATTCCATCTTTTTTGCCTACTCAAAAGCATGTCTTTTAATAATCATCTCTCCTCTTCTTCATTTTAAGTGTTTCCTCTTTTATGGCGTTCAAAGAAAACAAATACCTTTTGTGGATTATGATATCTTCTAATTACTGCTCTTCTTCTCTGCTCCTCTTAATAATAGAATAACTCAGAAGAATTGATTTTCTCCACTTCCTCGCCTCTCTTTCCGTCTTGAATCCATATTAATCAAGCAGTCTCCCATATCTCTCCACTTAAACTTCGCTTGTCAATATCAGCAGCATTCTCTATGCTGCTAAATTCAGCAATCCTTTCATAATTTCCATTATACACAATCTCTCACTGGCATCTGATGTTTCTTGAAATTGTTTCATCACTTACTTTCTGGGACAAAAGAATCTCCAAGGTTTCCTCTGACTGCAGGGGCTATTTCTTCTCAGGATTTTCTTCCTTGGCCTTTTCATGTTACATTCCCATAAGAACTCACCCTCAGACTCTCTTTTTATTGATCTAAATTTATTCTTTAGATCATTTCATCCATTGCTTTGGCTTTAAACACCATATATCCACAGGTGATTCTTAGGTATGTATGTCACCAACCTGAATCTCTAGCATGTATTCCCTAAACAAAACTGTTGATTCCTTCCTTTCTTATCTCCTAAAATGTTCTCCACCAACCTACTCCATCTTCAAAAACATCACCACCACTCATTCAGTTGTCCTGGCCAACTCCTTCTCTTCTCCCAGAACCCACATTTAAACCATCAGCAAGAGTTTAGCTCTAACTTAGGAGAGGGCAATGACAACCTACTCCAGTACTCTTGCCTGGACAATTCCATGGACAGGGGAGCTTGGTAAGTTGCCATCTATGGGAGAGTCAGACATGACTGAAGCAACTTAGCAGCAGCAGCAGCAGCAGCTCTAACATAATTTTTTTCCAGATATGACCATTTACTGACACCTATATAGTCCTCAGGGTTTCCCTGGTGGCTCAGTCAGTAAGGAATCTGCCTGCAAAACAGGAGACATGGGTTTGATCCCTGGGTCAGGAAGGTCCCCTGGAGAAGGAGATGACAGCATTCTCCAGTGTTCTTGCCTGGAGAGTCCCACGGACTGAGGAGCTGGAAGGCTACAGTCCATGGCATTGCAAAGAGTTGGAAATGACTGAAGCACCTGAGAAGACATGCATATGATCTTCAACTTGTAAAATTTCCCATCATTCTTCACCTGGGTTGTTGAAGTTGATAGTTTCATGGTTTTCTTACTTTTAATCATCATTCTTTATATCCTACCCTTTACCCAGTAGTTAAATTTTCTTCTTAAAACATCTCTCAGATCTTTTCACTTTCCTACTCAAACTTTTGAAGTGTTTCTAATTACATTTATGGTACAATGTCTCACCATAACAATCAATCTTACCTTCAACCTCTTTCCTCAAGCTCACTGTCCTCTTTGGATTTTTTTTCTTTTCCTGTGCATCCCAAGCTTTTCCTTTCCTCACAGGACTTAATGTGAATTTAACTATTCCTTTTCTTTGGAATATTCTTTCTTAGATATTCACTTGACATATTTTCTTCCCATACTCAGAGCACTGCCCCAGTGTTATTCTTGAGAGAGAATTTCTTAAACCACCCTATTAAAATAGAACCATCTTCTCAATTAATAAACATTAAAATCAAGGTTTTATTGTTCTTGTTGTTATATTGTTGACCTAAAGGAACAACGTTGCTGAATTCTGACTATCCAGAAAAGATAAGATAAAACCAAGTATATAATAAGAATTATGGCATTGAAATAGAATAAGTCTTATTCTGGGAAGTTGAAATCAACTTCATATCCTATTTCAATAACTTATGGATATCTATTTAAATTATCTATACAAGCATATTAAGCATAATAATTATAAAAATAAAAACTTATGTTATATATTCTGTGGAATCAAATTTTTATATAAGGTAAAACATGACTACCAAAACTTCAACTGCTGTGACATTTAAGCTATGTCTGCATTGGTTTGAATTTTTGTTACTATAAGCTTGAGCCATGCTTCAAATAATATTTCTCCTTGGGTCTTAGTTTTGCTTCCAAAGGCAATCAAAGTACTGAAACATTTATGAATGGATTTGAAGTATCAAACATCAATCATTGTCAGAATCTTATCAACTAGGAAACTAATTCCCCCAAAACATATTTTTTGTTGAAATACTATTAGAATTGAGTCTTATATCAAAATATTAGACATGAAAAATATGTCCACTTTTGAAATTGCAGGAACACAAGCAATGCATCTTATTCTGCAATTGCACTAAACATTGATTCAACTGCTGGATGTAAGGTTCATTTAATCTGGGGATGCTTAGTGTAAAAATAATGAAACTATTATGTTTTTAGATTTGCTTCCAATCCAAATAAAGAGAATATTATTTTTCACTGTTGAGTGTCTCATTATTAGATCACTAACATTTTCAAAAACATTTCTGGGTAAAGATGAGGTTAAAGCAATCCATGCATAGCCACAAAACTTTCAGTTTTAATGTATGAAGGACAATACTGAAAGTTTATCACAACTGTTTTCTTCCCCTATTTTGAAGCCAGTTTTCTCACTTTTAAAGCTCTACATAGTCATAGGTATTGTAATAGAAATGAATGTTCTTTTTAAAGGGAGAAATAAAAACATACAAACACCGTGTCAGATGTTTATGAGTAGAAAATAATAAAAGTAGATTTCGGAAAGATAACTTTACATAACTCCAGGTTAGGGGAAGGAAGAATAGTCTAAAGTAAGAATGAATATTTAAATTATCTTGTATTTTAGAAAACATCACCTAACAAAAATCTGTGTGATAGAACTTCAAGAAATCAATTCTTTTAACTTTATACAATTACATATTTGGGACTAGGGTACATTTCGTACAGAATGGTATGAAAAAGCCAAAAGATAGGACACTGAAAGATGAATTCCCCAGGTCAGTAGGTACCCAATATTCTACTGGAGATCAGTGGAGAAATAATTCCAGAAAGAATGAAGGGATGGAGCCAAAGCAAAAACAACACCCAGCTGTGGATGTGACTGGTAATAGAAGCAAGGTCTGATACTGTAAAGAGCAATATTGCATAGGAACCTGGAATGTCAGGTCCATGAATCAAGGCAAATTGGAAGTGATCAAACAGGAGGTGGCAAGAGTAAATGTCAACATTCTAGGAATCAGCGAACTAAAATGAACTGGAATGGGTGAATTTAACTCAAATGACCATTGTATCAACTACTGTGGGCAGGAATACCTTAGAAGAAATGGAGTAGCCATCATAGTCAACAAGAGTCCAAAATGCAGTACTTGAGTGCAATCTCAAAAATGACAGAATGATCTCTGTTCGTTTCCAAGGCAAACCATTCAATATCACAGTAATCCAAGTCTATGCCCCTACCAGTAATGCTGAAGAAGCTTAAGTTTAACAGTTCTATGAAGAACTACAAGACCTTTTAGAACTAACACCCAAAAAAGATCTCCTTTTCCTCATAGGGGACTGGAATGCAAAAGTAGGAAGTCAAGAGTTACCCAGAGTAACAGGAAAGTTTGGATTGGAGTACACAATGAAACAGGCAAAGGCTAATAGAGTTTTCCCAAGAGAATGCACTAGTCATAGCAAACACCCTCTTCCAACAACACAAGAGAAGACTGTACATATGGACATCACCAGATGGTCAACACCAAAGTCAGATTGATTATATTCTTTGCATCCAGATGGAGAAGCTCTATGCTGCTGCTGCTGCTGTTAAGTCACTTCAGTCGTGTCGGACTCTGTGTGACCCCATAGATGCAGCCCACCAGGCTCCCCTGTGCCTGGGATTCTCCAGGCAAGAACACTGGAGTGGGTTGCCATTTCCTTCTCCAATGCATGAAAGTGAAAGTGAAGTTGCTCAGTCGTGTCCGACCCTCAGCGACCCCATGGACTGCAGCCTTCCAGGCTCATCCACCCATGGGATTTTCCAGGCAGAAGTACTGGAGTGGGGTGCCATTGCCTTCTCTGGGAGAAGCTCTATACAGTCAGCAAAAACAAGACCAGGAGCTGACTGTGGCTCTGATCATGAACTCCTTATTGCCAAAATCAGACTTAAATTGAAGAAAGTAGGGAAAAGCACTAGACCATTCAGGTATGACCTAAATCAAATCCCTTACGATTATACAGTAGAAGTGAGAAATAGATTTAAGGGACTAGATCTGATAGAGTGGCTGATGAACTATGGATAGAGGTTTGTGACATTGTATAGGAGACAGGGAGCAAGATTATCCTTAAGAAAAAGAAATGTAAAAAAGCAAAATGGCTATCTAAGCAAGCCTTACAAATAGCTGTGAAAAGAATATAAGTGAAACTCAAAGGAGAAAAGGAAAGATATACCCATTTGAATGCAGAGTTCCAAAGACTAGCAAGGAGAGATAAGAAAGCTTCCTCAGTGATCATCACAAAGAAAAGAGGAAAACAATAGAATGGGAAAGACTTGAGATTTCTTCAAGAAAATGAGATCTACCAAGGGAACATTTCATGCAAAGGTGGGCTTAATAAAGGACAGAAATAGTATGGACCTAATAGAAGCAGGAGATATTAAGCAGAGGAGTCAAGAATACACAGAAGAATTGTACAAAAAAGATCTTCATGCCCAGATAATCATGATGGTGTGATCACTCACCCAGAGCCTGACATCCTAGAATGTCAAGTCAAGTGGGCTTTAGGAACCATCACTAAGAACAAAGCTAGTGAATATGATGGAATTCTAGTTGAGCTGTTTCAAATCCCAAAAGATGATGCTCATAAAGTGCTACATTCAATATGCCAGTAAATTTGGAAAACTCAGCAATGGCCACAAGACTGGAAAAGGTCAGTTTTCATTGCAATCCCAAAGAAAAGCAATACCAAAGAATGCTCAAAGTACTGGATAATTGCACTCATCTCACATGCTAGTAAAGTAATGCTCAAAATTCTCCAAGTCAGGCTTCAGCAATACATGAACCGTGAAATTCCAGATGTTCAAGCTGATTTAGAAAAGGCAGAGGAACCAGAGATCAGGTTGCCAACATCCACTGGATTATCAAAAAAGCAATAAAGTTCTAGAAAAACATCTACTTCTCCTTTATTGACTATGCCAAAGCCTTTGACTGTGTGGATCACAATAAACTGTGGGAAATTCTGAAAGAGATGGGAATACCAGATGACCTGACCTGCCTCTTGAGAAACCTAAATGCAGGTCAGGAAACAACAGTTAGAACTCAGCGTGGAATAACAGACTGGTTCCAAGTAGGAAAAAGAGTACATCAAGGCTGTATATTGTCACCCTGCTTATTTAACTTATATGCAGAGTACATCATGTGAAACGCTGGGCTGGATAAATCTCAAGCTGGAATCAAGATTGCTGGGAGAAATATCAATAACCTCAGATACTCAGATGACGCCACCCTTATGGCAGAAAGTGAAAAACTAAAGAGCCTCTTGATGAAAGTGAAAGAGGAGCGTGAAATCATTGGCTTAAAGCTCAACATTCAGAAAACTAAGATCATGGCATCTGATCCCATCACTTCATGTCAAATAGATGGGTAAACAGAGGAAACAGTGACATACTTTATTTTGGGGGCTCCAAAATAACTGCAGAAGGTGACTGCAGCCATAAAATTAAAAGATGCTTACTCCTTGGAAGAAAAGTTATGACCAACCTATACAAGATATTAAAAATCAGAGACATTACTTTGCCAACAAAGGTCCATCTAGTTACAGCTATGGTTTTTCCAGTGGTCATGTATGGATGTGAGAGTGGGACTATAAAGAAAGCTGAGTGCCAAAGAATTGATGTTTTTGATATGTGGTGTTGCTCTTCAGGGTCCTTTGGACTGCAAGGAGGTCCAACCAGTCCATCCTAAAGGAGATCAGTCCTGGGTGTTCATTGGAAGAACTGATGCTGAAACTCCAATACTTTGGCCACCTGATGTGAAGAATTGACTCATTGGGAGAATGGCATTGAAACATGTATAATATCATATATGAAATGAGTTGCCAGTCCAGGTTCGATGCATGATACTGGATGCTTTGGGCTGGTGCACTGGGATGACCCAGAGGGATGGTACAGGGAGGGAAGAGGGAGGAGGGGAACATGTATATACCTGTGGCAGATTCATGTTGATATGTGGCAAAAACCAATACAATATTGTAAAGTTAAAAATAAAATTTAAAAAATAGATTAAAAAAAAAAAAAGAAAGAAAAGACCCTGATGTTGGGAAAGATTGAGGACCAGAGGAGAAAGGGAACAACAGAGGGTGAGATGGTTGGATTGCATCACCGACTCAGTAGACATGAGTTTGAGTAAACTCTGGGAGTTGATGATGGACAGGGAGCCCTGGCGTACTGCAGACCATGGGGTCACAAAGAGTCAGACACAACTGAGTAACTGAACTGAATTGAACTGAACTGGGTCTATGAATAATCACTAAAATAAATGATTCTGCTGTGGGCTCTTAATCTGTTCTTTACTTCACCCAGAACATGCCAAACATGTGATGAGCACCCAACAACAACTTGTCAATCACCTTATATTTTTTCACCCCAAATAAATTTTAGCATAAGGTGATTGAATAGGTCATTGTTTTTTTTTTTTTTTAAGTGCAATTCACAAAACATTAGTGACACATTAGGAAATTTTATATAGTATGCTGATCAACCATTTTTGTTTTGTTATAGACATTCTCTTGTGTTTTAAATGCCTTATTAAGCTTCTTATCTCATGGACATTAAATTTGTATATATTCATTCAATATCAAAGTATAGTCATTCAGTCGTGTCCAACTCTTTGTGACCCCATAGACTGTAGCCCACCAGACTCCTCTGTTCATGGAATTCTTGAGGCAAGAATACTGGAGTGGGTTGCCATTTCCTTCTCCAGGGGAATCTTCCTGACCCAGGGATTGAACGCAGGTCTCCTGCATTGCAGGCAGACTCTTTATCAAGTGAGCCACCAAGGAAGCCAGTCAATATCAAAAGCAAGTCATAAAAAATTTAAAGTTTAATGAAGATTATACTAGTGTAGTGTGGATTAATGGCTCAAACATAAGTTGTCCTTCCCCTCTTTACTTTCCCAGGGCTGGTCAGTGTTGAATTATACTCTAGTAAACTCATTTACTGGTCATTTTGTGAGCTCTTAATACTTGTAAATTATTATGTTAAATGCAAAGCTGTACTTGTACTCAGGAGCTTAGAGTTTAAGAGAAAATGGTAAGTATACAATTTAGTATATTAAGTTTTAATATGAGCAAACACAATTTAGTGATAGTTCAGAATTCACATTCACTTAAGGACCTAAAAGAAAGGCTTTTTTGGAAAAGTAGTAGTGGAGAAAACTTGAAACATAAATTCTCACCATTTGGGATAAGATGAGGAAGTTGTATTTCTAGCAGCAATTGACATAAACAATGCATTTGGAGTCATTTTCAAGGAGAGGAAAGTTGTATTTAAATACTACTTGAGGTCAAGAGGGTTTAAATATAATTATATTTCTAGAGAGAGCCAAATAAATGACACTTCACTTATTATAACAGAATTTTCTTAACTGAGATTTTGTACTGAACTTATTTTACTTATTTTGCATATCAGCTTCGACTATAGACATTTTTTTTTTTTTTTAAACAACTGGTTTATTTGAAATCTCTACTTGGAAACAAATATTTTTAAAGAATTACTACATTTTTAAAGATTAGTTTCTAGGGGAAAGAGTTTTTATATATAAAATTTAGTCCTTTGACACATTGCACAAAGGTAAAATTCCTTTAGCAGTCATGATGGTTGTTTTATATGTGACATTTTTATATTTTTTGGCTTCCTTAATCAGAGTACAATAAATGGCTTCAGTTCATCACCAAGTACTTTTTAAATTACAAGTGTGTTAAGAAAACTCTTCTAACATTCAGCTGCAAAGTTTATACCAAAGATCTTTGAATTGCCAATAGATAGATTTATTTTTTAATCTCCACATATATATAATATTATATATATATAAAGTGTCCTTGTAGATAGGGAGATTATGCAAATTCAAACTAAATTGCAAACCATTAAAAAAGCTGTAATCTGTTTGTAATCATCTCTTATTAATGTGTACATTAGATGTATTGAGAGCATAGATATTTCCAAAAAACAATGTATTGATGAGCTGAAATTCTCCTGAAATTGTCTCTACCTAGATATCCCATCAACAACTGTAAACAGGCAGTGATGCTGGGAATTGTTTTACAAAGCTTAAAATATTGAGAAGAATTGAGGATCTCAAATTAATTCCTTTTACTACTGGTTTTCCTGAGACTACATATACTTATTCAAATTTTGTTTTGAGGAGCACTTGTTCTTGGTACTGTTAGTCAGATTATTAAATAATTTGGAGTAAATGTTGCACATGATATTTTTCTTTTACAGATTCCAAGTAAAAATTAACTCATTTATGTAATTGAGAATTTCTGAAGTTTATTATATCACTAATTGTTTCATAGGTGACTTTGACGGTAAAGAATTCAATGAGGAAGATCTGGACTCAATCTCTGGATGGGGAAGATCTCCTGGAGAAGGAAATGGCTACCCACTCCAGTGTTTTTGCCTGGATAATTCCATGGACAGAGAAGACTGGCAGGCTACAGTTCATGGGGGTCACAAAGAGTAGGACACAGCTGAGTGACTAACACTTTCATTTCATTTTCATACACAGAGGAAGCTACATAATAAAATTCTCATTCTATCTTCCCCAGTAAAATTTATGTCAGTATCAATATGATTAATATTTTGTTTCCTCCATCCTTTAAACAAATTTGAAAAGAAAACTACTAACCTATTCAATTGACTGCAATTTTTCATTCATCTTAAAATTTAGAAGTCAGTCAACAGGAATAACAAGCCCACTCCCCACCCCCCCCCCCAAAAAAAAAGTAAGTATAAAAATAAATGTTTGTTTTGAGAATTCATATCTTTTAAATAATTTTTAAGTTCTATCAAAGACAAAATAATATTTAAGATAAAATATGAGTTGGAAATTCAAGGAGGATACTGGATAATAAAAATTCAAATAAAGTGAACACAGCAATAATGATTGAGAGTAGTTTAAAATTATATTGCATAATTTTCTACTTTTGTGTCAAAAGAGGAGAAATATAAGAATACGTGTTTAATTTTCCTCATATTTCCACAAAGAAAAACTGACAATATATACATAAAAGTATTAAAATTATAACTTATAGGGAACCAGAGATAGGACAGAGGAAAGGGACACACTTGGAATAAAACTTCTCAAAGTACAGAGTTTGCAGTATTTTGATATTTAAGTCACATGGATGTTAAAAATTAAAGTTAAATTTTTAAAAAACACTGTTTCATTTTTAAATGGAAATAGAGGGATTTTAGTTACTGAGACAAAATTAGAGGATGCAATGGTACATAAGTGTTCAGAATTTCTTTTCTTCATAGCCAAGAGTGCAATATGTTAAAAAGAGTGAAAAAAAAAAAAAAAGAGGAGAAACTGGTAAAGTGTTTGTGAGCAAATATTACTGAGTTGAGGGTAATACAAATACAAATTTCTGTTGACTGTATGAGAATTTGCAGTGGATAACTGTTAATGAACACCCACACATAGATAACACAATGAATAAAGACAATCTGATGGAAACCACTCCTCTTTTTTCCACACATTTGGGCATTTAAATATTTGAAATTATATATTCTTTAAAGAATCTGAAGTAGTTAATGTTCTTCCTAGGAGGGAAAATGCAATTAAACATATGCATGAAATTGTGCTTGTAAGTTAGAAGTTAACACTGAAGCTCATGGATCTCAGGGAACAAGTCTCCATATTTTAACAGATACACTAAGCCAAAGAGCTGCTCCACTTACTAGCTCAGTTGTGTTCAACTCTTTGTGACCCCGTGGTCTATAGCCCACCAGGCTCCTCTGTCTATAGGATTTTCCAGGCAAGAAGACTGGAATGGGCTGCCACTACCTGTTCCAGGGGATCTTCTCAACCCAGAGATCAAACCCACATCTCTTACACCTGCTGCACTGGCAAGCAGATTCTTTACCACTGCATTACCTAGGAAGGTTGACTTCAGTTGTGATAGTTGTTGAAAAGACAGAGCAATAAGCATGCTTTCATTCATTTTCTGTTCTGCCATACCATTATTCATTTTCCAAAAAAAGGTTTGAGATTTGAATGATAAGTAATGAATCAATGAACATGTGTTGCTCTGTGCAGCCCCAAAGACTGCAGAACACCAGGTTTCCCAGTCCTTCTCAGTCCTTGCACAGGTTCACGTCCATTGAATCAGTGATGCCTTCAATGTTTCAATGATACCTTCAAATATCTCATTCTTTGTTGCCCTCTTCTCTTTCTGCCTTCAATCTTTCCCAGCATCAGAGTCTTTTCCAATAAATTGGCTCTTCCCATCAGATGGTCAAAGTATTGGAGCTTCAGCTTGAGTATCAGCCCTTCCAATGAATATTCAGGCTTGGTTTCCTTTAAGATTGACTGGTATGATCTCTTTGCTTTCCAAGAGACTCTCAAGAGTCTTCTCCAACACCACAGTTTGAAAGCATCAATTCTTTGACCTTCAGCTTTCTTTATGGTACAATTTTAACATCTGTACATGACGCCTGGAAAAATCATAGCTTTGACTATACAGAACTTTGTTGCAAAATGATGTCTTTCCTTTTTAACACACTGTCTAGTTTTATCATAGTTTTCCTGCCAAGAGGCAATTGTCTTCTAATTTCATGGTTGCAGTCAACATCTGCTGTGATTGTATAGCCCAAGAAGAGGAAATATATATCAGCATTTCCACCTTTTCCCATTCTATTTGCCATCAAGTGATGGAACCAGATGCCATGATCTTGTTTTTCAATTTTGAGTTTGGAACCAACTTTTTCAGTCTCCTCCTCACTCTCATCAAGAGGTTCTTTAGTTCTGCTTCAATTTAGGCCATTAGAGTGGTATCATCTGCATATATGAGGTTGTTGATATTTCTCCCAGCAATCTTGAGTCCAGCTTGTAATTCATCCAGACCAGCGTTTTGCATGTGCTCTGCATATAAGTTACATAAACAAGGTGACAATAAACAGCCTTGTCATACATCTTTCTCAATTCTGAATCAGTCAATTGTCCATACAAGGCTCTCACTGTTGCTTGTTGACCCACATACAGGTTTCCACTCATTTAGCGTTCTCCGCAGTTTGCTATGATCCACACAAAGGCTTTAGCATAGTCAATGAAACAGAGGTAGATGTTTTCCTGTAATTCCCTTGCTTTGTCTATGACCCAGTGAATGTTTGCAATTTGATCTCTTGTTCTTCTACCTTTTCTAAATCCAGCTTGAACATCTGAAAGTCCTCAGTTCACATAATGCTGAAGCCTAGCTTGAAGGACTTTAACCATGAAGATGGGAGATGAGTCCAATTGTAGTATTTTGCACATTCTTTAGTACTGCCCTTCTTGGGAATTGGGATGAAGATTGACCTTTTCCATTCCTGTAGACACTTCTGGGTTTTCTAAATTTGCTGATACATTGTGTGCAGCACTTTAATAGCATCATCTTTTAGAATTTTAAATATTTCTGCCGGAATTCCATCACCTCTGCTAGCTTTATTGTCAGCAGTGCTTCCTAAGAACCACTTGACTTCACAATCCAGAATGTCTGGGTCTGGGGAAGTGACCACACCATCATGGTTATCAGTTCATTAAGATCTTTCTTGTACAGTTCTTCTGTGTGTTCTTGCCATTTCTTCTTGATCTATTAGGTTTTTACCATTTCTGTCCTCTATTGTGCCCATCTTTGAATGAAATATTCCTTTTATATTTCCAATTTTCTTGAAGAGATCTGTAGTCTTTCTCCTTCCATTGTTTTCCTATATTCCTTTGCACTGTTCATTGAAGAAGGCATATTGTCCTTCCTTGCTATTCACTGGAACTCTGCATTTAATTGGATTTACCTTTCCCTTTCTCCCTTGCTTTTCACTTCTCTTTTTTCCTCAGCTATTTTTAAAGCCTCCTCAGACAATTACTTTGTTTTTTTGCCTTTTTTTTTTTTTTTTTTGTCCTTTGGAATGGTTAGTGGCCTTCTGTATAATATGATGAACCTAGTCCCATAGTTCTTCAGGATTCTGTTTACTAGATCTAATCCCTTGAAGCTATTCACCACTTCCACTGTATATTCACAGGGGATTTGATTTAAACTGTACTTCACTCGCCTAGTGGTTTTCTCCACTTTCTTTAGGTTAAGCCTGAATTTTGCTATGAGAAGCTGATGATCTAAGCCAGAGTCACATTCAGGTCTTGTTTTTGCTGACTGTATACAGTTTCTCCACCTTCCACTACAAAGAATGTAATCAATTTGATTTCAGTATTGATCATTTGGTGATGTCCATGTGTAAAGCTGCCTCTCGTATTATTGAAAAAGTGTGTTTTCTATGATCAGTGTGTTTTCTTGGCAGAATTCTGTTAGACTTTGCCCTGCTTCATTTTGTACTCAAAGGCCAAATTTGCCTGTTACTCCAGATATCTCTTGACTTCCTACTTTCTATTCCAACTCCCTATGATAAATAGTACATCTTTTTTTTTGGTTGTTTTGTTTTGATTTTAGTTCTATGAACTCTTGTAGGTCTTTCCAAAACTGATCAACTTCATCTTTTTTGGCATCGGTGGTTGGGGCATAGGCTTGTATTATTGTGACATTGAATGGTTTGTCTTGGAAACAAACCAAGATCCTTTGTCTTTTTTGGGGCTGCACAAAAAGTACTACATTTTGGACTCTTTTGTTGATTATGAGGGTTACTCCTTTTGTTCTATGGGTTTTTTGCTCATAGCAGTAGATATAATAGTCATCTGAATTAAATTCATCCATTCCCACTCATTTTAATTCACTGGTTCCTAAGATGCCAATGTTTACTCTTGCCATCTCCTGCATCACCATGTTCAATTTACCTTGGTACATGGACCGAACATTCCAGGCTCCTATGCAATACTGTTTTTACAGCACCAGATTTTATTTTCATTACCAGACACATCCACAACTGAGTGTAGTTTCTGCTTTGGCCCAGCCTCTTCATTCTTTCTAGAGCTAGTTGTCCTCTGCTCTTCCCCAGTAGCATATTAGACACCTTCCGACCTGAGAGGCTCAACTTTCTGTGTAATATCTTTTTTACCTTTTTATACAGTTCATGGAGTTCTCATGGCAAGTATACTAGAGTGGTTTGCCTTTCCCTCCTCTGGTGGATCACATTTTGTCAGACATGTACTTCCGACTAATTAGATGAAGCCCTCATTCTGTATCATTCTTGAACTTTGATAACCATGATAATATCATCATACCAACCTGCTATTATGCATTTAAAGTGCTCACTTCACTGCCACTGACTCTAACAATTGGGAGGAAAGAACCTAAGGATAAGAATAATGCAAGGACACAAACCTTTTAAATCTATTCATCATCCACTCTCTCTTTCCTGAGAATGACTTTTTAGGTGTCAATTCACTCTTTTAAAAGTTTGGTGGCCTTCAACAGAGGAATGGATAAAATGTGGTGGGGTGTGTATGTGTGTGTGTGTATGGAATATTATCCATCCATTAAAATGAATGAAATAATGCTATTTGCAGCAAAGTGAATGGATCTAGAGACTGTCATACTGAGTGCAGTAACTCAGACAGAGAAGGAGAAATGTCATATGACACCTCTTACATGTGGAATCTAAACGGAAATGATACAAATGAACATACTTACAAAAGAGAGAGAGACTCACAGATTTAGAGACTGAACTTATGGTTGCAGGGAGGAAGAATGGGGGCAAGGGATAATTAGCCAATTTGAGATGGATATGCATATTATTTAAAATTTATAACCAACAAGGACCTACTGTAGAGCATGTGAAACTCTGTTCAATGTTATATGGCAGTCAGGATTGGAGGGGTGTTTGGGGGAGAATTGATGTATTTATATGTAAGGCTGAATACTTTTGCTGTGCACCTGAAACTATCACAACATTGTTAATCCGCTATACCTAAATACAAAATAAAAAGTTTTAAAAAATTTAATGTCCTTCTAATTGCTTTATTGAGTTAACTTTGTGTAATAATAATCACAACCCGTGTTCTCCAGAGGATACATTTCCAAGATTTGCTGTATAGATTTGCATTCCCTCCCTCAAGTTGCTTTCCCAATGCAATGGCCACCATATCAAAGTTCCTAAATCAAAGTCTTTTAGCCTATTTTTAGTAATCTGAGGCCAAAAAACATTTTTTACATATTTCAGGCTCTTAAATTTATAGAATGACTGTGACCTTTTATTTCTACGTGTATCCCTGCCAGCTCTATTGTATATCATCTCTTTCATCTAACATTTTGCTAAATCCTTCCAGTAGCAACTAATCCACATTACTAAGGTTTAATTCTGGACCTCTTTCCCAGTGCTATTGCTTCTGTGTTCTACTTCTGCTTCACTGACTACACTAAAACCTTTGACTGTCGATCACAACAAATTGTAGAAAATTCTTAAAGAGATAGGGATACCAGACCATCTCACTTGTCTCCTGAGAAACTGGTGTGCAGGTCAAGAAACAACAGTTAGAAACAGACATGGAACTTGGTCCTTGGAAAAAAGCTTGCCCCAAGGAAGAAAAGCTATGACAAACCTAGAGAGCATGTTAAAAAGCAGGGACATTACTTTGCTGACAAAGTTCCATATATAGAAAGCTATAGTTTTTCCAGTAGTAATGTATGGATGTGAGAGTTGAATCATAAATAAGGTTGAGTGTTGAAGAAGAGATGATTTTGAATTGTGGTGTTGGAGAAGACCCTTGAGAGCCCCTTTGACTGCAAGGAGATCAAAGCAGTCAATCCTTCTTTGACTATGCTATGCTATGCTAAGTCACTTCTGCTGCTGCTGCTGCTAAGTCACTTCAGTCGTGTCCGACTCTGTGTGACCCCATAGACGGAAGCTCACCAGGCTGCCCTGTCCCTGGGATTCTCCAGGCAAGAACACTGGAGTGGGTTGCCATTTCCTTCTCCAGTGCATGAAAGTGAAAAGTCAAAGTGAAGTCGCTCAGTCGTGTCTGACTCTTAGCGACCCCAAGGACTGGAGCCCACCAGGCTCCTCCATCCATGGGATTTTCCAGGCAAAAGTACTGGGGTGGGGTGCCATTGCCTTGTGTCCAATTCTGTGTGACCCCATAGACGGCAGCCCACCAGGCTTCCCCGTCCCTGGGATTCTCCAGGCAAGAACACTGGAGTGGGTTGCCATTTCCTTCTCCAATGCATGAAAGTGAAAAGAGAAAGTGAAGTCGCCCAGTCATGTCCGACTCTTAGCGACCCCATGGACTGCAGCCTACCAGGCTCCTCCGTCAGTGGGATTTTCCAGGCAAGAGTACTGGAGTGGGGTGCCATTGTCTTTTCCGCCTTCTTTGACTACCTTTAGATAATCAACCCTGAATATTCATTGGAAGAACTGATGCTGAAGCTGATGCTCCAATATTTTGGCCACTTAATATGAAGAGCTGACCCGTTGGAAAAGACCTTGATGCTGGGAAAGATTGAGGGAAGGAGGAGAAGGGGACAACAGAGGATAAGATGTTTGAATGGCATCACTGACTCAATGGACATGTATTTGAGCAAACTCCAAGAGATAATGAAGAACAGGGAAGCCTGGTGTGCTGCAGTCCATGGGATCACAAAGAGCTAGACGTGACTTAGCTACTGAATAGCGACCAGTGCTATTGCATGAAGAAGAGCATGATCTGCCATCCAAACTACTACAAGTTAGATTTTTATCAAATGATTTGCTACTGTATGATATGAATCATCAGTTTTATAGTCTCCAATATAATTATTTTTCATTTGGCTAATGTTGTATATTTTAGATTTAATTACTGTATCATTCCACTTCCAGAACCAGTTTCTCTTCTTGCCAAGTTAGGTTAGGCTATTTTTAGATAACTGAAAATTCAGTGATTAAACACATTAAAATCATTCCATGTTACTCTATGTCCTGACAGGTTGGTGCAAGGTTCTGCTATGCAATATGACTTGATCATCCAGGGTAAACAAACTCCTCCATGTCACAATTGTGCATTAATTTGGGATTCTCACCAGAAGAACCCAGAACATAGGAAACTGACTGATTTTCTGTGACCCAGCCCATAAATGATACATTCACTTGTACGCATGGCCAATTGGTTAAGACTAGTCTTTTGGTCCTGTGTAAATGAAAGAAGGCTGAACTACATAGGGCCATTCATTGAATAGTAAAGCCCACTGACCAATTATTTGTAACTTTTTCATGTTTCCTTTGACCTCCTACTTTTCACTGGTTGATTGCAGCTCCTTCACTATTTAATTAAAATTCTATCTGAATTTTCAGATTTCCTTATAAGTCTCATATTCAATAGATATTTGACTTCTTTCATTGACCAAAGTCTAAACTTCATCACTCTAATCATTTTGAAAACGGTTTGATATCTATAGTTATGTGAAAAAATACCTGATAAAAGACAAAATGTTACATACCTGCAGATATATTTTTGTGTATAGAGGAAGAATAGCTTCTAAGGCCTGAATCTCTGGGATAACAACAAGTGGAATATTTCATACTTTTAAAAATATGGACAAAAAGAAATGCATAAAGAGAATCATCACTGATGTTTAATGTTAATAATAAATTACAATATCTTTTTTAAAATTTTAAACATTTTTCTGTCAATTAAAAACATTAACAGGAGCCTATCATACAGAATGAAGTAAGCCAGAAAGAAAAACACCAATACAGTATACTAACGCATATATATGGAATTTAGAAAGATGGTAACGACAACCCTGTATTCAAGACAGCAAAAGAGACACAGGTGTATAGAAAAGTCTTTTGGACTCTGTTGGGGGTGGGGGATGATTTGGTAGAATGGCATTAAAACATGTATAATATCATATAAGAAATGAATCGCCAGTCCAGGTTCAATGCAGGATACAGGAAGCTTGGGGCTGGTACACTGGGATGACCCAAAGGGATGGTATGGGGAGGGAGGTGAGAGGGGGGTTCAGGATGGGGAACACATGTACACCCATGGTGGATGCATGTTGATGTATGGCAAAACCAATACAATATTGTAAAGTTAAAAAAAATAATAAATAAATAATAATAATAAAATTTGAAAATAAATAAATAAAAACATTAAAGTGGAACTTTAAAGATATAGCCACCTTTAAAATCTATACATATTAAATTTTTGACATATATTACATTTATGCATATGTTGTAGATGAATGCAGATGGGATTCACATATCAATTTGAATATAAGAAAGAAACTTAGAGAGAGAGAAAATTGTTCACGATAAATGTGCCCAGAGTTGGAAGGTGACTGAATTTTTTTTTCAAGTTCAGTATCTCAGAGATTGACACGGAAGAAGCACAATGATAAAGCCTTAATATTCAGAAACTATGAAGAATAAGAAGCTCAGAATAGTCAAGTGTTCTGGTTAATATGTTCACCATGGTATTATGTGTAGAAAGACAGTTTTAAAAGAATTAAGATATGATAGAATCTAATTTTCATTTAAATAATGCAAAATAATTTTATATTGTTTTGATGATTCAGAAAGCACTTGAGGATCTCACAGAATCCACACAATACACACTGGTCATTATTCTGAGGATTTAAATAAATACTGGTTGACAGATGAACTTTTATTAACAAAATTAATTAAAACTAACTGCCTCTTGAGAAACCTATATGCGCATCAGGAAGCAACAGTTAGAACTGGACATGGAACAACAGACTGGACCCAAATAGTAAAAGGAGTAGGTCAAGGTTGTATATTGTCACCCTGGTTATTTAATTGATATGCAGAGTATATCATGAGAAACGCTGGGCTGGAAGAAGCACAAGGTGGAATCATGATTACCGGGAGAAATATCAATAACCTCAGATATGCAGATGACACCACCCTTATGACAGAAAGTGAAAAGGAAATAAAAAACCTCCTGATGAAAGTGAAAGAGGAGAGTGAAAAAGTTGGCTTAAAGCTCAACATTCAGAAAATGAAGATCATGGCATCTGGTCCCATCACTGCATGGGAAATAGATGGGGAAACAGTGGAAACAGTGTCAGACTTTATTTTTCTGGGCTCCAAAATCACTGCAGATGGTGACTGTAGCCATGAAATTAAAAGACACTTACTCCTTGGAAGGAAAGTTATGACCAACCTAGATATTATATTGCAAAGCAGAGATATTACTTTTCCAACAAATGTCCGTCTAGTGAAGGCTATGGTTTTTCCAGTGGTCATGAATGGATGTGAGAGTTGGACTGTGAAGAAAGCTGAGAGCCGAATTGATGCTTTTGAACTATAATGTTGGAGAAGACTCTTGAGGGTCCCTTGGACTGCAAGGAGACCCAACCAGTCCATCCTAAAGCAAATCAGTCCTGGTTGTTCATTGGAAGGACTGATGCTGAAGCTGAAACTCCAATACTTTGGCCACCTCATGTGAAGAGTTGACTCACTGGAAAAGACCCTGGTGCTGGGAAAAATTGGGTGCAGGAGGAGAAGGGGACGACAGAGGATTACATGGCTGGATTGCATCACCAACTCAATGGACATGAGTTTGAATGAACTCCAGGAGTTGGTGATGGACAGGGAGGCCTGGCATGCTGTGAATCATGGGGTCGCAAAGAGTAGGACACGACTGAGAGACTGAACTGAACTGAACTGATGATTGTGTAAAATTCCCTGGAATGCTCTTTGATAGGGTGAATTCTATGCTTGTGTTAGCATATTCCTTACATTGTTTATCTTTTAATGCTAATGTATTCTGCCATTCTATTTAATCTAATCTGGATATTTTCTTATATCAGTAAGTGAACAGCCAGATTTAACACATCCAATTCAGAGTCATTAAGTTTAAGATCAATGGTATCCCAGTTATATCTATACTCTTTAGAATTCATCAGGACGTTTCAATTGAAGAAATGAGACAAATTGTTAGACTGAACATGTCCCATGCTTCCCCAAATTCACACCTGTGTTTCTTAGAGTACTTCCTGTCAACTGAATTTCCTCCTTTCCTAACCCAGTCTTCTTCATCTCTTGAAGCTCTATGCATCTTTCAAGGTCAGTTTCTTATATCCTGTCCTCCAAGATCCTGCTCTCATCCAGTGTTCCAGGTACAATATCAAGATATGAAAGAGCAAGATGAGTAAGACAAGGTTCTTTCCTAAGGAAAACTTATAGTGTGATGGAGGAGACTCACACGGAGATGATTTCAGCATAAAAGAATGAATCTGGTGGTAGAAGTGTGCACGTATGTTATCCATTAGTTATTTGAAGTCCCAAAGAGGTTGCCAATGTACTTCTTAGGGCATTGTTCTTATTCAGTAGAAAAGTTAGATGGAAAAAGAAATTAAACTGAGTTTTAATCCAAATTTTTCACTTAAGTATGTCATTGAGCCAAACGTTTACATAAAATTTACCATTTTAAAATATTTGAAATGTTCAGTAGTGTTAAGTATATTCATATTATTATTCAGTATTCTCTATTACTCTTCATTTGGCACAGTTATGGGCTTGTCTAGGAACTGAATAAGATAATATGTATGCAATACTTAGTTCAAAACCTTTTTTTTTTTTTTTTAATTTTTGAAAGCTGCTCAGTTGTGTCTGACTCTCTGAGACCCCATGGACTGTCCATGGAATTCTCCAGGCCAGAATAGTGAAGTGTGTAACCTTTCAAACTTGAACTAAGAAGAAAGCTGAGTGCCAAATAATTGATTCTTTTAAACTGTGATGTTGGAGAAGACTCTTGAGAGTCCCTTGTACTGCACGGAGATCAAATCAGTCAATCCTAAAGGAAATCAGTCCTGAATATTCATTGGAAGGACTGATACTGAAGCTGAAGCTCCAATACTTTGGCCACCTGATATGAAGAACTGACTCATTTGAAAAGACCCGGATGCTGGGAAAGATTGAAGGCGGGAGGAGAACGAGAGGACTGAGGATGAGATGGTTGGATGGGATCACTGACTCGATGGACATGGGTTTGAGCAAGCTCTGGGAGTTGGTGATGGCCAGGGAAGCCTGGCATGCCACAGTCCATGGGTCACAAAGAGCTGAACATGACTAAGCAACTGAACCTAACTGAAATAAAACTTTGAAACCAGGGCTTATTTTATTATTGTACTTCCCTCAAAACACACACTCATGAAAATCATTAAGTCACAGATTGCTGAGGAGTTAAACAAGGTCACACAATATTATTGATATTGAAACACAGCTTTGCTTGTTTCTAAAACCCTCTCATACCATTGCCTCTTTCTATGAAACATTAAATTTTTTATTATTCAAAAAAGTCACAATATTGACTTCTTTTTTTTTACATATTACTATTAAAGTCATCTAAAAGGAATGCTAATGATCATTTCCATTTTCTCTCTACAGAATATTATCACATATAAAAGAAACAGCAAACATAAGTAATTAATTCTCACTCTTACTTTCTTCATATCAGAATTGAGAGTAAAGCATAAACAAATACTTTCAGGAAATCCCTTATCTTAAAATGCTTCACAGAATACCAAGTAAGCCTTACACATGGGTACTATTCAACTTCTGCCCAAAATATTTAATTGCATCTCAGGGCTTTCGTGTATTAAAAAATGTAACAAGAAGGTGGAGATATATGTATGTGTATATTGTATATATATATATATATATATAAATCTGTATTATAAAGAAATCTCTAAAGCAGGGTAATGAAAGGACCTGTAAATAAATTACACTTGACTATGTAATTTGAATAAATTAAAATGCCAGGATGATTGAAACTTATATATTCAGAATGGCAGAATGAGTGTGATAGTGACTTCATTTTAATAATGTGAATACAGGAAGAAAATAACAGCAACAAAAATGAATATATATAGAGAGAGAGAAAATAAAAGTTACTTATGCCATAAACATTTTGAAATAAAAAATTAGTGTACAATTATACAAAAGTTGTTATGAATGAAAAAGCTGAGATTGCCAATAAAGGAGACTAGAAAATCAAACTGAAATTGCTAGGCCTAGCACAGAAAAAAATCTAGATATGAAAACATTGGCACACTTTAAGAATTTTTGAAGAAAATATATTTATGCATTAGCAACATGATCCCCTTCATGGATCACAGCTTCACAGTGATAAAGGGGCTTCAGTAGCTCAATGAAATTTTAAGCTAAGCTGTGCAAGATAGACAGGTCATAGTGAAGAGTTCTGACAAAACATGGTCCACTGGAGGAGGAAATGGCAAATCACTTCAGAATTCTTGCCACAAGAATGCAAAGAAGAGTATGAAAACGCAAAAGATTGGAAGATGAGCCCCCAGGTCAGAAGATGTGTAATATGCTACTGAGAAAGAGTTGAGAGCAAATACTAATAGTTCCAGAAAGACTGAGCAACTACAATTTCACTTTTCACTTTCATGCACTGGAGAAGGAAATGGCAACCCACTCCAGTGTTCTTGCCTGGAGAATCCCAGGGATTGGAGAACCTGGTGGGCTGCCATCTATGGGGTCGCACAGAGTCAGACACAACTGATGTGACTTAGCAGCAGCAGCAGCCAGAAAGAATAAAAAGGCTTGGTCAAAATGATGATCAGTCTGTGGAGGTGTCTGATGGTGAAAATAAAGTCCAACGCTGTAAGAATAGTATTGCCTAGGAACCTGGAATGTTAGATCCATGAATCAAAGTAGGAAGGGAAAATTTAATTCAGATAACCATTATACCTACTACTGTGGGCAAAATTCCCTGTGGAAAACTGCAGTACCCCTCATAGTCAACAAAAAGAGTCCAAAATGCCATACGTATGTGTGATCTTGAAGACGACAGAATGATCTTGGTTCATTTCCAGGTCAAAACATTCGAGAACATATTAATCCCTGTCTAAGTCCCAATCAATGATGATGAAGAAACTGAAGAGTGTTCTATGAAGACTTAGTTCAGTTCAGTCACTCAGTCATGTCCTACTCTTCTAGAACTAACAGCAAAAAATGATGTCCTTTACATCACAAGGGATTGGAATAAAACATAAGAACTCAAGAGATGCCTGGAGTAACAGGCAAGTTTGGCCTTGGAGTACCAAATAAACCAGGGCAAAGGCTAATAGAGTTTCATCAAGAAAAAACACTGGTCATTACAAACACCCTTTTCCAACACACAAGAGATGACTGTACACATGGACATCACCAAATGGTCAACACGAAAATCAGATTAATTATATTCTTTGCAGTTGAAGATGGAGAAACTCTATATAGTCAGTAAAAGTAAGACCTGGAGCCGACTATGGCTCAGATCAACATCCCTTTATTGCAAAACTCTGTTTTAAATTGAAGAATGTAGGGAAAAATCAAATTCCTTATGATTACACAGTACAGATGTAGAATAGATTTGAAGGATTAGATCTGATAGAGTGCCTGAAGAACTATGGATGAAGGTTTGTAACGTTGTGCAAAAGGCAGTGACGAAAACTGTCCTAAAATAAAGGAAGGCAAGAAAGCAAAGCGGCTGTTTGAGGAGGCCTTATACATATCTGAGAAAAGAAGAGAAGTAAAAAGCAAAGGAGAAAGGGAAAGGTATCAGATCAGATCAGTAGCTCAGTCGTGTCCGACTCTTTGCGACCCCATGAACTGCAGCACGCCAGGCCTCCCTGTCCATCACAAGCTCCCGGAGGTCACTCAGACTCACATCCATCGAGTCAGTGATGTCATCCAGCCATCTCATCCTCTGTTGTCCCCTTCTCCTCCTGCCCCCAATCCCTCCCAGCATCAGAGTCTTCTCCAATGAGTCAACTCTTCGCATGAGGTGGCCAAAATACTGGAGTTTCAGCTTTAGCATCATTCCTTCCAAAGAAATCCCAGGGCTCATCTCCTTCAGAATGGACTGGTTGGATCTCCTTGCAGTCCAAGGGACTCTCAAGAGTCTTCTCCAACACCACAGTTCAAAAGCATCAATACTTCGGTGCTCAGCCTTCTTCACAGTCGATCTCTCACATCCATGCATGACCACAGGAAAGACCATAGCCTTGACTAGCCGAACCTTTGTTGGCAAAGTAATGTCTCTGCTTTTGAATATGCTACCTAGGTTGGTCATAACTTTCCTTCCAAGGAGTAAGCGTCTTTTAATTTTATGGCTGCAGTCACCATCTGCAGTGATTTTGGAGTCCAGAAAAATAAAGTCTGACACTGTTTCCACTGTTTCTCCATCTATTTCCCATGTAGTGATGGGACCAGATGCCATGATCTTTGTTTTCTGAATGTGGAGCTTTAAGCCAACCTTTTCACTCTCCACTTTCACTCTCATCAAGAGGCTTTTTAGTTCCTCTTCACTTTCTGCCATAAGGGTGGTGTCATCTGCATATCTGAGGTTATTGATATTTCTCCCAGCAATCTTGATTCCAGCTTGTGTTTCTTCCAGTCCAGCATTTCTCATGATGTACTCTGCGTGTAAGTTAAATAAACATGGTGAAAATATACAGCCTTGACGTACTCCTTTTCCTATTTGGAACCAGTCTGTTGTTCCATGACCAGTTCTAACTGTTGCTTCCTGACCTGCATACAGATTTCTCAAGAGGCAGATCAGGTGGTCTGGTATTCCCATCTTTTTCAGAATTTTCCACAGTTTATTGTGATCTACACAATCAAAGGCTTTGGCATAGTCAATAAAGCAGAAATAGATGTTTTTCTGGAACTCTCTTGCTTTTCGATGATCCAGCGGATGTTGGCAATTTGATCCCTGGTTCCTCTGCCTTTTCTAAAACCAGCTTGAACGTCAGGAATTTCACGGTTCACATATTGCTGAAGCCTGGCTTGGAGAATTTTGAGCATTACTTTACTAGCGTGTAAGATGAGTGCAACTGTGTGGTAGTTTGAGCATTCTTTGGCATTGCCTTTCTTTGGGATTGGGATGAAAGCTGACCTTTTCCAGTCTTGTGGCCACTGCTGAGTTTTCCAAATTTGCTGGCATATTGAGTGCAGTACTTTCACAGCATCATCTTTCAGGATTTGAAATAGCTCAACGGGAATTCCATCATCTCCACTAGCTTTGTTCGTAGTGATGCTTTCTAAGGCCCACTTGACTTCACATTCCAGGATGTCTGGCTCTAGGTCAGTGATCACACCATCATGATTATCTGGGTCGTGAAGCTCTTTTTTGTACAGTTCTTCTGTGTATTCTTGCCATCTCTTCTTAATATCTTCTGCTTCTGTTAGGTCCATACTATTCCTGTCCTTTATCAAGCCCATCTTTGCATGAAATGTTCCTTTAGTATCTCTGATTTTCTTCAAGAGATCCCTAGTCTTTCCCATTCTGTTGTTTTCCTCTATTTCTTTGCATTGATCACTGAAGAAGGCTTTCTTATCTCTTCTTGCTATTCTTTGGAACACTGCATTCAGTTGCTTATATCTCCTTTTCTCCTTTGCTTTTCACTTCTCTTCTTTTCCCAGCTATTTGTAAGGCCTCCCCAGACAGCCATTTTGCTTTTTTGCATTTCTTTTCCATGGGGATGGTCTTGATCCCTGTCTCCTGTACAATGTCATGAACCTCATTCCATAGTTCATCAGGCACTCTACCTATCAGATCTAGGCCCTTAAATCTATTTCTCACTTCCACTGTATAATCATAAGGGATTTGATTTAGGTCATACCTGAATGGTCTAGTGGTTTTCCCTACTTTCTTCAATTTCAGTCTGTATTTGGCAATAAGGAGTTCATGGTCTGAGCCACAGTCAGCTCCTGGTCTTGTTTTTGCTGATTGTATAGAGCTTCTCCATCTTTGGCTGCATAGAATATAATCGATCTGATTTCGGTGTTGACCACCTCGTGATGTCCATGTATAGAATCTTCTCTTCTGTGGTTGGAAGAGAGTATTTGCTATGACCAGTGCATTTTCTTGGCAAAACTCTATTAGTCTTTGCCCTGCTTCATTCCGTATTCCAAGGCCAAATTTTCCTGTTACTCCAGGTGTTTCTTGACTTCCTACTTTTGCATTCCAGTCCCCTATAATGAAAAGGACATCTTTTTTTGGGTGTTAGTTCTAAAAGGTCTTTTAGGTCTTCATAGAACCGTTAAACTTCAGCTTCTTCAGCATTACTGGTTGGGGCATAGGCTTGGATTACTGTGACATTGAATGGTTTGCCTTGGAAACGAACAGAGATCATTTTGTCGTTTTTGAGATTGCATCCAAGTATTGAGCAATTATTCCAATAGGATATTTCAAAAATATTCTTGCTTTATAGATTTCCAATGAATTTACTTACCTTTGAGAATGGATTCTGAACCAGTTGGATAAACATAAATGAATGTATAGATTTACACACAGACATAGATAAGCTGAGAATGTGCACCTTAATCACCTGGGAATCTCATTAAACGTAGATTCTAATTTAGGAGGCATGGATTAGGGCCTGGATTCTGCATCCTGCTGTTCCACAGCCTCATTATGAACAATAACATTTACTTCAATTCAGTTCAATTGCTCAGTAGTGTCCAACTGTTTGTGACCCCTTGAGCTGCAGTATGTTAGACTTCCCTCTCCATCATCAACTCACAGTTTGCTCAGACTGATGTCCATCAAGTAGTGATGCCATCCAACAGTCTCATCTTCTGTCATCCCCTTCTCCTGTCTTCAATCTTTCCCAGTGTCAGGGTCAGTTCTTTGCATCAGGTGGCCAAAGTATTGGAAACCATATAGGAACTATATTGGAAACCAAAATAGAAACCATCTGATTTGAATTCTTCCAATGAATATTCAGGACTGATTGCCTTTAAGATTGACTGGGTGGATCTCCTTGCAGTCCAAGGGACTCTCAAGTGTCTTCTCCAACACCACAGTTCAAAAGCATCAGTTCTTCAGTGCTCAGCTTTCTTTATGGTCCAACTCTCATATCCATAAGTGACTACTGGAAAAACCAAAATTTGACTATACAGACCTTTGTAGGCAAACTGATGTCTCTGCTTTTTAATATGCTGTCTATGTTGGTCATAGCTTTTCTTCCAAGGAACAAACATCTTAATTTCATAGCTGCAGTCACCATCTGCAGTGATTTTGGAGCCCAAGAAAAGAAAGTCTGTCAGTTTCCATTGTTTTCCCATCTATTTGCCATGGAGTGATGGGACCAGATGCCATGAACATTTATTTGACTAAGTGTGATATGCAATACATTTTCATCCCAGAATTCTTTATATGATTTATTTATTGCTCTCTTCTGAAGATCATGGCATCTGGTCCCATCACTGCATGGGAAATAGATGGGGAAACAGTGGAAACAGTGTCAGACTTTGTTTTTCTGGGCTCCAAAATCACTGCAGATGGTGACTGCAGCCATGAAATTAAAAGACGCTTGCTCCTTGGAAGGAAAGTTATGACCAACCTAGATAGCATATTCAAAAGCAGAGACATTACTTTACCAACAAAGGTTCGCCTAGTCAAGGCTATGGTCTTTCCTGTGGTCATGTATGGATGTGAGAGCTGGACTGTGAAGAAGGCTGAGCGCCGAAGAATTGATGCTTTTGAACTGTGGTGTTGGAGAAGACTCTTGAGAGTCCCTTGGACTGCAAGAAGATCCAACCAGTCCATTCTGAAGGAGATCAATCCTGGAATTTCTTTGGAAGGAATGATGCTAAAGCTGAAACTCCAGTATTTTGGCCACCTCATGGGAAGAGTTGACTCATTGGAGAAGACTCTGATGCTGGGAGGGATTGAGGGCAGGAGGAGAAGGGGACGACAGAGGATGAGATGGCTGGATGGCATCACTGACTCGATGGATGCGAGTCTGAGTGACCTCCGGGAGCTTGTGATGGACAGGGAGGCCTGGCGTGCTGCGGTTCATGGGGTCGCAAAGAGTCAGACACGACTGAGCGACTGATCTGATCTGATCTGTTTAATATTGCAGAAGAAAAAGCTTAATATGTCATGTTTCCCAGTCTTCTTGTTGTTATTCCTGACTAATATTTTTCTTATGAAGAAAATATTAGGTTTCTTTATTATCAAGTCATAAACTAATTTTTCCTGTTAGTCAAATAGAGAATCAAACTAAAGAATCAAACTTTTCAATCTAAAAAATTAAGAAACTTTCCAATCTAAAGAATCAAACTTTACAATTTTTTCTTAATTCTTTTTGAATATGTTTCTACTCTTTTTCAGTGTTGTGCAATTTCATTGGGTTGTCTGAGTCTGTATTTCAGATTGCCTGTTTTTTGGTTTATTGTGTTGTTTTTTTTTTTTTTTTTTTCTTGAGTTCTAGGAGGATTCCAGAAATACGACTTTTAAAAATCTTTCACCATTTTGCATTTTGTAAATTTCTGTTATCTCCATGTTTTTTTAATTTTTTTTGTAATTATCCTATTGAGTGGACTAGTATTTTTTTCTGATAGATTAAATTTTTGATAAATGTGATATTAAAGAACAAACACGTATATATTATATATAATTGTGTTTCTCATTTGTATACATTCCTAATTATTTTATTTTTGTACATTCATTGGTTTGCACCAATTTTTCAATAGATTATGGTATATATGATTCCATAGGTAGAATAATTATTGAAATTCTGGAACTCCTGAGGTACTACTCTAGAGACTTCTGCTTGTTACAACTGCTGACTCTTAAAGAGGATAACCTTTTGATTATTAAAGATTCCAATCAGAAGAGAACAATAATGGGTTTTTGTTCATTTTGACTACTACTTTGAAGAGTAGTTCCACAACTGTGATATTCATATTCATATTAAAATCATAACATGAGAGAAAAACCTTAAAGTGAATAGTTATGATGAGTGAGTGAGGTCCGACTCTTTCTACTTAGCTGGGAATTTATGCATGCACAATTCAGGTTTTGTTTTTCTTGGGGGGGGGGGAATTTGGTATTTCTTTATTAACTTTTTAAAATTAATTTATTTTTTATTGAAGGAAATTTTCTTTACAGAATATCGTTGCTTTCTGTCAAACCTCAATATGAATCAGCCATTGGTATATATATATCCACTGCCTTGGGAACCTCTGTCCTATCTCCCTCCCATCCCACCTTCTAGGTTGATACAGAGACCCTGTTTGAGTTTCCTGAGCCATACAGCAAATTTCTGTTGGCTATCTGTTTTACATATGATAGTTTAAGCTTTCATGTTACTCTTTCCATACATCTCACCCTCTCCTTCTCCCCATGTCCGTAAGTCTATTCTCTATGGCTGTTTCTCCATTGCTGTCCTGTAAATAAATTCTTCAGTATCATTTTTCTAGATTCCATATATATGCATTACAATACAATACTTATCTTTCTCTTTCTGGCTGACTTCACTCTGTGAGATAGGTTCTAGATTCATCCACCTCATTAGAACTGACTCAAATGTGTTCCTTTTTATAGTTGAGTGATATTCCATTGAGTTATATATGTAACACAACTTCTTTATCCATTCATCTCTCAATGGACATCTAAGTTGTTTCTGTGTTATAGCTATTGTAAACAGTGCTACAATGAAGAGTGAGATACATGTGTGTTTTTCAATTTTGGTTTCTTCAGAGTATATGCCTAGGATTGCTGAGTCATATAGTGGTTTTATTCCTAGTTTTTTTTTTTTTTTTTTTTAAAGAACTCTCCATACCATCTTCCATAGTGGCTATATCAATTTATGCTCCCACAAACAATGCAAAAGTGTTCCCTTTTCTCCACACCCTCTCCAGAATGTATTGTTTGTAGACATTTTTTATGATGGCCATTCTGACCAATGTGAGATGATATCTCATTTTAGTTTTGATTTGCATTTCTTTAATAATGAACAATGTTGAACATTTTTTCATGTGTTTGTATGTCTTCTTAGGAGAAATGTCTGTTTAGGTCTTTTTCTCACTTTTTGATTGGGTTATTAGGTTTTCTGGTATTGAGTTGTATGAGCTGCTTGTATATTTTGGAACTTAATCCTTTGTCAATTGTTTCATTTGCTATCATTTCCGCCCATTCTGAGGGTTGTCTTTTCACCTTGCTTATAGTTTCTTTTCCTGTGCAAAAGCTTTTAAGTTTAATCAGGTCTCACTTGTTTACTTTTGTTTTTATTTCCATTAATCTAAGAGGTGGGTCAAAGATGATCTTCCTTTGATTTATGTCATGGAGTGTTCTGTCTATGTTTTCCTCTAAGAGTTTTATAGTCTCTGGTCCTACATGTTGATCTTTAATCCATCTTGAGTTTATATTTGTGTATGGTGTAAGGAAGTATTCTAATTTGGTATTTTACATGTAGCTGTCCAGTTTTCCCAGCATCATTTATTGAAGTGGCTGTCTTTGCCCATTGTATATTCTTGCCTCCTTTGTCAAAATAAGGTACCCATAGGTACATGGGTTTATTTCTTGGCTTTCTCTCTTGTTACATTGGTCTATATTTCTGTCTTTGTTTCAGTACCATACAATTTTCATGATTGTAGCTCTGTAGCATAATCTGAAGTCAGGAAGATTGATTTCTCCAACTCCATTTCTCAAGACTGCCTTGGCTATTTGTGTTTCCATATAAACTGTGAAATTATTGTTCTAGTTCTGTGAAAAATGCCATTGGTAATTTGACAGGGATCATATTGAATCTATAGATTGTGTTTAATAGTACAGTCATTTTCACAATATTGATTATTTTTGTAGCAATGGTGAAGGGAATTGATTCCTTAATTTCTTTTTCAGATTTTTCATTGTTAGTATATAGAAATGCAAGTGATTTCTCTGTATTTATTTTGTATCCTGCAATTTCACTAAATTCACTGATTAGCTCTAGTAATTTTCTGTTACTATTTTTAGGATTTTCTATGTACAGTGTCATGTCATCTGCAAACACTGAGAGGTTTACTTCTTCCTTTATGAACTGGATTCCTCTTATTTCATTCTCTTCTCTTATTGCTATAGCTAAGACTTGCAGAACTATGTTGAATAATAGTGGTGAAAGTGGACATCCTTGTCTTGTTCCTGATCTTAGGTGAAATGCTTTAAGTTTTTCACCATTGAGAATAATGTGTGCATAGACTTATCACATATGGCTTTTGTTTGTTGAGGTAGATTCTTTCTATGTCCATTTTTTGAAGAGTTTTAATCATTAGTGGGTGCTGGATTTTGTCAAAGCCTTTTTCTTTTTATCATATGGTTTTTATCTTTCAATTTGTTAATATCATGTAACACATTGATTGATTTGCATATGTTGAAGAATCCTTGCATCCCTGGAATAAACCCAACTTGATCATGGTGTATGAGCTTTTTGATGTGTTGCAGAATTTTGTTTGCTAAAATGTTGTGGAATCATTTTGAACCTATGTTCATCAGTGATATTTCCCTATATATTTCTTTTTTGTGTGTGTTGTCTTTGTCTGGTTTTGGTGGCCTTGTAGAAAGAGTTTGAAAGTATTTCTTCCTCTACAAATTTTTTAAAGAGTTTTAGAAGGATAAGTATTAGCCCTTCACTAAATGTTTGACTGAATACTCCTGTGAAGCCACCTCATTCTAGGCTTTTGTTTTTGGGGATATTTTTGATCACAGCTTCAACTTGAGGGCTTGTGAATGGGTTGTTCATAATTTCTAGTTCTTCCTAGTTCAATCTTGGAAAATTAAACTTTTCTAAGAATCTGGCCATTTCTTCCAGGTTATCTATTTTATTGCCCTATATTTGTTCATAATAGTCTTTTATGGTCCTTTGTATTTCTGCATTGTCTTTTGTAACCTCTCCTTTTTCATTTCTAATTTTGTTGATTTGATTCTTCTCTCTTTCTTCATGATGAGTAAAGTTAAAAGTTTGTCAATGTTGTTTATCTTCTAAAAGAACCAGCTTTTACTTTTATTAATCTTTACTATTGTTTCTGTTATTTCATTTTCTCTTATTTCTGCTTGGATCTTTATGATTTCTTTCCTTCTACTAATTTGTTTTCTTTTTCTTTTTTTCCAGTAGTTTAAGTTAGCTTGTCTATTCGATGCTCTTTTTGTTTCTTGTGGTAGGATTGTATTGCTATAAACTTCTCTCTTAGAACTGCTTTTGCTGCATCCCATAGGTTTTGAGTTTATTTGTTTCTAGAATTTTTTTTTATTTCCCTTTTGATTTCTTCAATAACTTGTTGGTTATTTAGAAATGAGTTGTTTAATCTCCATTTGTTTGAGTTTCTTACAGTTTTTTTTTTTTTTTCCTTGTGGTTGAAGATGCTTAATATGATTTCAACTTACTTAAATTTACTGAGGTTTGATTTGTGACCCAAGATGTTGTCTATCCTGGAGAATGTTCCATGTGCACTTGAGAAGAAAGTGTATTCTGCATTTGAGTGGAATGTTGTGAAGATATAAATGAAATATACCTCTTCACGCATTGGAGAAGGAAATGGCAACCCACTCCAGTGTTCTTGCCTGGAGAATCCCAGGGACAGGGGAGCCTGGTGAGCTTCCGTCTATGGGGTCGCACAGAGTCGGACACGACTGAAGCGACTTAGCAGCAGTAGCAGCAGCAATGTATCATTTAAGATGTGTTCCTTATTAATTTTCTGTTTTGCTGATCTGTAGCTTGGTGTGAGAGGGGCGCTAAAGTCTCCTACTATTATTATGTTACTGCCAATTTCTCCGTTTATATCTGTTAGTGTTTGTCTTATGTACTGAGATGCTCCTATTTTGGGTACATCAGATCAGATCAGATCAGTCGCTCAGTCGTGTCCGACTCTTTGCGACCCCATGAACCGCAGCACGCCAGGCCTCCCTGTCAATTGTTATGTCTTCCTCTTGGATTGATCCCTTGATCAGTACATAGTGTCCTTCCTTATCTCTTGTAATCTTCTTTATTTTAAAGTATATTTTGTCTGATATGAGGATAGCTACTCCAGCTTTCTTTTGCTTCTTATTTGCATGTAATATATTTTTCCATTTTCTCACTTTCAGTCTATATGTGTCTTGAAGTCTGAAGTGGGTTTCTTATGTAAAGCGTATATATAGGTCTTATTTTTTTAAATTTAATTTAATTTTATTTAACTTTACAATATTGTATTGGTTTTGCCATATATCAAAATGAATCTGCCACAGGTATTCATGTGTTCCCCATCCTGAACCCTCCACCCTCCACCCTCCCCATACCATCCTTCTGGGTCGTCCCAGTGCACCAGCCCCAGGCATCCGGTATCAGGCATCGAACCTGGACTGGCGACTCATTTCAGATATGATATTATACATATTTCAATGCCATTCTCCCAAATCATCCCACCCTCTCCCTCTCCCAGAGTCCAAAAGACTGTTCTATACATCAATGTCTCTTTTGCTGTCACGTATACAGGGTTATTGTTATAGGTCTTATTTTTTCTAATTCATTCAGCCAGTCTGTGACTTTTGGTTGGAGCATTTAGTTCATTTACATTTAAAATAATTATTGATATATATGTTCCTCTTGCCATTTTCTTAATTGTTTGGGGTTGATTTTGTAGATCTTTTTTTTTCCCTTGTATTTCTTGACTATGTAAGTCCTTTTAACATTTGTTGTAAAGCTGGTTTGGTGGTACTGAATTATTTGAATTTTGCTTTTAAATTTAGAAAAAAGCAAAATTCGCTTTTTTATTTCTCCATCAATTTTGAATGAGATCCTTGCTGGTTACCGTAATCTTGGTTTTAGATTTTTCCCTTTCAGTACTTTAAAAATATCCTGCCCTTCCCTTTTGGCCTGCAGTTTCTGCTGAAAGATCTGCTGTTAAGCCTATGTGATTTCCCTTGTATGATACTTGTTGCTTCTTTCTTGTTGCTTTTAATATTTTTTCTTTGTGTTTAGCCTTTGTTAGTTTGATTAGTATGTGTCTCAGTATGTTTCTCCTTGGATTTATCCTGTATAGGACACTTTAGGCCTCTTGGACTTGATTATTTCCTTTTCCATGTTGGGAAAATTGTCAACTATTATCTCTTCAAAAATTTTCTCATGCCCTTTCTTTTTCTCTTCTTCTTCTAGGACCCCTATAATTCAAATGTCAGTGTATTTGACTTTGTCCCAGAGGTCTCTGAGACTTTATCACTGGTTAATTCTTCTGCTTCAGATATTCTGCTATTGATTCCTTCTAGAGTATTTTTGGAGAAGGCACTGGCAACCCACTCCAGTCGTCTTGCCTGGAAAATCCCATGGATGGAGGAGCCTGGTGGGCTGCTGTCTATGGGATGGCTAAGAGTCGGACACTACTGAGCAATTTCACTTTCACTTTTCACTTTCATGCATTGGAGAAGGAAATGGCAACCCACTCCAGTGTTCTTGCCTGGAGAGTCCCAGAGACGGAAGAGCCTGGTGGGCTGCTGTGTATGGGGTCGCATAGAGTTGGACATGACTTAAGTGACTTAGCAACAGTAGCAGAGTATTTTTAACTTCAGTAATTGTGTTGTTTGTCTCTGTATGCTTATTCTTTAATCCTTCTAGGTTTTTGTTAATTGATTCTTGCATTTTATCCATTTTGTTTTCAAGGGTTTGGATCATCTTTACTGTCATTATTCTGAATTCATTTTCTGGTAGTTTGCATATTTCCTCTTCATTTATTTGGTCTTCTCTGTTTCTACTTTTTTTCTTTCATTTGTGTAGTATTTCTCTGTCTTTTTTTTTTGTTTTTAACTTACTGTTTTTGAGGTCTCCTTTATCAAGGCTTCAAAGAAAGTTGAATTCTTTCCTTGAAGAAAGTTGACTTCTTTCTTCCTTTTGATTTCTTCCCTCCTAAGTTGGGTTCTGTGGTTAGTGTAAGCTCCATATAGGTTGAGCTTTGGGCTGGTTTTTGTTTGTTTGTTTGTTTTTCCTCTAATGGGAAAGGCTGATTGAGGTGGTAATCTTGTCTGCTGATTTGTGTCTGTATTTTTGTTTTGTTTGTTGTTTTGATGAGACTTCCTGCACAATGTGCTTCTGATGGATGGGTGATACTGGGTCTTGTAGTCAAGTGGTTTTGTTTGTGTGACTTCTCACTGTTTGATACTCCCTAGGGTTAGTTCTCTGGTACTCTAGGGTCTTGGAGTCAGTTCTACTACTACAAAGGCTCAGGGCTTGATCTGGTCAGGAATAAAGATTCCAAAAGTGGCTTGTTATGGCATTAGTGAAAGTGAAGTCGCTCAATCGTGTCCGACCCTCAGCGACTGCATGGACTGCGGCCTTCCAAACTGCAGCCTCCGTCCACGGGATTTTCCAGGCAAGAGTACTGGAGTGGGGTGCCATTGCCTTCTCCAAATAAAGTCTAGAGTTGCATTAGTAGAACCAACCAATGTTGGCGTCTTAGTTAACATTAGGAATAAAATGTATATAAGAAGCCTCCTATGCTATCTTTGCAACTTTTTGGTAAATCTAAAATTATTCCCAGACAAGTTTTTAAAAATCTGAACATAAAAGCTGCTTCTACTGGTATCTGTACATTATGATAATGAATAAAATATTTGACAAAGACATTCTGACTTTGTCCTCTTGAGAAAGCCAAGGTTGCCAAGAAAATCCATGAATCTATTGTAAGTTTAAAGCTACCCGGTCAAATATTGCTGACTGGAGTCTAGTTTGCTTACTTAGCCCTGAGGGACACACTTGCTTTGTTTAATAGAGGACATCTGTTAGCCGAAGAGTGCCATCATCTCATTTGGGGAAGCTATCAAGTTCTTAACAATGACATATATTCCAAGTTAAGAAATGTGGTTATGACATTAACACTAAAATAAATATCCAAAAAGGAGAAACCAAAGATGAACTCCAGACAAATGGCAGTTGCAAAATCAGGCAAACCAAAATTGAAATAATGCAAAATGCACTTATAAATATACACCCATGCTACTGCTGCTGCTAAGTCACTTCAGTCGTGTCCAACTCTGTGTGACCCCATAGACGGAAGCCCACCAGGCTTCCCCACCCCTGGGATTCTCCAGGCAAGAACACTGGAGTGGGTTGCCATTTCCTTCTCCAATGCACCATGAGCAAAGTAAAAACAGTCCAACAAAAGTAAAGTACAGTAGATTGACCCAGCAAACAAAGGAAATAAAAAAATATATTTACCAGGTAAAAACAAAACTAAGTGAAGCACAAACTGGAAAAAAAAAAAAAAAAAAGTAAAGCAAGACGCCAAGTCAAGAATAAAGCAATGAAAATAAAACTAACAAATATTTTGAGAAGGAAGGAAAGAAAGAAATAATAGACATGCAAACTTAAATGAAGAAAATTTATATACATTAAAGATTAACTGCAAGGGGAAAAGAAGAATAGGAAAGTCAAACAAGGGAATAAATGTAGAAAAAGTATAATAGTTTTAAAATTTTTAAATAAAAGAGAGAAAAGAAAACAACAACAACAAAAAGGAAAATTCCACAGAGCTTCAAAAGCCCAACGTAGAGGCAGAGGTTTACCACAGCAATAAAAATGTGACTGAGGGAAAAACAAACAAACAAACAACTCAAAAACTTAACTGGATTTCATAATGCCAATGAAATTGACAACTACAACAGAGGGGCAAAAAATGAAAGAAAAAAAAAATCCAAAAGAATCTGCAGAACAAGTAAAAACATAAACTAATTAACATTTTCCTTGAGTCACTGCTGTCAGAATCCTTTCCCTCGCTGGCTGTCACAGTCCACCTCACCTCCATAGGATATCCTCCAACACCGTGCTGATCTCTGGACCTGCTGTGGGGACAGCTCAGATTCTATTCTGGTCCTACTCCTATGTATTCTTGCCTCCAAGGTTCACAGCTATCAGAACTAGTGTGTTTTCTTTTATGGGAACTCTCAATGGTCTTTTATATATTCTATAGAAACAGAGTCTGCCTAGTTGATCATGTGGATTTAATCTTCAGCTTCTACAGCTGATAGGAAGGTTTGGGGTCTTCTTCCTTAGCCACATTGCCCCTTGGTTTCAATTGCGGTTTTATTTCCACCTCTGCATGTGAGTCCTCCACTGGGATTTGCTCCTGAGGCTGCCCTGGAAGTCTTGGGTCTGCCCCTAAGAGGGCCAGGTGTAGAGGTGGTGCAGCTGCTTGGGTCACAGGGGTTCTGGCAACACCAGTACTCAGGGGAGTTGGCAGCTAGGGAAGCAGGAAATACAGTTCTTTAGAAGGGTATGGCCAGAGAAGACAATGGCACCCTACTCCAGTACTTCTGCCTGGAAAATCCCATGGGTGGAGGAGCCTGGAAGGCTGCAGTCCAAGGGGTCGCTGAGGGTCGGACATGACTGAGCGACTTCACTTGCACTTTTCACTTTCATGCATTGGAGAAGGAAATGGCAACCCACTCCAGTGTTCTTGCCTGGAGAATCCCAGGGACGGGTGAGCCTGGTGGGCTGCCGTCTATGGGGTCACACAGAGTCGGACACGACTGAAGTGACTTAGCAGCAGCAGCAGCAGAAGGGTATGGCGACCAGTATTGGCCAATACATTCTAGTATTCTTGCCTGGAAACCTCCCTCTCTGACAGAGAAGACTGGCAGGCCACAGTCCACAGGGTCGCAAAGAGTCGGACATGACCAAGTGACCCTATGTGCATAGACGCAAAATCTTTTTTGCCTGTGGCAGTTCTGCCTCAGTGAGAGTTAAGCATGAAGGTGGTGCAGCTGCTTGGCTTGTGGGGATCCTGAAAGGACATGCACTGCCTCTGCTGCAGGTGTTATGACCCTATCAGAGTCTGTTTTTTGAGCCTCTTGTAGCTGGCAACCAGAAGCCCTCTGTGGCTACTCTTTCTCCATAGCTCTGCCCATTTACGCACTTAGAGGACTCCCTTGCCTGGGACACTTCTCTGTTGTTCAGCGCATCAGGCACATAGAGGTAGCCCCCTGGTTGGGGTCCTACTCTGTAGATCAGTGTGTCAGTCACTTAAAGGAGCATCATGTGTGGGGTCCTACTCTGTAGTTCAGTGCATCAGGCTTTTGATGGACCAGTCTCTCTATGGTTCAGCTGCGGATGCTGGCGTGTGGGGAGAGAGAGGCTGTAGTAACGGCTCCAACCCCTATTCATGATTCAGCAGTATTTCCTGGCTTCTATGACTGCCTGGCTTTCCTCCACAGGCATTTCCCACCACAATCTCCTCCCTCACATCCCCTGAATCTGTCTCTCCACAATCAACAGCAGCCCTCACCCTGGGACTGTTCCATAATCCCTAAACTCCAGTTCCCATCTGCTCTGCGTTGCCGAAGACCAGCTTCCTGTCTGGAGTGTATGGCTGCAGCAAGGATTGTCTGTTTCTCATTACATTTAGGCTTCCACAGATCAGCTGCTTCACTCTCAGCCTTAAATGTTTCTCCTCTGACTCAGACAATTGCCCCAATGTGGGGATCAGACCCCTGCTCCCGTTCCCCCACCCACCAAGGGCAGGTCCAGTCCTACTAATACTCCCGTTTCCCCCTCTAGTTCCTTCATCCTACTTTTTGCATCTTTCTGTGTGTTCTTTTCCACAGGTCAGGTACTCCTGCTTCCTCTCAGCTGGTGTTCCACATGTATTTCTATGTGTGAAGGTGTATTCCTGATGTATCTGTGGAGAGAGAGGTACTCCATGTTCACCTATTCCTCCACCACCTTGTTCCACCCCTGTGCAATTCAACTTTTTGATGCTAATCTATTGTCATTATATCTCACAAACTTTTCTCAACATACTAACAAGCAGATGATACCTTCTTTCATTTTTATTTTTACCAAAAAGAAATCACGTCCATATTTATATTTTATTGATCATAATCATGAGAATGGCGGAGCATCTCTGGGAAGCCTGAGTATACTTTGCTTATCTTAGTAAGAAGTCTGTTCTGTCCCTGTACTGTTCCATGCAAGACTGTATTAGAGGGGCAAAAAAAAAAAAAAAAGACTACAGCTTGTGAAGACTTATTCATCTGTTAAAGACGAATATGGTTTCTGTATAAACAAAGCCTGAGAAAAGCATAGAGTATAGTCTCATACTCTCAAAGCCACAGGGCATACTTCTAATGCTTTAAGGATTGAAAAAATATAAGTAGCAATTAATATAGCAAAAAAAAAAAAAGTATTTTCAGTTGCTAGAATACCATCACTTTGACTTTATGACCAAACATGTGTTTTATGACTAATTAATTTCTGGTCAATATATCAATTTCTAACTGAGGAAGATAAGAGGATGTTAACTGAAACAAATATGTTGCTAAATCAAATTTCAAAAATTGTTTTTTATATTGATAAAATAATCTCACAGAAGTATAAATAGCTACTTGGATATATGAAATAAAATAAAACCATTGAACAATTGCTTTTTCTCTGCTACTGCTGCTAAGTTGTTTCAGTCGTGTCCAACTCTTTGCGACCCCATGGATTGTAGCCTGCCAGGCTCTTCTGTCCATGGGATTTTCCAGGCAAGAACACTGGAGTGGGTTACCATTTCCTTCTCCAGCTTTTTCTCTAAATATACTCAAAATGAAAACAAAAACCTGTGAATACGAATAAAAACTTTTGAATAATATAATATTTATTCAATAGAAGAAGTATGAAATCCTAAATGTTCATTTTTGGCAATGACAACTGTGTATGAATTATTTGCTTCTCTTTCTGTATTAATCTTATTTTGTTTTAAGAAATGCATATATATTTCTAAAACATTGTGTTATCTTTAAAATATTTCAACCTTGTAAAAGTTACTTAGACTTTTTTTTTTTTTTTTTTTTTTACATAATATATGGTCTATTCTGGAGAATGTTCCATGTGCATTTGAGAAAATTTTGTATTCTGTTATGGATTTTTGCAGCATCCATGCCTTCTGGAAGTCACACTATTCTGTGTTGATACGAATCATAATGTCTCACAGGTATCTTAGCTCTGATTTTCTTTATTCTTTGATCATCTGCTCCTAAGACCAGACAACTTCAATTGACCTATCTTCAAGTTTGTTGATATTTTCTTCTGCCTGCTCAAATCTGCTGTTGAAATTCTTTATTCAGTTATTGTACTTTTGGCTCCAGAATTTCTGTTTACTTTTTGTAATTACTGTCTGTTGATATTTTCTGTTTATATATTGCTCTATATCTTCTTTAGCTCTTTGAGTGTATTTAAGATCACTTATTAAAATCTTTGTCTTATAAGTCCAATATCTGTGTTTCCTCAGGGACAGTTTCTGCTCATTTCTCCTCTGAATAAGCCATGCTTGTATGTGTACTTGATAAGTTGCCTCAGTTGTGTCTGACTCTTTTTGACCCTATGGACTGTAGCACACCAAGCTCCTCTGTCCATGGGATTCACCAGGCAAGAATACTGCAGTGGGTTTCCTTGGCCTCCCTTTAGGGGATCTTCCCATCCCAGGGATTGAACCTGCATCTCTTATGTTTACTGCAATGACAGGCAGATACTTTGCCAGTAGAACCACCTGGGAAGCCCTGAATAGGCTATAGTTTCTTGTTTATTTTCATTTCATACTTTTTGTTGCAACTTGGGCATTTTGGATGATATGTGATTACTCTGGAAACCATAATTTTTTTTTCCCTTCCTTGTAGTGTATTTTTACTGACTTCTACATATTGTTTAGTTTTCTAAACTATTTCCATATACTTTGTATTCTTTGTTGCACATGGTCTCTGAATTCACTGTTGCTTTAGCTTGTGGTTAACTAGACTTTTTACAGAGATTTCCTTGAGCAAAAAGATCCAAAAAATAGAAGAAAATAAAGGAGAAAAAAAAACTCTCCTAATCTTAGCAGAATTGCCCTGTGTTGAGGCATTACTTTAATACTTAGCCAGGGACTTAAATCTGCCTATGTCTTTACATCCTGCTGCTCTGGGCCTAGGGATTAATTACACTAGGATGAGTCATATCTTTTCTGAGTGTGTGTCCTACTCTGGCCTTGAATGTGGCTTTCTAAATTTCCTGGTATAAGCAAATGCTTTTAGTTCTCTAATTTCCCAAAGACACTCATCAGCTTTTCTTTCCAGTCCTCTATATTTGTATTGTTTGCTTCAACTATAACCTTCTGCATGGCGACAGCAGTGGATTATTCACTGGTTTAACAATGTTTCCAAGTACTGTAGTTGTAGTTGTTTTTCTGTGCTGAGAGAATTCAGAGTTAGGCAAAATAAGCAGATACCTGTGCTATTCCTTCAGGTAGCCCTGGATAGGGTATGATAGAGAACCATAGCACTTGTAGAAAAATGCTTGTTTTGCTTCCTCAGTAACCTAGGGTCAGAATCCCACACTCAGAATGCAGGCTGTTGCTGAACCAAGGATGGGGGTGTGGCATGTAACAGTAAAACTGTCACAAAGATTTCTCTATCATTTTTAAGTTGTATTTTTAATTATCCAACAAATTCATTGGTTGTTGTAACCTTGAATATTTTCTGTAGTTTTTGGTGTTTCTGGGGTCATAAAAGCCTTTGGAATTGATTACTCTGACATTTTTTTGCTGATGTCATTCCTTACTGAGTATTTTTGTAGATAATTATTGGAACACAGCTACACTTTTTTTTTTTTTTCTTTCATGTAGTCTGTAGCTGTTTTTTAAATATGGAGGCAGAGTTAAGTATCTTCAACAAATACTTTCTGAATTGCAAAGCCTACAATATTAACAATATTAAGAGCTTAATTGGCCCTTAAAAGAAAATGTTAGGTCATCTCTGTCCTAGGTTAAAGGAGTCCAGAGTACATAACTTTCATCACAGAAATGAGAGTTTTGTCTAATAAAAAGGCTACAAATTTGTAGGAACTTATAATAAAAAGAATTCAACCAGAAGAATGCTGATTTGTCTAATGTTGTATGCAGTATTTTTGACCTGGCAAATAGGATTACAGTAGATTAGCTTAATGCTTTCATACTGTGTAGTGTAGAATGCTATGGTTGTCCAGGTTTGCTGGGGTTGACTTGTGTAAGCTTGAGTGTGAGCTTGTGTAAGACTCTGTGAATCTTGCTGTATTTTAAACAGAACAGTCTCACTTTAAAAGCATTCATTTGTAGAAAAAAATTGCTTTAAAAAATTAAGAAAATCACTTCTTTGGTTAATTTTATCATTAATCCATAAAACGTATATCTAATTCCAGAATTGTAGCAATGAATTCATAATCATCATATCCTTGTTTTACATTAATACTCTTCTGTGACGCTACTAAATAATCTTCAAAGTAGATAGAAATCAATATATTGATCTCATTGAAAATAGTGTTTTGATCAAATGATTTAATTGATGCTTATTTATGCAATAATTTTTAAGTTTTCTTAAGGTAAAAAGAGATTCTCTTCAATAATTATAAGCTCAATTATTACAATTCTATAATTAGATACAAGAGAACTATCATAGATTCTTTCAAAAAGAATCTTTTAGTTTATAATTGGTTATAACCTGGGAGAAAAATAAAGCACAAAACAAAGAGACACAGAGGAAGAGAAGGAGGGAAGGAGAGAGAGAGAACAAGAGCTGTAATGAAGGAAAGTGTAAAATCCTTCAAGTCAAGGGTACTGAAGGAGATGATTTTAGGAGAAAATGTTTGAACTTCTAATTTTATAGTCATTACTTCAACCTTTGAACTTGGACCTTTATTTTCTATTTTTACAAATATTAGAAAATAATATACAAGTGATCACATTTAGGGGGAAATACACACATATATATGTCTGCTCCCTAAAGAATTTGAATCTGAATCAAGTAATTATGAGTTTTAATTATTTAGAATTATCCATTATCAAAATGACCCTAAGGTCTTGTCTTATTTGTGTGAAGACTCTTAATTTTAACAAAATTTTGTTGCTGTTACCAAGCGTTGGTGTTGTTCAACTATTAAAACATTTTAAACCTGAATGTCTGAAAAGACTGCTTTGTGAACTTAATGCTACATTGGTTTTTAGTGAAAAGTCCTGAGAGTTTTCTCAAATGGTTGCCCTACTGTTTCCTTATCCTTCAAAAATAAGCTTACTATCTTGTGAGTTTAACATGAACTTAAGCTAAATAAACAGAAATCTAGCTCTCTAACACTATCAAAGCACTGGAGTGAATTAAGCTTATGTAAAAGTGACTTCAGAGAAGGCAATGGCACCCCACTCCAGTAGTCTTGCCTGGAAGATCCCATGGACAGAGGAGCCTTGTAGACTGCAGACCATGGGGTCGCTAAGAGTTGGAAACAACTGAGCGACTTTACTTTCATTTTTCACTTTCATGCGTTGGAGAAGGAAATGGCAACCCACTCCGGTATTCTTGCCTGGAGAATCCCAGGGACGGCGGAGCCTGGTGGATTGCCATCTATGGGGTCGCACAGAGTCGGACACGACTGAAGTGACTTAGCAGCAGTAGCAGCAGCAAAAGTGACTTAGAAGGACAATATGATCCCTAGCTCTTTTATCTTTGACAAATTAGTGGAGTAATGTTCCTCAGACCTTTTTTCAGCCTTATCACTCTTGCTACATATCCTATACTGCATGAGACGGTTGCAAGTTTCTAAATTTAAGAATTACATTAGGTCCCCAACATACAAACCTTCAACTAGTGAACTTTCAAAGGTATAAACATGTGTTCCCATGTCCAATTACATAAATTAGTTTCAGTTGTCTGGTGTACATTGTCACATACCAACATTCTCTGCAAGTGGTTGCATTTTTGTGTGCTTCAATGTACAGTACTGTTGCTATGCAACATGAGGAGCTTACTAATGAAGAACTGATGGAATTGGAGGCCCAGAGAAAGGATGAAGAAAGACAAGAGGAGAAACTAGCTGAAGAGCTGAAGAGATTTTCAATGCAGAAAATGTCAAGGAGATTTTCTTTATTTGAGTAGGAATGGTTAATTTCTAAGACACAGAAAGTGATTGTAGAACAATACACAAAGTTTGCAGCAGCCTTTTAGAATACAATCCAGGGCTACTGTGTCATCTATGATCAGAAAAAATGAGCTGCTACCCAGAAATCACTGGATCATTTTTTAAAGATGTAGGTCGAATTCAATTCAACAAGGAAAAAGAACATGTGCCATTACTATCAGACATGAGCAAAATCTCCTATTGCTGACAGTCCTTCAGCTCTACTATTTCCTACCTCCTTTCCCTCTCTGTAGAGTAATTCTTCTTGCCTTTTCACTCAGACAGTCCCTGTATGTCAGTCACTGTACTCTACTACTGTACTTTTCAAGGTACTATACTATAAAATTAAAAATGTTTTCTATAAGTTTGGTTTGTTTTTATGTATTATTTGAGCGAAAAGTATCATAAACTTATTATAGTACAGTACTATATAGTCAATTGTGTTAGCAGGATATTTAGGCTACCTATGTTGGACTTGTAAGCAAATTTAATTTAGGATCATGCTCTCAGAATGGAACACACTTGTATGTAGTAGACTCACTATCAAAGTGATCTTGACATTCTCTAGAGTCGCATTTCCAACAGTACTCATTTGTCTTTCCTATTAATTATTATACACTAACTGAGGGATCAACAGGTTACATCTGCAAATAGATATCAATTATTTTTGCCTTGTGGGGCATGTTTTTCTGGAGTCCTCTTGTTTTTTCTATGATCCAATGGATGTTGGCAATTTTACCTCTGGTTCCTCTGCCTTTTCTAAATCCAGCTTGAACATGTGGAAATTCACAGTTTGCATACTCTTGAAGCCTGGCTTGGAGTTTTGAGCATTAATTTGCTAGTGTGTGAGATAAGGACAAATGTACAATAGGTTGAAGAGTCTTTGGCATAGCCTCTCTTTGGGATTGGAATGAAAACTGACCTTTTCAAGCCCTGTGGCCACTGATGAGTTTTTCAAACTTGCTGGCATATTGAGTGCAGCACTTTAATAGCATTATCTTTTAGGCTTTGAAATAGCTCAACTGGAATTCCATCACCTCCACTAGTTTTGTTCATTATGATCCTTTCTAAGGCCCACTTGACTTTGGACTCCGGCATTTTTGGCACTATGTTAGTGATTATACCATTGTGGTTACCTGGGTCATTAATATCTTTTTTGTATAGTTCTTCTGTGTATTATTGCAACCTTTTCTTAATATCTTCTGCTTCTGTTAGGTCCATACTCTATCTGTCCTTTATTGTGCCCATCTTTGCATGAAATATTCCTTTGGTATCTCTAATTTTCTTGAAAAGATCTCTAGTCTTTCCCATTCCATTGTTTTCCTCTATTTCTTTGCATTGATCACTGAGGAAGGATTTCTTATCTCTACTTCTACTTTATTAAGTTTGCCAAAGCCTTTGACTGTGTGGATCACAACAAACTGTGGAAAATGTCTCAAGAGATGTGAATACCAGACCACTTTAACTGCCTCCTGAGAAGTCTGTATGTAAGTACACAAGCAACAGTTAGAACCAGATATGGAACAACAGACTGGTTCCATATTGGGATAGGAGTATGTCAAGGCTGTATACTGTCACCCAGCTTATTTAACTTATATGAAGAGTACATCACGAGGAATGCCAAACTGAATGAGGCACAAGCTGGAATTAAGATTTCTGGGAGAAGTATCAGTAACCTCAGAAATGCAGATGAAACTACCCTTATGGTAGAAATTGAAGAGAAACTGAAGAGCCTCTTGAGGAAAGTGAAAGAGGAGATTGAAAAAGCTGGCTTAAAACTCAATATTCAAAGAATGAAGATCATGGCACCCAGTCCCATCATTTCATGGCACATAGATGGGTAAACAATGAAAATGGGGACCAAATTTATTTTCATGGGCTCCAAAATCACTGTAGATGGTGACTGCAGCCATGAAACTAAAAGATGTTTGCTCTTTGGAAGAAAAGCTATGGCAAATCTAGACAGCATAATAAAAACAGAGACATTACTTTGCCAACAAAGGCCCTTCTAGTCAAATCCTTTGTTTCTCCAGTAGCCATGTATGGATGTGGGAGAGTGGACTATAAAGAAATCCGAATGCTGAAGAATCAATGCTTTTGAACACTGATGTTGGGGAAGACTCTTGAGAGTCTCTTGGACTACAAGGAGATCCAACCAGTCCATTCTAAAGGAAATCAGTCCTGAATATTCATTGGAAGGACTGATGCTGAAGCTAAAGCTCCAATACTTTGGCCACCTGATGTGAAGAATTGACTCATTTGAAAAGACCCTGACGCTGGAAAAGATTGAAGGCAGGAAGAGAAGGGGATGACAGAGGATAAGATAGTTGGATGGCATCATCAACTCAGTGGACTAAGTTTGAGGAGGGTCGGGAGTTGGTGATGGACAGGGAGGCCTCCTATCGTGCTGCAGTCCATGGGATCACAAAGAGTCAGACATGACTGAGGTACAGAACTGAACTTAACAATCTACCATTGTAGCACAAAATTAGCCAGAGGCAATACATAAACAAATCAATGTGCATGTTTTTCAATAAAATTTTATTTATGAATAATAAAATTTGTATTTTATGTAATTTTCACGTGCCATGTAACATCATTTTTTTTCAACCATTTAAAAATGTAAACACTATTTTTAGCTTCTGGGCCACAAATAAAGAGATAGTAGGCTGGATTTTTTTCCATGGTCCATAGTTTGGACACTTATTTCCTATGTGTATTAAAGTTTTATGTCCCTTGATGATAATCTCTTTACTAAGGAACAAAATGTGCATATCTACAATAGAGTTATTCTGACTGTGGGAATAAAAAAAATCAGAGCTGGTCAACATACCCCTATTAACAAATTCAACAACATTTTAATTTATCTGTTTTTTTTCCTCATAGAGTTACTGAGAAGCAATCAGAAATTCAAATGTTACATGTAAAAACTGCTAAGAATCTATCTGTCCTTTGTGAGAAATCTGGAATGAAAACAATCCTCTACTTTTATTTGATCACAAATTGCAGTGAAATAAGAATGACTGTCACATGGGAAAACTGTACTGATATTAGGCTAAGACAACCCATTACATTGATTTCAAATTAGGAGTGATCTTGACAATGCATATAAATATACACAGTTAATTGTTGAGCATGTCTCATATTTACACTGAACAACAACAAAGGACATTAAATAATTTCTTGGTATCACAGAATAGTTAACTGCTGGTCACATCATCATTTATTATTTGGCAGGCTTTCTGTTAGGAGCAGGAAATGATGTTTGTTTTTAATGTGTTTATTTTTCAATTAAAAACTGGTTTAAAAGAGAGAAAAGAATCTTCTCTCCAAAACTAAATAAATCAAAGAAAGAAATGTATTTATAAATATAATGAAGGAATTGATAATGGACTGAAAAAAAAATAGGACTTCCTTTAGGTAGCATAGTTAGGTGAAGCATTTCTGAGGAAATGACAATAAAAGAAAATCTTGAAACTGTACTCAACTAGAGATGCTTTATGCTGGTGAAGGAAATGGCAACCCACTCCAGTGTTCTTGCCTGGAGAATCCCAGGGACAGGGGAGCCTGGTGGGCTGCTGTCTATGGGGTCGCACAAAGTCGGACACGACTGAAGTGACTTAGCAGCAGCAGCAGCAGCAGCAGAGATGCTTTTTGCACTAATGATAATGACAGCTGTTATGGCTTGCAATGTGACAATCTATGTTAACCATGTGGATTATTCCTTATAATTCTAATAAAAGTCTTATGACAAAAGAATGCATTAGAGGCCAGGGACATTAAAAGATCAAATTATCAACATCCATTGAATCATAGAAAAAGCAAGGGGATTTCAGAAAACCTTCTACTTCTCCATTGACTATGCTAAAGCCTTTAACTTTATGGATCATGACAAACTGGAAAATTGTTATAGACGTGGGAGTACCAGACCACCTTACCTCCCTCCTCCAAAACCTGTATGCAGGTGAAGAAGAAACATTTACAACTGATCATGGAACAACAAACTGGTTCACAATTTGGAAAGGAGTACATCAAGACTGTATATTGCCATCCTATTTATTTAACTTACATGCAGAGTACATCATGTGAAATGCTGGGCAGAATGAAGCACAAGCTGGAATCAACATTGCTGAGAGAAATATCAATAACCTCAGATATGTAGATGACACCATCCTAATGGCAGAAAGTGAAGAGAAACTTAAGAGCCTCTTGATGAAGGTGTAAGTGTAAGAGGAGAGAAAATGCTGGTTTAAAACTCAACATTCAAAAAACCAAGATCATGGCGTCTGGTCCCATCACTTCATGGCAAACAGATGGGGAAACAATGAAAACAGTGAGAGATTTTATTTTCTTGGGCTCCAAAATCACTGCGGACAGTGCCTGCAGCCATGAAATTAAAAAATGCTTGCTCCTTGGAGGAAAACCTATGCTGAACATAGACACTGAATTAAAAAACACAGACATCTCTTTGCCAACAAAGGTTTGTATAGTCAAAGCTATGATTTTTCCAGTAGTCATGCATGGATGAGGGCTGGACCATAAAGTAAGCTGAGCACTGAAGAATTGATGTTTTTGAACTGTGGTGTTGGAGAAGACTCTTGAGAGTCCCTTGGACTGCAAGGAGATTCAACCAGTCCATCCTAAAGGAAATCAACCCTGTGAAGAGGAAACTTTAGGACTTAAACCCAGCTAGAAATAACTTCATGCTAGTTCTGCTTCTGTAACTCAGTTTGCTCTTTGCAAATTTATGTAAGTTACATAGTTTTCAGATAATGGAAACTTAGAATTCTAGGAGCTTAAATTTACCTCACTGACACTTGTCCTGCTGCTGCTGCTAAGTCACTTCAGTCGTGTCCGACTCCGCGTGACTTGTCCTACTTTTGCACTTACCCAGCCCATGTAATCCTGCTTAACCATGCTTGTTTGTGTAAAGGTCAGGCATCCCCCCTGCTGTGTCCCAACGGCTGTTCCAGCTGGAGCAAAAACCCCTAGCTTAAAATGGCCTATTAACAGTCAGCACTGCCCACTATAGTCTGCTCTCATGTACTGCCTATAAAAACTTTGTAACCCCTTTGTTCAGGGCTCAGAGCTGAAAGTGTTAACTTCTCCCAGCCCACCTGCAATAAACCTGAGTTCTCCAACTCTCCACCACTGTCTGAGTGTGGTGCTTGGTTTATCAATGGTCCAACTTCTGCAACGCCTGAATATTCACTGGAAAGGCTGGTGTTAAAGCTGAAGCTTTGGGCACCAGATGAAAAGAGCTGATTCATTGGAAAAAAAGCCTGATCCTAGAAAAGACTGAGAGCAAGAGGAGAAGGGGGTGAGAGAGGATGAGATGGTTGAATGGCATCATTGACTCCATGAACATGAGTTTGAGCAAACTCTGGGAGATGGTGAAGGATAGGGAAGTCTGGCGTGCTGCAGTTCATACTGTTGCAAACAGTTGTGCGACTGAACAAAAACAAAGGACATTAAATAATTTCTTGGTGTCACAGAATAGTTGCTGCTGCTACTGCTGCTAAGTCACGTCAGTCGTGAAAAACAGGCTCCACGGCAAAAGTATGTTACAATTACAACTACTAACATAGAGTCTAAGAAAAGCATTTCCCTGAGTAAGACATTGTGCTTGTGTAGTTATTAGTTCCGGGAGAAGGCAATGGCACCACTCTAGTACTCTTGCCTGGAAAATCCCATGGATGGAGGAGCCTGGTAGGCTGCAGTCCATGGGGTCGCTAAGAGTCGGACACAACTGAGCGACTTCACTTTCACTTTTCACTTTCATGCACTGGAGGAGGAAATGGCAAACCACTCCGGTGTTCTTGACTGGAGAATCCCAGGGACGGTGGGGCCTGGTGGGCTGCTGTCTGTGGGGTCGCACAGAGTTGGACATGACTGAAGTGACTTAGCAGCAGCAGCAACAGTCATTAGTTCCAGACCTAAAAAAAGACCAGTTTTTTTGGCATGATACACTGATGTGCAAGGCTTAAGGAAAGTGAGAATGTTCACCTCTTCCTTGAAGGGCCCTGGACTCCCTGCCAAGTTAGCTCTCTCATTCAAGGTGCTCATGCCAGCCTGCTTCACCCCGGTATCCCAATTCCAATAGGACAGGAATTTGTCGTAGACTATAGTGTGTGTGCTACATGCTTAGTCACTCAATTGTGTCTGATTCTTTGTGACCCCACAGACTCTAGTCCACCAGGCTCCTCTCTCCATGGGCTTTCCCAAGCAAGAATACTGGAGTGGGTTGCCATTTCCATTTCCATATAGTCCTTTATATAACGATAACTTTTGGATGAACTCTGTAACATCGTTTGTTACATGGTTGCCATTCCTGTGCATGGTATCTATTCTAAACACAACATTCATTCCTACAGTAAATATATTATTCATTTCATTTAGATTAGTCTTAAATGTAAGTAAAATAGCATATGAATCCTATAATCATGGTATGTTTCTTTTAAAATTTAAATTTTGGAGGGTAATCATATATGCCTTATTTCCAATATTATATGAGGAGTCAACCTAATATCCAAGATATTTTTCCAAATTTTATTCAAATCCTGCTACTCTTTACAAGCAGAATTCTAAAACTATTGTTCTCATTTATTTTCTATACATATTGTTCTATTTATTGTTCAGAAGGTTCTTAATATAGTTGCCAATACTGTATAGTAGTCACTGTCCTCAAAGTTACTACAGATGCATCTTAATGCTACTTCAAATATTGAATTGCCTTTTATTATTTTGTTTATATATTTTATTGATTTTCCCTGCAGTGGCAAAATTTGGGATTCTGGTTAATTCTCCCTAGGTTACAATTTGAAGTTGTAGTTTTATCTATTTTGTTACTCCTTGCTTTGAATACACATTAATTTTAAGTGAGTTCACAGCCTCTTACATTTATTTTCTAGTTTATTATGCTTGATGCTTAGTATAACAATATTGATTTCCTAACCAAACATTTTAACTTCACTATGTGAATATATTGAGCAAAAGGCTTGGGAGCACGTTTCTGTTCTTTCCTCCAAATAGTAGGCAATGGAAAATCAGTACAAACACTAGGTTCCCATTAGTAATTTATTTATAAGATTCACCTGATACTCCATTGGAACAAACAACAGCATTGCATATCCAGCAACACCTCAAGTTGGACAAAAGGCTGAACAGCAGGAGAATAGTCTATAATTCTGCAGCATGCTAGGTTATAGTACATTTTCTTTCAAAGGCAAAACTACAACTCTTGGTGCCTTGAAAGTCAGAGTGCATACCACACATAAGAATTTACTATAACCTGCTTCCTGCTTAAACATTTCCCATGAGGCTTGCACAAAAGAATTTCAGAACTTAAAACATTATACCAGACCATAAGCTGGCTAAAAGTAACTTTGCAGAGTTCCTTCCCTGGAGGAAACAATAAGTGGATTTAAGATGGATTATTTTTTTTTTTAAATTATTACTATTTCTGTTCAGTTGTTGAAATAATGTCTCAAATTACTTATACAATACTCTTAAAATGTGGTACTTTTAGCTGTTTTCTGGTCTGCTCACAGAACTTGTTTTAATGATCTTATGTAGGAGTTCTAATATTTTAGATATTAAAGATACACATTTTACAAATGGCACAGATAAGTTCCAAGTGTTTTAAAAATCTAATTTTGTCCCAAACAATAATAATGTGTATAAAATAGGTGACATATATATAGAAAGTCAGTGATCTGTGCATATATGCAACCTGAGTTGTGTCTCCCCAAAATTCATGCATTGAAGTCCTAACCCCCAATATCTCAGAGTGTTACTATTTTGAGAGACAGGGCCTTTACAGAGTTAACTGAGCTAAAATGAGGCCTTTATGGTGGGACCTAATCCAATCTCACTAGGGTCCTTAGAAGTAAAGGAAATGAGGGCACAGAGAGGTACCGGGAAGGACTGTGAGAACACAGCAAGAAGGTAGCTCTCTGCAAACCAAGTAGACAGTCCTTAGCTGAAATCAAATCTGCTGACACATTGTTGATCTTGGATTTCAGCCCTCCAAAACTATGAAAATATAAATTTTTGTTGTTTAAGCTACACAGTTTCTCTATGGTATTTTATTGTGGCACCCTGAACATACTAATAATACATACTGTCTTCTAAAACACATTTTTGCATGAGGTATGATAAAGATCAATAGTCCTGGGCCCTGAGAGTTGGGAAAAGATGAGAAGGGGAATAAGCCAAGAATTCAGATGGTAGTTTCTGAGCTAGTCTGGAGTTGGCAGTAAAATCAACCCAGGTGCATATAACTAGTGAATCTCCAAAACACCTCCACCATCTAGGCCAGAGTGGAACTGCCCTGTCTCTCTTTATATTCCAAACTTTAATTATTTGAACAATTTCTATTTTAGCAGATCATAATTGTACAACAAATATTTAAGGGAAGCATCTCCAAAGGAAGTTCCATATGCAAGCCAAAAGTATTAGCATTCCTCACTGTTTTCTTTAGGAAGACAACATTTGATGATTGGCCAGTTTTTTGACATAGTGCTGTTGCATTTTGCTCATTTTCACTGAATAATTAAGACTGCAGCGGCAAAAAGATTTGGCATTTTAAAATGAGCCAACATCTTAATGAACTCACCAAGAGATATATAAAATAATTTATAACTACAAATACGAGGTTCTCCCTCCTGTTATCATAATTTTAGTGAATGATGAAGAATTTTCAGAGGTATTATTTTTATACTCTAGCTAGTGATGCTTTTATACTCTAGGTAGTTCAGTGAAACTAAAGTGGTTAAAAAAATGAAAGAAAGAAAATAGAGAGAGAACGAAAGAAAGAAATGGGAGAGGGAAGGGGAGGGGGAAAAATAGGAGGAAGGACAGAATAAGGAAAAGAAGGAGCTAATTAAAAGGTGGATTTTGAAATCATGCTACCTGCATTCCAGATCTGGCTCGAACACTTAACTAGCCTGTTGCAACTCTGGAAAATAATAATCCTTCTGAGTATCTGTAAACATAGTGAAAATAATAGGAACTACCTCTGAAGTTCATTTAATATTAAGTGAAGTAATCCCTATAAAGCACTCAACATAATTCATGACACATGCTAAGCAATAAATACATGTGGGCTGTTAATATAATTTTAAAAAATAATTTCTATTCTGTCTTTTAGTGTCTATTATCACAAAGAGAAGAAATAACAAGCTTTTGGTGAGGATGTGGAGAAAAGGAAAGTCTTGTGCATTGCTGGTAAGAATGCAAATTGGTACAGTCACTATGGAAAACAACATAGAGGGTCATCCAAAAATTAAAATAGAACTTATCCAATGATCCACCAGTTCCACTTTTGTGTATTTATCCCAAGGAATCAAAAGCAATAACTTGATATATGTACCCCATGTTCATTGCAGCATTATTCACAAGTCAAAATATGAAAAATTTAAGTGTCCATTGCTGTATAAATGGGAAAATTATAGTATATATAACAATAGAATATTATTCAACCATAAAAAATGAAATTATGACATTTGTGACAACATATCCTCAAGGGCATTATGCTAAATGAAATAAATCAGAAAAAGACAAAAACTGTATAATCACTCTTATATGTGGAATCTTCAAAAAATAATGATACAAATCCATATATAGAGCAAATTGGTGGTTGCCAAGGGTAAGGAATGGGGGAGGGATGAAAGAAATGGGAGAACTAGCTCATTATTTTTTTTGGTTTAAATACATTGAATGATAATAATAATGCAGCATATATTCTGTGGAAATTTTAGAAAAGTAAAAATTGATTTAACAAATAACAGTTGCTCATAGTCAATCCAGCTATCATAATTAAGACTTTCACATAGTTTCTTTTATCAATTTTCTTTGCATTATCATCTTAAGGAACTTATATGACATTTTTATGTATTAGTCACAATTACTCCTCTCATTTTGTAGAAGAGAGAATAAACTTTAGAAAGCTTAAGCAATGTCCTCAACACTCTAGGCATATGTGTTTGTGTATAATCAATGCATTTGAAGTAACAACAGCAAAAAAGTAATTGCTAATAAGTTAGATTAAAATAGTAATACTATTCTTGTTGTGTAGACTTCCACATTTATTAAAATAGCTTCATGTCATAGGAGTCTTCTTATTCATGATGGCTCTGGTGAGTCCACAGGCAGGTCGCAAGGGCGTTTTGTGAACAGGTTACTTTTGGGCTCTTTCTCTACCCATCCCCTTTTGCTGTGGTCTTCACCCCCATCACTACTGTTGCTGTCCAATTGGGAAATTACAACTGGGGATTCTATCTGGTGTCTTCATTCCAAAATGACCCAGAGATTATAGTTCTCATTATTCACTCATTTCATTTATTGTAGCTTCTTATTCATATATTCCAACAAAGAACATACTTAGTCTTGGGATTCTTAAACCTATGAGTTTTCTACTCCTCTACTTCCTCAAAAATTACTGAGCAGCTCAAAGAACTTGTGTTGTGATTTTTTTTCTATTGTTATTTATCATACTAGAAAGTAAAACCAAAAAAAAAAGTTTTAAATTACTTAAAATTAACAATCAGATCAGATCAGATCAGATCAGTCACTCAGTCGTGTCCGACTCTTTGCAACCCCATGAATCACAGCACGCCAGACCTCCCTGTCCATCATCAACTCCCGGAGGTCACTCAGACTCATATCCATCGAGTCAGTGATGCCATCCAGCCATCTCATCCTCTGTCTTCCCCTTCTCCTCCTGCCCTCAATCCCTCCCAGCATCAGAGTCTTCTCCAGTGAGTCAACTCTTCGCATGAGGTGGCCAAAATACTGGAGTTTCAGCTTTAGCATCATTCTTTTCAAAGAAATCCCAGGGCTGATCTCCTTCAGAATGAACTGGTTGGATCTCCTTGCAGTCCAAGGGACTGTCAAGAGTCTTCTCCAACACCACAGTTCAAAAGCATCAATTCTTCAGCGCTCAGCCTTCTTCACAGTCCAGCTCTCACATCCATGCATGACCACAGGAAAGACCATAGTCTTGACTAGGCGAACCTTTGTTGGTAAAGTAATGTCTCTGCTTTTGAATATGCTATCTAGGTTGGTCATAACTTTCCTTCCCAGGAGTAAGCGTCTTTTAATTTCATGGCTGCAGTCACCATCTGCAGTGATTTTGGAGTCCAGAAAAATAAAGTCTGACACTGTTTCCACTGTTTCCCTATCTATTTACCATGAAGTGATGAAACCAGATGCCATGATCTTTGTTTTCTGAATGTTGAGCTTTAAGCCAACCTTTCCACTCTCCACTTCACTTTCATCAAGAGGCTTTTTAGTTCCTCTTCACTTTCTGCCATAAGGGTGGTGTCATCTGCATATCTGAGGTTATTGATATTTCTCCCAGCAATCTTGATTCCAGCTTTTGTTTCTTCCAGTCCAGCGTTTCTCATGATGTACTCTGCATATAAGTTTAATAAACAGGGTGACAAAGATAATTATTCTTTTATAGAATAGAACCATTACTCTGTGCTGGGGCTATGTTCTGAGGCTTTATACACACACTCTCACAGATACTCCCACACAAACATACACATCGTCATTTTATCAGAAAACTCAGTCTTTTTCTAATAAATAAGAATGCACTGAGAAAGTCTTCCAATTCTTTCTACCCTTAGGCAAAGTACCCACGTTGCTTTTAACACTAGCGAAAGATGCTTGAATCTGAAACCAAGCATACTGCCTCTGCATCTCAAGCCTCTCAAGGCTCTCATGTAGGTTTGAGTTCTCAAGTTAACTTAAAGTGTTTGCCACTCCCTGGTAGCTCTCTAACTTAACTCTTTTTTTTTTAGTTGTTCATCTATCAGAATTATTTGCTGCTGGGCTTCTCTATGCAATAGTAAGAATTCTCTATAGTCTGATTTTTCTCTCATTAGGTTTTATCTGTTTTATTTTATGCTATTTCCTCAGTGTCTAAGATCATACCTGACATATAATGAGTACTCCCTGAACTAATAATATTAGATCAGGTATGATAATCCATTGTGAAGGAAAACTACTTTCCTTTGAATGAATTCAAGAACATTGTAGGTGAGGAAGAACACTTTCTTAATTCAGAAGGATAAGAAATATATAACCAATAAAATGATTTTACTAGAAATGCTAATTGTATTGGTTAAATGAATCTGGAGAGAATTTTGCATTAAAATATTCATAGCTTAGACTAAACTCAGTCTACACAGCAATAATGATAGTAGCACACAATGGTCACATAACTCATTTGTAAAATACATGTATGACTAAAAACTAGTTTGCTAAGTAATACAATTTGAATACTGAATTTTAATTTTTATTTGATTTATTAAACCATTTGATGAAGTAACTTTTTAAGTGTATGACCTTCTTATCAATCTATGAACAAAATTAATCTCAACACGTTTATAGAAAATGTTAACACTGAACACTTACATGTGAGTCATAAAGTGTAAAGAAAGCACTTAATGCTTGTATCAGTTCAGTTCAGTTGCTCAGTCATTTCCAACTCCTTGCAACCACATGGACTGCAGCATGCCAGGCTTCCCTGTCCATCAGTAACATCCAAAGCCTGCTCAAACTCATGTCTTTCAAGTTGGTGATGCCATCCAAGAATCTCATCCTCCATCATCCCCTTCTCCTACAGACAATCTTTCCCAGCCTCAGGGACTTTTCTAATAAGTTAGCTCTTCTCATTAGGTGGCCAAAGTATTGGAGCTTCAGCATTAATCCTTCCAATGAATATTCAGGACTGACTTCCTTTAGGATGGATTGGTTGGATCTCCTTGCAGTCCAAGGGACTCTCAAGAGTTTTCTCCCACACCACAGTTCTAAAGAATCAAATTCATGGCACTGAGCTTTCTTTATAGTGCAACTCCCACATCCATACATGACTACTGGAAAAACCATAGCTTTGACTAGGCAGGCCTTAGTTGGCAAAGTAATGTTTCTGTTTTTATCATGCTGTCTAGGTTTGCCATAGCTTTTCTTCCAAAGAGCAAACATGTTTTAATTTCATGGCTGCAGTCACCATCTGCAGTGATTTTGGAGTTCCCCAAAATAAAGGATCTTACTATTTTCATTGTTTCCCCAAATATTAGCCATGAAGTGATGGAAACAGATGCCATGATCTTAGCTTTCTGAATGTTGACCTTTAAGCCGCTTTCACATTCATTAAGACAGTCTTTAGTTCTTCTTGGATATCTGCCATAAGGTGATGTCATCTGCATATCTGGAGTTATTGACATTTCTCTAGCCAATCTTTATTCCAGCTTGTGCTTCATCCACCCTGGCATTTTGCATGATATACTCTGCATGTAAGTTAAATAACTAGTATGATAATATATAACCTTGACGTACTCCTTTCCCTATTTGGATCCAGTCCACTGTTCCATGTTCGGTTCTAACGGTTGCTTCTTGATTTGCATACAGATTTCTCAGGGGCAGATAAGGTGGTCTGGTAGTCCAGCTCCTTAAGAATTTTCCAAGGTATGTTGTGATCCATACAGTTAAAGTCTTTGGCATAATCAACAAAGCAGATGTAGATGCTTTCCTGGAACTCTCTTGTTTTTCCGATGATTCAAAGAATGATGGCAATTTGATTTCTGGTGCCTCTGACTTCTCTAAATCGAGCTTGAACATCTGGAAGTTCACAGTTCACATACTCTTGAAGCCTCACGTGGAGAATTTTGAGCACTACTTTGCTAGTGTGTGAGATGAGTGTGATTGTGTGGTAGTTTAAATATGCTTTTGCATTGTTTTTCCTTGGAATTGGAATGAAAACTGACCTTTTCTAGTTCTGTGGCCACGACTGAATTTTCCAAATTTGCTGGCATTTTGAGTGCAGCACTTTCACAACATCATCTTTTAAGACTTGAAATAGCTCAACTGGAATTCCATCACGTCCACTAGCTCTGTTCATAAGGATAATTCCTAAGGAACAAGATCAGATCAGATCAGATCAGAACAGTCACTCAGTTATGTCCAATTATTTGTGACCCCAAGAATCACAGCACACCAGGCCTCCCTGTTCATTACCAACTGCCAGAGTTCACCCAGACACACGTCCATCGAGGCAGTGATGCCATCCAGCCATCTCATCCTCTGTCGTCCCCTTCTACTCTTGCTCCCAGTCCCTCCCAGCATCAGAGTCTTTTCGAATGAGACAACACTTCGCATGAGGTGGCCAAAGTACTGGAGTTTCAGCTTTAGCATTTTTCCTTCCAAAGAAATCCGAGGGCTGATCTCCTTCAGAAGAGACTGGTGGGATGTCCTTGCAGTCCAAGGGACTCTCATAAGTCTTCTCCAACACCACAGTTCAAAAGCATCAATTCTTCGGCGTTCAGCCTTCCTCACAGTCCACCTCTCACATCCATACATGACCACAGGAAAAAACCATAGCCTTGACTAGGCAAACCTTTGTTGGTAAAGTAATGTCTCTGCTTTTGAATATGCTATCTAGGTTGGTCATAACTTTCCTTCCAAGGAGTAAGCGTCTTTTAATTTCATGGCTGCAGTCACCATCTGCAGTCATTTTGGAGCCCAGAAAAATAAAGTCTGACACTGTTTCCACTGTTTCCCTATCTATTTACCATGAAGTGATGGAACCAGATGCCATGATCTTCGTTTTCTGAATGTTGAGCTTTAAGCCAACCTTTTCACTCTCCACTTTCACTTTCATCAAGAGGCTTTTTAGTTCCTCTTCACTTTCTGCCATAAGGGTGGTGTCATCTGCATATCTGAGGTTATTGATATTTTTCCCGGCAATCTTGATTCCAACTTGTGCTTCCAGTTGGAATCTTGATTCCACTTGTGCTTTCTCATGATGTACTCTGCATGTAAGTTAAACAATCATGGTGACAATATACAGCCTTGACGTAGTCCTTTTCCTATTTGGAACCAGTCTATTGTTCCATGTCCAGTTATAACTGTTGATTCCTGACCTGTATATAAATTTCTCAAGAAGCAGGTCAGGTGGTCTGGTATTCCCATCTCTTTCAGAATTTTCCACAGTTTATTGTGATCCACACAGTCAAAGGCTTTGGCATAGTCAATAAAGCAGAAATAGATGTTTTTTTGGAACTCTCTTGCTTTTTCCATGATTCAGCGAATGTTGGCAATTTGATCTCTGGTTCCTCTGCCTTTTCTAAAACCAGCTTGAACATCAGGAAATTCACAGTTCACATATTGCTGAAGCCTGGCTTGGAGAATTTTGATCATTACTTTACTAGCATGTGAGATGAGTGCAATTGTGCGGTAGTTTAAGCATTCTTTGGCATTGCCTTTCTTTGGGATTTGAATGAAAACTGACCTGTTCCAGTCCTGGGGCCACTGCTGAGTTTTCCAAATTTGCTGACATATTGAGTGCAGCACTTTCACAGCATCATCTTTCAGGATTTGGAATAGCTCCACTGGAATTCCATCACCTCCACTAGCTTTGTTCGTAGTGATGCTTTCTAAGGCCCACTAAACTTCACATTCCAGGATGTCTGGCTCTAGATCAGTGATCACACCATCATGATTATCTGCATCCTGTAGAGCTTTTCTGTACAGTTCTTCTGTGTATTCTTGCCATCTCTTCTTAATATCTTCTGCTTCTGTTAGGTCCATACCATTTCTGTCCTTTATCGAGCCCATCTTTACATGAAATGTTCCTTTGGTATCTCTAGTTTTCTTCAAGAGATCTGTAGTCTTTCCCTTTCTGTTGTTTTGCTCTATTTCTTTGCATTGATCGCTGAAGAAGGGTTTCTTATCTCTTCTTGCTATTCTTTGGAACTCTGCATTCAGATGCTTATTTCTTTCCTTTTCTCCTTTGCTTTTTGCTTCTCTTCTTTTCACAGCTATTTGTAAGGCCTCCCCACACAGCCATTTTGCTTTTTTGCATTTCTTTTCCATGGGGATGGTCTTAATTCTGTCTCTTGTATGATGTCACGAACCTCATCCCATAGTTCATCAGGCACTCTAACTATCAGATCTAGGCCCTTAAATCTATTTCTCACTTCCACTGTATAATCATAAGGGATTTGATTTATCTCATACCTGAATGGTCTAATGTTTTTCCCTACTTTCTTCAATTTAAGTCTGAATTTGGCAATAAGGAGTTCATGGTCTGAGCCACAGCCAGCTCCTGGTCTTGTTTTTGCTGACTATATAGAACTTCTCCATCTTTGGCCGCAAAGAATATAATCAATCTGATTTCGGTGTTGACAATATGGTGATGTCCATGTATAGAGTCTTCTCTTGTGTTGTTGGAAGAGGGTGTTTGTTATAACCAGTGCATTTTCTTGGCAAAACTCTATTAGTCTTTGCCCTTCCTCATTCCGTATTCCAAAGCCAAATTTGCCTGTTACTCCAGGTGTGTCTTGACTTCCTACTTTTGGATTCCAGTCCCCTATAATGAAAAGGACATCTTTTTTGGGTGTTAGTTCTAAAAGGTCTTGTAGGTCTTCATATAACCGTTCAACTTCAGCTTTTTCAGCATTACTGGTTGGGGCATAGACTTGGATTACTCTGACATTGAATGGTTTGCCTTGGAAACGAACAGAGATCATTCTGTCGTTTTTGAGACTGCATCCAAGTACTGCATTTCAGACTCTTTTGTTTACCATGATGGCCACTCCATTTCTTCTGAGGGATTCCTGCCCGCAGTAGTAGATATAATAGTCATTTGAGTCAAATTCACCCATTCCAGTCCATTTGAGTTCGCTGATTCCTAGAATGTCGACATTCACTTTTGCCATCTCTTGTTTGAACCACTTCCAATTTGCCTTGATTCATGGACATGACATTCCAGGTTCCTATGCAATATTGCTCTTTACAGCATCGGACTTTGCTTCTATCACCAGTCACATCCACAACTGGGTATTCTTTTTGCTTTGTCTCCATCCCTTCATTCTTTCTGGAGTTATTTCCCCACTGATCTCCAGTAGCATATCAGGCACCTACTGACCTGGGGAGTTTCTCTTTCAGTATCCTATCATTTTGCCTTTTCATAGTGTTCATGGGGTTCTCAAGGCAAGAATACTGAAGTGGTTTGTCATTCCCTTCTCCAGTGGACCACACCCTGTCAGATCTCTCCACCATGACCCGCCCATACTGGGTTGCCCCATGGGCATGGCTTAGTTTCATTGAGTTAGACAAGGCTGTGGTCCTAGTGTGATTAGATTGACTAGTTTTCTGTGAGTATGGTTTCAATGTGTTTGCCCTCTGATGCCCTCTTGCAACATCTACCGTCTTACTTGGGTTTCTCTTACCTTGGGCGTGTGGTATCTCTTACCTTGGGCGTGTGTGGTATCTCTTACTTGAGTTTCTCTTACCTTGGGCGTGTGATTTCTTACCTTGGGCATGTGTGGTATCTCTTCACGGCTGCTCCAGCAAAGTGTAGCCATTGCTCCTTACTTGGACAAGAGGTATCTCCTCACCCCTGCCTTTCCTGACCTTCAACGTAAGGCACAATGGACATCACAATTCTGGATGTCTAGCTCTAGGTGAATGATCATACTATTATGGTTATCTGGGTCATGAAGATGTTTTTTTGTACAGTTCTTCTGTGCATCCTTGCCGCTCTCTTCTTAATATCTTCTGCTTCTTTTAGGTCGATAGAATTTCTCTCTTTTATTGTGCCCATCTTTGCATGAAATATGCCCTTGGTATCTCTAAGTTCCTTGAAGAGATCTCTAGTCTTTCCCATTCTATTGTGTTCCTCTATTTCTTTGCATTGATCTCTGAGGAATGTTTTCTTATCTCCCCTTGCTGTATTTTGGAACTCTGCATTCAAATGGGTTTATCTTTCCTTCTCTACTTTCCCGTTAGCTTCTCTTCTTTTCTCAGCTATTTGTAAGGCCTCTTTCAGACAATCATTTTGCCTTTTCACATTTCCTTATCTTGGGAATCATCTTAATTACTGCCTCTTGTACAATATCATGAGCTTCTGATCATAGTTCTGCAGGAGCTCTGTCTATCAGATCTAATATCTTGAATCTACTCATCACTTCCATTGCATAATTGTAAGGTATTTGATTTAAGTCTTACCTAAATGGTCTAGTGGTTTTCCCTAGTTTCTTCAAGTTAAGTCTGAATTTGGTAATAAGGAGTTCATGATCTGAGCCATAGTCAACTCATGGTCTTGTTTTTGCTGACTTACAGAGCTGCTCCATCTTTGTTTGAAAAGAATACAATCAGTCTGATTTCAGTACTGACAATCTAATAATATCCACATGTAGTCTTCTCCTGTGTTGTTGGAAGAGGATATTTGCTATGAGTCTTCTTTTTTTTTTTTTTTTTTTTTTTTTTTTTTTTTTTTTTTTTTTTTCCCCCCCTCCTCCCTCCCCTCCCCTCCCTCCAGGTCATCCCGAGATTCTCTTGCAAAAACTCTGTTAGCCTTTGCCCTGCTTTATTTTGTACATCAAAGCCAAATGTGTCTGTTATTCCAGGTATCTCTTGATGTCTTACTTTTGCATTCCAGTGCCCTGTAATGAAAAGGACATCATTTTGGGGTGTTAGTTCTAGAAGGTCATGTATGTCTTCATAGAACCATTCAACTTCAGCTTCTTCAGCATTACTGTTGGGGACATAGACTTGGATTACTGTGATATATATTGGGTTGCCTTAGAAATGAATAGAGATCTTTCTGTCACTTTTGAAATTGCACCCAAGTACTGCATTTTGGACTCTTTTCTTGACTATGATGGCTACTCCATTTCTTCTAAGGAATTCTTGCCCACAGTAGTAGATATAATGGCTATCTGAGTTAAATTTGCCAATTCCAGTCCATTTTAGTTCACTAACTCCTAAAATGTCAATGTTCATTCTTGCCATCTCCTGTTTGACCACTTTCAATTTACCTTGATTCATGTACCTAACATTCCAGGTTGTGGGAGCCACATTATGCATACTGACAAAATGGAGGAAAGGCCCCAACCCCCTCTCCTCATCCCACAGGCATGGTCCCAGGATGAAGGAGTTAGGCCTTGTGATTCTGACTTGTTCTTTCTTTCTTTCAGTTGAGTTGGCTGGAAAGAATGTTAAGGTGCTTATTGTCCTTGAGAGAAGCATGAGAAAGCACAAAGCCTTCTACAGTTGTGCCCAGAAAATAATCTATAAAGTAACCATTGACATTTGTTCAAGGATCTTTACAAAGAATGTTTCAGGATGAGCACGCACGTAGGCTGCAGCTTTAGGCCATGGGAAAGATTGTTATCTGAGACCTGTTTGTAAGGGGAATGTTTATGGCAAAGGAAGTTTACTGACCTTAAGGTTTGGGAATAATTAAGAATAGCTAGAAGCCTTTTTAGGAGATAATGAGCTTAGGATACTAGGGGCAAGCAAGATTTAGAAAGATAAAAAATAAACTGAGGGATGTGGTATACAGCCCAGACATAAGCATGAGTTACAATGCAACTCTGGTTGAAGGGCAATGACGATTTATGGAGACAATTAAGCTGGGTGAGGGGGAGCTGAAAATGTAAAACCTCTGACCTAATGCTTTTGTAAAAGTATAAAAGAAGACCCGATGCTTGAAACAAACATTCTGTCTCGCACTTTGAGTCAGAGGCTACATCATTTTCTGCCAACACTGCTCATCTATTCAGGCTGATTTCCTGGCTGCTGGAGCAGGACTCTGGCACCAGGTTACTTTGCAATAATGTTCTTTACAGAATTGCACTTTACTTCCATCACCAGTCACATCCACAACTGGGTGCTGTTTTCTCTTTGGCTCTGTCTCTTCATTGTTTCTGGTATTATTTCTCCACACTTCTCCAATAGCATAGTAGGCATATACCGACCTGGGGAATTCATCTTTCACTGAATGCCTTTTCATTCTGTCCGTGGGGTTCTCAGGGCAACTATACTGAAGTGGCTTGTCATTCCCTTCTCCAGTGGACCAAGTATTGTCAGAATTCTCCACCATGACCCAGCTGTCTTGGGTACCCCTACATGGCATGGTTCATAGTTTCATTGACTTAGACAAGGCTGTGGTCCATGTGGTCAGTTTGATTAGTTTACTGTAATTGTGGTTTTAGTTCTGTCAGCCCTCTGAGGGATAATGCTGTCAGGCTTATGGAAGCTTCCTGATGGGAGAGACTGACTGTGAAGGAAACTGGGTCTTGTTCTGATGGGTGGAGCCATGATCAGTAAATCTTTAGTCCAATTTTCTATTGATGGGTAGGGCTGTGTTCCCTCCCTGTTGTTTGACCTAAGACCAAACTATGGTGGAGGTAACGAAGACAATGGTGATATCCTTCAAAAGGTCCCATGCACGCACTGCATCACTCAGTGCACCCGATCCTGTAGTGGTCCACTGCTGACCTTTGTTTCTCCTGGAGGCTCCAGGACGCTCACAGACAAGTCTGAGTCAGTCTCTTATGTGGTCACTGCTCCTTCTCCTGGGTCCGGTGCAGACAAGGTTATGTTTGTGCCTTCCAAGAGTCTGTTTCCCCAGTCCAGTGTAAATCCCATAATCAAATGCCACTGGCTTCCAAAGTCAAATTCCCTGTGGCTTCTCAGTCCCCTTGCCAGATCCCCAGATTGGGAAATCTGTTGTGCATCTTGGAACTTTCTCAACAATGTAAGAATTTATTTGGAATAATTGTTCTGCAGTTTGTGGGTTGTCTGTTTGGTGTCTCCATGGTGGGATTTTGCAAGGCCTCCCCAGACAGCCATTTTGCTTTTTTGCATTTCTTTTCCATGGGGATGGTCTTGATCCCTGTCTCCTGTACAATGTCACGAACCTCATTCCATAGTTCATCAGGCACTCTATCTATCAGATCTAGGCCCTTAAATCTATTTCTCACTTCCACTGTATAATCATAAGGGATTTGATTTAGGTCATACCTGAATGGTCTAGTGGTTTTCCCTACTTTCTTCAATTTCAGTCTGAATTTGGCAATAAGGAGTTCATGGTCTGAGCCACAGTCAGCTCCTGGTCTTGTTTTTGCTGATTGTATAGAGCTTCTCCATCTTTGGCTGCAAAGAATGTAATCGATCTGATTTTGGTGTTGACCATCTGGTGATGTCCATGTATAGAGTCTTCTCTTGTGTTGTTGGAAGAGGGTGTTTGCTATGACCAATGCATTTTCTTGGTAAAACTCTGTTAGTCTTTGCCCTGCTTCATTCCGTATTCCAAGGCCAAATTTTGCTGTTAATCCAGGTGTTTCTTGACTTCCTACTTTTGCATTCCAGTCCCCTATAATGAAAAGGACATCTTTTTTGGGTGTTAGTTCTAAAAGGTCTTGTAGGTCTTCATAGAACCATTAAACTTCAGCTTCTTCAGCGTTACTGGTTGGGGCATAGACTTGGATTACTCTGACATTGAATGGTTTGCCTTGGAAACGAACAGAGATCATTCTGTCGTTTTTGAGATTGCATCCAAGTACTGCATTTCGGACTCTTTTTGTTGACCATGATGGCCACTCCATTTCTTCTGAGGGATTCCTGCCCACAGTAGTAGATATAATGGTCCTCTGAGTTAAATTCACCCATTCCAGTCCATTTTAGTTCGCTAATTCCTAGAATGTCAACATTCACTCTTGCCGTCTCTTGTTTGACCACTTCCAATTTGCCTTGACTCACGGACATGACATTCCAGGTGCCTATGCAATATTGCTCTTTACAGCATCGAACTTTGCTTCTATCACCAGACACATCGACAGCTGGATATTGTTTTTGCTTTGGCTCCATCCCTTGATTCTTTCTGGAGTTATTTCTCCACTGATCTCCAATAGTATATTGTGCCCCTACTGACCTGGGGAGTTTCTCTTTCAGTATCCTATCATTTTGCCTTTTCTTACTGTTCATGGGGTTCTCAAGGCAAGAATGCAGAGTTACAAAGAATAGCAAGAAGAGATAAGAAAGCCTTCTTCAACGATCAATGCAAAGAAATAGAGGAAAACAACAGAATGGGAAAGACTAGAGATCTATTCAAGAAAATCAGAGATACCAAAGGAATATTTCATGCAAAAATGGGCTCGATAAAGGACAAAAATGGTATGGCCCTAACAGAAGCAGAAGATATTAAGAAGAGGTGGCAAGAATACACAGGAGAACTGTACAAAAAAGAGCTTCACAACCCAGGTAATCATGATGGTGTGATCACTGACCTAGAGCCAGACATCCTGGAATGTGAAGTCAAGTGGGCTTTAGAAAGCATCACTACGAACAAAGCTAGTGGATGTGATGGAATTCCAGTGGAGCTATTCGAAACCCTGAAAGATGATGCTGTGAAAGTGCTGCACTCAATATGCCAGCAAATTTGGAAAACTCAGCAGTGGCCACAAGATTGGAAAAGGTCAGTTTTCATCCCAATCCCAAAGAAAGGCAATGCCAAAGAATGCTTAAACTACCGCACAATTGCACTCATCTCACACGGCAATGGCACCCCACCCCAGTACTTTTGCCTGGAAAATCCCATGGAACGGAAGATCCTGGTGGGCTCCAGTCCATGGGGTCGCTAAGAGTCAAACACGACTGAACTACTTCACTTTCACTTTTCACTTTCATGCATTGGAGAAGGCAATGGCAACCCACTCCAGTGTTCTTGCCTGGAGAATCCCAGGGACAGGGGAGCCTGGTGAGCTTCCGTCTATGGGGTCGCACAGAGTCGGACACGACTGAAGCGACTTAGCAGCAGGAGCAGCACACGCTAGTAAAGTAATGCTCAAAATTCTCCAAGCCAGGCTTCAGCAATATGTGAACCGTGAACTTCCTGATGTTCAGGCTGGTTTTAGAAAAGGCAGAGGAACCAGAGATCAAATTGCCAACATCCACTGGATCATGGAAAAAGCAAGAGAGTTCCAGAAAAACATCTATTTCTGCTTTATTGACTATGCCAAAGCCTTTGACTGTGTAGATCACAATAAACTGTGGAAAATTCTGAAAGAGATGGGAATACCAGACCACCTGATCTGCCTCTTGAGAAATCTGTATGCAGGACAGGAAGCAACAGTTAGAACTGGTCATGGAACAACAGACTGGTTCCAAATAGGAAAAGGAGTACGTCAAGGCTGCATTTTGTCACCATGTTTATTTAACTTATATGCAGAGTACATCATGAGAAATGCTGGACTGGAAGAAGCACAAGTTGGAATCAAGATTGCTGGGAGAAATATCAATAACCTCAGATATGCAGATGACACCACCCTTATGGCAGAAAGTGAAGAGGAACTCAAAAGCCTCTTGATGAAAGTGAAAGTGGAGAGTGAAAAGGTTGGCTTAAAGCTCAACATTCAGAAAACGAAGATCATGGCATCTGGTCCCATCACTACATGGGAAATAGATGGGGAAACAGTGGAAACAGTGTCAGACTTTCTTTTTCTCAGCTCCAAAATCACTGCAGATGGTGACTGCAGCCATGAAATTAAAAGACGCTTACTCCTTGGAAGGAAAGTTATGACCAACCTAAATAGCATATTCAAAAGCAGAGACATCACTTTGCCAACAAAGGTTCGCCTAGTCAAGACTATGGTCTTTCCTGTGGTCATGTTTGGATGTGAGAGCTGGACTGTGAAGAAGGCTGAGCACCGAAGAATTGATGCTTTTGAACTGTCGTGTTGGAGAAGACTCTTCAGAGTCCCTTGGACTGTAAGGGGATCCAACCAGTCCATTCTGAAGGAGATCAACCCTGGGATTTCTTTGGAAGGAATGATGCTAAAGCTGAAACTCCAGTATTTTGGCCACCTCATGCGAAGAGTTGACTCATTGGAGAAGACTCTGATGCTGGGAGGGATTGAGGGCAGGAGGAGAAGGGGACGACAGAGGATGAGGTGGCTGGATGGCATCACTGACTCGATGAATAGGAGTCTGAGTGATCTCCGGGATTTGGTGATGGACAGGGAAGCCTGGCATGCTGCAGTTCATGGGGTCGCAAGGAGTCGAACACGACTGAGCGACTGATGATCTGATCTGATCTGATGGTGGGATTAATGGAAACCTCCAAGAGGGCTTATGCCACACCGAGATCTGCTGCGTCCAGAGCCCCTGCCCCTGTGGTAGGCCACTGCTGACCCAAACCTCCACAGGAGACACTCGAACATTCAAAGGCAGGTCTGGCTCAGTCTCTCTTCGGTCTGGTGTGCAAAAGATTTTGTTTGAGCCCTCTGAGCATCACTGGCAGATATAGGGTTTGATTATAATTGCAATTTTGCCCCTCCTACCATCTTGCTGTGGCCTCTCCTTTTCCCTTGGATGTCGGGTATGATTTTTGTGAGATCCAATATTCTCCTGTTGATGGTTGTTCAGCTGCTAGTGTAATTTTGGAATTCTCAAAAGTGAAGATGAACACGTGTCCTTATACTCTGCCAATTGATCCTCATGATAAAATGTTTGTATACTTTTGTATACATACAAAAATTTTTGTGTACTGTTTGTAAAAATCATTGGTCCAATAATTACAAGTCCAAAGAGGAGCATTGAACTTATCATAACTAAATAGAACTCAGTAGATTGAAAAGTCTCTGTTTTTATTAGACTCTTTGCACAGTGTTTTCAGTAGAACTCTTGGTCACTGCAAATATTCTGCAGATGATATAATTTAACCTGCGATTATTTTTATATTTGCTATCATCATTTTCGCTGCAATAGATCAGATAAAATAAATCCACTGGCAGCCTCTCAACAAGGAAGAGTATAAGTGTTCTAGTGACTGTGTATTATTTATTTTAATAGCAGACTTCTAGGTAATTCATAATCTAGCTACAAAACATGTGTGTATTATTGTCATAAATATGGAGCCATGGTAAGGATTAATCAAAATATAAACAACATGTTCAGTTCAGTTCAGTCTCTCACTCATGTCTGACTCTCTGCAACCCCATGAACTGCAGCATGCCAGGCTTCCCTTCCATCATCAACTCCCAGAGTCCACCCAAACTCATGTCCATTGAGCCAGTGAATGCCATCCAACCATCTCATCCTCTATCGACCCCTTGTCTTCCTGCCTTCAATGTTTCCCAGCATCAAGGTCTTTTCCAGTGTGTCAGTTTTTCCCATCAGGTGGCCAAAGTAGTGGAGCTTCAGCTTCAACATCAATCCTTCCAGTGAATATTCAGGACTGATTTTTTTTAGGATGGACTGTTTGGGTCTCCTTGCAGTCCAAGACTCTCAAGAGTCTTCTCGAACACCACAGTTCAAAAGCAGCAATTCTTTGGTTCTCAGATTTCTTTATAGTCCGACTCTCACATCGACACTTGACTACTGGAAAAACCATAGCCTTGACTAAATGGACCTTTGTTGGCAAAGTAATGTCTCTGTTTTTTAATATGTTGTCTAGGTTGGTCATAACTTTTCTTCCAAGGAGTAAGTGTCTTTTAATTGCATGGATGCAGGCACCATCTGCAATGATTTTGGAGCCCCCAAAAAAAGTCTGTCACTGTTTCTCTGTCTACTTGTCTTGAAGTGAAGGGACTAGATGCCATGATCTTAGTTTTCTGAATGTTGAGTTTTAAGCCAACTTTTTCACTCTCCTCTTTCACTTTCATCAAGATGCTCTTTAGTTCTTTTTTACTTTCTGCCATAAGGGTGGTGTCATCTGCATATCTGAGGTTACTGACATTTCTCCCAGCAATCTTGAATCTGGCTTGTGCTTCATCCAGCCCAGAGTTCCTCATGATGTACTCTGCATATAAGTTAAATAATCAAGGTGACAATATACAGCTTTCACATATTCCTTTCTCTATTTGGAACCAGTCTGTTCTTCCATGTCTAGTTCTAACTGTTGCTTCCTGGATTGCTTCCAGGTTAACTTAAAGAAGAAACAGTGATATTTAATTAATATGAAGAATAGCACAAAATCAAAACAACTCTGATTGTGAACAGATAATAAAAAATTATGCAGAAAAATGTGGATTTCCCATCTATCTATAGGAGACATTTATGTATGTGGAATTTGTAAAAGCCTGATTTCTTAGTAGAATACCAAATTCAAATTTTCATGAATGTTTGCTAACATTCCACATTTAATTTATGAGTTAAGTTGAATTATGTATTAATAACTCAATAGCTTATTTATAAATAACTTTTGATTGTAATAAAACAAGAGATTGTAAAATTGAGTAACTTTCATCTATGAAGAAGCTAGTATTTACATATATGTAAATTGAGGCCCAAACCAAGCCAAGGTACAGACTTCAGTGGCAAGACATAGCATACATTCATATAAGACCAGGCTAGCATCCGATAGTTGAGTGGAATTCCCAACTATCTGGAAGTAATAATTAAAAGATACTGAATGAATTTCTTGATTTAGAATCTTTCACCCCATGGGCTTAAGTCAGTTTCTATAACTATCTTGTCATTTATTTCTTCAGTCTATTGCCAAAATTTCTGTTTCAAATAGAAACTTTAACTTCAGTACTTATCTAGATAGATATTGTTTATTTTTATTTAAACAATTTAAACTTTTTTGATCATTAATTCAGGAGCTGAATTCCCTTATTATATTCTCAAAAAAAGATAAAGTGGAAAGAATGTAAAGCAAAGTAAACTTAGTTAGGAAGTAGATTTGGGGTTTGAATACTGTTTTGCAAATTCATTATCCTAAAATGAACAATTTGGGTCTTCTGAATCTGTTTTTTCACATAAAAAATTAATATATTCCCACCTCAAATGTTATTTTTAAAATTTTATTTTGTCATTAGACAAAATATGTGACTGTTCAGAAAATACTTGCTCTCTTTATTGCCTCTCTATTTCACTTAAGTGTGAGGAAGTAGAACATTAAAAGGACATTTTGATGAGAAGTTAGTATAGTAACTAATAGAAGTCTACCATCTTTAAACTGAAGAATCTTTATAAATTAGGAGCAATTATGTGGTCATTTTTTCATTTTGAGAGTTAAATAAATGAATTATTAATACCAAACATACTCAAAGAGATTTTGGTCGCCTGAAGAATACTTTAGAAATCTTTTTAAATGATCACATATGAATGGAAGTTCCTGTGAAGTAGTTCCTCTTCCTAAATTGAAATATATATACAGAAAGTCCAGAGTATCTATGTAACTAGCCTTCAGACTTTAAAATGTAATATTACTTGTAAAAGATCCTACTCAAGCCATCTCCCCTCTTTTTATGTTATGTGTGTGTTTTAAGACTTCAGGGCCACCCTGTATACAGCTTAGGTCAAGTGTATTAATTGTGCTGTTCAGATATTTTCTATCTTCACTGATATTTTATCTGCTTATTCTATTAGTTAAAGATAAAAGCATATTTTAAAAATCCCTCTAAAGTCAGGAACAAGACAAGGATGCCAACTTTCACCATTACTATTCAACATTGTTCTGGAAGTTTTGGCCACAGCAATCAGAGCAGAAAAAGAAATAAAAGGAATCCAAATTGGAAAAGAAGAAGTAAAACTCTCAGTGTTTGCAGATGACATGATCCTCTACGTAGAAAACCCTAAAGATTCCACCAGAAAATTACTAGAACTAATCAATGAATATAGTAAAGTTGCAGGATATAAAATTAACACACAGAAATCCCTTGCATTCCTGTACACCAATAACGAGAAAATAGAAAGAGAAATTAAGGAAACAATTCCATTCACCATTGCAATGAAAACAATAAAATACTTAGGAATATATCTTCCTAAAGAATCTAAAGACTTATATACAGAAAACTATAAAACACTGGTGAAAGAAATCAAAGAGGACACTAATAGATGGAGAAATATACCATGTTCGTGGATTGGTAGAATCAATATAGTGAAAATGAGTATACTACCCAAAGCAATTTATAGATTCAATGCAATCCCCATCAAGCTACCAACGGTATTCTTCACGGAGCTAGAACAAATAATTTCTCAATTTGTATGGAAATACAAAAAACCTCGAATAGCCAAAGCTATCTTGAGAAAGAAGAACGGAACTGGAGGAATCAACCTGCCTGACTTCAGGCTCTACTATAAAGCTACAGTCATCAAGACAGTATGGTACTGGCACAAAGACAGAAATATAGATCAATGGAACAAAATAGAAAGTCCAGAGATAAATCCACACACATATGGTCACCTTATCTTTGACAAAGGAGGCAAGAATATACAATGGATTAAAGACAATCTTTTTAACAAGTGGTGCTGGGAAAACTGGTTGAACACTTGTAAAAGAATGAAACTAGAACACTTTCTAACACCATACACAAAAATAAACTCAAAATGGATTAAAGAGCTAAATGTAAGACCAGAAACCATAAAACTCCTAGAGGAAAACATAGGCAAAACACTCTCTGACTTACATCACAGCAAGATCCTCTATGACCCACCTCCCAGAATATCGGAAATAAAATAAAAAATGAACAAATGGGACCTAATCAAACTTAAAAAGCTTCTGCACAACAAAGGAAACTATAGGCAAGCTGAAAAGACAGCCTACAGAATGGGAGAAAATAATAGCAAATGAAGCAACAGACAAACAACTAATCTCAAAAATATACAAGCAACTTCTACAGCTCAATTCCAGAAAAATAAACGACCCAATCAAAAAATGGGCCAAAGAACTAAATAGACATTTCTCCAAAGAAGATATACAGATGGCTAACAAACACATGAAAAGATGCTCAACATCACTCATTATCAGAGAAATGCAAATCAAAACCACTATGAGGTACCATTACACGCCAGTCAGAATGGCTGCGATCCAAAAGACCACAAGCAATAAATGCTGGAGAGGGTGCGGAGAGAAGGGAACCCTCTTACACTGTTGGTGGGAATGCAAACTAGTACAGCCACTATGGAAAACAGTATGGAGATTCCTCAAAAAACTGGGAATAGAACTGCCTTATGATCCAGCAATCCCACTGCTGGGCATCCACACTGAGAAATCCAGAATTGAAAGAGACACGTGTACCCCAATGTTCATAGCAGCACTGTTTACAATAGCCAGGACATGGAAGCAACCTAGATGTCCATCCACAGATGAATGGATAAGCAAGATGTGGTACATATACACAATGGAGTATTACTCAGCCATTAAAAAGAATACATTTGAATCAGTTCTAAGGAGGTGGATGGAACTGGAGCCTATTATACAGAGTGAAGTAAGCCAGAAACAAAAACACAAATACAGTATACTGACACATATATATGAAATTTAGAAAGATGGTAAAAATAACCCTATTTACGAGACAGCAAAAGAGACACTGATGTATAGAACAGACTTTTGGACTCTGGGACTGGGAGAGGGTGGGATGATTGGGGAGAACAGCATTGAAATATGTATAATATCATATCTGAAATGAGTTAGTCCAGGTATGATGCCCTATAACAGTTGCCTGGGATTAGAGCACTGGGATGACCTGGAGGGAGGGTGTGGGAAGGGGGGAGGGAGGAGGGTTCAGGATGGGGAACACATGTATACTGGTGGCGGATCCATCCCGATGTATAGTAAAAGCAATACAATATTGTTAAGTTAAGCAAAAAAAATAAAAATTAAAATTAAAAAAAAAAATAAAAAAAATAAAAATCCCTTTTATGGCAGTAGATTGCTACATTTTCCATTTTATTATACTAATAGTTGATTTATATTTTCTGAACATATATTTTGAAAGTTGCAAATTTAAATTTATTATATATTTATTTAGATTAATGATTTTACATCTCTAGTAGTACTTTTCTTTTAATTTCTTCTTGGTCTAATATTAGTTTGGTTATACCACCTTTCGTAAAGGTAGAATTTTCTTAGTCTGTTTTAATTATCTAAATTTTATTTTTTAAGTTTTAACTGTCTGTCTGTCTAGGTAGATAGATAGATAGCTACCTAACTATATATTTAAGAATACCCTTGGTAATGTAGCTTTGCTCTACATTATGACAAACTTAGTATTTCATTTAAAGTATTTAGCTTATTTATATACTATAAGCACCATAAATTGAACTTCATAATTTCTCTTGACCCATTAGACTTTTGTTTTTGTTTTTTAATTTCCTGAAAGTCAAAGAGAGAGACTTCAGAGAAAGCAAGCTTAATGATACTTTGATCTTGGACTTCTAGAATAAGACATTTTGAGAAAATAAAATTATTGATATTTAAGCCACCATGTCTGTAATATTTTATGGCAGCCCTAAAAAGCTAATACAGATGATATTCCTTTGTCTTTGATAGATTTACTTTTTTTTTCTTTTGTTCTTCTTTTGAGAAGTTAATCATCATTATCATTGTTGTTCCATTCAAGGTCGATATCTCATTTCTCTGCCTGTTTTCTAAGATTTTAAGAAATCTGTCTCTACTTCTTACTGTTTTAGTAGCAGATCATAGAATACAGTCCCATCACTTCATAGCAAATAGATGGGGAAACAACAGAAACAGTGACAGACTATTTTCTTGGGCTCCAAAACTACTGCAGATAAAGACTGCAGACACAAAATTGAAAGACGCTTGCTCAAAGGAAGGAAAGCTATGACAAACCTACACAGTATTAAAAAAGTAGAGACATTACTTGCTGACAAAGATCCATATAATCAAAGCTATGGTTTTCCAAGTAGTCATATATGGTTGGCAGAGTTGAACCATATAGAAGGCTGAGCACTGAAAAATTGATGCTTTTGAACTGTGGTGTTGGAGAAGACTCTTGAGAGTTCCTTGGACTGCAAGGAGATCCAACCAGTCCATTCTGAAGGAGATCAGCCCTGGGATTTCTTTGGAAGGAATGATGCTAAAGCTGAAACTCCAGTACTTTGGCCACCTCATGCGGAGAGTTGACTTATTGGAGAAGACTCTGATGCTGGGAGGGATTGGGGGCAAGAGGAGAAGGGGACGACAGAGGTTGAGATGGCTGGATGGCATCACTGACTCGATGGATGTGAGTCTGGGTGAACTCCGGGAGTTGGTGATGGACAGGGAGGCCTGTGTCCTGCAATTCTGGGGTCGCAAAGTGTCGGACACGACTGAGCGACTGATCTGATCTGATCTGATGTATAGCTTTATTTGAGTTTCCTAAACTTCCTGGGTTATTTGACTAACATCTTTTAAGAGCTATGAAAATTTTCAATTATTATTTCTTCAAATATTGTTGTTATCTTTCATTGTCTTTACTCTTCTTCTGCAATCTCACTTGAGTGATTATTAGCTTCTCTGAGAGTATTCCACATGGCTTTAAGTCTTTGTTGCTCTTTTTATTTTATTTTTCTCCTTTGCTTTAATGTGGATTTTTTTTCAATGATATGTTTTTGAGTTCAAAGTTTTTATTTTGTTCCTTTGTATTTTTCCTTTGTTCAATCTACTGTTTAACACATGTGTTGCTTTCTTAGTATCAGATATCATGGAGATGTTTGCTTTCGAATTTGATTTAATATCTTGTTTTATATTTTTTCAGTTCTTTGGTGAAATTCTCCATATGCTCATTTTTGTTCAACTTTCCCCCTAATACTTTAACATAACAATTATAGTTATTTTAAATTTCTTGATGTATATCAGCCACTAAATCTTGTCCAACTCTTTGCAACACTATGGACTACAGCACACCAAGCATCCCTATCCTTCACTATTTCCTGGAGTTTGCTCAAAGTCATATTCATGATGCTGCCATCAAAACATCATTCTCTGTCACTGTCTCTCCTCCTGCCCTCAATCTTTCACAGAATCAGGGTCTTTTCCAATGAGTTACCATATTCCTATCAGGTGGCCAAACTATTGGAGCTTCAGCTTCAGCATCAGTCTTTCCCATGAATTTTCAAGTTGACTTTCTATAGAACTGACTGGTTTCACCTCCTTGCTGTCCAAGAGACTCTCACGAGTTTTCTCTAGCATCATAATTTGAAAGCGTCAATTCTTTATCTAATCTTCTTTATGGTCCAACTCTCCCATCCATACATAAGCACTCCAAAAGCCATAGCTTTGACTATATGGAACTTTGTCATCAAAATGATGTCTCTGCTATCTAATACACTGTCTAGATTTATCATAGCTTTTCATCCAAGGAGGAAGCATCTTTTAATCTCATAGCTTCAGTCACTGTCCACAGTAATTTTGGAGCCAAAGAAAAGAAAATGTGGCATTGCTTCACTTTTCTCCCTCTTTCCCTTTTATTTGCATGAAGTGATGGGACTGGATTCCCTGATTTCACTTTATTGAATATTGAGTTTAAGTTAGCTTTTTCAGCCTCATCAAGAGGCTCTTTAGTTTCTCTTCAATTCCTTCCATTAAAGCATATCTGCATATCAGGTTGTAAAGAGTTCTCCTAGCAATCTGTTTCCATTCTGCGATTCATCTATCTTGGCATATATCATGATGTACTCTGTATATATGTTAAAAAATCAGGATGACAATATACTGTATATCATATACTTTTTTCAAGTATGATTTTGAACCAGTCCATTGCTCCATGTTCTGTTCTGTTTCTTGATGAGCACACATGTTTCTCAGGAGACAGGTAATGTGGTCTGATATTCCATTCTGTTTAAGAATTTTCAACAGTTTTTTGTGATTCACATAGTAAAAGGCTTTAGCATAATCAATAAAGCAGAAGTAGACATTTTTCTGGAGCTCTCTTGCTTTTTCAATGATCCAATGGATATTGGTAATTTGATCTCTTGTTCCTATGCCTTTTCTAAATTCATCTTATAAATCTGGAAGTTCTCAGTTCATTTACTACTGAAGTCAAGCTTACAGGATTTTTGAGCACTTCCTTGCAGGCATGTGAGATGAGAAAAAATTCATGATAGTTATAACATTCTTTATATGTCACCATGTTTTTTATATGGTGTTTTATATGACATTCTTTATATGTCACCATGTTTATTTAACTTCTATGCAGAGTACATCATGAGAAATGCTGGACTGGAGGAAACACAAGCTGGAATCAAGGTTGCCGGGAGACATATCAATAACCTCAGATATGCAGATGATACCACCCTTATGGCAGAAAGTGAAGAGGAACTCAAAAGCCTCTTGATGAAAGTGAAAGTGGAGAGTGAAAAGGTTGGCTTAAAGCTTAACATTCAGAAAACGAAGATCATGGCATCTGGTCCCATCACTACATGGGAAATAGATGGGGAAACAGTGGAAACAGTGTCAGACTTTATTTTTCTGGGCTCCAAAATCACTGCTGATGGTGACTGCAGCCATGAAATTAAAAGACGCTTACTCCTTGGAAGGAAAGTTATGACCAACCTAGATAGCATGTTCAAAAGCAGAGACATCACTTTGCCAACAAAGGTTCGCCTAGTTAAGGCTATGGTCTTTCCTGTGGTCATGTATGGATGTGAGAACTGGACTGTGAAGAAGGCTGAGCGCAGAAGAATTGATGCTTTTGAACTGTGGTGTTGGAGAAGACTCTTGAGAGTCCCTTTGACTGCAAGGAGATCCAACAGGTCCATTCTGAAGGAGATCAGCCCTGGGATTTCTTTGGAAGGAATGATGCTAAAGCTGAAACTCCAGTATTTTGGCCACCTCATGCGAAGAATTGACTCATTGGAGAAGACTCTGATGCTGGGAGGGATTGAGGGCAGGAGGAGAAGGGGACGACAGAGGATGGGATGGCTGGATGGCATCACTGACTCGATGAATGTGAGTCTGAGTGACCTCCGAGAGCTGGTGATGGATAGGGAGGCCTGGCGTGCTGCAGTTCATGGGGTTGCAAAGAGTCGGACATGACTGAGCGACTCATCTGATCTGATAACATTGTTTGGCATTGCCTTTCTTTGAGAATGGAAGGGAAACTGGCATTTTCCAGTCCTGTGGCCATTGTTTACTTTTCCAAATTTGCTGTTATAAGGAGTGTAGCTCTTTCACAGCAACATCCTTTAGGATATTAAATAGCTCAACTGGAATTCCATCACCTCCAATAGCTTTGTTCATAGTAGTGCTTCCTAATGCACAGTTGACTGCATATTCCAGGATGTCTGACCCTGGGTAAGTGACTACACTACTGTGGCTAACTGGATCAAGATCAAGTTCAGTAGCTCAGTAATAACTGACTCTTTGCAACACCATGGACTACAGCATACCAGACTTCCCTGTCCATTACCAACTTCTGGAGCTTCCTCAAACAGTTCCATCAAGTCAGTGATGCCATCAAACCATCTCATCCTCTGTCAACACCTTCTCCTCCTACCTTCAATCTTTCCCAGCATCAGAGTCTTTTCCAAAGAAGCAGTTCTTCGTATCAGGTGGCCAAATTATTGGAGCTTCAGGTTAGCATCAGTCTTTCCAATGAATATTCAAGACTGATTTCATTAAGGATTGACTGGGTTGATCTCCTTGCAGGACTCTCAAGAGTATTCTCCAACACCACAGCTCAAAAGCATCAATTCTTTGGTGCTTACCTTATGTTATACTCCAGCTCTAACATCCATACAAGACTACCAGAAAAAGCATAACTTTGACCATACGGACATTTTTCAGCAAAGAAATGTCTCTATCTTTAATGTCTCTGGTGGAAAAGGTCAGTTTTCATTCCAATTCCAAAGAAAGGCAATGCCAAAGAATGTTCAAACTACTGCACAAATTGCACTCATCTCACACTCTAGAAAAATAATGCTCAAAATTCTCCAAGCCAGGCTTCAACAGTACATGAACTGTGAACTTCCAGATGTTCAAGCTTGATTTAAAAAAGGCAGAGGAACCAAAGATCAAAGATCAAATTTATGTAAACAAGGTGAAAAGGAAGCCTTCAGAATGGGAGAAAATAATAGCAAATAAAGCAACTGACAAAGAATTAATCTCAAAAGTATACAAGCAACTCCTGAAGCTCAATTTCAGGAAAATAAATTACCAAATCAAAAAAATAGGTCCAAGAACTAAACAGACATTTCTCCAAATAAGACATACAGATGGCTAACAAACACACGAAAAGATGTTCAACATCACTCATTACCAGAGAAATGCAAATCAAAACCACAACGAGGTACCATTTCACACCAGTCAGAATGGCTGCTACCCAAAAGTCTACAAGCAATAAATGCTGAAGAGGGTGGGGAGAAAAGGGAACCCTCAAGGGAACCCTTTTACACTGTTGGTGGGAATGCAAACTAGTGTAGCTAGTATGGAGAATAGTGTGGAGATTCCTTGAAAAACTGGAAATAGAACTACCATATGACCCAACAATCACACTGCTGGGCATACACCCTGACGAAACCAGAATTGAAAGAGACATGTGTACCCTAATGTTCATTGCAGCATTGTTTATAATAGCCAGGACATGGAAGCAACCTAGATGTCCATTAGCAGACGAATGGAAAAGAAAGCTGTGGTACATATACACAATGGAGTATTACTCAGCCATTAAAAAGAATGCATTTGAATCAGTTCTAAGGAATTGGATGAAACTGGGGCCTATTATACAGAGTGAAGTAAGCCAGAAAAAAAGCATCAATACAGTATACCAATACATATATATGGAATTTATAAAGAAAGTAATGATAACCCTGTATACGAGACAGCAGAAGAGACACAGACGTATAAAACAGTTTTTTGGACTCTGTGGGAGGGGGCGAGGATGAGATGATTTGGGAGAATGGCACTGAAACATGTTTAATATCATATGTGAAATGAATCACCAGTCCAGGTTTGATGCATGATACAGGATGCTCGGGTCTGGTGCACTGAGACGACCCAGAGGGATGGTATGGGGAGGGAGATGGGAGGGGGGTTCAGGATGGGGAACACGTGTACACCCATGGCAGATTGATGTTGATGTATGTCAAAACCAATACAATATTGTAAAATTAAAAAAAAAATCAAATTTCCAACATCTGTTGGATCATCGAAAATGCAAAAGAGTTCCAGGAAATCATCTACTTCTGCTTTATTGATTATGCCAAACCCAAAGCTTTTCACTGTGTGGATCACAACAAACTGTGGAAAATTCTTAAAAATATGGAAATACCAGAACAACTTACCTGCCTCCTGATATATCTGTATGCAGGTCAAGAAGCAATAATTAGAACCAGACATGGAACAACAGAATGGTTCCAAATTGGGAAAATACTGTATGTCAAGACTGTGTATTGTATCCTGCTTATTTAACTTATATGCAGAGTACATCATGAAGAATGCCAGGCTGGATGAAGCTGAAATCAATATTGAATATCAATAACCTCAGATACACAGGTGACAACACGCTAATGGCAGAAAGTGAAGAAAAACTGAAGAGGCTCTTGATAGAAATAAAAGAGGAGAGTGAAAAATTTGGCTTAAATCTCAACATTCTTAAAACAAAGATCATGGCTTTTGGGCCCATCCACTTCCTTGAAAATAGATGGGGAAACAATGGAAACAGACTTTATTTTTTTGGAACTCCAAAATCACTACAGATGGTGACTGCAGCCATTAAATTAAAAGACACTGGCTACTTTGAAGACAAGTTAAGACCGACCTAGAAAATGTTTGCTAGCGTGTGAGATGAGTGTGAGATTAGTGAAATTGTGTGGTATTTAGAGCATTCTTTGGCACTGCCTTTCTTTGGGATTGGAATGAAAACTGACCTTTTCCAGTCCTGTGGCCACTGCTGAGTTTTTCAAATTTGCTGGCCTATTGAGTGCAGCACTTTCACAGCATCATCTTTTAGGATTTGAAATAGCTCAACTGGAATTACATCACCTCCACTAGCTTTGTTTGTAGTGCTTCTTAAGGCCCACTTGACTTTGCATTCCAGGATCTCTGTCTCTAGTTGAGTGATCATATCATCATGCTTACCTAGGTCACGAAGATCTTTTTTGTATAATTCTTCTTTATATTCTTGCCACTTCTTAATATCTTCTGCTTCTGTTAAGTTCATAGCATTTCTGTGCTTTACTGTGCCCATATTTGCATGATATATACCCTTGGTATCTCTAATTTTCTTGAAGAGAGCTCTAATATTTCCATTCTATTGTTTTCCTCTCTTTCCTTACATTGATCACTGAGGAAGGCTTTCTTAGCCTTCCTCGCTATTCTTTGGAACTCTGCATTCATATGGGTATATCTTTCCTCTTCTCCTTTGCCTTTTGCTTTCTTCTTTTCTTAGCTATTTGTAAGGCCTCTTCGGACAACCATTTTGCCATTTTGCATTTCTCTTTCTTGGGGATGGTCTTTATCACTGCCTTCTATACAATGTCCCCAACCTCTGTCCATAGTTCTTCAGGTACTCTGTCTATCAGATCTAATATCTTGAATTTATTTATCACTTCCACTATATAATTATAAGGGATTTGATTTAGCAAGGTCTTAAGACTCCCTTGGACTGCAAGGAGATCCAAACAGTCCATTCTAAAGTAATTCAATCCTAAATATTCTTTGGAAGGACTGATGTTAAAGCTGAAACTCCAATAGTTTGGTGGCCTAATGTGAAGAACAATTCATTTGAAAAGACCTTGATGCTGGGAGAAGGGGACAACAGAGGATGAGATTGGTTGGATGGAAACACTGACTTAATGGACATGAGTCTGTGTAAACTCCATGAACTGATGATGGATAGGGAGACCTGGTGTGTTGCGATCCATGGGGTCACAAAGAGTCGGACATAACTGTCAGACTGAACTGAACTGAATTCTGTAGCAGTTTCCCCTACATTCTTCAATTTAAGTCTGCATTTTGCAATAAGAAGTTCATCATCTGAGCCACAGTCAGCTCCCAGTCTTATTCTTGCTACTGTATAGAGTTTCTCCATCTTTGTCTGCAAAGAATAAAATCAATCTGATTTCAGTATTGACTATCTGGTGATGCCTATGTGTAGAGTGCCTTGTGTTTTTGGAAAATGGTTTTTGCTATGACCTGTACATTCTTGGCAAAACTCTGTTAGCCTTTGCTCTGATTCATTTTGTACACCTAGGCCAAATTGGCCTGTTATTCCAGGTATCTCTTGACTTCCTACTTTGGTATTCTGGTCCCCTCTATTGAATAGGACACCTTTTGGGGTGTTATTTCTAGAAGGTCTTGAAGGTCTTCATAAAACCATTCAACTTCAGCTTCTTTAGCATTACTAGTCGGAGCATACACTTGATTGTTGTGATATAAAATGGTTTTCCTTGGAAACAAACAGAGATCATTTTGTCATTTTTGAGACTGCATCCAAGCACTGCATTTCAGACTCTTTTGTTGACTATGAGGGCTACAGCATTTTCTCCCCCAAAGGATTCTTGCCCACAGTAGTAGATATAATGGTCTTCTGAATTAAATCGCCCATTCCAGTCTATTTTAGTTCACTGATTCCTTCATTGTCAATGTTCACTCTTGCCATCTTCTGTTTGACCACTACCAATTTAACTTAATTCATGGATCTTAATGATTCTAGGTCATTAAGACTTTTTTTTTTTTTGTATAATCCTTCTGTGAATTATTGCCAACTCTTCTTAATATCTTCTGCTTCAAGTTCCCTACCACTTCTGTCCTTTATTGTGGCTATCTTTGCATGAAATAGTGTGTTGATATCTCCAGTTTTCTTGTGAGATCTCTAATCTTTACCATTCTATTGTTTTCTTCTATTTCTTTGCATTGTCTGGAACTCTGAATTCAGTTTGGTATACATTTCCTTTTCTCTTTTGCCTTTCACTTCTCTCCTTTCCTCAGCTATTTTTAAGCTCCAGGTCTTTTTTTTTTTTTTTTTTTTAATTAAATAGAGCTTCTCCATCTTTGACTGCAAATAATAAAATCAACTTGATTTCAGTATTGACCATCTGCTGATGTCCATGTGTAGAGTTGTCTTTTGTGTTGTTGGAAGAATCTGTTTGCTATTAGCTGTGTGTTCTCTTGGCAAAACACTTAAAACCTTTTTCATGCTTTATTTTGTAGTTCAAGGCAAAACTTGTCTTTTACTCCAGGTATCTCTTAACTTCCTACTTTTTTTCTTAAATTTATTGCCTACTAACTCTAATGTTTGTATCATCTGTACATATGTGTCTATTTTCCTGTCCTCTCAGTTATTGGTTGTGTATTATTCTCTGTCACATGTCCAGTGATTTTTTTTTTTTTTTTTAATGTGTGGAGTATATGTGGTATGTAAACCAAAACTGTACTGCTTTCCTCTTTTCCTCTGCTTCTCAAATAGTTAATCTGAGTTAGGAATGAGACACAATTTCTATAAAATGAAGTTTATCTTTGGTTTTCTTCTAGGATATGACCATCCTAGGTCTTTAGGATTATAGCCCAGCAGTTTCTACCTTGTTACCACTAAAATAAAATAATTGTTCTAGGTCTAGATCTTTTTCTCAGATGTTTCATTTCAATATCTCATGGAGTTCTCAGCAATCTCTATCTTCTGAGTCCTTAAAAAAATTGTGGGAGATTTAGCTTTTACTTAGATAGTTCCCCATCCAGCTCTCCATTTTCTTCCCATAACTTCAGAATTTGGCAACTATCTTAACAAATGGGTCAACAATTTTCTTGATAAATTTCTAAGTTAATGAGGTATCACAAGTTTTTAGGGCACCTCACTCTATCTTCTGGATATATTTACTAATATATTTTTGAAGTCTTCTCTTCCAAACAGCTTCAAGAGCTTGCAATTGTCCAGAAAAGAAGGCCAGCAGTGTGCTTGAGGAAGATTTTTTTTTTTTCCTAAGTACTGGAAGACAACAGAAGATTCATTTTGATTTATAGAAGCATTCAGTGTCCCATAGGAAACTTGAGTTCAGTAAACATCCTCTAGGGAAAACAGACTGTGTGTTTGAGTTTCCTCATTTTAAACTGGTCACATTAACCACCAACAAACTCTAAAAAGTGTTATTGGTTTCTCTTTCTCCCAAGCAGATCTTTCTCTAATTGAGACCACCCCTGAGTCCCTATCCAATATCGGCAAAACCCCAGGAAAAAGGTCAGCACATCATTCCTCCTGGAGATTTCATTCATCTATTACCTATTGCTTCTAGAGTTCTTTGTTGAATGACAATAGGATTTTTCTCTTAACCAACCAGACTTTTTCTGTGTCACTGGGATCATCAAAGTATCACTTCTATACACCAACGAGAAGTGGCAATTTTTTTTTTTTTTTTTAATGGAATCTCCCCTCACCTCCACCCCCCACCCCCAGGATCTATTTGCAGCATTTGATTTTAAGTTCATGAAAAAAAATTTTTTTTCCTTTAAATTTGAGAGTTAAGTAGCTATTTCATAGTTGCCTACAAATGTTCCTTTTACTTTTTTATTTATTGTCCTTTTATCTTTTTTAGGTCTTTATTTTCAGTCCTCAGCTAAGCAGAAATATTTATGTGTGTTAACAATGAATCAACTTAAAACTTTTGACTTATAAACTATTTCCTTCTATCTGGACTATAAAAAACCTCTACTTTGGAGATTCTGTTCCATATTCTGAAAGTCATATAAATGTTCTGGGGCATACAAATTCAGATTTAAGATGGAGATAAAGGATACATTATTCAATTCCTTGATTTAGAGAACTAAATATTTTACAAATTGCTTTCACTACTTTTTTGTGTGCTTTCTCTAAATTTGACTTGTTTCGGATCTCCAAGTCTACATTTCTGAATGCTGCTTAATTTTACCCAAATATCCTAACATTACCTTAAACTTTATATTAGTCATATTACATAAATTACATATCACCTTTATTTCCAACCTTGTTTACTTCCTCAAACATTAGCAATATTAAAAGTAACAATAACAGCATATTTTCTGATCCTTAACTAGTTCCCCCCTTCCTCAAAGCATGGGTTGAATACTGACTTCATCTTTGATTTCTATCTTCTCTATATTCAGTTATCATGCTGCAGGCATGCGAAGTTGCTTCTGTCGTGTCCAACTCTGTGCGACACTATGGACTGTGGCCTGCCAGATTCCTCTGTCCATGAGATTCTCCAGGCAAGATTATTGGAGTGGGTGGCCATGTCCTCCTCTAGGGAATCTTCTCCACCAGGACTCAAACCCGCATCTCCTACACTTCCTACATTAAGGTGTATTCTTTACCGGTGAGCCACCAAGGAAGCCCCATATTCAAACATAGGTGAGAGCTATCCCTCTACTTCTTAACAGCTTCCAGCCTGCTAAAATATTAATTGGGACTTCATTAATATTGGGACTAAAGTATTCTACTAGCTTTGTTCGTAGTGATGCTTTCTAAGACCCACTTGACTTCACATTCCATGATGTCTGGCTGTAGGTAAGTGATCACATCATTGTGATTCTCAGGGTCATGATAATCTGCTATGTAAAGTTGTTCTGTGTATTCTTGCCACCTCTTCTTAATATCTTCTGCTTCTGTTAGGTCTATACTGTTTCTGTCCTTTATTGAGCCGATCTTTGAATGAGTGAAGAGGGGCTAAAAAGCCTCTTGATGAGAGTGAAAGTGGAGAGTGAAAAGGTTGGCTTAAAGCTCAACATTCAGAAAACGAAGATCATGGCATCTGGTCCCATCACTTCATGGGAAATAGATGGGGAAACAGTGGAAACAGTGTCAGACTTTGTTTTTCTGGGCTCCAAAATCACTGCAGATGGTGATTGCAGCCATGAAATTAAAAGACGCTTACTCCTTGGAAGGAAAGTTATGACCAACCTAGATAGCATATTCAAAAGCAGAGACATTACTTTGCTAACAAAGGTTCACCTAGTCAAGGCTATGGTTTTTCCTGTGGTCATGTATGGATGTGAGAGCTGAACTGTGAAGAAGGCTGAGCACTGAAGAATTGATGCTTTTGAACTGTGGTGTTGGAGAAGACTCTTGAGAGTCCCATGGACTGCAAGGAGACCCAACCAATCCATTCTGAAGGAGATCAGTCCTGGGATTTCTTTGGAAGGAATGATGCTAACGCTGAAACTGCAATACTTTGGCCACCTCATGCGAAGAGTTGACTCATTGGAAAAGACTCTGATGCTGGGAGGCATTGGGGGCAGGAGGAGAAGGGGATGGCAGAGGATGAGATGGCTGGATGGCATCACTGACTCGATGGATGTGAGCCTGAGTGAACTCCGTGAGTTGGTGATGGACAGGGAAGCCTGGCGTGCTGCAATTCATGGGGTCTCAAAGAGTCAGACACGACTGAGTGACTTAACTGAACTGAACTGATAGGGGATAGGGACTCATAGTGGGACCTTAGGCAAGGCACTAAGACTACACACAACCTCGAGTAGGCAGATTTTAAGGGTAGCAAATTTTTTTATGATTTCTTTATGCTATCCTTCTGAGTTACATTAGCCATATTTATGTATTGACACATGATTACATCATGTTGCTTTTTAAAATACGTGTTTAAAATTACTGTAAGATCCAGGAATTAACTTACATCTGATGTATGTTTAATACCCAATTGCTTTTCACTTCGATATTCATTAAGAAAATGGATCTGTTGTTAGCATTAGCAATGTGACTTGGGTAATACAATTTATCCCTTCAAACCTTGAAAACAAATTTTCACTTGAAAAAATGAGGATGCTAAAAGTGCTATCTTAACTGGAATGATATGAAGGCCAGTAAGAAAATACATGCAAATTGTTTAGCAAAGTGTTTGACAAATAAGATGCAGCTATTATTATATGAAATAAAATGTAGATGTTAAAGAGCATTGGCACTAGAGTTAAACTGCCTCTATTTAATACCCAGCTCATTCATTCACATGATGTGAAATTAGATAAGAAGACTTAGCAACTGAACAACAACAACAACTTATGGGAGCTTATATTCAATTCATTCATTTCCTCTTACTCCCTTGGATAGATAAACAGGATTATACTACCCTTCCACTAAGATTGGGTTTGGCCAATTATGTTTTAACCAATCAGACATGAACTGTAAGCGTTTCTTTGGAGCAAAAGCTTCACTGGCCCACTTGTGCATCCCAGTATTGTCTCATTCCCTCTCCCTCAGATATTGATCCCTGTTTTAGCAGAGATCCTAGAATGAAAAGGATGCAAAGCAGAAGAAAAAGAATGAGTGAAGAATTAGCTTTTGTTGCCTTCATTTACTTCTCCTGGTAGGTCAAAAATTTAATCAACACAGCCTCATTTTGCTTATCCATAAGCAAAGACTAATATTTTGCCCATAAGTGTTTTGGTAACAAGCAATTGTAATTGATAATTTTCTGTCATAATTGTGCAGTAATTAGAACATTCTTTGGCATTGCCTTTCTTTGGGATTGGAATGAAAACTGATCTTTTCCAGTCCTGTGGCCACTGCTGTTTTCCAAATTTGTTGGCATGTTGAGTTCAGCACTTTCACAGCATTATCTTTTAGAATTTGAAGTGGCTCAACTAGAATGTCATCACCTCCACTAGCTTTGTTCATAGTGATGGTTCCTAAGGACCACCTGACTTCGCATTACAGAATGTCTGACTCTAGATGAGTGATCATACCATCATGAGCATCTGGATCATTAAGATGTTTTGGGTATAGTTCTTCTGTGTATACTTGTCACCTCTTTATCTCTTTTGCTTCTGTTAGATCTACACTGTTTCTGTATTTTATTGTGCCCAACTTTACATGAAATGTACCCTACAGTTCAGTTCAGTCTTTCACTCGTGTCCGACTCTTTGTGACCCCATGAATCACAGCATGCCAGGCTTCCCTGTCCAACACCAACTCCTGGAGTCCACCCAAACCCAAATCCATTGAGACAGTGTTGCCATCCAACCATCTCATCTTCTATCATTCCCTTCTCCTCCTGCCCTCAATCTTTCCCAGCATCAGGGTCTTTTCCAGTGTGTCAACTCTTCACATCAGGTGGCCAAAGTATTGGAGTTTCAGCTTCAACATCAGTCCTTACAATGAACATCCAGGACTGATCTCCTTTAGGATGCACTGATTGGATCTCTTTCCAGTCCAAGGGACCCTCAAGAGTCTTCTCCAACCCCACAGTTCAAAAACATCAATTCTTTGACGCTCAGCTTTCTTTATAGTCCAAATCTCGCATCCATACATAACCACTGGAAAAACCATAGCCTTGACTAGATGGACATTTGTTGACAAGGTGATGTCTCTGCTTTTTATATGCTGTCTAGGTTTGTCATAACTTTCCTTCCAAGGAGTAAGCATCTTTTAATTTCATGCCTGCAGTCACCATCTGCAATGATTTTGGAGCACAGAAAAATGAAGTCAGCCACTATTTCCACTGTTTCCCATCTATTTGCCATGAAGTGATGGGACTGGATGCCAAGATCCTAGTTTTCTGAATGTTGAGCTTTAAGCCAACTTTTTCACTCTCTTCTTTCACTTTCATCAAGAAGCCCTTTAGTTCCTCTTCACTTTCTGCCATAAGGGTGGCATCATCTGCGTATCTGAGGTTATTGATGTTTCTCCAGGCAATCTTGATTCCAACTTGTCCTTCTTCCAGCCCAGTGTTTCTCATGATGTACTCTGCATAGAAGTTAAATAAGCAGGGTGACAATATACACCCTTGGCGTACTCCTTTTCCTATTTGGAACCAGTCTGTTGTTCAATGTCCAGTTCTAACTGTTGCTTCCTGACTGCATACAGGTTTCTCAAGAGGCAGATCACGTGGTCTGGTATTCCCATCTCTTCAAGAATTTTCCACAGTTTATTGTGATCCACACAGTCAAAGGTTTGGCATAGTCAATAAAGCAGAAATAGATGTTTTTCTGGAACTCTCTTGCTTTTTTGATGATCCAGAGGATTTGGCAATTTGATATCTGGTTCCTCTGCCTTTTCTTAAACCAACTTGAGCATCTGGAAGAGATCACTTGTCTTTCCCTTTCTATCGTTTCCTTTCTTTCCTTGCATTGGCCACTTATGAAGGTTTTCTTCTCTCTCCTTCTTATTCTTTGAAACTCTACATTCATATGGGTATATCTTTGCTTGTCTCCTTTGCCTTTCAGTTCTCTTATTTTCACAGCTATTTGTAAGGCCTCCTCAGACAACCATTTTGCCATTTTGCATTACTTTTTCTTGGGGATGGTTTTGATCACTCCTGTACAATGTCACCAATTCCATCTAATTCTTCAGGTACTATGTCTATAATATATAATCCCTTGAATCTATTTGTCACTAACACTGTATAATCATAAGGGATTTGATTTAGGTCATACCTGAATGGTCTATTTGTTTTGCCTACTTTCTTCAAGTTAACTCTGAATTTTGAAATAAGGCTTTCATGATCTGAGCCACAGTCTGCTTCTGGTCTTGCTTCTTCTGACTGTATAAAGCTTCTCTATCTTCAGCAGCGAAGAATATAATCAATCTGATTTCAGTATCGACCATCTGATGATATCCATGTGTAGCATTGTCTCCCATGTTGTTGGTAGACGGTGTTTGCTATGACCAGTGCATTCTCTTGGCAAAACTGTGTTAGCCTTTGCCCTGCATCATTTTCTACTCCAAGACCAAACTTAACTCTTTTTCTAGGTTTCTCTTGACATTCTACTTTTGCATTCTAGTCCTCTATGATGAAAAAAAAAAAATCTTTTTGGTGTTAATTTTAGAAGGTCTTATAGATCCTTTGGGAAATATTTGGGGAAACAGTGGAAACAATGTCAGACTTTATTTTGGGGGCTCCAAAATCACTGCAGATGGTGACTGTAGCCATGAAATTAAAAGACGCTTACTCCTTGGAAGGAAAGCTATGACCAACCTAGATAGCATATTCAAAATCAGCGATATTACTTTGCCAACAAAGGTACATCTAGTCAAGGCTATGGTTTTTCCTGTGGTCATGTATGGATGTGAGAGTTGCACTGTGAAGAAGGCTGAGCACCAAAGAATTGATGCTTTTGAACTGTGGTGTTGGAGAAGACTCTTGAGAGTCCCTTGGACTGCAAGGAGAGCCAACAAGTCCATTCTGAAGGAGATCAGCCCTGGGATTTCTTTGGAAGGAATGATGCTAAAGCTGAAACTCCAGTATTTTGGCCACCTCATGCGAAGAGTTGACTCATTGGAGAAGACTCTGATGCTGGGAGGGATTGGGGGCATGAGGAGAAGGGGAAGACAGAGGATGAGATGGCTGGATGGCATCACTGACTCAATGGACATGAATCTGAGTGAACTCTGGGAGTTGGTGATGGACGGGGAGGCCTGGCATGCTGCGATTCATGAGGTTGTAAAGAGTCGGACATGACTGAGAGACTGAACTGAACTGATAGGTCCTCATAGAACTGTTCAACTTCAGCTTCTTTGGCATTAGTGGTTGAGACATAGACTTGGATCACTGTGATATTGAATGGCTTGCCTTGCAAACAAACAGAAATAACTCTTTCATTTTTGAGATTGTACCCAAATACTGCATTTCAGACTGTTTTGTTGACTATTTCTAAGGAATTCCTATCCACAGTAGTTGATGTAATGGTCATCCAAGTTAAATTTGCCTATTCCAGTCCATTTTAGTTCACTGATTCCTCAATATCGATATTCACTCTTGCTATCTCCTGTTTGACCACTTTCAACTTATCTTGATTCATGGACTTAACATTCTTAGTTCCTATGTAGTGTTTTCTTTACAGCATCAGACTTCCATCACCAGTCACATCAACAACTGGGTTTTTGTTTGTTTGTTTGTTTTTTGCTTTATTGCTTTGGTTCCATTACTTTGGCATTGTTTTCTCTTTGGTTCCAGTCCCAAAGAATGGTAATGCCAAAGAAAATTCGAACTACAGTACAATTGCACTCATCTCACATGCTAGCAAAATAATGATCAAAATTCTCCAAGCTAGGCTTCAACAGTATGTGAATGAGTACTTCCAGATATTCAAGTTGGATTTAGAAAAAGCAAAGGAATCAGAGATCAAATTGCCAACATCTGTTGGCTCATAAAAAAAAAAAAAAAAAAAAGCAACAGAATTCCAGAAAAAATATCTATTTCTGCTTTGTTGACTACATCAAATCTTTGATTGTGTGGATCACAACAAACTGTGGACAATTCATAAAGAGATGGCAATACCAGACCACGTTACCTGCTTTCTGAGAAATCTATATGCAAGTCAAGAAGCAATAATTAGAACTACACATGAAACCATGGACTGGCTCATAATTGGAAAAAGAGTAAGTCAAGACTGTATATTGTCCCCTTGTTTATTTAACTTCTATGCAGAGTACATCATGCAAAATTCTAGGCTGGATGAAGCACAAGCTGGAATCAAGATTGCCAGGAGAAATATCAATAACAGTGATGTCATCTGCATGATGTGAAGAGGAACTAAAGAGCCTCTTGATGAAAGTGAAAAAGTTGAGTGAAAAGTTGAGTGAAAATATTGAGTGAAACTCAATATTCAAAAAAATGAAGATTGTGGCATCTTGTCCCATCACTTCATGGCAAATAGATGAGGAAACAATGGAAACAGTGACAGACTACTTTCTTGGCCCAAAAGTCACTGAAGATGGGACTGCAGTCATGAAATTAAGACACCTGCTCCTTAGGAAAAAAGCTATGACAAATCTAGACAGCATATTAAAAACCACAGACATTACTTTGCTGAAAATGTCCATATAGTCAAACCAATTGTTTTTCCAGTAGTCATGTATGGATGTGAGAGTTGAACCATGAAAGCTGAGCACTGAAGAATTTATACTTTTGAACTATAGTGCTAGAGAAGACTCTTGAGAGTCCCCAGCAAGGAGATCAAATCAGTCAATTCTAAAGGAAATCAACACTGAATATTCATTGGAAGGTGTGATGGTGAAGCTGAAGCTCCAATACTTTGGCCTCCTGATGCGAAGAACTGACTCCTTTGAAAAGACCCTAATGCTAGGAAAGACTGAAGGCAGGTGAGAAGTACATGACAGAGGATGAGATGGTTGGGTGGCATCACCGACTCAATGGACAAGAGTTTGGGAAAGCTCTGGGAGTTGGTGATGGATAGGGAAGCCTGGGGTGCTTCAGTCCATGGGGTTGCAAAAGGTTGGACATAACTCAACAACCGAACTGAATTGAACCATCATAATTGATAATTATCTCTTTGAAATGTTTCATCACATGACTGTCAAGAAACTACCCTCCAGTTTTCACTTTCTTAACTCCAAAATCCAGGCCATTAGTCTTCAAAAGCTGCAGTGGTATGTCTGCTTGTTAGATGGATTTCTTATGAGACCGACTTAAAAGGAGCATGAACAGATGGCTATAACACCTACCTACCTATACATAACTAACATGTGATCTTTCATAAGAACTTAAAAACCTTTCTGGGTTTCTATTTCCACATTTGTAAACTAGATTTAGTATTAATAATCTCATGTAATTATTTCAAATTAATAATCTGTTGTAGTTATTTCAAGTTTTTATTCAAGTGCATGAAGTTTTGTGTTTTGAAAGATTACTCTGTTATAGTGAAAAAGATGTAGTGAATGGAAAAAGAAAAACAGGTAAAAACTAGTTCAATAATCTGGAAGAATCATAACCGCTGCACCATGCATGGGGTAGAGAAGAAAATGTAGAAAGGAAGCATGCATGCAGAATTAGAGAGATACAGGCAAGGTTTGGTGTAACAGGAAAGAGAGAGTGTGTAGTTTGACTCCTATATTGAATGACTTAATGAGTAGAGGAAAAATTAACCACAATAATATTTCATAGTAAGAAAAATTTTTGAAAAGTTTTTGTTTTGTTTCATCTTTATTTCTCTCTACCTTCTGTAGTAGGTGATTTGCAAAAAGGCACTAATGGTGACTTGCGTCTGTGAACATACATATTGCTTCTCCTACTGAGAAATTGGGAAAGAAGTACATCAAGTTTGTGTATTGTCACACTACTTGTTTAACTTCTATGAAGAGTACAACATGCAAAATGTCAGGCTGAATGAAGCACAAGCTAGAATCAAGATTGCTGGGAGAAACATCAATAACTTCAGATATGCAGATGATACCACCTTAAAGATAGGAAGTGAAGAGGAACTAAAGAGCCTCTTGATGAAGGTGAAAGAGGAGAGTGAAAAAGCTGACTTACAACTCAACATTAAATAAATTAAGACCATGGCATCTGATCACATCACTTTATGGCAAATATACAGGGGAAAAAAATGGAGAATATGACAAAATTTATTTTATTAGGCTCCAAAATCACTGTGGACACTGACTATAGCAATGTTATTAAAAGGTGTATGCTCCTTGGAAGAAAAGCTATGACAAACATAGATAGCATATTAAAAAAAAACAGAGACATTACTTTGCTGACAAAGGTCCATCTAGTCAAGGCTATGGTTTTTCCAGTAGTCATGTATGGATATGAGAATTAAACCATAAAGTCTGAGCACTGAAAAAACGATGTTTTTGAAATGTAGTGCTGGAGAAAATTCTTCACAGTTCCTTGAACAGCAAGAAGATTAAACCAGTCAATCTTAAAGGAAATCAGTTCTGAATATTCACTGGAAGGACTAATGCTGAAGCTGAAGGTCTAATACTTTGGCCACCTGATGGGCTCATTGGAAAATAGCCTGATACTGGGAAAGACTGAGGGCAGGAAGAGAAGAGAGTGACAGAGGATGAGATGGTTGGATGGCATCATCGAGTCAGTGGACATAAGTTTGACTAAACTTCAGGATATACTGAAGGCCAGGAAAGCCTGGCATTCTGCAGTTCACGAGGTTGCAAAGAGTCAGCAACAACTGAGCCACTGAGCAACAACAATTGAGAAATAGAATCTGCTTATTCCTCCCTTAACCTCAGCTTGCCTCATGGCTTCCTTTGAGCTATCAGATCAGATCAGTCGCTCAGTCGTGTCCGACTCTTTGCGACCCCATGAACTGCAGCATGCCAGGCCTCCCTATCCATCACCAGCTCTCGGAGGTCACTCAGACCCACATTCATCGAGTCGGTGATGCCATCCAGCCATCTCATCCTCTGTCGTCCCCTTCTCCTCCTGCCCTCAATCCCTCCCAGCATCGAATATGACAGAAGTGATAATTCATTTATGAGCTCCAATTGCTCCACTTTTTCTCTCTTGAGCCTTGGAGCTTTTATGTAAGCTTGTCCAACTACAGTGCTAGATAGAGAGGGCTAAGAGAATCTTAATGATGTGAGGAGACAGACAGAGACAGAGATGTCGACCCTAGCCATTCCAGCCACCCCAAAAGAGACAGAAAACAGGTGAGTGAAGCCTTCCTGGACACCCCAAGTTAGACATTTCTGATCAACATCAATCACATGGAATACAGACAAGCCATCCAAACTGAGTCTTGTCCATATTACAGATTCGTGATCAAATATGTAGTTATGTCTTAAGCTATTCAGTTTTAATTTACTTATTTATTTTTGGCAGTGTCAGGTTTTCATTGCTGTTGGCAGGCTCTCTCTAGTTACACTGAGCAGGGGCTACTTTCTAGCAGTGGTGCATGGGCTAGTTGCAGTGACTTCTTGTGTTGCAGAGCACTGGCTCTAGGGGGCATGAGCTCAGTAGTTTCAGTGCACTGGCTCTAGAGCACTGCTCAGTAGTCCTGGTGCATGGCCTTAGTTTCCTCAGAGCATGTGGAATCTTCCCAGACTAGGAACTGAACCCATGTCCCCTGAATTAGCAGGCAAATTCTCAACCACTAGACTGCTAGGGAAGTCCAAGCTATTCAGTTTTGGAACAGAAATTTTGTATGCAGCAATTGATAAACAAAAGGCCCTCCCCCTTTATTTGCCTTTCTTGATTTATATTTCTTTCCTTTATTTTTTATTTCATTATTTCTTTTTCTTTTTCTTTATTACTTTCTTTCCTTCCTTGCTTTCTTCTTATCTCCTGAAGCAAACAAATAGCAATATAACAGAGAAAAACATGAAAGTAACTGGGCTTAACATAATTTGCAGAAGATCAACAGTTCTTTATGATTTTCTTTAATGATACTTTTGTCCTGAAAATATCCTCTGATACTCTTTAAAGCATATCATAAATATACCATAATACAGCATCCATATAAGAAACTCACAAGTACCAAGTGTTTGGCATTCGAGAGAAAACCCCTTGTAACACATAGGTTTTTATGATATATGTGAAGAAATAGCGTATCTATGAATGCTATGCTATGCTATGCTAAGTCACTTCAGTCGTGTCCGACTCTGTGAGACCCCATAGACAGCAGCCCACCAGGCTCCCCCATCCCTGGGATTCTCCAGGAAGGAATACTGGAGTGGATTGCCATTTCCTTCTCCAATGCATGAAAGAGAAAACTGAAAGTGAAGATGCTCAGTCATGCCCGACTCTTAGTGACCCCATGGACTGCAGCTTACCAGGTTCCTCCATCCACGGGTTTTCCAGGCAAGAGTACTGGAGTGGGGTGCCATTGCCTTCTCCCCTTGAGAAGGACAAGATACAAAATGGATGCTCCTTTTACTCCTTATAAAATAAGTTGCCTGTTTCCATAGTTATTATCCAAATATATTTCAAGCATCTTCAGTTCAGCTCAGTCGCTCAATCATGTCCGACTCCTTGAGACCCCATGAATTGCAGCACGCCAGGCCTCCCTGTCCAATACCAACTCCTGGAGTTCACTCAGACTCACATCCATCAAGTCAGTGATGCCATCCAGCCATCTCATCCTCTCTGTCTTCCCCTTCTTCTCCTGCCCCCAATCTCTCCCAGCATCAGAGTCTTTTCCAATGAGTCAACTCTTTGCATGAGGTGGCCAAAGTACTGGAGATTCAGCTTTAGCATCATTCCTTCCAAAGAAATCCCAGGGCTGATCTCCTTCAGAATGGACTGGTTGGATCTCCTTGCAGTCCAAGGGACTCTCAAGAGTCTTCTCCAACACCACAGTTCAAAAGCATCAATTCTTGGGCGCTCAGCCTTCTTCACAGTCCAGCTCTCACATCCATACATGACCACTGGAAAAACCACAGCCTTGACAAGGCGAACCTTTGTTGGCAAAGTAATGTCTCTGCTTTTCAATATGCTATCTATGTTGGTTAAAACTTTCCTTCCCAGGAGTAAGCGTCTTTTAATTTCATGGCTACAGTCACCATCTGCAGTGATTTTGGATCCCAGAAAAACAAAGTCTGACATTGTTTCCTCTGTTTCCTCATCTATTTCCCATGAAGTGATGGGACCGGATGCCATGATCTTCGTTTTCTGAATGTTGAGCTTAAAGCCAACTTTTTCACTCTCCTCTTTCACTTTCATCAAGAGGCTTTTTAGTTCCTCTTCACTTTCTGCCATAAGAGTGGTATCATCTGCATATCTGAGGTTATTGATATTTCTCCCAGCAATCTTGATTCCAGCTTGTGCTTCTTCCAGTCCAGCGTTTCTCATGATGTACTCTGCATATAGGTTAAATAAGCAAGGTGTCAATATACAGTACTCCTTTTCCTATTTGGAACCAGTCTGTTGTTCCATGACCAGTTCTAACTGTTGCTTCTTGACCTGCATACACATGTCTCAAGAGGCAGATCAGGTGGTCTGGTATTCCCATCTCTTTCAGAATTTTCCACAGTTTATTGTGATCCACACAGTCAAAGGTTTTGGTATAGTCAATAAAGAGAAGTAGATGTTTTTCTGGAACTCTCTTGCTTTTTGATGATCCAGCAGATGTTGGCAATTTGATCTCAGGTTTCACTGCCTTTACTAAATCCAACATGAACATCTGGAAGTTCATTGTTCATGTATGGTTGAAGCCTGTCTTGGAAAATTTTGAGCATTATTTCCTAGCATGTGAGATGTGTACAATTGTCTGGTAGTTTAAACATTCTTTGGCATTGTCTTTCTCTGGGTTGGAATGAAAACTGACATTTCCTGTCCTGTGGACACTGCTGAGTTTTCCAAATTTGCAAGCATATTGAGTGCAGCACTTTCATAGCATCTTTTAGAATTTGAAATAGCTCAACTGGAATTCCATCACCTTGAGTAGCTTTGCTTGTAGTGATGCTTTCTAAGACCCACTTGACTTCACATTCCATGATGTCTGGCTGTAGGTAAGTGATCACATCATTGTGATTCTCAGGGTCATGATAATCTGCTTTGTAAAGTTGTTCTGTGTATTCTTGCCACCTCTTCTTAATATCTTCTGCTTCTGTTAGGTCTATACTGCTTCTGTCCTTTATTGAGCCGATCTTTGAATGAGTGAAGAGGGGCTAAAAAGCCTCTTGATGAGAGTGAAAGTGGAGAGTGAAAAGGTTGGCTTAAAGCTCAACATTCAGAAAACGAAGATCATGGCATCTGGTCCCATCACTGCATGGGAAATAGATGGGGAAACAGTGGAAACAGTGTCAGACTTTATTTTTCTGGGCTCCAAAATCACTGCAGATGGTGACTGTAGCCATGAAATAAAAAGACGCTTACTCCTTGGAAGGAAAGTTATGACCAAACTAGATAGCATATTCAAAAGCAGAGACATCACTTTGCCAACAAAGGTTCGCTTAGTCAAGGCTATGGTCTTTTCTGTGGTCATGTATGGATGTGAGATTTGGACTGTGAGGAAGGCTGAGCACCGAAGAATTGATGCTTTTGAACTGTGGTGTTGGAGAAGACTCTTGAGATTCCCTTGGATTGCAAGGAGATCCAACCAGTCCATTCTGAAGGAGATCAGCCCTGGAATTTCTCTGGAAGGAATGATGCTAAAGCTGAAACTCCAGTATTTTAGCCACCTCATGCAAAGAATTGACTCACTGGAGAAGACTCTGATGCTGGGAGGGATTGAGGGCAGGAGGAGAAGGGGATGACAGAGGATGAGATGGCTGGATGGCATCACTGACTTGATGGATGCGAGTCTGAGTGACCTCCGGGAGCTGGTGATGGACAGGGAGGCCTGGCGTGCTGCGGTTCATGGGGTCGCAAAGAGTCGGACTGATCTGAGTGACTGATCTGATCTGATCTTGAATGAAATGTTCCCTTGGCACCTCTAATTTTCTTGAAGCGATCTCTACTTTTTCCCATTCTATTGTTTCTCTCTATGTCTCCGCATTGATTGCTGAAGAAGGCTTTCTTGTCTCTCCTTGCTATTCTTTGGAACTCTGCATTTAAATGGGTATATCTTTCCTTTCTCTTTTATTTTTAAAGTCTCTTCTTTTCTCAGCTATTTGTATGGCCTCCTCAGAAAACCATTTTGCCTTTTGCATTTCTTTACCTTGGGAATGGTCTTGATTATTGCCTCCTCTACAATGTCAGGAACCCTTATCTATAGTTTATCAGGAACTCTGTCAGATCAAATCCCTTGAATCTATTTGTCACTTTCACTGTATAATCATAAGGGGTTTGATTTAGGTCATACCTGAGTGGTCTAGAGTTTTTCCCTAATTTCTTCAATTTAAGTCTGAATTTGACAATAAGGAGTGCATGATCAGAGCCACTACCTCATCTGCCTCTTGAGAAATTTTTATGCAGGTCAGGAAACAACAGTTAGAACTGGACATGGAACAACAGACTGGTTCCAAATAGGAAAAGGAATACATCGAGGCTGTATATTGTCACCATGTTTTTTTAACTTATATGCAGAGTACATCATGAGAAATGCTGGACTGGAAGAAGCACAAGCTGGAATCAAGATTGCTGGGAGAAATATCAATAACCTCAGATATGCAGATGACACCACCCTTACGGCAGAAAGTGAAGAGGAACTGAAAAGCCTCTTGATGAAAGTGAAAGAGGAGAGTGAAAAAGTTAGCTTAAAGCTCAACATTCAGAAAACGAAGATCATGGCATCTGGTCCCATCACTACATGGGAAATAGATGGGGAAACAGTGGAAACAGTGTCAGACTTTGTTTTTCTGGGATCCAAAATCACTGCAGATGGTGACTGCAGCCATGAAATTAAAATACGCTTACTCCTTGGAAGGAAAGTTATGACCAACCTAGATATCATATTCAAAAGCAGAGACATTACTTTGCCAACAAAGAGTCGCCTAGTCAAGGCTATGGTCTTTCCTGTGGTCATGTATGGATGTGAGAGCTGGACTGTGAAGAAGGCTGAGCACCGAAGAATTGATGCTTTTGAACTGTGGTGTTGGAGAAGACTCTTGAGAGTCCCTTGGACTGCAAGGAGATCCAACCTGTCCATTCTGAAGGAGATCAGCCCTGGGATTTCTTTGGAAGTAATGATGCGAAAGCTGAAACTCCAGTACTTTGGCCACCTCATGCAACAAGTTGACTCATTGGAGAAGACTCTGATGTTGGAAGGGATTGGGAGCAAGAGGAGAAGAGGAAGACAGAGGATGAGATGGCTGGATGGCATCACTGACTCAATCGATGTGAGTCTGAATGAACTCTTGGAGTTGGTGATGGACAGGGAGACCTGGCATGCTGCAATTCATGGAGTCGCAAAGAGCTGGACAAGACTGAGCAACTGATCTGATCTGATCTCTGATAGAGCTTCTCTGTCTTTGAAACTCCTTCATCTTGTCTGTATTACTTCCACCATAGTTTGGCCTCAGGCAAATAAAAGGGAGGGAACATAGCATCATCTATCAATATAAAATTGGATTAAAGATTTGCTGAGCATGGCCCTGCCCATCATAACAAGACTCAGTCTTCCCCTCAGTCAGTCTCTTCCATCAAGAAGCTTCCATAAGCCTCTTAGATCAGATCAGTCGCTCAGATCAGTCCGACTCTTTGCGACCCCATGAACCGCAGCACGCCAGGCCTCCCTGTCCATCACCAGCTCCCGGAGGTCAATCAGACTCGCATCCATCGAGTCAGTGATGCCATCCAGCCATCTCATCCTCTGTCGTCCCCTTCTCCTCCTGCCCTCAATCCCTCCCAGCATCAGAGTCTTCTCCAATGAGTCAACTCTCCGCATGAGGTGGCCAAAATACTGGAGTTTCAGCTTTAGCATCATTCCTTCTAAAGAAATTCCAGGATTGATCTCCTTCAGAATGGACTGGTTGGATCTTCTTGCAGTCCAAGGGACTCTCAAGAGTCTTCTCCAACACCACAGTTCAAAAGCATCAATTCTTAGGCGTTCAGCCTTCCTCACAGTCCAGCTCTCACATCCATACATGACCACAGGAAAGACCATAGCCTTGACTAGGCGAACCTTTGTTGGTAAAGTAATGTCTCTGCTTTTGAATATGCTATCTAGTTTGGTCATAACTTTCCTTCCCAGGAGTAAGTGTCTTTTAATTTCATGGCTGCAGTCACCATCTGCAGTGATTTTGGAGCCCAGAAAAATAAAGTCTGACACTGTTTCCACTGTTTCCCCATCTATTTCCCATGCAGTGATGGGACCAGATGCCATGATCTTCGTTTTCTGAATGTTGAGCTTTAAGCCAACCTTTTCACTCTCCACTTTCACTTTCATCAAGAGGTTTTTTAGCCCCTCTTCACTTTCTGCCATAAGAGTCATGTCATCTGCATATCTGAGGTTATTTATATTTCTCCCGGCAATCTTGATTCCAACTTGTGTTTCTTCCAGTCCAGCATTTCTCATGATGTACTCTGCATATAAGTTAAATAAACATGGTGACAATATGCAGCCTTGACGTACTCCTTTTCCTATTTGGAACCAGTCTGTTGTTCCATGACCAGTTCTAACTGTTGCTTCCTGACCTGCATACAGATTTCTTAAGAGGCAGATCAGGTGGTCTGGTATTCCCATCTCTTTCAGAATTTTCCATAGTTTATTGTGATCCACACAGTCAAAGGCTTTGGCATAGTCAATAAAGCATAAATAGATGTTTTTCTGGAACTCTCTTGCTTTTTCCATGATCCAGCGGATGTTGGCAATTTGATCTCTGGTTCCTCTGCCTTTTCTAAAACCAGCTTGAACATCAGGAAGTTCACGATTCACATATTGCTGAAGCCTGGCTTGCAGAATTTTGAGCATTACTTTACTAGCGTGTGAGATGAGTGCAATTGTGCGGTAGTTTGAGCACTCCTTGGCATTGCCTTTCTTTGGGATTGGGATGAAAACTGACCTTTTCCAGTCCTGTGGCCACTGCTGAGTTTTCCAAATTTGCTGGCATATTGAGTGCAGCACTTTCACAGCATCATCATTCAGGACTTGGAATAGCTCCACTGGGATTCCATCACCTCCACTAGCTTTGTTCGTAGTCATGCTTTCTAAGGCCCATTTGACTTCACATTCCAAGATTTCTGGCTCTAGGTCAGTGATCACATCATCATGATTGTCTAGGTCTTGAAGCTCTTTTTTGTACAGTTCTTCTGTGTATTCTTGCCACCTCTTCTTAATATCTTCTGCTTCTGTTAGGTCCACACCATCTCTCTCCTTTATTGTGCCCATCTTTGCATGAAATGTTCCTTTGGTATCTCTGATTTTCTTGAAGAGATCCCTAGTCTTTCCCATTCTGTTGTTTTCCTCTATTTATTTGTATTGATCACTGAAGAAGGCTTTCTTATCTCTTCTTGCTATTCTTTGGAACTCTGCATTCAGATGCTTATATCTCTCCTTTTCTCCTTTGCTTTTCACTTCTCTTCTTTTCACAGCTATTTGTAAGGCCTCCCCAGACAGCCATTTTGCTTTTTTCCATTTCTTTTCCATGGGGATGGTCTTGATCCCTGTCTCCTGTACAATGTCACGAACCTCATTCCATAGTTCATCAGGCACTCTATCAGATCTAGGCCCTTAAATCTATTTCTCACTTCCACTGTATAATCATAAGGGATTTGATTTAGGTCCTACCTGAATCGTCTATTGGTTTTCCCTACTTTCTTCAATTTCAGTCTGAATTTGGCAATAAGGAGTTCATGGTCCGAGCCACAGTCAGCTCCTCGTCTTGTTTTTGCTGATTGGATAGAGCTTCTCCATCTTTGGCTGCAAAGAATATAATCGATCTGATTTTGGTGTTGACCATCTGGTGATGTCCAAGTGTAGAGTCTTCTCTTGTGTTGTTGAAAGAGGGTATTTGCTATGACCAGTGCATTTTCTTGGCAAAACTCTATTAGTCTTTGCCCTGCTTCATTCCGTATTCCAAGGCCAAATTTGCCTGTTACTCCAGGTGTTTCTTGACTTCCTACTTTTGCATTCCAGTCCCCTATAATGAAAAGGACATCTTTTTTGGGTGTTAATTCTAAAAGGTCTTGTAGGTCTTCATAGAACCTTTCAACTTCAGCTTCTTCAGCGTTACTGGTTGGGGCATAGACTTGGATTACTGTGACATTGAATGGTTTGCCTTGGATATGAACAGAGATCATTCTGTCCTTTTTGAGATTGCATCCAAGTACTGCATTTCGGACTCTTTTGTTGACCATGATGGCCACTCCATTTCTTCTGAGTGATTCCTGCCCACAGTAGTAGATATAATGGTCATCCGAGTTAAATTCACCCATTCCAGTCCATTTTAGTTCGCTAATTCCTAGAATGTCGACATTCACTCTTGCCATCTCTTGTTTGACCACTTCCAATTTGCCTTGATTCATGGACCTGACATTCCAGGTTCCTATGCAATATTGCTCTTTACAGCATCGGACTTTGCTTCTATCACCAGACACATCCACAGCTGGGTATTCTTTTTGTTTTGGCTCCATCCTTTCATTCTTTCTGGAGTTATTTCTCCACTGATCTCCAGTAGCATATTGGGCCCTTACTGACCTGGGGATTTTCTCTTTCAGTATCCTATCATTTTGTCAAGTCCTCCTTGCCTGTTCAACTTGCTCAGTGCAATTTTTGTTTCAACATGAGTATGTCTATCAGATGTGCAGGCAAAACCAAAGAGAGGTTTCCAGCAGCTTCTCTTAACAGTAGACTCAAATATCCTACCATCTGCTGACTACCACTTAGGTATCAGAGAGCTCTCAAACTTTAAATATTTAATAACTAATACTCAAAGTTAAACATCAGTACCACTACCACTACCACCACCTCCACATACACTGAAATTACCTTTTGGTAATATCTTTGTTTTAGTGTATAGAAATTTTATTGTCCTTGTTGCTCAGACAAAAATCCTTGAAATCATCCTTTACTCATTTCTTTTTGCTCTTATATCTTGTCTTTTTGCAAAATTCACTGAGTTTACATTTGAAGTATATTCAGTATTCATTTCCTACACTTAAACATTTATCACCCTAGTTTAATTTACTGTTTTCCCTTATTTTGGATTGTATGTATTTTTTGTAAATCATCTCTAAATTTATTCCTTGCTTCTAAACTTGATTCCTCTCCCTACTTTCCCCAAGAAAGACAATTCTGAGAGTAGAATCTATCATTCTACTCTAGACAGTAGAGCTATATCTTTTAAAAATGATCTTCTGTTTGAAACGTATTTCACTTCCAATATAAAATAAGAATAAAACCCAAAACCTTCTAATGCCCAATGCTAGACCAAGTCAAGGATGTTGTGAAAACCTTAGTTAAGATTCCAGAAAGAGTTAAAGAGGTGTCTAGTTTCCCCCAAGGGAATTTTTAATCATTTTTGCTTTTAGGGGACTAGAAGAGAACTTTTTGTCGTTTAGTATTTTATGAGCTAGTATTTCAGGTCTCATTGACTTTTTTCATTCCTGTATCTGACAGTTCATTTTTTTTTTTTTCAAGATCAGATCATATCAGTTGCTCAGTCGTGTCCAACTCTTTGCAACCCCATGAATCGCAGCACACCAGGCCTCCCTGTCCATCACCAACTTCCAGAGTTCACTGAGACTCACATCCATTGAGTCAGTGATGCCATCCAGCCATCTCATCCTCTGTCGTCCCCTTCTTTAATCTTCTAAAAGAGGACACAGTTTGGTTTTACACACAAGATCTTGTAATTTTGTGTGTGTGAGAGAGAAAACTTTTTAGCATAGTCCATAATCTTATTTTCTCCACAAAGCAAGTTTTGATATTTATATTGTCAATTGATACATTTCTTATGTCTTCACTGAGGCTTATTTGATTAAAATGGAAAGTTTGCATCAAATAATGTCTTAGTTTGAAGTCATTCTGGTAAAGTCTCTCTATCCACCTCAGCTGTATCACTTACCTTTAAAACAAAGACTTTGAAATTGAAAAGTGCTGAAGCTGGAGCTCTCTGACTAATCATTTTAGATAAAGGACTGCAAGAAGCCTCTAATGCAAGTTGACCTTAGACAAGAAGGCCAAATAGCAAGGAGCAAGAGCAAGCAAATATTATTTTTCTTTTCTTTGTCTTATAGATCATGAATTTTCAAACATACTTTAATAGTTGCCCAGAGGATGAGGCCCTGGTGAATTTTAGGTAGTTGGCACAAGGGTTAAATGTATTTTTAAACACCCATCATTGAAATGAAATTATTTATTAAGTTTTGCAAATGTTTTGGAATAGATTACTATCATATATTTGCTAACAAATGTAAGTGCACTTGTTATAAACTATTTTCAAATGAAATAAAAAAATGAAAATATTCTGAGTGGAATTAATATTCAAAAGTCAATATTTTCAAAACAGTTTGTGTAGTTTTTTCCTGAACTGTATCTACCTATGCTTTTCACAAATAGCAGTAGAAGTGTGGCAGAGTGGTGAGGTACCAATTCAGGAATCTCTTTGCAAGAGACATGGACTTGTTTCTGGGGAGAAAATTGACGAGATAGTGGTATAGAGAACAAAGTAATGCAACAATGTTCATTATAAAACTATCTTAAAACAGTAATTATTTGAAGGAGGGACAATTCAGAGAACAGCATGCTGTCTGTCACTCAGATCTACCCCAAAAATGTGGATTTATGGTGCTGGTAGTGAAATGGTGGTGGTGGTAAAATGTATTTGACAAAATTTTGAGCCACATAGTCCAAATAACAAATACCGCTCAGTTCAGTTCAGTTCAGTCACTCAGTTGTGACTGACTCTTTGCAACCCCATGGACTGCAGCATGCCAGGCTTCCCTGTCCATCACCAAACTTACTCAGACTCACGTCCGTCAAGTTGGTGATGCCATCTAACCATCTCATTCTCTGTCGTCCCCTTCTCCTCTTGTCTTCAATTCTTTCCCAGCATCAGGGTATTTTCCAGTGAGTCAATTCTTCACATCCGGTGGCCAAAGTATTTGAGCTCCAATAAATATTCAGAATCAATTTCCTTTAGAATTATCTGGTTTGATCTCCTGCAGTCCAAGAGACTCTCAAGAGTCTTCTCCAAAACCACAGTTCAAAGTATCACTCGGCTAAAGTATTTTGTCTCCTAGACATAAGACCTCTTTTTCTGTTTTCAGTTGTAGATGAATTCTTTTCAAGTCATAACAGTTATTTTAGCATGCAGATTGTTAACCAGATTTAGTAGAGCAGATATGTAAACAAGACTGCATTAGCATTAATTCCCAAAATTAATGGTGCAGTGCCCTATTATGTGAACAAAAATTATCATCTCTTTACCCCTATCCACCCAACCACAGAACTCTTATTTTACTCCAAACTACTTTTTTCTAGGAATTTTCAGTGATTTCTCACATGCTGTGGACTGATCATTTCTTTTCTCATATGGTCTCACCTGGAAAAAAAAAAAAGCCCTAGGAAAGGTTTTAAGGTTCCAGAACAAAGCTGGATTCCACACAGAAGTAGAAGTATTACCCTTCTCTCTAAGTTCACCCTATATTCTGTCACCTGGCCTTCTGTCACATTATGTCTGTACAAAGCACTTCAGGATAACAACTTTTGCAACATTTGGTTCTGCATTTCTTACCTCAGACTTCAACAAAAGCTCTCAGGTCAGGTGGACCAAGCAGAAGCCATTATAATGTCTTTCTCCAGTAAAATTATAAATATAATAATGATGATGACAGCAATAGAAAACCGCTTTGTTCTTTTGTTGTTCAGTCACTAAGTCATGGCAGGCTCTTTCTGATACATGGACAGCAGAAAAACCATGCTCTTCTGTCACTCACTATCTCCTAGTTTGCTCAGATTCATGTCCTTTGAGTCTGTGATGCTAGCTAACCATCTCATCTTCTCCCTTCCACTTCTTTTGACAAATTCTTTCGCAGGATCAGAATCTTTTCCAATGAGTTTGCTCTTTGTATCAGGTTGCCAAAGTGCTGGAACTTCAGCTTCAACATCAGTCCTTCCAACAGATATATACAGTTGATTTCCTTTAGAATTTACTGGTTTGATCTCTTTGCAGTTTGTGGGAGACTGAAGAGTCTTCTCCAGCACCACAACCCAAAAGCATCAGTGCTTTGAAGTTCAACCTTCTTTATAGTCCAAATCTTACATCTATACATAGATACTGGAAAAACCATCATTTTGACTAACTGTACTTATCTTTCTTGGCAAAATATCATCTCTGCTTTTTAATATGCTATCTAGGATTGTCATAGCTTTCCTTCCAAGGAACAAACAGCTTTTAATTTCATGGCTGCAGTACCATCCATAGTGATTTTGGAGCCCAGGACAATAAAATCTGTTACTGTTTCCACTTTTCTGCCTTTGTTTGCCATTAATTAATATGGTTGGATGCCATGATACTAGTTTTTTGAATGTTTATTTTCAAGACAGCTTTTTCACTTTTCTCTTTAACCCTTATCAAGAGGCTATTTCATTCCTTAAGAAGGTCTTCTTATCTCTCCTTTCTATCATCTGAAACTCTGCATTTAGTTGGGTATATTTTCTCCTTTCTCCCTTGTCTTTGACTTCTCTTCTTTCCTCAGCTATTTTAAAGCCTTCTTAGACAGCCTTTGCCTTCTTTTATTACTTTTTCTTTGGGATGATTTTAGTCATTGGACCCTTCATGGTTCATAGCCTTGTTGTGGCAAAGGACCTTGAATAACTCAATGAAGCTGTGAGCCATGACGTGCCCAGCCACCCAAGATGGATGGGTCATATTGAAGAGTTCTGACAAAATGTGGTCCACTGGAGGAGGAAACGGCAAACTATTCCTATATTCTTGCCACAAGAATCTCATGAACAGTATGAAAGGCAAAAAGATATGACACCAAAAGATGAGCCCCACCCCAGGGTCAGAAGGTGTTCAATATGCTACTGAAGAAGAGCACAGGGCACTTAATGATAGCCTCAGAAAGAATGAAAAGGCTGGACCAAAGCAGAAAGGACGTTCAGATGTGGAGGTGTCTGGTAGTGAAAATGAAGTCCGATGTAAAGAACAACATTACAAGAAATCTGGAATGTTAGGTCCATGAAACATTGTAAATTAGATGTGGTCAAGCAGAAAATGGGCTTCCCTTGTAGCTCAGTTAGTAAAGAGCCTGTGTTCAATGCAGGAGGCCTGGAATCGATCCCTGGGTAGGGAAGATCCCCTGGAGAAGGAAATGGCAACCAACTCCAGTATTTTTGCCTGGAGAATCCCATGGACAGAGGAGCCTGGCAGGCTACAGTCCACAAGGTCACAAGAGTTGGACATGACTTAGTGACCAAACCACCACCAAACAGGAGTTGGCAAGACCAAACATTGATATCTTAGGAATCAGTGAACTGAAATGGATAAGGCTGAGTAAATTTAATTCAGATATAATTTAATTCATTATATCTACTATTGTGGGCAAGAATCTTTTAGAAAAAATGCAGTAACCCTCATAGTCAACAAAAGAGTCCAAAATGTAATAATTGGGTGCAAACTAAAAAATAATAGATGGATCTTGGTTCTTCTGTAAGGCAAACCTTTCATTATCACAGTAATCCTAGTCTTTGCTCCAACCACTGATGCTGAAGAAACTGAAGTTGACCTGTTCTATGAAGACCTACAAGACCTCTTAACTAATTCCAAAAATGATGTCCTTCATCATACGGAATTGGAATGCAAAAATAAAAACTCAAGTGATATCTGGAGTTACAAACAAGTGTGGCCTTGGAGTACAAAATTAAGCAAGACTAAAAGTAACAGAGTTTTTTCAAGAGAACACACTGGTCACAACAAACACTGTTTTCCAACAATACAAGATATGACTCTACACATGAATATCACCAAATAATAAATACTGAAATCAGGTTGATTATATTCTTTGCAGTTGAAGATGGAGAAGCTCTATACAATCAGAAAAGAAAAAAAAAAAAAAAAACTGGAGTTGACTGTAACTTGGATCATGAGATCTTTATTGCAAAATTTAGGCTTAAATTGGAGAAAGTATGGAATACCACTAGGCCATTCAGGTATTACCTAAATCAAAGCCCTTATAATTTTACAGTGGAGATAACAAGTGTATTCAAGGGATTAGATCTAGTAGACAGAGCAAAATTTCAAGTGCTATTAAGCAGAGACATTACTTTACCAACAAAGGTTCGCCTAGTCAAGGCTATGGTCTTTCCTGTGGTCATGTATGGATGTGAGAGCTGGACTGAAGAAGGCTGAGCGCCGAAGAATTGATGCTTTTGAACTGTGGTGTTGGAGAAGACTCTTGAGAGTCCCTTGGACTGCAAGAAGATCCAACCAGTCCATTCTGAAGGAGATCAGTCCTGGAATTTCTTTAGAAGGAATGATGCTAAAGCTGAAACTCCAGTATTTTGGCCACCTCATGCGAAGAGTTGACTCATTGGAGAAGACTCTGATGCTGGGAGGGATTGAGGGCAGGAGGAGAAGGGGACGACAGAGGATGAGATGGCTGGATGGCATCATTGACTCGATGGGTGTGAGTCTGAGTGACCTCCGGGAGCTGGTGATGGACAGGGAGGCCTGGCGTGCTGCGGTTCATGGGGTCACAAAGAGTAGGACACGACTGGCGACTGATCTGATCTGATCTGATCTGATCATGTGTCAGGCTTTATTGCAATAAATGATGAAAGCAATGCTGTGGGGTTGGTGGTACTATGTTCATTTCACTGATAAGATATCTGAATCTTAGAGAAATTAAGTCAATTGAGAGAGTTGTTAATCAAACACAGGTCTTTCAAATTTGAAATCCATTGCATAATATTATGATTTCTCTATACTCTCCATCTGTTCTCCAAGGGATTGTATGCATATTTCTCCTTCTCTCTCTTAAAGAGAATGTATTACATATAAAATTTTAAGATAAAGAATAAATGAGAAGAATAAACTAAAATTAAAGAAAGACAGCAAGCTCAAAAAAATTTCAGCTTGGTACTCAGGGCATTCTACTAATGTAGAAATAGCGTATCTTCAGTAAGTGGACCAAATGATGTAGTTTGTGAGATTTTTGCTTGTTTATTCTAGTATTAAGACACAACAGACTTAGTAAAGCTCTCAGTTAATGGGTTTATCCCTTTATTCAGTAGCTGAATAAAAGCAGCTAGTATTAGGCACCTCAAATATGCTTTAAAGTGTGCTAGATGTTGAACAATGAAAAGATAAAAATAATTCTCTACTTTCATTAGTTAATAGTGTAGTAGAAGCAAATAACTTTAAGTAAAAGATGCACACGTGTAAATTGTATAGTTTGTGACTATCAAAAATTGTTTTAAGTACTAAAAGAGAAAAGTACAGTATGACCTGAAAGTATTCAAGACATAGGTATAATTTTATCTGGATTCGTCTTTTGGAAGCTGTTTGTCCTTTATAGCTAGCTTTATGATGTTCTGTTTTTTGCTAGGTTTTTATTTCACTAAATATGGCAAAATATATTTATAATAATTGATACTATATTCATGACAGCTTATTCTAAGCACATGGCATTATATTGTGCACAAAGCATGTGCTCAGTAAATAATAGTACCTTTCCTTTCTGGATTCTCTGCCAAGTATGCACTTTCTGTCTCATCTTCAAGAATCAGCATGTGGAGCACCTTTTTATGTGTTTATTAGCCATATGTTGGAGAAGACTCTTGAGAGTCCTTTGGAGTGCAAAGAGATCCAACAAGTCCATCCTAAAAGAAATCAGTCCTGAATATTCTTTGGAAGGACTGATGTTGAAGCTGAAACTCCAATACTTTGGCCACCTGATGTGAAGAGTTGACTCACTTGAAAAGATCCTGAGGCTGGGAAAGACTGAGGGCAAGAGGAGAAGGGGACAACAAAGGATGAAATGGTAGGATGGCATCACTGAGTCAATGGACATGAGTTTGAGTAAACTCCAGGTGTTGGTGATGGGCAGGGAGGCCTGGCATGCTGCAGTCCATGGGGTCACAAAGAGTCAGACACAACTGAGAAACTGAACTGAACTGAGCCATGTATATGTCTTGTTTGGAGAAATGTCTGTTTAGGTCTTTTCCCCACTTCTTGATTGGGTTTTTTCTGCCATTCATTTTTCTGCCATTGAGCTACATCATTAGTTGTTTGTATATTTTGGAGATTAATTCTTTGTCTGCTGTTTTGTTTGCTATTATTTTCTCCCATTCTGAAGGCTGTCTTTTCACTTTGCTTATAGTTCCCTTCATTGTGCAAAAGCTTTTCAGTTTGATTAGGTCTCATTTATTTATTATTGTTTTTATTTCCATTACTCTAGGAGATGGTTCATAGAGGATCTTGCTGTGATTTATGTCAGAGAGTGTTCTGCCCATGTTTTCCTCTAATATTTTTCATAGCTTCTGGTTTTACATTTAGGTCTTTGATCCATTTTGAGTTTATTTTTGTGTATGGTATTAGAAAGTGTTGTAGTTTCATTCTTTTACACATAGTTGATCAGTTTTCCTAGCATCACTTGTTGAAGAGACTGTCAATTCCATTGTATATTTTTGCCTCCTTTGTCAAAGATAAGTTGTCCATAGGTGCATAGATATATCTCTGGATTTTTTTTTTTTAATTTTGTTCCATTGATTCATATTTCTGTCTTTGTGTCAGTACAATACTCTTTGTATGACTGTAGCTTTGTAGTATGGTCTGAAGTCAAGAAAGCTGATTCCTCTAGTTCCATTTTTCTTTCTCTAGATTTTTTTGGCTATCCAAGATCTTTTGTATTTCCATGCAAATTGTGGACGTATTTGTTCTAGTTCTGTGAAAAATATCAGTCATAATTTAATAGGAATTGTGTTGAATCTATAGATTGCTTTGGGTAGTATGCTCATTATTACAGAAATGCAAATCAAAACCAAAATGAGGTATCATCTCACACCAGTCACAATGGCCAGCATCAAAAGTCTACAAAAAATAAATAACCAAGAGGGTGTGAAGAAAAGGGAACTCTCTTTCACTGTTGGTGGGAATGTAAACTGGCACAGCCACTATGGAGAACAGTGTGATGATTCCTTTAAAAACTGGGAATAGAGATGCTATACAACCCAGCAATTCCACTGCTGGTCATACAACTCAAGGAAACCATCCCAATGTTCATTACAGCATTATTTACATAGCTAGGACAAGGAAGCAATCTAGATGTCCATAAGCAGATGAATGGATAAGGAAATCATGAGACACATACACAATGGAATTATTACTCATGTCTAAAAAGGAATGCATTTTAGTCAGTTCTAATGAGATGGATGAACCTTGTACCTATTATACTGAGTGAAACAAGTCAGAAAGACAAATATTGTATATTAATGCATATTATGGAATTAAGAAAGGTGGTACCAATGATCCTACATGCAGGGCAGTGAAGGAGACACAGATGTAAAGAACAGACTTTTGGACTCAGTGGGAGAAATTGAGGGTGGGATAATTTGAGAGAATAGCATTGAAACATGTACATTACCATATGTAAAATAGATGACCAGTGCAAGTTTGATGCGTGAAGTAGGGCAACCAAATCTGGTGCTCTGAGGCAACATAGAGGGATAGTGTGTGCCAGGGGGTGGAAGAGAGAGGTAGTTTCAAATGAGGGAGCACATGTATACCTGTGGCCAATTCATGTAGATGTATGGCAAAAATCATCACAATACTCTAAAGTAGTTATTCTCCAATTAAAATTATTTAATTAAGAAAATAATCAGCACATTTAACTCAATCTAAAATAGCGTAGTTTGTTCATGAGAAGTAATGATTTTTTCCCCCTTTTGACTAACTCCTTAGTTTTTTCACCCTTTGAATAGTTCATTACAAAAAAAAAAAAAAAAAATTTCAGGACTTTTTTGTTTTATTTTGTTAAATGAATATTTAACAAATATTTTCATCTATAACTGTAGGCCCAGATTATTAAAATCTTTATCAAATACTAACATTTTTGTTTTTTAGTTTAAAATAAGTGGATTGATATTAAGTAGGACTAGATTTTGTTCAAGTGAGTCATATCCATGGACCTCAATTACTTTTTATTTAAAGTATACCTGACTTAGAGCACTATGTTAGTTCCTAATTTATAACAAAGTAATTTAATATTTTTATATATTACAAAATGATCACCACAATAAGTCCAGTTGACCGTCAGTACACAAATATTTTATCCCTGTTACATTTATTTTGTAACAGAAAGATTGTGCCTTTTAACTCCATTATCTATTTACTCTTCCCCTGATTTCCAACCCCTCTGGCAACCACATGTTTGTTCTCTATATAAGGCTGTTTGTATTTGGTTATTCCAATGTATACATGAAACTGCATGGGAGTTTGTCTTTCTCTATCAGATATTTCACGAAGTAGAATACCCTCTAAGTGAATCTACGTTACGGCAAATGGCAAGTTTTTATACATTTTTGTGTCTGAGTAATATTCTTTTGCACATATATACCATATCTTTTTTCCCCCATTAAGCTGTCAATGGATACTAGGTTTCTTTCATATCTTGGCTAATATGAAAAATGTTGGAATGAACATAGAGTGAATATATCTTTATCAGTTATAGAGATTTTGTTTTCTTTAGACAAATACCCGGAGAAGGCAATGGCAACCTACTCCAGTATTCTTGCCTGGAGAATCCCATAGGTGAAGGAGCCTGGTGGGCTGCAGTCCATATGGTTGAGAAGAGTTAGACATGATTGGGCGACTTCACTTTCACTTTTCACTTTCATGCATTGGAGAAGGAAATGGCAACCCACTCCAGTGTTCTTGCCTGGAGACTCCCAGGGATGGGGGAGCCTGGTGGGCTGCCTTCTATGGGGTCACACAGAGTCGGACATGACTGAAGCAACTTAGCAGCAGCAGCAGCATCAAACCAACACCCAAAAGAGGAATTACTAAATTGTATGGCAGCTCTCATTTTTTGAGGAACTTCCATACTTTTTTCTATGATGGGAGTACCAGTTTGTATTCTCACTAACAGATTGCATGAGAGTTCTCTCTTCTCCATTCTGACACGTGTGAGGTAATATCACATTACAGTTTTGACTTGTGATGTTGAGTGATTTTCCATGTGCCTATTGGCCATCTTTATCTCTTATTTGAAAAAAAAAAAAAAAAATGTCTATTCAGATCCTCTGTCCACTTTTAAATCAGGTTGATTTTTTCTTTTTTTTTTCTTTTAATGTTCAGTTGCATTTTTTTTTTCCTTAGACTTTCGGTATTAGCACCTAATCAAATATATCATTTGCAAATATCTTCTTTCATTCAGCAGGCAGTCGTTTTGCTTTGTTGCAGCTTGCTTTGCTGTGCAGAAGGTTTTTAGTTTGATGGTCCCATTGGTTTATTTTTTGTTTTGATTCTTTTTTTGTGAGAAGACAGACAAACAATAGTACTAAGACTGATGCCAAAGAGAGCACTGCCTATGTTTTCTTCTAAGATTTCTATGGTTCTAAGTCTTACATTTAAGTTTTTAATTCCTTTATTTTTGTATACAATATGAGAAAGTATTCCAGTTAGATTCTTTTGCATTGCTTGCTTGCTAAGTCCTTTCAGTCATGTCTGACTCTGTGCAACACCATAGATGGCAGCCCACCAGGCTCCCCTATCCCTGGGATTATTTTGCATACAGCTGTCCAATTTTTTCAACAGGATTTATTAAAGAGTCTCTTTGCCCCATTAAATATTATTGCCTCCTACTGGAGTGTGGGTTCATTTCTGGACTTTATATTATGTTTTATGCATCTACTTTTGTACCAATGCTACACTGTTTTTATTACTATTTGTAGTGTAGATTGAAATTATGGACACCTCCAGTTTAATTCTTTCTCAAAATTGTTTTGATTATTTTGGCTGTATTGTGTTTCCACATAGACTTTACAATTATTTCTTCTAGTATGCCATTGGTATTTCAATAGGAATTTTCTTCTTCCAATATATGAGCACATTATATCTTTACCTTTGTTTGTGTCATGTTCAATTTCTTTCATCAGTGTGTTAGAGTTTTTTGAGTACAGGTCTTTAAATTTCTTAGGTTTACTTCTAGGTACTGACAGAATGTGGTCCAGTGGAGGAGGGAATGGCAAAATACTTCATTATTCTTGCCTTTAGAACCCTATGAACAGTATGAAAAGGCAAAATGATAAGATGCTGAAAGAGGAACTTCTTAGGTAGGTATGTGCCTAGTATGCTACAGGAGATCAGTGGGGAAATAACTCCAGAGAGAATGAAGGGATGGAGCCAAAGCAAAAACAATACCCAGTTGTGGATGTGACTGGTGATAGAAGCAAGGTCCAATGCTGTAAAGAGCAATATTGCATAGGAACCTGGAATGTCAAGTCCATGAATCAAGGCCAGTTGGAAGTGGTCAGACAGGAGATGTCAAGACTGAACGTCGACATTCTAGGAATCAGCAAACTCAAATGGACTGGAATGGATGAATACTACTGTGGGCAGGAATCACTTAGAAGAAATGAAGTAGCCATCATGGTCAACAAAAGAGTTCGAAATGCAGTACTTAGACGCAATCTCGAAAAAGACAGAATGGTCTCAGTTTGTTTCCAAGGCATACCATACAATATCACCGTGATCCAAGCCTATGCCCCAACCAGTAACGCTGAAGAAGCTGAAGTTGAATGGTTCTATGAAGACTTAAAAAATCTTTTAGAACTAACACCCAGAAAAGATGTCCTTTTCATTATAGGGGACTGGGACACAAAGTAGGAATCAAGAAATGCCTGGAGTAACAGGCAAATTTGGCCTTGGAGTATGGAATGAAGCAGGGCAAAGGCTAATCAAGTTTTGCCAAGAGAATGCGCTGGTCATAACAAACATCCTCTTCCAACAACACAAGAGAAGACTCTACACATGGACATTACCAGATGGTCAACACAAAAATCAGATTAATTATATTCACTGCAGCCAAAGATGGAGAAGCTCAATAAAGTCAGCAAAAACAAGACCGGGAGCTGACTGTGGCTCAGATCATGAACTCCTTATTGCTAAATTCAGACTTAAATTGAAGAAAGTAGTGAAATCCACTACACCATTCAGGTATGACCTAAATCAAGTCCCTTATGATTATACAGTGGAAGTGAGAAATAGATTTAAAGGACTAGATCTGATAGGCAGAGTACCTGATGAACTATGGACTGAGGTTCCTGACATTGTACAGGAGACAGGGATTAAGACAATCCCCATGGAATAGATGTGCAAAAAAGCAACATGACTGTCTAAGGAAGCCTTATAAACAGCTGTGAAATGAAGAGAAGCAAAAAGCAAAGGAGAAAAGGAAAGATATAGACATCTGAATGCAGAGTTCCAAAGAATAGCAAGAAGAGATAAGAAAACCTTCCTCAGTGATCATTGCAAAGAGATAAAGGAAAATATCAGAATGGGGAAGACTAAAGATCTATTCAAGAAAATTAGAGATACCAAGGGAATATTTCATGCAAAGATGGACTCGATAAAGGACAGAAATGATATGGAACTAACAGAAGCAGAAGATATTAAGAAGAGGTGGCAAGAATACACAGAAGAACTGTAGAAAAAGATCTTCACTACCCAGATAATCACGATGGTGTGATCACTCACCTAGAGCCAGACTTCCTGGGATGTGAAGTCAAGTGGGCTTTAGGAAGCATCACTATGAACAAAGTTAGTGGAGGTGATGGAATTCCAGTTGAGCTATTTCAAGTCCTAAAAGATGATGCTGTGAAAGTGCTGCACTCAATATGCCAACAAATTTGGAAAACTCAGCAGTGGCCACAGGACTGGAAAAGGTCAGTTTTCATTCCGATCCCGAAGAAAGGCAATGCCAAAGAATGCTCAAACTACTGCACAATTGTACTCATCTCATCCGTTTGTAAAGTAATGCTTATAATTCTCCAAGCCAGGTTTTTGCAATTCATGAACCATTAAATTCCAGATGTTCCAGCTGCTTTTAGAAAAGGCAGAGGAACCAGAGATAAAATTGGCAACGTCCGCTGGATCATCAAAAAAGCAAGAGATTTCCAGAAAAACATCTATTTCTGCTTTTTTAACTATGCTAAAGCCTTTGACTGTGTGGATCACAATAAACTGTGGAAAATTCTTCAAAAGATGGGAATACCAGACCGCCTGACTTGCCTCTTGAGAAACCTATATGCAGGTCAGGAAGCAACAGAACTGGACATGGAACAACAGACTGGCTCCAGATAGGAAAAAGAGTACATCAAGGCTGTATATTGTCACCTTGCTTATTTAACTTATATGCAGAGTACATCATGAGAAACATTGGGCTGGAAGAAGCACAAGCTGGAATCAGATTGCTGGGTGAAATATCAATAACCTCAGATATGCAGATGACACCACCCTTATGGCAGAAAGTGAAGAGGAACTAAAAAGCCTCTTGATGAAAGTGAAAGAAGAGATAAAAATGTTGGTTTAAATCAACATTCAGAAAACTAAGATCATGGCATCTGGTCCAATCACTACATGGGAAATAGGTGGAGAAACAGTGACAGACTTTATTTTTTTAGGCTCCAAAATCACTGCAGATGGTGATCGCAGCCATGAAATTAAAGGATGCTTACTCCTTGGAAGGAAAGTTATGACCAATCTAGATAGCATATTAAGAAGCAGAGATATTACTTTGCCAACAAAGGTCCGTCTAGTCAAGGCTATGGTTCTCCAGTGATCATGTATGTATGTGAGTGTTGGGCTGTGAAGAAAGCTGAGTGCTAAAGAATTGATGTTTTGAACTGTGGTGTTGGAGAAGACTCTTGAGAGTCCCTTGGACTGCAAGAAGATCGAATCAGTCCATCCTAAAGGATACCAGTCGTGGGTATTCATTGGAAGGACTAATGCTGAGGCTGAAACTCCAGTACTTTTGCCACCTCATGTGAAGAGTTGACTCATTGGAAAAGACCCTGATGCTGGGAGGGATTGAGGGCAGGAAGAGAAGGGCATGACAGAGGATGAGATGGCTGGATGGCATTACCGACTCGATGCACATGAGTTTAAGTGCATTCCAGGAGTTAGTGATGGCCAGGGAGGCCTGGTGTCCTGTAATTCATGAGGTCGCAAAGAGTTGGACAAGACTGAGCTGCTGAAATGAACTGAATGGTGGTACCTTTATGGATGAAAGACAGGTCACAGGCATAAACAGTTTTCATATTCACACATGCTATCTTTTTTCCCCACTTATATTCTAATCTAGCTCTTGCTCTTTTTTCTTTTTACTCTTTTGACAATTTGGATATTACTGAAAAAAGCTCTGTTGATTTCACATGATATTTTATTCTTTTATTCCACATGATAGTTAATGAAATTTGTCTCGATGTTTTCACAGCAATTGTTGCTGAAAGTGGAGTCTGGATGCTCAGCACTAAAAAGACAAAGTTGGTGGAAAGGAAAGTTTGCTTTATTTTGAGAGTGGCAACATGGTGGGGGTAGGTGGACTGTTGTCCAAAGGCTGATTACCTCCAATTCTCCTTCACATGACAATCAGTGGTCAAGAGATTTTATAGATGAAAGGAAGGCGTTGCATGCAGAAACAGCACAGTCTTCTCTGACAGTCTTCTTGAAATTAGTCATGTTTTGGTGGCTCAGATGGTAAAGCATCTGCCTGCAATGTGGGAGACCCAGGTTTGATTCCTGGGTTGGAATATCCCCTGGAGAAGGAAATGGCAATTCACTCCAGCACTCTTGCCTGGAAAATCCCATGGATGGAGGAGCCTGATAGGCTACAGTTCATGGGGTCACAAAGAGTCAGACACGACTGAGCGACTTCACTTTCAGTGGTCTGATCAGTGTCATCTTGATTCTTTTAAATACAGTTAGTCTTTAGTTCCAGTTGGTTCATTACCATTCCTTTGAGGTCAGTTCTTGGAGCTGTGAGAGCTTATATTATGGCTACCATGTGGCCATCCTATAGTTAACTTTTTTCCATCTGATGCAAGTTTTAGTATCTATAAGACAGTTCAAGACTTCCCTGGTGGTCCAGCAATTCAGATTCTATGCTCTCAATGTAAGGAGCCTGGATTTGATCCCTAGTCAGGGAACTAGAACCTACAGGCTATCACTGTTAATAAGAGCCTGCATGCCACAACTGAAAGATCCTGCACGCTGTACCAATGATATAGAAATTAAAAAAAAAAAAATAATTCAATCACATTAAATACATAGAGAGCTTAGAGGGCATGGCTTAGAATATTATCTCTAGGTCTTGAAGCAGAATTAAAAGTCCTTGACTGAATTCAAGGACTAAACTGTTATTATTTAATCTTGTACAACTGCTTTCCTTTTTTTCTAATTTTCTCACTTGTCTGACTAAACTTACTCTTTATCTAAAGTTTTTCCACAGACAAAAAGCAAATGGAGAACGTGGGGAGTAAGGACCATAGGGTTCTGCTCCATTTAGTAATGATAAATTTAGATAAATATTTCTTGAGTAAAACTCTGCACTCATCATGATATTTACGTTCTATATTTTTTCAACTAGTTAAGAATAAAAGGGTGGTCAGTTTACCTATTTCAATTGATAGCAATTTAACTTTGTCTAGTTGAAACAGTTAATCTCGTTAAGCAATTAACCTCTTCCAAAAGGATGAGCTGGTTTTCACTTGACTGCTGCATGCAAAAGCTGTCAGACTTATAATGATTGCCCCAGTTGAATGTGCATTATAATGATTATCATATTTTCAGTAAGTTAATATTAACATAAATTGTTTTTCCAGTAGTCATGTACCAATGTGAGAGTTGGATCCTAAAGAATGCTGAGCACTTAAGAATTCATGCTTTCAAACTGTGGTGCTGGAGAAGATTCCTGAGAGTCCCTTGGACTGTGAGGAGATCAAAAGAGTCAATCCTAAAGGAAATCAATGCTGAGTCTTCATTGGAAGGACTGATGCTGAAACTGAAGCTCCAATATTTTGGCTACCTGGTGAGAAGAGTGAACTCATTAGAAAAGTCCCTGACGGTGGGAAAGATTAAGGGCAGGAGGAGAAGGGGGCAACAGAGGATGAGGTGGTTGTATGGCATCACTCCCGTAATGGACAAAAATTTGAGCAAACTCTGGGCAGTGATAAAGGACAGGAAAGCCTGATGTTCTGCAGTCCATGGTGTTGTAAACAGTGAGAAACAACAAAAAGTCAGACACAACTTAGCCACTGAACAACAACAAATATAAATTACATAGATTTTCCTGGCTTATCCCATTCTACCTAAGACAAGGGGGTCTCTACAAAATATTTATGCATTCAATTTACCTCTATTGAAATAAAGAAGACAGTAAAGAAAAGAAGTTGACAAATCTTTGTTCTCACATATTTGAAAGGGAGACCAAATGCACTATATTGATTTTCCTGGAAAATATCTAAGATAAAAAGGAAGCATTTTGACACCAACATGCAAAGTGTACAGGAAGGCACATGTGACACCACATTCAGTTTAGTTCAGTCACTCAGTCGTGTCCAACTCTTTGAGATCCCATGGACCGCAGCACACCAGGCCTCCCTGTCATCACCAACTACCAGAACTTACCCAAACTCATGTCCATCGAGTCGGTGATGCCATCCAAACATTTCATCATCCTCTGTTGTCCCCGTCTTCTCCAACCTTCAATCTTTCCCAGCATCAGGGTCTTCTCAAATGAGTCAACTCTTTGCATCAGGTGGCAAAAGTATCGGAGTTGCAGCTTCAACATCAGTCCCTCCAATGAACATTCAGGACCAATCTCCTTTAGGATGCACGGTTGGATATCCTTGCTGTCCAAGGTACTCTCAAGAGTCTTCTCAACATCACAATTCAAAAGCATCAATTATTCAGCACTCAGCTTTCCTTATAGTCTAATTCTCACATCCATATATGACTACTAGAAAAATCATAGCTTTGACTAGACAGATATTTGTTGTCAAAGTGATGTCTTTCCTTTTTAATATTCTGTCTAGGTTGTTCATAACTTGCCTTCCAAGGAGTAAGTGTCTTTTAATTTCATGGCTGCAATTACTATCTACAGTGATTTTGGAGACCAAAAAATAAAGTCTGTCACTGTTTCCACTGTTTCTCCATCTATTTGCCATGAAGTGATGGGACCAGATACCATGATCTTCATTTTCTGGATGTTGAGCTTTAAGCCAATTTTTTCACTCTCCTCTTTCACTTTCATCAAATGGGTCTTTAGTTCTTCTCACTTTCTGCCATAAGTGTGGTGTCATCTACATATCTGAGGTTATTGATATTTCTCCCAGGAATCTTGATTTCAGCTTGCGCTTCATCCAACCCAGCAGTTCTCATGATGTACTCTGCATATAAGTTAAATAAACAGGGTGACAATATACAGCCTTGATGTATTCTTTTCCCTATTTGGAACCAGTTTGTTGTTCCATGTCCATTTCTAATTGTTGTTTCCTGACCTGCATACAGATTTCTCAAGAGGCGGATCAGGTGGTCTGGTATTCCCATCTCTTTCAGAATTTTCCACAATTTATTGTCATCCACAGTATCAAAGGCTTTAGCATAGTCAATAAAGCAGATATAGATGTTTTTTCTGGAACTCTCTTGCTTTTTCGATGATCCAATGGATGTTGGCAATTTGACCTCTGGTTCCTCTGCCTTTTCTAAAACCAGCTTGAACATCTGGAAGTTCACAATTCACATATTGCTGAAGCCTGACTTGGAGAATTTGAGCATTACTTTATTACCATGTGAGATGAGTGTAACTGAGCAGTAGTTTGAGCATTTTTTGGCATTGCCTTTCTTTAGGATTGGAATGAAAACTGACCTTTTCCAGTCCTGTGGCCACTGCTGAGTTTTCTAAGTTTACTGGCATATTGAGTGCAGAAGTTTCATAGCATCATCTTTTAGGATTCGAAATAGCTCAACTGGAATGCCATCACCTCCACTAGCTTTGTTCATAGTGATGCTTCCTAAGGTTCGCTTGACTTTGCATTCCAGGATGACTGGCTCTAGGTGAGTGAACACACCATCATGATTATCTGTGTCATGATATTTTTTGTACAGTTCTTCTGTGTATTCTTTCCACCTCTTCTTAATATCTTCTGCTTCTGTTAGGTCCGTAACATTTCTGTCTTTTTTGTGCCCATCTTTGCATGAAATATTCCCTTGGTATCTCTCATTTTCTTGAAGAGATCTCTAGTCTTCCCCATTCTATTGTTTTTCTCTATTTATTTGCACTGATCACTGAGGAAGACTGTCTTATCTCTCCTTGTTATTCTTTGGAACTCTGCATTCAAATGGGTATACCTTTCCTTTTCTACTTTGTTTTTAACTTCTCTTCTTTACACAGCTATTTGTAAGGCCTCCTCTGACAGCCATTTTATTTTTCAGCAGTTCTTTTTCTTGGGTATAGTTTTGATCCCTGTCTCCGTACAATGTCAGAAACCTCCATCCATAGTTCATCAGGCACTCTGTCTATCAGATCTAGGCCTTTAAATCTATTTCTCACTTCTACTGTATAATTGTAAGGGATTTGATTTGGGTCATACCTGAATGATCTTGTGGTTTTCCCTACTTTCTTCAATTTAAGTCTGAATTTGACAATAAGGAGTTCATGATCTGAGCCACAGTCAGCTCCTGGTATTGTTTTTGCTGATTATATAGAGCTTCTCCATCTTTGACTGCAAAAATTATAATCAATCTGATTTCGATGTTGGCCATCTGATGATGCCCATGTGTAGAGTGTTCTCTTCATAAAGATGACCTTTATGATAGTTTGAACTGTTAAATAAAACTGACTTAGTATTTCACACAGTTGTGATTTAACTTGTGAACTAACCAAGTTGACAACTGTAGAGGATTCTGTACATGGGGAGTTTTCTTTGCTGGGAAATTCAGCTAGATTATTTTTACTCTCTGTAGTTTCTCTAAATTTCTGTGGCTAAAAAGCAGCTCACCCCCCCCCCCCGCCCCCACCTCTTCTAAGTATAAACTATTAAGATGAGCTGAGAAAACATTACAGTAAGTTTTTTACAATATATAAAATATGTTTTCATCAATGAAAAAATTTTCCAGAGTTAATTTATTCAAAGAGTAATTAATGATTCACTGCTTCCTCAAAAATTATGTCTTGCTTTATTTTTATGTTTTGTTAATACAACTTATAGCAGAGGTGACTTTGAACTCTTGAGTCATACAAGATTTTATGCTATATGGATAATGAATACCAGAAAGTAAAGAGGAGATGTGTTTGAATATCTCTATCAAATCTACATCAAAAATGAATGGTTTCAGTATTTCTGCAAGTGTCACATATAAAACTTCCTTTTTTTCCCACAGATGTCACTTGCATATACAGTTTTGAACAATTAAGTGATTTTTAAAAAATAATTCATTTAGTTAATGCAGTATTGCAGAGCAAGGTATGCAGAAAATTATCTAATTCAATCTCTTTTGTGAGGAAATATGCTCACAGAAGTAAAGTGGCAATGAGAAGGTGGAACAAATCTTACATACATCTTATTTAGAGGGGCTGGCTATTACACTGCATGACCTCCTTTGCTGAGACCTACAGTACTTTGTTCATCAACCTCTTTCCACAGTACTGTGTGGTTTAAATAACTATGTACTTAATTCATTCAAGCATTGGATCAAGTTAAATTGAATCAATAATCATGCTGCAAGTCCTGAAATTCTTAGTCCTCTTAGAAAATCTTTAATGAGTGCACATTATGTTCCACAATATTTATAATGTCCTAAAGATATAAGGGGAAAATATCTTCATACTGTAAAAATTCATATCTAAAGGAGAAGACAAACAGTATAGTGGATCAAAAAGCAGTAAATGATATAATACAGTATAGTTATATGAGCAGATAGAGTGAGGCTTGCAATTAATCCATGTACCAAATGAAGAGAGTATTTTTTTTTAATTTGATGCAAATCTTTAGTGCTTAGAATACTATATGGGAGAATTCTGGAATGAAAAGAAATGTGCAAAGCCACAGAGTCATGAGTCAGGAGGAGTAAACAGATTGGGTTCCTTGTGGCTAAAATTTCAGGATACACATGGAACATGGTGAAAGATGAAGCTCAAGGTTGCCATAGGAGCAAGATCATAAAGAGTGGGGTGGTCATACCAAGAAGTTTATATATCTCTCGAAGCCAGTGGAAGGATTTTAAGTGGGGGTAACAATCACTTTGATGACTGCACACAGGAGGGAGGAAGCAGTTTATGGGGAGATGGAGCTAGGACACTGAGCAATTCACTGGTACAAAGGAGAACAATTGGGAAGCTAAACAAGCCATGTTAAAAAAAAAAAAATAGTGAGTATGCTAATAAGGATCATTTAAAATAGCTTGTATATTCTTATGTAGTTACTTTGTACTTGACATATAATTTATGTAGTGTCATTTCTTAACATGGATCTGAATTAATAAACAGCATGAATTTATTTCCTAACTTAAAGTGTCCCTCTTGCAAAGATATTTAAGCCCCAGGAAGGGTATTCCTGGGAGAGGCAGCAGCATTTGCTAAGATTAGGAGAGGAGAACATGGAAGAGAGCTCAGGAGGGACAGGAAGTTCTACATTCGCATTGAAATATGACAAATGGATTCTAAACTAGGAAAGTAGACAGAAGCAAAATTATAAAACACTTTCTTCACTACATTTAGGAACTTGAATAGAATCCTAAAGAGATATCAAATCAGATCAGTCACTCAGTCGTGTCTGACTCTTTGCGACCCCATGAATTACAGCACGCCAGGCCTCCCTGTACATCACCAACTCCCGGAGTTCACTCAGACTCAAGTCCATCGAGTCAGAGATGCCATCCAACCATCTCATATTTTGTCGTCCCCTTCTCCTCTTGCCCCCAATCCCTCCCATCATCAGTCTTTTCCAATGAGTCAACACTTCGCATCAGGTGGCCAAAGTACTGTAGTTTCAGCTTTAGCATCATTCCTTCCAAAGAAATTCCAGGGCTGATCTCCTTTAGAATGGACTGGTTGGATATCCTTGCAGTCAAAGGGACTCTCAAGAGTCTTCTCCAACACCACAGTTCAAAAGCATCAATTCTTTGGCGCTCAGCCTTCTTCACAGTCCAATTCTCACATCCATACATGACCACAGGAAAAACCATAGCCTTGATTAGACGAACCTTTATTGGCAAAGTAATGTCTCTGTTTTTGAATATGCTATCTAGGTTGGTCATAACTTTCCTTCCAAGGAGTAAGCGTCTTTTAATTTCATGGCTGCAGTCACCATCTGCAGTGATTTTGGAGCCCCCCAAAATAAAGTGTGACACTATTCCCACTGTTTCCCCATCTATTTCCCATGAAGTGATGGGACCAGATGCCATGATCTTCGTTTTCTGAATGTTAAGCTTTAAGCCAACTTTTTCACTCTCCACTTTCACTTTCATCAAGAGGATTTTTAGTTCCTCTTCACTTTCTGCCATAAGGGTGGTGTCATCTACATATCTGAGGCTGATATTTTTCCTGGCAATCTTGATTCCAGCTTGTATTTCTTCCAGTCCAGCGTTTCTCATGATGTACTCTGCATAGAAGTTAAATAAGCAGGGTGACAATATACAGCCTTGACGAACTCCTTTTCCTATTTGGAACCAGTCTGTTGTTCCATGCCCATTTCTAATTGTTGCTTCCTGACCTGCATACAAATTTCTCAAGAGGCAGATCAGGTGGTCTGGTATTCCCATGTCTTTCAGAATTTTCCACAATTTATTGTGATCCACACTGTCAAAGGCTTTGGCATAGTCAATAAAGCAGAAATAGATGCTTTTCTGGAACTCTCTTGCTTTTTCCATGATCCAGCGGATGTTGGCAATTTGATCTCTGGTTCCTCTGCCTTTTCTAAAACCAGCTTGAACATCAGGAAGTTCACGGTTCACAAATTGCTGAAGCCTGGCTTGGAGAATTTTGAGCATTACTTTACTAGCGTGTGAGATGAATGCAATTGTGTGGTAGTTTGAGCATTTTTTGGCATTGCCTTTCTTCGGGATTGGAATGAAAACTGACCTTTTCCTGTCCTGTGGCCACTGCTGAGTTTTCCAAATTTGCTGGCATATTGAGTGCAACACTTTCACAGCATCATCTTTCAGGATTTGGAATAGCTCAACTAGAATTCTATCACCTCCACTAGCTTTGTTCATAGTGATGCTTTCTAAGGGCCACTTAACTTCACATTCCAGAATGTCTGGCTCTAGGTCAGTGATCACACCATCGTGATTATCTGGGTCTTGAAGATCTTTTTTTCTACAGTTCTTCTGTGTATTCTTGCCACCTCTTCTTAATATCTTCTGCTTCTGTTAGGTCCATACCTTTTCTCTCCTTTATTGAGCTCATCTTTGCATGAAATGTTCCTTTGTTATCTCTGATTTTCTTGAAGAGATCTCTAGTCTTTCCCATTCTGTTGTTTTCCTCTATTTCTTTGCATTGATCGCTGAAGAAGCGTTTCTTATCCCTCCTTGCTATTCTTTGGAACTCTGCACTCACATGCATATATCTTTCCTTTTCTCCTTTGCTTTTTGCTTCTCTTCTTTTCACAGCTATTTGTAAGGCCTCCCCAGACAGCCAGAAGAGATATAAGTCCCTCAAATAAGGGAAGAAAAGAAGCAACATAATCCAGAAAATACCACCAGTCAAAATACAATAATATCTGGGCAGGTATATTAGCTCTGCAATGACTCTAACTTCTATCCCAGAACACCATACTAGGTATACTTTAGATTGGGCAAATGAAAAGCAATCCAATAACTCAGTACTTTTAATCTGTTTTTATGTCTTTAATATGACTTTTTTTTTTTTTTTTTTTTCCCTTTTAGTCACGGTGAAAGTTGGAACATTCTTTTTCCCATGTCCATCTTTTAAGAGTGGTTTGGAAAAAGGAAGGACAGGAATCTGGTTTGTTTGCTAAAACCATTTAGTATAGATGTGGAAATTCTAATGCTCAGAAAATGGGAAAGCAGAAGGTTTGAGTGTCAGTACCACAATGAAAGTCAAGCCAACGACTCTTGGCCAGAAGCAAGTGGTGACCAGGTCTCCTTCCATTTGTGGATGGTTTATGATGGAAATAAAGATGAAAGTGAATAAGTGGGGTAATAGTGTTTAGTTCAAGTTGAACGACTTTTTGACCAGTAAGAAATTTTAAAGAGAAATTTAAAAAATACAGTTACCCAAAAAGGACTTAGATGGAAATTGTGTTCAGGGGCTATAGCAATGTCATTCATGTCACAGGGGAACTGCCTTCTGGCAAACTTCAGTCTCCATTTTTCTTTCTCTTTCTAACACACACACACAGCACTGATACAAATTTGTTTTGATATTACTGCATCGAATCATGTTGTAAAAATAAAACTAACCTCTTACCTTTTGAATTCCAAGCTTTAAATGCTTGTATAATCTAATCCTCCTCCACACCCTAAAAGTTCAAGTATTGCATCCATTTAAAGTTGAGACAAATCTCAGAGATGGTAAATAACTTCTACAAAAGTAAAAGACAAACTGTAATTCACTCCAATGTGTCTATATCTAAGAAATGCAACATATTCACAGAAAACTTCTAGCAAATATTTATAGCAATATTATTTATAAAAACCACAAATTGGAAAGAATCTAAACATCCATCAACCAGCGAACTGGTAAACAATTTTTGGTGTATCCATACAACAGAATATTATTCAGGAGTAAAAGGAGTAATAATAATTCTATTAATGCAGTAACTTTAAAATCACTGCACTATGTGAAAGAAACCTTCACACGTATAAACTACTTGTATTATGATTACTTTTATGTGAAATGTCAGAAATAGCAAAAAAGCATAATGACTGAAAATTGATTAGTGATTTACTAGGACTGAAGCATGGAAGTCAGGAAAGAGGAGGAAAAAAGATAATGACTATAGTTGGGTTCTTTTGTGAAGTGTGTTAAATTATAACATTAGATTATAGTGATGATTCATATTTTTTTAAAAAAAAGTGTACTGTGCTTAGTTGCTCAGCAATGTCCAACTCTTTACAATTCCATGGACTGTAGCCCTCCAGGCTCTTCTGTGCATGGAAGTTATCCAGGCAAGACTACTGAAGTGGATTGTCATGCCCTCTTTAAAAAATTTGAACCATATACTTGAGTTAATGAGTGAATTTTAGGATATGTAAATTTTATCTTCATTTCAATTCAGTTCAGTCGCTCAGTCATGTCCAACTATTTGTGATCCCATGAACCACAGCATGCCAAGCTTCCCTGTCCATCACCAATTCTCTGAGTTTACTCAAACTCATGTCCACTGAGCCAGTGTTGCCATCCAACCATATAATCCTCTGTCATCCCCTTCTCCTCTTGCTCCAAATCCCTCCCAGCATGAGGGTCTTTTCAAATGAGTCAACTCTTCGCATGAGGTGGCAGAAGTATTGGAGTTTCAGCCTCAACATCAGTCCTTCCAATGAACACTCAGGACTGATCTCCTTTAGGATGAACTGATTGGATCTCCTTGCAGTCCAAGGGACTCTCAAGTCTTCTCCAACACTACAATTCAAAATCATCAATTCTTCAGCACTCAGCTTTCTTTTTAATCCAACTCTCACATCCATACATGACTACTGGAAAAACCATAGCATTGACTAGACAGAGCTTTGTTGGCAAATTAATGCCTCTGCCTTTTAATATGCTGTCTAGGTTGGTCATAACTTTCCTTCCAAGGAGTAAGCGTCTTTTAATTTCATGGTTGCAATCATAACCTTCAGTGATTTTGGAGCCCCCTCCCCAAATAAAGTCTACCACTGTTTCCACTTTATCTTAATAGGATTTAAATGGTAGAGCCAGGTTTTATACTAGGTCTGCCTGTAAACCTGAACTTGTAACTAATAAACTAATCAGTCTTCTACTTATACATAGGAATTGTCACCACAGGCTAGCTTTTATGAGCTGCATGACAGTTTCTATTGATCCTGTTACCTCTTGTTGTTCATTGTCATTCAGTTGCTCAGTCATGTCCAATACTTCGTGACCCCATGGACTGCAGCATGCCAGGTTTCCCTGTCCTCCACTGTCTCCCAGAGTTTGCTCAAACTGATGACCATTGAGTTGGTGATTCCATCCAAACATTTCATCTTCTGTCATGTCCGTCTCTCCCTGCCTTCAAGTTTTCCCAGCATCAGGGTCTTTACCAGTGAGGGAGCTCTTCACATCAGTTTGATATTCACATGGCCAAAGTTTTGGAGCATCAGCTTCAGCATCAATCTTTCCAAAGAATACTTAGGGTTGATTTCCTTTAGGATTTACTGGTTTTATCTCCTTGCTGTCCAAGGGACTCTCAAGAGTCTTCTCCAACACCACAGTTCAAAAGCATCAATTCTTCGGCGCTCAGCCTTCACAGTCCAGCTCTCACATCCATACATGACCACAGGAAAAACCATAGCCTTGACTAGGCGAACCTTTGTTGGCAAAGTAATGTCTCTGCTTTTTAATATGCTGTCTAGATTGATCATAGTGAGAGTGAAACTGAAAATGAAGTTGCTCAGTTGTGTCCTTATCTTTGCAACCCCATAGACTGTAGCCTACCAGGCTCCTTCCTCCATGGGATTCTCCAGGGAAGAGTACTGGAGTGGGTTGCCATTTCCTTCTCCAGGGGATCTTCCAGACCCAGGGATCGAACCTGGGTCTTCTGCATTCCAGGCAGACGCTTTAACCTCTAAGCCACCAGGGAAGCCCAAGACTGATCATAGCTTTTTTTCAAAGAAGTAAGTGTCTTTTAATTCCATGGCTGCAGTCACTATCTGAATGATTTTGTAGCCCAAGATAATAAAGTCTCTCATGGTTTCCATTGTTTGCCCATCTATTTTGCCATAAAGTGATGGAAGTGGATGCCATGATCTTAGTTTTTGAATGTTGAGTTTTAAGTCTATTTTTTCATTCTCCTCTTTCATTTTCATCAAGAAGCTCTTCAGTTCCTCTTCACTTTCTAAGGGTGGTGTTATCTGAATATCTGAGGTTATTGATATTTCTCCTTGGCAATCTTGATTTCAGCTTGTGTTTCATCCAGCCAGGCAGTACACATGATGTATTATACATATAAGTTGAATAAACAGTGTCAATATACAACCTTGAGGTACTTCTTTCCCAATTCAGAAACAGTCCATTGTTCCATGTCTAGTTCTAACTGTTGCTTCTTGACCTGCATACAGGTTTCTCAGAAGGCAGGTAAGTGGTCTGGTGTTCCCATCTCTTTAAGAATTTTCCACAGCTTGTTGTGAACCACACTGTCAAAGTCTTTAGTATAGTCAATGAAGCAGAAATAGATATTTTTCTGGAATTCTTTTGTTTTTTTCTATCATCCAACGGATGTTGGCAATTTGATCTCTTGTTCCTCTGCCTTTTCTAAGTCCAGTTTCTCAGTTCATGTACTTTTGAAGCCTAGCTTGGAGAACATTGAACATTACTTTGCTAGTGTGTGAGATGAATGCAATTCGTTGGTTATTTAAACATTCTTTGGCATTGCCTTTCTTTGAGACTGGAGTGAAAACTGACCTTATTCAGTCCAATGGCCACTGTTGAGTTTTCCAAATTTTCTGGCATATTGAATGCAGCAATTTAATAACATTTACCTCTCAAGAGCACCTAAACAGTGAAGTGTATGCAGTGCAAGCTATCAAATTAACTCTCCTGTGCTTCAAAATGACACACCCCATGGCCTAATTGTCTTCTCTCTTTTATTTATTTATTTATTTTTAGAGAGAATATGTCCTTTCTAAAAAAGATGTCTTCACTTAAGTTTCTTGATTTGATCCTGTTTTATCTCTTCTCTGACTTCGTTGTTTGATTCTTCTTCTAAAATTGTTTATTTCTCTATATTCCTTGTTCTCTGGCTGTAAACATTTTCAGGCAATCCTCATTCTTGTGGGGGGGAGGGTGGCGCAGGGAGAAAGTAATGAGACAAAAAGTGTTTATGTGCCTTTACTTCCATACTCAACCTATTACCTTAAATCTCACTTTATGACTGCTAAACTACTTGTAAGCGATCACTTAATGGCTCCATTTCTCCAAGTTCCACCCAGGCAAAATTTTATGACATCATAGAATGGCTTTCATCTGTAGTGGTTATCTATTCTTTAAATTTGTCTTCCAGTTACTTCCTAATGCCCAAATCAAGAAGACTTTCAAAACCCTAAATCAGAGGGCAAAATGGAATCTTAGCATAAGGCAGATAAGAATTTAAATGCTTAAAATAAAAAGTCTGCCAGTCTCCCAATCTAACTGGTATTTTAACTAGTACAGCAAAAGGTACTGAAAATATTGTTTTTGTGTCAGAACCATTTATTAACATTAAAGAGTGCTAGACTTACACATAATATAATAAGTATAAGTTAACACTTTTGGACTTCAAGAGATGAAGAAAAAAACTTCAACCTACCCTATCTTTAAGCAATGCTGATTATGCTTCCAAAAGAAAATATACAAGGTAATGTAAGAATACTGCTTTGAGGAAAAAAAAAATGTTTATATAGGTCTTGTTTATTTCAGCTTATAATATGGTATGAATGAAAAAAAATTTAAGGTTATGAATAAAAAGATAAATTAAATTCATGTTTGTATCATTTTTTTTTAAATAATGGAAGTATAGGTGAATTACAATTTGTGTTAGAGGCATATAGCAAAGTGATTCAGTTAAATATACATATATACCTCTGCTTTTCAGATTCTTTTTTCCTTATATGTCATTATAAAATACTAAATATAGTTCTCTGTGATATCTGGTAGGTCTGTGGTGTTTATCTATTTTATATGCAGTAGTGTATATGTTATTCCCAAACTCCTAATTGATCCCTCCACCCCTTTGCCCTTTGATAATACAAATCTTTCTTTCTATGTCTGTGGATCTATTTCTGTTTTGTTCATTTATACCTTTTTTTTTTTTTTTTTTTTAGAATCCACATAAAAGTGATGTCATACATTTGTCTTTGTCTGGCTTACTTAATTTAGTGTGATAATATTGAGGTCCATCCATATTGCTGCAAATGGCATTATTTTATCATTTTTATTGCTGAGTAATATTCTATTGTACAAATATACCCTATCTTCTTTATTCATGTGTCACTAGGCATTTAGTTTGTTTCTATGTCTTGGCTATTGTAAACAGTGCTGCAATGAACACTGAGGTACATGGTGGAAAAGTAAATTGGTGCAGCCACTATGGAGAACAGTATGGAGGTTCTTTAAAAACTAAAAGTAGAGCTGTATACTGTATACTGCAAACTGTACAATCCTGAAATCTCATTCCTAGAAATATGTCCAGAAAAAAAAAATGATAGTATTATTTTCTTTTCCTTTTTACAAGCAAGATTCTCTCACTTTCATTTGGGCAAAGCATCAGATCAGATCAGATCAGATCAGTTGCTCAGTCATGTCCGACTCTTTGTGACCCCATGAACTGCAGCACGCCAGGCCTCCCTATCCATCACCAGCTCTCGGAGGTCACTCAGACTCACATCCATTGAGTCAGTGATGCCATCCAGCCATCTCATCCTCTGTCGTCCCCTTCTCGTCCTGTTGTTCATTGTTGTTCAGTTGCAAGTCATGTCTGACTCTTTGTGACTCCATGAACTGTTGCACACCAGGTTTCTCTACCTATCACTATCTTCCTGAGTTTTCTCAAACGTATGTCCACTGATTCAGTGATGCCATCTAACCATCTCATCCTCTGTCATCTCCTTCTCCTCTGGCCTTCAATTTTTCTCAGCATCAGGGTCTTTCCCAATGGGTCAGCTCTTCATATCAGCTGACCAAAGTATTGGAGCTTCAGCTTCAGGAGAAATGCTTCTAATAAATATTCAGGGTTGATTTCCTATAAGATTCACTGGTTTGTTCTCCTTGCAATGCAAAGGACATTCAGGAGTCTTTTCCAATGCCACAGTTCAAAACCATCAATCCTTTGCTGCTCAGCCTTCTTTATGGTCCAACTCACACATCCATACACAACTACTGGAAAAACTATAGCTTTGACTATATGGATCTTTGTCAGCAGAGTGATGTTTCTGCTTTTTCATCTAGTTTTGTCACAGCTTGTAGGGAGATAGCAGATTAGCCAGGATGGTGTGTTCAGGCTCTTATTTCACATTTTGTAAATAATGATTATGTAACAGCTGAAATCACTTATAGAACTGTGCATGCATGTCACAAGGTTTATGTAACAGCTGAGATAGCTTATAGCATTGCACATGCATCACAAGATACTCGCTTGGTCATGAGCTATTTTGTGTGTGCACAAATGTGAGCTCCATGTAGAAAGTGATGGCAACTGCTGCTGCATAATGACTGTGCCTGTTGAATCAGCCACGAGAGGAGAGAATAGTGGCGTGGCTGCTGCATCAGCCAGAGGAGAATACTTCTACAGCTCCTGTGCCAGCCAGGAGAGAATAAATATGTCTGCAATTTCTATGGATCTTCGTGTCTTCTTCCATCCTCATAGCTTACACCTTGCCTAGTCTGGGTTCAAAGAACATTGTGCACAGTGTGAAAAGCAAGACAATTGTCAACATGAACAGGATCAGCAATACATAACTATTCTTCCAAGGAGAAAGAGTCCTCTAATTTCTTAGCTGCAGTCACCATCCACATTGATTTTGGAAACCAAGGAAATAAACTCTGACACTATGCCCACATTTTCCCCATCTTTTTGCCACAGAGTGATAGGACCATATGTCATGATCTTAGTTTTTTGAATGTTGAACATAAGCCAGCTTTTTAACTCTCCTCACCCACTCCAGTGTTCTTGCTTGGAGAATCCCAGGGATGGGGGAGCCTGGTGGTCTGTTGTCTATGGGGTCACACAGAGTCGGACACGACTGAAGTGACTTAGCTAGCTTTAGCTTCCACCTTCATCAACAGGCTCTTTAGTTCCTCTTCACTTTCTGCCATTAATGTTGTATCATCTCCATATGTGAGATTGTTGATATTTCTCCTGGCAATCTTGATCTGGCTTGTGATTCATTCAGCCTGGCATTTCACATGATGTACTCTGCATATAAGTTAAATAAACAAGGTGACAATATATGGACTTTGCATACTCCTTTTCCAATTTTGAACTAGTCCATTGTTCCATGTCCAGTTCTAACTGTTGCTTCTGGACCAGCATATAGGTTTCTCAGGAGGCAGGTAAGGTGGTCTGGTATTCCCACCTCTAAGAATTTTCCAACAATTTTTGTGATCCACACAGTCCAAGGCTTTAGCATAGTTAGTGAAGCAAAAGGAGCTTTCTTTCTTTCTTTCTTTTTTATTTTTGGAATTCCCTTGCTTTGCCTATGATACAGCATATGTTGGCAATTTGATCTCTGATTCCTCTGCCTTTTCAAAATCCAGAATGTTCATCAGAAAGTTCTCAGTTCACAAATTGCTGAAGCCTTGCTGAAGCCTAGCTTGAAGTATTTTGAGAATAACCTTGCTGCTGTGGGAAATGAGTTCATTGTATGCTAATTTGAGTATTCTTTGACATTGTCTTTCTTTGGGATTGGAGTGAAAACTGACATTTTCCAAACCTGTGGCCATTGCTGAGTTTTCAATATATTCTGACATAATGAATGCAGCACTTTAACTGCTTCTTATTTCAGATTTGAAATAGCTCCTCTGGGGTTCCATCACCACCACTAGCTTTTTTTTTTTTTTTTTTATAGTGATGTTTCCTAAGGCCCACTTCACACTCCAAGATGTCTGACTCTAGGTGAATGACGACATGACCATGGTTAACTGGGTCATAAAACGCTTTTCTGTACAGTTCTTTTGTGTATTATTGCCAATTTTTCTTAATCTTTTCTGCTTCTATTAGGTCTTTTCCTTTTTTGTCCTTTGTTGTGCCTATCTTTGTATGACTTGTCCCTTGGTATCTCTAATTTTATTGGAGAGATCTCTAGTCTTTCCCATTCTATTGTTTTCCTCTATTTCTTTGCATTGGTCAATTAAGAAGGCTTTCTTATTTCTCCTTGCTATTCTCTGGAATTCTGCATTCACTTGGATATATCTTTCCCTTTCTCCTGTGCCTTTTGCTTCTCATATTTTCTCAGCTATTGATAAGGCCTCATCAGACAACCACTTTGCCTTCTTTCATTGCTTTTTCTTAGGGTTGGTTTTGGTCATTACCTCCTGTACAGTGTAACAAACCTCAAAGAATAATTCTTCAGGAACTCTCTGTACCGGGTCTAGGCCATTAAATCTATTCATCACCTCCAATGTATAATTATAAAGGATTTTTTTTTTTTGAGGGGGTCTTTCATGAATGGCCTAGTCATTTTCCATGCTTTATTCAATGTGAACCTGAATTTTGAAATAAGGAGCTGATAATCTGAGGCATAGTCATCCAAAAGTCTTATTTTGTTGACTGTATAGAGCTTCTCCATCTTCAACGGAAAAGAGTGTAATCAATCTGATTTTGGTATTGACCATTTGGTGGTGTCCATGTGTAGAGTCTTCTCTTGTGTTGTTAGAAGAGGGTTTGTGTTACGACCAGTGCATTCTCTTGGCAAAACATGGAGAAGCTCTATACAGTGAACAGAAAATAAGAAGAGCTGACTGTGATTCACAACATAAGCTTCTTATTGCAAGATTCAGACATACATTTAAGAAAGGAGGGAAAACCACTCAACCATCCATTCAAGTATGACCTAAATCAGATCCTTATGATTATACAGAAGAAGGAACAAATAGATTCAAGGGATTAGATCTGATAGACAGAGTACCTGAAGAACTATGAATGGAGGTTTGTGGCATTGTATAGGCCTAAAAGATGATCTTGTGAAAGTGCTGCACTCAATAGGCCAGCAAATTTGGAAAACTCAGGAGTGGCCACAGGACTGGAAAAGGTAAGTTTTCATCCCAATCCCAAAGAAAGACAATGCCAAACAATGTTCAAACTACCACACAATTGCACTCATCTCACAGGCTAGTACAGTAAAGCTCAAAATTCTCCAAGCCAGGCTTCAGCAGTATGTGAACCGTGAACTTCCTGATGTTCAAGCTGGTTTTAGAAAAGGCAGAGGAACCAGAGATCAAATTGGCAACATCCGCTGGATCATGGAAAAAGCAAGAGAGTTCCAGAAAAACATCTATTTCTGCTTTATTGACTATGCCAAAGCCTTTGACTGTGTGGATCACAATAAACTGTGGAAAATTCTGAAAGAGATGGGAATGCCAGACCACCTGATCTGCCTCTTGAGAAATTTGTATGCAGGTCAGGAAGCAACAGTTAGAACTGAACATGGAACAACAGACTGGTTCCAAATAGGAAAAGGAGTATGTCAAGGCTATATATTGTAACCCTGCTTATTTAACTTATATGCAGAGTACATCATGGGAAATGCTGGACTGGAAGAAACACAAGCTAGAATCAAGATTGCCAGGAGAAATATCAATAACTTCAGATATGTAGATGACACCACCCTTATGGCAGAAAGTGAAGAGGAACTAAAAATCCTCTTGATGAAAGTGAAAGAGGAGAGTGAAAAAGTTGGCTTAAAGCTCAACATTCAGAAAACGAAGATCATGGCATCTGGTCCCATCACTTCATGGGAAATAGATGGGGAAACAGTGGAAACAGTGCCAGACTTTATTTTTGCGGGCTCCAAAATCACTGCAGATGATGACTGCAACCATGAAATTAAAAGATGCTTACTCCTTGGAAGGAAAGTTATGACCAAACTAGATAGCATAATGAAAAGCAGAGACATTACTTTGCCAACAAAAGTTCGTCTAGTCAAGGCTATGGTTTTTCCTGTGGTCATGTATGTATGTGAGAGCTGGACTGTGAAGAAGGCTGAGCACTGAAGAATTGATGTTTTTGAACTGTGGTGTTGGAGAAGACTCTTGAGAGTCCCTTGGACTGCAAGGAGATCCAACCAGAAGGAGATCAGCCCTGGGATTTCTTTGGAAGGAATGATGCTCAAGCTGAAACTCCAGTATTTTGGCCACCTCATGCGAAGAGTTGACTCATTGGAGAAGACTCTGATGCTGGGAGGGATTGAGGGCAGGAGGAGAAGGGGACGACAGAGGATGAGATGGCTGGGTGGCATCACTGACTCGATGGACATGAGTCTGGTTGAACTTCGGGAGTTGGTGATGGACAGGGAGGCCTGGCATGCTGCGATTCTTGGGGTCGCAAAGAGTCAGACATGACTGAGCGACTGAACTGAACTGAAGGGAACATTTCATGCAAAGATAGTATCAATGAAGAGCAGAAATGTTATGGACCTAACAGAAGCAGAAGATATTAAAAAGAGGTGGCAAGAATATGCAGAACTGTATAAAAAATATCTTCATGACCCAGATAACCATGAAGGTGTGATCACTCACCTAGAGCTAAACACCCTGAAGTCTTAAATCTAGCGGGCCTTAAGAAGCAGCACTATGAACAAAGCCAGTGCAGGTGATGGAATTCCAGCTCAACTATTCATAGTTCTAAAAACAAGATGCTGTTAAAATGCTGCACTCAATATGTCAGCAAACTTAGAAAACAGCAGTGGCACAGGACTGGTAAAGTTTGTTTTCCATTCCAATTCAAAGAAAAGTAATGTCAAAAAATGTTCAAACTACCATAGAATTACACTCATCTCACATACAAGCAAAGTAATGCTCAAAAATTGCCATGTCAGGCTTCAACACAACATGAACTGAGAACTTCCAGGTGTTGAACCTATATTTAGGAAAGTCAGAGGAGCCAGAGGTAAAATTTCCAACATCTTCTGGATCATTGAAAAAGCAAGAAGGTCCCAGAAAAATATCTATTTCTGCTTTATTGACTATGCCAAAGCCTTCGTCTGTGTGGATCACAATAAACTGTGCAAAATTGTTAAAGAGATGGGAATACTAGACCACCTTACCTGCCTCCCAAGAAACCTGCATGCAGGCCAAGAAGCAACAATTAGAACTGGACATGGAACAAAAGACTGATTCCAAATAGGGAAAGGTGTACATCAAGACTGTATATTGTTACCCTGCTTATTTAACTTATATGCAGAGTACATCATGTGAAATGCCCAGCTGGATGAAGCAAAACTGAAAACAAGATTGCCATGAGAAATATCAGTAACCTCAGATATGCAAATAACACCACCCTTAGGGCAGAAAGCATAGAAGAATGAAAGAACCTCTTGATGAAAGTGAAAGGAGAGATTGAAAAAGTAGACTTAAACTCAACATTAAAAAAACTAAGATCATGGTATCCAGTCCCATCACTTCATGGCAAGTTGATGGGGAAACAATGGAAACAGTGACAGACTTTATTTGGGGGGGCTCCAAAATCACTGCAGATAGTGACTACAGCCATGCAATTAAAAGTTGTTTGTTCCTTGGAAGAAAAGCTATGATCAACATAGGCAGCATATTAAAAAGCAGAGACATTATTTTGCCAGAAAAGGTCTGTCTAGTGAAGGTTATGATTTTTCCAGTAGTCATGCATGGATATTAGATATGGACTGTAAAATAAAGCTGAGTGCCAATGAATTGATGTTTTTGAGTTGTGGTTTTGGAGAAGACTCTTTAGAGTCCCTTGGACAGCAAGGAGATAAAACCAGTCAATCCTATAGGAAATCAACCCTGAGTAGTCATAGGAAGGAGTGATGCTGACGCTGAAATTCCAGTGCTTTGGCCACCTAATGCTAAGGACTGACTCATTGGAAAAGACGTTGATGCTGGTATAGATTGAAGACAGGAGGAAAAGTGGATGATAGAGGATGAGATGGTTGGATGGCATCACTGACCCAAAGGAAATGAGTTTAAGTAAACTCCAGGAGTTGGTGATGTATAGGGAAGATTGGCACGCTGCAGTTCATGGGTTTGCAAAGAGTTCAACTCAACTGAGTGACTGAGTTTAACTGAACTGTGAATGGATAAATATTTACAGTATATCTGTCCATTGACATACTAATAGACAATAGTAGGAACCATCTATAGCTGTGGATGTGACAAAATGGATATACTTCAAAAATATCGCTGAGTAAAAGAAGCTAAACACAGAAATCTTAATATTGTAGAATCATATTTATTAGAAATTTCCAGGAAAAGGGTGTCTGTAAAGATACACAGATACCCTGTGCCTGAAATAGATACCCTTTTTCTAAGACGTAGATTAGAAGTGAGAAATGGCTGTTATCTTGTACGAAGAATCTTTCAGGGTTGATATAAATATTCTAAGACTGAATTGTGGTAATGGTTGTATAACTCTATATATTTACTAACGATACTTTCAATGAGCATATTTTGCGATACAACATAAAAGATTGTCTTAATCTTTTTTTCTTTAATGACTGGTACTACTCAATACTTTCTCTTGAATTAGTTTTTGGATATGGACTACTGGAGCAAGATTGTTCCCTTGAGCAAGAGAACTTTGCAGTTGAAATGATCCCTGGTATATTGACAACTGAAATCTGTCTTAAGACAGAACTGAAAAAGAAGTGGGGATAAAAGTTTTTCATTTAAGAAGGGTCTGAGCTCTGCATTATAGTGCACCACAGAACTTTCAAAATTTCTTAGAGGATATTGAGAAAACAGTCTCAGTTAAGCAGATATTTTTGGCGCTGTTTTAGGAGTAGAAAGATATATATTGGGGCAACTGATGGTAGAGAGCTTTAAAGTCATACTTTTACTAAATCTGTAGAAATTGAGAGTTATGTGATTATTAATGAAAGTGATATAGTGAAATTAATACATTGGGTGAGCTATTTGAAAGTAGAATTAAAAATATTTAAAGAAGAGAAAATTTTGAGAATCAGACTTTGTAGAAAATCTTTTAAAACTGAAGAATGCAAATGATATGAGGGATGATTTAAAAAAAGAATAAATTATTTTGGCTTCAAGTTGGACATCTCCATGAAAGACCATAAACTTACAATGTCATAAGGTATATTAACCAAAAGCCTGAAATGAAGATGAAATACAAATAAGTGCTCACAGATTTAACTTGGAGTTGAGGCTGTTAAGTAGCCATACTGAGCATTGATGGAAACAGAAATACAGATGGTGTAACTTTGGGGTCAACTCTCATGCAGTGCTGCCCTAACCTGGGCCCTGGCTGGTCAGCTGGGGCACAAGTGCTTCTGAGCACATCCATGTCCTCCTGTTCCTCCTTCTAGTGCTGGCCACTAGCACCCCCACTGGTGCCTCTGGCTAGGTACTGTGCTGGCTCCCATGATAGCCCTGCCCCTTGGCCTCACCAATCATTCTGGCTTCTGCTAAAGTAAGCAAATACTGAATCATAAATGCCTCCTACTCAGGGGAGGGGCTTAGGATGGTGGAGTAGAAGTACATGGGTTCACTTTTTTTATGGAAACACCAAAATCACAACTAACAGTTGAGCAACCATGAACAGAAGAAAATCACTGAAATGTACCAAAAAAGAATACCCTATAAGCAAAGACAAGCCACTATGAGACAGTTGGAAGGACACAATCATAATACTATTAAGTCCCATACTCTCTGGGTGGGTGGCCCACAGGTGGAGAGCAATTATACCATGGAGACCCTCCCACAAGAATGAAAGTGGTGAGCTCCAATCAGGGTTTGCAATCTAAGGTTATCACAAGAGGAGGAGGTTTTGAAAGAACCCGGTTCTGAAAGACAGAATCTGGTTTTGAAAGCCAAGAGTGTCTGATTACAGGAAATTCATGGGATTTGGAGAAAAAGACTATATTTCTGGAAGGCACACAGAAGGTCCTGTGCTCACCACAACCCAAGAGAAAAAATGCAGTGACCTCATAAGAGACTGGGCCATAGCTACCCACAAGTATTGAAGGGTCTTCTGCAGAGTCAGGGAGTGGCTATGATTCAGGGTTGGAACAAAGACACTGGCAACAATAGTTCTGGAGGCTACTCATTGGCATGAACCTCCTCACCCTCATGTAGGTTGCCATTAGCCCCACACAGTAGTCCTATGCTCCAGTCCTGGGATGCATCCAGGGCAGAAACACAGCCCCATCCATAGAAGCAGACAGGCTGCTTAAAGTTTTCCTGAGCATGGCTCTGCCCACCAGAGGGACAAGACACAGCTCCACCTACCATAGAGTGCCTTCCATCAGGAAGTCATCACAAGCCCCTTCGAGAGCCTCATCCACAAGAGGGCAGACAGCAGAAGAAAGAAGAACTATAATACTGAAGCTTGTGGAAAAGAAACACAATCACAGAAAGTAAGATGAAATGAAACAACAGAGGATTATAGCCCAGATGAAGAAATAAGATAAAGTTCCACAAAGCAACTAAGGACAATGGAAATAGGCAATCTACCAGAAAAAGCAGAGACATTACTTTGCCAACAAAGGACTTTATAATCAAAGCTAAGGTTTTTCGAGCAGTCATGTATGGATGTGAGAGTTGGTCTTAAAACAAAGCTGAATGCTGAAGAACTGATGCTCTTGAACTGCGATGTGGGAGAAGACTCTTGAGAGTCCTTTGGACTGAAAGGAGACCCAACCAATCAATCCTAAATGAGATCAGTCCTGAATATTCATTGGAAGGACTGATGCTAAAGCTGAAACTGATACTTTGGCCACCTGATGTGAAGAACTGACTCATTGGAAAAGACCCTGATGCTGGGAAAGATTGGAGGCAGGAGCAAAAGGTGATGACAAAGGATGAGATGGTTGGATGATATCACCAACTCGAGGGACATGAGTTTGAGTAAGCTCCAGAAGTTGGTGATGGACAGGGAAGCCTGGCATGCTGCAGTCCATGGTGTCACAAAAAGTTGTACATGACTGAGTGACTGAACTGACTGACCAGAAAAAGAATTCAGAATAGCCTTGGCATGATGCAGCCCATGTGATTGCAAAGACTAAGATATGACTTAGTGACTGAACAACATCAGCAACAACAAAATGATCCAAGATCTCTGAAAAAGAATGGAGGTAAGGATCAAGAAGATACAAGAAATGATTAACAAAAAACTAGATGCACTAAATAACAAAGCAGCAGAATAATAAATAAAATAAAATACATTAGAAAGAATCAATAACAGAATAAGTGATGTAAAACAACAAATAAGTGACCTGGAAAACAGATTTGCAGAAATCATTAAGGAATCATTAAGAAAAAAAAAAAAAAAAAAAAATATATATATATATATATAAATGAATGAAGATAGCCTCAGAGACTCTTGAAGTAATACTTAATGTACCAACATTCATTTTATAGGGATCCCAGAAAGAAAAGAGAATAAAAGTACCTGCAAAAATATTTGAAGAGATAATAATTGAAAATTTCCTGAAAATTGGAAAGAAAACAGACACCCAAGTCCAGGAAGCACAGACAGTCCCAGAGAATAAATCCAAGAAGCAACGTGCTGAGTCACATAGCAATTAAATTGACAAAAATCAGACAAAGAAGAAGAAGAAGAAAAAAAAAAAAAAAACTAAAAGCAACAAATATTGAGGAAACACCCTCAAAAGTATCACCTGTTTTCTCAGCAGAAATTCTGAAGGACAGAAAGGAGAGACAAAATATATTTTAAGTGATAAATGGAAAGAACTTACAACCAAGAGGATTTAATTTGGATTTTATGGAGAAAAAAAAATCTTTACAGACAAACAAAAGTAAGAGAATTCAGAACTGTAAGACTAGCTTTGCAACAAATGTTAAACTTCTCTAAATAGAAAAGAAAAAGTCACAACTTATAACAGGAAAATTACAAATGGAAAATCCCACGAGTAAAATCAAATATATAGTAAAGGTAAGGTAGGACTTCAACCACACACAAAACAATATTAAAAGCCACAATTTTGAGAAAAGGAGAGCACAGAAACAGAATATAGAATATGCACTTGAAATAAACAAAACCAGCTTAAAGCAATCTTATGTACAGACTGTTATATCAGAACTTCATAATAACCACAAACCAAAAGTCTACAATAGATGCATACATATATACAATAGATGCATATATATACACACACACACACACAAACACACAAAAATAATCCAAAGACAGCACTGAATGTAGTCAGAAAATGAAAACAGAAGAGAAAAAAGAGAAAGTGAAGAAAAAAAGACCAACAAAACTAATCCTAAACATATATCAAAATAGCAATAAAAATATTCATACTTGTAATTAATTAATCATAAACAGACAAAAATGCTCCAACCATAAGACACAGACAGACTGAATGAATATAAAGACAAGACCATATATATGCTGTCTATAATAGATCTACATAAGAATGGTATTCCATGCAAATAGTAAACAAAAGAAAGTTACAGAAGCAATACTCATTTCAAACAAAGTATACTTCAAAATAAAAACTGTTATAAGAGATGAAGAAGGGCACAACATAAACATCAATGGAACAATCCAAAAATAAGATATAACAACTGTATATATATATATCTCCAACATAAAAGCATTTCACTGTATGAGACAAATACAGCCAGTCATAAAGGGAGGAATTGACAGTAGCACAGTAATAGTAAGAGATGTTAACACTCCCACTTGGAAATCAGCTATTAGAAAAAAAGCTAAAAATCACAAATGTATGGAGATCAGACAATATGCTACTAAACAACCTATAGATCATTGAAGAAATCAAGAAGAAATTGAAAAATACTTGGTGACAAATGAAAATGACGGTAAAACAGTCTAAAACCTATGGGACACAGTAAAAGTTCTAAGAGGGAAGTTTATAGCAATGCAATCTTACCTCAGAAAACAATAAAAATCACAAATAGCAACCAAATCTTATGAACAAAAGAAAGAAGAAAAAACAAAACCCAAAACTGGTAGAAGAAAGAAATCTTGAGGATCAAGATAGAAATAAATGAAATAGAGTCCAAGAAAATAATATTTTTAAAAATCAGTTAAACTGAATGCTGACTCTTTCAAAAGATCAACAAAACTGATGTACCTTTAGCTAGACTCATCAAGAAATAAAGGGAAAGGGCACAAATTAATAAAATTAGAAAGGAAAAAGAAGCTATAATGGACACCACAGAAAGGCAAATGATAAGACTATTATAAGCAACTATATGCCAATAGAATGTACAGCTTGGAAGCAATGGACTAATTGCTAGAAAGGTAAAATCTCCCATGGTTGGACCAGGAAGAAATAGAAAATATAAACAGATCAATCACAAGTACTAATATTGAAACTGTGATTAAAAACTCCTAGTAACAACAAAAATGTCAAGCCCCAGATGGATTAACAAGAGAATTCTATCAATAATTTAGAAAAGACTTCACCCCTATCCTTCTGAAAGTCATCCAAAAAATTTCAGAGGAAGGAATACTCCCAAACTTGTTCTATAAAACCACTATCACCTCGATACCAAATCCAGACAAAGACGTAACAGAAAAGAAAATCACAGGCCAATAACATTGACAAACAGAGGTGCAAAAATCCTCAGTGAAGTACTAGTAAACTGAATTGAACAAAAATGTCATATACCATGATCAAGTAGCATTTATCACATGGATGAAAAGATTTTTTCAGTATCTGCAAACCAATCAGTGTTAACCACATGTAAAATTAACTCCATGCTAAGAAATTGAAGAATAAAAATCATATGATTATTTCAATAGTTGCAGACAAAAATTTTGACATAAAGTTCAATACCCATTATCACACACACACACACACAAACTCTCCAGAAAGTGGACACAAAGGGAATACATCTCAACATAATAAAGGCCATATTTGACAAATCTACATGTAACATCATATTCAACCATGAAAAGCTGAAAGCATTTCCTCTAAGATTAGAAACAAAGCTAGGATGTCCACTATGGCCACTTTTATTCTACATAGTTTCAAAGTTCTAGCCACAGCAATCAGAGAAGGAAAAAAGAAAAAAAGACTCCAAACTGGAAAAGAAGTTAAATTGTCACTATTTGCATATGACTTGATACTGTACAAAGAAAATCCTGGTCATGCTACCAGAAAACCATTAGAGCTCATTGATATATTTGGTAATGTTGCAGGATAAAATTTAAAAAAATATATACATAGAAATCTGTTGCATTTCTATATACCAACAATAAAAGATCAGAGAAATAAAAGAAATAATTCAGTTAACCATCTGAAAAGAATAAAATACCTAAGAATAAACCTACAAATTCTTGTACTCTTAAAAGTGTGAGACACTGGTGACAGAAATGAAAAATGACACAGATAGATATATCATATTCTTGGATTGGAAGTATCAGTCTTATCAAAGTGACTATACTATCCAAGGCAATCTGCAGATTCAATGCAATCCTTGTTAAGTTATTAAGTTACCTGTGGTATGTTTCACAGAACTAGAATATAATATCTTGACATCTGTATGGAGACACCAAAGACTCTGATTGGCCAAACAATCTTGAGAAAGAAAAACAGAGCCAGAGTGCGGAGACTCCCTGTCTTTAAACTACTATTATACAAAGCTACAATAATCAAAAATTTATGGCATTGGCACAGAAACTGAAATATAAATCAGTGGAATAGGACAGAAAGCCCAGAAATAAACCCATGCACTGATGGTCAAAGTCCAAAAAAGGAGGCATTATTATACAATGTAGAAAGACTGTCTCTTCCACAAACAGTGCTGGGACAGTTGGGCAGCAGGTACATGTAAGAATTGAAACTAGAATATTATTTAAAACTATACACATAAATAAATGCAAAATGGATTGAAGACCTAAATGTAAGGCCAAATACTATTAAACTCTTAGAGTAAAGCATAGACAGAACATTCCTTGACATAAAATCACAGCATTATCTTTCTAAATTTGTCTTGCAGAATGATGGACATCAAAACAAACAAACAAATGTGATCTAATTTTTTTATTCTAAAATCAAAAGTTTTTACACAACTAAGGAAATCACAAACAAAATGAAAAGACAACTTACAAAAGGAGGTAAAATATTCACAGAATGTGTCCAACACAAACTTAGTCTCTAAAATTTACAAAGAACCCATGCAAAGCAGTATCAATAAGTTAAAAATCCTAATCAAAAAAAAAAAAAAAAAAGAGCAAAAGACCTAAATAGACACTTCTCCAAAGATATGCAGATGGCCAAGAGGCACATGAAAACTATTCAATATTACTATGTATTGCTGCTGCTGCTGCTGCTAAGTCGCTTCAGTTGTGTCCGACTCTGTGAGACCCCATAGACGGCAGCCCACCAGGCTCCCCCATCCCTGGGATTCTCCAGGCAAGAACACTGGAGTGGGTTGCCATTTCCCTCTCCAATGCATGAAAGTGAAAAGTGAAAGTGAAGTCGCTCAGTCATGCCCAACTCTAGCAACCCCATGGACAGCAGCCTACCAGGCTCCTCCGTCCATGGGATTTTCTAGGCAAGAGTACTGGAGTGGGGTGCCATTGCTCTCTCCAATTACTATGTATTAGAGAAACACAAATCAAAAGTACAATGAACTATCATCTCATACTAGTCTGACCAGCTATCATTAAAAATCTACAAGCAAGAAATGCTGGAGGTGTGGACAGAAGTGAACCCTCCTACACTGTTAGTGTATATTGCTACACCACTGTAAAGAACAGTATCAATATTCTTTAAAAACCTAAGAATAGTGGTACCAAATGGTCCAGAAGTCCTTCTCCTGGCCATATATTCGGAGAAAAACATGGTTTGAAAGGATACAGGCACCCAATATTTATTGCATCACTGTTTGCAATAGCCAAGACATGAAAACAACTTCAATATCTATTGACAAATGAATGAAGAAAGAAAATATCATATATAAACATAAAGGACCATTAGTCAGTAAAGAGAATGAAATAATGCCATTTGCAGCATTATGGATGAACCTGGAGATTATCTAAATGAAGTAAGACAGAGAAAGACAAATATCATGTATTTTTTACTTGTGGAATCTAAAAAAATGACACAATTTAGCTTATTTACAAAAAGTAATAGACTTATAGACTTAGAGAAGGAATTTACAGTTACCAGGGGTGAAGAATGGGAAGAAGCATAGATCAGGAGTTTGGGATTGACATGTGAACATTACTATATTTAAATTAAATAATAAACCAAGAATCTACTGTAAAAAAAAATGAAAATTAAGGAAAGTGAAAAGATAAAAAAATAAAAATAATAATCTTAGTTATAAAAGAAAAACAGAAATTCAAAATATAATTTTTCAAAAATGAAGAGCTGAATCTTTCATTTTGGGCTTCCCTTGTGGCTCAGCCAATGAAAACAAACAAACAAACAACAATAAAAACCTAAGGCAGTGTCTGTGTTGTTAGTGTTCAATTGATATTATATTACTATTATTATAGTTTATGTCAGAGTGTTGGTAGAAGACAGAACTATTACAAATAAATTTATGTAACTATAGCTATGTCAACAAGCATATGTTTAGAGGTTTGCTGTTATATTTTATTTTCTAAATAAAATTGATATCATAAAATAAATAATGATTTTGTTTTATATAATTCCATATGGACATGATATATTTCATGTCGCATTTTATAGGAAATATTCTACTAAAATTATTTCAAAAGTGGTAATATATTATTCATCATTTTTTAAATCAGTGAATAACAACTATTTTAAAAATTATTGTTATGCCAGAGGCTTTCCTCTGATTTCATAATGTTTTTCTAACATAATTTATTATGTATGCCTATTTTAGTATGAAATGTGGAATTGGGTAAGCATGAGAAGTGAAAAGTCTTTCACCATTTCAATCGGTATAATATAAAGTGGGTTTTTATGACTGGCATTTCTAGTGCTTCTTAAAATTTGTGCAATCTGCTTGAGAAGTATCCTTTGATTAGATGGATGGAGGAGCCTGGTGGGCTGCGTCCATGTGGTCACCAAGAGTCGGACACGACTGAGCTACTTCACTTTTATTTTTCACTTTCATGCATTGGAGAGGAAAATGGCAACCCACTCTAATGTTCTTGTCTGGAGAATCCCAGGGATGGGGGAGCCTGGTGGGCTGCCGTCTATGGGGTCACACAGAGTCAGACACGACTGAAGTGACTTAGCAGCAGCAGCAGCAGCAGGCAGCAAAAAAGACATTTCCACGGCCTACTGATCTACTGGTAAGAATACCAATAGTACATCAGAGGATCCAAAAAGCATCAAAGCCTGCTGCTACCCAGTTGACTCTACCAAAGCTGGTCCTGAGCTGGCCCTAGCCCAGCTGAGGCTCCCTGCATCAGTGGCAGATGATTTTTCCAATTAGTCGAAGTAGAAGAATAATCAAACTGAAGCTGAAATCCGCACAGTACAGACTTGCTGTGACTGAAGAGTGGAGAAGCAGGAACTAAGTTCACAGATCAACTTCTCACCCACCTAGTAGAGGGGTTTAATTTTAAAAGTAAAGACAAAGAGTGAAAGGAAGAGGTTAATTGAAAGGTTGTTGCTGAATGAAAAGATGTCGGGATTCTTGGCCTCTGGAGGAGAAGAATTCATTCTGGGGCCAGAGACGAGGCTTGATTGCTCAGAGCTTTTGTGTAATAAAGTTTTATTAAAGTATAAAGAGATAGAGAAAACTTCTGACATAGGCATCAGAAGGGGGAAGAAAGAGTACCCCTCTGCTAGTCTTCAGCTGGATGTTATATAGACATTAGTAGTCTGTCAATGAAAGAAAGGAATGTCTTAAAACTCAGAATGGCACCAGGCCCCTCATCCATAAGATGCATTTTGGGATAATCTTGGCACCAGATCATTCATCCCAGGCCATAAAACGATTGACTTGAATCTTGTAGAAGGGCAGATTACCATACACATGGTTTTGTTTACATAGATTAGGGAAATAATATCTGTGTATAACATACTGGTTTGTCAAGTAGGTTCTGAGCCATTAGGTGGAACCGACTTGAAGACAGAGTCTGGGGTAAATGTGTAGTACATTAACATAGCTTAAGACAAGCATTTCCATAAGAAGAATGCATTGGTTAACTCAACGTTTGAGAATAGTTAACTTCAGGTGAAACCACGATGTCTTTATGGCAACATAGTATTTTAAGAGAAATCTCCTTTTAAATTTGTATAGAGAAGGAAAAAAATATATATATTATATTATAATTATTATATTATTATATATTAATTATTCTATAATAATATATTATTATATATTATATTATATATATATAATCACTGGTTTGTTTCCTCCTGCCGCTTAAGAGAGATAAAAATGTCTTACACTTGCACCCTATTTCCTCCATTTGGAGACCTCTGGCCTTCCTGCCTGTTACCCCCTCACGATGATGGGGAGGCATGTGCAGTAGTCTGTGGGGAAGTGGCAGGGCTTTGTACAAATTGTGATGTCACTCCTTTTTAATCCTTTTTAAGTCATTAATGTCTGGTCCTGGCTGCCAGAAGATGTATCATTTAGTAAGTAAATACAGTAAAATTAGTATATAATGAGACTCAGGGTCTTTCAGGAGTCAGATTTATCACCATCTATTTGTTTAAACAATGGAAACAGTGACAGATTGTTTACTTGGCCTCAAAACCACACTGGACAGTGACTGCAGCCATGTAATTAAAAGACACTTGTCCATTGGAAGAAAACCTATGAAAAAGATAGACAGTGTATTCAAAAGCAGAGACATCACTTTGGTGACAAAAGTCTATAAAACAAAAGCTATGATTTGTCCAGTGTGGATGTCCATGTACAGATGTGAGAACTGGACCATAAAGAAGGCTGAGCACAAAAAATTGATGCTTTAAGACTGTGGTGTTGGAGAAGATTCCTGAGAGTTCCTTGGATTTGAAACAGATCAAACCAGTCAATCTTAAAGGAAATCAACCCTGAATATTAATTGGAAGGACTGATGATGAAGCTGAAGCTCCATTACTTTGGCCACCTGATATGAAGAGCTGACTCATTGGAAAAGACCTAATGTTGGGAAAGATTGAAGGCAGGAGGTGGGGATGATGGAGGATGAGATGGTTGAATGGCATCACCAACTCAAAGGACACGAGTTTCAGCAAATTCTGGGAAATGGTGAAGGACAGGGAAGTCTGGTGTGCTGCAGTCCATGGGTTCAAAAGAGTCAGACAGGTTCCAAAGAGTGACTGAACAACAATTTTTGTTGTTGTTTGTTTCTTTTTAATTCCTTTTTTTGTTGCTTCTTTTCTTATCTTTGGACACTTTTACCTAAGGACTTATGTTATCTCCTGCTAAAGGTGGGGGTTGGAGGGTGTGAGCAACGACATTCTTGCTAAAGATAGGGGTTGATGGGTTTTGAGCAAAGACCTGGAGGAGCTCTGGCAACATGTTTAGATTGTATTTTAATTGGACTTTCTATTGAATTCACAGAAGACAAAAAATGAGTAGTAGTAGTCACCATGTTCCTTATATTTACAAAGAGATGTGTTTTGTTTCTTAATATATGTTAATGTTTTGTAAATTTTAAAGATTAATTTTGATGGTGGGATACAACAGACACTTGAGCACATAAAAAGTAGAAAACTTTCTTACTTAGAACTCAAAATGAGAGAAGGCTGCCATGCAAATTCACATAGGGGGTTGTACTCACAGTCAGGGTAACAGCAACCTGGAGCTGTAGGAGGCAGTTTATATATGGTAAATGACTGTGATTAAGTATGTTCCTAGGCTCCCCATAAAATGAATAAATTTAATAGGCTTTTGGGCATAGGAGCTGTCCATAGTCCTCTGGCTTCTGGCCCCAGGGTTTTAAAAAGAGTGCCTATTGTTCCCAGGTAGCTCAAGAACGGAGACTGTTCAGCTTTTAACCAGGGCTCTAATACTGGATCAAAGGAGCATTAAAGTGTGTATTATTAGTAGTGCTATCATCATCAATAATAGTATTATAATAAGTATTATTATATAAATTTGATATTAATTAAATGTTACAATAAATTATCAAATTATTCACAACTTCAGATATATAGATACCACTCTAATGGTAGAAAGTGAAGAGGAACTAAAGAGCCTATTGATGAAGGTGAAAGAGAAAGTGAACAAGCTAGCTTGAAACTCAACATTAAAAACAAAAAATCAGTAAGATCATGGTATCAGTCCCATCACTTCATGGCATATAGAAGGGGAAAAAGTGGAAACTTGCAGATTTTATTTTCTTGGGCTCCCAAATTATGCATATGGTGACTGCAGCCATGAAATTAAAAGACATTTGCTAACTGGAAAGGAAGCCATGGCAAACCTCGTTGTGCTTATTTTTGGTTTCTCAGTCGTGGCTGACTCTTTGTGACCCCATGGACTGTAGCCCACCAGACTCTTCTATCCATGGGATTTCTCAAGCAAGAATACTGGAGTGAATTGTCATTTCCTTCTCCAGGGGATCTTCCAGATCCAGGGATTGAAACTTCATCTCCTGTGGCTACTGCATTGGCAGATGGATTCTTTCACCACTGGGTTACCTGAGAAGCCCATCTTGTCAAAACCTAGGAAGCGTATTAAAAAGCAGAGATATCCCTTTGCTGACAAAGGTCTGCATAGTCGGAGCTATGGTTTTCCCAGTTGTCATGTACAGATGTGAGAGTATGGTTATAAAGCAGACTGAGCATCAAAGCATTGATGTTTTCAAATTGTGGCACTGGAGAAGACTCTTGAGAGTCCCTTGCACTGCAAGGAGGTCAAATCAGTCAACCCTAAGGGAAATCAACCCCAAATAATCATTGGAAGGACTGTTGCTAAAGTTGAAGCTCCAATACTTTGGCTACCTGATGTGAAGAGTCAACTCATTGGAAAACACCCAACTGTTGGAAAAGAATGAAGACAAAATGAGAAGGGGGTAGCAGGGGATAAGATGGTTAGATTAAATCATGGTCTCAATGGGCATGATTTGAGCAAACTCTGGGAGATAATGGAGTACAGAAGAGCTTGGCATGCTACACTCCATATGGTCACAGAGATTAGACACTACTTAGCGACTGAACAACATCAAATTGAAACTGCTGTTAACTTTGTATTGTAGTAATAAAAAATGAGCATCAAGGAGGATAAGAAAAGTGCTAATGTACTCTACAGTTGTAACTGACAGAGCTTCAATTTAATTTTTCTATCATATTCAATCTATATTCTCAGAGTTCCAGTCCAAGATGGAGACATAGGAGTTTCAATGAACTCACCTCCTCCCAGGGACTCATCCAATCTATATGTTTCTCCCAGGGACATACAGGGTGCTATTGTCTCTAAAAGAAATACAGAAACTAACTGAACAGCTCCTACACATCAGATGAATGAGAAAGTCTCCATATTGAAATGGCTTATGTGAGACACACTCACATAAACCCCACAACTGGGAGGTTATTCACAATAACTACTTCTCCCTGAGGAGTTTGAAGGTCTTGGGTTGAACATATACTGCCCCAAATTTTAAGACCTTTACTTGGAGGACTGGCCTGTAAAACACCTTGTTCAGAAACCCAACTTGGCTTGTGTCCATGAGACTCACAAGTGTTAGTCTTTCAGTCATGTCCAACTCTTTGGGACCCCATGGACTGTAGCCCACCAGGCTCCTCTGTCCATGGAATTATCCATGCAAGAATTCTGGAGTGGGCTGTCCTTCCCTTCTCCAGGGGACCTTCCCCACCCAGGGATCCAGTTCAGGTCTCCTGCACTGCAGCCAGATTATTTACCATCTGAGCCATCAGTGGGCTTGTGTCCCTGAGACTCACAAGACTACAGCAAAAAAGAAGCAATTCTTAAAGAACTTGGGAGAACTCACTGTGTCTATTGCTCCAGGACTCAATACAGAGGGAGAAAAAAAAATCCTATTTCCTACTCTTTCCCTTAAAGAGACCTATTTGCATATTATAAAAGCTGCTGCCTGAGGGTCAGGCTTCTAATTTAGCACCCATATAGAGGCTGACTGAAATCCTCCCCTTTGTGACACTGACAGGTTCTCCACACATTCTCAACTGCTGGATACACTAAGAACACAGAAGGTGGTGATTTGGACAACTACCAAAGTTTTAGAGACAGCAAAGAGTTAAGATCAGGTTAAACTATTAGGTTCATCTCCTACATGAGGCCATTGTCAGGATTGGAAGAGGTTACTCACTGAATATATATTCTCTTGGGCAGATCTAGATGAGAGCTGTCCTTGATTCTGACTCCTCTGGGTCCTCTTTCACTCTGATAGATTCATTCTATGCATTGCCAAATCCTTATGATTAACATCAACCTAAAACAGAAGAAAATTAAGCAATGGACTCTCCACATTCACTCATTCAAGTCTAACCATAAATGCAGTTTCACTGTTTCAGCTCACCCAGCTCTGATAATCATAATTCATCCCAGCACCTAGTTCCATATTTTTCATTCATCTGACCTATTAATTAATGGGACAAGTGAATAAAAACAAGAATAGAAATAATAACAAAATAAATGTTTACTTACTTTCGTGAGGGACGAAAGCCATTCACAAGTTTGTTATGAACCAATTATAATAAATTTCAAGTGATTAAAGGATTCTTGACTATGGGAACAAAATACTCTAAGATACAGAAAGATGAAAGATACCAATGTGTTTATAGAACAGTTAGTAAATCAATGTGGCTAAGGAAAAAAATACATTTGTGGCAGGATCAAGAGAAGAATTAGGTACATTAAAGCATTAGAACATAGAATGGAGGTTTTGTTCTATTGTTTGTACATTTTATTTTATGAATCTACTTAAATTTAAAAGTAGTAATATGGTCATGTTTGCACATTAGAAATACTACTGTCTGTATTGCAAAGGACATGTTGGAGCAAGGAGAGAGTAGAGGAAAGACCAATTGAGAGACTGTTTTGGTACTCTAGACAGGGAAAAATGAAAACATTTATTCAGGTAGAATTAGTAGAAATTAATAGAAATGAAAATCAGGGCAGAAGAGGAGGTAAAATCAACTATGAAAAAGTGTAGCATGTGTACTCTTTTGATTCCAACTTTTTGCGACCCCATGGATTGTAGCCCACCAGACCCCTCTGTCTATGAGAGTTTCCTGGCAAGAATACTGGAATAGATTGCCATTTACTACTCCAGGGGATCTTCCTAACCCAGTGATCAAACCCTCATCATCTGCATCTCTTGCCCTACAGGCAAATTCTTTACCACTGAGCAACCTGGGAAGCTCATGAAAAAAAGTAGAATACGTCCTAAAGCTCAAAAGCAATGAAATTTGTTTTGTATGTGCCACAAGAATGCCAATAAGCAAAAGCAGATCTATCTGCTAGGGACATATTATGGTATCTGAGTTTTCTCTGCTTGTAGGTATAGCAACCAGGATTCTAAGGATGAAATGTGTGCCTTGAAATTTATCTCTGAAGTTTGTATTCTCTAAGAACAATATGTCTGTAATACACCCTGAAGTTAATATTTGGAAATATGCTATATTTACATCTAAATTACATTTGAATGCTGTGCTAATTTAAAGGGGGAAAGGTTTTTATGATTCCTGGAAATGATTCTTTATTTTACCTTCACTCTAGAGTTTTAGACAGGTAAGTAGAGTGTTAGCAAAAAGAAATTAAATACCTTTGCTGTGATATCTTCTTTGCATATTATTAATTTTAATCCAAATTTCATTCTATATATGAGGATTATATGAACAATAAAGGCAACAAAATTAGAAAGAGAGAAAAAGAGATTCAGTATCCTTCCCCTTTATGAGCTCATTTAGTGATTAAATGACTAACCTGTCAAGAATTATCATCGTAAAAATCGATATCAAAGAATCACTTTCTCTTTTGCTTTTCCAATTATTTCTGCTGTTCTTTCATGAGGTGTTTCTGTGACTGAGACAAACATTAACAATGGAGGACTGTATTTCAGCCATTTAGTGTCTTAGTACAATGGACTTGCTAGCATATTGTGATAAGCTGTTTAAATATTTCTGTATATAAATATTTATAATGGGAATTTTTGACATGGAAAAAAAAACCCTGTACTTTCTAAAAAATGTAGATTTGAAGTTTGAAGTATACAAAATAGCATGGGAAAGAGAGATAAAATAGCCACCAGTGGTCTCCTGAAGATGGTTGAACTGTGCTAGCAAGTGAAGTGTCTCATTGTTATTGGTGACTAGACTAAACTCTTAATGAAATAATCACTTAATTCACATTCATTGATTTACTCTTTATTGCCATGTCACCCTTTATAACTATTATTGTGTTCTTAAAGTTCTATTTTGTCTGGTATTAATATTGGTTCACTAGTCTTCCTTTGCTTATATTTGGCTATCTTGCTCATATCTCCAATTTTATTTCTAAGGATACTGCAAATTTTTGTTAAAGAAATAACCCTTATAGCAGCATATAGCTACAATTTAAGAAATTCAGCTTAAGTGATTGTACTATAGCAGTCTTATTCTGTTAGCATTTATTGTGGTTAATATATTTAGACACTTTTTTTCTAGTTTTTTTGCTATGCTTGGTTATCTTTCCCTTTTTAAATCTATTTTTCTCCTTTTGTGGTTTGTAAACTTGAAATAATTATTACCTTTATTGGTGTCACCTAAAATTTTAATATATATATATATATCTTACTGTACACATTTCTAACAAGTCTAAAATCATTTAGTTTTACTATGTTGTTCCTTTTGTGTTTTAACATTGTTTATACTTCACCCCATGCTCTTTTTAAAATTGCTTTCTGAAAGTTTTGTGCACAAAATTAGCTTTTATTAATTATAGTCAACATTAAATTAAATTTATAAACATTGGTTGTTTTGGTTGTGTTTATGCCTAATTTTTCTTTCAGTAGACTCCAATACTTTTTATTTTTCTTTATGTTAAAGCACATTCTTTAGCAATTATTTCAAGAAAGCCTATGTATGACAAGTTGTCATTATGTTTTATATGTATACTTCTGTTTTTCTTCATCTTAACTCTTGAATGTTATTTTAACTGACTATAGAATTCTAAAATGCAACTACTTTCAATCAACATTTTAAAGATGTGTTTTTATTCTTTTCGGGCTTATATCATTGTTGCTGAGAAGCCTGCTGTTTCTTTCTTCCTTTTTTTTTTTTTTTTTTGAATTAACTTATTATTATTTTTTTAATTGGAGGCTAATTACTTTATAATATTGTGGTGGTTTTTGCATACATTGACATGAATCAGTCACGGATGTACATGTGTCCCTTCCTCTCCCATCCCTCTGGGTTGATCCAGAGCACTGGCTTTGATTACCCTGCTTCATGCATCAAACTTGCACTGGTCATCTATTTTACATATGGTAATATACATGTTTCAATGCTATTTTCTCAAAGCATCCCACACTAGACTTCTCCCACAGAATCCAAAAGTCTGTTATTTACAGCTTTGTCTCTTTTGCTGTCTTGCATACAGGGTCATCGCTACCATCTTTCTAAATTCCATATATATATGGAATATATATATATATATGTGTGTGTGTGTGTGTGTGTGTGTGTGTGTGTGTGTGTGTGTGCGTGTGTGTGTTAATATGCTGAACTGGTGTTCCTCTTTCTGACTTACTTCACTCTATCTCTTACTTCACTCAGTTTCATCTACCTCATTAGGACTGATTCAAATGCATTATTGTTATAGCTGAGTAATATTCCTTTCTTATCAGCTATAGGTATGCAACTTATTTATTTATACATTAATTTTCACTATTTTTGTCTTTAACCTTAATGTTTCATTGTTTAACTAAAATGTTACAGTTATAAACTTATTTTCATTTTTTTTGTTTGATACTTAGTGTACTTATTTAATCTGAGCAGGAAGCACAATCTAATTATTGGGAATCCAGTCCCTGAACAAATATGTAGTTTAGTATAGGTTTTAACTGAAGAGTGTATGAGGCTTTGCCTACTTCCAGTTTATTTCTTAAAAATAAGTTTCACATAAACCATTGTATCAGCTGCTGCTGCTGCTAAGTCACTTCAGTTGTGTCTGACTCTGTGTGACCCCGTAGACGGCAGCCCACCAGGCTTCCCCGTCCCTGGGATTCTCCAGGCAAGAACACTGGAGTGGGTTGCCATTTCCTTCTCCAATGCATGAAAGTGAAAAGTGAAAGTGAAGTCGCTCAGTCATGCCCAACTCTAGCAACCCCATGGACAGCAGCCTACCAGGCTCCTCCGTTCATGGGATTTTCTAGGCAAAAGTACTGGAGTGGGGTGCCATTGCCTTCTCCGTTGTATCAGCTAGTAGTGTCTAATTAACTGGCTATAACAGGCTATATGGGAGAAGGCAATGGCACCCCACTCCAGCACTGTTGCCCAGAAAATCCCACGGATGGAGGAGCCTGGTAGGCTGCAGTCCATGGGGTCGCTAAGAGTCAAACATGATTGAGCGACTTCACTTTCACTTTCCACTTTCACGCATTGGAAAAGGAAACGGCAAGCCACTCCAGTGTTCTTGCCTGGAGAATCCCATGGACAGAAAAACCTGGTGGGCTGCAGTCCATGGGGTCACACAGAGTCGGACACGACTGAAGCGATGTAGCAGCAGCAGCGGCAGCAACATGCTATATAATTAGCATTCTTTCACCGCCTGGGGAGCATTAACACATCTCTGATTTGAAGGTGTGAGTTTCACATCTGTCTTCCATGTGTGAGCATCAAATATTCTTATATCATTAAAACACTTGTTTTATTTCCAGGCTGCAAAACCAGTCATGTTAAGACCCAGGTCTGCCCACCAGATGCCCAACACCAGCCTTGGGAACCCCCAAAAATCAAAACCAGTTACATCAGGACCCAGCTTCTCTACCAGCAGGCCAGCAACAGCTCTGGAACCACATAGCTGAGCAGTCAGTCACTCTGGGAACCAGATCTGTTCATCAAATCGATGGAAGCCATTGCATGAAGCAGGACTAGCAGTCAACTTAGCCAGGGGCCAGTCCTGCCTACAATTGCACCCACAGCAGTTGGATCTAACATAACAGAAGTTTCCATGCAGCCCATATAGGAGACACCTTAGAACATGGAGCTCTGATGACCAGAGGGGAGTGTGCTACTCACTCTCAGAGGATGTTTTATATAAGGCCATTTCTCTAAGAATGAGAAATATAACCAAACTATCTAATTCATAGAAATAAAAATAAATAATCGGGTAAAATAAGAAGATATAGAAATATATGTTAAATGAAAAATCAAAACATATCAAAAAACAATAACAACAACAAACAAAGAGAGGGAGAGAAAAACAAACAAACAAACAAACAAAAAAAAAAACTAAGCAGAGAGTAAATGAGTAGTGTCCACAATGAATAGTTCAAGGTATTGATAATAAAGATTCTCAACCAACTCAGGAGAATGGATGAACACAGGGGGATTAACAAAGAGTTAGAAGACATAAAGAAGAACCATACAGAGATGAAGAAATCAATAACAGAAATTTTAAAAATGCATTAGAATAAATCAATAGTAGATTAGAAGATATGGAGGAACAGATCATTTAACTGAAAGATGGAGAAGTGGAAAAACCATTCAAGTTGAACAGGAAAAAAAAAATTCAAAAACAGCAATGAGGATAGTTTAAGATAAGGATAGTTTTCCTCTGGGGCAACATCAAGCACACTAACATTTATTAAAGGGGTCCCAGAGGGTGAAGAGAGAAAGGGGCAACAAATTTATTAAAAGGAAAAATAGATGAAAACTTTTCTAACCTGTCAAAGGAAACGAACATCTAGGTCCAGGAAGCACAAAGCATCCCAGATAAGATTAGTCCAAAGAGGTACACACCAAGATACATTAAAATTAAAATGATGAAAATTAAAGATGAAGAGAGAATACTGACAGTAGCAAGAGAAAAACAACTAGTTGTGTACAAAGGAACTGCCATAAGTCCATCAGCTGACTTTTAGCAGAAACTTTATAAGTCAGAATGGAGCACAATATATTCAAAGTAATGAAAGAAAAGAAACCCACAGCCTAGAATACTTTATCCAGCAAGGTTATCATATCAGCAATGTTATCATTCAGATTTAAATGAGAGATAAATTGTTTTACAGACAAGAAAAAGCTAAAAGAATTCAATATCAGTCAACCAGCTTTAGGAAAAGACAACAGCTAGAAATAAAAATTTATGACAGAAAAACCTCATCACTAGAGTCAAATATACTGTAAAGGTAGGAGATCAACCACATATAAAACTAGCACACATGCATGCTCTGTCACTCAGTCATGTCTCACTCTCTGAGTTCCCATGGATTATAGCTAGCTAGGCTCCTATGTCCATGGAAATTTCCAGGTAAGAATACTGCAGTGGGTTATTATTTACTACTCCAGGGGATCTTCCTGACCCAGGGATCAAATCTGTTCCTCCTGTGTCTCCTGCATTGGTAGGTGGTTTCTTTACTACTGAGCCACCTGGGGAGTCTCAAATGCAGTAGTTTGATGCATAAAGCAGGGCACTTAAAGCCAGTTGTCTGGACAACCCATAAGGATGGGGTTAGGGAGTGGGGGGCAATGAGATGGGAGGGGAGTTCCAGGATGGGGGACACTTGTGCACCTGTGACTGATTTATGTCAATGTATGGCAAAAACCATCACAATACTGTAGAATAATTATCCTCCAATTAAAATAAATTAATTTAAAAAAGACAATGCAGTAAAATCTTCTCTATCCACAATAAGTGGTTAAATGATACACAAAGCAAAAAGATATAAAATATTATGTCAAAACATTAATTGTCAGTTGGTGGAGTAAAATCCAGAATTGTTAGAGTTAAACATGTTTAAACAGATCATCAACTTAAAATAATTACTAGTACATATAAAGGTTTTGGACATGGAACAACAGATTGATTCCAAATAGGAAAAGGAGTATGTCAAGGCTGTATATTGTCACCCTGCTTATTTAACTTATATGCAGAGTACATCATGAGAAACACTGGACTGGAAGAAGCACAAGCTGGAATCAAGATTGCCAGGAGAAATATCAATAACCTCAGATATGCAGATGATACCACCATAATGGCAGAAAGTGAAGAGGAACTAAAAAGCCTCTTGATGAAGGTGAAAGAGGAGAGTGAAAAAGTTGGCTTAAAGCTCAACATTCAGAAAACTAAGATCATGGCATCTGGTCCCATCACTTCATGGGAAATAGATGGGGAAACAGTGTCAGACTTTATTTTTTTAGGCTCCAAAATCACTGCAGATGGTGACTGCAGCCATGAAATTAAAAGACGCTTACTCCTTGGAAGGAAAGTTATGACCAACCTAGATCGCATATTCAAAAGCAAAGACATTACTTTGCAAACAAAAGTCCATCTAGTCAAGGCTATGGTTTTTCCTGTGGTCATGTATGGATGTGAGAGTTGGACTGTGAAGAAGTCTGAGCGCCGAAGAATTGATGCTTTTGAACTGTGGTGCTGGAGAAGACTCTTGAGAATCCCTTGGACTGCAAGGAGATTCAACCAGTCCATTCTGAAGGAGATCAGCCCTGGGATTTCTTTGGAAGGAATGATGCTAAAGCTGAAACTCCAGTACTTTGGCCACCTCACATGAAGAGCTGACTCATTGGAAAAGACTCTGATGCTGGGAGGAATTGGGGGCAAGAGGAGAAGGGGACAACAGAGGATTAGATGGCTGGATGGTATCACTGACTCAATGGATGTGAGTCTGAGTGAACTCAGGGAGTTGGTGATGGACAGAGAGGCCTGGCGTGCTGTGATTCATGGGATTGCAAAGAGTCGGACACGACTGAGCAACTGAACTGAACTGATAAAGGTTTTTTATATGTGAACTTTATGAAAACTACAAAACAAAAACCCATAGAAGATATACACATACACAGAAGAGAAAGGAATCCAAACATGATAGATAGCCATCAAATCATAGAGCAAGAGAGCAAAGGAAGAGAGGAAGAAAACGAATTACAAAAACAAACATAAAACAAGTAACAAAATGACAATAAGTATATGTGTATTAATAATTACTTTAAGTATAATGGACTCAATGTTCCAATCAAAGGTATAGAATGATATGCCCAAGTCCAGGGCCAAATAACTTCAAGGTGAATTTTATCATACATCTAAAGTAATTAGCCTCTAATTAAAATAAATAAATTTAAATTAAAAAATAAAAATGTCAACAACTATACCTCTTAAACTATTTTAAAGAACAAGAACACTTCCAAAGTCATTCTAGAAGTCCAGAATCACCCTGATACCCACAACAGGGAAAGACATCACACAAAAAGAATATTACAAGCTACTATTACTGATGAACATAGACACAAAAATAGTCAACAAAATATTAGTAAATTCAATTTAAGAATATATTAAAAGGATCATACATTATGATCAAGTGGGATCTATTCAACTTTTTATCCCAGGGATGCAAAGATTATTCAGTATTCATGAATCACTCAGTTTAATAGTCCATGTTAACAAACTGAAAAATAAAAATCCTATTACATGATAATCTGAATAGAAAGCTTTTGATATATTTTGACATCAACTTCTGATTAAAAAAAAAAACTCTCAACAACACGGTTATAAAAGATTCTTCAATATAATTAAGGCTATATATGACAAACCTACAGCAAGTATCATATTTAATGACTAAAAGCTAAAATCATTTTTAAGATTAGGAATAAGATAAGAAAGCCCACTCTTGCCACTTTTATTCAGCCATATTATTATAAATACTTGCCATAGGAATCAAACCAGAAAAATAAATAAATAAATAAAAGAAATCTAAATTGGAAAGGAAAAAGTAAAAATGTCATTGATGGCAGATAATAGAATACAATATATACAAAGTTCTAAAAATGTAACCAAATAACTGTTAGAACTAACAAAACAAATTGCAGATGCAAAATTAATATCCAAAAACCTGTTTCATTTCTATATACTAATAACAAACTATCAGAAAAATAAACTAAAAAAAAAATTCACTTATAAAAATATCAAAAAGAAGAAAATACCTAGGAGTAAACTTAACTAAAGAAATAAAGGACCTATGCCCAGAAAACTTTAAGGCATTGATGAAAGATATTGAAGAACATACAAGCAGAAACATATGCTGTATTCATGGATTGGAAGAATATTGTTAAAATATTCACGGATTGGAAAAATATTGTTAAAATGATCATACTCCCAAAGTCAAAATACAGATTAGATGCAATATTTATGAAAACGACTATGATATTTTCACATAACTAGAATGAATAATTCTAATATTCACATGGAAATACAATAGACCTTGAATAGCAAAAGAGTCTTGAGAAAGAAGAAAAACTTTAGAAGTTTCACATTCTCAGATTTCAAACTATACTACAAAGCTAAAGTAGTCAAAATAGTATGGGTAGGATGATTAGTTCAGTGGCAAACTAGAAGGATATGAGCTCAGTCTTGTTTATGTAAACATCAAAATCACAACTAACTGCTGAGCAATCAATGACCAAAAAAAAAAAAAAAAAAAAAAAGACGCTGGAATCTACTGGAAAAGATAGCCTACATCCAAAGTAAAGAGAAAGCTACAATGAAAGTGTGGGAGGGAATGCATTGTGATAAAATTAAATTCCACACCCACTGGGTGGGAGACCAAAAAACTGCAAAACAATTATACCAAAGAAGTTCTACCAAAGGAGTGAGGGCCCTGAGCCCCACATCAAGCTTACCAGCCTGAGGGGCTGGCAATAGGTACCCACAGGAAATCTCTTTGAAAGGCAGAGAGGCTTGATCACAGGAATTCCACCGGACTGGGAGAAGCAGAAACTCCACTCTAGGAGGGTGCATGCAATGTCAGGCTCACACTAGGGTTCAGGGAAAAACAAACAAATAAACAGTGGTCTCAAAAAAGACTGGGCTAGACCAACCTAGACCCTACCTGCTAATATTGGAGAGTCTCCTGTTGAGACGAGAGGCTGCTGTGGGTCATGGGAGTGAGTCACTAGCAGTGGCAGTTCTAGGGAGTATTCATTGACTTGAACCCTTCAGAAGCCACATTAGCCCCACCTTACAGCCTACAGGCTCTAGTGCTAGGATTCCTTGGACTAAACAACCAAAAAAAGCAGGAATAGTCACAGCAAACAGCAGACAAGCTGTTTAAAGTCTTTCTGAGGGTAGCCTTGCTTATGAAAGGGACAAGACCTTGTTCCACCAACCAGTAGACCAGAACCAGATCCTACCATCAGAAGTCTGCACAAGCCTCTTAAATAGCCTCATCCATCACACTACAATCCTGCAGCCTGTGGAACAGAAACTGCAATCACAGAACGTGAGATGAAATGAGATGACTGAGGAATATGCCCCAGATGAACGAACAAGACAAAATCCAAGGAAAACAATTGATTGAAGTGGAGGTAGACAACCTCTCAGAAAAAGAATTCAAAATAATGATAGTGAAGATCTTGGGTGGGGGGCGGAGGGGAGAGGGGGAATGGAGGCAGGGATTGAGAAGATGCAAGGAATGTTTAACAAAGATCTAGAAGAGCTAAAGAACAGATATAAACAGTACTATATCTTTTCAGAATAGGCTAAGGCATATAGTAATCAAAGTAACAAAAATTAAAAGGAAAAAGAGAAAAGCAACATATATCATACAAGGGAACTCCCATAAAGTAATCAGCTTATTTATCAGCAGAAGCTCTGCAGGACAGTAGGGATTGGCATGATATTTTCAAAGTGATAAAAGGAAAGAAACTAAAGCTAAGAATACTGAACACAAGTCTCTCATTGACATTTGATAGAAAAAATAATAAAAAAAAATTACCGATAAGCAAAACTAAAAGAATTCGGCACCACTAGACTAGTTTTGCAAAAATGCTAAAGAACTCTCCTAAGCAGAAAAGAAAAGGCCACACAATCAGAAACAGGATATTTACAAATAGAAAAGCTCACAGGAAAGCAAAAAATAAAAAAAAGAAAAAGAAAAACAGTAAAGAGGAAATGATCCATACACAAATATGTCAACAAAACCAGAAATTACAAGAAGAGGTGAGTACAAATTTAAGAAATTGTAAATTCATTTGAAATTAAAGGCCAGCAACTTAAGTCAATCTTGTTTATATATAAATTGCTATATCAAAAACTTTTGGTAACTGCAGACTGAAAATCTACGATAGATACATAGACAAGAAAGAAAAAATTCAAATACATCACTAAATGTAACCATCAATTCACAAAAGAAAACAAAAGAGGAAGGGGAGGGAAATAACCTACAAAAATAAATTCAAAACAAGTAACAAAATGGCACTAAGAATATATATAATTACTTTAAATATAAATGGATCAAAAGTTCCAGCCAAAAGATGTGGAATTGCTGAATGGATACAAACAGATATACAACTATATACATGCTATCCACAGAAGATCTATCAGATCAGGGACATATACAAATTTAAAATAAGGGGATAGAAAATGACAACCCATGCAAGTTGAAATAAAAAGAAAGCTGTAGTAGCAATATTCATTAAAAATGAATAGAATTTTAGAGGCTTCCATTTCAAGATGGCAGATTAGAAGGACATGTCCTCATCTCCTCCTGTGAGAGAACCAGAATCACAACTAGCTGTTTAACTATCAAGAGAGAACTAAAATCCCCCAAGAAAGATACCCGACATACAAAGACAAAAAGAAGTCACAGCAAGATGGTAGGAGGGGCACAATCACAATAAAATCAAATCCCATAACCATTAGATGGATGTCCCACAAACTGGAGAACAATAATAACAAAGACGTTATAATACTATTGTGAAGGTTCAGAGCCCAAGGTCAGGCTTCCTAACGTTGAGATCTGACAAAGGGACTGGGAATCCCCAAGGACTCTGACCCCGAAGGCCAGTGGGGTGTGATTATAGAACTTCCACAGGGCTGGGGGAAATAGAAACTCTAGTCATGGAGAGCACAAACAAAATCTTGTGCACCCCAAAATCCAGAGGAAAGGATCAGTGGCCCCCAGGAAACTAAATCAAGATCAGATCAGATCAGATCAGATCAGTCACTCAGTCGTGTCCGACTCTTTGCGACCCCATGAATTGCAGCACGCCAGGCCTCCCTGTCCATCACCAACTCCTGGAGGTCATTCAGACTCACATCCATCGAGTCAGTGATGCCATCCAGCCATCTCATCCTCTGTCGTCCCCTTCTCCTCCTGCCCTCAATCCCTTCCAGCATCAGAGTCTTCTCCAATGAGTCAACTCTTCGCATGAGGTGGCCAAAATACTGGAGTTTCAGCTTCAGCATCATTCCCTCCAAAGAAATCCCAGGGCTGATCTCTTTCAGAATGGACTGGTTGGATCTCCTTGCAGTCCAAGGGACTCTCAAGAGTCTTCTCCAACACCACAGTTCAAAAGCATCAATTCTTCAGCGCTCAGCCTTCACTAAAGCAAAACTACCTGCTAATGTTGGAGGTCTCCTTTGGAGGCATGGGTTAGCAGGGCTCACCACAGGAAAGAGAGTAATGACAGTAGCAGTTCTAGATGGTCCCCTTGACATAAGCTCTCTTGGAGGTCATGACTAACCCTACCATAGGCCTATAGACCCCAGGACTAGATTAACTCCTGCCAATAAACTAACAAAGAGGGAATGAGTGAGTGAGTGAGTGAAGTTGCTCAGTCGTGTCCAACTCTTTGCGACCCTGTGGACTGTAGCCCACCACGCTCCTCAGTCCATGGGATTCTCCCAGCAAGAATACTGGAGTGGGTTGCCATTTCCTTCTCCAGGGGATCTTTCAGACCCAAGGATAGAACCCAGCTCTCCCACATTGCAGGCAGACACATTTACCTCTGAGCCACAAGGGAAGCCCCACCCATTAGCAGATGATTGGATTAAAATTTTACTGAGCAAGACCCTGCCCACCAAAGAAAGATCCAGTTTTTCCCACTGGTAGCTCCTCCCATCAAGAAGCTTACATAAGCCTGTTAGCTTCCTCCATCAGAGGAAAGACAGATGAAGCAAGACTAGCCACAATCCCACAGCAGTCATAACAAAAAGAACATTACAGAATGTAAATCAGAATGAAAAAGGCAGAAAATTATGTCCCAGATGAAGAGACTAGGTAAAATCCCAGAGAAACACTTAAATGAAGTGGAGATAGGCAATCCTTCAGAAAAAGAATTCAGAATAATGATAGTGAAGATGATTTAGCATCTCAGGAAAACTATGAAGATTCAATAAACATTTACCAAAGACTTAGAAGAATTAAAGAACAAACAAACAGAGTTGAATAATATACTAGAAGGAATCAATAGCAGAATAACTGAGGCAGAAGAACAGATAAATGACCTTGAAACAGATGCAGAAAATCACTGAAACAGAACAGAATCTAGGGGGAAAAAAATGGAAAGAAATAAGACAGTCTAAGAGACCTCTGGGACAACATTAAATGCACCAACATTTGCACTATAAGGGGCTTCAGAAGAAGAGAGAGACAAAGGACCTGAGAAAATATTTAAAGAGATAATAGCTGAAAGCTTCCTGAACATGGGAAAGGAAATAGTCAACAAAGTCCAGGAAGTACAGAGAGTTCCAGGAAGTATAAGCCCCAGGATGAACACACCATGACCGATAGTAATCAAACTGACAAAAATTGCAGACAAAGATAAAATATTAAAAACAACAACAGAAAAATAGCAACATGCAAGGGAAGTTCCATCAGAAGTCCCATTTCTTAAAAGAAAATCCACAAGCCAATAGGGAATGCCACAATATATTTAAAGTGATGAAAGGGAAGAACCTACAACCATGTATACTCTACCCAGCAAGACTCTCATTCAGATTTGATGGAGAAATTTAAAGCTTTACAGACCAGCAAATGTTAACAGAATTCAGCATTACAACACCAAAAATAGCTAAGTGAAAAGTCACTTGGACCTGGAGTGCAAAGTCTAGTGTGCCTTACAAAGTACCACTATGAACAAAGCCAGTGGAGGTGACGGAATTCCAGTTGAGCTACTTCAAATCCTGAAAGATCATGCTGTAAAAGTGCTACACTCAATATGCCAAAAAATTGGGAAAATACAGATGTGCCCACAGGACCAGAAAAGATCAGTTTTCATTCCAATCCCAAAGAAAGGCAAAGCCGAAGAATGTTCAAACTGCTATGCAATTGCACTCATTTCACGTGCTACCAAAGTAATGCTCAAAATTTGCCTAGAGAGGCTTCAACAGGACATGAACTGAGAAAGTCCAGATGTCCAAGCTGGATTTAGAAAAGGCAGAGGAACCAAAGATCAAATTGCCAACATCTGTTGGATTATAGAAAAAGCAAGAGAATTAAAAAAAAAAATCTGCTTCATTGACTACTCTAAAGCCTCTGACTGAGATGGGAATATCAGACCACCTGACCTGCCTCCTAAGAAACCTGTATGCAGATCAAGAAGCGATAGTTAGAACCAGAAATGGACTACTGGACTGGTTCAAAGTTGGGAAAGGGGTACATCAAGGCTGTATACTGTCACCCTGCTTATTTAACTTATAGGCATAGTACATCATGTCAAATCCTGGGCTGGATGAATCACAAGCTGGAATCAAGATTGCTGGGAGAAATATCAATAACCTCAGATATGCAGATGACACCACCATTATGTCAGAAACCAAAGAGGAAATAAAAAGACTCTTGATGAAAGTGAAAAAATCATGTTCCATCACTTCATGGCAAATAGATGAGGAAACAATGGAAACAATGGCAGCCTTTATTTTGGGGGGCTCCAAAATCACTGCTGATGGTGATTGCAGCCATGAGACTAAAAGATGTTTGTTCCTTGGAACAAAAGCTATGACAACCTAGTTCAGTTCAGTTCAGTCACTCAGTCGTGTCCGACTCTTTGCAACCCCATGAATCGCAGCACGCCAGGCCTCCCTGTCCATCACCAGCTCCCGGAGGTCACCCAGACCCATACCCATTGAGTCAGTGATGCCATCCAGCCATCTCATCCTCTGTCGTCCTCTTCTCCTCCTGCCCCCAATGACAAACCTAGACAGCATATTAAAAAAAAAAAAACAAACACAGATACATCACTTTGCCAACAAGTCTGTCTTGCCAAAGATATAGCTTTTCAAGTAGTCATGTATGAATGTGACAGTTGGACCACAGGGAAGTTGTAGTGCTGAATAATTGATGTTTTGAACTGTGATATTGGAGAAGACTCTTGAGAGTCCTTTTAATTGCAAAGAGATCAATCCAGTCAATCCTAAAGGAAATAAATCCTGAATATTCACTGGAAGGTCTGATGCTGAAGCTGAATCTCCAATACTCTGGCGACCTATTGGAAGAGCCTACTCATTGGAAAGTACCCTGATGCTGGGAATCATTGAGGACAGGAAGAGAAGATGACAAAGGATGAGATGTTTGGTTTGGATGGCATTACTCACTCAATGGACATGAGTTTGAGCAATCTCCGAGAATTGGTGAAGTACAGAGAAGCCTGACACACTGCAGTCCATAGGGTCACAGAGAGTGGGACGTGACTGAGTGACTGAAAAACAACAACAAAGGAAGTTCTCTAGGCAGGAAAGCACAAAAGAAGGAAAAAATTTCCAGAAAATAAATGCAAACTAAGAAAATGGTAATAAGATCATACATATCAATCACTACCTTAAATATAAATGGATTAAATGCACCAACCAAAAGACATAGACTGCCTGCGTGGATGAAAACATGCAGATATACCCACTTTCACTTACCACATCACTCTGCTTGACCCCTCCCCCAAAATTGTTTGTAATTCTTATATTCGAGCAGCCATGTTTAAAAATAACTAGACTATATGATGATATTTTACTTTCATCCTGTTTGTTTCACTTTTTCTATTTCATATTCAGTGGTCCTATTTCATTTAGCTTATGTTTTTCAATTTTTCCATCTCTTAATTTTTTTTGATACTCTGTTTCCATTTTTTTCAAGCGTAGTAAAGCTTTTGCATACATATCTATGTGTATGTACCTATGTATTTTTAATATGCATAATATGTACATTTTAGAAAACATGAATTTTTGCCTAACTAAATTTTTTGCGACATATGATTCCCCTTGTTTGACTTAGTATGTATAGAATGCTTAATTTCTAATTTAAAATCTAGATATGCAACAAGGAGCAAAGGCTTATTGTATAGCACAAGGAACTATAGTCAGTAGCTTCTAATAACCTAAAGTGGAATACATCTGAAAAATAACTTGTGTATAACTGAATCACCTTGATGTGCACCTGAAACATTGTAGGTCAACTATATTCCAATAAAATATATATATATATGAAAATAAAGATATAATTTTAATAAAATAAAGACTTTTATAAGAGAAAGAGGACACTACATAAGATCAAGGGAAAAACTCAAGAAAATATAGCAGTTGTAAATATACATGGATCCAACAAGGGAGCACTGAATGCAATAGGCAAAAGCTAATAGCTTAAGGGAGAAGTCAACAGTAACACAATGATAGTGGGAGATATTAACACCAGACATTCATCAGTGGACAGCTCATTCAAGCCAAAAATTAATAGGGAAACAAAGGACTTAAATGACACCTCAGTCCAGATGGATTTAACTGACATTTATAGAGTATTCCATCCAAAAGCATCAGAACACACAGTCTTCTTAAGTGCACATGGATCACCAGGATTGAGCACATGCTGAGTCACAGGTGAAACTTGTTAATTTTAAAAGAAGTGGAATCATATTGAGCACCTTTTCTGATTACAGTGCTATAAGATTGGAAATCAATTATCAGAAAAAAGAATCTAAAAAACACAAGCAAGAGGTTAAACAATATGCTACTAAACCACAGGTTTAAGCAACCAATATGCTATTGTATCCAACCATTTGTGATCCCGTGAACTGCAGCATGCCAGACTTTCCTGTCCTTCACCATCTCCTAGAGTTTATTCAGATTCATGTTCATTGAGTTCGTGATGCCTTCCAACCATTTCATTCTGTTATTCCCTTCTCCTCCTGCCTTAGATCTCTTCCTGCACCAAGGTCTTTTCTAAGGAGTTAGCCCTTCACTTCAGGTGTCCAAAATACTGGAGTTTCAGCTTCAGCACCAGTCCTTCCAATGAGTATTCATGGTTGGTTTTGAAAGGTTGTTGCTGAACTACAAAACACGCCTGGATTCTTGGCTTCTGTAGAAGAATTCAATCCAGGGCCAGAAATGAGGCTTGACTGCTCAGAGTTTTTGTGTAATAAAGTTTTATTAAAGTATAAAGGAGATGGAGAAAGCTTCTGACACAGACATCAGAAGGGGGCAGAAAGAATACTCACCTTCTAGTTTTTAGCTGGATGTTATATAGTTACTAGCAGTCTGTTAATGAAAAAAAGGAATGTCTTAAAACTTAGAGAATGGCACCAGGCTCCTTACACACAAGATGGATATTGGCATAATCTTGGCACCAGACAAATCATCCCGGACCATAAAATGGTTGACTTGAATCTTGTAGAAAGGCAGATTACCATACAAATAGTTTAATTTACATAGATTAGGGGGACAATGTCTGAGTATAACATACTGGTTTGTCACATCAGTTCTGAGCCATTAGGCGGAACTGACTTGAAGACAGAGTCTGGGGTAAATGCATAGTACATTAACATAGCTTAAGACAAACATTTCCATAAGAAAGATGCACTGGTTAGCTCAACATTTGAGAAAAATTAAGTTCAGGTGGAACCAGGTGTCATTATGGCAACACAGTATTTTAAGAGAAACCTCTTTTTAAATTTGTATAGAGAAGGGGAAAAAATATGTCACTAGTTTGTTTCCTCCTGCCACTTAAGAGAGAGAGAAAAAAAAATGTCTGACACTTGCAGTCTATTTCCTCTGTTTGGAGAGCCCTGGCCTTCCTGCCTGTTACCCTCTCAATTTCCTTTAGGATTAACTGTTTTGATCTCCTTGCAGTCCAAGGGACTCTAAGGAGTCTTCTCCAACACCACAGTTCAAAAGCATCAATTCTTCGGCGCTCAACCTTCTTCACAGTCCAGCTCTCACATCCATACATGACCACAGGAAAGACCATAGCCTTGACTAGGTGAACCTTTGTTGGTAAAGTAATGTCTCTGCTTTTGAATATGCTATCTAGGTTGGCCACAACCTTCCTTCCAAGGAGTAAGCGTCCTTTAATTTCATGGCTGCAGTCACCATCTGCAGTGATTTTGGAGCCCAGAAAAACAAAGTCTGACACTGTTTCCCCTGTTTCCCCATATAGGAATGTAAATGATTTCTGTGTATTAACCTTATATCCCACAACTTTGCTGATTTCGCTGATTAGCTTTAGGAATTGCCTGATAGTTTCTTTGGGGTTTTCTATGTATAGTATCATGTCATCTGCAAATAGTGAGAGTTTTCCTTTGTCTTTCTCATCTGGATTACTTTCATTTCTTACTCTTCTCTAATTGTCCTAGCTAGGACTTCCAATGGAGAAGGAAATGGCAACCCACTCCAGTGTTCTTGTCTGGAGAATCCCATAAACTGAGAAGCCTGGTAGGCTGCAGTCCATGGGGAAGCACAGAGTCAGACACGACTGAAGCAACTTAGCAGCAGCAGCGGCAGGACTTCCAAAACTATTGAATAATAATGGTGAAAGTGAATACTCTTGGCTTCTTCCTGATCTTAGGGAGAATGCTTTCAATTTTTTACCTTTGAGAATAATGTTTGTGGTGGGCTTATCATATACGGCCTTTACTATGTTGAGGTAGTTTCCTTCTATGCCATTTTTTGAAGTGATTTTATCATAAATCTGTGCTAATTTTGTCAAAAGCTTTTTCTGCATCTATTGAGTTTTTATCTTTCAATTTGTTAATACAGTGTGTTGCATTGATTGACTTGCATATATTGAAGAATCCTTGCATCCCTGGAGTAAACCTAACTTGACCATGGTGTATGAGCTTTTTAATGTGTTGTTGAATACTATTTGGTGGAATTTTGTTGACGATTTTTGCATCTGTGTTCATCAGTGATATTGGCCTGTAATTTTCTTATTTTCTGTTCTTTTTGGCTAATTTTGGTATCAGGGTGTTGTGATTTCATAAAATGAGTTTGAAAGTATTCCTACTTCTGCATTTTTTTGGAAGAGTTTCTGAAAAATAGGCATTAGTTCTTTTCTAAATGTTCAATAGAATTCCCGAAGTGAAGCCATTTGGCCCTGGGCTTTTGCTTTTGGGGAGAATTCTGATCACCGTTTCAATTTCAGATTTTGTAATTGGTTTGTTTATAAATTCTATTTTTTCCCTAGTTCCATCTTGGTAGGTTGAACTTTTCTAAGACTATGTCCATTTCCTCTAGATTGTCCATTGTACTACCATATAGTTGGTCATAATATTATCTTATGATCCTTTTTATTTCTGTGTGTTTCTGTGTTGTCACATCTCTTTTTTTCATTTCTAATTTTGTTGATTTGATTTTCCTCCTTTTTTTTTTTTTTTTTTTCCCTTGATGAGTCTGGCTAATAGTTTTTCTATTTTGTTTATCTTATCAAAGAATTAACTTATAGTTTTATTAATCTTTGCTATTTTTCCATCATTTCTTTTTCATTTATTTCTGCTCTGGTCATTATTACTGTTTCCTTCTACTGACAGTGGGGATTTTTTTTCTTCTTTTTCCAGCTGCTTTAGGAATAGAATTAGGTTGTCTATTCTATGTTTTTTTTCTTACTTGTATTGCTACAAACTTCCCTCTTGGAACTGTTTTTGCTGAATCCCATAGGTTTTGGGTCATCATGTACTCATTGTCATTTGTTCCTAGGAGTTTTTTTTTCTTTTTTTTTTTCTTATTTCTGCAGGAACCTCTTTGTTAGTTAGCAATGTATTGTTTAATCTCCATGAGTTTGTGTGTGTTTGTGTGTGTTTTGCAGTTTTATTTTCCCCATAGTTGATATTGAATCTCATAGCATTGTGGTCAGAGAAGATACTTGATATGTTCTCAATTTTCTTAAATTTTCTGAGGCTTGATTTATGGCCCAAGATGTTGCCTATTCTTGAGAATGTTCTATGTGCACTTGAAAAGAAAGCATATTCTTTTGCACTTGGATGGAAAGCCCTGAAGTTATCTGTTAGGTCCATTTGGCCTAATGTTTCATTTAAGGTTTGGGTTTCCTTTTAGATTCTCTGTTGTGATGATCTGAAGACTCTGATGCTAGGAGGGATTGGGGGCAGGAGGAGAAGGGGATGACAGAGGATGAGATGTCTGGATGGCATCACTGACTCGATGGATGTGAGTCTCAGTGACCTCCGGAAGTTGGTGATGGACAGGGAGGCCTGAGGCCTGGCGTGCTGCGATTCATGGGGTCGCAAATAGACGGACACGACTGAGCGACTGATATGATCTGATTTGATCTAATGTATGGATGTGAGAGTTGGACCATAAAGAAAGTTAAGTGCTGAAGGATTGATGCTTTTGAACTGTGGTGCTGGAGAAGCAAATAGATCAAACCAGTCAATCCTAAAGGGAATTAGTCCTGAATATTCATTGGAAGGACAAATACTGAAACTGAAGCTTCAATACTTTGGCCACCTCATGGGAAGAACTGACTCATTGTAAAAGACCCCGATGCTGGGAAAAATTGAAAGCAGGAAGAAAATGGGGTGACAGAGGATGATATGGTTGGATGGCATCACTGACTCGATGGACATGAGTTTGAGCAAGCTCTGTGAGTTGATGATGAACAGAGAATCCTGGGATGCTGCAGTCCATGGGGTCGCAAAGAGTCAGACACGATTGAGTGACTGAATTGAATCACAAGTGTTGAGATTGAAACAGTAATTTTAATGCTTCCAATAAACAGTATTCCAGGACCTGATGAGTTGATAAGTAAATGCTATGAAGCATTTAGAAAAGAATTAAAAGCTATCTTTCTGAAACTCTTCCCCAAAACTGCACAGGATAGAATACTCCTAACTTATTTCTATGATGCCACCATCACCCTAATACCAAAGCCAAACAAAGATATCATAAAAAAGAAAATTATGGGCCAGCATGGAGCTTCTGTGGTGGCTCAGTGGTTAAGAATCTGCCTGTAATGCAGGAGAGGCAAGAGACGTGGGTTCAATTCCTTTGCTGGGAAGACTCCTTGGAGAAGGAAATGGCAACCAACTCCAGTATTCTTACTAAGAAAATCCCTTGTACAGAGGAGACTGGAGGGCTAGAGTCCATGGGGTTGCAAACACTTGAACACAGTTGAGCAACTGAGAATGCTTGCACCAATTATGAACATAGAGGCAAAAATCCTCAACAACATACTGGCAAACTGGTCAAATAATGCATTTAAAAGGCCACATAACATGATAAAATGAGATTTATCCCAGAGATTTAAGGATTTTTCAATATCCACAAGTCAATCAGTGTGACAGTTCTTATCATCTTAAAAAAAAAAAAAAAAAGAAACTTATGATAATCCAATAGATCTAGAAAAACTTTTGATAAAATCTAACAATCATTTATGATTAAAAAAAAAAAAAAAGAACTTCAGAAATTGGGCATAGTGGGAACATACATCAATATAATAAAGGCCATATATGACAAACCTTCAGCTAATATCACATTCAATGATGAAATACTGAAAGTATAGTTTTGGAAGTCCTAAATGTGATAATTACAGGAGAAAAATAAACAAAAGAAATCCAAATTGGAAAATAGGAATAAAACTGTCACTGTTTACAGATGACATGATACAATAGATAGAAAATCCTAAAGATGCTACCAGAAAATTAACGAGTTCAACAGTGAATTTGGTAATGTTGTAGAGTATACAATTAATACAAGAAATCTGTTGCACTTCTATATACTAATAATGAGAGATAAAGAGAAATTAAAGAAATCATCCTATTTACCACCTCACTGAAAATAATAAGATAGCTAGGAGTAGATGTTCCTAAGAAGACGACTTCTACTCCAAAAGTTAAAGATGCTGATGACAGAAATTAAAGATGACACAAACAACTGGAAAATATACCATGTCCTTGGATTAGGAGAATCAAGACTACCCTAATGACTATACTATCTGAGACAATCTACAGAGCCAATGCAATCTCTATCAAATTACCAGTGGCAATTTTCACAGAACTAGAATAAAAAATCTTAAAGTTGTATGGAGACACAAAAGAACCCAAATAGCCAAAGCAATCTTGAGTAAGAAAAATGAAACTGGAGTAAGTACAGTACCCTCTTTGACATCTGTCTTAGTGATATTTTTGTATTTGTCTCCTCAGGTAAGGGGAGGAAAAGAAAAAAATAAACAAGTGAAACAATTCTAAACTAAAAGGAGGTTTTTGCACAGCTAAGGAAACTATTGGAGAAGGAAATGGCAACCCACTCCAGTACTCTTGCCTGGAAAGTCCCATGGATGGAGAAGCCTGGTAGGCTACAGTCCATGGGGTCACTAGGAGTCGCACGCGACTGAGCGATTTCACTTTCAGTTTTCACTTTCATGCATTGGAGAAGGAAATGGCAACCCACTCCAGTGTTCTTGCCTAGAAAATCCCAGGGACGGGGCAGCCTGGTGTGCTGCCATCTCTGGCATCGCACAGAGTCGGACACGACTGAAGTGACACAGCAGCAGCAGCAGCAGCAGCAAGGAAACTATTTAAAAAGAATCAAAGACAACCTACTGAATCAGTGAAAATACTTGCAAACAGTATTTCTGATAAGATATTATTACACTAAATATACAAAGAACTCACTTATCTGAAAAAAATATTAAAATGGGAGAAGGCCAGGGCAAACTATTTTCTGAAAAAGACAGGCAAATGGGAAATAACCACACAAAAAATTTCTTAGTATCCTTAATCATTGGGCTTCCCTTGTGGCTCAGCTGGTAAATAATACACCTGCAATGTGGGAGACTTGAGTTCAATCCCTGGGTTGAGAAGATCCCCTGGAGAAGGGAAAGGCTACCCACTCCAGTATTTTGAGCCAGATAATTCCATGGACTGTGTAGACCATGGGGTCACAAAGAGTTGGACATAACTGAGTGACTTTCACTTTCACATCCTTAATTATTAGAAAGTTTGATGAAACAGTGACAGACTTTATTTTTTTGAGGCGGGGGGGGGGTCCAAAATCACTACAATGGCAGACTTTATTTGGGTTTGGGGATGGGGCTCCAAAATCACTGCAGATGGTGACTGCAGCCATGAAATTAAAAGACACTTGCTCCTAGGAAGAAAAGTTTTGACCATCCTTGATAGTATATTAAAAAAGCAGAGACATTACTGACAAAATTCCATGAAGTCAAAGCTATGGTTTTTCCAGTAGTCATGTATGGATGTGAGAGTTGGACTATAAAGAAAGCTGAATGCATAATTGATGCTTTTGATCTGTGGCATTGGAGAAGACTCTTGAAAGTCTTCTTGGACTGCAAGGAGATCCAATCAATCCATCCTAAAGGAAATTATTTCTGAGTATTCATTGGAAGGACTGATGCTGAAGCTGAAACTCCAATACTTTGACCACCAAAGATGGAAAGAACTGACTCATGGAAAAAGACCCTGATGCAGGGAAAGTTTGACAGTATTAGAATGAGGGAACAACAAAGGATGAGATGGTTGGATGGCATCCCCAACTTGATAGATATGAGTTTGAGCAAGCTCAGGGTGTTGGTGATGGACAGGGAAGCTTGGTGAGCTGCAGTCAATGAGACCACAGGGAGTCAGCCACAACTGAGTGACTGAACTGAACTGAACTGATAGAAACTCTGTTACTTCCTGTCTCAATAGAAAAATCCTATATTTGTTCTCACAACTGTTTAGGCATGTATTTTTTTTTAAATCTGCTTTTTGTACCTTTTGAAAATAAAAGAAGGAAATGAGTGATCTAGTTATATCTCTGTTTTGTGTTTAGTAACTTATAACATTAAAATATCTCAACATTTATGATACACACACACACACACACACACAGAGTCTTACATCTGACAATGAAGTAGACAAATGAACAAATAGGAAAATGCAGGATGGCTAAGATGAAACACAGGTAGATTATAAAAAAAAAAAAAATGTTTTTTGTTTCTGATTTTTCTTTGGCTCAATAGCAATGCAAACTTTCAAAAGTAACATTTCCTTTACTCAGGCCCAATACATTGGAAGAGAGCCTGTGAGAGCATTGTTGATGATTGAATTCCCACAGCTTTCAAAATCCTATTTTCCCTCATTGAAGCTGTCAGCCCTCAAAGGCAGAAACTGTAGATTGCTAATACATGGCTGAAGTCTAAGTGATACGGCACATTTTTTGGTCTTGAGAAAATTGAATAACAAATCTCAAACTGCCCATAGCTTGCCTTGCAGTAGTTTCATATTTAGAAGTCAAGAGGAATTTCTGATTCCAAAATTTATGGCTGATGGAAACTAAGTAGAGTGACAAAGGATCATATGCAGAACCTGTAAACAAATCTCAAGTGAAGGCATTACTCAAGCCTATAGATTTTATACCTTGGGCTGAGGGGTAAAGAGACATATTTCAAAGTTAACAAACCAATACATAAAACCGTTCTTGTGCAGCATAGGCCACATTTCTCAGCTTTATTTAAATTGCTTGTCTTTTAAGGGAGGGGCTTCCCAGGTGTCTCAGTGGTAAACAATCTGCCTGCCAATGTAGAAGACGCAGGTTCAATCACCAGGTCAGGAAGATCTCTTGGAGGATGAAATGGCAACTGACTCCTGTATTCTTGCCTGGAAAATCCCTTGGACAGAGAGGCCAGGCAGGCTACCTTCCATATCGTTGCAAAGAGTCAAACACAACTGAGACTGAGCAAGCATGCATGCACTCCTAAGGAATATAAGAAGTCAATATTCAATGCGTGTGTATACGTGAGTGTATTCATGCCTTGGCATTTTTCTATTTTTTTAACCTTAAACCCTTTTAGTTATTTATCTTGGCTTCTCCAATTTAATAGGCATACACACACACACACACACACACACACACACACACACACATATGTATACATATATATGTGCACACTAAATTGCTTCAGTCATGTCAGACTCTTTGCAAACCTGTGGACTATAGCCTGTCAGGTTCCTCTCTCCATGGGATTCTCCAGACATAAATACTGGAATGAGTTGCCATGCCCTCCTCCAAGGGATACTCTCAACCCAGGGATAGAATCTGCATCTCTTATGTTGGCATGAAGGTTCTTTACCACTAATGCCACCTGGGAAGCCCATATACAATCTATACTAAGTGTAATTTTAGGTTCACAGTGAAATTAACAAAATATATGGAGAGTTTTCATATATCCTGAGAAGTCCACCAACAAGACTCCCTCCTATCAATATCCCACACTATAGAGATATATTTGTTACAATCAATAAGCTTACATTACTACCCAAAGTTGATAATTTACATTATGATTAACTCTTGGTGTTATATATTCTATGACTTTGCACACATATATAATGACATATAGGTACCATTGTAGTGTCATACAAAACATTCTCACTGCCTCTGTATTCTGATTACATATCCCTCTCCACTTCGTAGCAACTATTGGAAACATCTGATCTTTCTATTATCTTCATAGGTTTACCTCCACTCCAGTACTTCTGCCTGGAAAATCCCACGGACAGAGGAGCCTGGTAGGCTGCAGTCCATGGGATCACTGAGGGTCGGACACGACTGAGCGACTTCACTTTCACTTTTCACTTTTATGCATTGGAGAAGGAAATGGCAACCCACTCCAGTGTTCTTGCCTGGAGAATCCCAGGGATGGGGGAGCCTGGTGGGCTGCCGTCTATGGGGTCACACAGAGTCGGACACGACTGAAGTGACCTAGCAGCAGCAGCAGGTTTACCTCTTCCAAATTGTCATTTGGTCGGACTTAGAGTACATAACTTTTCTGATTGGCTTCTTTTAGCAATATGTATTTAAGTTTCCTCTCTATATTACCATGGCTTGGTAGGACATTTATACAGAGAACTGAATAATATTCCATTGCCTGGATGTACCACAATCAATCTATCCATTCTCCTATTAAAGCAACCTACTATATCTTGCTGCTGCTGCTAAGTCGTTTCAGTCGTGTCAGACTCTGTACAACCTCACAGAGGGCAGCCCACCAGGCTCCTCCATCCATGGGATTTTTCCAGGCAAAAGTACTGGAATGGGTTGCCAGTGCCTTCTCCGATTATATCTTAGTTGTTTCCAAGTGTTGACAATTGTAAATGAAGCTGCTATAAATATCCATGTGCAGATTTTGTGTAGACATACATTTTTTATACATTTGAGCACAGTTACTGGATTCTCTTCTGAAGTAAGAGTGTGTTTCTCTTTGTAAGAAACTGGCAGTCTGTCTTCCAAAGGAGCTCTACAATTTTGCATTCTCATCTGAAATAAATGAGAGTGCAATATCCTCACCATTATTCAGCATTGTCAAAGATTTGAATTTTGGCCATTCTAATAAGTGTGTGATACTCAATATTGTTTTATTTTGCTTTTCCATAATGAAATGATATATAATGTATTTTCATATGCTTATTTACCATCTATCTTCTTTGATGAGATATCTACTCAGATGTTTTGTATATCTTAAATCAGCTTGTCTGTTTCCTTACTGTTGAATTTTTGTGTACTTTGTATCCAGTAACAGTCTTCATTTGATATATCTTTTGCAATTTTTTTTCCCAGCCTGTGGCTTATCTTCTCATTCTCTTCACAGTATTTTCTGCAGAACAAAAATTTTCAGTTTTAATAAAGTATGTTTATCAATTACTTCTTTCATGGACGGTGCTTTGGTATTGCATCTGAACAGTCACAACCATAGGAAAGGTCATATAAATTTACTCTGGTGTTATCTACTAGGATTTTTATACTTGTATTTTATATTATGTTTATGATCTATTTTGAGTAATTTTTTTAAGAGTATGATGACTATGTATCATTTCCCTTTATTTATTTGTGTAGAGATATCTAGTTACTTCAGCCAGCATCATTTATTGAAAAGACTGACTTTGCTCTATTGTATAACTTTGCTCCATTGTCAAAGATGAAGTGACTACAATTCAGTTTAGTTCAATTCAATCTCTTGGTTATGTGTGACTTTGGAACCCCATAGAATGCAGCATGCCAGGCTTCCCTATCCAGCACCAACACCTGGAGCTTGCTCAAACTCACATCCATCGAGTTAGTGATGCCATCCAACCATCTCATCCTTTGTCATCACCTTTTCCTCCTGCCTTCAATTTTTCCCAGCATCAGGGTCTTTTCCAATGAGTCAGTTCTTCTCCTCAGGTGGCCAAAGTATTGGAGCTTCAGCTTCAGCATCAGTCCTTCCAGTGAATATTCAAGACCAATATCCTTTAGGATTGTCTGACTTGATCTCCTTGCAGTCCAAAGGACTCTCAAGCATCCTCTCCAATGCCATAGTTCAAAAGCATCAATTCTTAAGTGCTCAACTTTCTTTCTTTATGGTCTCACATCCATACATGAGAAATAGAAAAAAGATATCCTTGTCTATATGGAAGTTTGTCGGTAAAGAAATGTTTCCACTTTTTAGCAGGCTGTCTAGGTTGGTCATAGCTTTTCTTCCAAGGAGCAAGTGTCTTTTAATTCTATGGCTGCAGTCACAATCTGCAATGATTTCCGAGCCCAAGAAAATGAAGTCTGTTACTGTTTCCATTGTTCCACCATCTATTTGCATGTAGAGATGGGACTGATACCACAATCTTAGTGTTTTGTTTTTTTTTTTTACTGTTGAATTTTAAGCCAGCTTTTTCACTCTCTTTTTTTACTCTCATCAAGAGGCTCCTTAGTTCCTCTTCATTTTCTGCCATAACGGTGGTGTCATCTGCATATCTGAGATTATTGATATCTCTGATTCCAGCTTGTGCTTCATTCAGGCCAGAATTTCATGTGATGTACTTATTCTGCATAGAAGTTGAATAAGCAGGATGACAATATACAGCCTTGACATACTCCTTTCCCAATTTGGAACAAGTTTGTTGATCCACGTCCAATTCTAACTGTGGCTTCTGGACCTGCATACAGAATTTCTTAGGAGGCAGGTGGGGTGGTCTGATATTCCCATCTCTTGAAGAATTTTCCACAGTAAGTTGTGATCCATACAGTCAGATGCTTTAGCATAGTCAGTAAAGCAGAAATAGATGCTTTTTTCTTGAATTATCTTGCTTTTTCTATGCTCCAAAGGATGTTGGCAGTTTGATCTCTGGTTCATCTCCCTTTTCTAAATCGAGCTTGATCATCTGGAAGTTCTCAATTCACATACTATTGAGGCCTAACTTAGAGAATTTTGAGCATTACTTTGCTAGTGAGTGAGATCAGTGCAATTGTGTGATAGTTTGAATACTCTTTGGCATTGCCTTTCTTTGGGATTGGAATGAAAACTGACCTTTTCCAGTCCTGTGGCCATTGCTGAGTTTTCCAAATTTGCTGACATATTGAGTGCAACACTTTCACAGCATCATCTTTTAGGTTTTGAAATAGCTCAACTAGAATTCCATCACCTAAATGAGCCTTGTTTGTAGTGATGTTTCCTAAGGCCTGATTGATTTTGCATTCCAGAATGTCTGACTCTAGGTGAGTGATCACTTATCTGTATTATAAAGATAATTTTTGTATAGTTCTTCTGTGTCGTCTTGCCATCTCTTAATATCTTCTGCTTGTGTTAGGTACATACAATTTCTGTCCTTTATTGTGCCCATCTTTGCATGAGATGTTCCCTTGGTGTCTCTAATTTTCTTGAAGAGATCTTGTCTATCCCATTCTATTGTTTTCCTTTATTTCTTTGCACTGATCCCTGAGGAAGGCTTTCTTATCTCTCCTTGCTATACTTGGGAACTCTGCACCCTGATGGGTGTATCTTTTCTCCTTTGCTTTAGCTTTTCTTCTTTTCTCAGCTGTTTTTAAGGCCTCCTCAGACAACCATTTTTCCTTTTTCCATTTTTTTTTTTTTTTTCCCTTAAAGATGATCTTGATCACTGCCTCCTGTACAGCATCACAAATCTCCATTCACAGTTCTTCAGGGACTCTGTCTATCAGAGGTAATCCCTTGAATCTATTTGTCACTTCTACTGTACAATTGCAAGGGATTTGATTTAGGTCATAACTGAGTGGTCTAGTGGTTTTCCCTACTTTATTCAATTTAAGTCTGAATTTTTGACTAAGGAGTTCAGGATCTGCCTGACAGTCAGATCCTGTCTTATTTGTGCTGACTGTGTAGAGCTTGCCAATCTTTGGGTGCAAAAAATACAGTCAATCTGATTTCAGTATTGATCATTCGGTGATGTCCATGTGTAGAGTCATCACTTGTATTGTTGGAAGAAGGTGTTTGCTGTGACAAATGTATTATCTTGGCAAAACTCTTATAGCCTTTGTTCTGCTTCATTTTGTACTCTGAGGTCAAACTTTCCTGTTACTCTGGTTAACTCTTGACTTCCTACTTTTTCATTCCAGTCCCCTATAAGGAAAAGGACATCTTTTTGGATGTTACTTCTAGAAGATCTTCTAGGTCATCATAGAACCATTCAACTTCAGCTTCTTTGACATTAGTGGTTAAGGCATAGACTTGGATTACTGTGATATTGAATGGTTTTCCTTGAAAAGAACAGAGATCATTCTGTAATTTTTGAGATTGCATTCATGTACTGTATTTTGGACTCTTGCTGACTATGAGGGCTATTCCATATCTTTTATGTGATTCTTGCCCACAGTAGCAGATATAAAGTTCATCTGAATTAAATTTGCCCATTATGGTTCATTTTACTTCACTGATTCCTAAAAGGCCGATGTTTACTCTTGCCATCTCCTGTTTGACCACTTCCAATTTACCTTGATTCATGGACCTAACATTCCAGGTTGCAGTATGCAATATTGTTATTTACAGCATTAGCCTTTACTTCCATCACAAGTCACATCCATATCTAGGTGTTGTTTTCATTTTGGCTTCATCTTTTCATTGTTTCTAGAGTTATTTTTCCACTCTTCTCCAGTAGCTTATTGGTCACCTTCCAACTTGGAGGATTTCATCTTTCAATGTCATATTTTTTTTTGCCTTTTCATACTGTTCATGGGGTTCTCAAGAAAAGAATACTGAAGTGGTTTGCCATTCCCTTCTCCAGTGGAACATGTTTTGTCAGAACTCTTCACCATGACACATCCTTCTTGGGTGACCCTATAAGGCATGGCTCATATTTTCATTGAGTTAGACAAGGCTGTGGTCCATGTGATCAGTTTGGTTAGTTTTCTGGAATTGTGTTTTTAATTCTTTCTGTCTGCCCTCTGATGGATAAGGGTAAGAGGCATGTGGAAGAGACTGACTGTCTCTTGTCCTGGGTCTTACTCTCATGGGCAGGGCCATGGGCAGTAAATCTTTAATCCAATTTTCTGTTGATGAGTGTGCTGTGTTCTCTCCCTGTTATTTGGCCTGAGACCAAACTATGGTATGGGGAATCACAGTAAGAGACCTCCTTCACAAGGGCTTATGCATGCACTGTTGTATTCAATGTTCCAACCCTGCAGCAGATTGCTGTTAACTCTTGCCTCTGCTGGAGACTCCTGGACACTCAAAGGCAAATCTGGTTCAGTCTCTTGTGGGGACACTGCTCCTTTCTTCTGGTGCACACAAGGTTTTGTTTTTGGCCTCCAAGAGTCTGTTTACCTAGTCTTGTGGAAGTTCTGTGGAAGTTCAAATCTCACTGGGCTTCAAAGTCAAATTCTGTGTTCCCTTTGCCAGATCTCCAGGTTGGTAAATCTGTTGTGGGTCTTAGAACTTTCTTAACAGTGTGAAAATTTCATTGGTATAACTGTACTGCAGTTTGTAGGTCATCTGCTCAGTAGCTCTATGGTGGGGCTAATGGCAACTTTCTCCAAGAGGGCTTATCCAAACACTGTGTGACCCAGGTCCTCTGCAGCCAGAGCCACTGTTCCCATGCCAGGTCACTGCTAATGCATGCCTCTTCATGACACACTCAAACACTCAAAGGCAGGTCTGATTCAGTCTCTGTAGGGTCTCTGGGTCCTGGAGTATGCAAGGTTTTGTTTGAGCCCTCTGAGCGTCTCTCAGAGTATACTTATGGGAATCTATTTCTGAGCTCTCTATCTCATAGGTCGATTTGCTTATTCTTTCACCAATATTACATTGTCCTGATTACTACAAACTGTATTGATAGTTACACCTTTATAGTAAGCCTTGAAGGTTTGTAGTGCCAGTCTTTTCACTTTGCTTCTCTCCTCCAATATTGTGTCAACTATTCTGTCCTTGCCTCTACATATACACTCTGGAATTAATTTATCAATATCCACAAAGTCACTTAGTGAAATTTTTATTTGATTCATATTGAATCTCTAGTTTAATTTCGGAAGAACTGATGCATTGACAAATTGAGGTTTTGATTGAAAAACGTCTTATTTATGCAGGTCTTTTAGTTCTTCCATCAATTTTATAATTTTCTCATATAGATTTTGGACATATATTTTTAGATTTACACCAATGTATCTCAGTTTTTAGGATACTAATATAAACGTTATTTTGCTTTTCATTTTAAATTCTACTTCTTTGTTGCTGCCGTATGAAAGCTGACTGAATTTTGTATATTAAACTTGTATTCTGCAATCTTTCTATAAATACTCACTAATTTCTCAATTTTCAAAAATTATTTTTGGATTTTTTTTTAATTTTTTAAAAATTTGTTTATTTTATTTTATTTTTTTATTTTACAATATTGTATTGGTTTTGCCATATATCAACGTGAACCCACCACAGGAATACACGTGTTCCCCATCCTGAAACCTCCTCCCTCCTCCCTCCCCATACCATCACTCTGGGTTGTCCCAGTGCACCAGCCTCAAGAATCCAATATTGTGCATCAAACCTGGACTGGCGATTCATTTCATATATGATATTATACATGTTTCAATGCCATTCTCCCAAATCATCCCCCCTTCTCCTTCTCCCACAGAGTCCAAAAGACTGTTCTATATTTTTGGGTTTTCTACAAGAAATAGTCATATTGTATTTGCAATAATACAGTTGTATTTATTCCTCCTAAATTTGTATACTTTTATTTCCTTTTCTTGTGTCATTGCATTGCTAGAACTTCCAATATAATAATGAAGTAATGAGAGTGGATATTCCTGCCTTGTTCAGATCTTATCAATAAAGCTTATCATTTCTCAACATTAAGTATGATGGTAGCCAAGGATTTTCATGTAGATGTTCTTATCAGGTTGAGGAAACCCCTTCAATTCATAATTTGCTCAAAGTTTTTTGTCATAAAAGGTGCAAAATTTTCTAAACTACTTGTTGTGCATCTGTTGTAATTACTTTATTTTTATTCCTTAGTCTGATATGATGGATTACATTAATTGACTTTCTAATGTTGAACCAGCCTTGCATAACTTGACTAAATCTCACTTTGTTGTGGTAAAGAATCTTGTGGAACATTGTTGGATTTGACTTGTTAATATGTTGCTTAGAGTTTTTGCATTTATGTTCATGAAATATTTTGGTCTATGCATGTGTGTGCTAAGTCACTTCTTCAGTTCAGTTGCTCAGTCACGTCTAACTCTTTGTGACCCCACGGACTGCAGGACTCCAGACTTTCCTGTTCATCACCAAATATCAAAGCTTTCTCAAACTCATGTCCATCGATGCCATCCAACTATCTCATCCTCTGTCATCCCCTTCTCCTCCTTCCTTCAACCTTTCCCAACATCAGGGTCTTTTCCACTGAGTCAATTATTCCCATCAAGTGGCCAAAGTATCGGAGACTCAGCTTCAGTATCAGTCCTTCCAATTAATATTCAGGACTGATTTCCTTTAGGATTTACTAGTTGGATTTCCTTGCAGTCCAAGGGATTCTCAAGAATCTTCTCCAACACCACAGTTCAAAAGCATCAATTCTTTGGTGCGTAGCTTTCTTTATAGTGCAACTCTCACATTCATACATGACTACTTGGAAAACCATAGCTTTGACTAGACAGCCCTTTGTTAGCAAAGTAATGTCTCTGTTTTTTAATATGCTCTTTAGATTTGTCATAGCTTTTCTTCAGTCGTGTACAACTTTTTGTGACCCTATTGAGTGTAGTTCACCAGGCTCCTCTGTCCATATGATTCTCCAGGCAAGAATACTGGAGTGGGGAGCCTGTTCTAGCTCTGGCCCTGTCCCAATCCCCCAGCCTAGCCCACTCTGCCCCTGCACCGTTGAGTGGTCCCTGAGGCACTCAGCAGCCTCCAGAGCAACCCCGGCTCATGAGGGCCACCTGCCTGGCCATTGGTGCTGATGAAACGGAACTCCCCACCCCAGAGGAGGAGAGGAGGATCAATGAGGTTTCAGAATCTATTCCAGCAGTTCATGAGCCACTGGGCCCAGCCAAGGCTGCTGTAAGCCAACAGGTTACAAACATGCTGCTAACTGTTACACATATGCATTCCTCATTGCTCCAGCCATTGTGGGCAGTACCCTCCTTCACCAGCTATCTGATGACTGCTGTGAAAAAATAACAGCTTAGATTTATGGAATGGGCCTCTGTGCCTTCTTCATCATTTCCACAGATTTCACATCATATGATGGAAAAAGAGCCACTTAAGGACAGTAGAACATTGCTTTTACATGTATGATAGAATAGCTATCTATTTCTTCATTGCTGCATCTTACACTCCATGGGTAAATTTCCGTGAACTTGGATCCCTGACATCTCATATGCATTGGTTTATCTGGCTCATGGCAGCTGGAGGAACTATTTATGTATTTCTCTACCATGAAAAATCTTCTGATATAAACCAAACCCACATTCTTCCCCAGTTCCCTGATAGGATTACTTCCTGGTGAACTTTGAGTGCAAAACACTAAGAACAAGATGTATCACCCTTGGTCATTCAGTTTGGCAGGTATAAGGTAGTTGAGCTCTTTATCTATCCCATAATGGGGTTTTCTCCAGCCTTGGTGGTAACATCAATGGACAACACCAATGGACTTCACAAACTTGCCTGTGAAGTTCAATCTTTTGCCTGGGAGTTGTGTTCTTCAAGAGTGATGGCATCATTCCATTTCTGCATGCCATATGGCATCTGTTCATGGTCATGGCAGCTGCAGTGTATTACTATGCCATTTGGAAATATCTTTACCTAAGTTCTACTGACTTTATGCGATATTTATGGCCAATCCTCAACTGGTCTCCAAACCAGTATTATTTCAATTATGGCACTCAGAAGTGGAATAAGAGCTGAAAATTGCACAGAGGAAGAAAAGAAGACAACTGTACTGACTTTCTTTATATCTTTTGGAAAATGTGAAAGGTGTGTTCTGGAATTTTCCCCCTCACAGCAAGTAAATAAGGTAGTGACTTAGCTATTCATTCCATTTCACTATCATGAACAACTCTAGAGAGACTTGGCCAACTGAAGTTTACAAACAAGAATTTTGTATTTTAATTTTACAGATTTTACTACATGATTTTTCTAAATTATTAGATCAGATTGTAAAAGTCAGTGCAATAACAAAACTTCCTTTTTAAGAGAAAATGATTTATATCACTTTCCCACTAGCTGTGTAAAGAATCATTGAAAAACTTACACTACTTTTTACTATGTTTCATCTTACCGTGCATGGTTGTTTTTTAAATAGGAACTTCAGTTTTTTGTAAATTAAAACAAACAAACAAACAATACTTCATTGAAGCCCATTTCTGTGGTTCTTCATTCATGTAAATTTTTGCAGCAATTTGTCAACATTCCACAAATGAACAAACATTATACCTCTTCTCTGATAATTTTATTAAGCATGGAGAAATCACCAATTTTTATAAACGAAGTTTTCCAAAACTTTCCTGCCACTCTCTGACTCTGAATTCTGTGCTGCTTTGGGCCATATATTTGACCTAGTTTGGTTTCCCAGCAATATAAAAGTATTTTGATATCACTAACTTTTCAAAAGATTGACTTTTTTCGTAATCTCTTTGCCATGTCTTCTTCAGGGTTTTTTCCCACAGAGGATGAGTATCCAGTCTGTATTAAGACAGGATTGCTGGCTTGGCCATCCACCAAACAATTCTGAAAAGTGCTATGAATTACAGTGAATAGTGGTCATGCCTGTCTGGTGCCCAGTGTGTTTAGCTTTATATTATCAGTTTGATAGTCATTTTAAGTTGTGGAACTAAATGCATACATTCACATTTCTACGTTTCCTTTGCATCTCCTGATACATTTTTTTTTTTTTTTTTTTTAATCATAGAAAGGTATTTAAATCACTGTTTGACAAACTCGTGTCTATTTTCCATCAGTTATATCCTGGTTCAGTGGAGTGATATTTAATATATTGTTTCTGGTTTTCCCTCAATAACTTGTATTAAGATTAACATATTAGTTGCTTTTTGGTTAATCTCCTGTTGGTGCTTTAATAAATAACCTTGTATTTAACCAGTGAAGATATTGCCTATTTTCTAGTGATAAATTTGATCATTGGAAACGTTAGTTTGACATATTGAATTCAGTTCATTGAAACTTTCTACTGATGTAGGTTTAAAGGAGGTATTATTTTGTGTGTGCATGTTTAGAACTCTGACTTTGGTAAGTTATATGGGAATGAGGAACAGAAGAACTGCTGTTTGCTGATGAATTCTTAAACAGGCAAAAGTGAAAGTGATAGTTGCTCAGTCATGTCCAACTCTTTGCAACTCCAAATAGGCAAGGTACCCAGTGAAAACACCAACCAGACCATTCCTTCTGCATGGGTCTGAACATCTGGATGCCTCTTGTTTTATTGTGTATATTTAAGTATATTAACTTTTGTGGATTTATTTGAAGTCTGCTTAAAAGTACTATTGTCAAAACCACTAAAGTGTAGGTAAAATTTTGTTCTGTAGACTAAAATAAAATTGCTACTTGGACTTGCTAAAAAAGAAATAAAAAGAATACTGGAGTGGGTTGCCTGTCCTCCTCCAGGGAGTCTTCCACACCAGGGATCAAACCTGGGTCTCTTATGTTTCCTGCAGTGGCAGGTGGGTTCTTTACCACTAGCACCACCTGGGAAACCCATATTGATCTATGTGCACATTCACTCAGTCATGTCCGACTCTGTGACCACCTGGACTATAGCCCACCAGGCTGCTCCACCAAGAAGGAATACTGCAGTGGGTTGCCATTTCCTTCCCAATATTGATCTATAGTTGTGCCTTTTTTTTTTTTTTTTTTTTTCAATATCTTTGAATGATTTTAGTGTTAGGGTAGAAGGCAATGGCAACCCACTCAAATACTCTTGCCTGGAAAACCCCATGGATGGAGGAGCCTGGTAGGCTTCAGTCCATGAGGTCACTAAGAGTCGGACACGACTGAGCGACTTCACTTTGACTTTTCACTTTCATGCATTGGAGAAGCAAATGGCAACCCACTCCAGTATTCTTGCCTGGAGAATCCCAGGGATGGGGGAGCCTGCTGGGCTGCCATCTATGGGGTCACACAGAGTCGGACACGACTGAAGCGACTTAGCAGCAGCAGCAGTGTTAGGGTAATGTGGACGGAGGAGCCTGGTGGGCTGCAGTCCATGGGGTCGCTGAGAGTCGGACACGGCTGAGTGACTTCACTTTCTCTTTTCACTTTCATGCATTGGAGAAGGAAATGGCAACCCAGTCCAGTGTTCTTCCCTGGAGAATCCCAGGGATGGGGGAGCCTGGTGGGCTGCCATTTATGGGGTCGCATAGAGTCGGACATGAGTGAAGCGACAGCAGCAGCAGCAGCAGCAGCAGCAATGCTGGCCTGAAAGTTTGGGTTAAGAAGTATTGCCTCTGCTTCAGCTTCTGGAAGACATTAAAGAATTGCTATGGCACCCCACTCCAGTACTCTTACCTGGAAAATCCCATGGACAGGAGAGCCTGGTGGGCTGCAGTCCATGGGGTCGCTAAGAGTTGGACGTGACTGAGTGACTTCACTTTCACTTTTCACTTTCATGCATTGGAAAAGGAAATGGCAACCCACTCCAGTGTTTTTGCCTGGAGAATCCCAGGGATGAGGGAGCCTGGTGGGCTGCTGTCTATGGGGTCACACAGAGTTGGACACGACTGAAGCAACTTAGCAGCAGCAGCAGCATATATTTTTCTTAAATGTTTGGTGCAGTTTACTGGTGACCCATCATACCACAGCCAGCACAGTGGGTAAGAAACACCTGAAATGGGGTGAGCGCATAATGAAAAAACAGAAACATATAACTTGGTGAGCGGGAGGTCAGAGGGCCCTCCTTCTCTCCATGGCAGTAAGATAAAATGGCTCCTGTCAGCCCACGCTTTTATTGGCAGAAGTCACATGCGATCATTAGGGAATAGCTATACTGAGGAGTCTGATTAGCACACTTTAAAGAGGGAGTAAAGTTAAAGTTCTGCTGTTGATCAGGAACATCTTGTTTTGTTTCCATGGGGACAGAGGCAGGGATAGGCAGTGAAGCAGAGCAGAGAGCACATCCAGCCCCAAAAATGTCCATTCGGCATGCTTACTAGGACAAAAACAAGGGCACAGTTTGCTGCATGCTTAAGTCATGGGGCAGGTTCTGGTCTGTGTTCAGCCAGGCTGCAACATCTCACTGTTTTTGACTGCAGGACTATCATGGTCACTCCAGAATAATAATATAGAGCTCTTTTTTGCGTGTTAAATTTGGAGGTGCCTTGTTAGAATCAGGGAACCAGTGAGAACTGTTGTTCCAAATTGAAGGGGAAGGGTCAATCCAAGTTAGTTCAGTTCAGTCATTCAGTTGTGTCTGACTCTTTGCGACCTCACGAACTGCAGCACACCAGGCCTCCCTGTCCATCACCAACTCCCAGAGTCCACCCAAACCCATGTCCATTGAGTCAGTGATGCCAAGTTAAAGGTCTAGCTAATGGAGAGTGCTGCACTCAATATGCCAGCAAATTCGGAAAACTCAGCAGTGGCCACAGGACTGGAAAACGTCAGTTTTCATCTCAATTCCAAAGGAAGGTAATGTCAAAGAATGTTCAAACTACTGCACAATTGCACTCATCTCACACACTAGCAAAGTAGTCCTCAAAATTCTCCAAGCCAGGCTTCAACAATGCATGAACTGTGAACTTGCAGATGTTCATGCTGGATTTAGAAAAGGCAGAGAAACCAGAGATCAAATTGCCAACATCTGCTGGATCACTGATAAAGCAAGAGAGTTCCAGAAAAACATCTGCTTCTGTTTATTGACTATAACAAAGCCTTTGACTGTGTGTGTGTTAGTTGCTCAGCCATGTCTAATTCTTTGAAACCTCACAGACTGTGGCCCTACAGGCTCTTCTGTCCATGGGATTCTCCAGGCAAGAATACTGGAGTGGCTGGCATTCCCTTCTCCAGAGGATTTTCCCAACCCAAAGATCGAACATTGGTCTCCTGAATTGCAGGCAGATTCTTTACTGTTGGAGCTACAGGGAAGTCCTTAAAATCCGTCTGTGTGGATTGCAACAAACTTTGGAAAATTTTTCAAGAGATGGGAATACCAGACCACCTAACCTCTCTCTTGAGAAATCTGTATGCAGGTCAGGAAGCAACAGTTAGAACTGGACATGGCACAACAGACTGATTCCAAATTGGGAAAGGAGTGTCAAGACTGCATATTGTCACCCTGTTTATTTAACATATGCTGAGTACATCATGTGAAATGCCAGGCTGGATGAAGCACAAGCTGGAATCAAGATTGCCAGGAAAAATTTCAATAACCTCATATATGCCAATGACACCACCCTTATGGCAGAAAGCAAAGAAGAAATAACTAGCCTCTTGATGAAATTGAAAGAGGAGAGTGCAAAACTTGGCTTAAAACTCAACATTCAGAAAACTAAGATCATGGTATTCAGTCCAATCAATTCTTAGCAAATAGATGGGGGAACAATAGAAACAGTGACAAACTTTATTTTGAGGGGCTCCAAAATCACTGCAGATGGTGACTGCAGCCATGAAATTAAAAGACACTTGCTCCTTGGAAGGAAAGCTATGATCAACCTAGATAGCATATTAAAAAGGAAAGGCAATATTTTAACAACAAAGGTCTGTCTAGTCAAAGCTATGGTTTTTCCAGTAGTCATGTATGGATATGAGAGTTGGAATATAAAGAAAGCTGAGGGCTGAAGAATTGATACTTTTGAACTGTTGTGCTGGAGAAAACTCTTGAGAGTCCCTTGGACTGCAAGGAGATCCAACTAGTCCATCCTAAAAGAAATCAGTCCTGAACGTTCATTGGAAGGACTGATGCTGAAGATGAAACTCCAATACTTTGGCCACCTGATGTGAAGAGCTGACTCACTATAAAAGATCCTGATGCTGGGAAATATTGAAGGTGAGAGGAGAAGGGGATTACAGAGGATAAGATGGTTGGATGGCATCACCAACTTGATGGACATTAGTTTGAGTAAGCTCTGGGAGTTGGTGATGGACAGGGAGGACTGGCGTGCTGCAGTCCATGGGGTCACAAAGAGTCAGACATGACTGAGTGACTGAACTGAACTAAATGGAGAATTTGGAACATAAGCCCAATATAAATCAGCATCTGCCTCAGTTACCACACATGAGACCAATGCCACCATAGCCAACAGCATGGTGACAGGGGGTTTAGGTGTTTCTATGCAGGGGCATTTGTTTGCTCTTCCGACCGAGGCTCTTCAGTTGTCTCCAAGTCACAGGAGGTGCCTTAAGAGTGTGTGGTCCTGGTTCTCACTCTGGTGGGGTCCACCTGGCATAACCTTTGGACTTTGTATGTCATTGTCACCACACTCACTGTGGGGTCCCACATCTCCTGTGGTGCAAATGGAGGGTTCATAGTATGGCTTGATGTACCTGCTTGGTATCCAGTGAGGGCCTTGACTTCTTGAGACACAACCATATCTTCCTCCCCATGTTAGAAGGGGGTTGGTCCTTCCCAAGGACCACCTTCTGGCTCCTTCCACCAGACCTGTATGCATTGCACTGAAGGAGTATGTGAATAGTGTTTCTCACATGGGGTTGATTTTTGGTCATTTGTTGTGAAAAAAAATTAAGGTTAGGAGAGATAAATGCAGATGTGCAGGTGGAGATTTCCCTGCTATTCCCCTTTTTTGTTTTAAAAGCTGATTTTTAAGAGCTTAATGGCACCCCACCCCAGTACTTTTGCCTGGAAAATCCCAAGGACGGAGGATCCTGGTAGGCTCCAGTCCACGGGGTCGCTAAGAGTCAGACACGACTGAGCGACTTCACTTTCACTTTTCACTTTCATGCATTGGAGAAGGAAATGGCAACCCACTCCAGTGTTCTTGCCTGGAGAATCCCAGGGACGGGGGAGCCTAGTGAGCTTCTGTCTATGGGGTCGCACAGAGTCGGACATGACTGAAGCGACTTAGCAGCAGCAGCAGCAGCAGCAGCAGCAGTGCTCATTCAACAATAGCTTGGCCAGTTGGATTATATGATGCCTGTGGAGTGACCAATGGACCAGAGAGAGCAGAAGGCTATACTGGTGTAAGCAGGCCCATTGTCAGTTTTAAGTTTCTTTGGACTGCCCATATGAGCAAAAGCAGCTATTAAATGGCATTGGGCATGAATGATGGTTCCACTGGGATGAGTAGAAGCCCAAAGCATGTGAGAATAAGTATTGAAAGAAACAGGGAGGTAGTTAAGGCGTCCAAACTCAGGAAAATGGGTTACATCCATCTGCCAAATTCCATTTGGAGTAAGCCCTTGGGGGTTGACTCCAGGTGATGGAGGTTGATAAGAACTGACTTGTTGACAGCAAGGACAGGCTTGGCTAATTTTTGTTGTTTGAGATTTAGTAATGTTGAAATGATATTTAAGGGAGTGGGCAGATTGATGAAGAAGTTGATGAGACTAGTAAGTCTGTTTAAAAATGGCATAATTTAAAGATCAGCTTGAAAAAAAAAAAATAAATAAAGATCAGCCTGAGAACTGCCAAGGTTGAGAGGTCCCAGGAAGGGGCAGTGAGCTCAAACATGTGTAATAAAGAAAGGAAAGGAATAGGAACAAATGACTTTTTTTGAAGTTGGAGAAATAGGAGGAATAATTTCTCAGAATTAACATGTTTAATTTTTGCAGTTTCAATAGACTTGGTCATTCCAAAAATACAGGCAGAGTCACTAACAATATTAATAGGGGTCTTATCTCTAGAAACAAGTACTGTAATTACTGTTCCTAGTCCCACCTGCTGAGCCAAAGCATGGGGCATAACTAGTTTTTCATTCCTCAGGCCTGGCAATGCCTGCTTTGCGGTTGTTAGAGCCATCTGTAAAATAAGTAGGAGCGCCTCAGATAGGTGTGGCCTTGGTGACTCTGGGCCACCCAAAGGGAGTTAGGGAAATAAATCGTAACAATTTATGTGCAGGAGGCTGATTGTCTAAAATGCCCACAAAATCAGCAAGAGAACCTGCCATAATAAGCAAGTTTGCCAAAGTTGCTATTGTTGAGTTTTGTCAAATAGAACATGAACAGTTTGAGGATCAAAGCCAGTCAACTGGTGAGTATGTTTTCTTCCCTGCATAATTAAATTAGACATAAGGGTAACATATGTCATCAGGGTTTTGCCCTCTTGAGAATGCAGGAACAACCATTCTATGATGCCAAATGTAAGCTGTTCCTGAAATAAAACTCCTGCAGGGGCTTCTGGAGAAGCTAAGGCAATGAAGAGAATAGGATAATCATAATGAATATGATTAAGTTGATCATTTTGAATGGCAATATTTACCATATCAAGTTCCTTTTTAGCTTATGGAGTCAGAGTCCAAGGGGAGGAACGAGCTGAGCCCCCTTTACGAGTTTCAAAGAAGTGTTTATGTGAACTGGTAGGAATGCCCGGAGCAGGGGGCAACCAATTAATATCTCTTAAAAGCTTTTGAAAATCATTTAATGGTTTGAGATTATCATATCTAATGGATACCTTTTGGGGTATAATGGTGTGTTCTGAAACCCAACAACCTAAGTAGGAAAAGGGAGCTCTTTTTTGAATTTTGGGGGGTGCTACATGTTGTTCCCACAAGATCATGTTGAACTTGGTAAAAAAGTGGATTTAAGACAGACTCCTCTGGGGCAGCTAAGAGTATGTCATCCATATAGTGAATGACGTAGGCTTGAGGATAGAGGGATCAAGCTACCCGCAGAGCGCTAGCCATATATTGTTGGCAGAGCATAGGACTGTTCATCATCCCCTGAGGCAACATTTTCCATTGGTACCATTTCATGGGAGCTTGTTGGTTAATATTGGGCACCAAAAATGCAAAGTTTTCTTTGTTTTGTGGGACTAAGGGGATTGTATTAAAAACAATCTTTAAGATCCAGAACTACAATTGGCCAATCTTGAGGTATGGCCAAAGGGGATGTGAGTCCAGGCTGCAAGGCCCCCAGTGGGTGCATAACTCCATTACTAGCTCAAAGATCAAGAAGCAGCCTCTATTTGCTGGACTTTTTAGGGATTTTAAAAACTGGAGTAGTCCAAGGACTAGTACACTCCTGTATATGTCCTGCTCGAAATTGTTCTTCTACTAAGGCTTGTAAATGCATAAGTTTCTCCTTTGTTAGAGGCTGTTGATCCACCCAAACAGGTTTATTTTCTTATTTATTTATTTTTTTACTTTCTGTGATTCTGTGTTTTTTTTTTTAAATTTTATTTTGCTTAACTTTACAATATTGTATTGCTTTTGCCATTCATCAAAATGAATCCGCCACAAGTATACATGTGTTCCCCATCCTGAACCCCTCCTCCCTCCTCCCTCCCCATACCATCCCTCTGGGTCATCCCAGTGCTCCAGCCCCAGGCATCCGTTTAGGTGTAAGCCACGGTAGAGATGTGGCACGTGGTGGCAGAGAAATTTCAATGGCCCCCATTAAAAACTTTTATATCCTAGCCTTTTTTTGTCCAATTTGGGATGAATAGGTTAAGGAGAAGGATCTTCCTGTAAATTCTTTTGCAGCCTTTTTCTTGGGTTGGTATTCCATTCTTGCCATCATGATTTGCCTCTCCTTTATTGGAGACAACTAGGTGACATTGGGCAAGAAGATCTTATAAATTACAGGGAATGTCTGCAACAAAAGGCTAGAAATGAGCAAGTTGTCTATTGGGTCCTAGGCAAGGAAGAACTGTTGCACTTTGAGCAAGTTGTTGGGGTTCTTCAAGCTTGATATTTTCCCCTGAGGTTCAGTCAAGGGCCAATCATCTGGCCATTGACGAGAAGTAGTGATGTTGGCTACCATCTCTGGGGTCGCATAGTCAGACACGACTGAAGCGACCTAGCAGCAGCAGTGATGGAAACATCAGCCCAAGTATCTTAGAGACCAGAGAAGGATTTTCCTCAAATTTTAACCTTACAAGTAGGCCAATATGAGAGTATTTGTTGAGTAAAGCACACTACTTGATCACGTGTGCTTCCACATCTTTGTTCTCCTCTGGTGACAGGATTAAAATTGTTAGGGGCATGGTAAGGCAAGAGAAGGAGCTGAACAATTTGCTGACCTTGAGGAATGACATGGAATGAATGAGAGAGAGCCATTACTTTAATTTCTCCTGAATAGTCTGGATCAATAAGGCCAGGAAGAATTTGGAGGCCCTTAAGAGTAAGGCCACTTCTGCCCAAAATGAGTCCTATGGTCCCCGGTAGAATAAGACCTTGAATCCCAGTAAGGATAGCTATGGAGGGATCTGATTCACTAATCCCAACAGTTACTCTGGTTGGGAGGTCCCACCCAGCATTTCCACTGGTAGCAGCTGAGGTTGGAAATACACTGAAGGGTGGAGGTCCTCACAGGGTATGCCCCCATTGTCTGTGAGGCCTGAGGCTGGCCCCATTGGCCGTTTCCCAGCTGTAAAGGAAAACTGTTTTTATGAAATTTAGATATGCATTGATTAGCCCAGTGATTGCCTTTCTGGCACCGAGGACATAGTCCTGGGGCTTTATTGTCACTAGTAGGAGGAGGAATTGTAACACCTGTTTTGGGCCAGAATGACAATCCTTTTCCATATGTTGGGGCTTTCCACATTGAAAGCATTTGGCAGGGGAAGAGCTAAAATTATTTTTTAAAGCAGTAGAAGTTGTTTGGGCTAGAATGGTTTGTTTGTGAGCCTATGTACCAATATTTTGACAAAACAGGCAAGGCTGCCATTTTGACGAATAAGGTTAAGGGTGGCCTTGCAATCTTCATTGGCATTTTCATAGGCTAATTGTTTTAACACAATGTCCTCCACAGTAGGACTGTTAATTTGATGGTGGAGAGCAGATGAGAGCCAATCTACAAATTCAGTTCAGGGTCTTCTCCAGGTCTCTGTAATATTTTCACAAATGAACCAGTAGCCTCGCCAGGGTCTGACACTGTCTGCCATGCCCTTTGGCACCATTTGACGATCTGTTCATATGCTCCCATTAGAATACCTTCATAAGTCAACTGGGCTACTGGGCTGGTATATTGTTCTGTTCTTGTGAGCATTTCAAAAGTAAGATTATGTCCATTGGCCAAATTAACATGGGCTTGCTCTTGGCACGGCTCAGTATGAGGCAGAAAACTGTAAACATTGGGGACCACTTAAAGCAGTTTTGGCTAACATCTTAACATCCTAAGGAAAGCGTCTCCCATGTAAACAAATTTCCAATAGTTCTTGTGTATACGGGGAGTTAGCCCCATTCAATCTAACGCTAGATTTTAATTCCGTTAAAACCTTGATGTCAAAAGTTTCATGATTTGCAACAACCTGGGTGGAATCACTGGGGTCAGGCCTATAATCAATAGGGAAAGCAATATCTTCAACGTCCAAAGCACCAGAATAAAGGGCGGAGGTCATGGCCTGCTGAGTCAGCAGCTTCTCCTCCTGAGACATTTCTGGACCTGGTGGAGGCGACAGTGGCGGAAAATCGTCCTCAGGCTTGGATGGCAAAGGGGCCAGAAGGGTTAGCAGGAGCTGCCTCTGAGGATGCCGCCATCTCACATGGTTTCTCACTCTGTAGAGAGTATAGAACCGATCGCACTAGCCCCCAGGTCGCAGATACCCTCATGGGTATGTTGATCCCCTCTCCTGTGTGCTTTTTAAAATTTTCTCCCATTCGAGTCCAATTTTCAATATCTAGAGTGCCTTCTTCTGGAAACCAAGGATTATATTTAACCACCTCTTTTAGCAATTGCGTCAGTTGCTCCTCTCACCTGCGCTCCAGCAGTCCAGAGGAGGTGCTTTAAAAGCTGGAGATAATGTTTCTCTGCTGCTGCTGCTAAGTCGCTTCAGTCGTGTCCAACTCAGCTTTACTCTGTTACCCTGACTTTGTAAGACAAGGGACTTCCCACCCTTAGAGTCTGAGGGGTCGTGATTCAGGCGTCTAACTTACTGCTCACTCTGTGAGTGTCCTGTTTCACCAGGACACTTCAGGTTCCCTTGGGTGCCACCCGCTCCCTGCTCCCTCCAGCACAGAGATTAAGAAAGACTTGAAATGGGACGAGTGCATAATGAAAAGACAGACATGTAATTTGGTGAGCTGGCTGTCAGGGGGCCCTTCTGCTTTCCGTGGCAGGAAGATAAAACCGCTCCCTTCAGCCCGCACTTTTATTGCAGAAGTCACATGAGATCATTAGGCAATAGCTATACTGGGCAGTCTGAATAGCACAGCATAAAGAGGGAGTAAAGTTAAAGTTCTGCTGTTGATCAGGAACATCTTGTTTTGTTTCCATGGGGATACAGGTAGGGGTAGGCAGTGAGCGGAGCAGAGAGCATGACCCGCCCCAAGAATGTCCGTTTGGCATGCTTACTAGGACAGTCACGAGGGTGCAGTTTTCCTCACCCTTGAGTCATGGGGCAGGTTCTGGTCTCTGCTCCGCCAGGCTGCAACACATTCGGGCCCTATATTTTAAAATAAATTGCAATGAAAGAAATCAGACAAATACTTTGAAAAACAAAAACATTTTATATTTTTCACTTGAGTTTTAAGCAGCAGCATCTTGTTCATGCTTTACAGCACTATTATTATTATTATTTCTTTCACAGTTGACTTAGAAAGACAATGGGATAAACACTACTCCACTGGAAGAGAGCAGGTGTGTGGTTCAGGCACTCAGTCATGTCTGACTCTTTGCAACCTGGTGGACCACAGCATGCCTGACTGCCCTGTCCTTCACCATCTCCCAGAGTTTGCTCAAACTCATGTCCATTGAGTCGATGATGCCATCTAATCATCACATCCTCTGGCGCCCCCTTTTCCTCCTGTCCTCCATCTTTCCTAGCGTTGAGATCTAGCATCAGTGTCTTTTCCGATGAGTCAGCTCTTCTCATTAAGTAGCCAAAGTATTGGAGCTTCAGCTTCAATATCAGTCCTTCCAGTGAATATTCAGGGTCGATTTCCTGTAGGATTGACTGGTTTGATCTCCTTGCTGTCAAAGGGATTCTCAAGACTCTTCTCCAACCACAGTTCAAAAGCATCATTTGTTCAGTGCTCAACCTTCTTTATAGTCCACTCACATCCATATATGCCTAGTGGAAAAACCATAGCTTTGACTATACAGACCTTTGTCCACGAAGTTTCAGTTGTCTCTGCTTTTAAATATGCTGTCTAGGTTTGTCATAGCTTTTCTTCCAAGGAGAAAGTTTCTTTTAATTTCATGATTGCAGGGATTTTGGAGGTCAAGAAAATAAACAGAAGAGAGCAGGTCTAATATTTCTCTAATGAAGTATTGAAAGCTCATACTTGAATACACCACTAGTAGATCACAGTATTCATAAAATAAGTTCTGAATTTGATAAAATAACTTGTATCATATAATTCCATATAACTGTGATACATAAATTTAATGTTAATTTTGTACTTATTCATTTACTTCAACAAATATTTCTCAAATAGTCACCATAGCTGATCTCTGCTTCTAGTTACTGGAAAGGATGCAAAATATTCCTTTTAAACAAGGAAATTTGAATATAGTAAGATGGAAAAGATTAATAAAAAATTCAAAGAAAATGTGAAAGATATTTTAAAAAACACCCAATGAAGTTTTATAGATTTATAGAGGTATGGGAAATAATTTAAATTGGAGGCAATAGCCAAATGTTTACAAGCTTAATGTGCTTCAGGTAGTAGGTGAATTTTTTAATATGTGAGGATATCTGGACATGTGAATATTATAATATTTAAAAGAAAATTTATTCCAGAGCTTAAAACTATGAATGATTTTCAAAATAAAACTGTCAACATGCATTATACTGTTTAGAAGCAGCATAATACTTACACTGACATGAAGCAAGTGTCTTGTAATTGCATGACTGCAATCCCATTCTGCGAGTAGGACACGACTGAGCAACTTCACTTTCACTTTTCACCTTCATGCATTAGGTAAGGAAATGGCAACCCACTCCAGTGTTCTTGCCTGGAGAATCCCAGGAACAGGGGAGCCTGGTGGACATGATTACAAAATCATGGTTATAAGACCATGGTCATAAGACCTTCATTTGCATATTTCTGTATATTCTTGCCACCTCTTCTTAATCTCTCTGCTTCTTTTAGGTCCTTATTATTTCTGTCTTTTATTGTGCCCATCCTTCCATGAAATGTTCCCTTGGTATCTCTAGGTCTCTTAAAGAGAACTCTAGTCTTTTGCATTCTATTGGTTTCCTCTGTTTCCTTGCCTTGTTCATTTAAGTAGATTTTCCTATCTCTCCTTGCTATTCAAAACTCTGCTCTCAGTTGGGTATATTTTTCCTTTCTCCCTTGACTTTTGCTTTGCTTCATTTCTCAGAAACTTGTAAAACCTTCTCAGACAAACACTTTGCCTTCTTGTATTTCTTTTTCTTTGAGATGGTTTTTGTCCCTGCTGCCTGTAAAATGTTGTGAACCTCTGTTCATAGTTCTTAAGAAACTCTCAATACAAGTCTAATCCCTTGAGTATATTCATCACCTCCACTGCATAATCATAAGGGATTTGATTTAGATTATACTTGAATAGCTTAGTACTATTCTCTACTTTCTTCAATTTAAGCCTGGATTTTACAATAAGGAGCTCATGATCTTAGCCTCTTGTTATCTGTGTAAACCTTCTCCAGCTTTGGCTGCACAAAATACAATGAATCTGATTTTGGTATTGGCCATCTGGTGATCTCCATGTGTAGAGTTGCCTCTTTTGTTGTTGGAAGAGGGTGTTTGCTATGACCAGTATGTTCTCTGGACAAAATTGTTAGCCTTTTCTTTGCTTCATTTTGTGTGTGGATGCTCAGTTGCTTTAGTCTTGTCTGAATCTTTGCGACAGTATGGAACACAGCTTGCCAAACTCCTCAGTTCATGGGATTCTCCAGGCAAGAACACTGGAGTGGATTTCCATGTCCTCCTCCAGGGGCTTCATTTTGTACTCCAAGGCCAAATTGCCTGTTACACCAAATATCTTGACTTCCTACATTTGTGTCCCAGTCCTCTATTATGAAAAGCACAGCCATACATTGCATGGCTCATAGCTTCATGGAGTTACACAAGCCCCTTCTCCTTGACAATTCTCTGAACCATGAAGGGGAATCATAATATATTATTTAGAAGAAAGTGAACGATATCTACAAAATCAGAATTATTGGCATTTTTAAAAAGGTTTTGACTCTTGGCATATTCCTCTTTTATTTGATAATAATATTTCTGAAACCATCAAAAGTGATTATGATGATTAAATAAGATGATATATTATTCAGTTCAGTTTAGTTCAGTCACTCAGTCATGTCCAAGTCTTTGCAACCCCATGGAGTGCAGCACGCCAGGCCTCCCTATCCATCACCAACTCCTGGAGTTCGCTAAACTCATGTCCATTAAATCAGTGATGCCATCCAACCATCTGATCCTCTATCATCCCCTTCTCCTCCTGCTTTCAGTCTTTCCCAGCATCAGTGTCTTTAGGGAAATTAAAATTGAGGCAGTCTTGTTCAGGCTTCAGAAGTTGGAGAACAGATCTCTGACCAACTCTTGACCTTACCTGGACCCTATCTGGACTACATGCATGCCTGCTGGCACACTGATTACTACCAGTACATTAAGCAGCACTTTAGATGGGAAAGGGAGTGGGTTTGGAATTTCTTAAGCTCCAGGGACTTCACTAGTACCCCAGGATCCAAGGAATCTTATGGCTCACAAGGTGAAACAAACAGTATTATAAAAGTTAAAGAAAAATCAGAGTTACATTTTTGCACATAAACTGAGGAGGATGTCATATTGCAGCCTGCGATTATAAATTGGAGACCCTAAAGCTGCAATATGAAGTCTTACTGTGAGGTGGGCACATCACCTTGGACTCTTTCCTAGTTGGGATTCCAGATTGATATTATGTGGAATTTCCCAGTGTTATCCAAGTCTGAATATTACATTTGGCCCAGTTTGGTGATGTACACACTGTTACTTCTCTCTATTGTTTCTATTTTCTTTAATTACTGAATATTTAAATTAAGTTAAATAATCTTCTACTAAATATTGACATTGTCATTTGTATGTAGCAAGTGGTTTCTTTTGTTAATGAACACTTCAAACCTAAAACCAGAGTAAAACTTTCAGCAAAACAAAAAAAAAAGGGTGCTTATCAAACCATGTATTATATGGTGACATTTAATTAATTGTACTTACTAAAATAAATTATTGCTCAGACAAAAAGCATATGAAACATTCATAAAATAAGAATGTTCTTATTGAAGAAAGAAAAAAGAATAAAAACTGTTAGAAGGTATAGTCAAGATTACTTTATAGTCGCCCATAAAGGTGAAGGTGAAGATGAAAGTCGTTCAGTTGTGACCTACTCTTTGCGACCCCATGGACTTAGTCCATGGAACTCTCCAGGCCAGAATACTGGAGTGGGTAGCCTATCCCTTCTCCAGCGGATCTTCCTGACCCAGGAATCGAACCAGGGTCTTCTGCATCGCAAGCGGATTATTTACTAACTGAGCTATGAGGGAATTTCTCAGTCTCCCATAAAGTAGAACTTAATAGATAAAAATCAAAGAAAAATAGGAAATAAAATATCTGGAAATTAAGAAAATATTTAAGAGATCAAACATCCAACTAACAGGCATTAAAGAAAATAGATGGTGGATAATGATAGCTTACAGTGAACGGTGTCAGATTTGTGATCTCCGAAGAAGAAGATTTAGTTTCGGGACCAGGGACAAGGCTTGATCACTCAAGAGCTTTTGTGTAGCAGAGTTTTATTAAAAAATGAAAAGGGACATAGAAAGCTTCTGACATAGACATCAGAAGGGGAATGGAGAGTGCCCCCCTTGATAGTCTTAGCAAAGCAGCTATATACTTTTCAATTGGTTATTAGCAATAAATCAAAAGAATGTCTCAATGTTGTAAAGGTCTTGCCAGACCCACTTCCACAATATATATTTTTAAATAACAGGATTAGAACTAACAATAGAAAGATCTTAGCAAACTCACTCCCATAATATAGATTTTAAGATGACAGGATTAGTCAGGAGGTACTCAAGAAGGAGAAGCATGTCCTCAAATAGAATACATTGCTGTTATATAATCATTGGTTCAGAGTTTAAGGGAAAGCATATCCTTGAACAAGATGAGTGGTTTTGTTGTGCAATCATCAGTTCTGGGCTTAAAGAAAGAAGTGTTTGTCTTTTTTTTCTTCCTTGATAACTCCAGATCTCTATCTACTCCTCAAAAGCCCCACACTTCTTTCTTTCCCTGGGGAACCCCAGACTTCTTATCAATCTGCTTAGGAATTGATTCTTTCAGATAATCTTTAAAAATTATTGTGTCCTGCAACTAAAGGGCAAGAACTTCTGTATTTACGCTTTCATGGAGAGTCCAAATACAATAAATTAAGACAAATAAAAGGCTCACATTTAAGTACATCATAGTGAAATTTTACTACAATTGGGTAAGGTACTAAAAGATTTCTGGAAACAAAAAGGCAAAAAAATGAAGGGCAATTATTATGATGAAATTAATCTTATGAACAGCAATACTGGAAATTAAGAAAAAAATATTATCAATAAATGTAATGGGGGCAAAGACATTTTAAGAAATTAACAGTCTCAAAAATATTGTCTCCTATGCACCTTTAATTGATAGTTGCTATTAAAAAGCACCTATTTGACAAAGGTATTGAACCTAGGTGCTATTCGGCCCAGGGGTCAAATTCAGGTCTATTACATTGCAGGTGGATTCTTTACTGTCCTAACCACAAAGGAAGGACCATTAAAAACTTAAGAAATAAACTAACAAAGAAGTAGATATCTGATCTAACTATAGAGGTACAAAGAGCTCATAATAGACACTGTGTAGCTGTGATCTATAGAACAGTCCATTAGTTTGGAGAAGAAAGACCACTCCTCCAGGGAGAGATGCAATAAAGTACTAAAAATATATGTATTTTTACGTATGAGAAGATTTCTAATGTATTTTAATATTTTGAGTACACATAATTAAATTTTTATTTGCATATTCTGAAAATAATACTTGTGTTTGAAAGATGTGTTTAGGTTTAAAAGATTATCTTTACATAGAATAGCAGATTAAAATTAAAACAAATAGAAAATCTAGAAAGAGCAAAATGTACAGGAAAATAAATACTATAATAATATATTAGTGCAGCAGTGAATAACATTTACCAATAAGGATAATGCTATTATGACTACAAGATTTCAAAAAAATTCCATGAAATTGAGTCAGATTTGGAAGGTACATGAAAGTCAATAAAACAATAGGGGTGGGAGTGACCAGGCCAATCATAGAGTTAAATATTTTCCAGCTATAAATGAAATCTGAATTTCCTTAATGCAAATCACAATATAAGCAACCATTTTGATACATGGAAATGGTTGCTTCGGATAAGTACACCTGGTTAGTGTGATGTCATGGGATGAAGACTCTTCCTTTTTGGTATGAGCCTGATAACATTATTTAGATTTTAAATGATGCATGTACTGTATAACTCTAAAAATCCAAAGTACATTTAAGAATATTAACAAAAATGTGTGGCTCCCCAGGGGAATAAATCACCTTTCTCTTTCAAAGAACTAAAACAAGTTTATCTTCTGCACCTGCTGAGTAAGTTTAATACAATTGTAAGATTTATATTCCTGCTCCCCACACCCAACACACATACACCAAACATTTTCAACTGCCTTCAGATGCTTAAGATATCATTAATGTGTAGAAAAACCTTTTTTTGGTATAATTAAAAACAACAGAATTTAACTCAAATGTGTTTATAAAATTGCTCTTAAATATAAGTGCATTTCCATGGACAGCAATTATTCATTAAGCTAACCTGTTCAGGTTGTTCTATGAGACTTTGTTCAAGATTTCCAGAATGTTAACCTGTGATAGTAATGTTGAAAAATGACAACCTAGCATAATTGAAACTTGAATATGTTAGCTAAGCATTACACTTTTAGTAAATGATCTCATCCCTGCTGAATATCAGAATTATTTGGATCCAAAGAGAGTGCAAGATTGGTGTAATAGCTCAGCCCTGAAGACACAAAAGGATTTGATGCAGTTTCATCCTTACTAAAATATCTTTTAGGGATAATTGTTGCCCCGCAGAGAAGCTACTCAAGGAACAAAAGTCTGTTTTGATGAGGTCTGGTGTAAAAAAAAAAATTACCTGAAATAAACTAGATCTCTTTAGTGCTGAATAAAAATATGAAGAAAAAGACAGAAAGATGTGGAGAGGATGAGAGAAAGAAATTTTATATTGCTAATGAGGCTGAAGAATCCTGATAAAAAGATGGGTCTGAGTGGCCACAGTGGAAAATCTGTAAGCCACATTTGTAAGGAAATAGACGCTGAATGAACAAGAGATACGAGGTATGGTTTGGGATATTATATAGTTGAGGAGAGGGCATATGTTTTGATATAGTCATCACGAAGTGTGGGCAAGCAGGAAGTCAAGAAACAAGAGCACCAGAAATGTCTCCTGACCAAATGAGTCTGGCAATCACAAATCTGTGCTTAATCTATTCCTAACTTTCCTAAGTCCTCTGTCAACATGAGGACTTGGAAAGTCATCTGCCCATCTAGGTGTCTGCTTTTAAAATATAATTTTAAAATATTCATCTCTTTAACTATGATGTGAAGGGGCTAGATTTTGCCCTAGTTGTTCCATGCCACATGTAACAAAGATAATCATCATAAGTCACTGGTATGAGGCTGGGGAATGGGAGTAGAAAGTTTCACCAGGCAAATTCCTCCTCATGAACACTTCACAGTCTTTGTGCACAAGCTATACCCTTTCAACAGGAGTCAGAGGTTCCATTTCAAGAATCATATTGACTGTAAATTTTCTTTCATGTTAGCATAACTGATGATATTTTTCTAGTCCACAAATCAGTGTTTTTCAGGGCTTCGGGGCCCTTAATTAACACCACCTGATATTTTTCTTCTCATGCTATGTATTTCCTAACAGATTTCCTGCTGCAGCATTTTGATTATTTACGTTTTGAAGCTTACTAAAATTACTCTTGGTGTGGGGATCTTCAAGGAGATAAAATATGGTTTGTAACCTCACAGAATGAGTCAGGAGTTAGAGTCCAGGCACTGAGTCCCTAGCTTATAACCTGTTTAGCTTGCCACATGAACCTCTGTTTAAAATGTCTGAAGTTTCACCTTTGAATGTGAAATGTCTCTGTTCTAGTTGTTTTCCTCTGGTGTAAACATGTAAACTCTTAATACACTGTTCTTGACAGAGATGAATATAAAATGTCATCCAGGGAATTTTTAGAATGTAATGTCAAAGCCTTATACTTCAGATTTCGTATTGAGTATTTGGTATTGAGTATGTTCAAAGCATGCTTTCTTTTTTCAGGTTTTCCAGATGATTCTCATGTGTAGTCAGAATTGAGACACACTGTTTTCAGAATAGAGAATGACTAGGCTAAGTGAGTAAATTGTACAACACCTTGGGACAGAATGCAGAACACCTGCTCTGGTCCAAACAAAATACTTTTAAAAATCCTCCAAGATTTAATAAAAAAAAAAAGTGAAGTGATAGGGAATGGAAGAAGGTAAGTTGAAGAATAATAAGGTTTGATATTGGGAGCAGAGTAAGAGGGAGAAGGGAGAATTTGTGGGGAGGGTTTTTAGAATCTGAGATTTACCCATTGTATAGAAATTACATGCATTATTTCTACATGAAGCTCTTTGTTAAATAATTTAAAGAAAAATTAGGTTTATGTGAAGACATTTCTGACATTTTCCAGGTCTGTTTAGCATTGCTCTTAGTATGAGTATGATTCAGCTAAAGGCCTGTGTTCTACTGCTAATTTGCACGCCTAATCCCTTGATGCTAACAAAGGTCAAAGCTTTGGAATACTTCATCTATGGCTATCACCAAACTGAAATAAAGTTTTGATTTTTGGAATGTACAGTATGTTACTCAAACTAGATATATCTTGTTCAGAGATTGGCTAGCTGGCTGACTTTGATTCCAGGCTGACTCCTTTTCAGATCAGATCAGTCGCTCAGTCGTGTCGACTCTTTGCGACCCCATGAACCTTTGCGACCCCATGAACCGCAGCACGCCAGGCCTCCCTGTCCATCACCAGCTCCCGGAGGTCACTCAGACTCGCATCCATCGAGTCAGTGATGCCATCCAGCCATCTCATCCTCTGTCGTCCCCTTCTCCTCCTGCCCTCAATCCCTCCCAGCATCAGAGTCTTCTCCAATGAGTCAACTCTTCGCATGAGGTGGCCAAAATACTGGAGTTTCAGCTTTAGCATCATTCCTTCTAAAGAAATTCCAGGATTGATCTCCTTCAGAATGGACTGGTTGGATCTCCTTGCAGTCCAAGGGACTCTCAAGAGGCTTCTCCAACACCACAGTTCAAAAGCATCAATTCTTCGGCGCTCAGCCTTCTTCACAGTGCAGCTCTCACATCCATACATGACCACAGGAAAGACCATAGCCATGACTAGGCGAACCTTTGTTGGTAAAGTAATGTCTCTGCTTTTGAATATGCTATCTAGGTTGGTCATAACTTTCCTTCCAAGGAGCAAGCGTCTTTTAATTTCATGGCTGCAGTCACCATCTGCAGTGATTTTGGAGCCCAGAAAAACAAAGTCTGACACTGTTTCCACTGTTTCCCCATCTATTTCCCATGCAGTGATGGGACCAGATGCCATGATCTTTGTTTTCTGAATGTTGAGCTTTAAGCCAACCCTTTCACTCTCCACTTTCACTTTCATCAAGAGGCTTTTTAGCCCCTCTTCACTTTCTGCCATAAGAGTCATGTCATCTGCATATCTGAGGTTATTGATATTTCTCCCAGCAATCTTGATTCCAACTTGTGTTTCTTCCAGTCCAGCATTTCTCATGATGTACTCTGCATATAAGTTAAATAAACATGGTGACAATATGCAGCCTTGACGTACTCCTTTTCCTATTTGGAACCAGTCTGTTGTTCCATGACTAGTTCTAACTGTTGCTTCCTGACCTTCATACAGATTTTTCAAGAGGCAGATCAGGTGGTCTGGTATTCCCATCTCTTTCAGAATTTTCCATAGTTTATTGTGATCCACACAGTCAAAGGCTTTGGCATAGTCAATAAAGCAGAAATAGATGTTTTTCTGGAACTCTCTTGCTTTTTCCATGATCCAGCGGATGTTGGCAATTTGATCTCTGGTTCCTCTGCCTTTTCTAAAACCAGCTTGAACATCAGGAAGTTCACGGTTCACATATTGCTGAAGCCTGGCTTGGAGAATTTTGAGCATTACTTTACTAGCGTGTGAGATGAGTGCAATTGTTCGGTAGTTTGAGCACTCCTTGGCATTGCCTTTCTTTGGGATTGGGATGAAAACTGACCTTTTCCAATCTTGTGGCCACTGCTGAGTTTTCCAAATTTGCTGGCATATTGAGTGTAGCACTTTCACAGCATCATCATTCAGGACTTGGAATAGCTCCACTGGAATTCCATCACCTCCACTAGCTTTGTTCAGCTAAAAGTAGTTCAAATAAATCAAAATGGTCATTATAGTTCATCTTCTTTTCATAATGTCTCCCCTCTGGAATAATCCCATCCCTTGGATTCCTGGTTTTGTTTGGTCTTGTTATTTCTTCCTCCAAAACTGTCTGGCCTCCCCGATCCTATTGTTTCTGGGTCTGCCATAGCTTTGAAAATTTATGACGAGGGGTCACACATGTGTCATTTAGAGACTAAGATACTGTGTGAAGGTAAAGCAGGAGTTTGGCTTCAGGCAAATCCCTTGTGAGCAGTTAAGTATGCTATTCATATCTAGTCTTGTTTTTCTAAACCCATTGGAAATAAGTGTCAGTAATATAGCCCGAAGACAGAGCTCTAAATCTGTAATGGTGGCCCTCTCACATGGGAAATCACCCTTTCTTTTCCTTACCTGATATAGATAGTCATTTTAATTTATCTTTGAGGGTGAATTGACTTTTTTTTTTTTTTTGCTGCTACAAAAGGAAGAGAGAGGTTCTCCAGAGTGCGTTTTCCCATGGAATAACTTTAAGAGAAAAGCCAGCTGATAATATATTTAATTTACATGCATTGTAAAGGCTACTGCCTTCTGCTGCTAATTAGTGTGTGGTGCATTAATGTGAGTTCAGGAGCAGCCTCACTCCTGGTCAGTCAGTTAGAGAAGCATAAGCTGGGGAAATGCAAATTTCCTAGTTCTGTAGAGTAATGAAAGTGTTGAAAGAGTAATGAACTGAGGATTTGTACATACACGGTCATTAAAATGAATTTTAATCTAGTTTCAATTCATATCTTGGCTAATTTAGTCATTTTTTGCAAGATTTTGCATGAATTCTTTTTTTTTTTTTTACAATTAGGTTTACATAGTGTTTATTTTATTATTTTAAATAAAGATTTCTAAAAAGCCAAAGTATTTCCCTGAAATCTTGAAGGACAGGTAATCTTTTTGAGGATCACTCTCCCAGAATAATGTAGTATAGTGACTTTAATCCCAAAATGTCTTTAGTTTTCAAGTGGCAGGGCGTTTTAGGATTATCTTTTCCTTAAGGTATTAAAAGGTCTCCAATGTTTATCTCAGAGAAGGAGATGGCACCCCACTCCAGTACTCTTGCCTGGAAAGCCCATGGATAGAGGAGACTGGTAAGCTGCAGTCCATGGGGTCCCGAAGAATCGGACATGACTGAGCGACTTCCCTTTCACTTTTCACTTTCATGCATTGGAGAAGGAAGTGGCAACCCACTCCAGTGTTCTTGCCTGGAGAATCCTAGGGATGGGGGAGACTGGTGGGCTGCCATCTATAGGGTCACACAGAGTCAGACATGACTGAAGTGACTTAGCAGCAGCAGTGTTTATCTCTGTCAGTTTTATATTATTTGATGTCTCAACTAGTTTTATTGTCATTATTTGGAGCATGTGGTTATTACCAAACTTTATTGTTCTCTTAATGAATGTCTGCATAATTTGATCAAAGTTCTCATGTTTGACGTCAAATAACTCTTTGTGTTCTATTTTCTACTAACATTCTGTGCAGCTTTGGACAAGTTAATTAAAAATTAAAATATTCCATTTTATGTCAGAGGCAGAGAATCACCTGTTAAATGAGATATTGTAATTAAAGGATCTAACTAAGCAAATGCTGCCAAGTTGCTGCTGAGTCACTTCAGTCGTGTCTGACTCTGTGCAACCCCAGAGACAGCAGCCCACCAGGCTCCCCCATCCCTGGGATTCTCCAGGCAAGAACACTGGATGCTAGACTAAGTAAATTAAAGTAAAATATGTAACTAAGACTAAGTAACTAAGACTAAGTAAAGTGACTAAGTAAAGGCACAAACTAAGTAAATGGTAGATTTTGCTATTACTTCTAGAACTACTATGAGTTAAAATGCTGGTAGTGGTATTGGGTCAAGAAGAATAAGAAACAGACTTTCTGAGATGAGAGGTATGATCTATGTCATCTTCTAGGTGAAAGCTCATTGAGCAGTTCACTTATGATTTCCATATCTTACTATTTTTTTAAATGTATTTTATGAAAGCAAGGTACTATCCCTTAATTGCTAAATACTAATGTGAAACTTATTAATGTGTAACTTCCTAAGCACTAATCTTAATAAAACTGATATATTAGTAGAGCATATACATAAAAACCAGTGTAGTTAGAAAGCAATGCATGTACCAGGATGAATGAGTGAAGGAGTGTGTGTATACCTGTAGCAGATTCATTTTGATACATGGCAAAACCAATACAATATTGTAAAGTTAAATAAAATAAAATTAAATTTTAAAAAAAAGGAAAAAAAATAAATTTCACTTTTTGAAAAAAGAAAAAAATTTATAACACGTAGTTTCCTTAGAATATAAAAGCGTATATGATCATAGCTTTTAAAAACATTTTTTATTAGAGTATAGTTGATTTATAACCGTCTTACTTGGGTTTCTCTTACCTTGGGCATGGGGATGCTTACTCCTTGGAAGGAAAGTTATGTCCAACCTAGATAGCATATTCAAAAGCAGAGACGTTACTTTGTCAACAACGTTAGTGTATAAGGAATGCAAGAAATTTCTCTGTATAAATTTTGTAACCTGCAACTTTATCAAATTAATTGGTAGGTTCTAGGAATTTTCTGGTAGCATATTTAAAATCTTCTGATGCATAATCAGACATATTGTCCATTGTGCCACTGCCCAACATTGGTAGCACACTTAGGAATGTTTATGTAGAGTATTGGGCTTCCTTGTTGGCTCAGAGGTAAAGAATCCAGCTGCAGTGCAGGAAATGTGGGTTCAGCCCCTGGGTTGGGAAGATCCCCTGCAGAAGGAAATGATACTTAATTCCAGTATTCTTGCCTGGGAAATCTCACAGACAGCAGAGACTGGTGGGCTAAGTCCATAGGGTCACAAAAGAGTAGGACATGACTTTGCAACTAAACAACAATAACATGTGTAGTACTGTGGATCTGGCAAACAGAAATAGTTTTACTTATTCTTTTCTAATTTGGATTTTTCTTTCCCCTCTATAATTGCTGTGGCTAGTATTTTTAAAACTATGTTGAACAAAAATGGTGAGAAGGAATACTTGCCCATTTTCTGATCCTGGAAATGCTTACAGTTTTTCACCATTAAGAATAATGTTAGTTGGTAGCTTGTATATGGCCTTTATACATGACCATTTATTATGGAGTAGGCTCGCTCTATACCTACTTTCTGGAGAGTTTCTAATCATAGATCAGATCAGATCAGATCAGTCGCTCAGTCGTGTCCGACTCTTTGCGACCCCATGAACCGCAGCACGCCAGGCCTCCCTGTCCATCACCAGCTCCTGGAGGTCACTCAGACTCGCATCCATCGAGTCAGTGATGCCATCCAGCCATCTCATCCTCTGTCGTCCCCTTCTCCTCCTGCCCTCAATCCCTCCCAGCATCAGAGTCTTCTCCAATGAGTCAACTCTTCGCATGAGGTGGCCAAAATACTGGAGTTTCAGCTTGAGCATCATTCCTTCTAAAGAAATTCCAGGATTGATCTCCTTCAGAATGGACTGGTTGGATCTTCTTGCAGTCCAAGGGATTCTCAAGAGTCTTCTCCAACACTACAGTTCAAAAGCATCAATTCTTCGACGCTCAGCCTTCATCACAGTGCAGCTCTCACATCCATACATGACCACAGGAAAGACCATAGTCTTGACTAGGCGAACCTTTGTTGGTAAAGTAATGTCTCTGCTTTTGAATATGCTATCTAGGTTGGTCATAACTTTCCTTCCAAGGAGCAAGCGTCTTTTAATTTCATGGCTGCAGTCACCATCTGCAGTGATTTTGGAGCCCAGAAAAACAAAGTCTGACACTGTTTCCACTGTTTCCCCATCTATTTCCCATTCAGTGATGGGACCAGATGCCATGATCTTCGTTTTCTGAATGTTGAGCTTTAAGCCAACCTTTTCACTCTCCACTTTCACTTTCATCAAGAGGCTTTTTAGCCCCTCTTCACTTTCTGCCATAAGAGTGGTGTCATCTGCATATCTGAGGTTATTGATATTTCTCCCAGCAATCTTGATTCCAACTTGTGTTTCTTCCAGTCCAGCATTTCTCATGATGTACTCTGCATATAAGTTAAATAAACATGGTGACAATATGCAGCCTTGACGTACTCCTTTTCCTATTTGGAACCAGTCTGTTGTTCCATGACCAGTTCTAACTGTTGCTTCCTGACCTGCATACAGATTTCTTCATAAATGATTGTTTAATTTGATCAAAAGTGTTTTTCTGCATCTATTTAGATGATCAAATGGTTATTTGCCAGTTTGTTGATATAGAGTATCATATTGATTGATTTACATTTATTGAAGAATAGTCATATTCCTGGGATGAATCCCAATTGTCATGGTGTGTGATCCTATTATTGAATTTTTGGACCCAGTTTGCTGATATTTTGTTTAGGATTTTTGTGTCCATGTACATCAGTGATATTGGCCTATAACTCTCCCCCCTCCCCCGCCTCCCCTGCCGTGGTATCATTGTTTGATTTTGGTATCAAGGGTATGGTGGCCTCATAGAATGAATTGAATTCTTTCTTCTGCAAATTTCTGGAAGGTTTTCAGAAGGGTGGATGCTAACTTTTCTTTAAATGTTTGAGTGAGTTCACCTTTGAATCCATCTGGTTCTAGACATTTGTTTGTTGGAAGCATTTAAATCAGTTTCAATTTCACTACTTGTGATTGGTCTATTCATATTTTATATTTGTTCCTGGTTCAGTCTTGGGAGATAGGACCTTTCTAATGTTTTGTCCATTTCTTCCAGATTGTCCATTTTATTTGCATACAGTTGCTTGAAGTAGTCTCTTATGATCCTTTGTATTTGTGTTTGTTGCAAATTCTTTTTTTTCCCTCTCAAATTTTATTGATTTGAGTCCCTTCGCTTCTTTCCTGATTAATCTAGCTAAAAATATTTTGTTTGCTTGTTTTAATTTTGTTTATCTTCTTAAATAGTTTGGCTTATCTTGCTATTGTTTTCTTGGTCTCTATTTCACTTATATCTGCCCTGATTTTTATTTTTTTTTTCCCTTGTACTAAATTTGTGTTTTATTTTTCTCTTCTTTCTCTGGCTTTTTCAGTTGTAAGGTTAGGTTGTTTATTTGAGATATATCTTGTTTCCTGGGGCTTCCCAGGTGGCTCAGTCGTTAAATAATCCATCTAAAATGCAAAATACACAGGAGATTCAGATTCGATCCTGGGGTTGCGAAGACCCCCTGGAGGAGCGCATGACAGCCCACTCCAGTATACTTGCCTGGAGAATCTCATGGACAGAGGAGAATGGTGGGTACAGTCCATAGGGTCACAAAGAGTTGGACATGACTGAAGTGACAGAATATAAATTATTATACAGGAAATACATATTTATTTCCCATGGTAAAATGCTATTGCTATAAACCTTCCTCTCAAAAATTGCTTTTGCCTGCACTCCATATGTTTTGCATTGTCATATTTTCATTCACATTTATGTCTAGGTATTTTTTTCTTTTCCAAGTTTCCTCCTGGATTTTTCAGTGATCCATTGGTTATTTAGTAACATATTGTTTAGCTTCCTTGTGTTTCTTTCTTTCTTTTTTTAATATGTTTTTTCCTGTACTTTTTGTTCATTGCTAAGTTGTGTTTGACTCTTTGAGACCCGTGTCCTTCACTATCACCCAGAATTTGTTCAAATTCATGTCCATTGAGTACAGTAATGTTATCTAACCATCTGACCGTCTGCCACACCCTTATCTTTTTGCCTACAATCTCTCCCAGAATCAGGGTATTTTCCATTGAGTCAGTTCTTTGCATAGATCAGATCAGATCGGATCAGTTGCTCAGTCGTGTCTGAGTCTTTGCGACCCCATCAATCGCAGCACGCCAGGCCTCCCTGTCCATCACCAACTCCCGGAGGTCACTCAGACTCGCATCCATCGAGTCAGTGATGCCATCCAGCCATCTCATCCTCTGTCGTCCCCTTCTCCTCCTGCCCCCAATCCCTCCCAGCATCAGAGTCTTCTCCAATGAGTCAACTCTTCCCATGAGGTGGCCAAAGTACTGGAGTTTCAGCTTTAGCATCATTCCCTCCAAAGAAATCCCAGGGCTGATCTCCTTCAGAATGGACTGGTTGGATCTCCTTGCAGTCCAAGGGACTCTCAAGAGTCTTGTCCAACACCATAGTTCAAAACCATCAATTCTTCGGTGCTCAGCCTTCTTCACAGTCCAGCTCTCACATCCATACATGACCACAAGAAAGACCATAGCCTTGACTAGGCGAACCTTTGTTGGCAAAGTAATGTCTCTGCTTTTGAATATGTGATCTAGGTTGGTCATAACTTTCCTTCTAAGGAGTAAGCGTCTTTAAATTTCATGGCTGCAATCATCATCTGCAGTGATCTTGGAGCCCAGAAGAATAAAGTCTGACATTGTTTCCACTGTTTCTCCATCTATTTCCCATGTAGTAATGGGACCAGATGCCATGATCTTCGTTTTCTGAATGTTGAGCTTTAAGCCAACCTTTTCACTCTGCACTTTCACTTTCATCAAGAGGCTTTTGAGTTCCTCTTCACTTTCTGCCATAAGGGTGGTATCATCTGCATATCTGAGGTTATTGATATTTCTCCCAGCAATCTTGATTCCAGCTTGTGTTTCTTCCAGTCCAGCATTTCTCATGATGTACTCTGCATATAAGTTAAATAAACATGGTGACAATATACAGCCTTGACGTACTCCTTTTCCTATTTGGAACCAGTCTGTTGTTCCATGATCAGTTCTAACTGTTGCTTCCTGACCTGCATACAGATTTCTCAAGAGGCAGATCAGGTGGTCTGGTATTCCCATCTCTTTCAGAATTTTCCACAGTTTATTGTGATCTACACAGTCAAAGGCTTTGGCGTAGTCAATAAAGCAGAAATACATGTTTTTCTGGAACTCTCTTGTTTTTTCCATGATCTAGCAGATGTTGGCAATTTGATCTCTGGTTCCTCTGCCTTTTCTAAATCCAGCTTGAACATCAGGAAGTTCACGGTTCACATATTGCTGAAGCCTGGCTTGGAGAATTTTGAGCATTACTTTACTAGCGTGTGAGATGAGTGCAATTGTGCGGTAGTTTGAGCACTCTTTGGCATTGCCTTTCTTTGGGATTGGGATGAAAACTGACCTTTTCCAATCTTGTGGCCACTGCTGAGTTTTCCAAATTTGCTGGCATATTGAGTGCAGCACTTTCACAGCATCATCTTTCAGGATTTGGAATAGCTCCACTGGAATTCCATCACCTCCACTAGCTTTGTTCCTAGTGATTCTTTCTAAGGCCCACTTGACTTCACATTCCAGGATGTCTGGCTCTAGGTCAGTGATCACACCATCATGATTATCTGGGTCATGAAGCTCTTTTTTGTACAGTTCTTCTGTGTATTCTTGCCACCTCTTCTTAATTTCTTCTGCTTCTGTTAGGTCCATATTATTTCGGTCCTTTATCGAGTCCATCTTTGCATGAAATGTTCCTTTGGTATCTCTGATTTTCTTGAAGAGATCCCTAGTCTTTCCCATTCTGTTTTTTTCCCTCTATTTCTTTGCATTGATCGCTGAAGAAGGCTTTCTTATCTCTTCTTGCTATTCTTTGGAACTCTGCATTCAGATGTTTATATCTTTCTTTTTCTCCTTTGCTTTTCGCCTCTCTTCCTTTCATAGCTATTTGTAAGACCTCCCCAGACAGGCATTTTGCTTTTTTGCATTTCTTTTCCATGGGGATTATCTTGATCCCTGTCTCCTGTACAATGTCACGAACTTCATTCCATAGTTCATCAGGCACTCTATCTATCAGATCTAGGCCCCTAAATCTATTTCTCACTTCCACTGTATAATCATAAGGAATTTGATTTAGGTCATACCTAAATGGTCTAGTGGTTTCCCCTACTTTCTTCAATTTCAGTCTGAATTTCGCCATAAGGAGTTCATGGTCTGAGTCAGAGTCAGCTCCTGGTCTTGTTTTTGCTGATTGTATAGAGCTTCTCCATCTTTGGCTGCAAAGAATATAATCGATCTGATTTCGGTGATGACCATGGACATCTGGTGATGTCCATGTATAGAGTCTTCTCTTGTGTTGTTGGAAGAGGGTGTTTGCTATGACCAGTGCATTTTCTTGGCAAAACTCTATTAGTCTTTGCTCTGCTTCATTCCATGTTCCAAGGCCAAATTTGCCTGTTACTCCAGGTGTTTCTTGACTTCCTACTTTTGCATTCCAGTCCCCTATAATGAAAAGGACATCTTTTTTGGGTGTTAGTTCTAAAAGGTCTTGTAGGTCTTCATAGAACCGTTCAACTTCAGCTTCTTCAGCGTTACTGGTTGGGGCATAGACTTGGATTACTGTGACATTCAATGGTTTGCCTTGGAAACGAACAGAGATCATTCTGTCGTTTTTGAGATTGCATCCAAGTACTGCACTTCGGACTCTTTTGTTGACCATGATGGCCACTCCGTTTCTTCTGAGGGATTCCTGCCCACAGTAGTAGATATAATGGTCCTCTGAGTTAAATTCACCCATTCTAGTCCATTTTAGTTCACTAATTCCTAGAATGTCAACATTCACTCTTGCCATCTCTTGTTTGACCACTTCCAATTTGCCTTGATTCATGGACCTGACATTCCAGGTTCCTATGCAATATTTCTCTTTACAGCATCGGACTTTGCTTCTATCACCAGACACATTCACAGCTGGGTATTCTTTTTGCTTTGGCTCCATCCCTTCATTCTTTCTGGAGTTATTTCTCCACTGATCTCCAGTAGCATATTGCCCCCTACTGACCTGGGGAGTTTCTCTTTCAGTATCCTATCATTTTGCCGTTTCATACTGTTCATGGGGTTCTCAAGGCAAGAATACTGAAGTGGTTTGCCATTCCCTTCTCCAGGGGACCACACCCTGTCAGATCTCTCCACCATGACCCACCTATCCTGGATTGCCCCACGGGCATGGCTTAATTTCATTGAGTTAGACAAGGCTGTGGTCCTGGTGTGATTAGATTGACTAGTTTTCTGTGAGAATGGTTTCAGTGTATTTGCCCTCTGATCCCCTCTTGCAAGACCTACCGTCTTACTTGGGTTTCTCTTACCTTGGGCGTGGGGTATCTCTTCCCGGCTGCTCCAGCAAAGCACAGCCATGGCATCTTACCTTGGACTAGGGGTCTCTCCTCACTGCCGCCCTTCTTGACTTTGAAGGAGGGATATCTCTTCACCGCCACCCTTCCTGACCTCGGTTGTGGCGTAGCTCCTCTTAACAGCGCTCCTAGTGCACCAGGCAGCCGGCAGGGCGCTACTAGTGCGCCCGTCGCAGGAGGGGGGGGCCGCTAGTGCGCCGGTCGCAGGAAGGCGAGGTGCTGCTAGTGCGCCTTCAGCTTCAGGATCAATCTTTCCAATACATATTCAGGGTTGATTTCCTTTAGGATTGATTGATTTGATCTCTTTGTGATCCAAAGGACTCTCAATAGTCTTCTCCAGCATCACAATTGGAAAGCATCAACTCTTTGGCACTCAGCCTTCTTTATGGCCCCATTCTCATATCTGTACATGACTGTTGGAAAAACCATAGCTCTAACTATGTGGATGTTTGCTGGCAAAGCGATGTCTCTGATTTTTAACATGCTGTCTAGGTACTCTTGCCTGGAAAATCCCATGGATGGAGGAGCCTGGTAGGCTGCAGTCCATTGGGTCGCTAAGAGTAGGACACGACTGAGCAACTTCACTTTCACTTTTAACTTTCATGCATTGGAGAAGGAAATGGCAACCCACTCCTGTGTTCTTGCGTGGAGAATCCCAGGGACGGGGGAGCCTGGTGGGCTGCTGTCTCTGGGGTCACATAGAGTTGGACACTACTGAAGTGACTTAGCAGCTTAGCAGATTTGTCATAGAGTTTCTTTCAAAGAGCAAGTGTCTTTTAATTTCATATCTGCAGTCACCATTGGCAGTGATCAGTGCCTCACCTTCAGTCTGTATTTGTCCCTAGCTCTGAGTTGATTGTCTTGTATATACTATATTATTTTTGCATCACTTCACCTTTCTATGTCTTGTAATTGGAACATTTAATTCGTTTACACTTAAGGTAATTATCCATATGTCAGTTCTTCTTACTATTTCCTTAATTATTTGGGGTTTGTTTTGTTGGTTTTTCTTTTCTTTTTCTTTGGTTCTATTCCCTTGGGGTTTGATGACCACCATTAGTGTTGTGATTGGAATGATTTTTTTGTGCATATGTGTATATTGTAGTGATTTATTTATTGGTTTACATTTCCCATGAACTTTTGATATAATAGTCTATGTATGTACAAAGTTCTTTAAGTTGCTGTCTTGATTTAAAATGAAATTAAAATTTCCTACATTTTTACTTTTCTCATGGTTTCTTTCTCAATATCATTACATGTTTGGATGATTTCCTACTATTACTTTATATTTGCCTTCACTGGTAAGCTTTCTCATCTGTGATTTTCTTGTTTCTAGTTATGAATTTTTTTTTTTAATGCCATAATAAAGGGGTAAAGTTCCTTTAGCCTTTGTTGTAAAGCTGTTTTGGTGGTGCTAAATTAGCTTAGATATTGCTCTTCTATAAATATTTTAATTTATCCACTGAAACTGAGTGAACTCTTGCTGGGTAGAGTATTCTTGGTTGCACATTTTTCCCTTTCACCACTTTAAATATAGCATGCCACTCTATTCTGGTTTGCAGAGATTCTGTTGAAAATACAACTTATAACTTTATGATCTTTCCCATGTATGTTACTTATTGATTTACCCTTGTTGCTTTTAATATTTTTTTCTTGTATTTAACTTTTGTCAGTTTGTCACGTTTCTCAGTGTGTTCCTCCTTGAGTTTTTTTTTTTTTTTTTCCTATATGGAGCTCTCTTGCTTCCTGGAATTGAGTGACTGTTTCTTTTCCCATTTTAGAAAAATTTTCAGCTATAATCTCTTCAAATATTTTTGTCAGGCCCTTTCCCTTTCTCTTATTTTTATGGGACCCCTATAGTGCAAATATTGGTGCAATTAATGTTTCAGATGTGTCTGAGGCTATCTTAATTTCTTTTCTTTTTAATTTTATTCTGTGACAGTGACTTCCAGCATTATGTCTTCCAGCTTACTTATTCATTCTTCTAACTCATGTATTCTGGTAGTGTATTCTGCTAGATTCTAGTGTATTTTTCCTTTCAGTTATGGTGCTGTTATTCTGCTTGTTTGTTCTTAAACTTTCTATCTCTTTGTTAAACTTTTATTATATCTTCTCTGACTATGCTTCTATTCTTTCCAAGATTTTGAATCATCATTACTTTGAATTATTTTTAGGTAGATTGCCTACCTCCTCTTCATTTAGTTATCCTTGTGGGTTTTTACCTTGTTCCCTTATCTGCAACATATTTCTCTGTTGTATTGTTTTTGTGTTTTGTTTTTTTTTTTTTTGTCTTAATTTCTGTGTTTGTGGTCTTCTTTCTACAGGCTGAAGAACCAGAGTTCTTGTTGTTTATGGTGCCTTCCCCCAGCTAGATGTGGTTGATCCAGGGGCTTGTTTAGACATCTTTGTGGGTGCACTGATATGGTCTCTAGTGGGTGGAATTAGCTGCTGTCTCTGGTGGACAGGGTCATGCATGTTTTGAGGTGGTGTGAGCTTAGTATTACTTTAGGCAGCCTGTTTTCTGATGAATGGGCTTGTGTCCCTATTGTGTTGGTTTTTTGGCCTGAGGATCTCCAGTGCTGGAGCCTGCAGATTGTTGGGTGAGGTCAGTTCTTGGTGCCAATATGGAGACCTATGGGAGAGCTCAGGTTAATCAATATTTCCTGGGGCCTCTACTACCTGTGTTCTTCCCATTACAGAGAGCTATAGCCAATCTCCACCTATCCAGGAGGCCATATAAGACCCCTAGATAGGTCTGTCCAAGGATCCTATGGAAGTACTACATTGTGCAGAGTTTCAGTGAATGTGAGACCTTGTGTACATCCTCCTGGAGTAGAATCTCTGTTTCCTCCAGCTCTGTGATGCTCCTGCACTCTAGCCTTGTTGACCCTCAGGGATAAATGCTCTGGGGTTTCTTCCTCCTGATGCAGAAACTCAGACTGTCTTGGAGGGCTATTTTTATGTGAGAGTATCCCTGTGTAGCCTGTGGGGGCTTAATTTGTTGTTCCAAAGGTTGTTTTTAGTATAAATGTCTGCTGGCTCTTTCCTCAGTGTATGCTGTCTAATATCCCTTCAATAGGCGATTTGACTAATGTTGTGGTGACCATAGCCTGTACCACATGCTGAGTAGGGCCTCCCCTCTTCAGTTGTCTCTGTCCTGTCAGGGGTAGGGTCTGCTCTCTAGTTTTTGGAGTAAGGCCCCCAAATCTGTTTCTTATCTGTGTTTCTGATATGCAGTGTGAGGTAGGTGGAGTTGGAGCATTCACATTGGGAGAGATCACTGAGTATTCATTTTCTGAAACCGTTCATCTCTGAGTGTCCTCTGTCATGTCACCTTTCATCAGCTGTCCAAGCTCTCAGGTTACACAGAGCAGCTGGCACTGCTCTCAGCCTCACCTTAACTGTATGCTAGCAATTGCCCCTGACAACACTTAGACTTTGTTTTCACCCAGGCCACCAGTATCAATCCACAGAAACCATGTCTAAGGACTGAAGTAATCATTAGTCTAGACCCACTGTGGGTTCCACGGGGACAATGACACAGGTCCCTTCTTCCTTTTCCTTCCTTATTTCTTTCATCATATTCCATTACACAGGGAACTTTCCTGTCCTTTCATGTTTCCAAAGTCCTCTGCTAGTGCTCAGGAGGTGCCCTGTGAGAATTGTTCCATTTGTAGATGTAATCTTGATGCCTTTTCAGAAATAGATGTACTATATGTTCTACATCTTGGCTGTCTTGACTCCTCCCTCTATAATTGTAGTTTTTGGAATATAAAAGTATGTGTTTGTTTTTTTTTTTAATTGTGGAAATCAAACAATCAAGTCAGTCAGTTATAGAAGATAATTCAGGATGTCATCATCTAGAGACAACCACAAGTGGTATTTTGCTTAGGTCTTTCTGTATTATATACATTTACACATATATATGTCACATAAACTTTAATAATGTTGTATCTTACTGGGATAATTTAGCATTTTTATTTAATGATGTATTATATCCCCTGAATTTCAGATAGTTTTACATTATTTCTAATGTCTGCAGAAAAGTTCAAAATATAAACATAAACTTTATACATAATGTCTTATTCTGGCATTTGGATTACTTCTCCTTTGGATTTGATTTAATTATGGTTACTTTGCAATAATATTATACAGAAAAATACAAAATATATCTACCTAGCAGTAGATTGCTAGACTAAAATATACATATATTTTAAACCTTTTGATAGCTTTATCCAAATTATCCTTTCAAAAACTTAGTTATTTACATTCCTGACTGAAATGAATCAGAGGCCATTTTCTCACATGTTTACCAGTGAGAAAAACTAAACTTTACCAAAGCAGTAGGCAAGACACCACATTTTGTGTTACATTATTTTGTTTAATTGTGATGTTAAATGCTTTTTGATATTTTTTACTATTTGTTATTTCTATACATACTTTTGCTTACTTTATCATAAGCTTCATGTAATTAAGTGGGATTTTATCTGGAGAAGGCATATTCTAAATACAATTGCACCAGAATTTGATGCAGGGACAACATCTGGTTAAACTTACACATTCTTATAATTCCTCAGCATTACAAATTATTAGAGGTTTCTTTAATGAGGACAAAGATTTTATCTTCTTCAGTAAAATTAAAGGTGTCAAAATTCAAAATGCCTGTTTTTTTTTTTTTTTTTTTAATGAATTATGAAGTGACTCTCTTCTGTCTGCTCTGTTGGGGAATAAATGATGAGACTGAACAATAGCAGACAACCTCCTTCCCCTGCACCCCCGACCCCCACACCTTTTTTCCCCCTAAACATCATATTGGAGGTTAGTAGCAACCATTTTGGAGAAGGCAATGGCACCCCACTCCAGTACTCTTGCCTGGAAAATCCCATGGATGGAGGAGCCTGATAGGCTGCAGTCCATGGGATCACTACAAGTCAGACACGACTGAACGACTTCACTTTGACTTTTCACTTTCATGCATTGGAGAAGGACATGGGAACCCACTCCAGTATTCTTGCCTGGAGAATCTCAGGGATGGGGGAGCCTGGTGGGCTGCCATCTATGGGGTCGCACAGAGTCGGACACGACTGAAGCGACTTAGCAGCAGCAGCAGCAACCATTTACCTGGGAACAAAACCATAATATACCATGTAGTTTTTCAGTTTTTCCAGCACCATTTATTGAAGAACATTTTTATCCATTATACAATGGAGAATATAGTTCAACTATGTTGAATAAAAGTGCTGAGAGTGGACATCCTTGTCTTGTTCTTAATCTTAGAGGAGATGCTTTGGGGTTGCCCAATTTTGCCTTTTTGCATAGATGCATTGGTTATTGCTGAGTTTCCTATCCTGCTCCATTGGTCTGTATTTCTATTTTTGTGTCAGCACCATACTATTTTGATGACTACAGCTTTGTAGTATAGTACAGTCTGAAGTCAGGGAGCTTCATTCCTCCAACTTTGTTTTCCTTTATCAATATTGATTTGGCTATTTGGATTTTTCTGTGTCTCTATGATGTATTTTTAAGTTTTCTTGTTTTAGTTCTGTGAAAAATGCCATTGGTATTTTGAAATATTGATTCTCCAAATCCAAGAACATGGAATAACTTTCCATCTGTTTGTGTCATCTTTGATTACTGTCATAAGTGTCTTACGATTTGCAGAGAACAAATCTTTTACTTCCTTAGGTAGGTTTATTCTAGGGTATTTCATTCTTTTTGATGCAATAGTAAATGAGATTGGTTCTTGAAATTTTCTTTTTATTATTTCTCTGTTAGTGTATAGAAATACAACAGATTTCTGTATATTAATTTTGTAACCCGTAACTAACCTAATTCATTGATGAGCTCTAGTAGTTTTCTCATTGCGTCATTAATATTTTTCTTGTTTAGTATCATGTCATCTTCAAACAGCAACAGTTTAAATTCATTTTTCCCTATTGGGTATTCTTTTATTTCTTTTCCTTCTCTGATAGCTATGTCTAGAACTTCCAAAACTGTATTGAATAAAAGTGCTGAGAGTGGACATCCTTGTCCTGTTCTTAATCTTAGCGGAAATGCTTTCAGGTTGCACAGTTGAGTATGAAGTTAGCTGTAGCTTTGTCATATATGACTTTTATTACATAAGGTATATTTCTTCTATGCCAGTTTCTGGAGAATTCTTTTATCATAAATAGATGTTGAATGTTGTCAAAAGCTTTGTCTGCATCTATTGAGATTATCATCTGACTTCTATTCTTCATGTGGTATATAACACTGATTGACTTGCAGATAATGAAAAATCTTTGTATCCCTGGGATAAATCACACTTGATCATGCATGGAGTATGATTCTTTTAATGTGTTGTTGGATTTGGATTTCTAGTATTTTGTTAAAGATTTTTGTGTCTGTTTTCACAGTGATATTCACCTGTATTTTTCTTTTTTCTGTGGTATCTTTGTCTGGTTTTGATATCATGGTGATGATGGACTCAGAGAAGAAGTTTGAACGTTTTACTTCCTTTGCAATTTTTTGGTATGAGTTTGACAAGGAGAGATGTTAGCTCTTCAAATGTTTCATAGAATTTTGTAGCCACCTAGAATTTTGATAGGTGTCTGTGAAGCTACCTGATCCTAGACCTTTGTTCATTGGGCAGTTTTAATCAGAGTTTCAATTTCAGTACTTGTGATTGGCCATTCATATTTTCTACTTTTTCCTGATTCAGTCTTGGGAGATTGTCTGTTTCTAAGAATTTGTCAATTTGTTCACGGTTGTGGGTTTTTTGTTCTGTTTTGATTTTCCTGCATACAGTTGCTCAGAGTAGTTCCTTATGATCTTTTGTATTTCTGTAGTATCCCATGTAACCTAACCTTTTTCACTTAGAATTTTATTGATATGAGTCCTCTCCTCTTTTTTCTTGATGAGTCTGCGTAAATGTTTATCACTTTTATTTGTCTTTTCAAAGATTCAGATTTTAATTTCATTGCTCTTTCCTCTTGTTTTCTTCATCTCTATTTCATTTATATCTGCTCTGACCTTTATGACTTCTTGCCTTCTACTAATTTTAGGTTTTGCTTGTTACACTTTTTCTAGCTTCTTTCAGTGTAAGTCCATTGATTTTATTTGAGATTTTTCTTCTTTCCTGAGATAAGGTTGTATTGCTATAATCTTCTCTCTTACAATGTATTTTGCTGTATCTCATAAGTTTTAGATCATTGTGCTTTCATTTTCATTTGTCTCTAGGTATTTTTTGAGTTTCTCTTTTATTTCTTTAGTGAAGAAGTGTTTGCTTAGTAGCATATTATTTAGCCTCCACATGTTTGTGTTTCTTATAATTTTTTGTTTGTTTTTTCTTATATTTTTTTTTCTGATCTCATAGTGTTGTTAGAAAAGATGCTTGATATGATTTCAATTTTTTTTTTTTTTTTTTTTAATCTCCTGAGGTTAACTTTCTGGCCCAGCACATGATCAATCCTGGAGAATGTTTCTTGTGTACTGAGAAGAATGTATATTCTTTTGTTTTTTGGATAGAATGCTCTATAAGTATCAGTTAAGTTCATCTGGCCTAATGTATTATTTAATGTGTTCCCTTACTGATTTTCTGTCTGGATGATCTGCACATTGATGATACTGAGATATTAAAGCCCCATCAATATTATTGTATTACTCTTAATTTCTCCTTTTGTGGTTGCTGTTAGTATCTGACTTTTAAGTTAAATTGAGGGGCCACTCTGTTGGGTGCATGTATGTTTACAATTGTTATATCTTCTTCTTGGATTTATTCCTTGACCATTGGTGGGGAAATTGGACAGTTACATTAAAAATAGACCACTTATGATACACAAAAATACATTCAAAATGGATTAAACACCCAAATGTGAGACTGGATAGGATAAAACTCTTAAAGGACACCATTGGCAGAACACTTTCTGACATAAATCACAGTAATATCTTTATTGAACCATCTCCCAGAATAATGTAAATAAAAACAAAATATGAAAACTGAACCTAATTAAACTAAAAAGATTTGCACAGCCAGGAGACCTTAAACAAAATGAAAAAGTAGCCATAAGAATGGAAGAAAATACTTCCCATTCATGTGACCTATATTGGATCGGTTTCCAACATTTATAAACAACTCAGGCAAATTAATATCGTTAAAATAAAAGGCCAAATTTAAAAAAGAGTAGAAGACATAAATAGAAAATTTTCCTAATTAGATATGGATGATCAAGAGGCACGTGAAAAGACATTCAACTTCACTAATTATTAGGGAAATGCAAAACAAATCTACAAAGAAATAACACTTCACATCCATCATAATGGCTATTATTAAAAATTCCACAAACATCAAATACTGGACAGAGTTTGGAGAGAAGGTAATCCTTCCATACTCTTAGGGGGAATGCAAATTGGAACTGTCACTTCGGAGAAGAGTATGGAAGTTTCTTAACAAACTTAAAATTGAGCTACTATATGATTCTGTAATCTCACTCCAGAGCATGTATCCAGAGAAGTACTTGGCCCCAAAGGATACATCCATCCTAATGCTCATTGCAGTTTTTTTTTTTTTTATAATAGCCAAGACATGAAATCAACCTAAATGTCCATTGATAGACGAATGGATAAAGACGATGTGATGCATATATACAATGGAATATTTCTCAGCCATTAAAAAGACTAGAATAATGTCATTTGCAGCAACGTGGACAGACCTCCTGAGTGAAGTAATTCTGAAAGATAAATAGAAATCATGCATGATATCCCTTATAAGCAGAATCTTATAAATGATGCATATGATCTTATTTACAAAGCAGTAACAGATTCTCAGACTTAGAGAATAAACTTACAATTACCAAGGGAAGAGTGGGAGAGAGGGAAAGTTAGGCAGTTTGGAATTGACAGGTATGCAGTGCTATATTTAAAATGGATAATCAATAAGGATCTAGTGTATAGTATAGAAATTCTGCTAAATATTGTATATCAACCTAAATGGGAAAATAATTTGAAAAAAACTAGATGCAAGTATATGTATAATTGAATCACTTGCTGTATACTTGAAACTAGCACAATATTGTTAATCAACTATATTTCAATATAAAATAAATAAAATGTTCAAAAGACATAATACACAAGAACTGCTTTGAATATGTATTTTGGAATTTGTGCAGAAGAACAGGAGTTGTGTTGACAAAAAGAGATACCCCTTTAGTGTGTTGGGCAGCAGGACCCTTCCACTATATATACACTTCGACTAAATGTATGACAATGACTTTTTGAGTCATTTCAGTTGTAATTATTTATTCATAAATAGTTATTAAAATGAATAAAAAGGAGGATACATTCTTTTTTTTTTTTTTAACTGTTCTATCAGCAAGTACTTGTGAAGTATCTTTGCAATATCCAAGCACCATCATTTCCTGTCTAGTTCAGAAATCATCTATATTATTTGCTTGTTTTGCTTTGCTTTGTGGTCAACTGCACAGTTTCTGGCTAATTTCAGATCTCCCATTATCAGAAAGGTATCAATACCGTTATTGCTCATAATGATATAACTCTTTGGGATTCATGTTGAAATAAAATAGATCTTCTTGTCTCTGCGGTTCCTAATATCACTCCTTTAATGCTGGTTACATACTCAAGATGCTACATCATCCATCCTGTCACTATTGACCACTGACTTCAGATGACTTTCTTAAGATTGTTACATTGCTTTATGATGATTCTCACAAAAGCAATTTTACCCAAATTACCCAGGATAATGTAAGTAATAATTAATTTTCCAGTCGTTAAACTTATTGTTGGGAATTTCATAGCATAGACATAAAACTATGTTTTTTCTTGAATTCTTTAAGCAATAGCTATTGCATTCCTAGAAGGACCTCTTTCAGTTTGACAGCATCTCTGCTTAGGTGATGGGCCTGAATGTAGAGTGAGATTTTGTTGTTGCTGCTATTCAGTTGTTATATCGTGTTCAACTCTTTAGGACCTCAGGGAATGCAGTATTCCAGAAGGGCTCTGTCCTTCACTATCTCCTGGAGTTTGCTCAAATTCATGTCCATTGCATCAGTGATGCTATCTAACCATCTTATCCTCTGCCACCCTACTCTTGGCGCCTTCAATTTTCCCCAGCATCAGTGTCCTCTGATCTTTATATTAGGTGGCAAAAGTATCAGAGCTTCAGCTTCAGCATCAATCCTTCCAATGAATATTCAGGGTCGATTTCTTTTAGGACTGACTAGTTTGATTTCCTTGCAGTCCAAGGGACTCTCAAGAGTCTTCTAAGAACCTAGACTCAAAAGCACCAATTCTTTAGCACTCAGCCTCATTTTCAGTCAAACTCTCACATCTGCAAACGATTACTGGGAAAATCATAGCTTTGATTATACAGACCTTTGCTGGCAAAGTGATGTCTCTAATTTACAGTATGCTGTCTAGGTATGCATAGATTTCTTCCAAGGAGCATTTTAATTTCAATCCTATAGTCACCATCCACAGTTGATTTTGGAGGCCAATAAAATAAAATCTCTCACTGTTTCCGCTTCTTCCCCTTCTGTTTGCATGAAGTAATGGGACTGGGTACTATGATCTTATTTGTTTATTTCATTCTCCTTTTTTCATCTCAAGAGTCTCTTTAGTTCATTCTCACTTTCTACCATTAGAGTACTATCATGTATACGTCAGAGGTTGTTGATATTTCTCCTGGCAATCTTGATTCCAGCCTGTGATTCATCAAACCCAGCATTTCCCCTGAGGTACTCTGTATATAAGTTAAATGAACAGGGTGACAATATACAGCCTTGTCATATTCTTTCCCAATTTTAAACCAATCCATTGTTTCATGTGTCATTCAAACTGTTGTTTCTTGACCCGTATACAGGTATCTCAGGAAACAGGTAAGGTAGATCTGTACTCCCATCTCTTTAGAAATTTTCCTAATTGTTGTGACCCACATAGTCAAATCTTTAACATATTCAATGAAGCAGAAGTAAATGTTTCTCTGGAACTCCCTTGCTTTTTCATAATCCAACAAATGCTGGTGATTTGATCTCTGATTCCTTTGCCAATTTGAAAGCCATCTTGTGCATTTGGAAGTTCTCCATTAATCACTGTTGAAGTCAGATTGAAGGTTTCTGAGCATATCCTTAGTAACATGTTAAGTGAGCCCAATTATATAGTAGTTTGAACATTCTTTGGCATTTCCCTCCTTTCAGATTGAAATGAAAACTAAAATTTTTCAGTCCTATGGCCATGGCTGAGTTCTCCAAATTTATTGACATACTGAGTGCAGCACTTTAAAAGCATCATCTTTTAGAATTTGAAATAGCTCAGCTGGAATCCCATAACCTCCACTAGCTTTGTTTGCAGTAATAATGCATCCTAAGGCCCACTTGACTTAACACTCCAGAATATATGACTTAGGTGAGTGATGACACCATCATAGTTATCTGGGTCATTAAGTTCTTTTTTGTATAGTTCTATATATTCTTGACACCTCTTCTTAATTTCTTCCACTTTTGTTAGGTCCTTACTCTCTCTGTCCTATTTCATACCCATCCTTGCATGAAATGTTCTCTTGGTATATCCAATTATCTTGAAGAGATCTCTAGTCTTTTACATTCTATTATTTGACTCTATTTCTTTGCATTGATTATTAAAGAAGGACTTGTTATCTCTCTATGCTATTCTCTAGAACTCTGCATTCAGCTGGGTATATTTTCCATTTCTCCTTTGTCTTTTCTTTTTTCCTCAGCTATTTGTAAAGCCTCCTCAGACAACCACTTTGCCTTCTTGCATTTCTTTTCCTTTGGGATGGTTTTGGTTACTGCCTCCTGTAAAATGTTACAAACCTCTGTGTAGTTCTTCAGGCATTCTGTCTACCAGATCTAATCCCTTGAATCCAATTTTCATCTCCACTGCATAATCAATCATAAGATATTTGATTTAGGTCATACCTGAATGGTCTAGTGGTTTTCCCTACTTTCTTCAATTTACATCTGAATTTTGCCATAAGTTCTTAATCTGAACAACAGTCATTTTCTGGTCTTGCTTTAGCTGACCATTAAAGCTTCTCCATATTTGGCTTCAAATAACATAATTAATCTGATTTTGGTATTGACTGTCTGGTGATCTCCAGGTGTAGAATCATCTCTTGGGTTGTTGGAAAAAGGTGATTGATATGACCAGTGTGTTCCCTTGACAAAAGTCTGTTAGCCTTTGCCTTGATTCATTTTGTACTCTACAGCCAAATTTGCCTTTTATTCTGGGTATTTCCTTACTTCCAACCTTTGCATTCCAGTTCCCTATGATGAAAAGGCCTTTTATTATTATTATTATTAGTTCTAGAAGATATTGTAGGTCATCATAAGACTGGTCAACTTCCACTTCTTTGACTTCAGTGGTTGAGACATAGACTTGGATTACTATGATGTTGGGGCTGCCCTGGTGGCTCAGATGATAAAGAATCTGCCTGTGATGCTGGTGACTTTGGTTTGGTCTCTGGGTCATGAAGATCTCCTGGAAAAGGGGATGGCTGCCCCCTCCAGTATTCTTGCTGAGAGAATCTCATGGACAGAGGATCCTGGTGGTCTGCAGTCTGTGGGGTTGCAAAGATAGAACATGACTGAAGGACTAATGCTCTCACTTTCACTGTGATATTGAGTGGCTTGCTTTGAACATGCACTGAGATCATTCTGTCATTTTTGAAGTTGCACCTAAGTACTTTTTCAGACTCTTTTGTTGATTATGAGGGTTACTCCATTTCTTCTAAGGGATTCTTGCCCGTAGTAATAGATATAATGGTTATCTAATTAAACTTGCCCATTCCTAACATGTTGATGTTCAATCCTACCATCTCCTGCTTGACCACCTCCTATTTATCTTGATTCATGGACCTTATCCTGATGGACAGGGGATCCTGGTGTGCTGCAGTCCATGGGATCACAAAGAGTTGGACATGACTGAGCAACTGAACTGAACTGATGGACCTAACATTCCAGGTTTCTATGCAATATTGTTCTTTACGGCACTTTATGTTCACCACGAGACTCATCCACAACTGAGCATCATTTCATCTTTGGCCCAGATGCTTCTTTCTTTTTGGAGTTATTAGTAATTGGCTTTCACTCTTCCCCAGTAGCATTTTGCATGTCTTCCAACCTGGGGGCTCATCATCTAGAGTCGTATCTTTTTGCATTTTCATACTGTTCATGGAGTTTTCCAGGCAAGAATCTTGGAGTGGGTTTCTATTTCCTCCTACAGTGGACCACATTTTGTCAGAACTCTTTACTATGACCTGTCTGTCTTGGGTGGCCTTCCACGACATGGCTCACAGCTTCACTGAGTTATGCAAGCCCCTTTACCACAATAAGGCTGTGATCCATGAGGGGAAAAGTGAGATATGTAGTCCCATTTTTTCAAGGAATGTCTCTTCCTCTAATCTTCATGTAATAAGAACAACTCTGGAGATGAAAATTTCATCATTGTCAGACATCAGAAAAGGTACAATTGAAAGGAGCCCCTTTTGTTGCAGAGCAATAGTTTGGAAAGAGACATGAACACTCCTGAGAGGGCTGCTGGACCCAGGATACAGAGCCAGAGTTGATGTGGAGGTTTAGCCTTAGTTTTAGCACTAGAAGCCACATGGTCCAAAAGTATTTGTCCCTACTGCTATTACTCTTTTTTTTTTGCTCCATGCAGCACCATGATCAAAACCAACAATTAAGTCCACAGGCATAGTCTAAGCCATAGGGGCAGTTGTGGACAAAACTTTAGTAGACTTCAACTCATCCTATGTGAAATGTGAGGGAGACGCATTAAAAAACAGCACAGAGTAGCTGGATCTCACACAACCTGGGGGAGGAGGGGTTACTGCAGTGATCATAAGTATAATCTAATCAATGGTTTACCCCTATTTGGTTTGTAAAGATATTGTTTTTTGGCCTTAATTTCTGTTTTCAGTTTTGTCTCTGGTCACAAAACTGGTATCTGCACAATGTAAGAAAAAGTTGAAAAATTCTAAGCAATGTAACAAAAATAATCAGTGATAATAGCATAATTCAGTGGTAATATTCTTAGTGGGCTTTGAAAAACAAGAGAGATAATGTTGGATTATAAATCAAAGAACAAAATATTTATATGTAACTCCAAACAAATTTAAAATTAATAAATTAATAACTGGAGAGGGATACTTCTTACAGAATTATTCCAAATAACATCTGTAAACACATCCTTCTCTAGGCAGTATGGCTTAAATTCCTTCATCTTGAATGTGAGCTGTGCTTAGTCACTCAGAATAAATGAATAGAATATGAAGATAGAAAAATCAAAATTTTACAGTGAGAAACTTGGAAAACACTACCTCAGCTAGATGATCAAGGTTAATATCACTAGCAGAATTTCATTTTGTTATCATTTATCCCCCAATAGGATATGATGAGACGGGTGCTTCACTTCTATGATACGCTTTCAAAAATGTTGATAAATCCGGACCAACCCAGACTGGGAAACATTCTAAAAAAGAAAGAACTGACAGGTATTCTTCAGAATTTTTTAAAGCTTCAGATCAGATCACATCAGTCGCTCAGTCGTGTCCGACTCTTTGCGACCCCATGAACCGCAGCACGCCAGACCTCCCTGTTCATCACCAACTCCCGGAGGTCACTCAGACTCACATCCACCGAGTCAGTGATGCCATCCAGCCATCTCATCCTCTGTCGTCCCCTTCTCCTCCTGCCCCCAATCCCTCCCAGCATCAGAGTCTTCTCCAATGAGTCAACTCTTCTCATGAGGTGGCCAAAATACTGGAGTTTCAGCTTTAGCATCATTCCTTCCAAAGAAATCCCAGGGCTGATCTCCTTCAGAATGGACTGATTGGATCTCCTTGCAGTCCAAGGGACTCTCAAGAGTCTTCTCCAACACCACAGTTCAAAAGCATCAATTCTTGGGCGCTCAGCCTACTTCACAGTCCAGCTCTCACATCCATACATGACCACAGGAAAGACCATAGCCTTGACTAGGTGAACCTTTGTCGGCAAAGTGATGTCTCTGCTTTTGAATATGCTATCTAGGTTGGTCATAACTTTCCTTCCAAGGACTAAGTGTCTTTTAATTTCATGGCTGCAGTCACCATCTGCAGTGATTTTGGGGCCCAGAAAAATAAAGTCTGACACTGTTTCCACTGTTTCTCCATCTATTTCCTATGTAGTGATGGGACCAGATGCCATGATCTTCATTTTCTGAATGTTGAGCTTTAAGCCAACCTTTTCACTCTGCACTTTCACTTTCATCAAGAGGCTTTTTAGTTCCTCTTCACTTTCTGCCATAAGGGTGGTGTCATCTGCATATCTGAGGTTATTGATATTTCTCCCAGCAATCTTGATTCCAGCTTGTGTTTCTTCCAGTCCAGCATTTCTCATGATGTACTCTGCATAGGAGTTAAATAAACATGGTGACAATATACAGCCTTGACATACTCCTTTTCCTATTTGGAACCAGTCTGTTGTTCTATGACCAGTTCTAACTGTTGCTTCCTGACCTGCATACAGATTTCTCAAGAGACAGATCAGGTGGTCTGGTATTCCCATCTCTCTCAGAATTTTCCAGTTTATTGTGATCCACACAGTCAAAGGCTTTGGCATAGTCAATAAAGCAGAAATATATGTTTTTCTGGAACTCTATTGTTTTTTCCATGATCCAGCGGATGTTGCCAATTTGATCTCTGGTTCCTCTGCCTTTTATAAAACCAGCTTGAACATCAGGAAGTTCACAGTTCACATATTGCTGAAGCCTGGCATGGAGAATTTTGAGCATTACTTTACTAGCGTGTGAGATGAGTGCAATTGTGTGGTAGTTTGAGCATTCTTTGGCATTGCCTTTCTTTGGGATTGAGATGAAAACTGACCTTTTCCAATCTTGTGGCCACTGCTGAGTTTTCCAAATTTGCTGGCATATTGAGTGCAGCACTTTCAAAGCATCATCTTTCAGGATTTGGAATAGCTTAAGAGGGGAAAAAAAGAAAGCAAAGAAAATACTTAGAAACTCACATATTTGAAAAAAGGAAACAGTGACAAAATATTTTTATCCTACATTAGATACTGGAACAAAAAATTGATGTTAGTGAGAAAACTGCTAAAATTCAAACCACGTTTGTAGTTCAGTTAATGGTATTGTAACATTGCTAGCCCATTCACAATGTCAATATTAGAGGAAGCTAAATGTGAAGGATTCACAGAAACTCTCCACAAGACCTTGGAAAACTTTCTGTATATTTAACATTATTTCTAACCAAAAAGTTTTAAAAATATTGGTGCATTCCTAGCCAGTGTTTCTCCTACAAATACTTTTTCATACAAATGATTTCTTAATAATTTCTATGGAACTTAATATCTGTTTTACAAATTATAATTTCATGTGTGTTTCAATGTCATTTAGAGTTCACAGAAATATTTGAAGGGTGCTGTAGAGGAATAACAATTAGCCAAGATGGTGGTGGTCAGGCTTTCTTGCCCCACATCCTGGCACTCTCGATCCACATTCTATAAACAATGACTTTGCAAATTTGTGTAACAGCTGAGATCATTCATAGCACTGCTCATGCACATCATGAGGTAATAGCTTAGTGAATTGCCACCTTTGTTCATGTATACATACCTAAGCTCTACCTGAAACACCCCTTACTGCTCTGTCAGCCATGGAGAGAGAAGAAAGCATGTCTGCCTTGCTGCTGCATCAGCCATTGGTGGATAAAGTATATCTGCAGTTCCTACAGCTCCTCACATTTTCTTCCACCTTCCCAGCTCTCACCTTGCCTACCCTGGGCTCAGCGATCAGTGAGACATGAGCATAATATTTTATTTTAGGATTAATTTAATTATTTCAATATCATTCAGGATATAGATTTAGTAAATTTTGTAATTTTTACAAATAATTCTGTGATTAATATATCTGTGTGCATAAATATTTGTGTGCCATTTGGAGTATTTATTTAGAATGAGCTTTCAATAAATGAGAATGATTAGCTAAAAAGAATATGAACTAAAAGAAGAGTTTCTGGTGCATATTATCAACTTTATTTGCAGAATTTAGTGACTCATTTTAAAAGAAGTAAGTGAGGTCTGAAAACCAGTAGAATATCACAAACAAAACTCTATCAAGGAGAAATTAATTGAGACAGTTAAACCTTAAGAAGAAAGAAAGAGAGACAGGAAGTTGTATTCCTATAGGAGGAGGTAAAATATCCTAGACCCAGGAGATATTACACACATATGGATCAAGTGAAATTCAAGGGTCAAGAGAAGCAAGAAAATTTTAAAAATCAAAATTAATAAGTGGAAAATGTATACACTTATTTTTGTGAGACTGCCTCTCTCTCTGTTTTTTTTTTTTTTTTTTGGATTTGCCAACTGCCACTCATCCAGTATCAGAGAAGGCGATGGCACCCCACTCCAGTATTCTTGCCTGGAAAATCCCATGGATGGAGGAGCCTAGTTGGCTGCAGTCCATGGGGTCGCTAAGAGTTGGACACGACTGAATGATTTCACTTTGACTTTTCACTTTCATGCATTGGAGAAGGAAATGGCAACCCACTCCAGCGTTCTTGCCTGGAGAATCCCAGGGATGGGGAAGCCTGGTGGGCTGCCTTCTATGGGATCACACAGAGTCGGACATGACTGAAGTGACTTAGCAACAGTAGCAGAATCAACTCATCCAGTATTCTTGAAACTGCATTGAGTGATGGTTGGTAAATAGCACCTGATCCTGGTTCCACCAATTATGAGTTACAACTCAGGTTGAGTCATTACATTTATCTCAGCCCCAGTTTCTTCAAGTAAAAGGAGGCAATATTAAAGAAGATATTTTTGAAAATCATTCATTTACATTTCTTGGTTAATAGTCATCAGGGATTTATTCATGCTTCTAAATTGGTACAGAAATATTTGGTTACCTCCCCCTATTTAAAGGAGGGGTAGTTATATGGGATTTCTAATAACTGTTTTTCTTATGTTTCCCTTCTGACTATGGAGTTTAAGGAGCTACAAGCACTGTAGACTTTTAGTTGTTATAAGAGACTGTGGCCAACCTACCCGTCTTTCCTGAATAAGTTTACCTGAAACATGCTATTCACTTGTGTACTCCAACAGTGGCTTCTCTACTAGATTAACTACATATTCCCTAGGGTCAACAATCATTAATCATTGTGCTTTTTTTGTGATTACTTTATGAGGGCATGGGTCAAGCAATTATTTTTGAGAGCATGAGACAAATTGACTTTGGTTACAAACAAAGCTAGTGGAGGTGATGGAATTCCAGTGGAGCTATTCCAAATCCTGAAAGATGATGCTGTGAAAGTGCTGCACTCAATATGCCAGCAAATTTGGAAAACTCAGCAGTGGGATTTCTTTGTAATGAATGATGCTAAAGCTGAAACTCCAGTACTTTGGCCACCTCATGCGAAGAGTTGACTCATTGGAAAAGACCCTGATGCTGGGAGGGATTGGGGGCAGGAGGAGAAGGGGACGACAGAGGATGAGATGGCTGGATGGCATCACTGACTCGATGAATGTGAGTCTGAGTGACCTCCGAGAGCTGGTGATAGATAGGGAGGCCTGGCGTGCTGAAGTTCATGGGGTCGCAAAGAGTCGGACATGACTGAGCAACTGACCTGATCTGATCTGATTATGCTAAGACCTAAGGATATCTCTAATTATACTCTGCTTACTTTAAATTAGAGATATTACTTTAAATTAAACATTTTGTTCGCTCTTAAAATTAAGAAAATTAAAAGCTCAATTATCTTATGATGGTGATGAAGTTACATTATTACCTACCATTTCACATCTATGGACTATTGTCGCCATGTACATGTGCCCTTTTCTTTCTCCGTATATCCAAACTGAATCTTCCTCAATGCCCTGTTCAAATTTTGCTCTTGTTTTTTTTTTTTTTTTTTCTTCTTAACTCTTTTCCAAATTCACACAAATCTTGATGTCCTCTAATGTTTAATGCTTTTTAAAGAAAAGCTTAGCTAGATATTTACCACCTTCTGGTTTTTGTGGTGTGCATGGATAGATGGTTATTTAATAGAGCATAGCTTCCCAAGTTATGAAGCCCTGGAGTTGAATCTCAGCTTCAACATTTACTAACTGGTACTCTGGGCAGGTTATAGAACCCCACAGAGTTGCATTGCTAAAAGAGTGGAAAAAATGCCTTTCTAGGCTTCTTATGTGGTTTAAGTAGGACATTCATAATGTAAAATGCCATGCTCTAAGTTTTATTTCTAATGTTTTCTCCCTTAGTTGTTGTTTATTTTCTTATGAAATAGAGCTTTGGTTAAATAAGGAATACTAGGAATACTAGGAATTCTATTCTAATACTAGGAATACTATTTGGTTAAATAAGGAAAATAGGAATACTAGAATACATTGAAGGATTTTGGAAAATTAAATATCACAAATTTAGCACATATCAAACACCAGACAAAGTTGGGGTCCAGTTTTTGAAATACTGGTAAATAAAGTTTACCATGTTAAATTAAGTTCACTCTCTTGTATTGCTTATTTACTTTAGTGACTCTTTCCCCATTCTAATGTATTTTAGTTGTTTTCTTGTGGTTAATATTCAAATTTCATCTTATTGTTTTCAGTTCTGTTAATAACTAAATGGTTCTGGATAGATTATCACTAAATGGCCTAGGCGATGTGTACAATATAGAGTGCTTTGTATACTAGACAAGTTCAGAATTACTGACCTTACAAGAAATGTAGCATTTGTAAAGTGTAAGTGTAATCTTGTTTTGATAGATTTCAATGGTGAGTAATTAAACATTGCTAATCTAGTGTTGTGATGTTAATTACATTCTCATTTGCCAGAGGCTATGGGTTCACCCAAACACCCAAAGACAGTATCAGGAAAAACAAGATAGATTAGAGGCAAATAGTTCAGTTCAGTTCAGTCACTCAGTCATGTCTGACTCTTTGCAACCCCATGGACTGCAGCATGTCAGGCTTCCCTGTCCATCACCAACAACTGGAGTTAATCAAACTCACATCCATTAAGTTGGTGAGGCCATCCAACCATCTCATCCTCTGTCGTCCCCTTCTCCTCCTGCCTTCAATCTTTCCCAGCATCAGGGTCTTTTCAAATGAGTCAGTTCTTCGCATTGGGTGAGCAAAGTATTGGCGTTTTAACTTCAATATCAGTCCTTCCAATGAATATTCAGGACTGATTTCCTTTCTGATGGACTGGTTGGGTCTCCTTGCATTTCAAGGGACTCTCAAAAGTCTTCTCCAACACCACAGTTCAACAGCATCAATTCTTCATCAATCAGCTTTCTTTATAGTTCAACACTCCCATCCACACATGACTATTGGAAAAAACCATAGCTTTGACTAGACGGATCTTGTTGAAAAGTAATGTAACTGCTTTTTAATATGCCGTCTAGATTGGTCATACCTTTTCTTGCAAGGAGTAAGTGTCTCTAATTTCATGTCTGAAGCCACCATCTGGAATAATTTTTGAGCCCAAAAAATAAAGTCTGCCACTGTTTCCACTATTTGCCATGAAGTGATGGGACCAGATGCCATGATCTTCATTTTCTGAATATTGAGATTTAAACCAACTTTTTCACTCTCCTTTTTCACTTTCATCAAGAGGCTCTTTAGTTCTTCTTCACTTTCTGCCATAAGGGTAGTATCATCTACATAGCTGAGGTTATTGATATTTCTCCTTGCAATCTTGAATCCAGCTTGTGCTTCATCCAGCCCAACATTTCACATGATGTACTCTGCACATAAGTTAAATAAGCAGGGTGACAATATACAACCCTGACATTTTTCTTTCCCAATTTGGAGCCAGTGTGTCATTCCATGTCCAGTTCTAACAGTTACTTCTTGACCTTCATACAGATTTCTCAAAAGGCAGGTCAGGTGGCCTGGTAATCCCATATCTTTAAGAATTATCCATAGTTTGTTGTAATCCACAGTCAAAGACTTTTGCATAGTCCATAAATCAAAAATAGATGTTTTCTGGAACTCTCTTGCTTTTTCAATGATACAATGGATGTTTGCAATTTGACCTCTTGTTCCTCTGCCTTTTCTAAAACCAGCTTGAACATCTGGAAGTTCACGGTTCACGTATTATTGAAGCCTGGCTTGGAAAACTTTGAGCATTACTTTACTAGTGTGTGAAATGAGTGCAATTGTGTAGTAGTTTGAGCATTCTTTGGAATTGAAATGAAAACTTAACTTTTCCAGTCCTGTGGCCACTGCTCTGTTTTCTAAATTTGCTGGCATATTGAGTGCAGTACTTTCACACCATCATCTTTCAGGATTTGGAATAGCTCAACTGGAATTCCATCACCTCCACTAGCTTTGTTTGTAATGATGCTTCCTAAGATCCACTTGATTTCACATTTCAGGATGTCTGGCTCTAGGTGAGTGATCACACCATTGTGATTATCTGGGTGAAGAAGATAGTTTTTGTATAGTTCCTCTGTGTATTCTTGCCACCTCTTAATATCTTCTGCTTCTGTTAGGTGCATACATTTTCTTTCCTTTATTGAACCCTTCTTTGTGTGAAATGTTCCCTTTGTATCTCTAATTTTCTTGAAAAGATCTCTAGTCTTTCCCATTCTATTGTTTTCCTCTATTTCTTTGCATTGATCACTGAGGACGGCTTTCTTATCTCTTCTTGCTATTCTTTGGAACTCTTCATTCAAATGGGTATATCTTTCCTTTTCTCCTTTGCTTTTTGCTTCTCTTCTTTTCACAGCTACTTATCAGGCCTCCTCAGACAGCTATTTTGCTTTTTTGTATTTCTTTCTCTCCTATACAATGTTAGGAACTTCCATCCATAGTTCATCAGACACTCTGTCTATCAGAGGCAAATAGTAGATATGTACATTTATTTACTTTGTGGATAAGTCACTAATCTGTGTCTGACTCTTGTGATCCTGTGGACTGTAGCCTGCCAGGCTCCTCTGCCCATAAGATTCTCCAGGCAAGAATACTGGAGTGGTTTGCTATTTATTTCTCCAGGAAATCTTCCCAACCCAGGAATCAAACCTAAGTCTCCTACATTGCAGGCAGATGATTTACAAACTGAGCTGGTTAAGCAATTAATTTTGATGTTATTCATAAGGGTTAGCCAGTCCTCAAGTTTGACTCTTGAAGAAATAGAATAGTCAAGTGGTCAAAAATGTGACAAGCTTCCCTGGTCACTTGATGGCAAATAATCTGCCAGAAATGCAAGAGATCTCAGTATTCTTGTGGCTTCCCTGGTGGCTCAAACTATAAAGAATCTGCCTACATCAGCACATTCTATTTGTCCTAATTTTAGCTGTGATGATTATGTATTACATTGCTGAAAAACACATTTCCTTCCTTAAAGGAACAGAGAGTGCTCTTTTGAAACTGTAACAATGGCAAATATTTAAATCTCTTTTGTTATCTGACCAGACAGTTTATTATTAAATATTTTACCCTCTCAGTCACAAAAGGTGATCCACCTTGTTGAAAGATTAGAAAGTCACAAAATATTATATTTGGGGAAATTATTGTCATTTTCCATGTTTGAGACAGATAGTTGAGGTTGCTGATGAAGCTAATTGTTCCTTCATCTGTGTTCAATATCAAAAAAAATGAATGAAAAATGGAAATAGACTATTGACAGAAACAAAAAAGCTAACCAAAGCATGCAGATATAGTCAAATTCAGTAGCAACCTCATGGACTGTAGACTGCCAGGCTCCTTTGTCCATGGTGATGCTCCAGGCAAGAATACTGGAGTGGGTTGTCATGCCCCTACTCCAAGGGATCTTCCCAACACAGGATTGAACCCAGGTCTCCCACATCGCAGGCAGATTCTTGACCATCTGAGCCCCTAGGGGAGCCCCAATATTGATCAGGGACTTACCAAATAAAGTAAATACCACTTTTATCTGCCACAGTGGCATTAAAAACAGAGTATTAAGAACTATTGCTGCCAGAGAAATGAAAAGTGTACTGCATGAATTTATTTTGTAAATATTAAACCACTTTTACAAAAGTATGAAGCAGCATTTACTAAATTTAAAAATAACTAACTCCAGTAATCTCTGACCTGGAAATATGTATTAAGGAGATAAGCATCCAAGATGAATACTTTAGCATATTCAGGTTTATTGAACAGTGTCCACAGTGGGAATAAACAACCATGGGTGCATAAGTTCATGCTCAGTCATGTCTGATTCTTTGAGACTCCATGGACTGTAGCTTGCCAGGCTTCTCTGTCCATGGAGTTTTCCAGGCAAAAATACTGGAGTGGGTTGCCACTTCTTCCTTCAGGGGATCTTCTTGACCTAAGGATTGAAGCCAAGTCTCTTGTGGCTCCTGCACTGACAGGCAGATTTGTTACTACTGTGCCACCATGAGTAAATGACTATCAATAAATCAGTTGCATTAATTATGGACACCAACAATATTGTATATTATGTAGCCATTCAAAAAATATTATACATAAATTTCCATCATATATTGCATAATAATAAAACACAAATAAGTTATATTAATTTAAAAATAAATATGCTTATTTACACAGAAAAGTATGTATTTCCATTTTCATGTGTTAGTGTTAATTGCTCAGTCACATTCAACTATGCAACCACCAGGACTGTAGCCCCCCAGGTTCCTCTGTCCAAGGGATTCTCCAGGCAAGAATGCTGGAGTGGATAGTCATTCCCCTCTCCAGGGGATCTTCCTGACTAGGGACTGAACCCTGATCTCCTTCATTTCAGGCAGATTCTTTACCATCTGAGCCACCAAGGAAGCCCTCCATTTTCTTACACAAATATAAATATTTGCAAAATGTACATTTAACCACAATTATATGTGGTTAACTAAGCTGAGAACAACATTTGGAAAAATATAAAAAAGGACACCAGATTTTTAAAGTTAGTTACCTTTAATGAAATGAGGTGGAATGAGGTGGAGGAATACGTGGAACTGGGTAAAGAAGAGAAAAAGAGGGAAGTGTGAAGTAAAGAAAAACACTATAGCAAGATAAAAAGAATGTGCAATGTGATATTCTATTTATAAATGCTGTATAAGTGAGTATACATATGTTTATAAAAATAGAAAAACTTAATATTTACCAACATGAAATATATCTATTGTTAAGGTATTAAAAATTGCTTGCTTAAAATTAGACTGGGGTTCTCTATTGTAAGCATAATGGCTTTGGTGGGAATAAGAGATAGGAGATGCAGTTGAAGAAGTGTGCCTAAGATCTTCAAAGCTATTAACACTTGTTACAACATTGTTAATTGTTGTATCTTATGTATATATGCCACATATTGGCTTGTGTATATGAAATGTAACATAATATTAAAATGCAATTTTATGTGTAATATAACAACAATAGCTAAGTAATGTGGGTTCATTATTACATTTTAAAAAAAAAAATCCTAAAACTACTTAAAACACATATAATTTCAGAAACTACATGTATCTCAGGTTTCTTTTTAATATGGATTCATGAACACAGAAAAGTTGTGAAAGGAACTGTGAAAGAAAATCAAAATGGAGTTATCAAAGAAAACTCTCTAAAATGGAGCTGGGAGGTCAATGAGGAACGGAGACTTAGCACATCTCAGCCCAGATGGAATTTGAGGTTTTGACCAGTTATTGTCAATGCAGGCATCGAGAACATCTTCACAGTCTTCAAAAATTCAAGATAATTATGCCCTTAGCCTAAATAACTGAGGATAGCCTATGCCTTGAGGGCAAATATATATTTCTTGCATAAAAGACAACCATAATTCTTGAAAGACAACTTTAATTGTGTCACTTCCCTTTATAAACCACTGATTCTTTCTTTTCATAGAATGCCCTTTCAGTTTTGCCCATATATATGTCTTCAAATTGCAATTCCCAAGACTCCCAATAAAGGTCTATGTTCTTTGCAGTATCCATTGACACTGTGTAAAAAACATTTCTCATGCTATTGTTACAATTTGGAAAAGAAAAAAAAAAAAAAGAATAACAACAAACAAAACCTTTCAGAGAGAATATTACCAAAATTTTGTGTTATTGGAAAAATAAGATTTATATACACTGAGCTACAAATCTTTTTCACCCTTTAAATTCAACACAGACATTATATCTTTCCAACAATCTTTCTTCTATTTTTCCTCTTTTATCTCATATAACTATAGATTCTGCCTTTTCAGCCATTGCATCCAACTGTGACAGTCAACAAAATTATTGAAATTATAGCAGCTTATGTGTTATCTTCACTAGAGTTGTGATTCCAAGGTTTTAAGCATTATGAATGTGTATTGTAACATACATGTATCCACTATATCAAATATACTTCTCAAAAATATTTTATTTAAAACAAGAATTTCATCAAACTTTTATGTGTTTATTACATAAAAGATATTTTTTTCTAAATTTTATTATCTTGTTCAATTTGGGATACAATCATTATCTTGATTTGTCAGGCAAGAAAAGTGAAGCAAAGACAAGTTGAATAACTTGATTAAGACCATCAGATCAGATCAGATCAGATCAGTCGCTCAGTCGTGTCTGACTCTTTGCGACCCCATGAACCGCAGCACGCCAGGCCTCCCTATCCATCACCAGCTCTCGGAGGTCACCCAGACTCACATTCATCGAGTAAGTGATGCCATCCAGCCATCTCATCCTCTGTCGTCCCCTTCTCCTCCTGCCCTCAATCCCTCCCAGCATCAGAGTCTTCTCCAATGAGTCAACTCTTCGCATGAGGTGGCCAAAATACTGGAGTTTCAGCTTGAGCATCATTACTTCCAAAGAAATCCCAGGGCTGATTTCCTTCAGAATGGACCAGTTGGATCTTCTTGCAGTCCAAGGGACTCTCAAGAGTCTTCTCCAACACCACAGTTCAAAAGCATCAATTCTTCGGCACTCAGCCTTCTTCACAGTGCAGCTCTCACATCCATACATGACCACAGGAAAGACCATAGCCTTGACTAGGCAAACCTTTGTTGGCAAAGTGATGTCTCTGCTTTTGAATATGCTATCTAGGTTGGCCATAACCTTCCTACCAAGGAGTAAGCGTCTTTTAATTTCATGGCTGCAGTCACCATCTGCAGTGATTTTGGAGCCCAGAAAAATAAAGTCTGACACTGTTTCCACTGTTTCTCCATCTATTTCCTATGTAGTGATGGGACCAGATGCCATGATATTCGTTTTCTGAATGTTGAGCTTTAAGCCAACCTTTTCACTCTGCACTTTCACTTTCATCAAGAGGCTTTTTAGTTCCTCTTCACTTTCTGCCATAAGGGTTGTGTCATCTGCATATCTGAGGTTATTGATATTTCTCCCAGCAATCTTGATTCCAGCTTGTGTTTCCTCCAGTCCAGCATTTCTCATGATGTACTCTGCATATAAGTTAAATAAACATGGTGACAATATGCAGCCTTGACGTACTCCTTTTCCTTTTTGGAACCAGTCTGTTGTTCCATGTCCAGTTCTAACTGTTGCTTCCTGACCTGCATATAGATTTCTCAAGAGGCAGATCAGGTGGTCTGGTATTCCCATCTCTTTCAGAATTTTCCACAGTTTATTGTGATCTACACAGTCAAAGGCTTTGGCATAGTCAATAAAGCAGAAATAGATGTTTTTCTGGAACTCTCTTGCTTTTTCCATGATCCAGCGGATGTTGGCAATTTGATCTCTGGTTCCTCTGCCTTTTCTAAAACCAGCTTGAACATCAGGAAGTTCACGGTTCACATATTGCTGAAGCCTGGCTTGGAGAATTTTGAGCATTACTTTACTAGCGTGTGAGATGAGTGCAATTGTGCGGTAGTTTGAGCACTCTTTGGCATTTCCTTTCTTTGGGATTGGGATGAATACTGACCTTTTCCAATCTTGTGGCCACTGCTGAGTTTTCCAAATTTGCTGGCATATTGAGTGCAGCACTTTCACAGCATCATCTTTCAGGATTTGGAACAGCTCCACTGGAATTCCGTCACCTCCACTAGCTTTGTTCCTAGTGATGCTTTCTAAGGCCCACTTGACTTCACATTCCAGGATGTCTGGCTCTAGGTCAGTGATCACACCATCATGATTATCTGGGTCATGAAGCTCTTTTTTGTACAGTTCTTCTGTGTATTCTTGCCACCTCTTCTTAATATCTTCTGCTTCCGTTAGGTCCACACCATTTCTGTCCTTTATTGAGGCCATCTTTGCATGAAATGTTCCTTTGGTATCTCTGATTTTCTTGAAGAGATCCCTAGTCTTTCCCATTCTGCTGTTTTCCTCTATTTCTTTGCATTGATCGCTGAAGAAGGCTTTCTTATCTCTTCTTGCTATTCTTTGGAACTCTGCATTCAGATGTTTATATCTTTCTTTTTCTCCTTTGCTTTTCGCTTCTCTTCTTTTTGCAGCTATTTGCAAGGCCTCCCCAGACAGCCATTTTGCTTTTTTGCATTTCTTTTCCATGGGGATGGTCTTGATCCCTGTCTCCTGTCTTCTCTTGTGTTGTTGGAAGAGGGTGATAAAGACCATAGTGCTAGAAAATATTGGAACTCAGGCTTCTCTGGTGGCTCAGATGGCAAAGCATCTGCCTGCAGTGTGGTAGAACTTGGTTTGATCCCTGGGTTGGGAAGGTTCCCTGGGGAAGGAAATGGCAACCCACTCCAGTACTGTTGCCTGGGAGAATTCCATGGACAGAGGAGCCTGGTAGGCTACAGTCCATGGTGGTCACAAAAAGTCGGACATGATTGAGTGACTTCACTTTTTATTTTTCACTGTTTTTCAGGAAGGAAAAGTGAAGCAAAGACATGTTGACTAACTTGTTAAAGACCACAGAGTTAGAAAATATTGGAATTCAGAGTTTAATTCAGATAGTCTCAGAGTCTGTGCTAAGTTACTTCCAAATAAAAGAAATGCTTTTTAAAAGTTAAAATATGCTTTTTAGTTTTCCTTTCTATATAAATAACTAACATGAACACACATAATTGTTTCATTTTAATAATTGTTTTGCTTAAGCATTTCTATAATTCAACATTTTAAAAGGTTTATAAATATAGTTATGATTTTTGTTGAATAACAAAAAAAAATCTATCACTTTTGTAAGTTGAGTAAAGGCAGATAATTTTTAAATTGAAAATGATCCTAAGACTTCTTTTTATCAAAGCATTCACTCAAACCAGGATTTTCTTGCATGATACACCTTACATTTTTAATTTCTACTCAAAATTCCAGTGCAAGAAATTGGACCTAGTCATCCCCACCTCTATCTGTCATGTTCTATGTCTTCCTTGTATTCCATCATTTCTGGAAATTATTAGATATTTTATTAGAAATTTCCTAGAAGAAAAAAAACAAAAACAACAAATGGTTCCCTAGATATGTTTTTGAGCACTTAATTTATCTCTCCTATATCTATGCATATATTTGTCCTTATCTTAAAAATGTGGTACAATGCTAATCTTTAAAGCACAGAAAAGATTTACCTCTTCTGGCAATAATTTATGAGTCAGGTTATTCATTAATTTGCTTTTGATCCTTGATAATCCCTCTTCTGCTTTTTGAGTCACTAATTTGCTACCTCAGTTCCTAATATCTGCCTCATGCCTAGTCTGGAAAAAGTATTAAACACTAGAACTCCAATCCATCACGTCTTGATTTAATTACATTGTTGTTATTTTTCAGTCACTCAGTCATGTCTGATTCTTTGTGACCCCATGGACTGTAGCACACCAGGCTTCCCTGTACTTCATGATCTTCTGGAATTTGCTCAAACTTTTGTCCATTGAGTCCGTGATGTCATCCAACCATCTTATGCTCTGTTGTCCCCTTCCCCTCCTGCCTTCAATCTTGCCCAGCATAAGGGTCTTTTCCAATGAATCGGCTCTTTTCCGGTGGTCAAAGTATTGGAGTTTCAGCTTCTGCATCAGTCTTTCCAACTATTGATGGTTTTAGGCTCCACAACAGACTTCCCAACTGAAGGATCTGGAAAAGGGATTGTGTATCTCCAGTAATCTGACTTTGAAAGGTGGTCAAAGTATTGGAACTTTAGCTTCTGCATCAGTCTTTCCAATGATTGATGGTTTTAGGACCCACAACGGACTTCACAAGGATCTGGAAAAGGGACTGTGTATCTCCAGTAATCTGACTTTGAAAGTCAGCAGGGTTTGATTACAGAATTTTCAGAGGACTGGGAAAACAGAGACTCTTGGAAGGCACAAACAAAATCTTGTGCACACCAGGATCCAAGAGAAAGGATTAGTGACTCCTCACACTATTTTTAGACTACATTTCCTCAGGCTGTATATTATAATGTGTATATTGTGACTTTCATATACTTCACTATGAAGATCATCCTTTTCTGTAAGTGCTCTGCTCTTCCAGTGAGCTTTAAATTCATTGCAAAAGCCCTGAAAAGGGCTTTTGATGCAGAACCTGACCAGAGCAGTGCTGTGGGGACAGGTTCCTCCCTTGCTCACAGAGAGAACTGGATTTAACAAGAGTCCTGTTGAACTGCTGCCTCACTAAGTGTGCTGTCAGTGTTACCTCCACATTTCATTTGTTTATTTGCCTCATTTTATTATCTGCTTTTAAGCCAGATCTATTCAAGGTGAAGGGCTTCCCTGGCAGCTCAGGGATAAAAAAAATCCATAATAAATTCAGGAAACATGAGTTGGATCCTTGGGTCAGTAAGATACCCTGGAGAAGGAAATGGCAACCCACTCCAGTATTCTTGCCTGGGAAATCCCATAGGCAGAGGAGCTTGAAAGGTTACAGTCTATGGGGTCACAAAAGTGTTGGAAATGACTAGTGACTAAAACAACAACAAATTTAGGCCCTCATAGACAAAGAAAGGCAATGCCAAAGAATGCTCAAACTATCACACAATTGTACTCATCTCACACGCTAGTAAAGTAATGCTCAAAATTCTCCAAGCCAGGCTTCAGCAATACGTGAACCATGAGCTTCCAGATGTTCAAGCTGGTTTTAGAAAAGGTAGAGGAACCAGAGATCAAATTGCCAACATCTGCTGGATCATGGAAAAAGCAAGAGAGTTTCAGAAAAACATCTATTTCTGCTTTATTGACTATGCCAAAGCCTTTGACTATGTGGATTACAATAAACTGTGGAAAATTCTGAAAAAGATGGAAATACCAGACCACCTGACCTGCCTCTTGAGAAACCTATATGCAGGTCAGGCAGCAACAGTTAGAACTGGACATAGAACGACACACTGGCTCCAAATTGGTAAAGAAATATGTCAAGGTTGTATATTGTCACCCTGCTTATTTAACTTCTATGCAGAGTAGATCATGAGAAACTCTGGGCTGGAAGAAGCACAAGCTGGAATCAAGATTTCTGGGAGAAATATCAATAACCTCAGATATGCAAATGACACCACCCTTATGGCAGAAAGCCAAGAGGAGCAAAAAAGCCTCTTGATGAAAGTGAAAGAGGAAAGTGAAAAAGTTAGCTTAAAGCTCAACATTCAAAAAATGAAGCTCATGGCATCTGGTCCCATCACTTCATGGGAAATAGATGGGGAAACAGTGGAAACAGTGTCAGACTTTATTTTTGGGGGCTCCAAAATCACTGCAAATGGTAATTGTGGCCATGACATTAAAAGACAATCCTGGGAAGGAAAGTTATGACCAACTTAGCATATTGAAGGACAGAGACATTACTTTACCAACAAAGGTCTGTGTCTTCAAGGCTATGGTTTTTCCAGTGGTCATGTATGGATGTGAGAATTGGACTGTGAAGAAGGCCAAGCATCAAAGAATTGATGCTTTTGAACTGTGGTGTTGGAGAAGACTCTTGAGAGTCCCTTGGACTGCAAGGAGATCCAACCAGTCCATTCTAAAGATCAGCCCTGGGATTTCTTTGTAATGAATGATGCTAAAGCTGAAACTCCAGTACTTTGGCCACCTCATGTGAAAAGTTGACTCATTGAAAAAGACTCTAATGCTGAGAGGGATTGGGGACAGAAGGAGAAGGGGATGACAGAGGATGAGATGGCTAGATGGTATCACCAAATCTATGGACATGAGTTTGAGTGAACTCTGGGAGTTGGTGATGGACAGAAAGGTCTGGCATGATGTGATTCATGGGGTCGCAAAGAGTCTGATGCGACTGAGCAACTGAACTGAACTGAGACAGTTGACTATTTGTTTATAACCATAAGAAAATATTTTATAGTGAACTTGTTTAAATGTTTTATTGAGTTATACTAGATGATACATATTGAGATTTCTGATTGTCATCATATATTTTAGGAATTCCTCACATCTGTAGAACATCTGTGAACTAGATAAGCTTGCCTTCTGTGTTTTTTCATGTCACTGATAATCAAATTTTTGGGGACTCAAAACTCATTCATTGAACGTGATTTCTTCACCTACTGACTGGTAATGTCAGTTTTTGTTTTTGTTTTTTTTTTTTCCTTCTATTTTTTGAAAAAAGAGACAGCAGACTCAAAATGTAACTATTTGTGGTAAACCTACATAATCAAATCAAGACTTAATACCTAACTTAAGTACAGTTTCACCTTCTCCCAGGAATAAAATCTTAACTGGTCAATCTGAAGTTAACTGGTCAGTGCTAATGAAATAATCTGCCTGATAGACCCCAGTTGTCCCCCCAATTAAGATGATCTTGCCACAAATAACCAACACTTTGCTTGTATTAATAGCTTTCTTGTCCCAAGTTCTGCTTACAAAATTATTTAATTTTGTACAGCTCTTTCTGTTTGCTCTATGGGATACTGCTCAACATTAATTGTTAATATGAGGAAGAAGGTCTTTAAAATTTACTCTGTTTTTCTTTTAATAAAATTTGTTTATTCATCCAGTTAGTTATTGTCAATATCCATTTCATGAATGCTAATTATGTATCAGAGATTGTGTTATGTGCTAGGAACATAAATCAAAGATAAGTCACAGATCCCTAAGAAATTCACAAATGAATGGGTTACAAAAAAAAAAAAAAATGCCTGGAACATTATGATAAAATAAAGAGGAATTAAGAGAGTATCAAAGCAAAGAGTTGACTCATTGGAAAAGACTCTGATGCTGGGAAGGATTGGGGGCAAGATGAGAAGGTGACGACGGAGGATGAGATGGCTGGATGGCATCACTGACTCGATGGATGTGAGTCTCAGTGAACTTCGGGAGTTGGTGATGGACAGGGAGGCCTGACGTGCTGCGATTCATGGGGTCTCAAAGAGTCGAGTCGGACACAACTGAGCGACTGATCAGATCTGATCTGAAAGGAATACTACCTGAGAACAAAGATTTTTCATATATTTTTTTTCTTTAGCAAATACTGCTTGACACAGAAAAAGTACTAAATGCTTATTTTGTGAATGAACATCTAGTGTTCTCAATGATAAACAATGTCATATGACTAGGGTACTTTCTTCTTTAGTAACAACTTTAAATTCCTCATATTTTTTGAGCAATGGCATAAAAATTTTCCTATCAGCTCTGGTGAGAAGAATAGCATCCCTTTGTCAAAAAATATTGTTAAAATATTGTAAACTATGGTCCAGTAAGCCAAATTCAGTTTTTAACACCATCTATGTGCTCAGGGTATCCACATTTGATTTCCTTCTATCTTTGTCATTGATACAACATTTAATTGGGGAAAAAAAAAAAAAAAAAAAACACATAAAGTATCACTTTGTACTATGTACTATGAGATCTTTACATCTCTAGCTCAAACTTCAAAATGAAAAAGTATACATTCCAGGAAGTCATTTTACTTGTTTTCCCCTAGAATAACTTCTTCACATTTTGTATTATTCAAGCAAAGCAACAGAAACCAAATTTGACTGATTTAATATTGATAAAATTGAATCTATTAAAATGATGGTTGGCACATTAATAAATTGAGAGAAAAGCTTCATAATTAAAAGTTGAAAATTGACAGAGCAATGGAAGCCCGTCATAACCACAGCCAAAATCATGCCACAAAAGCAGCAGAGTGATGGCAGGCATACCATCCCTGTCAAGTGGTAGATCACAATACTTTCAACAACCACTTCTGCTGGTCTATAGATTCTGTTGTCATATTCTGCCAATGCTGTCTCTCCAAGCTCAATATGTTGCTGTTTCCACCTACACCAAAATCTCTACTAGGTTGGATATTTTTGACTGTTCAAACCTGGGTCACATGCCTGTATTCTAATGGCAAGAGGCCAGATTTCAAACAGACTTTTCCACCCCCAGAGGCTTATAAGTAAAAATCAAAATCAGATTGATCATATTTTTTGCAGCCAGAGATGGAGAAACACTATAAAGTCAACAAAAACAAGATTGGGAGCTGACTGTGGCTCAAATCATTAACTCCTTATTGCCAAATTCAGACTTAAATTCAAAAAAGTAAGGAAAACCATTAGACCATTCAGGTGTGACTTAAATCAAATCCCTTACAATTATACAGTGGAAGTGACAAATAGATTCAAGGGATTAGATCTCATAGACAGAGTGCCTGGAGAACTATGGATAGAAGTTTGGGACATTGTACAGGAGGCAGTGATCAGGACCATCTCCGACAAAAAGAAATTCAAAAAGGCAAAAATGGTTGTCTGAGGAGGCCTTAAAAATATCTGATAAAAGAAGAAAGGAAAGGTATAGCCATTTGAATGCAGATTTCCGAAAAAAACAGGAAGGGGAGAAAAAAAAAAAAAAAAGCCTTCCTCGGTGATCAATGCAAAGAAGTAGGGGAAAACAATAGAATAGGAAAGACTAGAGATCTGTTCAAGAATATTAGAGGTACCAAGAGAACTTTCATGCAAAGATGGGCACAATAAAGGACAGAAATAATATTGACATAGCAGAAGCAATAGATATTAAGAAGAGATGGCAAGAATACACAGAAGAGCTATACAAAAAGATCTTCATGACTCAGATAATCATGATGGTGTGATCACTCACCTAGAGCCAGACATCCTGGAATGCAAAGTCAAATGAGTCTTAGGAAGAATCACTAGAAACAAAGCTAGTGGAGATGATGAGATTCTAGGTGAGCTATTTCAAATCCTAAACAATAGTACTGTGAACATGCTGCATTCAGTATACCAGCAAAATTGAAAAAGTCAACAGTGACCACAGGACTGGAAAAGGTCAAATTCCATTCCAATCCCCAAAAAAAGGCAATGGCAAAGAATGCTCAAACTATGGCACAATTGCACTCATCTCACACGCTAGCAAAGTAATACTCAAAATTCTCCAAGCCAGGCTTCAATAGTAGGTGAACCTTGAACTTCCAGATGTTGAAACTGGATTTAGAAATGGCAGAGAGGCCAGGGATCAAATTGCAAACATCTGTTGGATCATTGAAAAAGCAATGAGTTCCAGAAAAACATCTATTTCTGCTTTATTGACTATGACAAAGCCTTTGATTGTGTGAATCACAATAAAATGTGGAAAATTCTGAAAGAGGTGGGAATAGCAGACCACCTGATCTGCCTACTGATAAATCTGTATACATGTCAAGAAGCAACAGTTAGAACTGGGCATGGAACAACACACTGGTTCAAAATAGGGATAGAAGTATGTCAAGGCTATATATTGTCACCCTGCTTATTTAATTTATATGTATTGTACATCATGAGAAATGTTGAACTGGATGAAGCACAAGCTGGAATAAACATAGCTTGGAGAGATAACCATAACCTCAGAAATGCAGATGACACCACACTTACGGCAAAAAGTGAAGAACTAAAAAGCCTCTTGATGAAAGTGAAAGAGGAGAGTGAAAAAGTTGGCTTAAAACTAAACGTTCAGAAAAATTAGATAATGGCATCTGGTCGCATCACTTCATGGTAAATAGATGGGGAAACAATAGAAACAGTGACAGACTTAATTTTTGAGGCCTCCCAAATCACTGCTCATGGTGACTGCGGGCATGAAATTAAAAGATGCTTGCTCCTTGGAAGGAAAGTTATGACCAACCTAGATGGTATATTAAAAAGCAGAGGTATTAGTTTGCCAACAAGGTCTGTTTAGTCAAAGCTTTGGTTTTTTCCAGTAGTCATGTATGGATGTGAGAGTTCGACTACACAGAAAGCTGAGCACTGAAGAATTGATGCTTTTGAACTGTGATATTGGAGAAGACTTTTGAGAGTTCCTTAAGCAGCAAGAAGATCCAACCAGTCCATCCTAAAGGAAATCAGTCCTGAATGTTCATTGGAAGGACTGATCCTGAAGCTGAAACTCCAATACTTTGGCCACCTGATGTGAAGAACTGACTCATTTGGAAAGACCCTGATGCTGAGAAAGACTGAAGGCAGGAGAAGAAGGGGGTGACGGAGGATGAGATGGTTGGATGGCATCATCAATTCAGTGGACATGAGTCTGAGTAAGCTCTGAGAGTTGGTGATGGACAGAGAGGCCTGGCATGCTGCAGTCAATGGGGTCACAAAGAGTCAGACAGGACTGAATGACTGAAATGAACTGGTTCTTTAAATGTGGATAAGATTTCAGCTGCTAGATGTTACAAGATGGAGAAAGCAGAAGAAAAATGTCTACCACCCATTTGTACTAAATAAAGTATGTAGCAGAGACAAAGGATGTTATACTTCATTGCAAATAATCCCAGAACCAAACATGAAACAGAACATTCCAGAGAAAAAAATAAAAAAGTATATTGTCTCTGGTTATCTTTAGTTATCGATATAACCAATAGTGTATGTGGAAATAAGTGAAAGTAAAAGTCCCTCAGTTGTGTCCGATTCTTTGCGACCCCATGGACTATACAGCCCATGGAATTCTCCAGGCCAGAATATTGGACTGGGTAGTGTTTTACTTCTCCAAGAGATCTTCCCAACCCAGGAATCAAACCAGGTCTTCCAAAATACATAACTCTTGCTAAAAAGGGCATTCCTACACATCATTAACTACACATCATTAAAGGTATTTTCATAAAGAAACTACATCTCTATAAACCTCATAATCCTTACAGATTTTCCATAGAAAATCTATGGGACAAGGTACATATTTATATTACAAGTAAGTATTCCATTTTCACTGTAGAAAATAGAGGGGGGAGGAATATCACACCCATTTAATGGCTCTCCTTCTAGATGTATATGTTCCTGTATATATTGTGCCTCTATATTTATAATACAATGTGTGTGCATCTGTGTTATGTTTGTGTATATGACATAGCATTATACAATGTATGCTTTAATTCTTATTTTATAATTTATAGACTCAGAAATTACTTTCAATGTTAAAATTCTTGGATTACTTATATAGGAATAGGTTGTTTCTCCTTTTCTTTTTGTTCTTCTCTGTCATTTAAAAAAAAAAATTGTACTCTTGAAATATTTTTATTTGCCTATGCCACTTCAAGAAACCAATTCTTTCTATATGTCCATCTTGTATAATTTTTGCATACGGACTCTGGACATTTTTATTTTCTTGAAAGGTATTACTCAAAGTCAGGTAAGGAAACCAGTTGACATTTTCACATAATTGGTTCATTCCTCAGGTAATAAGACAAATATAACATATCCCTTGCAAGTTGCTGAAATATTTCCATCCATGATCATACTTCCAGGATATCAGGATAGACTCTCCACCTTCTTGTTAACCAGTAGCAAACCCTTCTTATAGCTGCTGCAGGGAATAGCCGGGCTTTGACACCTTGAGTTCCATTCTGGTCACTCTGGAAAATTTTGCACTTTTTTCCCTAATCCACTTTACTCTCACCAGCATCTGTTAATAAGGTCCAAATAGTTCTTCTATATAAAAAGAAAATAAGTGCGTTAAAGAACAACCTATTTTTTTTTTTTTTTTTTTTTGGTCATACAGCAGCATCTTAAGTTCCTCAAGAATAGCTGGTTATACTCTAATAGGATGAGATTTTTTAGATGGAATGGACAGAGCAGAATCAGAAAAACTGTCAGTGTCAATCAGATCTAAACTTTCATGTTTGCCGTGTGTTAAGGATATGTGGAAGATCCTGAATTGAACTATGTTTGAATTAACACCCTCTCACCAAAATCAAGGATTTGGATTTTTTGTTTCTCATTTTTTTTAGCTTAAGTGGTTATACAATTGTATAATGACTATAACTTAACAATAGCTATTACTTTTATAATGATTTAAGCTTGAAGTTATTTTGCATGACCTCTTTTGATCACCAAAGTAAGTTTATTTTATATATATATATATATATACACACACACATACATATATATGTACACAATATCTTGTGTTATCACATAAGATATTCATAATTATTTGTTCATTTTTTAAATAAAAAACACATGAATCTGCATACCGTGAATGCCATCTCATATATATATATATATATATATATAGATCAGATCAGATCAGTCACTCAGTCGTATCCGACTCTTTACCCCATGAACTGCAGCATGCCAGGCCTCCCTGTCCATCACCAACTCCCAGAGGTCACTCAGACTCACATCCATCGAGTCAGTGATGCCATCCAGCCATCTCATCCTCTGTCATCCCCTTCTCCTCTTGCCTTCAATCCCTCCCAGCATCAGAGTCTTCTCCAATGAGTCAACGCTTCGCATGAGGTGGCCAAAATACTGGAGTTTCAGCTTTAGCATCATTCCTTCCAAAGAAATCCCAGGGCTGGTCTCCTTCAGAATGGACTGGTTGAATCTCCTTGCAGTCCAAGGGACTCTCAAGAGTCTTCTCCAATGCCACAGTTCAAAAGCATCAATTCTTTGGCGCTCAAACTTCTTCACAGTCCAGCTCTCACATCCATACATGACCACAGGAAAGACCATTGCCTTGACTAGACGAATCTTTTTTGGCAGAGTAATGTCTCTGCTTTTGAATATGATATCTAGGTTGGTCATAACTTTCCTTCCAAGGAGTAAGCGTCTTTTAATTTCATGGCTGCAGTCACCATCTGCAGTGATTTTGGACCCAGAAAAATAAAATATGACACTGTTTCCACTGTTTCTCCATCTATTTCCCATGTAATGATGGGACCAGATGCCATGATCTTTGTTTTCTGAATGTTGAGCTTTAAGCCAACCTTTTAACTCTCCACTTTTAGTTTTATCAAGAGGCTTTTTAGTTCCTCTTCACTTTCTGCCATAAGAGTGGTGTCATCTGCATATCTGAGGTTATTGATATTTCTCCCAGCAATCTTGATTCCAACTTATGTTTCTTCCAGGCCAGCATTTCTCATGATGTACTCTGCATATAAGTTAAATAAACATGGTGACAATATACAGCCTTGACGTAGTCCTTTTCCTATTTGGAACCAGTCTGTTGTTCCATGTCCAGTTCTAACTGTTGCTTCCTGACCTGCATACAGATTTCTCAAGAGGCAGATCAGGTGGTTTGGTATTCCCATCTCTTTCAGAATTTTCCAGTTTCTTGTGATCTACACAGTCAAAGGCTTTGGCATAGTCAATAAAGCAGAAATAGATGTTTTTCTGGAACTCTCTTGCTTTTTCCATGATCCAGTGGATGTTGGCAATTTGACTTCTGATTCTATATATATATATATATATATATATGTATATCTCCCATGCAAGTTCCTGAAATATTTCCATATATGGAATATAGTTTTATTACTGCTATCTTCTTACACATCCTAGACTTCCTAGTGGCTCAGATGGTAAAGAAGTCAGCTGCAATGAAGGTTTGATCCCTGGGTTGGGAAGATCCCCTGAACAAGGAAATGGGAACCCACTCCAGGATTCTTGCCTGGGAAATCCCAATGGACAGAAGAGCCTTTTGGGCTACAGTCCATGGGATCAAAAGGAGTCAGACATGACTGAGCAACTCTCACTTTCTTAAACATCATCCACATCTTAAAAATAAATGTGTAGACTAACATTCTATCATTTAAAAGATTTACTTAAGATCACACAGAAGAGACTGAGCCCAAAAGTGTGTGCCTGTTGATTCCAGTAGTTATGTGTTTCTCATGAGACTAAATGCCTCCAAAGAAGAAGAGTGTGATTAAAGTAATATTAATCTTATATGTTTGTGTTTCCCTTTTACTTTTGGAGGGGCTCTTCTGGTGGCTCAGACAGTAAAGAGTCTTTCTCTAATGCAGGAGACCCAGGTTCAATTCCTGGCCCTGGAAGGTCCCCTGGAAAAGAGAATGGCTACCCACTCCAGTATTTTTGCCTGTAGAATTCCAAGGACAGAGCTACAGTCCAGAGGGTCACAAAGAGTTGGACCGGACTGAGTGACTTACATGTTACTTTTGGAAAAATCACTTAGAGATAGATAGTAGACACATAGACAACAGACACATTTGTGTTTTCTTATGTCATTATACAAGATATTCATGATTATTTGTTCATTATTTAAAATAACTTTAAAAAATGTATGGATATATATGTCATGACTGCTCATATATTATACTTATTTACCTTCTTAAATTTTTTTCAGAATCTACTGTTTTAAAATAACTTAAGAAAGCCCAACAGAAATCTTTATTTGTTTTACAAATTACTAAATTTAAGTTACTAATTTATAGTAAATTCAATAGAAACTTGAAATTTAAAGATTAATAAGATAAGATTTATCTTTAAATTTCAAGTTAGAGGAAAACAACAGAATGGGAAAGACTAGGGATCTCTTCAAGAAAATCAGAGATACCAAAGGAACATTTCATGCAAAGATGGCCTTGATAAAGGACAGAAATGGTATGGACGTAACAGAAGCAGAAGATATTAAGAAGAGGTGGCAAGAATACACAGAACAACTGTACAAAAAAGATCTTCCTGACCCAGATAATCACGATGGTGTGATCACTGAACTAGAGCCAGACATCTTGGAATGTGAAGTCAAGTGGGCCTTAGAAAGCTTCACTACGAACAAACCTAGTGGAGGTGATGGAATTCCAGTGGAGTTATTCCAAATCCTGAAAGATGATACTGTGAAATGCTGCACTCAATCTGCCAGCAAATTTGGAAAACCCAGCAGTGGCCACAGGACTGGAAAAGGTCAGTTTTCATTCCAATCCCAAAGAAAGGCAATGCCAAAGAATGCTCAAACTACCGCACAATTGCACTCATCTCACATGCTAGTAAAGTCATGCTCAAAATTCTCCAAGCCTGGCTTCATCAATATTTGAACTGTGAATTTCCTGATGTTCAAGCTGGTTTTAGAAAAGGCAGAGGAACCAGAGATTAAATTGCCAACATCCGCTGGATCATGGAAAAAGCAAGAGAGTTCCAGAAAAACATCAATTTCTGCTTTATTGACTATGCCAAAGCCTTTAACTGTGTAGATCACAATAAACTGTGGAAAATTCTGCAAGAGATGGGAATACCAGACCACCTGATCTGCCTCTTGAGAAATTTGTATGCAGGTCAGGAAGCAACAGTTAGAACTGAACATGGAACAACAGACTGGTTCCAAATAGGAAAAGGAGTATGTCAAAGCTGGATATTGTCACCCTGTTTATTTAACTTATATGCCGAGTACATTATGAGAAACGCTGGACTGGAAGAAACACAAGTTGAAATCAAGATTGCTGGGAGAAATATCAACAACCTCAGATATGCAGATGACACCACCCTTATGGCAGAAAGTGAAGAGGAATTAAAAAGCCCCTTGATGAAAGTGAAAGAGGATAGTGAAAAAGTTGGCTTAAAACTCAACATGCAGAAAACGAGATCATGGCATTTAGTCCCATCACTTCATGGGAAATTGATGGGGAAACAGTGGAAACAGTGTCAGACTTTATTTTCTGGGCTCCAAAATCACTGCAGATGGTGACTGCAGCCATGAAATTAAAAGACGCTTACTCTTTGGAAGCAAAGTTATGACCAACCTAGATAGCATATTCAAAAGCAGAGATATCACTTTGCCAACAAAGGTTCACCTAGTGAAGGCTATGGTCTTTCCTGTGGTCATGTATGGATGTGAGAGCTGGACTGTGAAGAAGGCTGAGACCCGAAGAATTGATGCTTTTGAACTGTGGTGTTGGAGAAGACTCTTGAGAGTCCCTTGGACTGCAAGAAGATCCAACCAGTCCATTCTGAAGGAGATCAGCCCTGGAATTTCTTTGGAAGGAATGATGCTAAAGCTGAAACTCCAATACTTTGGCCACCTCATGCGAAGAGTTGACTCATTGGAGAAGACTCTGATGCTGGGAGGGATTGAAGGCAAGAGGAGAAGGGGACGACAGAGGATGATATGGCTGAATGGCATCACTGACTCGATGAATGTGAGTCTGAGTGAGCTCTGGGAGTTGGTGATGGACAGGGAGGCCTGGCATGCTGCGATTCATGGGGTCACAAAGAATCGGACATGACTGAGTGACTGATCTGATCTGATCTGAACACAAGATTTCTGAAAGAATGTACAGTCTCATGAACTACAAGTCTGATTATGTTCACAACTAATACAATACTACATGTGCTTATCCAGTCAAGAGAGTGAATTCTGTCTGTGGCAGTTGGTTAAGTCTTCATTGCAAATTAGACACTAGAGCTAAATCTGGATAACTAGATATACCCTGGGGAACAGATCCATATATTTTATCAGATTTTCAGAGGCATCCATAAATTAAAGGCATTGTAAGAAATTTTTATTTTGAAATGGAGAGTAATGGTAGCCCTGGACTTAATTACATAGAATAAGACTAGAGAATTACTGGTTTAAATGAATATCTTGGCATCTGGTCCCATCACTTCATGGGAAATAGATGGGGAAACAGTGTCAGATTTATTTTTGGGGCTCCAAAATCACTTCAGATGGTGACTCCAGCCATGAAATTAAAAGATGCTTACTTCTTGGAAGGAAAGTTATGACTAACCTAGATAGCATATTCAAAAGCACAAACATTACTTTGCCAACAAAGATCAGTCTAGTCAAGGCTCTGGTTTTTCCTGTGGTCACATATGGATGTAAGAGTTGGACTATGAAGAAGGCTGAGCGCAGAAGAATTGATGCTTTTGAACTGTGGTGTTGGAGAAGACTCTTGAGAGTCCCTTGGCCTGCAAGGAGATCCAACCAGTCCATTCTGAAGGAGATCAGCCCTGGGATTCCTTTGGAAGGAATGATGCTAAAGCTGAAACTCCAGTACTTTGGCCACCTCATGCGAAGAGTTGACTCATTGGAAAATACTCTGATGCTGGTAGGGATTGGGGGCAGGAGGAGTAGGGGACGACAGAGGATGAGATGGCTGGATGGCATCACTGACTTGAGGGACATGAGTCTGGGTGACCTCCGGGAGTTGGTAATGGACAGGGAGGCCTGGAGTGCTGCGATTCATGGGGTCACAAAGAGTCGGACATGACTGAGCAACTGAACTGAACTGAACTGATCCCCTAGGACCAAGTCTAAATTTTATCCTGGAAGCAGTGAGAAGCAGTCAGTGTTTTTAAGCAAAATAATATGATTGATATGTGTTGTTAAAATCTCACTTATATTAATCATGTTTGAAAATAATTGTATTTTAAATTTATATATATCTTGACAAATACTAATATAATTATTCCTTTTCATCCAACAACATTTTTGTCTAGAGATGAGTTTCTATGTCATGGTAGTTCACATCCACAGATAGATATTTCTTAAGATGTAATATTTGAATCATTACATTAATTTTGGATTACTGATTTATTGCATTTTGTTTATAGGCTTTACAAAAACTCAAAGAATCAGATTTGAAAGGTTGAATCACTTTGTAGGAAAGGCTTTCTGGTCTGATTTAATTTCAGTAAGATGCTTCTGCTTCACATGTTTTTATTTACATATTTATTTCTGTTTCCTTAAGTTTAATGATAAATGGTCTAGTTGTTATTTTGTTAATTCCATTTCTGTTCAGTTCAGCCACTCAGTCATGTCCAACTCTTTGAAACCCCATGGGCTGCAGCACCCCAGGGCTCCCTGTCCATCACAAACTCCTGGAGCTTGTTCAAACTCATGTGCATCAAATCAGTGATACTATCCAACCTTCTAGTTAGATGTATTCATTTAACACAATCATATATAAAAGTGAATTCAATTAAAATGTTTTAACCAACGTTAATATTAAGAACAAATATTTCTAGAGTAATTGAACACACATTTATTAAGTAATTACATATGTACAACATACAACTATATTGTGTTATTTAAAGAGAAATGCAGAGGCAATAAATGGGGTGTTTAGAATAGCAATCAATGTATAAAATTAGAAATCTGTGTTAAGACACATAAGTCATAATCTTGTATTCCTCCTTCCCCTTATAAAAAGTGTGAAATCTTGTTCAGAACAAAATATATTTTAAAAATATATCTTTTTACTTTCATTTGACATCTACAGATGTTAAGACAATAAGAAGAGAATAATATCAGAACCTTCCACCCTTTTCCTGGAACACTTCTCAGTGGGTCACATGTACTCATAATGGTAATTGACATGGTCATTCCTAGTCTAGTTCCCCATCTTTGGATTTCTGTATGATTTTCCAGTCATTCTCAAGACTCAAGACTGATCCTGAGACGTGTCAGGGTGAGTCGCTTAAAAATACTCTGAAATCATTATCACTCTTGACATGGTCACTGTAATGGTACATCTACTCTGATTAATCTGTTATTTCTCTTACTGATTCAGAAGAGGGTCAAAATCACAAATGCCACACATCTTTTGGCAGGCTTCTAAGAGAGGAGTCTTTTCTTCTTAACTTCTGGTGGTATCATAACATTTATTTTTTAATGGAATTTGTTGCTTAATTTTCTTCTGTTCTTCTGATATTACCAGAATAAAAATCAAGTATTCCAGCAACAAATCTACTAGTGCGTTTGGACTGAGTCAAAGTATCTCTGATCCCTATTAAAACAGAACTGTTCAAAAGTGTCACCCAAGCAACCAAAAGGTCCCTTTGCTGTTGTTGCTGTTGCTAAGTCGCTTCAGTCGTGTCTGACTCTGTGCGACCCCATGGACTGCAGCCTACCAGGCTTCTCAGTCCATGGGATTCTCCAGGCAACAGTACTGGAGTGGGGTGCCATTACCTTCTCCCAAAAGGTCCCTAACCCATGCCTAAACTGTCTCTATAAAACACAAGTACACCTGCTTTGAGCAACGAAACAAAGAAGCACCCTCCTAAGCCCCACATCTTTCTAAGAAAAACCTCCCTCTGGGTGAACTTGCAGAAAATAAAAATTGACTGTTTCTTCTTGCTCATTTACAGGACAGGGATAATAGGATTAAACAAAGAGAAACTCGTATAAACTGGCTGAACATCTATGTTGGGACAAAGGCCAGTATACAGCTCATTATCATCTTATTTTAACGTTAAAATCCTCATCTGACAGTGAAAGGTTGCTGCTGAGCTGAGAAAGATGTTGGAATTCTTGGCCTCCAGAGGAGAAAAATTCGATCTGGGGCCAGTGACTAGGCTTGATTGCTCAGAGCTTTTGTGTAATAAAGTTTTATTAAATTATAAAAGAGATGGAGAAGGCTTCTGACATAAACATCAGAAGGGGACTGAAAGAGTGACTTCCTGCTAGTCTTTAACTGGAAGTCATATATCTACTAGCAGGCTGCTAATTAGAGAAAGGGAATGTCTCTGAACTCAGAGAGTGGCACCAGGCACCTCACCCATAACATGCATTTTGAGATAACATTGGCACAATATGAGTTATCCTGAATCATAAAAAAATTGATAAAAATCTTGAAGAAAGGCAGATTTCCAAGCAAATACATAGTCTCATTAACCTAGATTAGGATAACAATGTTTTATGATTAAAACATACTGATATGTTGAGCTTCTGAGTCTTAGGAGGAACCAACTTGAAGAAAGACAGAGTTTAGGGTAAATACACAGTTCATTAACATAGCTTAAGAAAAACATTTCCACAAGAAAAATCCATTTGTTCACCCAAGGTTTGAGAAAAGTTAATTTCAGGTGGAACCAGGTGTCATCATGGCAACACGAATTTTAAAATAAACCTCCTCCCAGTTTTTTGAGGAATCTCCAGACTGTTCTCCATAGTGGCTGTACCAGTTTGCATTCCCACCAACAGTGCAAGAGGGTTCCCTTCTCTCCGCACCCTCTCCAGCATTTATTGCTTGTGGACTTTTGGATAGCAGCCATTCTGATTGGCGTGAAATGGTATCTCATAGTGGTTTTGATTTGCATTTCTCTGATAATGAGTGATGTTGAGCATCTTTTCATGTGTTTGTTAGCCATCTGTATGTCTTCTTTGGAGAAATGTCTATTGAGTTCTTTGGCCCATTTTTTGATTGGGTCATTTATTTTTCTGGAATTGAACTGTAGAAGTTGCTTGTATATTTTTGAGATTAGTTGTTTGTCAGTTGCTTCATTTGCTATTATTTTCTCCCATTCTGAAGGCTGTCTTTTCACCTTGCTTATAGTTTCCTTTGTTGTGCAGAAGCTTTTAAGTTTGATTAGGTCCCATTTGTTCATTTTTGATTTTATTTCCAATATTCTGGGAGGTGGGTCATGGAGGATCCTGCTGTGATGTAAGTCAGAGGGTGTTTTGCTTATGTTTTCCTCTAGGAGTTTTATGGTTTTTGGTCTTACATTTAGCTCTTTAATCCATTTTGAGTTTATTTTTGTGTATGGTGTTAGAAAGTGTTCTAGTTTCATTCTTTTGCAAGTGGTTGACCAGTTTTCCCAGCACCACTTGTTAAAGAGATTGTCTTTAATCCATTGTATATTCTTGCCTCCTTTGTCAAAGATAAGGTGACCATATGTGCGTGGATTTGGTAAAAATAACCCTATTTATGAGACAGCAAAAGAGACACTGATGTATAGACCAGACTTTTGGACTCTGGGACCGGGAGAGGGTGGGATGATTGGGGAGAATAACATTGAAATATGTATAATATTATATCTGAAATGTATTAATTGTTCAAACTAAATACTGTAATGTTACAATTTGTTCATATTAGATGTTTGTAATGTTTCTGATAATCAATAAAAGAGATTCTTGATAAAAATAAAATAAAATAAAATAAACCTCCTCTTAATTTTGTATAGGGAAGGGAAAATCAAACAAGCAAATGTAGTTTGTTTCCTCCTGCAGCTTAAGAGAGAGATTTAAAAATGTCTGACAAGTGTAGCCCGTTTCTTCCATTTGGACACCCCTGGCCTTTGTACCTGACACCCTCTCAACAGCACCATGTTGGTTCCACCTGCATTTGACCTAAAACCAAAAGGACCATAAAAGGGCAGAAAAGAGGCACAGATCCCATTCTAGGAAATCATCACCTATTTCCCTGAATCAGGATGATGAAAGACTGCCTCCCCTATAACATCCTTCACTCCCTTCCCTTTTCTATTAAAAAAAAAAAATCTTGCCCCACTTGTAATCAGAGAGGAGGCACTTGAAGAGCATAAGCTCCCCTTCTCCATTCCTTGGCCAATGAATAAAGTATATGTCTGTTGCTTCAAAAATAATTTCATTTACTGTTTCAGGAAATACCCAAGCAGATAAAGAACCAAAAGAAGGAGCAGGAGCAGGAACAAAAAGGAATGTAGGATATTAACTCTCTAATCTTCATCTCTCCTCCTCTAAATCCCACCTCCAATTCAGGAATCTTATAACTAGAATTCACTTCTAGGTGTGTGTGTGTGTGTGTGTGTGTGTGTGTGTGTTTTATCATATTTTTTAAATAAAAATCTCAATGCTTGAATAAAAATACAAATTGATTTTTGTAATTTTAGGTCAACACTAGATTGAGACAAATGTATGTTGCAATAAAAGTGTATATCTTTTCATTAGCAACTATAAGAGCTACAATTTAGTGATATTTACTTTATGATACATATTGGACTAGGCATTTTATATTAACTGTTTTTTTTTTTTTTAATCTTTTGAATCTTATTGATTTAAGCAAAGGTGTCACTAAGGGAAGACTAAAAGTATCATAAGTTATGTTAGCTCTAGGTATTTAAAGTTGTTTGTTTGATATACTTTGACTCACAAGTGCTTCAGCCATTCATCTACTTATTTGTTGGTTTAACAAATACTTACTTGTGACCTATTATTGTTGATGTACTATTGATAGAAAAATAAAAGTGCCCTGTTTAATAATACATCATACTCGAAACCTGAAAACTGATTTTAAATATTATATTGGAGGCTGAATAGAGTTTACTAGTACTGTTGCAAAGACCAAATTTATCCCTACACTCCAGCTTTCTCTATTGATTCAAAAGCAAATCCACAATTATGCAAATTGCAGGTGTATGGCATAGTGATATATCTGCCAAATTATTTTCCTAGGTTAGGTTCGACAACCTTGTGTGGTGGAGTGGTTGTTTCTTTATGTTATAAGATGTTTTACTTTCTTTTTCAAATAAAGTGAGCCACATCTCTACTTACCACATCCCAGGATGTTTAGATAATCTGACAGTTTTATCTGGGCAGTATTCGACTGTTATGTATGAATATATTATTAAAATCCATAAATATTGTATATTGGTGAACATAAGAGTAACTAGCATACTATTATTCTATAATAGAAGCAGCTGAACTGTGAGGGAGAGGGAATGATTTTGCTATAATGCAGAATATTGAGCATAAGTAGGCTAAATAGCTCCTGCAGGCAGAGTCAAAATTCAAACCCAGGATACTGTGATTTGAAAACCTATCCACTCTCTAAAATACATCATGTTGGCTTTTAATGGGCACAAAATGTAGTAACACAAAATGCCTTTCATAAATAAAAATAAGGCAAAATATCCTTATGTAATTTTCATACCACTTTAACATCAAAAAGAACCACCTTAGAATTTGGTATTTATTAAACAACTTTCAAACATACTTTCCCTTTAACCTGGCAACTATCCTGGTAAAAATAATAATAATAACAAGAGTAAATATCACCATTAAAGAGCTGACTTAAAAATCATCATTCAAAAAACTAAGGTCATGGCATCCAGTCTCATCACTTCATGGCAAATACGTGGGAAAACAGCAGAAACCGTGACAGACTTTATACTCTTGGGCTTCAAAGTAACAGCAGATGGGAACTGAAGCCATGGAATTAGAAGACACTTGCTCCTTGGAAGAAAAGCCATGACAAACCTAGATAGCATATTAAAAAAAAAAAAACAACAGAGACATTACTTTACCAACAAAGGTCCATCTAGTCAGATTTATGGTTTTCTCAGTAGTTATATATGGACGTAAGAGTTGAACCGTAAAGAAGGCTAAGCACCAAAGAATTGATGCTTTTTGACTGTGTTGCTGGAGAAAATTCTTGAGAGTCCCTTAGACTGCAAGGAGATCCAACCAGTCAATACTACAGGAAATCAACCCTTAATAGTTATTGAAAGGACTGATGCTGAAGCTGAAGCTCCAATACTTTGGCCACCTGCTGTGAAGAACTGACTCATTTGAACAGACCCTGATGCTGGGAAAGATTGAAGGTGGGAGGAGAAGGGGATGACAAAGGATGAAATGGTTGGTTGGCATCACTGACTTGATGGACATCAGTTTGAGCAAGTTCAGGGAGATGGTGAAGGACAGGGAAGCCTGATGTACTACAGTCCATGGGGTCACAAAGAGTTGGACAAGACTGAGTGACTCAACAACAAAAACAATGTATCCACAACAATCTCAGAATTATTCCTAATCCTCTCCTCAAGTAGTTGTTTCATGCTTGAAAGTCAGTAATTTTGTACTCTCCACTGTAGCACTTCAACATGCTTTCTCTGTTAAGTGGATATTTATGTTTACATATTTAGTGCCTCTTCTTTGATTTTTTTGTGGTAGTTTAAGCTCAACAATCAGTACACACTGAAGCAATTCTGCCAAGAAGAGATATGTATTAAAAGTGACTTTGGAAAAATTCTTGTAACTATAAGACAACTTTATGCTATTTTTCTTCCTAAAACATTTCAACAAATTCCAGTCAATCAAGAATGGAATCCTTGTTTATTATTTTGAGTTGCCTATCTTCTTTTGCTCTATAAAATGCCACTCTGTCTCTAGCTCTTTGAGCTTCAGCTATACTCCACTCTCAGTTCTTAAAATGCACTGATGTTCCCTCTATACTTAGGATAATTGAAAATGAGCCTCTTCTGCCTTAGAAAACTTGTCATTCTGTACCCCCTTTATCTTGTCATGCTTACCCATTCTTCAGTTTTGGATCAATGTTGCTGCTGTTATTGTTCAGTTGCTAAGTCATGTCCGACTCTTTGTGATCCCATGGATTACAACAGACCAGGCTTCCCTGTCCTTCACTATCTCCCAGAGTTGCTCAAATTCTTTTCCATTGAGTCAGTGATGCCAACCAACTGTCTGATCTTCTGTTGGCCTCTTTTCCTCTTGTCCTCAATCTTTCCCAACATCTTTTCTAAAGAGTTGGCTCTTCCCATCAGGTGGCCAAAGTATTAGAGCTTCAGCTTCAACATCAGTCCTTAGAATGAATATTCAGGGTTGATTTCCTTTAGGATTGACTGGTTTGATCACCTTGCTGTTCAAGGGACTTTGTCTTCTCTAGCACCACAGTTCAAAAGTATCAATCCTTTGTCCCTCAGCCTTCTTTATAGTCCAACTCTCACATCCATACATGACAAGAGGAAAAACCATAACTTTGACTAGACAACTTTTTGGCATAGTGATGTCTCTGCTTTTCGATACATCAAGTTTGTTATAGCTATTCTTCCCAGGAGCAAGCATCTTTTAATTTCATTGCTGCAGTCACCATCCACATTGATTCTGGGGCTCCAGGAAATGAAATCTGACATTGTGCCATGAAGCGATAGGACCAGATGCCATGGTCTTCATTTTCTGAATGTTGAGTATTAAGCCAGCTTTTTCACTTTTCTCTTTGAACTTCATCAAGATTCTCTTTAGTTCCTCTTCACTTTCTGCCACTGAAGTGGTATCATCTACATATCTGAGGTTGTTATTTCTCTCTGCAAACTGATTCCAGCTTGTGCTTCATCCAGCCTGGCATTTTGCATGGTGTATTCTGCATATAAGTTAAATAAGCAAGATAATGATATACAGCCTTGACATACTCCATTCCCAAATTAGAATCAGTCCATTGTTCCATGTCCAGCTCTAACTGTTCCTTCTTGTCCTGCATATATTTTTCTCAGGGTGCAGGTAATGTGATCTGGTATTCCCATCACATTAAGAATACTGACAGATTGATTATATTGTTCGCAGTCAAAGATGAAGAAGCTCTATACATTGAGCACAAACAAGACCAGGAACTGACTGTGGATCAGATCATGACCTCCTTATGGCCAATTTCAGACTTAAATTGAAGACAGTAGGGAAAACCACTAGACCACCTGGGTATGATCTAAATCAAATCCCTTACAATTATACAGGGGAAGTAACAAATAGATTCAAGGGATTAGATCTGACAGACAGAGCGCCTGAAGAATTATGAACAGAGGTTCATGACACTGTACAGGAGGCAGTGGTCAAGATCATCACCAAGTAAAAGAACTGCAAAAAGGCAAAATGGTTGTTTGAAGAGGCCGTACATATAGCTGAGAAAAGAGAAATGAATGGCAAAGGAGAAAAATAAAGATAAACCCATCTGAATGCAGAGTTCCAAAGAATAGCAAGGAGAGATAAGAAAGCCTTCCTCAGTGATCAGTGCAAAGAAATGGAGGAAAACAATAGAATGGGAAAGACTAAGATCTCTTCAAGAAAATTAGAGATACCAAGGAACATTTCATCCAAAGATGGGCACAATAAAGGACAGAAATGGTATGGACATAACAGAAGCAGAAGATATTAAGAAGAGGTGGCAAGAGTACACAGAACAACTATACAAAAAGGATTTTCATGAGCCAGGCAATCACAATGGTGTGATCACTCACCTAGAGGCAGACATCCTGGAATGTAAAGTCAAGTGGGCCTTAAGAAGCATCACTATGAACAAAACTAATGGAAGTGATGGAATTCCAGTTGAGTTATTTCAAATCCTAAAAGATGTTGCTGTAAAAGTGCTGCACTCAATATGCAAACATGTTGGAACATTCAGCTGTGGCCACAGGACTGGAAAAGATCAGTTTTCATTTCAATTTAAAGAAAGACAATGTCAAAGAATGCTCAAACTACTGCACAATTGCATCTATATCACATGTGAGCAAAGAAACGCTCAAAATGATTCAAGCTAGGCTTCAAAAGTATGTCAACCAAGAACTTCCAGGTGTTCAAGCTGGATTTAGAACAGGCAGAAGAACCAGAGATCAAATTGCCAACATCTGGTCAATCACAGGAAAAACAAGAGAATTCCAGAAAAACATCTACTACTGCTTTAATAACTATGTTGAAGCCTTTGACTGTGTGGATAACAGCAAACTGGAAAATTCTGAAAGATAAAATACCAGAGCACCTTACTTGCCTCCTCAGAAATCTGTATGCAAGTCAAGAAGCAATAAGTAGAACTACATGTGAAACAATATACTGGTTCCAAATTGGGAAAGGAGTACATCAAGGCTGTGTATTGTCATCCTTCTTATTTAACTGTATGCAGAGTACATAATGGAAAAGGCTGGGCTGGATGAAGCACAAGCCAGAATCAATATTGCTGGGAGAAATAACAATAACCTCAGATATGCAGATGACACCACCCTTATGACTAAAAGTGAAGAGGAACTAAAGAGCCTCCTGATGAAAGTGAAAGAGGAGAGTGAAAAAGCTGGCTTAAAACTCATCATTCAAAAAACTAAGATCACAGCATCCAGTCCCATCACTTCATGGCAAATAAATAGGGAATAATGGAAGCAGACTTCCATTGCAGACAATTACAGACTTCATTTTCTTGGGCTCCAAAATCACTGCAGATGGTGATTGCAGCCTTGAAGTGAAAAGCCATGACCAACCTAGACAGCATATTGAAAAGCAGAGATATTACTTTGCTGACAAAGGTCCATCTCGTCAAAGCTATGGTTTTTCCAGTAGTCATGTATGGATGTGAGATTTGGCTCATAAAGAAAGCTGAGCACCAAAGATTTAATGCTTTTGAACTGTAGTGTCTGAGAAGACTTGAGAGTCCCTTGAACAGCAAAAATTTAAAACAATAAATTCTAAGGGAACTCATTCCTGAATACTCATTGACAGGACTGATGAGTAAGCTGAATCTCCAATACTTTGCCCACCTGATGCCAATAACTGATTCATTGGAAAATGTAGTGACCCAAGGACAAAAAAGAAAATAAAACCAAGGAGAGTCTTGGAATGTGGGAATGGAAAAAACAGACTGTTTTGTCCTTCCTTCCCTTGTTCTGTAACTATTAATGGATTTCAGGTCCTTCTGAATAGTATAACCTGTCTCCCCTCCTATCCCACACAGAGATAAGGTATTTACCTTACTCTTTCCCAGGCCAGTATATGGGTCTCATCCAATCAGCAAATGATCTGTAAGGCCCCTGCCACACTCCTTGTACCCAATATTGTAAAGTTAAGCAAAATAAAATTTAATTAAAAAAAAAAAAGAGGACTAAGGACCCCTGTTCAACATTATTTCTCCCTCGAGCTGGCCCACTGTTCTAACAGCATCTCCCACAGTAATCAGTTTTCTTTTTCCTTCATTCTGTCTCATGTCTGGAAGTTCTTTTCCAACCCATGCTCAGACCACGACATTTTGGAGGGCCTGTACCAGGACTTGGGGTCTCTTCCCCACTTCCTGGCTTCTCCTTTCTCATAGGGATCCTCAGAACAGGCAAATGCTGTGGAAGCAGCTGAGGAACTCTGGGCAGGATTACCCTGTGGTGTGTTCCAAAGGCCCCACTGCTCACAGTGTCCCAGTAGCTGCCACTCAAATGAGTGAGGGCCTCTCCTTTGTCATCTTTCCAACTGAGGACTAGGTCAACCATTATTGTGTGAGCACAAGTCAGGCACTTAAAAGCCATTAGGGCGCCAGCCACATGAAGATTCCCGTGTGAGGATAAGGGGGACATGGAATGTATCAGGCCACAAGGGTATCGGCCCCCAGCAAGACAACTTCCGTGCACCATGTCAGGCATATAGTGGTTGAAGCAAAACAGAGACCATTGTCCCCTGGCCACCACCTGTCCAATAGGATTGTAAGGAGGATTCCTCAGTCTTCTTCCCTGTCACTTTGATTTCTTTCCCTTTTGGTCCTGATTGATTTACAGGAACCTGGGTGTTGCCTCTGAACCTTCCCAAGAGTGCCCTCCACATTTCAGGGAATCACCAAACGGTAAGTCACCTGATTGCTCCTGGGAATCTCTGTCTTTTTCTGCCCGGTCACATGGTGCCTTAGCTGCACAGTTCTCAGGGGTCACCTGTCACTGTCAGATGTGACTGTTGTGATGGTTGGCCATTTTGTGCCATTAGTCACAGAGAGAGATCACTGGGACAAAAGGGATGCCTTTCTGTCAGTCAGTGACTCTCAGTACCCTCATTCTATGGCATGTAGGCTAAGAGTGGGTTCTGGTACATCCCAGGATCCTCTCTCAGACTCATCCCTCGGTTACATTCTCAGAAACTGGAAGGTTTTGACCCTCCTAAAGGCCTGGCCCCAATACAAACTGGAGGACCCCCCCCAAAAAAATGACCTCTGAATGGCACACTACTAGCTTTAGCCAAAATAAGGGAAAGGACTCAGAATTTTCTTATGTTCAGTCCCTCATGGCCCTCAGTCAGAATCCAGATTTCAGGGACTGATGCTTCATGTGTCTTTCTGTGGCTATCCTATCTCCTGTCCCCCTCTGTCTCTCTCCACCAGATTTCCTAGATGACCCCTACTTGACCTTTCACATGCACATGACCTCTAGGAAATAATTCTGAGGTTCCCTTTGGTCCAGGTCCTTCTATTTTCAAAAGCCTGAGGGATCAAAAACTCTCCTAACATTATAAAGAATTCCTTTCTAACTACTCCTGTCTCTCCAGGTGGGTAAAGAAGGACCAAACTTCCCCCACTCTGGCAAATTCCCTTATCCCTTCAGATTCTTCTGACGTGACAAAGACCTCACTTTCCACCTGAGGTACAATCTAATATTTTTTATCATCTGATATACACCTAATATCAGACTCAATTTCAGCACTATTTGGTCTATTATTTTAGCTATACAATTTTGAGTACAGAAAGGAAAGATGGCTTTTTGACACAGGACGGCCATGATATTCTTTAGAATCCAGAGAAAACTGGTTAAAATGATTTTTCCCCCACCTTGGAAACTGCAAGTCTAGTTCTTTTTGAATATGCATTTAAAAACAACTAGCTTGTTAAAAGAGCTGCCTAAGGAAAAGCTTGAGGTTAACCCTTTCCATGTCCTTAAAATACACAGCCCACTTGGCCTGAGACCTCATCCTTGGGCAAATTAGAACTTCAAGGAAAAAAATGCGAGGAGGGGAGGGGGTTCAAAGAGACATTTTAAATCTCAAGCAGAAAACTATTAGATCTCTATATGTATGTCTGGATTTATTTTTGTCTCAGTGTGTGTCTTTTTTTTTTTTTTTTTTTAATAATATTGCTGAAGTTGTAAATGAGTTCTAATTTAATTGGCCTAAAAGAAAAGTAAGCACTTGCAAATCAGACGATTCTAAATACAAGAGAAATTAACCTAAATGAATTTCAAATTCATGTAAACTGGGAAATATTCAATATTGAATATTTAGTATTAGTGTTTGTTCAATTCAGTTCAGTCGTTCAGTCATGTCCGACGCTTTGCGACCCCATGAATTGCAGCACACCAGCCCTCCCTGTCCATCACCAACTCCCGGAGTTCACTGAGACTCACATCCATCGAGTCAGTGATGCATCCAGCCATCTCATCCTCTGTCATCCCCTTCTCCTCCTGCCCTCAATCCCTCCCAGCATCAGAGTCTTTTCCAATGAGTCAACTCTTCACATGAGGTGGCCAAAGTACTGGAGTTTCAGCTTTAGCATCATTCCTTCCAAGGAAATCCCAGGGCTGATCTCCTTCAGAATGGACTTGTTGGATTTCCAACCAGCTAATGTTTGTTAGCTAATCTAATATAGACATGTCTAAGAGTCATTGACATTAAGCATAATATTTTAATTGTGCCTAGGTTTATTATAAGTTTAATACTGTTATATTGTTATATGTGTTACAAATTTGTCAGCAAGGAAAGTACCTCCAGTGAAGAAACTTTAAAAAAATGTAAGTGATATATGAGCTTTCAGATAAACTCTATTAAGAATGATTATACTTTAGCAATGTGTGTCTAAAACAGTCTCTTTAGAGTTTGGTAAAATGAATTTCTAGGATATGCTAAACTAAGTAACAGAAGTTTATTGAATAGCTAGGTTCAATAAACCTAGGTTTCAATAAACCTTCTCAGGTTGCTCATTTCCAAATGAAGTAAGTTTCTGAAACATTCATTACTGAGGACTAACTTCCTCTTACAGCGAAACTAAAGATTTTGGACTATTAATGCATAATGTTTGATGCCATCATGAGATGTTCTCTATAAGAAAGCAAGTTTTTTTTAAAGAAATTTTCACTGGTATTTATGTTCATCAATCTATAGAATGCTAACATAAAGGTTAGTTCTTCATTGCTTAAGGAAAGTAGGATTGTGTTTTCAGTAAAGAAGGTATGAGGAATGAAATTACATTTTATGAAGGCAAAAGGAAGTAGGTCTGACTTACAGGTGGCTATTTCAAGATGGGAGAACAGAGTAATTAGTACAGAAAGTGATAAGAAGGTTTTATGTATAGTGGGCCCCAAAGGATGAGTTTTGTGCATTAATACAAGTTTTATTGAGATGTTGAACTGCCTTTGATAATGAATTTTAAGCTTCTTTACCTCTGAAGTGTTCTGTTCTATGTCTACCTTTGAAATCTTCTCTGTTACTTTGGCTAAGTGAATATATTGTTTCACAATGATCTATATGATTCTATCTGATTGAGTGTTATAAACCCTTTCGATATTTATTGACTAAACTTCCTGAATAACTTGACTTCTATCTGACTTTGTAATGCTTCAGAGGATCCCTGAGACATCCCAAAGAGCTATTAAACTACCTGGGTTCATTGGACATGCTAAGTTACATGGAAAGTACTGTTGAAGGGATGATAAATCTTCTCAGGTTATACTGTATGGTTGATGTTACTAATATAGGTATACTAAAATTATGTGGAATTCATATAGATATAATATGCCCTGATAAAATATGGTCAATTATAATTCTAGTTATCATATTAAATTGTTACATATCACAGCAATGACCAGGCTACTTTGTCAATTGCAATTTAATCAGATTTTAAACACATCTTCTATGGTTTCACACTGATGCCTTTCCAAAAATACTGCTACTTCAAGATTTATGAAAAATACTTTTCTAAGATTAACCTATAAATGAATTTTATTTGCTAGTTATCTGGTAAACTGGTAACAGACTGGAATTTAGTCTGTTCTCTACATTAAGAGAACAAAGTTTTCCTAAAATGCAAATTTCAATCACAGATTATGAATTTCTTTGTCTTTAAGTGATTTATATTTGGTTTTAAAATCTTTTTTTTTACCTTCATAATGTAAATAAACATTATTTAAGGTACATGTAGACAAAGTTAATTCTGCTTCTACAAAAAATAAGTCCTCGTGGTTAGATTTTGCTATCCTGATGTCCTTAAAACACGACAACAATCTACTCCTAAATCAGGGAATTAAAATTGGGGGAACATTAGCTGAAAATCAAAGAGTCAGGGCTATGGGAAATCCAAGATGGCTGGCTGCTTGACTTTTCCTGACTCCCTGACAAACCTCATTTTTATTTGATGGATTAAAGCCTTTCCTGGCTACAGGGTTAATGCCCTCATAATGAAAAAAAAAAAAAAAAATCATGTTTCACTGAATTAACATTATTAAACTGAGTTTCTTAAAGCTCAACATTCAGAAAACAAAGATCATGGCATCCAGTCCCATCACTTCATGGGAAATAGATGGGGAAACAGTGGAAAAAGTGTCAGACTTTATTTTTCTGGGCTCCAAAATCACTGCAGATGGTGACTGCAGCCATGAAATTAAAAGACGTTTACTCCTTGGAAGGAAAGTTATGACCAAACTAGATGGGGTATTCAAAAGCAGAGACATTACTTTGCCAACAAAGGTCTATCTAATCAAGGCTCTGGTTTTTCCTGTGGTCATGTATGGATGTGAGAGTTGGACTGTGAAGAAGGCTGAGTGCCGAAGAATTGATGCTTTTGAACTGTGGTGTTGGAGAAGACTCTTGCGAGTCCTTTGGACTGCAAGGAGATCCAACCAGTCCATTCTGAAAGAGATCAGCCCTGGGATTTCTTTGGAAGGAATGATGCTAAAGCTGAAACTCCACTACTTTGGCCCCCTCATGTGAAGAGTTGACTCATTGAAAAAGACTCTGATGCTGGGAGGGACTGGGGGCAGGAGGAGAAGGGGACAACAGAGGATGAGATGGCTGGATGGCATCACTGACTCGATGGACGTGAGTCTCAGTGAACTCCGGGAGTTGGTGATGGACAGGGAGGCCTGGCGTGCTGCGATTCATAGGGTCACAAAGAGTCGGATGCGACTGAGCGACTGAACTGAACTGAACTGAAACTAAGTTTCTAGTTTTGTAAATTAAGGTCTAGTGTTTACTAAGACTCACTTCTGAGACAGTTCCATGTTGCAATGTTATATTGCTAAAAGATTTAATTAAGTTATTAAAAAGGACACTCTAAATTTGTTTCTAAACCTTATCTCAGTAACCAATTTTTATATAAAGATTAGATGCTCCATGATCAGTAACACCAGGCTATAGTCATTTAACAAACACAATCAGATGACTGGGGGTATACTGGGCTCTACCTAATGAAAGTTCTTGACTTATAATTCTTACTTATGACCTTACTAATAACTGCTAGCTATAACTCTATTATTTTCTATGTCACTTGTTTCAGAAGATTGTATATTACATTACCAAATGTGTGACTCAGCCTGTGATAAAATGCTGATATGTAGTTCTATATGAGATCAATGAGTGTTATAATTTAACTCTATGTATGGGAAGAAGCAGCAAGAGGGGATATTTTCCTGGACCAAGAGGCTAGTAAGACAGGCATGGTCTAGAGACTTTTGCTACCCACAAGGCCTGGTCAAATAACAGCACACTGGAATCTTCCTTAGACCTGGGAATGAGCCTTCCCAGCACCATGGGACCCAGTGGCCATGAAATGCCCCCAAAGCAAGGTCAAATATGTAGCTATAAAGGTACCCTGCTGACTGGAAGTTGGCACTTGTCAGCTGCCGCTACAAAGATTACATCATGACTACTGCAAACTGCTGATGTTCAACACCCCCGAAAGGAGTTCAGAGTAGAGATCCGAAATAAGGCACTCTGTGCTCTGGGAAGAACCCAGAAGAACCAGCCTTCAGATAGTTAGATGTTTTCAGGTAAAGATTTTATAAGCCCAAATTCTGGCATCTTCTCATACCTGCTGCTGCTGCTAAGTCGCTTCAGTCGTGTCCGACTCTGTGCGACCCCATAGACGGCAGCCCACCAGGCTCCCCTGTCCCTGGGATTCTCCAGGCAAGAAAACTGGAGTGGGTTGCCATTTCCTTCTCCAATGCATGAAAGTGAAAAGTGAAAGTGAAGTTGCTCAGTCGTGTCTGACTCTTAGCGACCCCATGGACTGGAGCCTACCAGGCTCCTCTGTCCATGGGATTTTCCAGGCAAGAGTACTGGGGTGGGGTGCCATTGCCTTCCCCGTCTCACACCTAGAGAAACACCAACGTCACAAACCAATGTCTGGCTCTGGTTCTCCTGGCTAGCCCCTGAGCAGCTTTTTTACTTCCATTAATCTTTGGGCCACAGTACCTTTAACTTTTTTGTTAAGTTTGTTTCTTCTCAATTCAGTTCAGTTCATTTCAGTTCAGTGGCTCAGTTGTGTCCGACTCTGTCCGACCCCATATACAGCAGCCCACCAGGCTCCGCCGTCCCTGGGATTCTTCATGCAAGAACACTGGAGTGGGTTGCCATTTACTTTTCCACTTCATGCGAAGAGTTGACTCATTGGAGAAGACTCTGATGCTGGGAGGGATTGAGGGCAGGAGGAGAAGGGGACGACAGAGGATGAGATGGCTGGATGGCATCACTGACTCGATGGATGCGAGTCTGAGAGACCTCCGGGAGTTGGTGATGGACAGGGAGGCCTGGCGTGCTGCGGTTCATGGGGTCGCAAAGAGTCGGACACGACTGAGCGACTGATCTGATCTGATCTGATCTTTCCACTTCATGGCATGAGAAAGCACATTTTAATACCTTATGTTACATTTATAGTTATTATATTGAACATTTATTGAGCATTTATTCAATTCCCGATACTAATTACATTGCACTAGTATTTTGAAAACATTATTTCTATTAATCCTCATGACAGTTCTATGATATTAGTACATTATTAGCCCTGTCTAGTATTGTTACCTGGAGAATTCCATGGACAGAGGAGCCTGGCGGGCTACAGTTCACGGGGTTGCAAACAGCTGGACTAAATTGAACCAATGTAACTTTCACTTTTTCAATTTTTTTACACTTCAGAATACTAAGAATTAGAGCTAAAAAGTCCTTTTTTTTGTCACAAAGATGCTATGCTGCAAGCTGAATTGAAACCTTTGAGTCTAACTCCAAAGTTGATATATTTAATAACTGTGGTATACATGTGTTATAGCCAAACAGATTTTTGCAAGTAGTTGTCCTTTGGCTTTCATACTTTGAGCAGCATAAACTTCATTCTTCAATACATATACAAATACTATGCAACCAAGTCCATGTGTGTGAGTGTGTGTGATTATGTGTATGTTCACACACATGTGCACATACATATGTACACATATGTCTACATGAACTTAAGTTCTGTTTTGGTTACTTTAGAATTTTAGGGATGATATCCAAAGCATTTGTTGAAAGTAATTTTAGTCATAATCTAAGAATATTTCATGCAACTATACATGTATAGATATATGTGTACATATATACACACTAGAATGTCTACGCAATGAAGGGTAACTTTGTAAATTCATTATGTACCAATGAATTTATCATTTTAGATTATAAATAAGGAAAAGCCATTTGAAACTAAAAGGATTTTGAGTTTCACATACTTCCTTCTCTTTCATTTTAAGTTGGGCCTGTGATTGCTCATAAAATGTTTCTTCGTAAAGATTACTAAAGGTTAGCCAACAACTTAAAACTGTATTTGTTGTTTTTTCATACTGTGTATCTTGGTTGGAAAAAAATTACTCAAGATTATTTGTTTATGGACTATTAAAAAGAAGGGTTAAACCCAGTTGCCTACTGAGGAAGATCTAGAAATGGCTTTCAGATATTAGTTGATATCTTTTGCAATTTGTTTCATGTCAGTTCAAATTACACGAAGTAATGGGAATTTCTTAAGATGAATCCTTAGTAGTAGATTTGTACTTCCTGAGACTTAAAACTTAGTCAAGTTTATGATCTGGAAATAAGATATCCATGATATGAAAGCTCACAAATCCCATTTAAAGTTATACTGTATCTTGGCATTGATGTTGAATGTTATTTTCTTAGTATGCATATAGCATGGATTTAAAGAAGTAATGAGTAATAGATTGAGAGTTCATCTGTGGATTGCTCATCTGTGTCATTGTTTTTCCTATAAGTATTTAGTGTATCCTCATACTAAGAGTATTTAAATGTATTATTTTATTAAGACTCGATTTCTTGCCAAATTAGAGTAATTTTAAATTTGTTTGAATATATCTTACCTCATTATCATTTAATTATGAAAGAGACACTAAACTAATAAGAGATCACAAGCTTCTTAACTGAATTAATAGAGCTGAGCTAACTAAAACTATCTCTAAATAAAAGAGAATGCCTTGAAGAGTTTCACAGAGACTAGCAATTCAAAGTGTTCTGTGCTTTGTACATTTCCTTTATTCAGGTGTCTTATGGTTTTCATTATATGTGGCAATGTTTTATGGATGCTTTGAGTGAAGTGCCCTGTGTGATACAGAATTAAATATGTCTAATAAATATGAATTCTACTGTCTCAAGGCCCATAATAGAAGCAGTTATTGTTTATGTGAGCATCCACATAAGAATAAATTATTACAGCATGTTATAGAGATGTTTGATTCTCAGAAAGACCAAATAAACAAAAGTAAGTCCTATTCTACTCTCTCCCCTACTTTTCTCATCTCTGAAGGGATAGAGAAAACCTTTGATTTTTAAATGCTTCTGAAAAATATAGTTTGAATATCTTTTGAACTTCCCTCAAAATTGTTTACAGATAAGCATAGAATTCCTACATTTTGGAAGAAAAGTGAATGCAAAGATCTTAATCTAGGAAGTAATAGTTTGGTTAAAAATAATTGCCGGCTACTATTTATTTTGCAAATGTTCGTTTCTACAGCAAACTAGAAACCTGCTCCTTCCAGGGAAAATGAGCCCTTAAAAGTCCCATCAGTTGTGAATCAAGTTACAAGGCCAAAAATCTCACTAAATACCAAGAAAGAATTTTGGTTAACATTAGAGTTTAAACACACTAACATTCCCCAATTTGTCTGCAAAAGATTGTTAGGTTCAATGTAACCCTAATGTGAAGTCGCTCAGTCCTGTCTGAACTCTTTGCGACTCCATGGACTGTAGCCCACCAGGCTCCTAAGTCCATGGAATTTTCCAGGCAAGAGTACTGGAGTGGGTTGCCATTTCCTTCTCCAAATGTAACCTTAAAACTACTATCAAATTAGGAAATCATAAAGCAATTAAGAATTCAGCTTACGTTGCTAAATATTAGGATGTTGGAAAAACACCCAAGTCAATATATTGACAATTTTAGGCCTGTGCAACCAAATATTAACTGCACAATCAACCAAATTAATTTTTTTGATATCTAGGTGCAAGCACCCCTTAATTGGAGGATGTAATAAGATAATTCTGATACAGGTAGATCAATGATCCATGAAAGATATATTTTAGACAAAGTGTAATTTTAAACTGAGAGCTAAATTCCTATTCTAGAGATTAATTAGAATTTGCTGGGTTGTGAATTAAATAACAGGATATGGCTTGGATTTTGTTTGCTTATACAGAACTGCATTATATTTATAAGTTTTATTTCATTTATGCCTTTTAAGATGTGTATGAAATATAAAGGGAAAATGTATAAAGAGGGTGAAGGAAGAAAAACCTCCCATAAGGAATATTTTTTCCCTGTTCTCAGAATAGTTAATCTCTCTCTCTCTCTCTTATTTTTTTAATGTTCAGTGCTAGATTTTTAAAAACTCTTAAGTGAAGGATAATTCCTTTATAGAATTTTGTGGTTTTCTGTCATACATCAACAAGAATCAGCCATAGGTCCACCCATGTCCCCTACTTCCAGGACCTCCCTCCCGTTATCTACCCCCTCCCACCCCCAATCCACCCTTCAGCCTGTCAGAGAGTCCCTGTTTGAATTCCTTGAATCATACATTAAATTCCCACTGGCTATCTATTTTACATATAGTATTGTAAATTTCTCTTACTCTCTCTATACATCTCCCATTCTCCCTCCTCTCCTTCACCATGGCAGTAGGTCTGTTCTCTATGTCTGTTCCTCCATTGCTTCCGTGCAAATAAATTCATCAGTACCATCTTTTTAGATCCCATGTATCTGTCAGTAATTACCCACCCTATAGCTCAGATGGTAACGTGTCTGCTTGCAATGTGTGAGACCCAGGTTCGATCCCTGGGTTAGGAAGATCCCCAGAGAAGAAAATGGCAACCCACTCCAGTACTCTTTTCTGGAAAATCCCATGGACTGAGGAGCATGGTAGGCTGTATCCCATGGGGTTACAAAGAGGTGGACATAACTGAGTGACTTCACTCACTTTATGTGTCAGTATACAATTTCTCTTTCTGACTTACTTGACTGCATGATAGGCTCTATGTTCATCCACCTCATTAGAACTGACTCAAATGTGTTCTTTTTTATGGCTGAGTAATATTCCATTATGTATATGTACCGCAATTTCTTTATCCATTATTTTGTTAATGGACATCAAGGTTGCTTCCGTGTTTTAGCTATTAAAAACAGTGCTGCAGTGAAAAATCGGATGCATGTGCCTTTTTTTAATTTTTATTTTCCAAGGTATATGCCTAGGAGTGGGACTGCTGGATCATATGATGCATTTATTCCTAGTTTTTAAAGGAATTTCCATATTGTCTTCTATAATGGCTCTATCAATTTACATTCCCACCAGTGGTACAGGAAGCATTTCCTTTTCTCCACACCTTTTCCAGCATTTACTGTTTGTAAACTTTTTGAGAATGGCCTTTCTGATCAGTCAGAGGTGATATCTCACTGTAGTTTTGATTTGCATTTCTCTAATAATGAGCAATGTTGAACATCTTTTCATGTGTTTTTCAGCTGTATGTATGTCTTCTTTGGAGAAATGTCTGTTTAGGTCTTTTTCCCACTATTTGATTGGGTTATTTGCTTTTCTGGTATTGAGTTGTATGAACTGCTGGTATATTTTGGAAATTACTTAATTATCAGTTGTTTCATTTGTTATTATTTTCTCCCATTCTGAGGATAGTCTTTTCACCTTACTAAGAGTTTCCTTTGCTGTGTAAAAACTTTTGTTGAATCAGGTCCCACTTGTTTACTTTTGGTTTTATTTCCTTTACTCAAGGAGGTGGGTCATAGAGGTTCTTGCTTTGATTTATGTCATTGAGTGTTCTGCCTATATTTTCCTCAAAAAGTTTTGTAGTTTCTGGTCTTACATTTAGGTATGTAATCCATTTTGAGTTTATCTTTGTGCATGATGTTAGAAGGTGTTCTAATTTCATTCTTTTACATATAGCTGTCCAGTTTTCACAGCACCATTCATTAAAGAGGCTGTTTTTGCTACATTGTATATTCTTGCCTCCTTTGTCAAAAATAAGGTACCCTAAAATGCATGTGTTTATTTCTGGGCTCTCTGTCTTGTTCCACTAGCCTATATTTCTATTTTGTGCCAGAACCATACTCTCTTGATGACTGTAGCTTTGTAGTATAATATGAAGTCAGGAAGGTAGATTCCTCCAGTTCCATTCTTCTTTCTCAAGACTTCTTTGGCTATTTGGGGTCTTTTGTGTTTCCATATGAATTGTGAAATTTTTGTCGTAGTTCTGTGAAAAATGTCATTGGTGATTTGCTAAGGATTGCACTGGATCTGTAGATTGCATTTTGGGGAAGGCAATGGCACCCCACCCCAGTACTCTTGCCTGGAAAATCCCATGGACGGAGGAGCGTGGTAGGCTCCAGTCCATGGGGTTGCTAAGAGTTGGACAGTACTGAGCGACTTCACTTTAACTTTTCAATTTCATGCATTGGAGAAGGCAATGGCAACCCACTCCAGTGTTCTTGCCTGGAGAATCCCAGGGACAGCCGTGTATAGGATCGCACAGAGTTGGACACGACTGAAGCGACTTAGCAGCAGCAGCAGCAGCAGCAGTATAGTCATTTGCACAATATTGATTTTACCTACCAGAACATGGAATATATATTTGTTCATGTCGTCCTTGATTTCTGTCATCAGTGTCATAACTTTCTGAGAACAGTTTTTTTGTCTCCTTTGGTAAGTTTATTCCTAGATATTCTATTCTTTTTGTTGCAATGGTAAATGGGATTGATTTCTTAATTTATCTTTCTGATATTTCATTGTTAGTATATAGAAATGCAAGTGATTTCTATGTATTGATTTTGTATCCTGTGACATTGTTAAATTCACTGATTAGCTCTAGTAATTTTCTGATAGAATCTTTAGGGTTTTCTATGTACAGTGTCATGTCATGTTCAAATAGTGAGAGATTTACTCCTTTTTTACAATCTGGATTCCTTTTATATATTTTTCTTCTCTGAGTGCTGTAGCTAGGACTTCCAAAACTATGTTGAATAATAGTCATGAAAGTGGACACCCTTGTCTTGTTCCTGATCTTACGGGGAAGGCTTTCAGTTTTTCACCATTGAGAATAACATTTCCTGTAAGCTTATCTTATATGACCTTTACTATGTTGAGGCAGGGTTCTTTCTATGCCCATTGTTTGAAGCGTTCTAATCACACATGGGTGTTAAAATTGGTCAAAGGCTGTTTCTACATCTATTTAGATTATCATATGATTTGCATCATTCAATTCGTTATTATGGTGTATCACATTGTTTGATTTACATATATTGAAGACTCCTTGCATCCCTGGAATAAACCAAAGTTGATCATGATGTATGAGCTTTTTAATGTGTTCTTGAAATCTGTTTGCTAAAAGTTTGTGGAGGATTTTTGGATCTATGTTCATCAGTGATAGTGGCCTGTGGTTTTCTTTTTAATGTGTTGCCTTTGTCTGGTTTTGGTGTCAGGGTGAAGATTGGCTCATAGAATGAGTTTAGAAGTGTTCCTTCCTCTGAATTTTTAAAAAAAATGTTTTAGAAAAATAGGCATTAGCTCATCTCTAAATGTTTGATGGATTTCTCCTGTGATCTGATCCTTGGCTTTCGTTTTTGGGGAGATTTTTTATCACAGTTTCAATTTCAGTGCTTATAATTTTGTTGTTCATAATATCTACTTCTTCCTGGTTCAGTCTTGGAGTATTAAACTTTTCTAAGAATCTATCCATTTCTTTCAGATTATCAATTTCATTGCCATATAATTGTTCATAATAGTCTCTTACAATCCTTTGTATTTCTGAATTTTCTGTTGTAACCTCTCTTTCTTTTTTCTAATATTGTTGATTTGATTCTCCTCTCTTTTTTTCTTGATGAGTCTGGCTAAAGGTTTGTCAATTTTGTTTATCTTCTCAAAGAACCAGCTTTTAATTTTTTTATTATTTACTATTGTTCCTTTCATTTCTTTTTCTCTTATTTCTGCTCAGATCCTTATGATTTCTTTTCTTCTGATAACTTTGAGGGTTTTTTTGTTCTTCTTTTTCCAGTTGTTTTAGGTGTAAGGTTAAGTTGTCTATTGGATGTTTTTCTTGTTTCTTGAGGTAGATCTTTAATTCTATGAACATCCTTCTTGGAACTGCTTTTGATGCATCCTAAGTTATGACCAACCTAGAGAGCATATTGAAAAGCAGAGACATTACTTTGCCAACAAAGGTCTGTCTAGTCAAGGCTATGGTTTTTCCAGTGGTCATGTATGGATGCGAGAGTTGGACTGTGAAGAAGGCTGAGGGCCAAAGAATTGATGCTTTTGAACTGTGGTGTTGGAGAAGACTCTTGAGAGTCCTTTGGACTGCAAGGAGATCCAACCAGTCCATTTTGGAGGAGATCAGCCCTTGGATTTCTTAGGAAGGAATGATGCTAAAGCTGAAACTCCAGTACTTTGGCCACCTCATGCGAAGAGTTGACTCATTGGAGAAGATTCTGATGCTGGGAGGGATTGGGGGCAGTAGGAGAAGGGGACGACAGAGGATGAGATGGCTGGATGGCATCATTGACTCGATGGACGCGAGTCTGAGTGAACTCCAGGAGTTGGTGATGGACAGGGAGGCCTGGTGTGCTGCGATTCATGGGGTCGCAAAGAGTAGGACACGACTGAGCGACTGAGTTGAACTGATAAGTTTTGAGTTGTCATATTTTCATTGTCATTTGTTTCTGGAATTTTTTTTTTATTTATTTCCCTTTTGATTTCTTTAGTAACATGTTGATTATTTAGAAATGTATTATTTAATCTCCATGTATTTTTGTTTTTTACATTTTTTTCTTGTAATTGTTATCTAGTTTCATGATGTTGTGGTCAGAAGAGATGCTTGATACAATTTCAACTTTCTTTAATTTAGTGAGGCTTGATTTGTGACTCAATATATGGTCTATATTGGAGAATATTCCATGTGCACTTGAGAAGAAAGTATACTCTTCTACATTTGGATGGAATGTCATGAAGATATTAATGAGATCCATCTCATGAATCTCAATGAGATATATCTAATGTATTTTTTAATGCTTGTGTTTCCTTATTAATTTTCTGTTTTGATTTTTTGGTATAAGTGGTGTAAGTGAGGTGTTAAAAGCTCCTCCTATTTTTGTGTTGCTGTCAATTTCTCCTTTATGTCTGTTAGTGTTTGTCTCGTGTATTAAGGTGCTGCTATGTTGGGTGCATTCAGTTCAGTTCAGTTGTTCAGTCGTTTTCGACTCTGCTACCCCATGAATTGCAGTACGCCAGGCCTCCCTGTCCATCACCAACTCCCGGAGTTCACTCAGACTCACGTCCAACGAGTCAGTGATGCCATCCAGCCATCTCATCCTCTGTTGTCCCCTTCTCCTCCTGCCCCCAGTCCCTCCCAGCATAAGAGTCTTTTCCAATGAGTCAACTCTTTGCATGAGGTGGCCAAAGTACTGGAGTTTCAGCTTTAGTATCATTCCTTCCAAAGAAATCCCAGGGCTGATCTCCTTCAGAATGGACTGGTTGGATCTCCTTATAGTCCAAGGGACTCTCAAGAGTCTTCTCCAACACCACACTTCAAAAGGATCAATTCTTCGGCACTCAGCCTTCTTCACAGTCTAACTCTCACATCCATACATGACCACAGGAAAGACCATAGCCTTGACTAGGCGAACCTTTGTTGGCAAAGTGATGTCTCTGCTTTTGAATATGCTATCCAGGTTGGTCATAACTTTCCTTCCAAGGAGCAAGCGTCTTTTAATTACATGGCTTCAGTCAACATCTGTGGTGATTTTGGAGCCCCCAAAAATAAAGTCTGACGCTATTTCCACTGTTTCCCCATCTATTTCCCATGAAGTGATGGGACTGGATGCCATGATCTTCGTTTTCTGTATGTTGAGCTTTAAGCCAACTTTTTCACTCTCCACTTTCACTTTGATCAAGAGGCTTTTTAGTTCCTCTTCACTTTCTGCCATAAGGATTGTGTCATCTGTATATCTGTTGCGTGCATAGATATTTACAATTGTTATGTCTTCCTCTTGGGTTGATCCTTTGATCATTATGTAGTGTCCTTCCTTAACTCTTATAATCTTTCTTTTCAAGTCTCTTTTGTCTGATATGAGAATGGATATTCCATGTTTCTCTTATTTTCCATTTGTATGGAATACATTTTTCTTTCCTCTCACATTCAATCCATATGTGTCTTTAGGTCTGAAGTAGGCTTCATGTAGACAGCATGCAAATGAGTCTTGTTTTTATATCCATTCAGGCAGTCTGTGTCTTTTGGTTGGACCATTTAACCCATTTACATGTAAAGTAATCATTTATATGTAAGTTGTTATTACTATTTTCTTAATTGTTTGTGGTTTGATTTTGTAGATCGTTTTCTTGTATTTCTTGCCAATATAAGTCCTTTTAACATTTTTTTTAAAGCTGGTTTCATGGTACTGAATTCTCTTTACTTTTGTTTATCTGAAAAGCTTTTGATTTCTATATTAATTTTGAATGAGATCATTGCCAGGTATAGTAATCTTGGTTGTACATTTTTCCCTTTCAGTACTTTAAATATATCCTGTCATTACTTTGTGGCCTGCAGAGTTTATGCTGAAACATCAACTGTTAAACCTATGGGGTTTCCTTTGTATGTTACTTGTTTTTTCTCCCTTGCTGCTTTTAATATTCTTTCTTTGTGTTTAATCTCTGTTAGTTTGATTAGTGTGTGTCTTGGTATGTTTCTCCTTGGGTTTATCCTGAATGGGACTCTTTGTATCTCTTGAATTTGATTGACTATTTCCTTTTTCATATTGGAGAACTTTTCAACTATAATCTCTTCAAAAATTTTCTCATACTCTTTATTTTTTCTCTTTTTCTTCTGATAATCCTATAATTCAAATGTTGGTGCATTTGATATTGTCCCAGAGGTCTCTGAGACTATCCTCAGTTTTTTTTTTTTTTTCCCAATCTTTTTACTTTATTGTCTCTTCAGAAGTTACTTCCACCATTTTATCTTTCAGTTCACTGATTCTGTCTTCTGCTTCACATATTCTGCTGTTGATTCCTTCTAGAGGATTTTCAGTTTCAGTAATTGTGCTGTTTGTCACTGTATGTTTATTCTTTAATTCTTCTAGGTCTTTGTTAATTGTTCATTGAATTTTTTCCATTCTGTTTTCAAGATTTTGGATCATGTTTACTATCCTTATTCTGAATTATTTTTCAGGTAGTTTATCTATTTCTTCATTTGTTCGGACATGTGTATTTCTAGTTTATTCCTTCATTTGGCAGTATTTCTCTACCTTTTCATTATTTTTAAAAAACTTATTGTGTTTGAGGTCTCCTTATCCCAGGCTTCAAGATTGAATTTTTTCTTCCTCTTGCTTTCTGCCCCCTCAGGTTGGTACAGTGGTTTATGTCAGCTTTGTATAGGGTGAAATTTGTGCTGAGTTTTCTTCTTATTTTCATTTGATGGACAAAGCTGAGTGAGGTGGTAATCCTATCTACTGATGATTGGATTTTTATATTTGTTTTGTTTGTTGTTTGGATGACGCATAGGGTGCAACTGGTGGCTGGGTGATGCAGGGTCTTGTATTCAACTGGTTTTCTTTTGAGAGTCAATTTCTAGGCAGGTTGATAAGAAGTCCAATGCCCTCAAGGAAAGAGGGTCTGGGGCTCTCGAAGTAGAGATTGGGGTCTGGAATTCTCAAGGAGAGAGAAAGGACAAACATCTGTTTGTTTTTCCTCTACATTCTGTAGTCTTAGTCACATAACATATTTTTTTTTCCTTAAGCCCAGAACTGATGACTATACAACAAACAACTCAGTTTAAACACTGTACTAAGCTTCTTCACAACCAAGGAAACTATAAGCAAGGTGAAAATACAGCCTTCAGAATGGGAGAAAATAATAGCAAATGAAGCAACAGACAAACAACTAATCTCAAAAATATACAAGCAACTCCTACAGCTCAATTCCAGAAAAATAAATGACCCACCCAAAAAATGGGCCAAAGAACTAAATAGACATTTCTCCAAAGAAGACACAAAGATGGCTAAGAAACACATGAAAAGATGCTCAACATCACTCATTATCAGAGAAATGCAAATCAAAACCACTATGAGGTACCATTTCACTCCAGTCAGAATGGCTGCGATCCAAAAGTCTACAAGCAATAAATGCTGGAGAGGGCGTGGAGAAAAGGGAACCCTCTTATACTGTTGGTGGGAATGCAAACTAGTACAGCCACTATGGATAACAGTGTGGAGATTCCTTAAAAAACTGGAAATAGAACTGCCTTATAATCTAGCAATCCCACTGCTGGGCATACACATTAAGGGAACCAGAATTGAAAGAGACACGTGTACCCCAATGTTCATCACAGCACTGTTTATAATAGCCAGGACATGGAAGCAACCTAGATGTCCATCAGCAGATGAATGGCTAAGAAAGCGGTGGTACATATACACAATGGAGTATTACTCAGCCATTAAAAAGAATATATTTGAATCAGTTCTAATGAGGTGGATGAAACTGGAGCCTATTATACAGAGTGAAGTAAGCCAGAAAGAAAAACACCAATACAGTATACTAACACATATATATGAAATTTAGAAAGATGGTAACAATAACTCTGTATACAAGACAGCATAAGAGACACTGATGTATAGAACAGTCTTTTTGGACTCTGGGAGAGGGAGATGGTGGGATGATTTGGGAGAATGGCATTGAAATATGTATAATATCATATCTGAAATGAGTCTCCAGTCCAGGTTCAATGCACGATACTGGATGCTTGGGGCTGGTGCACTGGGACGACCCAGAGGGATGTATGGGGAGGAAGAAGGGAGGAGGGTTCAGGATGGAGAACACATGTATACCTGTGGCAGATTCATTTTGATATATGGTAAAACCAATGCAATATTGTAACGTTAAATAAAATTAAAAAAATAAAAAACACTCTACTAAGGATTATATAATGTATAGTGCTTGAGAACAGTTTCTCCTTCCTGAAAAAAATTCTGGCTAACCCTGTTACCCTAAAATGTAAATTATAGAAGTGGGCCTAGTAAGATCTTTACAACCTTGAGGCATGCTTTTGACTTACTGTAATAACCAATTTAAAAAGTACATAACTTCCTTGCTTACACTAGCAAGAGAGGCACTCTCCATCTGTCTCCTGAAGTCTGTGTCAGAAGCTTTCTCTATCCCTTTTAACTTTAATAAAATTCTGCTATACAAAAGATCTTGAAGGATCATGCCTCATCCCAAAGGTAAATTTTCAGAGATCAAGAATCTTACACCATTCACTATCACCATAAGCTATAGTTCACCATAAGCTTCCGCCACCTAGTGGAAGTTCTCACTATGTAATACTCCCTAGGGTTAGTTATCTTATAGTCTAGGATCTTAGAGTCAGTGCTCCCATTCCAAAGGTTCAGGGTTTGATCTCTTGTGAGGAAGGAAGTTTTCACAAGCAGCTTGTTATGGGATTAAGTTAGATGAAAACACGTACCCTCTTCCCCCCCCTCCCCCCACACACAAAAAAAAAAAAAACAAGAGAGAGAAACCAAAAATGAGTCCCAGGAAAATGGCAGTTACAAAAATCAGGCAAATAGTAATTAAAATAATGGAATTAACACATATACTTCTGCCAGCAAAATCAGAACAGTTTAATAAAAATAAAGTACAATAGATAGGCCCAGCAAACAAAGGAAACAAAAAATTATATCTACCAAATAAACAAAACTAACTAAAGCATAAACTGGAGAACAAAACTAAAGACAGGTGCCAAGTGCAGAATAAAATAATGAAAACAAAATTAACAAATATAATTGAAGGAAAAGAAAGAAAAGATATGCGAAGTTAAATAGAGATATATAAAGAAAATATATATATTAAAGGTTAACTACCAGGGGATAAAACAATAGGAAAAAGAAATTAATAAATGTAGAAAAACAGTAATAGGTTTAAAAAAAATTAAAATTAAAAATTAAAGAAAAAGAGGAAAGATCCAAAAAAAAAAAAAAAAAAGGAAGAGGAACGAGGGGGGGAAAAAAAGGAAAACTCCACAGAACTGCCAAAGCCCAACGCAAAGGCAGAGGTTTATAACAAAAATAAAAACTGTGATAAAAAAAAAAAATCACAAATTCAAAAAACTTAGATTTAATCAGTTCAGTACAGATCAGTCACTCAATCGTGTCTGACTCTTTGCGACTTCATGAACCACAGTACCCCAGGCCTAGCTGTCCAACACCAACTCCTGGAGTCCACCCAAACCCATGTCCACTGAGTCAGTGATGCCATCCAACCAACTCATCTTCTGTTGTCCCCTTCTCCTCCTGCCCTCAATCTTTCCCAGCATCAGGGTCTTTTCAAACGAGTCAGCTGTTTGCATCGGTGGCCAAAATATTGGAGTTTCAGCTTCAACATCACTCCTTCCAATGGACACCCAGGACTGATCTCCTTCAGGATGGACTGGTTGAATCTCCTTTTCAAGTATCTTCTCCAACACCACAGTTCGAAAGCATCGATTCTTCGGCACTCAGCTTTCTTAATAGTCCAACACTCACATCCATACATGACTGCTGGAAAAACTATAGCCTTGGCTAGATGGGCCTTTGTTGGCAAAGTGATGTCTCTGCTTTTAATATGCTGTCTATATTGGTCATAACTTTCCTCTGAAGGAATAAACATCTTTTAATTTCATGCCTGCAGTCACAATCTGCAGTGATTTTGAAGTCCAGAAAAATAAAGTCAGTCACTGTTTCCACTGTTTCACCATCTATTTGCCATGAAGTGATGGGACCAGATGACATGATCTTAGTTTTCTGAATGTTAAGCTTTAAGCCAACTTTTTCACTCTCCTCTTTCACTTTCATCAATAGGCTTTTTAATTCTTCTTCACTTTCTACCATAATGGTGGTATAAGCTCCATATCTGAGGTTATTGATATTTCTCCCAGAAATCTCGATTCCAGCTTGTGCTTCCTCCAGCCCAGCATTTCTTATGATGAATTCTGCACATAAGTTAAATAAGAAGGGTGACAATATACAGCCTTGACATACTCCTTTTCCTATTTGGAAAAAGTCTGTTGTTCCATGTCCAGTTCTAACTGTTGCTTCCTGACCTGCATGGAGGTTTCTCAAGAGGCAGGTCAGGTGGTCTGGTATTCCCATCTCTTTTGGAATTTTCCACAGTTGATTGTCATCCACACAGTCAAAGGCTTTGGCATTGTCAATAAAGCAGAAATAGATGTTTTTCTGGAACTCTTGCTTTTTTGATGATCCATTGGATGTTGGCAATTTGATCCCTGGATCCTCTGCCTTTTCGAAAACCAGCTTGAACAACTGGAAATTCACGATTCACATATTGCTGAAGCCTGGCTTGGAGAATTTTGAGCATTACTTTACTAGCATGTGAGATGAGTGCAATTTTGCAGTAGTTTGAGCATTCTTTGGCATTGCCTTTCTTTGGGATTGGAATGAAAACTGACTTTTTCCAGTCCTGTGGCCAGTACTGAGTTTTCCAAATTTGCTGGCATATTGAGTGTAGCACTTTCACAGCATCATCTTTCAGGATTTGAAATAGCTCAACTGGAATTCCATCACCTCCACTAGCTTTGTTTGTAGTGATGTTTTCTAAGGCCCACTTGACTTTGCATTCCAGGATGTCTGGTTCTAGGTGAGTGATCACACCATCATGATTATCTGGGTCATGAAGATCTTTTATGTATAGTTCTTCTGTGTATTCTTGCCACCTCTTCTTAATATCTTCTGCTTCTGTTAGGTCCATACCATTTCTGTCCTTTATCGAGCCCATCTTGCATGAAATGTTCCCTTGGTATCTCATTTTCTTGAAGAGATCCCTAGTCTTTCCCACTCTGTTGTTTTCCTCTATTTCTTTGCATTGATCTCTGAGGAAGTCTTTCTTATCTCTTCTTGTTATCTTTGGGACTCTGCATTCAAATGGGTATATCTTTCCTTTTCTCCTTTGCTTTTCACTTCCCTTCTTTCCAAAGCTATTTGTAAGGCCTCCTCAGACGGTCATTTTGGTTTTTTGCATTTCTTTTCCTTGGGGATGGTCTTGATTCTTGTCTCCTGTACAATGTCATGAACCTCCATCCATAGTTCGTCAAGCACTCTGTCTGTCAGCTCTAGTCCCTTAAATCTATTTCTCACTTCCACTGTATTGTCATAAGATATTTGATTTAAGTCATACCTGAATAGTCTAGTGGTTTTCCCCACTTTCTTCAATTTATCTCAATTTGTCAATAAGGAGTTCGTGATCTGAACTACAGTCAGCTCTATGTCTTGTTTTTGCTGACTGTATAAAGCTTCTCCATTTTTGGCTGCAAAGAACATAATGAATCTGATTTCGGTGTTGACCATCTGGTGATGTCCATGTGTAGTCTTCTCTTGAAATACCAATGAAATAGACAACTATAAGGTTGGGCGGTGGGAAGAAAAAACAAAAACAAAAAACAGATTTCAAAAGAAACTGTGGAACAATTCAAAACAAAAGAATAATAAATGTTTTCCTTGAGTCACTGTTGTCATCCTCCTTTCCCTTTCTGGGTATCATAGTCCACCTCACCTCCCTAGGATGCTCACCAACACTGTGCTGGTCTTGGTACCTGCTTTGGGGAGATCTCAGATTCTAATGTGGTCCTACTCTTGTGTGTTCTTGCCTCCAATGTCCACAGTTGTCAGAACTAGTGCATTTTCTTTTGTGGGAATTCTCAATGTCCTTTTGTATATTCGATAGACAGAGCCTGCTTAGTTGTTCATATTCTTCAGTTGTACAGCTGGTGGGAAGTTTTGGTCTTATTCCTTAGCCACACTGCCCCTGGGTTTCAATTTTAGTTTTATTTCCACCTCTGCATGTGGGTTGTTCACTGAGATTTTCTCCTGACGCTGCCCTGGAGGACTTGGGTCTGCCCCAGTGAGGGCCAGGTGTGGAGGTGGTGCAGCTGCTTGGGTCACAGTGGTTCTGGCAGCACCAGGTACTCAGGGGAGTTGACAGATAGGGCACCAGGAAATATAATGCCCTAGAAGGGTATGGCAGCCAGTATTGGCCAATATGCTCCAGGATTCTTTCTTAGAGAGACCCCTCTCTGACAGAGAAGCCTGGCAGGCCACTGTCTACAGGGTTGCATGGAGTGGGACACAACCGAAGTGACCCTGCATGAATAGATGCAAGACATTTTTTTTTTTTTTTTTGGCCTATGGCAGCTCTTTCTAGTAAGAATTGAGTGTGGAGGTGGCACAGATGCTTGGCTTGCAGGACTTGGCAGCACCAAGTGTGCAGGGATAGGGACTGCCTCCACTGCAAGAGTTGTGACTCTTGTCTTTTTGCAAGGCCCTGGTAGCTGGCCATCAGAAGGCCTCTTTGGCTAGTCTTTCTCCATAGTTCTGTCTGTTCAGGCACTTAGAGGGCTCCTTTGCCTGGGATCCATCTCTGTTGTTCAGTGAATCAGGCACACATAGGGGCTCCCCTGGCTGGGGTCCTACTCTGTAGATTGGCACATCAGGCACTTAAAGGCATACACTGGGTGGAGTCCCACTCTGTTGTTTGGTGTGTCAGGTGCTTGATGGGCCAGCCTTTCTATTGTTAGCTGTGGATGCTGACGTGTGGGGAGAGAGAGGCTATAGTGATGGCTCCATCCCTACCCATGACTCAGCAGCATCACCATGCTTCCATTGTTGCCTGGCTTTCCTCTATAGGTGTTTCCCACCACGGTCTCCTCCCTAGCATCCTCTTGGTCTGTCTCTCAGCAGTCAACAGCAGCCCTCTCCCTGGGATTGTGCCATAATCTCTAAGGTTCAGCTCTTAGCTGCTGTACCTTCCAGGGGACCTGAGTCCGTCGGGGTTATATATGGCTGTGGCAAGGACTGTCTGATTCTCATTTCATTTAGGCTTCTACAGATCAGCTGTTTCATTCTCAACCTTAAATGTTTCTCCTCTGACTCAGACAATGGCCCTGATGTGGAGATCAGACCCCTGCTTCATTTTCCCCACCTGCCAAGGGCAGGTCCAGTCGTACTAACACTCTTGTTTTTCCCCCAGTTCCTTCATCCTACTGAGTTTTTCTTGGTTCTATATATTATTTTCCACTGATCAGGTGTTCCTATCTGCTCTCAGCTGGTGTTCTGTATGCCCTTCTGTGTCTGATGATGCATTCCTAATGTATTATTAGAGAGAGATGTACTCCACATCCACCTACTTGTCTGCCATCTTGCTCTTCAGCTTTTCTGGTATTGAGTTGTATGAGCTGCTTGTACATTTTGGAAATTAATTATTTGTCAGTTGTTTCCTTTGCTATTATTTTCTCCCATTCTGAGAGCTGTCTTTTCACCTTGTTTGTAGTTTTCTTTGCTGTGCAAAAGCTTTTAAGTCTGATTAGAACCCACTTTTCTTTTCTCTCTTCTTCTTCTTCTTTTTTTAAATTACTTCCATTATTCTATAAGGTGGGTCATAGAATATCTTGCATTGATTAAATGTTCTGCCTACGTTTTACTCTCAGAATTTAATACTTTCTGGTCTTACATTTAGGTCTTTAATCCATTTTGAGTTTATCTTTGTGTATGGCAGTAGGTAGTATTATAATTTCAATCTTTTACATGTAGTTTTCCAGCTTTCTTAGCACCATTTACTGGAAAGGCTATTTTCCCCCATTGTATATTTTTGCCTCTTTTGTCAAAAATAAGGTACCTGTAGGTTCATGGATTTTTCTCTGGGTTTTCTATCTTGTTCCATTGGTCTATATTTCTGTTTTCATGCCAGTGCCATACTGTCTTCATGACTGTAGCTTTGTAGCATAGTCTGAAGTCAGGAACGTTGATTCCTCCAGCCCCATTCCTCTTTCTCAAGGCTGCTTTGGCAATTTGGGGTCTATGTATGCTCAAGCCCTTTTTAGGTGTATGTTCCTTACCAACAGGGAGTAGCCAGAATAGTCTTCACTCCTTATGCCTCAAGATTAAAGAATAAGCAACAGAAAGAGGACATTTTTGTTGTTCAATGAAGAATGAACAACAAAACTGCAGAACCAGCTTGAAACTGGCTTTATCCTTTTTCTAACAAGATACTGAGTTCTTTTCCAGAAGCAAAAGAACAAAACCACAATTTATGCATAGAGGAGATTTTGAGCTCAAACAAACAATACCTGAAATAAAATTTATTCCCTCCCTAGAACAAAAGGAACTGAATTTGATCAGAACCTGAATACTGGATCCCTTTCAGAAGTGAAGGGTCTAGGAAGGTGGGTGCTGACACACCATAATACACCTTACCATAAATGACTGAGTTCCAAAGCCTTCCAGTTGAAACACACCCTATTGGTGTCCCCATATATCTACTCTCTTCCCCTAACACATAAAAGTTTAACTGAATCTCAGATTAGAGAAGTATATTTGAGTGTATCTCCTTTCTTTTTGCAAGTTGACATTGTAATAAAGCTTTTAAAAGATTAAATTCCTTACCAAATTATTGATGTCTATGCTCATTGGGCAGCAAGCCCATTGCTGGGTAACACAAGCAATAATTAGAAGTCTAGGCTGGCATGCGTCTTCATTAAGGGGATCTTAGTTGAGACCCAACCACTCACGTAGTTCTCTGAAAAAGTAACTCTATGGACAGAAATTGACGGAGAAGGCAATGGCAACCCACTCCAGTACTCTTTCCTGGAAAATCCCATGGATAGAGGAGCCTGGTAGCCTGCAGTCCATGGGATCGCGAGGAGTCGGACACGACTGAGTGACTTCACTTTCACTTTTCACTTTCATGCATTGGAGGAGGAAATGGCAACCCACTTCAGTGTTCTTGCCTGGAGAATCCCAGGGACGGTGGAGCCTGGTGGCGTCACACCGAGTCGAACACGATTGAGGAGATTTAGCAGCAGCAGCAGCAGCATGGACAGAAATTGAAAACCTGTTGTATGATACTATAAAGGTGAATGCATTTCATTATATATGTGTTAAATTCACATATAACACCAAAGGTAAACTCCAATATAAACTATAAACTTTAGGTGCTAATAATGCAAGAGTATCAGTTTAGTATAAGAAATACACCACTCTGTGGCAGGATTTTGATAGTGGATAATGCTGTGTACGTGTGTACAAAGCAGATATGTAAAAATGGAGACAGAGAGCAACACAAAAGACCATGATTATATCTTCCGAGTTGTTTAATTATATAACTGTGAAATGGGTCATGGATTTCTTTTCTGAATTGAGATCAAATTGAGAATGTGAGTGGATCTTCAGACAAAAATCTTCTACTAAGTGAAAAAAGTTCACTGTGCTTGACTGTTAGTAAAAGAAAAGTGCTATTAATGAAAAAAAGGTCATGAACCATTCACTCTTCAGGAAAAGAACTCAGTGGGCATAAATTCACTATTGCATGACAAAAGTATATATATTAACATATAGTAATTAAAGCCAACACTTTTAATATACAAATGATTAATAAAATATGCTAAGGCTCAGTAGCATATCCCGGCTATGTGCAATCCCACAGACTATAGCCTGCCAAGCTCCACTGCCCATGAGATTTTCCAGGGCAAAATACTGACGTGTATTGTCATTTCCTTCTCCAGGGGATCTTCCCAAGTCAGGGATCAAACCTTGTAAATTAAAAGATGCATTTATGTCTTAATGATTGCTGTTGTAAAAGTCATGACTAAATTCCTTGAGAGATATTACTAGGATTAGGGCCTATAATTATGTCTTTAAAACAAATCATAAAAATTTTAAAGTTTGAACATTCAAGGTTACATCTGTTTAACAGTAAAGGCATACTTAAGTAAATCTTTACCTTTCGTCAGGCTGGCAATAAATAAGTAACAGTTTTAATCCTTGTATGTATAGAGTCGGAGAAGGCAATGGCAACCCACTCCAGTACTCTTGCCTGGAAAATCCCATAGGTGGAGGAGCCTGATAGGCTGCAGTCCATGGGTCATTAGGAGTGAGACACGACTGAGTGACTTCACTTTCACTTTTCACTTCATGCATTGGAGAAGGAAATGACAACCCACTCCAGTGTTCTCGTCTGGAGAGTCACAGGGATGGGGGAACCTGGTGGACTGCCGTCTCTAAGGTAGCACAGTGTCGGACACAACTGAAGGGACTTAGCAGCAGCAGCAGCATGTATAGAGTAAAAGCAAACCATTAAGTCACTAATGGAATAACTGGGAGAAGTTTTTGCTTTTCAACAAATAAAATACTCGCATTTGAATTAACTTTTGGGTATTTTAATGTTTGCATTAAATACAAACATACATGGTAAAGGAACCCTTGCCTCCTTTTATAAGAAGAGCAGGGGAAATGCATTACTATGATTTTTTTTTAATAGATATATTCTGCTTTCAGGTGCTTGTGTAGAATTCTTATTTCTGCTATGTAGGTATTGGATAAGTATTTAAGCATCATTAGTCAGTAAAGATAAGGGTTAAAGCTATAACAAACACTGTGATTTTATTTCAAAATGTTTAGGCTGACTACTTTTCTTAAACTGTCCATACTCAGTGAGTATCCCTAGACTTAACTATTTTCATTAATTATATTAATCATAATTATTTTGCACATAAATGTTTTTATGAAAATTTCTTCAGACAGCTTTAAAATTTTATATATATAGATTATTTAAAAATAGAAATAATCAAAACTTATTATGTAAACACTCTTTTTATTAAAAGAAAAAAAAACACTTTGACCCTTCAAATGTTTATTTTGTTATTTAATACCATATTTTTAGATGATATGCTCAGTAGATAGCCTTCTTTTTTTAAAGACAATGCTTCTTATCTTATAGGAAAAAATTTATTTAAGCTTTTTCAGTTTCTGTTTTTTTTCACTTGTCTGAGTTCCTTGAAGAGCCTCTTCCTTTTTTATTCTAAGTAAATATTCTCTTTTGTACCTAATTTTTAACTCATATTTTGATTTTTTTCCCCCTTAAAGAAAGCCTCTCAAATATTGCAAGCTTCTTTTTGTTGTTTAATTGCTAAGTTATGTTCGACTCATGATCCCATGGACTGTAGTCCTCCAGGCCCTTCTGTCCATGGGATTTTCCAGGAAAGAATACTGGAGTTGGTTGACATTTTCTTCTCTAGGGAATCTTCCCTACCCAAGGATTAACCCATGTCTCCTGTGTTGGCAGGCTAATTCTTTACCACTGAGTCACCAGGGAAGCCCATTATAAGCTTGAAGCCTCATAAAAATCACATCTCTTGGTATGTGTTGTTTCTTCAATTTTAAGCCTTATTCTGAAAACCACCTCTGTCTGTTCTTTTGTTCCCTTAAACTATGTTTTTCATTTCATTGTCTAGGTCCTTTAATGTTATAATCTCTCTGAAATATCCAAGGACATATGGCTGTTTTTTTTTTATTATTATTATTTCAAACTAGGCCACTAAAATATGGAGGGCCTGTATGTGTATGTATATATATATATATACATACATATATATATATACATATATATATATATATATATATAATGCTGGTTTTCATTTTACAATAAGTGGGAATCAATCACACCCTAAAACTAAGAATCTATCACAAGATGAACAGACTCACCATTGATAGTTGTGAAGGAAGATCACAGTACAGTGGCTGTGCAGGTTTGGGAAATAACATCTCCAGAATGTCCATGAGATTCAAGGACTGATGTTTACAAGCAAGGGATTTCCCCCATAGCTCAGTGGTAAAGAATCCACCTGCAATTCAGAAGACCTGGGTTCGATCACTGGGTTAGGAAGATCCCCTGTGGGAGGGCATGGCAACCCACTCCAGTATTCTTGCCTGGAGAGTCCCATGGACAGAGAAGCCTGGCAGCCTACAATCCATAGGGTCACAAAGAGTTGGACACAACTGAAGCAACTGAGCATGCACACACACACATTTACAAGCAAACTGATAATAGTTATGTTGAAAAGACTGAAAAGGCGATTTGCAAAATAGGTGACTGATATTTGAGGATGGGTCATAATTATATTTTTTTACTGTGAAAGCAAACCCAAATAATGACATAATTAAGTGGATAAAATGTACAGAGAGTAAATATGTGTGCTTGAAAATTAAAAAAAAATAATAATTATAGAGCACTGTATAGTTCACATATAAGTATCATTTGCCTGACCATAGCAATACATTAATTGAATATCAATATAATCAAAATTATAACTATATCAAAGAAGGGTTAATGGACTGCTGTGTGTATGTGTGTGTCTAATGAGGTATGAAGGAGGGGATTGATTTTTACTGAAACATATTTGCTGTACAAAGTTATTCTATTTTCAGTTATAGTGTAGTGTTTGTCACTCAGCCATGTTTGACTCTTCATAACCCCATAGACTGTAGTCCACCAGGCTCTCTGTTCATGGAATTCTCTAGGCAAAAATACTGGGGTGGATTGCATTTCGTTATCCAGGGGATCTTCCAGGGATTGAACCTGGAACTCTGGGATTGTAGGCATACATTTGCATACATTATGAAATGATCACCACAATCACTAACAACAAATTATCCTCATATAAAGTTATTGCAATATTTGTTACCATATACTTTATGTTGTGTATTAATTATATCACCTTGACTTATTTTTTATCTGAAGATTTGCAACTTCTCATGCTTTTTATTTATTTCACTTCCCCTACTCTCTTCTCTTCCACAATGTATCATTTGTTCTATTTGTTCTCTGTATCTGAGTTGACTTTATTTATTTATTTATTTTGACTTTACATAAGAGAGAACATAAGGTATTTGTCTTTGTATAAGGCATCTTCTGACTTATTTCACTTACAATTTTGGTCTCTAGATTTATCCATGTTGTTGCAAATGGAAATATTTCATTTTTTCATATAGGTACCACATCTTACTTATCCATTCATATTTACATATCTCTATGCATTCCACATCTTGACAAGTCAGATGTCAAAGAGAATACTACCAATGTTGTTTTTTTTTTTTTTCTCAAGGTTTTATGGTTTCAATACTTGCATTTAAGTTGTTAATATATTTTAAGTTTATTTTTTATATATGGTCGGAGATTCTTTTGCATGGAGCTGTCCAGTTTTCCCAACACAATTTACTGAAGAGAATATTGCATATTCTTCTTTCCTTTGTCATAATTAGGACAAAGGGGCTTCCTAGGAGGCGCTAGTGGTAAGGAGCTCACCTGCCAATACAATAGACATGAGATGTGGATTTGATCCCTGGGTTGGGAAGATCCCCTGTAGAAGGAAATAGCAACCCACTCCAGTATTCTTTCTTGGAGAATCTCTTGGACAGAGGAGCCTGGTGGGCTTCAGTCCATAGGGTCACAAAGAGTTGGACATGACTGAAGTGACTTAGAATGCATGCATGAATATATATGTGGATTTATTTCTGAACTCTATTCTGTTTCATTTATTTTTGTGTCTGTTTTTGTGCTATTACCATATGGCTTGATCACTGTAGCCTGGTAGTGTAGCTCCTTAGATATTAAGGAATGTGATACCTCCAATTTTGTTCTTCTTTTTCAAGATATCTTTGGCTTTCTTTTTGTTTCCATGTGAATTTTAGAAAAATTTGTTCTAGTTTTGTGAAAAATACCTTTGGTATATTGACACAGATTGCATTAAACCTGTAAATTGCCTTGATTTTTCTAATCCAAAAGCATGGTGTGTCATTTGATTCTTTCACCAATGTCTTAAAGTTTTCAAAGTGTAAGACTTTTGCCTCTTTGGTTAGATTTATTCCTTGTTTTTTATTGTTTTTCAATGCAATTGCAATTGATTTTTCTCTTATTTTTTCTTTCTGATATTTTGTTATTAGTGTAAAAAATGCAATATACTTCTGGATATTAAGCCTACTAATTTACTGCATTTATTTAATATTTCTAGTGCATTTTGACGGTATCATTAGGATTTTCCATATATAATATTATGTCATTTGCAAGTAGTAACAGTTGACATCTTTCTTTTTAATTAAGATTCCATTTATTCCTTTTATTTTCTTTGTCTGGTTGTTCTGGTTAAGGCCTCTGATATTGTTGGATAAAATTAGTTAAAGTGGATATCCTTGTCTTGTACCTGACCTTAAAGAAAAAAACTTTCAGCTTTTCAACATTTGTTATGCTATTGGCTATGAGTTTGTCAAATGTGGTCCTTATTTTGCTGAAGTATATTCCTTCTATACCCTCTTTGTCAAGAATTTTTTATCATTAAAGGATGTTTAATTTTTCTCAAAACCTTTTTCTGCATTTATTGAGGTGACAATGTGATTTCTATTCATCAGTGGGTTAATGTAGTATATCATATCAATTGATTTATGAATAGTGAATCATATTTGCATGTCTGGGATAAGCCAAATATGATCATGATTCTTTTAATGTTCTGTTGAATTTGACTTCCTAATATTGAGGATTTTGGTATCTATGTACACAGTGATACTAGTCTTTGTTTGGTTCTTGTATCAGGGTGATTTGGGGCTTCTAGGATTTTTGTTTGTTTTTCAATTTTGTTCTTGTAGTTGATTTCTAGTCTCATAATTTTGTGATAAGAAAATATTAATATAATTTCAACTTTATTAAATTTATATATGCTAAGCATATGTATGCACATAGCATACAATCTATGCTGGAGAGTATTTCATGTGCCTTGAAAATAATGTGTTTTCTGGTGCTTTTGTTTGGAAAGTTGTGGCAGGTTTTTTTTTACTGTTTTTTTTTTTTTTTTTTGATCTGAATAATCTTTCCATTAATGTGAGTGGGGTGTAAAAGTCCTCTACTATTAAGGTGTTATTGTCAGTTTCTTCCGTTGTGTTTGTTAACATTTACTTTAGGTATTTAGGGTCTTCTATGCTGGTCTTCTATGTCGGAGAAGGCAATGGCACCCCACTCCAGTACTCTTATCTGGAAAATCCCATGGACGGAGGAGTCTGGAAGGCTACAGTCCATGGGGTTGCTAAGAGTCGGACACGACAGAGTGACTTCACTTTCACTTTCATGCACTGGAGAAAGAAATGGCAACCCACTCCAGTGTTCTTGCCTGGAGAATCCCAGGGACGGGGAGCCTGGTGGGCTGCTGTCTATGGGGCCGCACACAGTCGAACATGACTGAATCGACTTAGCAGTAGCAGCAGCATGTTGGGTTTACCATTCTATAATGTCCTTTGTTGTTTCTTAGTCCAGCCTTGTTCTGAAGTCTGTTTTGTCTAGTATATGTGTTACTATCCCAGCTTTCTTTTTATTTCCATTTGCATGGAATATCTTTCTCCATCCCCTCAATTTCACTATGTGTGTGTCTTTAGATCTGAAGTGAGTCTCTTGTGGGAAGCATATATATGGTTATAGTGTTGTTTTTTTTTTAACCATTCAGCCACTCTGTGCATTTATTTATTTATACATAAGTATTTATTGCTGTTTTATTCACTCTGTTCTGGTCACTTCTGTAGTTCGTTTTCATTCCTTTCTTCTTCTTCTTTCTTCTCTTGTGATTTGATGACTATCTTTAGTGATTTTCTCTTGCTCCCTTCTTTTGTGATTTGTGTGTATCTATTATAGATTTTTGGTTTGTGGTTACCACGAGGTACAAAACACATACATTATTTATTCAAATAATTTCTCTACACCTTTCACTCTCTTCTACTTCTGGGACCTCTGTTACATAAATAACAGTGTGCTTGACATAGTGTCATAGGTTTCTAAAACTACCCTCATTTTTTAAATTCTTCTTTTATTTATTTATTTATTTATTTATTTGTACTGTGTGTTCAGCTTGGTGATTTCCACTAGTCTGTCTTCTATATACATGTTCCTTTCTTTTGTATTATCTTATACACTCCAATACTTTGGCCACCTCATGCAAAGAGTTGACTCATTGGAAAAGACCCTGATACTGGGAGGGACTGGGAACAGGAAGAGAAGGGGACGACAGAGGATGAGATGGCTGGATGGCATCACTGACTTGACGCACATGAGTTTGGGTGAATTCCAGAAGTTTGTGATGGACAGGGAGGCCTGGCATGCTGTGATTCATGGGATAGCCAAGTCGGACACAACTGAGTGACTGAACTGAACTGAACTGACTGATACACTATTGATTTCTTCTAGTATTCTTTTTATTTCAGTTACTGTATTTTTCAAACATGTTTGTTCTTCTATATGTTTTCTAACTCTTTTTTGAAATTCTGAGTTCATCTTTTTTTTTTTTTTTTAAACACTTTTTATCATTATTACCTTGAACTCTCTCAGGTAGATTATTTATCTCCACTTCAATAAGTTGTTTTTCTGAGGTTATATTATCTTCTTTTCTTTGGAAGACATTTCTCTGTCACCTTAATTTACCCAATTCTCTGTGTTTCTTTCTATGTTAGATGGGTCACTTACATTTCCTAATCTTAGGAAATTGGTATTAAGTAAGATAACTCTTAAGGGGCTCAGGAACTACTCCCTACTAATAGAGATATGTGGCTATGGATACCCCTCTGTGAGCTATGTGGGCACATCTGTTGTTTTGCCTATTACTATGGGTGACTGGTATGCAGGGCTGGCTCCCTGAGTAGTTGGATGCCTCATGTGATGGCTGTGTGGGAGGCTAGGAGAGACTTCTCATAATTTGGATATGTTATCTGGGGGAAATTGGGCTAGTACTGGCACAACTGAAAGAGGAGATCTTTACACTCTTATGTAGGAAGTGAGCAGATAATTTCTAAGATAGGAATAAAAGAAGAGCGGTACCAACATCTTTTTGAAATGCAAAGACACACAAAGAAAAACATCAAAAAGCATGTATAAGAATGTGAGAAATAAAAGATGTGCATAGAAAGCAACTCTTCCCCAGTAAACTTTGTGCTAGTTTAAACTGTGTGCACAAATAACCAAATAATCTCCCATTAAAAATCTCAGAGTTTTAACAAAAGACATCAAATCTATAAAATTGTACGGAATATAAGATCAAAATACAGGGGAAAAAAGGCTCAGGATTAAAATACAATATTACAAATGTAAAGTTCAATTAAGTGACTAGCAGATAGAGTTGAGGAAATCTCTCAGAATATATAGTCATAAGAAGAAACAAAATGAAAAACAAAAGAAATAAAATAGGAAAACCTGTAGAAATCATTCTGAAACATAATATTAGCAATCTCCTGCATAATAATCACTAAATTCCAGACAATATTTTCAATATCTTGGAAAGGATAATACATTCAAATCTAAAACAATTCTAGTCAGTTCAGTTCAATTAAGTCACTCAGTCATGTCTGACTCTTTGTGACTCCCATGGACTGACAAAACATGGTCCACTGGTGAAGGGAATGGCAAACCACTTCAGTATTCCTGTCTTGAAAACCCCATGAATAGTATGAAACAATTCTACTAGGAGATACTATTCATATGATCTACACTTAGCTGATAGTTGAGATATCCTAAGTATGGAGATGTTAAGCCATTTGATTCTAACTGTACAGCTAGACAGAGAAGGCAATTGCACCCCATTCTAGTACTCTTGCCTGGAAAACCCCATGGACAGAGGAGCCTGGTAGGCTCCAGTCCATGGGGTCACAAAGAATCAGACACGACTAAGCGACTTCACTTTCACTTTTCATGTTCATGTATGGGAGAAGGAAATGGCAACCCACTCCAGTGTTTTTGCCTGGAGAATCTCAGGGACGGGGGAACCTGGTGGGCTGCTGTCTATGGGGTCGCACAGAGTTGAACACGACTGAAGTAACTTAGCAGCAGCAGCAGCAGCAGCAGTATGGCTAGAGTGGACAGAAGTTGGATCTGCAACCAGGTATTGTGACTCTAGTTTCTGTGCTATCAACATTTCACTGTAATGAAATGGAGATTATAAATAATTCCAGAATACTTCCTGTCTTTGAAAGTTAGGAATTTATAGATTGTAAATGTCCATTATGTTCCCCAAACAATGGAAGATAATAGATCATCTCAAAATTTTCTGGCAACAAAGATCTACATATTTTCAGAAAAAATTATACATATATGCCTACTAAGCAAAATTCTAGAATGATATTTGGGATTGATGTTGTTAGCAACAAGATGAAAAGTTAGTAGAAAAATTGCATAAATTATTTTTAAGTGTGAAGAAAAATGATCTCCAACATAGAAAGTTATACATAGACAAACTCTGCAATACCAAGGCTACATGAAATATTTTCATATATGTAAAGTTTCAGCACTTTCTCTCCCCATGGAAATATTCTTCACCTTTCCCAGACAGAGTTAGATTTTTTATTACTATCCATTCCTTTAGATTTAAGAAGGTATCTCTACGAAAGTTCTAACAAATAGCTATTGAATAGGTTTTTCTTTTCTTCCTTTAACTCTTTCTTCTTTTCTTCTCAAAAAAATTTTTGAGTATCTACTCAGCGTATGGTATGTTTTGTCAATAAATTAGAGCCTGCACTAGCAGAGAACGTTTTCCCAAATTATATTTGTAGTGAGAATGTGTTAACCCTTCTCATATGGTGAAGAGTCATCTTAAGTATAGGCCAGATTTGACTCTTTATTTCAGTTCATGTTGAGTAAAAAAGAATTAACTTTAGCAAGAGTTATCTCTCAGAGTCCATCGATTTCTGTAATTGAGTGGTTTTCACTATGTGACGTTGCCTATGCTTACCACTGCCTCTATGGCATGAATGTTAGACAGAATAGTCCTCCACAATCCACACACCAATCAGAACCTCATAACACGATTTTATTTGGAAATGAGGTCTTTTTAGATGTAGTTAAGATGTGGTCATATTACATTAGGGTGGACTTGAATGTAATGACTGGTGTCTTCATTGTAGGAGGGACAATTGTAGAGAGAAAGACACAGATACAAAGGAAGAAGATGGAAGCAGAGATTGGAGTGATGCAGCCACAAGCCAAAGAATACCTGGGGATACCAGAAGTGGAAAGAGTCAAGGAAAAATCCTCTCAGAGTTTTCAAAGGGCCTTTGGTCCTACTAACACCCTGATTGTGGACTTTAATCTCTAAAAGTGTGAGACAATACATTTCTGTTGTTTTCAGCCAAAAGAAAAAGAAAACAATATACTTCCTGAAAGGGAGAAGAATGCTAATTAATAAATAAATAAAAGCATATATAAAGCTTGCAAAAATTGTGAGGAAACAAGTAGGGTGTAGTTTGCACACATCGAAGTTTAATCAGATCAGATCAGTCGCTCAGTCGTGTCCGACTCTTTGTGACCCCATGAACCGCAGCACACCAGGCCTCCCTGTCCATCACCAACTCCCGGAGGTCACCCAGACTCACATTCATCGAGTCAGTGATGCCATCCAGCCAACTCATCCTCTGTCGTCCCTTTCTCCTCCTGCCCCTAATCCCTTCCAGCATCAGAGTCTTCTCCAATGAGTCAACTCTTCGCATGAGATGGCCAAAATACTGGAGTTTCAGCTTTAGCATCATTCCTTTCAAAGAAATCCCAGGGCTGATCTCCTTCAGAATGGACTGGTTGGATCTTCTTGCAGTCCAAGGAACTCTCAAGAGTCTTCTCCAACACCACAGTTCAAAAGCATCAATTCTTCGGCTCTCAGCCTTCTTCACAGTCCAACTCTCACATACATACATGACCACAGGAAAGACCATAGCCTTGACTAGGCGAAACTTTGTTGGCAAAGTAATGTCTCTGCTTTTGAATATGCTATCTAGGTTGGTCACAACGTTCCTTCCAAGGAGTAAGCGTCTTTTAATTTCATGGCTGCAGTCACCATCTGCAGTGATTTTGGAGCCCCAAAAAATAGTCTGTCACTGTTTCCACTGTTTCTCCATCTATTTCCCATGAAGTGATGGGACCAGATGCTATGATCTTTGTTTTCTGAATGTCGTGCTTTAAGCCAACTTTTTCAGTCTCCACTTTCACTTTCATCAAGAGGCTTTTTAGTTCCTCTTCACTTTCTGCCATAAGGGTGGTGTCATCTGCATATCTGAGGTTATTGATATTTCTCTCGGCAATCTTGATTCCAGCTTGTTTTTCTTCCAATCCAGCATTTCTCATGATGTACTCTGCATATAAGTTAAATAAACAGGGTGACAATATACAGCCTGACGTACTCCTTTTCCTATTTAGAACCTGTCTTTGTTCCATGTCCAGTTCTAACTGTTGCTTCCTGACCTGCATACAAATTTCTCAAGAAGCAGATCAGGTGGTCTGGTATTCCCATCTCTTTCAGAATTTTTCACAGTTTATTGTGAAGTTTAATAAGCACAAAAATTTATTTATTTTTTCAATCTCAGGACCTAGTATAGCATTTCCACATAGCCACACAATAAATTTTTCTCAACTACAAATATATACTGCTTTTCCTAAGAATTAAAAGGAAATATGTTATATAAAAAATATAGCAGGAAACAATAATTTATGTGCACATATCAAAGAGTAAGTTTTTAATTTTGCTGTGCACTAGGTCTCACCATATTTTTTAACCTTTCATGTTGTTATTATAGATTATAATTTTAACACATGGACAACAAAATTTAAAATATTAGTAATTATTGTCTTGCCACTTTTATATCCATTCAACGGAGATAAGGAGTACAAATGATCTGAATACCTCATTAACTCCCAGAAAATATTGCTTTCAACCTGTTTTGCAATTCCACTAGCAAGCTATAATCCAGCTATAAGTTTCTACAGCAAAGTGTCATGCACAGTTTAGCAATTGATAAATATATGTGATTAGTGGTCCAAATGTCATTGCATTGTGTGCCGAGGCCCAGCCCCAGCTGATCCAGGGAGTTCGAAGCAGGGACGGGTCAGGAAACAATTGCTTAATTAAATATTAATTAAAGATATAAAGAGTAATAGAATGAGGATAGCTCAGTAGGAAAATTCAGTGGAGAAAAGAGGCTGAGTTGCTTGGTTTACTCGGGAGACTAATAAAACTTCAAGACAAGAAGTTTGCACCACTTGTGTAGGCCGCAGGCATCCTTCCATTCTCCTGGAGGAGAGGAGACACTGAGGCCTCCCCAGTCGAATCTTAGAAGCCCAGGCATGATTAGCAAGCTTGGTGTGTTCTGTACTCCAGTTGGAGACTCAGCCAGAGTTTGAGAGAGAAGGCGACATGGGGAGACCAGTCTTTTAAGGAACTGATCCCAATTCTTTATTTTCCATATCTATTTTTTTTTTTAAATGGATAGACTTTATTTTATTTTATTTTTTACAATATTGTATTACTTTACTACATCGAGATGGATCCGCCACCAGAATACCCGTGCTCCCCATCCTGAACCCTCCTCCCTCCCCCTCCCACACCATCCCTCCAGGTCATCCCAGTGCCCAGTCCCAGGCATCTGTTATCGGGATCGTACCTGGACTGACCGTTTCAGATATGATATTATACATATTTCAATGCTATTCTCATGATCTATTTTTATACACTGAGATGTTATACAAAAGTCACATGGGGTCAGCAGTCCTGACTTTTATCAAAGTCAGATGCTTCATACAAATGTATACAGAGGTCTTAGGGGTGTTACATCATCTTCTGGCTAGGGTGCCCGCTGACAATTTATGACCCTCTCCTTGTGACAGCAGTATGTCAACACTTATTTCTCCAGGGGTGATTATTCTTAAAACAGACTCCATCCGAATAAAGTTACATTCCTATAGGGTGAGGGTGTAGTGGGTTTTAATTAAGGAAAGAATTTACTTAGCCTAAGGTCTAACGTGATTAATAACAAAGGTTAATACTTATTTCTTCTATATATTCATTAATGTGTATAAGGGCAGGAGATGTGGAGACTTAGCAGCAAACATTGGCTCAACAAATGAAAAACCCTTCACCGATACAATTTCTAATCAGCCCACTATACGTATACTAATAGTTTTCTAACTTCTCTAAAAAACCTGTTTTTAGAAGATTTAAAGTATCTCGTGCCTCTCACGGTTGGGAGGCTGTGAGCAATCACATGTGGCTGGACAAGCCTGTCAGGTAGGCTAGAGAACCTTCAGAGGAGTTTGTAGGTTAAAACACTCCTGTCATTCCCAGGAATTTTTGTTAACTGGAGCTCTAAGTTAACTCTTTTTTCAGAGAGAGGTAGTGGGGGACAGCCCCCTGTAAAGTCAGAGGTGTAGGTGAGAGCACAAAGTAGTAAAGTAGGCAGGCTCTGGTTATGGGGGTAGATGCTCAAGGATTTCTAGGGAGACTCCTGAGGCTCGATCTGTATGTCGAACCTCCTTCCTCATGACCTTTGCCATGGGTGGAGGTCCTCTTGCTGGCTCCCTGCAATTGTGGATGTAAATGTGGTGGCAAAGCATGTTATCATTACTACACAATGAGAAAGCAATTTTCCTATACATTGTTTCTGTTTACACAATATGCAAGCCTTAGTAAAACCTCGGCAATATTTAAAATATACTAAATTTTAAGTATATTTTAAGACTTAAGCTGCTAAGTCTTTGTATTGTATCAAGTTTCACTCATTCTTCAATGCAACAAATCCAAATGGTATAAAGAGGGAAAATTGAATACTTCAAGTTAACAATAGGAATCAATAAATTCTTTATGCTAATTACTGTTATTGGTACCAACAGGTTTGGAAATGGCAATAAGCTGTACCTGGTTAATTTAAAATTTTATGTTCTTTGAAAAAAGGAAGAACTTTTCTAAAAATTAGAAAAGACAGATAATTTGTAATTCATTTTATACTTGTCTCTTTTTGACACTATAGGACTCTGAAAGAAAACTGTTATATTGATATATTTACCTATAAATGTCAAATGTAAGTGATAATGTCTATCAGATCAGATCAGTTGCTCAGTCGTGTCTGACTCTTTGCAACCCCATGAACTGCAGCACGCCAGGCCTCCCTGTCCATCACCAACTCCCGGAGGTCACCCAGACTCACATCCATGGAGTCAGTGATATTGTTTCATGACCAGTTCTAACTGTTGCTTCCTGACCTGCATACAGATTTTGAAGAGGCAGATCAGGTGGTCTGGTATTCCCATCTCTTTCAGAATTTTCCACAGTTTATTGTGATCTACACAGTCAAAGGCTTTGGCATAGTCAATAAAGCAGAAATAGATACTGATTTCATTATCACTGGAAAATTTAGGTAATTTTTTAAATTTCAAATTCATTATATTTTGTTTATAATTTGAATAAATTTTTAATTTCTTCAAATAAAATATCAGATATACATACATTATCTGCATGAAGAAATAAGGTGGGATATTATGTAGTCTTTCTGTCATGACAATTTTATTCTACATAACTCATCTCTCATTTGCAGTATTCCCTCTAATTCCTAATACCCAGTTCTTCTAAAATAACTTTCAGTACTTCTGATAACCCATGGCTTTTTTCACTTTGTTCACATTGCATTTGACTTATTTCATTATTTGGTAAACCCAACGACATCCTCACTTTTCTATGATAATAAAATATTTTAATTATTTTTTCATTCAATATACTGAAAACTTCATGAAACCAGAGGCTATGTCTTCTTTTTTATTTTAAACACTCTAGCTTTGTCCTGACATACAGGAGGTTCTCAAAGCATGTTAACTGAATGTATATACAAGCAAAGAAGTATTAAAAATATCTATAGGCCAGGGATTCTCTAGTGGCTCAGATGGTAGAGAATCTGCCTAACAATGCAGGAGACCTTGATTCAATCCCTGGGTCGGGAAGATCTTCTGGAGAAGGGAATCACAACCCACTGCAGGATTGCTGCCTGGAGGATTCCATGAATAGAGGAGCCCAGTGGTCTACAGTCCATGGGGTTGCAGAGTCAGACATGACTTAATGACTAACACCACTACTACTATTACTACTATTAGCGTATCTTTAAACATTTAACTTTTTTTTTTTTAAACTGAGAGAATGATTTGAGTATTGGAAATTTATTTTCTAAAAACTAGAGGAAATTTATATTATCTTTCCTAAATTTTTATTATGTTTTTTATTGTCTAATATGCTCAGAATTAAATTTGTAATCAGGAAAAGAAAGAAAACATTTATTAAAATGCTATATAGTGATCACTCCACTTTCAAACATCTCACTGTTGTAAGAAACTTAAGACATTACCATAATGTTTCCAAAGTATTATTTTATGTTTCCACCAATAATATACAGAAATTAAAGTTTCTTCACATCCTAAAGAACACTTATTATCATCAACTTGTCTTGTTTCAACCCATTTGGTGAGTAATATACTTATTTTTCATTTCCCTGATGATTTATAACATGGAAAACTTTTTGAAAATGTCTATTAAATATTGCCCATCTGTTACTAGGTATTTTTTGTTTTATTATTAATTTATTGTTATAGTTATTGATTTCTGTGACATATATAAGAAACATTTAGCTAACTACAAGACACAACTATATTCTGCTGCATTATTTCTACAGTGCTTTATGGCTTTAATTCTTCTATTTTTGTTATGTATATTTAGTTATTCGAGCAGCATTTATTGAAAAAAAAAAAATAACCCACTGGATTGCCTTGTTTTGTTTTGTTTTTCTTTAATCAATTGATTCTATTACCAATAAGTATATCATCAGATTTTAAATTTCATTAAACTGTTCTCTTTCTCTCTCTCTGATACTTAAGGTTTTATCATATAGCCTTGATTATGGGCTGGAAGGAGCACATGCTAGAATCAAGAATGCCAAGAGAAATATCAATAACCTCAGAGATGCAGATGACACCACCCTCTTGGCAGAAAGTGAAGAGGAACTAAAAGGCCTCTTGATGAAAGTGAAAGAGGAGATTGAAAAAGTTGGCTTAAAGCTCAACATTCAGAAAATGAAGATCATGGCATCTGGTCCCATCACTTCATGGGAAATGGATGGGGAAACAGTGGAAACAGTGCCAGACTTTATTTTTGAGGGCTCCAAAATCACTGCAGATGGTGACTGAAGCCATGAAATTAAAAGACTCTTACTCCTTGGAAGGAAACTTATGACCAACCTAGATAGCATATTGAAAAGCAGAGACATTATTTTGCAAAAAAATGGTCCATCTAGTCAAGGCTATGGTTTTTCCAGTGGTCATGTATGGATGTGAGAGTTGGACTGTGAAGAAAACATGGGGTCGCAGAGAGTCGGACACGACTGAGCGACTGAACTGAACTGAAGGTAGATTTCTGGAGAAGGATATGGCAACCCACTCCAGCATTGTTGCCTGGAGAATCTTACGGAGAAAAGTCCCTGGTGGGTTAAGTCCATGGGATTGCAGAGAGTCTGACATGACTGAAGCAACTCTACATGCACATGTTAGTTTTTTGTTAATTCTGAAATTAAGAAATGTAAGACCATTAAGCTTTTTTCTTCTTTAAGGTTGCTTAGTATATTCTAGTTGCTCTGCTATTCAACATATATTTTAACCAGCCTGCCAAGCTTAAATAAAAATCTTTTGGAACTTTAGGATGACACTGAATCTATAGATCAAATTGGGTAAAATAGACATAATAATAATACTGAATTTTCCAACTAGAGAAACTTCTGTACCTTTTTACTTATTTACATCTTTAACAATTAAATAGATCTCAACTATGTTGTATGCTTGAATTTTAGTATTTTTTTAACTTTTTGTTAAATTCATTCCTAAATATTTTGTGTATTGATGTTACTAGGACTTCCCTATAGCTCAAATGGTAAAGAACCTGCCTGCGATGCAGGAGACCAGGGTTCGATCCCTGGGTTGGAATTTCCTCTGCAGAAGGGAATGGCAATCCACTCCAGTATTCTGGCCTGGAGAATTCCATGGTCAGAGAAGTCTGGCAGGCTACAGTCCATGGTGTTGCAAAGAGTCAGACACAACTGAGCAACTAGCACACACACACACACACATGAATAAAATTATTTTTTTCATTTTACTTTTCTTGCTAAGTTCAGTTCAGTTAAGTTCAGTCACTCAGTTGTGTCCGACTCTGCGAGCCTGTGAATCTCAGCATGTCAGGCCTCCCTGTCCATCACCATCTCCTGGAGTTCACTCAAACTCACATCCATTGAGTCAGTGATGCCATCCAACCATCTTGTCCTCTGTAGTCTCCTTTTCATCCTGCCTCCAATCCTTTCCAGCATCAGAATCTTCTCCAATGAGTCAACACTTCACATGAGCTGGCCAAAGTATGGGAGTTTCAGCTTCAGCATCATTCCTTTAAAGGAACACCCAGGGCTGATCTCCTTTAGAATGGACTGGTTGGATCTCCTTGCCATTCAAGGGACTCTCAAGAGTCTTCTCCAACACCACAGTTCAAAAGCATCAATTTTTCTGCCCTCAGCCTTCTTCACAGTCCAACTCTCGCATCCATACATGACCACTGGAAAAACCATAGCCTTGACTAGATGCACCTTTGTTGGCAAAGTAATGTCTCTGCTTTTCAATATGCTATCTAGGTTGGTCATAACTTTTCTTTCAAGGAGTAAGCGTCTTTTAATTTCATGGCTTCAGTCACCATCTGCAGTGATTTTGGAGCCCTCAAAAAATAAAGTCTGGCACTGTTTCCACTGTTTCCCCATCCATTTCCCATGAAGTGATGGGACCAAATGCCATGATCTTCATTTTCTGAATGTTGAGCTTTAAGCCAACTTTTTCACTCTCTTCTTTCACATTGATCAAGAGGCTTTTTAGTTCCTCTTCACTTTCTGCCAAGAGGGTGGTGTCATCTGCATCTCTGAGGTTATTGATATTTCTCCTGGCAATCTTGAATACAGCTTGTGCTTCACCCAGCCCAGCATGTTGCATAATGTACTCTGCATATAAGTTAAATAAGCAAGGTGACAATATACAGCATTGACATACTTATTTTCCTATTTGGAACCAGTCTGTTCCATGTCCAGTTCTAACTGTTGCTTCCTGATCTGCATACAGATTTCTCAAGAGGCAGGTCAGGTAGTCTGATATTCCCATCTCTTTCAGCATTTTCCAGTTTATTGTGATCCACACAAAGGATTTGGCATAATCAATAAAGGAGAAATAGATGTTTTTTTTCTGGAACCCTTGCTTTTTTGCTGATACAGCAGATGTTGGCAATTTGATCTCTGGTTCCTCTGCCCTGTCTGAATCCAGCTTGAACATCTGAAAGTTCACAGTTTACGTATTGCTTAAGCCTGGCTTGGAGAATTTTGAGCATTACTTTGATAATGTGTGAGATGAGGGCAGTTGTGTGGTAATTTAAACATTCTTTGGAATTGCCTTTCTTTGGGAATGGAATTAAAACTGACCTTTTCCAACCCTGTGGCCACTGCTGATTTTCCAATTTTGCTGATATACTGAGTGCAGCACTTTCACAGTATCATCTTTTAGGATTTGAAATAGCTCAACTGGAATCCCATCACTTCCACTAGCTTAGCTCATAGTGATTCTTCCTAAGGCACTCTTGACTTCTCATTCTAGGATGTCTGGCTGAGGTGAGTGATCACGCCACCGTGGTTATCTGTGTCATGAAGATATTTTGGGAATAGTTCTTCTGTGTATTCTTGCCACTTTTTTTTTTTTTTTTTTAAGATCTTCTGCTTCTGTTAGGTCTGTTATATGCAGAGTATATCATGCAAAATACCTGGGTGGACGAAGCACAAATTGGAATCAAAGATATAGGGACAAATATCAATAACCTCAGATATGCAGATGACACCACCTTTATGGCAGAAAGCAAAGAGGAACTAAAGAGCCTCTTGATGAAATTTAAAGAGGAGCATGAAAAAGCTGACTTACAACTCAACATTCAAAAAACGAATGTTGTGACATCTGGTCCCAGCGCTTCCTGGCATATAGACAGGGAAACAATGGAAACAGTGACAGCCTTTATTGTCTTGGGCTCCAAAATCACTGCAGATGGTGACTGCAGCCATTAAATCAAAAGATGCTTTCTCCCTGGTAGAAAACCTATGACAAACAAAGAGAGCCTAGTAAAAAGCAGAGACATTACTTTGCTGAGAAAAGTCCATATACTCAAAGCTATGTGTTTTCAATCTCCTTGGTAGAAAACCTATGACAAACAAAGAGAGCCTAGTAAAAAGCAGAGACATTACTTTGCTGAGAAAAGTCCATATACTCAAAGCTATGTGTTTTCAGTCTCCTTGGTAGAAAACCTATGACAAACAAAGTGAGCCTAGTAAAAAGCAGAGACATTACTTTGCTGAGAAAAGTCCATATACTCAAAGCTATGTGTTTTCACAGTATGAATTTCACAGTATGACTTGGGCCATAAAGAAAGCTTAGCATTGAAGAATTAATACTTTTAAACTAGAGTGTTGGAGAAGACTCTTGAGAGTCCCTTGGAGTGCAAGGAGATCCAACCAGTCCATCCTACAGGAAATCAACCCTGAATATTCGCTGGAAGGACTGATGCTGAAGCTGAAGCTCCAGTACTTTGGCCAGTCATGTGAAGAACTGACTCACTGGAAAAGACCATGATACTAGGAAAGGTTGAAGGCAGAAGGAGGAGGGGGTGACAGAGTATGAGATAGTTGGATGGCTTCACCAGGTAAATGGACAAGATTTGAGCAAGTTCTGGGAGTTGGTGATGCCAGAGAAGTGTGGTGTGCTGCAGTCAATGGGGTTGCAAAAAGTCAGACATGACTGAATGTCTGAATTGACTGACTGTTGTAACTTCTATGTCAATAATCTTAATTTTGATGAAATTAAGTTTTCCTATTTTTCAAATGTTTCTGTACTACTTTTATATCTAAGGACCACTGCCAAGATTATGAAGACACGGAATTAATATTTAATGTAGTTATTTATACGGTCAGATTTAGATTTACCATTTTATTATCTGATTTTTGTTCTCCAATACCTTTCAGTTTCTCTTTTGCTGCTTTCATTTGGATTCTTTAAATATTTTTTTTTTTTTTTTGGAATTCTGCTTCAAAGTTTATATCTATATTTTAAATTGTTAGTTTTTTTTTTTCCATTTGCTTTACATTCATTTACTAATTCATTACAATAACATGCTGTTTGAACATCCAAAGATATATCAAGAAAATTCATCTTCCAATATTAAATTATTTATTGATTCTTTAGTTTGTATTTTTTTTAATCTCATGTATATTTTAACTGATTGATTTAGAGATTAAAATAAGCATGTATAAATTTGGGAACTAGAGCTAATATTATAACAATCCTTAAAATTCTGAAATCTTATCAACATACAGATCTAATAATCTTCCCTCCCTATCCACCCACCACACATTCACACACACATATACACTTTATGCTAAAGGTAGAAAATATTTTATGTAATGGACAAGACAGTAAATATAGTCTTTGCAGACTACAAGCAGTTTCTGTTGCATATTCAGTTTTGCCTTTTGATTTTTTTTTTTTTTTTGAGAACATTTTTAAAATGCAGAAAATCATCTTAGCTTTAATATAAAGATTGCAGTCTAAACTTTCCCCAAGGGCCATAGGTTGTGGGGAGCTGTCCCTTGCACAGGGAGCCTCCACCCAGAGGCATGGCTCTGGGAGCTGCCTTATCTTAAGGGTCTGTGGAAACACAGGCATAGCTCTCTGTCCTGCCACCCCTGATTGCTCCTGAGACCTGGAAAATATCTCCTGCCCAGATGTGAGTCCTTGGGCCTGGCAATTGCTATCTTAGTGATTAACGAAACCCCTTGCAGTGGCCAGGATGTTGGGCGCCTCCTAATACTTCCGTGCTTGTTTTTAACTAGTCTTAGGAATGTATGCTATAAGTCCTTGGAAAACATCACAAGATGGCGACGTAATCCACAAAGAATTTTCTTTGTCCCTCTTTCCCTGTTCTGAGATATAAAGATACCATGCTCAATAAAGACTTTGTGAGTTACATGAAAACCTATCTTGTGGTTGACTGCTTCTGGTCCTCTCGACCCTATCTTTTCTATCTTCTTTTTCTTTCTAAGCCTCGTTGCCCTTCTTCAGGACCGTTCGACTTTGCTGGCTGGTCCCGTCAATAGATGTTGCCTTCTACCTTGTTTTATACTGCAAGAAGATCCAAGCAGTCATCCTAAAGGAGATCAGTCCCGGGTGTTCATTGGAAGGAATGATGCTAAAGCTGAAACTCCAGTACTTTGGCCACCTCATGCGAAGAGTTGACTCATTGGAAGACTCTGATGCTGGGAGGGGTTGGGGGCAGGAGGAAAAGGGGATGACAGAGGATGAGATGGCTGGATGGCATCACTGACTCGATGGAGGTGAGTTTGAGTGAATTCCGGGAGCTGGTGATGGATAGGGAGGCCTGGCATGCTGCAATTCATGGGGTCACAAAGAATCAGACATGACTGAGTGACTGAACTGAACTGAACTGATACTACCATTATAAATATTATATGTATATATGTATAGACTATAGAAGAAAATGCTGCATTTTTTTGTTGCAAAGAGGTATATAGTTTTTAAATTTATTTTAGATTTTAATTGAAGAATAATTGCTTTACAGATTTTTTTTTTTTTTTTTTTCTGTTAAACCTCAACATGAACCAGCCATGGGTATAATATATCCCCTCCCTTTTGAACCTCCTCACCATCTCCTTCCCCATCCCGCCCTTCTAGGTTGATACAGAACCCCTGTTTGAGTTTCCTGAGACACAGAGAAAATTACTGTTGACTATCTATTTTACATATGGTAATGTAAGTTTCCATGTTACTCTCTCCATACATCTCACCCTCTCCTCCCTTCTCCCTGTGTTCATAAGCCTACTATCTATTCTGTTGCCTGAGACACAGAGTAAATTCCTGTTGACTATCTATTTTACATATGATAATGTAAGTTTTGAGTTACTCTCTCCATACATCTCACCCTCTCCTCCCTTCTCCTTGTGTTCATAAGCCTACTATCTATTCTATTGTTCCATTGCAGGCCTGCAAATAAATTCTTCAGTACCATTTTTCTAGATTCTGTAGTCATGTCCAACTCTTTGCAACCCCATGGACTGCAGCCTGTCAGGCTCCTCTGTCCATGGGATTTTCCAGGCAAGAGTGCTGGAGTGGACTGCCATTTCCTTCTCCAGAGGATCTTCCAGACCCAGGAATCAAACCCAGGTCTCCCTCAATACAGGCAGACGCTTTACCATCTGAGCCACCAGGGAAGCCCATATATGCATTAGTATACAATATTTATACTTTTCTTTCTGACTTACTTCACTCTATATGATAGGCTGTAGGTTCATCCACCTCATTAGAACTGATTCAAATGTGTTCCTTTTTATGGCTGAGTAATATTCCATTGTGTATATGTACCACAGTTTCTTTATCCACTCATCTGTCAATGGACATCTAGGTTGCTTCCATGTTCTAGCTATTGTAAATATTTTTGCAAAGAACAATGAGATATATGTGTCTTTTTCAGTTTTGGTTTCCTCAGGGTATATGCCTAGGAGTGGGATTGCTGGGTTGTATGATGCTTTTATTCCTTTTGTTTGTTTGTTTTTTAAGGAATCTCCATACTGTCTTCCATGATGGCTCTATCAATTAACATTCCCACCATTAATGCAAGAGTGTTCCCTTTTCTCCACACCCTCTCTAGCATTTATTGTTTGTAGACTTTTAGATGACAGCCTTTCTAATTAGTGTGAAGTGACATCTCATTATACTTTTGATTTGCATTTCTCTAATAATGAGCATTTCTTTTCCATGGGGATGGTCTTGATCCCTATCTCCTGTAAAATGTCACAAACCTCATTCCATGGTTCATCAGACACTCCATCTATCAGATCTAGGCCACTGAATCTATTACTCACTTCCACTGTATAATCATAAGGGATTTGATTTAGGTCATACTTGAATGGTCTAGTGGTTTTCCCTACTTTCTTCAATTTAAGTCTGAATTTGTCAATAAGGAGTTCATGATCTGAACCACAGTCAGCTTCTGGTCTTTTTTTTTGCTGACTGTATAGAGCTTCTCCATCTTTGGCTGCAAAGAATATAATTAATCTGATTTTGGTGTTGACCATCTGGTGATGTCCATGTATAGAGTCGTCTCTTGTGTTGTTGGAAGAGGATGTTTGTTATGACCAGTGCATTTTCTTTGCAAAATAATATTAGTCTTTGCCTTGCTTCAATCCATATTCCAAGGCCAAATTTGCCTATTACTCCAGGTGTTTCTTGACTTCCTACTTTTGCATTCCAGTCCCCTATAATGAAAAGGACATCTTTTTTGGGTGTTAGTTCTAAAAGGTCTTGTAGGTCTTCATAGAACCATTCAACTTCAGCTTCATCAACTTACAAATAGCTGTGAAAAGAAAAGAAGCAAAAAACAAAGGAGAAAAGGAAAGATAAGCTCTGAATGCAGAGTTCCAAAGAATAGCAAGAAGAAATAAGAAAGCCTTCTTCAGCGATCAATGCAAAGAAATAGAGGAAAACAACAGAATGGGAAAGACTAGAGATCTCTTCAAGAAAATCAGAGATACCAAGCGAACATTTCATGCAAAGATGGGCTCGATAAAGGACAAAAATGATATGGACCTAACAGAAGCAGGGATATTAAGAAGAGATGGCAAGAATACACAGAAGAACTGTACAAAAAAGATCTTCACGACCCAGATAATCATGATAGTGTGATCACAGACCTAGAGCCACACATCCTGGAATGTGAAGTCAAGTCGGCCTTAGAAAATATCACTATGAACAAAGCTAGTGGAGGTGATGGAATTCCAGTTGAGCTATTTCAAATTCCGAAAGATGATGCTGTGAAAGTGCTGCACTCAATATGCAAGCAAATTTGGAAAACTCAGCAGTGGCCACAGGACTGGAAAAGGTCAGTTTTCATTCCAATCCCAAAGAAAGGCAGTGCCAAAGAGTGCTCAAACTACCACACAATTGCACTCATCTCACACGCTAGTAAAGTAATGCTCAAAATTCTCCAAGCCAGCCTTCAGCAATATATGAACTGTGAACTTCCTGATATTCAAGCTGGTTTTCAAAAAGGAAGAGGAACCAGAGATCAAATTGCCAATATCCGTTGGATCATGGAAAAAGCAAGAGAGTTCCAGAAAAACATCTATTTCTGCTTTATTGTCTATGCCAAAGCCTTTGGCTGTGTGGATCACAATAAACTGTGGAAAATTCTGAAAGACGTGGGAATACCAGACCACCTGATCTGCCTCTTGAGAAATTTGTATGCACGTCAGGAAGCAACAGTTAGAACTGGACATGGAACAACACACTGGTTCCAAACAGGAAAAGGAGTACGTCAAGGCTGTATATTGTCACCCTGCTTATTTAATTTATATGCAGAGTACATCATGAGAAACTCTGGACTGGAAGAAGCACAAGCTGGAATCAAGACTGCCGAGAGAAATATCAATAACCTCATATATGCAGATGACACCACCCTTATTGCAGAAAGTGAAGAGGAACTAAAAAGCCTCTCACGATGTACTCTGCATATAAGTTAAATAAGTAGGGTGACAATATACAGACTTGACGTATTCCTTTTCCTATTTGGAACCAGTCTGTTGTTCCATGTCCAGTTCTAACTCTTGCTTCCTGATCTGCATATAGGTTTCTCAAGAGGCAAGTCAAGTGGTCTGGTATTCCCATCTCTTTCAGAATTTTCCACAGTTTATTGTGAGCTACACAGTCAAAGGCTTTGGCATAGTCAATAAAGCAGAAACAGATGTTTTTCTGGAACTCTCTTGCTTTTTCCATGATCCAGCAGATGTTGGCAATTTGATCTCTGTTTTCTCTGCCTTTTCTAAAACCGGCTTGAACAACTGGAAGTTCACGTTTCACATATTGCTGAAGCCTGCCTTGGAGAATTTTGAGCATTACTTTACTAGTGTGTGAGATGAGTGCAATTGTGGGGTAGTTTGAACATTCTTTGACATTGCCTTTCTTTGGGATTGGAATGAAAACTGCCCTTTTCCAGTCCTGTGGCTACTGCTGAGTTTTCCAAATTTGCTGGTATATTGAATGCATCACTTTCACAGCATCATCTTCCAGGATTTGAAACAGCTTAACTGGAATTCCATCACCTCCCCTAACTTTGTTCATAGTGATGGTTTCTAAGGCCCACTTAACTTTGCATTCCAGGATATCTGGCCCTATATGAGTGATCACACCATCATGATTATCTGGGTCTTGAAGATCTTTTTTGTATAGTTCTTCTGTGTATTCTTGCCACCTCTTCTTAATATCTTCTGCTTCTGTTAAGTTCATAGCATTTCTGTCTTTTATCGAGCTCATCTTTGCATGAAATGTTCCCTTGGTATCTCTAATTTTCATGAAGAGATAGCTCATCTTTCCCATTCTGTTGTTTGCCTCTATTTCTTTGCATTGATCACTGAGGAAGGTTTTCTTATCTTTCCTTACTTATCAATAATTACCTTAAATGTAAATGGGCTAAATGATCCAACCAAAAGACAAAGATTGGCTGAATGAATAAAAAAACAAGAGACCTTCCTCAAACCTAGGGACAAATACAGTCTGAAAGTGTGGTGCTGGAGAAACATATTTCATGCAAATGGGAACCAAAAGAAAGCAAGAGTAGCCATACTCATATCAGAAAAAAATTGATTTTGAGATAAAGACAGTGATGAGAGACAAAGAAGGACACTACATAATGATCAAAGTATCAACCCAAGAAGAAGATATAACAAGTATAAATATATATGCACCCAACATAGGAGCACCTCAATACATAAGGTAAATGGTAACAAGTATGAAAGGGGAAATTAACAGTAACACCATAATACTGCGAGACTTTAATACTTCACTCACATTTTTGGATAGATCAGTCAAACAGGAAATTAAGAAGGTAAAACAAACTTTAAATGATACAATGGACCAGTTAGACCTAATTGACATTTCATGCCATTAGTTAGACCTAATTAGTTAGACCTAATTGATATATATATATATATATATATATATATATATATATTATATATATATGATATATATATATATATATGATATATGACATATATATATGATATACATTTCATGCCAAGAAGTGGAAGTCATATTTTTCTCAAGTGCACATGGAACATTCTCCAGGGTAGATCACAACCTGGGCAATAAATCTAGCCTTCATAAATTAAAAAAAAAAAAATTGAAATCATTTCAAGCCCCTTTTCTAATCACATTGAACTAAGATTAGATGTGAATCACAAGAAAGAAAAGAAAAAGTATTGAAAATACAAACATATGGAGGCTAAACAACACATTTCTGAATAACCAGCAGGTCATGGAAGAAAACAAAGAAGGAATAAAAATATGCATAGAAACAAATGAAAATGAAAGCACAATAACCCAAAACCTATTGGATTCAGTAAAAGCAGTGCTAAGAGGGAAGTGCATATCAATAAAAGTGTACCTCAAGAACTAACAGAAATGAACAAGCTAACTTTATACCTAAAGCAGTTAGGAAAAGAAGAACTCCAAAGTTAGTCATCATGTATGGATGAGAGTTGAACTGTAAAGAAAGCTGAGAACTGAAGAATTGATGCTTTTGAACTGTGGTGTGGGAGAAGACTCTTGAGAGTCTCTTGGACTGCAAGGAGATCCAACCAGTCCATCCTAAAGGAAATCAGTTCTAGATGTTCATTGGAAGGACTGATGTTGAAACTGCAATACTTTGGCCACCTGATGCGAAGAACTGGTTCATTTGAACAGACCCTGATGCTGGGAAAGATTGAGGGCAGGAGGAGAAGGGGATGACAGAGGATGAGATTGTTGGATGGCATCACTGACTCAATAAGCATGAGTTTGGATAAACTTTTGGAGTTGGTGATGGATAGAGAGGCCTAGCATGCTGCAGTCCATGGGGTTGCAAAGAATCAGACACAACTGGGTGACTGAACTGAACTGAACAGAAGGTTAATAGAAGGAAATAATTCATAAAAATCAGAGCAGAAATAAATGGAAAGTAAATGAAGGAAGGTATAGCAAAAAACATCAAAATACTAAAAACTGGTTCTTTGAGAAGATAAATAATACAGAAAAACCATTAATGAGACTCATCAAGAAAAAATGGTAGAAGAATCAAATCAGTAAAATTAGAAATGAAATGTAGAAATCACAACAGTGTACACAGAAATACAAAAAATACTAAGAGACTACTATGAGCAATCATTTGCCAATGAAAAGGAAAACTTGGAAGCAAAAAATAAACTCTTAGAAAAGTATAACCCTCCAAAATGGAACCAGGGAGAAATAGAATCTTAACAGACCCATTATAAGCACGAAAATCAAAGCTGTAATAAAAAATCTTCCAAGAAACAAAAGCCCAGGAACAGATGGCTTCACAGGTCAATTATATCAAAAATTTAGAGAAGAACTAACACCTATCCTACACCAAATCTTCCAGAAAATTTTAGAGAAAGGTAAACTCCTGAACTCATTCTGAGGCCACTATCACCCTACTATCAAAAGCAGACAAAACTGACAAAAAAATGAAAAGGAAAGAAAACTACAGGCCAATATCACTGATGAACATAGATGCAAAAATCCTCAACAAAATTCTAGCAAATAGAATCCAACAACATATAAAAAAGATCATACATCACGACCAAGTGGGCTTTACCCCTAGGGATGCAAGTATTCTTCAATTTTCAAAAATCAAATAATGTGATTGATGCACCATATTAACAAATTGAAAGATAAAAACCATATGATTATCTCAATAGATGCAGAGAAACCCTTTAACAAAACTCAACACCCATTTATGATAAAAACTCTCCAGAAAGCAGTCATAGAAGGAACATACCTCAACATAATAAAGGCCATATATGACAAACCCACATTATCCTCAATGGTGAAAAATTGAAAGTATTTCCTCTAAAACCAGGAACAAGACAAGGGTGCCCACTCTCACAACTATTATTCGACATAGTCTTGGCAGTCCTAGCCAAGGCAATAAGAGAAGAGAAAGAAGTAAAAGGAATCCATATTGGAAAAGAAGAAATAAACTCTCGCTCTTTGCAGATGACAGGATGATTTATCTCGAAAACCCTAAACACACCACCCAAAAATTACTAGAGCCAATCAATGAATATAGTAAAGTTGCAGGGTATAAAATTAATGCACAGAAATCCATTGCATTCCTGTGCACTAACAATGAGAAAACAGAAAGAGAAATTAAGGAAACCATCTCATTTACCATTGTAATGAAAATAATGAAATACTTAGGCACAAATTTACCTGAAGGAACAAAATACCTATATATAGAATATTTTAACACACTGATGAAAGAAATCAAAGGTTACATAAATAGTTGGAGAAATATATCATGTTAGTGAACTGGAAGAATCAATATAGTGAGCATGATTATACTACCCAAAGCAATCTACAGATTCAATGCAATCCTTTTCAAGATACCAATGGTATTTTTCACAGAACTAAAATAAATAATTTCAGAATTTGTATGGAAACACAAAAAACCTCGACTAGGCAAAGCAATCTTGAGAAAGAAGAATAGAACTGGAGGAATCAACCTGCCTGCTACAGTAATCAAGACAGTATGATATTGGCACAAAGACAGAAATATAGATCAATGAAACAAATATAGAGCCCAGAGATAAATCCAGACACTTATGGACACCTTATCTTTGACAAAGGAGGCAAAACTATATGGAGCAAAGACAATCTCTTTAAAAAGTGGTGCTTTAAATGAATGAAACTAGAACACTTTCTAACACCATACACAAAATTAAACTCAAAATGGATTATATAGCTAAATGTTAGATCAGAAACTATACAATTCTTGGAGGAAAACATAGGCAGAGCACTCTGACATAAATCACAGCAAGATCTTCTATGACCCAACTCCCAGAGTAATGGAAATTTAAGCAAAAATAAGCTAATTGGTCCTAATTAAACTTTAAAGGTTTTTCACAATAAAAGGAACTATAAACAAAGTGAAAAGGGAGCCTTCAGAATGGGAGAAAATAATAGCAATAGCAAATGTAACAACTGACAAAGAATTCATCTGCAAAATATACAAGTAGCCCATGCAGCTTATTATCAGAAAAATAAACCCAATCAAAAATTGGGCCCAAAAACTAAATAGACATTTCTCCAAAGAATACATATAGATATCTAACAAACACATGAAAAGTGCCCATTGTCAGAGAAATGCAAATCAAAACCACAATTATGTACCGTTTTATGCCAGTCAGAATGGCTGCCATCAAAAAGTCTACAAATAATAAATGCTGGACAGGGTGTGGAGAAAAGGGAACCCTCTTACACTGTTGGTGGGAATGCAAGCTAGTATAGACACTATGGAGAACTGTGTGGAGATTCTTTAATAAACTAGAAATGGGACTGCCATACAAACCAGCAATCCCACTTCTGGGCATACACACCAAGAAAATGATAATTGAAAAAGACACATGTACTCCATGTTCACTGAAGCACTGCTTGCAATAGCTAAGACATGGAAGCAACTTATATGTCCATTGGCAGACAAATGGATAAGGAAGTTGTGGTACATATATACAATGGAATATTCAGTTCAGTTTAGTCATTCATTCATGTCTGACTCTGCCACCCCATGGACTGCAGCATGCCAGGCTTCCCTGTCCATCACCAACTCTCAGAGCCTACTCAAATTAATATCCATTGAGTTGGTGATGCCATCTGACCATTTCATCCTCTGTCATCCCCTTCCTTCCACCTTCAGTCTTTCCAAGCATCAGGGTCTTTTCAGATGAGTCTGTTGTTCACATCAGTTGGCCAAATATTGGAGTTCAGCTTCAGCATCAGTCCTTCCAAAGAATATCCAAGGCTGATTTCCTTTAGGATGTACAGGTTGGATCTCTTTGCTGTCCCAAGGACTCTCAAGAGCCTTCTCTAGTCATAGAATATCACTGAGCTACAAAAAAGAGCATATTTGAGTCAGTTCTAATGAGGTGGATGAAACTGGAGCCTATTATAAGAGTGAAGTAAGTCATAATGAGATGAAACTGGAGCCTATTATACACAGTGAAGTAAGCCAGAAAGAAAAGCATGAATACAGTATACTAACACATACATATATTGAATTTAGAAAGATGGTAACAATAACCCTGTATATGAGACAGCAAAAGAGACACTGATGTATAGAACAGACTTTTATACTGTGGGAGAGGGAGAGAGTGGGATGATTTGGGAGGATGGCATTGAAATATGTATAATATCATATATGAAACGAGTTGCCAGTCCAGGTTTGATGCACGATACTACATGCTTGGGGCTGGTGCACTGGGACGATCCAGAGGGATGGTATGGGGAGGGAGGAGGGAGGAGGGTTCAGGATGGGGAACACATGTATACCTATGGTGGATTCATTTTGATATATAGAAAAACCAATACAATATCATAAAGTTAAATAAAATTAAAATTAAATTAAAAAATAAAAATTGAAAAAAAAAAAGAAACACCAATACAGTACATTGACACATATATATGGAATTTAGAAAGATGGTAACCACAACCCTATATGTGAGACAGCAAAAGAGACACAGATATAAAGAACATACTTGTGGACTCTGGGAGAAGCCAAGGGTTGGATGATTTGAGAGAGTAGCATTGAGACATATATATTACCATATGTGAAATAGATGACCAGTCCAAGTTTGATTCATGAAACAAGCCACTCAAAGTAGGTGCACTGGGACAACCCAGAGGGATGGAATGGGGAAGGAGGCGGAAGGGGTGTTCAGGGTGTGAGGACACATGTACACCTGTGGCTGATTCATCTCAATATATGGCAAAACCCACAATAGTGTAAAGTAATTAGCCCTCAATTAAAATAAATACATTAATTAATAAAATTAAAAACTCTAGGATATTCTATGCAGCAAGGTTATCACACAGATTAAGTAGAGAAATTAGCAGCTTTATAGACAAGCAAAATCTAAGATAACACAGCACCACCAAACTACTCTTAAAGCAAATAATAAAGGAACTTCTATTGGCAGAGGAATGAAAAAGAATGCACAATAGAAGCATAAAATCACAAACTGCAAAGCTCACTGATTGAAACAAACATATAGCAAAAGCAAGAAATTATCCATATACAAGCATGATATCAAGACTAGAAAAACATGAGAAGAGGAGAGTACAAATGCTGGGGAAAAGAATTTCATTTTAAATGAACAGACAAGCAACTTAAAGTAACCTTGTGCATAGATAGGTTGCTAAGTCATAACCTTATGGAAAATGCAAGCCAAAAACCTATTACAGATACTTAAAAAAGGAAAGCAACCTAAAAGCATCACTAAAGATAGTCATCAAATCACAAGAGGGGAAAAAAAGAAGAAAAGAAAAATGACCTACAAAAACAAACCCAAAACAATTAAGAGAATTACAATAGGAACATGCATATCAAAAATTAACTTAAATGTAAATGGATTAAACATTGCAACTAAAAGACCAGACTGCCTGAATTAATGCAAAATCGAGACTCATATATGCTGCCTATAACAGGTTCACTTCAGATTTAGGAGCATACACAGAGTAAAAGTAAGGGAATGGAAAAGTTATTCCATGCAAATAAAAATCAATAGAAACCTGGAGTAATGCTGCTCTTATTAGATAAAATTGACTTTAAAGACTGTTATAAGAGATAAAAAAGTACACTACATAATGATCAAGGGATCAATCCAAGAAGAATTAAAGACAATAAGACATACGCATGCACCCAACATAGAAGCACCTCAGTATATAAGGCAAATGCTAACAGCCATAAAGGGAAACTCCACAGTAGCATAATAAAATTGGAGGGATTTAACACCTCACTTATACCAATGGGTAGATCATCCAGAAAGAAAGTTAATAAGAAAACACAAGCTTTAAATGACACCTTAGACCAGATAGACATAGTTGATATTTATAGAATATTCCATCCAAAAGCAGCAGCATATGCTTGTAAGTGTGCACATGAAACATTCTTCAGGAAAGATCACATCTTGGGTCACATTAGCTTTGTTAAATTGAAATAATATAAAGTATCTTTTTTGTCCATCATTCTATGAGATAAGAAATAAATTACAGGAAAAAGGAGCTATAAATAATACAAACACGGGTATGCTAAGCAATATGTAACTAAAAAACAAATGAAAAAACTATGGATCACTGAAGAAATCAAAGAAAAAATTAAAAAAAATATGTAGAGACAAATGACAACATAAACATTGTGATCCAAAACCTATGGGATACAGAAAAAAACAGTTCTAAAAAGAAAATCCATATTTAATCCAATTAAAACAATAAAGTTTTAATTCAGGAGAAAAAGAAAATTCTCAAATAAACAATCTAAAATTATACCTAAAACAACTAGAAAAAGAAGAACAAACAAACCCTAAAGTCATAGGGAAGGAAAGTAAAGACAAAGATCAGAGCAGAAACAAATGAAACAGACATGGTTAAAATAAGAGCAAAGAATAATATAAGTAAAAACTCGTTCTTTGAAAAAGTGAAATTGAAAAAGCTTTAGCTACACTTATCCAGAAAAAGGAGAGGGTTCAAATCAATAACATTAGAAAAGAAAAAGAATCAGTTACAATGGACACCACAAAAATATAGAGGATGATGAGGCTGCTACGAGCAACTATATATGAATAAAATGGGCAACTTAAAATGGACAAAGTCATAGAAAGAGTATTTCTCAAGCCGGAAGCATAAAAAAATAGAGTATATGAATAGACAAATTACAAGTAATGGAATTGAAACAGTATTTTATAAATTCCAACAAACAAAAGTCCAGAACCAGATGGTTTCACTGTTGGAACCAGATGGTTTCACCCAGAAGAATTAACACCTACCCTTCTGAAACCCCTCCAAAATAAAGGCCACCATTGCTTTGATATTGAAATCAGACTATGATATTACAAAAAAGAAAAAAAAAATCACAGCCTGATATTACTGATGAACATAGACACAAAAATTCCAAACTAAATGCCAGCAAACCAAATCCAACAACACATTTAAAGGAGCACAGACCATAATCAAGTGAAATCTATTCCAGGGACACCATAATTTTTTCAATGTCATGTTCAATGGCTCAGTCATGTTAAACTCTTTGTGACCCCATGGACTGTAGAACATGAATATCCTCTGTTCATGGGATTTTTCAGGCAAGAATACCAGAGTTGTTTGCCATTTCCTTCCCTAGGAGATCTTTCCGACCAGGGATCAAACCTGCATCTCTTGTGTCTCTGGAGTTGCAGGCAGATTCCTTACCCTCTGTACCACTAGGGAAGCCCCTATTGTTCAATATATGCAAATATATGCAATATATGCTATGAGCATATTAACAAACTGAAGAATGTGAAACACCACATTAACAAACTGAAGAATCAAATCCACATGATCATCTCAACAGATGTAGGAAAAAAAAACAACTTTTGATAAAATTTGACATCCATTAATGATAAAAAAATTCTCCAGATAGTGAGCACAGAGGGAACTCACCTCAACCTAAGAAAGACCACATATGACAAAACTACAGATAATGTTATATTTAATGGTGAAGAGTTGAAAGCATTTCCTCTAAGATCAGCAAAAAGAGAAGTAGGTGTACTCTTGCCAGTATGATTCAACATAGTTTTGGAAGTCTTAGCCATGAAAATTCGGAGAAGGCAATGGCACCCCACTCTAGTACTCTTGCCTGGAAAATCCCATGGACCAAGGAGCCAGGTGACCTGCAGTCCATGGGGTCGCTAAGAGTCAGACATGACTGAGCGACTTCACTTTCACTTTTCACTTTCATGCACTGGAGAAGGAAATGGAAACCCACTTTAGTGTTCTTGCTTGGAGAATCCCAGGGACAGGGGAGCCTGGTAGGCTGCCCCGTCTATGGGGTCGCACAGAGTCGGACATGACTGAAGCAACTTAGCAGCAGCAGCAGCAGCCATGAAAATTAGAAAATATTAAAAATAAATACATAAAAGGAATATAAATTGGAAAAGAAGAAGTAAAACTGTCACTGTTTGCAGATGACAAGATACTATATATTGGAAATCTCAAAGATGTTACCAGAAAGCTCCTAGAGATCGTCAATGAACTTGGTACAGTTGCAGGATACAAAAACAATACACAAAAACTTCTTACATTCTCATATACTAACAATGAAAGATTGGAAAGAGAAATTTAAGGAAAAAAATCCCATTTAACAATGCATCAAACAGTATAAGATACCTAGGAATTAACTTGCCTAAGGATAAAACATAACTGTACTCAGAAAACTATAAGGTACTGATGTAAGATATGAAATATGACACAAAGAGATGGAGGGATATACCATGTTCTTGGCTTGAAAGAATTGATATTGTCAAAATGTCTGTACTACCCAAAGCAGTCTACAGATTAAATGCAATCTCTATCAAATTATTAATGTCATTTTTCCCAGAATCAGAAAAAAAAATTCAATTTGTATGGAAGCGAAAAAAGACCCAGATTGCCAAAGCAATCTTGAGAAAGAAAAATAGAGCTGGGGAAATCAGGCTCCTTGACTTCAAACTATACTACGAAGCTACTTTAATCAAAACATTTTGGTGCTGGAACATAAACAGAAATATAGATCCATGGAAAAGGGCAGAAAATCCAGAGATAAATACATGCACCTATGGTCACCTAATCTATGACAATTGAGGAAAGAATATACAATGGAGAAAAGACAGTCTCTTCAATAAATGGTGCTTGGAAAACTGGAGAGCTACATGTAAAAGAATGAAATTATATCACTTCCTAATACTATGTTCAAAAATAAACTCAAAATGAATTAAAGACAAATGTAAGGCTGGGCATTATAAAACTGTTAGAGGAAAATATAGGTAGAAAACTCTGACATAAATCATAGCAAGATAACTCTTGATCTGACTCCTAGAAAACAAAAATAAAAACAAAAACACAAATGGGACCTGGTTAAATTTAAAAGCATTTGCGCAGCATCAGAAACCATAGATAAGATGAAAAGACAATCTTCAGAATGGCAGAAAATATTTGCAGACAAATCAACCAACACGAGATTAATCTCCAAAATATAAAAGCAGCTCATGCAGCTCAATATCAGAAAAATAACTCAATCAATTATACAGAGTGAAGTAAGCCAGAAACAAAAACACAAATACAGTATACTAACGCATATATATGGAATTTAGAAAGATGGTAAAAATAACCCTATTTACGAGACAGCAAAAGAGACACTGATGTATAGAACAGACTTTTGGACTCTGGGACCGGGAGAGGGTGGGATGATTGGGGAGAATAGCATTGAAATATGTATAATAATATATCTGAAATGTATTAATTGTTCAAACTAATCACTGTCATGTTACAATTTGTTCATATTAGATATTTGTAATGTTTCTGATAATCAATAAAAGAGATTCTTGATTAAAAAAAAAAAAAAAAAAAAAAAAAAATGGTCAGAACACCTAAATAGACATTCCTCCAAAGAGGATATACAGATGACCAACAAACAGGTGAAAAAGATGTCCAACATCAGTCATTATTAGAGAAGTGCACATAAAGACTACAATGAAGTATCACCTCACATCAGTGAGAATGACAATTATCAAAAACTCTACCAACAGTAAGTACCTGAGAAAATGTGGAGAAAATGAATCCTCACTTTTTATGGAATGTAAACTGATACAACCGCTATGGAGGACAGTATGTGGGTTCCTTAAAAAAACTAAAAATAAAACTACCATATGACCCTGAAATCCCACTACTGGGATATACCCAGAGAGAACCGTAATTCAAAATGACGCATGTACTCCGAGTTCATTGAAGCACTATTGCAGCACTAGTTGCTTCCAGGACATGCAAGCAACCTAGATGACCATCAAAAGATTAATGGATTAAAATGGATTAAAAATAATATATACAATGTAATATTACTCAATGATAAAAAGTTGGGTCCTTTGTAGTGATGTGGATGAACCTGGAGTCTGTCATACAGAGTGAAGTAAGTCAGAAAGAGAGCGAGAGAGGGGAAAAAAAAAAAGCAAACTTCATATTAGCACACACACACACATATATATAATCTAGAAAAATGGTACTGATGAACCTATTTATAGAGACATTGATGTAGAGAATGGACTTCTGGACACTGTGGGGAAAGGAGGAGTGGAACACATTGAGAGTAGCATTAACATATATATTCTAATATGTGTGAAATTGATAGCTAATTCATAGCTGCTGTATAGCACAAGAAGTTCAGCTCAGTGCTCTGTGATGACCTAGAAGGGTGAGATCAGAATGTGACATCAAGAGGGAGGGGATATATGTAGGTGTATAGCTGAGTCACATTGTTGTAAAGCAGAAATTAACACCACATTGTAAATAATTATACTCCAATTAATTTTTAAAACTCATGAGAAAAAAATCAGACAAGTCCCATTTGAGGAATTTTCTACAAAACCAGGAAGGTTGCTGAAAATAAGAAAAGTCTAAGAAACTCTCATAGCTGAGAAGAGCCTGATGAGACATGACAATTAAATATAAAGTGGTATCTAGGATGGGGCCCAACACAGACAAAAGTCATTAAGGGAAAACTAAGAAAATATGAATAAATATGGACATTAGTTAATTTAAAAAGAAAAAAAAAATTTTCTAATTCCTTTAGTGTCAGTTTTTGTAAGCTGTATCTTCTTATTTTTCCCCCCTATTTTGCTAAGGTACATTATTTAACATATATTTGGTTAAGATATATATGGTTTTTCCAGTGGTCGTGTATGGATGTGAGAGTTGGACTGTGAAGAAAGCTGAGCACCGAAGAATTGATGCTTTTGAACGGTGGTGTTGAAGAAGACTCTGAGAGTCCCTTGGACTGCAAGGAAATCCAACCAGTCCATCCTAAAGGAAATCAGTCCTGGGTGTTCATTGGAAGGACTAATTCTGAAGTTGAAACTCCAATACTTTGGCCACCTCACGGGAAGAGTTAACTAATTGGAAAAGACCCTGATGCTGGGAGGGATTGGAGGCAGGGCGAGAAGGGAACGACAAAGGATGAGATGGATGGATGGCATCACCAATTCAATGGACATGAGTTTGGGTAAACTCCGGGAGTTGGTGATGGACAGGGAGGCCTGGCGGGCTGTGGTTCATGGGGTCATGAAGAGTCAGACACGACTAAGTGACTGAACTAAACTGATGGTAGTCAAAAATATTTCCAGATATTTATTTGTTTATGTTTAGATATGACATAAAATCCTCTCATCTTTGTTTGTTTGTTTTCTTCTTTATTTAATCTTGACGTTGGTCAGCTGCACCTTCTGTATCTCTTTCGTGCTTTGTCTCTCCATCTCTGTTGCTGTTTCTGTCATTCTGTCTCCTTCTCGGTCACCTTTACTTTCCTCTTTCCTTTTGTTTGCTCTTTCTCTCACTTTCACATTAATTCTTTCTCTTAAGTTCATTAGGTTTCCTTGGCATTCATGAATTTATTAAGGATTTGGTAGGAAAAAAAAAAAACCTTTTGGCCTAAATTTTTGCTGTCTGTTTTTGTTTCTTTTCTGTCTTATTAACTTCTTTACCTCTAAGTGAGACTGTTCCAAGTTAACATTAGTTTCTTTTCAAGAGATGATCATATAAATCACTGAAACAGAGCCTATTTTTATAGCAAAAGGGTTCACTAACACATTTACAATTATATTCACATAGAAAAGTTGTATTTTAAATCTAGTTTCTCTATTTGGCTGGTAGTTTTATTTTACTTATATATTTCTTAGTCTCTGTGTCATATGTCAAGGTACATATGTGTTTTACTGTTCAGTAAGTTTGTAGTTTCACAGGTTTTCACAAATCTTCTGGAAAGATAAGAGCAAAAATTCAGTGGATAAACTATCATTGTTTTTTAGTCATGCAGTCATGTCTGATTTTTTTGTGACTCCATGGACTGTAGCTTGCCAGGGTCCTCTGTACATGGGATTTTTCAGGCAAGGATACTTCTCCAGGGTATCTTCCTGATCCAGGGATCAAACCCACATCTCCCATATTGGCAGGTGTATCTTTACCAATGAGCCCCTGGGAAGCTCAGTAAACTATTATTTAGTCTTTACTTTTGTTTTCCAATTTTGTAGGTTAAAGGGGCATTTGTTTGTTGGAATAATTTGGGTTATGTTGGTTCCTGATGAGTTTGAATGATTTAGTAAGTTTAGTGTCCATTTGCACTTCAACTTTTCATCATGTCTCCTTATATGGGTACCAAATTTGGCTCTCACTGTTTAAGCATATAGTTTTTTGAAACAGAGATAAGTATCTATTATTCAATTATTACAAGAACACAATACTATTTTAACACTTTTAATTAAAATATTTTAGTTAAGTTTGCTGATTATTTTTCCTACTAAAAAGATAATCAGCAAACTTAACTAAAAATATTTTATCTAAAAGTGTTTGATCAGCTTTAATTGATTGTTTATTAGACATATCCATATGAAATAGAACAGAAGAGGGTGCCTATGGGCTTAACATGAGGTTTCATTATTTAATTTAAATATTATGTATCCTTATAGAACCTTTTAAAGATCAGTATACATTTTCTGAAATATAAGAATAAACTTTTACCATTAATGTGGACTTGTAAGAACTGACTAGTTCATGCTTTGCTTTTGCTTTGGTAGAAAATATCTTAAAGTTATGAAGGTAAAATTAGAAATAATTTTTCATTGATTAATAGATGTGTTGTACATCTTAATGACTTGTTCATTTCAACAAATAATGACCTGATTCTCTTTCACAAAACTTCATTAGAGTGTTTCTTGTATTGCATGAATAAATAGTGTTCGTTCTTCATGTAGCATAAAATTACAATATGGTATAAATGAATTTATTGCTAATAATCTGTAACTGCTGCAGTTTCTGTCAGAACACTGTAAAGATGCATTTGGTAGAAAAAGCTAATTTCATTTGGGACAATCAGAATGTGAATATATACAAATCTAATTAGAGGGTAAACTGCTCTAAAAGACTTTATAGATCTTTAAGTGATTTCTACTGAACTCCATGTTACACACTGCAAGAATCAACATAAGAAACTTCAGTCTACAACTTGTGACTTCAGAGGGAAAAAATGCTAATGAAGCAAAAGGGTAGCAAATTCACCAGTGAGAAATAATTGTAGGTTGAAAGACTGTATTTTCAAAAAAATGGAATTTATGAAGAGCTTACTCTTTGTGTTTCTTAAAATGTTGAAGTTAACTGAAGGTGTGGATTTTTAATATCCAAGAAAAGATAGCAATCAAGAGGAGCATAGTATTCCCCACAAAATTTACAAAAATGCTAGTCAATTTGGAGGTTGAAACTGAATCAGGATGTGATCCCACAATAAAAGATTGCATTTGAATATTGTCCTTTGAATAGGACTTCATTTTCCAAGTCCTTCCTGGGGGATATTTGAATCCAGGATGATGACTTGCTTATTATTAGTATTGCACTAATTATCATTCATATTGCTTATCATTGATATTTCACTGCCTTAGAAGTTTTATGAAATATTTTACAACAAAAGTTCTTATCTGGAGTCTTTGAGTGGCTATACAGCTTTAGGTGAAGGGCTTTCTAGGTGGCTCAGTGATTAAGAATCTGCCTTCCAATGCAAGATACACAGGAGATATGGGTTCAATCCCTGGATGAGGAAGGTCCCCTGGAGGGGGAAATGGCAACCCACTGCAGTTTTCTTGCCTGGGAAATGCCACGGACAGAGGAGCTTAGCAGGCTATAGTCCATGAGCTCACAAAGAGTCAGACATGACTGAGTATGCACTCATGCACAGCTTTAGGTGATCCATAGACATGCTGGATGCTTATATGAATTGTGCGTGTGTGTGTGTGTGTGTGAAGGTGAATGTATCTGTGCTCAAATACCCAGAGAGAGGATTCATGGCTCTCATGTGTTTTTTCAATGTGGTTATAATCACCAAAACACAAGAAATATATCCATGCTGAAAACTACTTGTTCATCTTAATCTTTAACAAAATCAATCTATAAAAAGATTTCATTTTCAAAGGATATTCACACGCAATAGTTCTAGTAATTCTTATAATTTTCTTATAGAGATATTCTCATTTATATTAAATACCTAGAAGAAGACATGCTAAGAAATGAAAAAAAAACTAATTTCTCATGAAAGCATTTTTTTTTATTGCTCTATGGAAGAAAGACATTATAAAAATGAATCTGTTTTTCCTCTATATATGTCTGTGTGTGCATGTATGTTTTTGGCTGTGTATGTGAGTGTGTTACCACTATTAGGAGTAATCCTAGCTTGGTAATTATGAGAGGAGAGATTATGCTAACTATGAACATGAAAATTGAGTCTCTCAATGTCATTTAAGAGCTATTCTCTTCTCCTTTGTATCCACTGCCTGTCATTGCTGTCCATTTGTCTAATATTCTATGTAATATATAAAATTTGTAGATACATATGTGTTATATAAAAATATTTGTCGTAATTACCTGATTTTCTGTATTATAGGGATTTATTTCATTGGGATAAAAGTCTTTCATATGATATGTTTACCTCTGTTAGCTGCTATATACATAGTGGTCTTTCTAAGGTAGATTGTTAAAAGATAAGGAAAATTGCTTACTTTTAAATCTTAAAATACACTTGAGATACTATTTCTAAGATTTTAGGAAATGCAGACATACTTTATTATTATGATAATCTCCATGATATGCTTAAAATAAAAATGAGCACTTCTATATACTTATAATTCTAATGCTTCACAAATATTATTTACATTTATGAATTTCCTAGGCCCTGGGACCAAAAATTTAAATGTGTTTCAGGTATTCTTATGGAAATAACATTATGAGTTTGTGATACAAAAAAGTTTAATACAATAAAATTTATAGAATGTCTCAGTGACATTTTGCATTACTAAAGGCAACTGATTTCCCTTTGTGTAAAAGACATTTGTCAAATTTCCAACAATATTCTTTAAACACTAGAGATGTGTGTAGTTTATATACTAGAATCTACCATTCTCTATTCAACTATAATGAAAGATGAATTCTTTACTGCATCCATTCAGCTTTCAGTAGAGTTGGGAATATGATTTGGAGTTTCTGATTCCTTAAATTTATTCTGTAAAGTCACATCATAGTTTTACAGAGACCAATAAATTGGCTACATTTTACTCCATGGCATTTATTAAATTTGAATAGAAAAGCAATAGCTGTCTAATAAGCCATTGCTTATTTAAGCCAGGTGATAACAATAGCATTAATAATAATAGTAGAGAAAATCTATAAAATTAATTCCACATACCAGGGTTTTTCTTAACTTTCATACATACATATTAACTCATACATATTATGTATTCATTTCATACATATTATGAGTTTCATGCATATTAACTCATTTACTCATCATGATATCATTGTAGGTAGAGCCATTTTATATATAAGAAACCTGAGACACAGAACAGTTAAATAATGCCTAAGTTCACGCAACTGGAGAATGGAGTAGCTAATGATTCAATTCCAGGTTCTCTTGATTGAGTATCCATTTTCTAATCACTGTGTTAAGCTGACTCCCAGAATCTCAGAGTGTCTCAGAAACTCACACTTTCTCAAGGGCAGAAAAATACACATCCCAAGTTTTATGTGTTCTTATAAGATGACTGTTTTAATAAATGCAGAGGAAAGAAAGACAGCATTTTTCTGGGAGGTGAGTGCAAAAGCCTTTATAGCTTTTTGTTAGACCTTGAAAAAAAATAAGTTGGATTTAAAAAGACAACAGCAAGAAGGGTAAAGATAATATCAGCCAAATTGGGAGATTCAGACATTTGTGAAATGTTAAACGTTATATTCTGGAGGATGTTTTAATTATTCAAAGTAAAAATAATAACATGTGTGTTGCTCAGTTGCTTTAGTTCTGTCTGACTTTTTGTGACCCTATGGACTGTAGCCTGCCAGGGTCCTCAGTCCATAGGATTCTCCAGGCAACAATACTGGGCTGAGTTGCCATGCCCTCTTCCAGGGGATCTTCCCAACCCAGGGACTGAACCTGAGTCTTCTGTGTCTCTTGCATTGCAGGCAGATTCTTTAATGCTGAGTTACCAGGGAAACCTGAAAAACAATATATATACTCATATAATGAGTTAATACTCTTTCACAGTTAATGTTTTAGGTTTCTTACTTATATTTCCACCATGTTGTTAAACAACATTTAAAAAAATAAAAATTTTTAAAGTTTTAGAAAAGATTTGGCCTTAAAGAAAAATTGTGAAGACAGAGTTCCCATATAACTTATATCCAGTTTCCACTATTATCAGTATCTTACATAAGTATTATTTGTTCCAATTAATGAACCTATTTTGATAAATTATCTTAGATAAATCCATGCATTAATAGTGCTCCACTCAATATGCCAGCAAATTTGGAAAACTCAGCAGTGGCCACAAAACTAGAAAAGGTCAGTTTTCATCCCAATCCCAAAGAAAAGCAATGCCAAAGAATGCTCAAACTGCCGCACAATTGCACTCATCTCAAACGCTAGTAGAGTAATTCTCAAAACTCTCCAAGCCAGGCTTCAGCAATATGTGAACCGTGAACTTCCTGATGTTCAAGTTGGTTTTAGAAAAGGCAGAGGAACCAGAGATCAAATTGCCAACATCCGCTGGATCATGGAAAAAGCAAGAGAGTTCCAGAAAAAAACATCTATTTCTGCTTTATTGACTATGCCAAAGCCTTTGACTGTGTGGATCACAATCAACTGTGGAAAATTTTGAAGGAGATGGGATACCAGACCACCTGATCTGCCTTTTGAGAAACCTAAATAATCAGCCTCTATATGAAAGATGGTGACTGCAGCCATGAAATTAAAAGACGCTTACTCCTTGGAAGGAAAGTTATGACCAACCTAGATAGCATATTGAAAAGCAGAGGCATTACTTTGCCAACAAAGGTTTGTCTAGTCAAGGCTATGGTTTTACCTGTGGTCACATATGGATGTAAAAATTGGACTGTGAAGAAGGCTGAGTGCTGAAGAATTGATGCTTTTGAACTGTGGTGTTGGAGAAGACTCTTGAGAGTCCCTTGGACTGCAAGGAGATCCAACCAGTCCATTCTGAAGGAGATCAGCCCTGGGATTTCTTTGGAAGGAATGATGCTAAAGCTGAAACTCCAGTACTTTGGCCATCTCTTGCGAAGAATTGACTCATTGGAAAAGACTTTGATGCAGGGAGGAATTGAGGGCAAGAGGAGAAGGGGACGACAGAGGAGTGAGATGGCTGGATGGCATCACTGACTCGATGGACGTGAGTCTGAGTGAACTCTGGGAGTTGGTGATGGACAGGGAGGCCTGGCGTGCTGCTATTCATGGGGTCGCAAAGAGTCAGACATGACTGAGAGACTGATCTGATCTGAAGACTTTGACCACTCATTATCTACAATGCATGTGTATTTTCCCAGATATCAAATTTCTATTTGGATTAGCACACATGGAATGAAATGCCTTCTGTATTCTCTTCTACTGATGAGACTCTTCCATTTTTATAACTGGGTTTATGTTCTTATATGTCATTATAGTGACTAGTTGTGACTCCTGGACACATCTCTTGGTCAAGATGATCTGAATGCATAATTATAAATCAAAATTTATTCAGTGCTTGTACATGAAGGATGTGTTTGCAAAAACATCTTCCAGTTATAATGATTATAATAAAACATGGGATTTTAAGTCCTTTCAGACAGTAACTGGAAATTGAAAAGCATGCTAAGTCTCTTCTCTCGTGACCAACTCTGTGTGACCCCATAGACAGCAGCCCACCAGGCTCCCGCTTCCCTGGGATTCTCCAGGCAAGATCACTAGAGTGGGTTGCCATTTCCTTCTCCAATGCATGAAAGTGAAAAGTGAAAGTGAAGTCGTTCAGTCGTGTCTGACTCGTAGTGACCCCATGGACTGCAGCCCACCAGGCTTCTCTGTCCATGGGATTTTCCAGGCAAGATTACTGGAGTGGGGTGCCATTTCCTTCTCCATTGAAAAGCATACCTGTTCACAAATATAAAACTTGCTTGCATGTAAGTTTTGATAGTATAATATGAAAGAAGATACAAAAATCATAATATATTAAAATAGATTATTACAGATATATATTTTGTCCCAGATTACTTAAGAGAAGGAAATTCAGATTAACTTCTTCATATAGGCATTGCTGTGAACATGAATGTTTTGTAAAATCAAACTGTGAGAAACTACTTTCAATTGTAGGACAGGAGATTGTTTTAGTTGCTGTTGTTCAGTCACTAAGTCTTTCAACTTTTTGAGGCCCCATGGACTAATGCACAAGGTTCTCCACTATCTTCTGGAGTTTGTTCAAACTTCTCTTTTGAGTCTGTGATGCCATCCAACCATCTCATCTTCTGTCACTTACTTCTCTTGCCTTCAATCTTTCCCAGCATCAGATTCTTTCCCAGTAAGCTGGCTCTTTGTATCAGGTGGGCAAAGTACTGGAACTTAAGTTTCAACATCAGTCCTTCCAATGAATATTCAGGATTGATTTTCTTTAGGATTGATTGGTTTGAACTCCTTATAGTTTAAAGGACTCTCAACCGTCTTTTCCAGCACTGCAATAAAAAAAAAAGCATTAGTTGTTCAGCTTCCAGCCTTCTTTATGGCCCAATTCTCACACCCATACATACTACTTGAAATACCATACCTTTGACTGTACAGACGTTTGTCAGCAAAGTGATGTCTCTGATTTTTAACTCACTGCCTAGGTTTGTCAGAGTTTTCTTTCCGAGGAGCAAGCGTCTTTTAATGTCATGGCTGCTGTCACTACCCACTGTGATTTTGGAGCCCAAGGAAATAAAATCTGTCAGTGTTTCCATTTTTCAGTTTCTATTTGCTATGAAGTGATGGGACTGAATGGCATATCATCATGTTTTAATGTTGAGTTTCGAGGCAACGTTTTCAGTTTCTTCTTTCACCTTCATCAAGAAGCTCTTTTGTTTTCCTTCACTTTCTGCCATTACAATAGTATCATCTGCATATATGAGGTTTTTGATATTTTGCCCAGCAATCTTGATTACAACTCATGATTCATCCAAATCAGCATTTTAAATGAGATACTCTACATATAAGTTAAATAAGCATAATTACAATATACTTTACAGCCTTGTCATACTCCTTTACCAAATTTGAACCAGTCAGTTGTTCCATGTCTGGTTCACACTGTTGCTTCTTGACTCCCATACATGTCTCTTAGGAGACAAGCAAGGTGGTCTGGTACTCCCATCTCTTTAAGAATTTCCCACAGGTTTGGTTGTGATCCACAGTCAAAGGCTTTAGCATAGTCAATGAAATAGAAGTAGATGTTTTTCTGGAACTTCATTGCTTTCCCTATGATCCAACAAATGTTGACAATTTGATCTTTGGTTCCTCTGCCTCTTTGAAATCCAGTTTGCACATCTTGAGTTTCTATTTCACGTATTCATGAAAACTAGCTTAAAGCATGTGGAGCATAGCATTGTTAGTATGTGAAATGAGGACAATTGTAAGGTAGTTTCAGCATTCATTGGCATCACCCTTCTTTAGAATTGGAATGAAAACTGGCCTTTTCCAGGCCTGTGGCCAAAGCTGAGTAACACAAACTATTGAGTGCAGCACCATAAAACAATGCTTTCTAGGTTTTGAAATAGCTCAGCTAGAATTTCATCCCCTCCATCAGCTTTGTTTGAAGTAAAGCTTCTTAAGGCTAACTTGATCTCCACATTTCAGGATGTCTGGCTCTAGATGCGAGACCACACCATCATGGTAATAGAGATCATTCAGTTCAGTCTAGTCACTCAGTCGCTCTTTGCAACCTCATGGACTGCAGCACTCCAGGCTTCCATGTCCATCAGCTACAGGAGCCTACTCAAACTCATGTCTATTGAGTTGGTGATCCCATCCAACCATCTTATCCTCTGTCGTCCCCTTATCCTACTGCCTTCAATCTTTCCCAGTATCAGGATCTTTTCCAATGAGTCAGTTCTTCATATCAGAAGGAAAAGTATTGGAGTTTCAGCTGCAGTATCAATTATTCCAATGAATATTCAGGACTGATCTCCTTTAGGATTGACTTGTTTGATCTCCTTGCAGTCCAAGGGACTCTGAAGAGTTTTCTCCAACACTACAGTTCAAAAGCATCAATTCTTCAGTGTTCAGCTTTCTTTATAGTCCAACTATCACATCCATACATGACTACTGGGTAAACCACTGCTTTGACTAGACAGACCTTTGTTGGATAAGTGATGTCTCTGCTTTTTACTATGCTGTCTAGGTTGGTCATAACTTTTCTTCCAAGGAGCAAATGTCTTTTAATTTCATTGCTGCAGTTACCATGTGCAGTGATTTTCGAGCCCCCCAAAATTTAATCTGTCACTATTTCCATTGTTTCCTCATCTATTTGCCGTGAAGTGATGGGATGTTATGATCTTGGTTTTTTGAATGTTGAGTTTTTAGCCAGTTCTTCTTTTACTTTCATCAAGAGGCTCTTTAGTTTCTCTTCATTTTCTGCCATAAAGGTGGTACCATCTGTATATCTGAGATTATTGATATTTCTCTCATCATGTGTAACTCCAGGTCTTTATAATTATTACAGAATTAGAAGGCATGCCTTCTTTTGTCAAAAATGTCAAAATAAGTTTGCAGTAATATTTATTGAAAATTAAAAATAAAGTTTTTCTGAAAATTTTAGCTGACAAAACAATTATTATATACTGTTTGCAAGGATTAAATAAATGCTTAATATAGGTCAGGACTGTTATAAGTACTTTGCATATAACATTCTAGTTGTTTACTATTCCTCATAAAAAGAACTATGGGATTACTACATGATCCTCTTTCTTTCAGAGGAGGAAACCGAGTCATAGGTCAATTACAGTCATTTGCCTAAATTCACAGATTATAAAGCTTAGACTCTGTGTTCTGGCCTCAGAGTTGTGTTCTATACAATTAGACAAACTAAAATGCAGGGAAATGGTATTGACTAAGCAACTTTTTTTTTTTTTTTTATAGAACTGTGAAAGGTACTACATATTTCCAAAGTAAAATATTCAAAAATATACTTCCTTTGCATTTATTTCTCTATAAACTTTTCTTTCCTGACATCCTTTCCTGCTTTGAGGCTACGATGTGAGGTTTCTCACCCACAATGATGGTTATATTCAATAAAAAAGGTCCATAGTGTAGAGCTGAAGAACAAAATCCTGTGTGTGTGTGTGTGTGTGTGTGTGTGTATGTTTCTATGTATAACATAAAAGGGAAATATATACAAATTCTGCAAAGTGATATTTACATGGTTGGCCATGCAGGAGTAGGTTCTATGAGCAAGAGAAAATGGCTAAGTTAATATCTACTTGGAATATTCAATGCTATCAGGGGACAGATGTGCAGTTTAACTCTCAGATTATTTTCAAAGTAAATACTTGGTATACTGATCTATTTCACTCACCCTCAATGTAAATAGTAAGAGATTTGTACAGGTGAATTATCTGTGCTTAATTCTATATTCAGAAAACCCCAATCTAAGCTCCAAGCTTGTATTTTTGGTGCAAAGCAATAATAATTTATTATTTATCTTTAAAAAGTTACTTGGATTTATGTAGAGAGAAGCTCAAAGCCTGTATTTTTGGTGCAAAGCAATAATAATTTATTATTTATCTTTAAAAACTTACTTGGATTTATGTAGAGAGAACAAATATCCATGATTCAATTAATACATAAATCTTAACTTTCTCCCACAGACAATTCAAGATTATTACTTTGTGGGGGGTTGGGGGGTGGGAAGAAGCTGTTTAAAAGTCCAAGCTGTGAGATGGTTGCATAATCTAAAGCCTTATTATATTTGGCAATTTATATTTGAAGTTAAAGGGAAATTGTCTTCATCAGCAGAGAATTTTTAAAAGTGACTTTTTAGTGACAAATTCTCATTATGTTGAAGTATAGTAGAGTAGGAAACCTAGGCCTCCCCTAGGTGTTACTTAGAAACTCATTGCAGACTGTCAGTCAATGTAATTGACAAAAAGAGAAAATAAAATCCATTCTAATATAATGCTAGGAGACAATGTTAATAAAACACAACAGAGAAGTCCAGAGAGCATCTAAAATGTTCCAAATGTAAGCCTATTGAGAATTGAATGGTTCTTATAGCTCTTAGTGCTTAAATCAGAATATGAAAGAGGCTTTCCAACAGGAATTTTTGAAAAATTAAGAATGCTGATTCCATCAAGAAGAAAGAACATTACATGGGTTGATATGGGAAAATGATCATGTTACATTGTTAAGTGAACCAAAAGGATGATTCTGACCTTTTATCAAAGTTAGATTTATTTAAAACAGAAGCAGCAATAACAACTTTGGCAAGTTCCATGATTTTTTTCATCAGAGTTGTATTGATTGGCATCCTTTCCCAATTTCTATTACTGTTCATATTTAGCCACTATTTTGGCAATAGAGATAATGTTCCCAATCATTTCTTCCTACCAATATCAGGCTCCTGCCATATGAGGAGTAGATACAAGTTCCTAGGATAAATAAAACAACCCGAGTTTTTACATCACATTTCAAACTCATTTAGATGAGAAAAAAAAAAAAAAGAAATAAAGAAAATCAGAAAATTTAAAACACTTTAAGACTTACATGAATGTAAGGTGATGAAATTGCTAGTATTAGTTCTTGTCCCATGCCTTTTTTCTCTTTATTTTTCACACTTACTTTTTTAGGTTACCACAAGCATCCTGTGGGCCTCTGAACTTGTCAAGCCATCAGATATGATTTTTTTATTTATTTTTTTACTCTTATGGGACTATCTAGCTTTTGACTATGCACTTGCTTAGATCACCCCTTGGTTTTCTGTGATCACCAATACCATACTTCTAGTGCCCTTCTCCTGGCCTCTTATATTCCTTCCAAATTCTTTACCACCAGCTACCTCTTCCCCATTTTTAAGTCTATGTTTTGAAATCATATTTTAAATTCCATACTTTGAAATCAATATCTCCAATCTAGGCCTCACTTTTGAGGTTTAAACTGAATATGTTAAAACATCTTCTAGAAGTTTTCATTTTATACCCCCATGGCGGTGGTGGTTGTGGTTTAGTTGCTGAGTCATATCTGACTCTTTGTGAACCCAAGGACTGTAGCCTGCCAGGGTCCTCTGTCCCTGGGATTCTCCAGGGGACAGTGAGAATACTGGAGTGGGTTGCAATTTCCTTCTCCTTATAACTCCATATGCACCATACATTTTAAGTAAAATTGCAATTTTATGATGAAAATTAAAGTTGTAGAGCTGGAATTACTAGATTTGCATATTTGCCATTAACAGCCATGAGACTTCGGAAAAAAAAAAAATGTTTGTGTGTGTTTTCTCATCTGTTCATTATAATATCTCCCTCATAAGAGTATGGTGAGAGTTAACTAATGTTGCTGTGAACAGGGCTGGCACATAGTAAGGTTAGTTACAATTGTTGCTAGCCATCATGCTTTACTTTTCAGTTGGCCAGAGTGCATCTTTAAGAATTTTATTCTAAGAAAATTTTTATATATTTTATTTCCTGAGATATCACATGTTACCAGATTATCTACCTAATGCCATTGAGTTAAGGAGAGTTTGGCTACTTGAACATTTTACATTTTTCTGTTATTTTCTTGGTAGAAAAATCATGGAAAAACAGTATATCACAGATTCTTGTGATCTAACAGTCATCTTTCCTGTTTCCTGCTGTAGAAAATGAAAAACCTAGATGACGTTTCCATCGTCTCATTAGAATTTAGGGTATGGCATTCTTGATTATGGTAAATGAGTTATAATGGAGAGTCTTGAGGGGGTAACAGGTAGGAAGGACAGAGATCCCCAAGCTGCAAGGGGAAATAAACTGTAAGTGGCATGCCTTTTTTTTTTTTTTCTTTAATCCTCCCTTTTCTATTGAAACAGGTTCTGCTTAACTTACCTTTTTTTTTTTTTTTTCCTCTCAAACCGTGGGCTGAAAATGACTCAACAAATAATTCGTACCAATTGTTTTATGAACTGGGATGACATACCTCAAGACGGCCTATCTCAAAAATGCATACTATGGGAAAGGTGCCTGGTGAAATTCCCTCAGCACTGAAGTGTTTCTCTTATCTGATTAATAGCTTGCTAATAGACATGAAATACCTTGCTAAAAACTAAAAAAAAAAAAAAAAAAATCGAATAATAGAATAGGAAAGACTAGCGACCTCTTCAAAAAAATTAGAGATACCAAGGGAACATTTCATGCAAAGATAGGCACAATAAAGGGCAGAAACCCTATGGACGTAACAGAAGCAGATTATTAAGAAGAGGTAGCAAGAATCCACAGAAGAATTATATAAAACAAGATCTTCATGATCCAGATAACCATAATGATGTGATCACTCACCTAGAGCCAGAAATCCTGGAATATGAATTCAAGAGAGCCTTAGACAGCATCACTATGAACAAAGCTACTGGAGGTGATCAAATTTCAGTTGAGCTATTTCAAATCGTAAAAGATGATACTGTGTAAGTGCTGCACTCGATATGCCAGCAAATTTGGAAAACTCCACAGTGGCCACAAGACTGGAAAAGGTCAGTTTTCATTTGAATACCAAAGACAGGCAATGCCAAAAATTGCTCACACTACCACACTATTGTGCTCATCTCAGACACTAGCAAAGTAATGCTCAAAATTCTTCAAAACAGGCTTCAACAGTATATGAACTGTGAACTTCCAGTTGTTCAGGCTGGATTGAGAAAAAACAGAGGAACCAGAGATCAAATTGCCAACATCCACTGGATCATCAAAAAAGAAAGAGATTTCCAGAAAGAACATGTACTTCTGCTATATTGACTATACCAAATCCTTTGACTATGTGGATCACAATACACTGGGAAAAATTCTTAAAGAGATGAGAATACCAGACCACCTGACCTGCCTCCTGAGACATCTGTATGCAGCTCAAGAAGCAACAGTTAGAAATGGACATGAAACAAAAGACTGATTCCAAATTGGGAAAGGAGTACTTCAAGGCTGTATACTGTCACTCTGCTTATTTAACTTATATGCAGAGTACATCATGAGAAACACCTTGATAACACATACCTGCAAAATAGAAGAATTGATGCTTTTGAACTGTGGTGTTGCAGAAGACTCTTGAGAGTCCCTTGGATTGCCAGGAGGTCAAACCAGTCAATCTTAGAAGAAATTGGTCATGGATATTCATTGGAAAGACTAATACCGAAGCTGAAACTCCAATACCGTGGCCACATGATGTGAAGAACTGACTCACTGGAAAAGACCCTGACTCTGGGAAAGATTGAATGCAGGAGAAGGGGATGACAGAGGATGAGATGGTTGGATGGCATCACAACTTGGTGGACATGAATTTTAGCAAGCTCTGAGAGTTGGTGATGGACAGGGAAGCCTAGTGTGCTGTGGTCCACGGGGTCACAAAGAGTTGGACACGACTGAGTGACTGAAAAGACTGAGAATTCTAACTTAATGCACATAGAGATTTTTTGTATTTTTCTTTCAGGTGGCATAATGTTTTTAAGATTATCCACATCATTATCTGCACAAATATATGATTTTTTATTACTGAGCAGCAATTAACTGTAGAAATAAATGGCAACTTGCTTATCTGTTCAGTAGTTGAAAAAAATATATTTTTTTCACCAATTTACCACAGTAATAAGTAATACTACAATGAACATCCAAAATTTTGTGTGAATATGTAATTTAATTTCTGTTGAGTGGCATTTGCTATGGTCTTAAGAAAAAAAACAATGTGTGAGAAATTTCACAAAGTACTTCCAAATTTGATTTTTAAAACTGAATGTGCCATTTGTATTTGCACCAGCAATATATGAGTTCTAATTTCTCCACATTTTATGTTGCCTTTCCTTGATAACTAGTGATGTTGAGTATGTTTACCTGTGCTATTATTTGTATAGCATATTTTGTTAAGTGTGTGTTTAGTTGCTTTTGCATGTTTGTATGTATTTTTCAATCATAAGATATTCATATATTCTGTACAGCTTTTTAAATTGAAGTATATAGTTAGTGATAATCCTAAACAAGTTTCTAATGTACACCAAAGTGATTGCTTTATATATATAAGATATATATATATATACACACACACACATACATATATATATCAGATCAGTCGCTCAGTCGTGTCCGACTCTTTGCGACCCCATGAACTGCAGCACGCCAGGCCTCCCTGTCCATCACCAGCTCCCGGAGGTCAATCAGACTCACATCCATCGAGTCAGTGATGCCATCCAGCCATCTCATCCTCTGTCGTCCCCTTCTCCTCCTGCCCCCAATCCCTCCCAGCATCAGAGTCTTCTCCAATGAGTCAACGCTTCGCATGAGGTGGCCAAAATACTGGAGTTTCCGCTTTAGCATCATTCCTTCCAAAGAAATCCCAGGGCTGATCTCCTTCAGAATGGACTGGTTGGATCTCTTTGCAGTCCAAGGGACTCTCAAGAGTCTTCTCCAACACCACAGTTCAAAAGCATCAATTCTTCAGTGCTCAGCCTTCTTCACAGTCCAGCTCTCACATCCATACATGACCACAGGAAGGACCATAGCCTTGACTAGGCGAACCTTTGTTGGCAAAGTGATGTCTCTGCTTTTGAATATGCTATCTAGGTTGGTCATAACTTTCCTTCCAAGGAGTAAGTGTCTTTTAATTTCATGGCCGCAGTCACCACCTGCAGTGATTTTGGACCCCAAAAATAAAGTCTGACACTGTTTCCACTGTTTCCCCATCTATTTCCCATGTAGTGATGGGACCGGATGCCTGATCTTCGTTTTCTGAATGTTGAACTTTAAGCCAACCTTTTCACTCTCCACTTTCACTTTCATCAAGAGGCTTTTTGGTTCCTCTTCACTTTCTGCCATAAGGGTGGTGTCATCTGCATATCTGAGGTTATTGATATTTCTCTCAGCAATCTTGATTTCAACTTGTGTTTCTTCTAGTCCAGGGTTTCTCATGATGTACTCTGCATATAAGTTAAATAAACAGGGTGACCATATACAGCCTTGACATACTCCTTTTCCTATTTGGAACCAGTCTGTTGTTCCATGTCCAGTTCTAACTGCTGCTTCCTGACCTGCATACAAATTTCTCAAGAGGCAGATCAGGTGGTCTGGTATTCCCATCTCTTTCAGAATTTTCCACAGTTGATTGTGATCCACACAGTCAAAGGCTTTGGCATAGTCAATAAAGCAGAAATCGATGTTTGTCTGGCACTCTCTTGTTTTTTCCATCATCCAGGGGATGTTGACAATTTGATCTCTGGTTCCTCTGCCTTTTCTAAAACCAGCTTGAACATCAGGAAGTTCACGGTTCACATATTGCTGAAGCCTGGCTTAGAGAATTTCGAGCATTACTTTACTAGCGTGTGAGATGAGTGCAATTGTGTGAAAGTTTGAGCATTCTTTGGCATTGCCTTTCTTTGGGATCGGGATGAAAACTGACCTTTTCCAATCTTTTAGCCACTGCTGAGTTTTCCAAATTTGCTTGCATATTGAGTGCAGCACTTTCACAGCATCATCTTTCAGGACTTGGAATAGCTTAACTGGAATTCTATCACCTCCGCTAGCTTTGTTCGTAGTGATGCTTTCTAAGGCCCACTTGACTTCACATTCCAGGATGTCTGGCTCTAGGTCAGTGATCACATCATCGTGATTATCTGGGTCGTGAAGATCTTTTTTGTACAGTTCTGTGTATTCTTGCCACCTCTTCTTAATATCTTCTGATTCTATTAGGTACATACCATTTCTGTCCTTTATCAAGCCCATCTTTGCATGAAATGTTCCTTTGATATCTCTGATTTTCTTGAAGAGATCCCTAGTCTTTCCCATTCTGTTGTTTTTCTCTATTTCTTTGCATTGATGGCTGAAGAAGGCTTTCTTATCTCTTCTTGCTATTCTTTGGAACTGTGCATTCAGATGTTTATATCTTTCCTTTTCTCCTTTGCTTTTCGATTGTCTTCTTTTCACAGCTATTTGTAAGGCCTCCCCAGACAGCCATTTTGCTTTTTTGCCTTTCTTTTCCATGGGGATGGTCTTGATCCCTGTCTCCTGTACAATGTCACAAACCTCATTCCATAGTTCATCAGGCACTCTATCTATCAGATCTAGGCCCTTAAATCTATTTCTCACTTCCACTGTATGATTATAAGGGATTTGATTTAGGTCACACCTGATTGGTCTAGTGGTTTTCCCTGCTTTCTTCAATTTAAGTCTGAGTTTGGCAATAAGGAGTTCATGGTCTGAGCCACAGTCAGCCCTGGTCTTGTTTTTGCTGACTGTATAGAGCTTCTCCATCTTTGGCTGCAAAGAATATAATCGATCTGATTTTGGTGTTGACCATCTGGTGATGTCCATATATAGAGTCTTGGGTATTTGCTATGACCAGTGCATTTTCTTGGCAAAACTCTGTTAGTCTTTGCCCTGCTTCATTCCGTATTCCAAGGCCAAATTTGCCTGTTACTCCAGGTGTTTCTTGACTTCCTACTTTTGCATTCCAGTCCCCTATAATGAAAAGGACATCTTTTTTGAGTGTTAGTTCTAAAAGGTCTTGTAGGTCTTCATAGAACCGTTCAACTTCAGCTTCTTCAGCGTTACTGGTTGGGGCATAGACTTGGATTACTGTGACATTGAATGGTTTGCCTTGGAAACGAACAGAGATCATTCTGTCGTTTTTGAGATTGCATCCAAGTACTGCATTTCGGACTCTTTTGTTGACCATGATGGCCACTCCATTTCTTCTGAGGGATTCCTGCCCACAGTAGTGGATATAATGGTCCTCTGAGTTAAATTCACCCTTTCCAGTCCATTTTAGTTCGCTAATTCCTAGAATGTCGACATTCACTCTTGCCATGTCTTGTTTGACCACTTCCAATTTGCCTTGATTCATGGACCTGACATTCCAGGTTCCTATTTGTTTTTCTGGATATTATGGTAATCTGAATTAATTTCTCCCTTTTGTGTCCATTTCAGTTCTCTGATTCCTAAGATGCCAATGCTCATTCATGCCATCTGTTTGACCACATCTATTTTACCTTAATTCATGGACCTAACATTCCAGGTTCATATGAAATATTATTCTTTACTGCATTGAACTTTATTTCACCACCAGATATATCTACAACTGTGTGTCATTTCCACTTTGTTGAAGCCACATCATTTTTTTCTGGATCCATTTTCCCCTGCTCTTCTCCGGCAGCATACTGGACACCTTCCAACCTGAGGAAGGAGCCTCATTTTTTTTCTTATTACATCTTTTTGTCTTTTCATACTGTCCATGCTCTTCTCCAGGCAAGAATACTTTAGTGGATTGTCAATTCATTCTGCAGTGGACCATGTTTTGTCTGAAAGTTTTACTATACCAGTGATTTTTGGGTGGCCCTGCACAGCATGGACCTGTCAGGTGTCCACTATGCTGCCGGAGAAGAGCAGGGGGAAATGGATCCAGAAAAAAATGATGTGGCTGGAACAAAGTGGAAATGATGCACAGTTGTAGATATGTCTGGTGGTGAAATAAAGTCCAATGCAGTAAAGAACAATATTTCATATGAACCTGGAATGTTAGGTCCATGAATTAAGGTAAAATCAGATCAGATCAGTCGCTCAGTCGTGTCCGACTCTTCGCAACCCCATGAACCGCAGCACGCCAGGCCTCCCTGTCCATCACCAGCTCCCGGAGGTCACCCAGACCCATACCCATCGAGTCAGTGATGCCATCCAGCCATCTCATCCTCTGGCGTCCCCTTCTCCTCCTGCCCCTCAATCCCTCCCAGCATCAGAGTCTTCTCCAATGAGTCAACTCTTCGCATGAGGTGGCCAAAATACTGGAGTTTCAGCTTTAGCATCATTCCTTCTAAAGAAATTCCAGGATTGATCTCCTTCAGAATGGACTGGTTGGATCTTCTTGCAGTCCAAGGGACTCTCAAGAGTCTTCTCCAACACCACAGTTCAAAAGCATCAATTCTTCGGCGCTCAGCCTTCTTCACAGTCCAGCTCTCACATCCATACATGACCACAGGAAAGACCAAACAGTATGAAAAGACAAAATGATAAGGTAAAATAGATGTGGTCAAACAGAGATGACATGAATGAGCATTGGCATTTTAGGAATCAGAGAACTGAAATGGATGCAAAAGGGAGAAATAAATTCAGATTACCATTATACCCAGAAAAACAAATACTTCTGCTTCACTGACTACTTTAAAGTCTTTGTGTGGATCACAACAAACAGGAGAATTTTTAAAGAGATGTGAACTACCAGACCAACTTTCCTGCTTAATGAAAAACACATGTGCCAGTCAAGAATCAACAGTTAGGACCAGACATGGAACAATGGACTGGTATCAAATTGGGAAAAGAGTACGTCAAAGCTGTATATTTTCACCCTTCTTATTTAATTTATATGCAGAGTTCAGTTCAGTTCTGTTCTGCTTCATTGTTTACACTAAAGCTTTGACAATGTTGTGGGGTTACAACAAACTGTGAAAACTTCTTTTGATCAATTCAGTTCAGTTGCTCAGTTGTGTATGACTCTTTGCGACCCCCATGAACTGCAGCACACCAGGCTTGTCTGACAATCACCAATACCTATAGCTAACTCAAAATCATGTCTATCAAGTCAGTGATGCCATCCAACCATCTCATCCTCTGTCATCCCCCTACTTCCCCTGCCTTCAATCTTTCTCAGCATCGGGGCCTTTTCCAATGAACCAGTTTGTCAAAAGTATGGTCAGGTAGTCAAAGTATTGCAGCTTCAGCATTATCCCCTCCAATGAATATTCAGGACTGATTTCCTTTAGGATTGACTGGTTTGATCTCCTTAAAGTGCAAGGGACTCTCAAGAGTCATGTCCAACACCACAGTTTTGTTCAAAAGCCTATGTCCTTTGATACTCAGCTTTCTTTATGGTTCAACTCTAACCTCCATACATGACTACTGGAAAAACAGTATCTTTGACTCTTTGGACCTTTGTCAGAAAAATAATCTCTCAGCTTTTTTATATGCTTTCTAGGTTGGTCATAACGTTCCCTCCATCGAGCAAGCATCTTTTAATTTCTTGACTGCAGTCACCATCTGCAGTGATTTTGGAGCCCTAGGAAATAAAGTCTGTCTCTGTTTCCACCTATTTACCATAACGTGATGGGACAAGATGCCATGATTTTCATTTTTTGAGTGTTGAGTATTAAACCAGTGTTTTCACTCTCCTCTTGAACTTTCATCAAGAGGCTCTTTAGTTCTTCTTTGCTTTCTGCCTTAAAGGTGTTGTCATCTGTGTAAGCGAGGTTATTGATATTTCTCCTGGCAATCGTGATTCCAGCTTGTACTTCATCCAGCCCAGAATTTCACAAGATGTATTCTGCATGTAAGTTAAATAAGCAGGGTGATGATATACAGCCTTGCCGTACTCCTATCCCAATTTGTAACCAGTTTTTGTTCCATGTCTGGGTCCAACTGTTGCTTCTTTACCTGCATACAGATTTCTTGGGGGTCAGGTAAGGTAGTCTGGTAGTGCATCTCTTTTAGAATTTTCCAGTTTGTTGTGATCTACACAGCCAAAAGTTTTGGTGTAGTCAATAATGCAGAAGTAGATGTTTTTCTGAAGCTCTCTTGCTTTCTTGATAATCCAAAGGATGTTGGCAGTTTGATCTCTGGTTCGTCTGTCTTTTCTCAATCCAGCCTGAACATCTGGAGGTCCACACTTCACATACTGTTGAAGCCAGGCTTGGAGAATTTTGAGCATTAATTCACTAGAGTGTAAGATGAGTGCAATTATGCAGTAGTTTGAACATTCTTTGGCATTGCCTGTTTTGGGAATTGAAATGAAAACTGACCCTTTCCAGTCCTGTGGACACTGCTGGGTTTTCCAAATTTCCTGGCCTATTGAGTGCAAAATTTACACAGCATCATCTTTTAGGATTTTAAATAACCCAACTGGAATTCCATCACCTCCACTACCTTTGTCCATGAATGATGCTTTTTCTAAGGCTCTCTTGACTTCACATTCCAGGATATCTGGCTCTAGGTGTGTGCTTCACACCATAGTGGTTATCTGGGTCATGAAGATCTTCTTTGTATATTTCTGTGTTTTCTTGCCACCTCTTCTTAATATCTTCTGCTTCTATCAGGTCCATATCATTTCTGTCCTTCATTGTGCCCATCTTTGCATGAAATATTCCCTTGGTATCTCTAATCTTCTTGAAGAGATCTCCAGTCATTACTGTTCTATTGTTGTCTGCCATTTCTTTGCATTGATCCCTGAGAAAGCCTTATTTATCTCTTTGCTTTTCTTGGGAACTCTGCATTCAAATTGGTATATTTTTTATTTTCTCTTTAGTGATTGTTACAAATTCCTAAAGATATGGGATTATCACATCACCTTAATTGTCTCAGATAAACCCATGTGCTAGTCAGTAAGCAATAGTTAGAACTAAATTGATAAAGCAGAACAAGTCTGTATATTGTCACTCTGCTTATTTAACATATGCAGAGTACATCATGCAAAATACTGTGCTGGATGAGTTACAAGCTGGAATCAAGATTGCTGAGAGAGATATCAACAACTTTAGATATACAGATGATGCCACTCTAATCCAGAAAGCAAAGAGCCTCTTGATGAGGGTGAAAGACAAAAGTGAAAAAGCTGGCTTAAAATTCACCATTAAAAAAAGTTAATATTATGGTATCCAATTACCTTACCACATTGCAAATAGAAGGCAAAACTGTGGAAACAATTTCAGATTGTATTTTTCTTGGGCTCCAAAACTACTGTGAATGATGACTGTAGCCATTAATTTAAAAGACAGGACGTGGAAGCAACCTAGATGTCCATCCACAGATGAATGGATAAGCAAGCTGTGGTACATATACACGATGGAGTATTACTCAGCCATTAAAAAGAATGCATTTGAATCAGTTCTAATGAGGTGGATGGAACTGGAGCCTATTATACAGAGTGAAGTAAGCCAGAAAGAAAAACACAAATACAGTATACTAACGCATATATATGGAATTTAGAAAGATGGTAACAATCACCCCGCTTATGAGACAGCAAAAGAGACACTGATGTATAGAACAGACTTTTGGACTCTGGGACTGGGAGAGGGTGGGACGATTGGGGAGAATAGCATTGAAATATGTATAATATCATATCTGAAACGAGTCAGTCCAGGTACGATGCCCTATAACAGATGCCTGGGATTGGAGCACTGGGATGAACTGGAGGGATGGTGTGAGAAGGGGGGAGGGAGGAGGGTTCAGGATGGGGAACACGTGTATTCTGGTGGCGGATCCATCTCGATGTATAGTAAAAGTAATACAATATTGTAAAGTTAAGAAAAATTAAAAAAAATAATAATAAAAAAATAAAAAAATAAAAGACAGTTGCTCCTTGGAAGGAAAACTCTGACAAATCTAGACAGCATACTAAAAAATAGAGAGACACAGATGTATAGAACTGTTTTTTGGACTCTGTGGGGAGAGGTTGAGGATGGGATGATATGGGAAAATGGCATTGAAACATGTAAATTATCATATGTGAAGTGAATCACCACTCCAGGTTTGATGCATGATACAGGGTGCTAGGGGCTGGTGCACTTGGATGACCCAGAGGGATGGGATGGGGAGGGACGTGGGAGGGGGTTCAGGATGGGAAACACTTGTACACCCATGGTGGATTAATGTCAATGTATGGAAAAACCAATACAATGTTGTAAAGTAAAAAAGAAATAAATAAATAAAACTGAGATTAAAACAAACAAACAAACAAACAGAGACATCACCTTACTGAGCAAGTTTATAGAAACATTTTTAAATTTTAAAAATGAGTAAGAACCTGATTGAAATGTGAAGTTACAAATAAGTGAAAGAACCAATGAAGGATATTAATCATGTGTTTTGCATTCTTGTAATTCTCTATGATTCTTCTCCATTCTTGCCTCCCTTCAATTCCATGAAAATTTGTGTTCTAGTTAGATGATGTTTTCTAATTAGTTTTCCATATTGACTGATGCATAATGGATGTTTGCTAAATAGTTGTTACTGGCAGTTTTGGTGACAAAGGGAATAGTAATATTCTTGCAAAAGATTCCTACCAGATGACTTGAAACTAACATAAAGTTGAGTTTGTTTTCAGACTTAGAGCATAAATGCAAATGAAACAGTAGCACAGGGAAGTGGAAATAGCATAGTAGTTAGAGGCAAAAAAAAAAAGAAAAATAATTCCTGGTTGTGACTGTGACATTTGCTGTCTGGTTATCATTAGGTGAGCAATTTATTAACACAAATATATTTAGTGGCTTCCTTTACAAAAATATTATTCACCTAGGTTTGTACTATTTGTGTACCAATATTAAAAACATCAGGCCAATTTCCCATATGCTAGTTTTCCTACATGAGTGCTTATTTGCAGCTATTGTGTCCAACTCTTTGCAACCTTTTGGACTGTAACTCCTCAGTCCATGGGATACTCCAGGCAAGAATACTGGAATGAGTTGCCATGTCCTTCTCCTGGGGATTTCCCTGACCGAAGGATTGAACTCACATCTCCTGCATTCTTGAATTGTAAATGGATTTTACCACATATTATCAATTATCTCTATTGCTTTATGACAATCACATCTTATCTCAAAGTACTAATTATTTTTCTAAAGGTAATTGATTCCCTTAATAAGCATCAGATCAGATCAGATCAGTCGCTCAGTCGTGTCCGACTCTTTGCGACCCCATGAACGGCAGCACGCCAGGCCTCCATGTCCATCACCAGCTCCCGGAGGTCACCCAGACCCATACCCATCGAGTCAGTGATGCCATCCAGCCATCTCATCCTCTGTCGTCCCCTTCTCCTCCTGCCCTCAATCCCTCCCAGCATCAGAGTCTTCTCCAATGAGTCAACTCTTCGCATGAGGTGGCCAAAATACTGGAGTTTCAGCTTTAGCATCATTCCTTCCAAAGAAATCCCAGGGCTGATCTCCTTCAGAATGGACTGGTTGGATCTTCTTGCAGTCCAAGGGACTCTCAAGAGTCTTCTCCAACACCACAATTCAAAAGCATCAATTCTTCGGCGCTCAGCCTTCTTCACACTCCAGCTCTCACATCCATACATGACCACAGGAAAGACCATAGCCTTGACTAGGCGAACCTTTGTTGGTAAAGTAATATCTCTGCTTTTGAATATGCTATCTAGGTTAGTCATAACTTTCCTTCCAAGGAGTAAGCGTCTTTTAATTTCATGGCTGCAGTCACCATCTGCAGTGATTTTGGAGCCCCAAAAAACGAAGTCTGACACTGTTTCCACTGTTTCCCCATCTATTTCCCATGTAGTGATGGGACCAGATGCCATGATCTTCGTTTTCTGAATGTTGAGCTTTAAGCCAACCTTTTCACTCTCCACTTTCACTTTCATCAATAGGCTTTTTAGCCCCTCATTAATGAAAATTTATATAAATAAGCCTGGAATTTATTTCATTATACATACATAATCACACTATATATGTATATATATGTAATCATACATATATAGCATACATATATTAGCACACACTTGCACATATGTATATGTGTGTGTATACATTGGAGAAGGAAATGGCAACTCACTTCAGTACTCTTGCCTAGGAAATCCAATAAACAGAGGAGTTTTACAGGTACAGTTCATGGGGTCCCAAGAGTAGGACACAACTTAGTGACTAAATCAACCACTAACAAATATTTATATATACACATATAATACATACAAATATGTGACATAATATTACACTATACACTAAATTTCTTCACTTCCCAGATAAAGTAACTGAGGCTTAGTGTAGTTACAGAAATTGCTAGTGTCATAAGAATGCATGTTTTGGACTTGGGACTCAAACCTAAGCAACTGACATAATGCTATACCACTTTTTTTTCCATGCACTTGTAAACTGTGAGTTTTTCCAGAGGGATATTCTTTCTCTGATGCTAAGTCACTTCAGTCACGTCTCCTTTTGACCCTAAAACCATAGCTCACCAGGCTCCTCTGTACATGGCAGGAGAATTCTTTACCACTAGCACCACCTGGAAAGTCCCTCTTTCTCTAATAGAAAAACCTTATGATTTGAAGAATCAAGGAAATGCCCAGGAAATATTTCTGGTTTACCAAAGAATATAAAGAAAAGAAGTGGGAAGCAAATATTGGTAAGCTTGGAGTTGAAAAACCAAAGGCCCAACTGCCTAGTAGATAAGTTAATATAAATATGCAAAACAGATTAGGTGGAAGAATGATGGGGCTCACTCCTAAGTAGAGAGTATCAATTTATATCACTTTGATTCTTTTTATGTAAAAATGTGAGTACACTATAACCTTAACCAATTTCTCACTAAGAGCCTGACATCCACATATTTATCTGATTTTAAAAATAGGAATTATTTCAAAATGGTTTAAAGCACTGTAAATATGTAAACAAAGCAGTTCCACAGATTGAATTTAGCCAATAGGCCACCTGTGCATAATCTCTATAAAATAAATTGTGAACCACAGATTCCTGAGTGATGAATTTCTGGCAACCAGTTGTATTCATAAGGAACTAAATACTTTTGAATAGCATCTTCCTGAAAAAGTTTCTCATACATGAAGAGTTGCACTCACTGAAGAAATTATACTTGGAGACTCAGCCTTACTCACGTAGTGAATGCATTGCAGTCAAACTAGGAGATGGAAAAGGAGTTCTAGCTGCCCTCAGTTGTGAATGTTCTTGTAGTCTTGCTGTTTCAAGAACACATAAGACACCCTGGAGTAAGGTCCTGGTCATTGATTCACTCACTTATCATATATTCCCCAATTTCATCCCCAAAATATGTCCATCAATATTTTATACATATTTTGTCCTGATTTCTTGATTTACCTGGGCTGGAATACTGTAATGGACATCTCTCTCCTAGATGAAATTCTGAAAAACAAAACAAAATACTTACCCAGTTTTTTCCTACTCTCTCTAGTTGTTATTTAGAATCCAACTTCATCCTAAACAGACATTCTTGAGGAAAAAAAAAAAAAAAAATGAACTACCTCCTACCTCACAAGCCTTTATTTTGCCTAGAGATTTCTACAGCTGAACTTCAAATGCTTGATTGCCTACCTCAGTGCTGACAGTAGCAAAGTGACTCAGCCCAGTACACTTAGAATATATTTAACACTAATGTTGCTATTTCTACCACAAATTTTTGTTTTTATTGTCACAGAAGTGTAACCCTGATTGAAAGTGAAAGTCACTCAGTTGTGTCTGACTCTTTGTGACTCCATGGACTGTATAGTTCTTGGAATTCTCCAGGCCAGAAGATTGGAGTGGGTAGCCTTTCCTTTCTCCAGGGGATCTTCCCAACCCAGGGATCTAATCCAGGTCTCCCATACTGCAGGCAGATTCTCTACCAGCTGAGCCACAAGAGAAGCACAAGAATACTGGAGCGAGTAGCCTATCCCTTCCCCCAGCAGATCTTCCTGACTCAGGAATCAAACTGGGGTTTTCTGCATAGTAGGCAGATTCTTTACCAACTAAGCTATGAGGGAAGCCCTATAACCCTGAGGTATCTACTTAGATTTTAGATATCTATTTAGATATTTTATGCATATGGACTATAAAACCGTTACATCATGTCATAAAAAAAAAAAAAAAGTATTTAGAGCCATAATTCAAAAAGAAACATGTAACCCAGTGTGCATTGCAGTGCTATTAACAATAGACAGGACATAGAGGCAACCTAAATGCCCATCAACAGATGAATGGGTAAAGAGGTTGTGGTACATATATATATTGGAATGTTAATCAGTCATAAGAAGAAATGAAATTAGGTCATTTGTTATGATGTGGATGAACATGGAGTCTGTCATGCACAGTGCAGGAAGTCAGAAAGAGAAAAACAAATATTGTATAGTGATAAAGATATACAGAATCTAGAAAAATGGTACTGTTGAATCTATTTGCAAGGCATATAGACCCAGACATAGAGGATGTACTCCTGGGCATAGAGGGAGAAGGGGAAGGTGAGATGAATTGAGAGAGCAGTACTGAGTTATATACATTGTGATGTTTAAAATTAATGGGAAACTGCTTAATATTACAGGAAGCTCAGCTCAGAGCTCGGTGATGACCTAGAGGGTTGAGATGAGGGATAGGAGAGGAAGGCTCAATAGGGAATATACAAATATATATACCTAATTCACTTTGTTGTACAGTAAAACTAACATAATATTTTAAAGTAATTAAACTCCAATAGAAAAAAAACAACAGACGGTAAATGCCAAAACTGAAATAAAATCAGTGTTTTTTCCTTAATCTAAAAAAAGAACAAAATACTTAGGAATATATCTACCTAAAGAAACAGAAAATGAATATATAGAAAACTATAAAACACTGCTGAAAGAAATCAAAGAGGACACAAACAGATGGAGAAATATACCATGTTCATGGATTGGAAGAATAAATATAGTGAAAATGAGTATACTATCCAAAACAATCGATAGATTCAACACAATCCTTATCAAACTACCAATGGTATTTTTCACAGAACTAAAACAAATAATTTCACAATTTGTATAGAAATATAAAAAACTTCAAATAGCCAAAGTAATCTTGAGAAAGAAGAATGGAACAGGAGGAATCCACCTGTCTGACTTCAGGCTCTACTACAAACCTACAGTCATCAACACAGTATAACTTCATTTCAGTCACTCAGTCATGTCTGACTCTTTGCCACCCCATGAATTGCAGCACTCCAGGTCTACCTGTTCATCACCACATCCTGGAGTTCAACCAAATGCTTATCCATTGAGTTGGTGATGCCATCCAGCCATCTCATCCTTTGTAATCCCCTTCTCCTCCTGCCCCCAATCCCTCCCAGCATCAGAGTCTTTTCCAATGAGTCAATTCTTCACATGAGGTGGCCAAAATACTGGAGTTTCAGCTTCAGCATCATTCCTTCCAAAGAACATCCAGGGCTGATCTCCTTTAGAATAAACTGGCTGGATCTCCTTGCAGTCCAAGGGACTTTCAAGAGTCTTCTCCAACACCACAGTTCAAAAGCACCAATTCTTCTGCACTCAGCTTTCTTCATAGTCCAACTCTCACATCCCTACATGACTGCAGGAAAAACCATAACCTTGACTAGATGAACCTTTGTTGGCAAAGTAATGTCTCTGCTTTTGAATATGCTATCTAGGTTGGTCATAACTTTCCTTCCAAGCACTAAGCGTCTTTTAATTTCATGGCTGCAATCACCATCTTCAGTGATTTTGGAGCCCCCAAAATAAAGTCTGGCACTGCTTCCACTGTTTCTGCATCTATTTCCCATGAAGTGATGGGACCAGATGCCATGATCTTCGTTTTCTGAATGTTGAGCTTTAAGCCAACTTTTTCACTCTCCTCTTTCACTTTTATCAAGAGGCTTTTAGTTTCTCTTCACTTTCTGCCATAAAGGTGGTGTCATCTGCATATCTGAAGTTATTGATATTTCTCCGGGTAATCTTGATTCCAGCTTGTGCTTCTTCCAGCGCAGCGTTTCTCATGATGTACTCTGCATATAAGTTAAATATGGAATTCCAGCTGAGCTATTTCAAATCCTGAAAGATGATGCTGTGAAAGTGCTACACTCAGTATGCCAGCAAATTTGGAAAACTCAGCAGTGGCCACAAGACTGGAAAAGGTCAATTTTCATTCCAATCCCAAAGAAAAGCAATGCCAAAGAATGCTCAAACTGCTGCACAATTGCATTCATCTCACATGCTAGTAAACTAATGCTCAAAATTCTCCGAGCCAGGCTTCAGCAATACATGAACTGTGAACTTCCAGATGTTCAAACTGGTTTTAGAAAAGGCAGAGGAACCAGAGGTCAAATTGCCAACATCCACTGGATCATTGGAAAAGCAAAGGAATTTCAGAAAAAAAAAAAAAAAAAAAAAAAAAAAACATCTATTTCTGCTTTATTGACTATGCCAAAACCTTTGACTGTGTGGATCACAATAAGCTGTGGAAAATTCTAAAAGATATGGTAATACCAGACCACCTGACCTGCCTCTTGAGAAACCTATATACAGGTCAAGAAGCAACAGTTAGAACTGGTCAGGGAACAACAGACTGGTTCCAATTAGGTATGGTACTGGAATAAAAACAGGAATATAGATCAATGGAACAAAATAGAAAGCCCAAAGATTCATTCACACACATAAGGGCACCTTATCTTTGACAAAGGAGGCAAGAATATACAATGGAGAAAAGACAATCTCTTTAACAAGTGGTGCTGGGAAAACTGGTCAACCATTGTAAAAGGATGAAACTAGAATACTTTATAACACCATACACAAAATGGATTAAAGATCCAAAGATAAGATCAGAAACTATAAAACTCCTAGAGGAAAACATAGGCAAAACACTCTCTGACAGAAATTGCAGCAGGATCCTCTATGATCCACCTCCAAGAGTAATGAAATAAAAGCAAAAATAAACAAGTGGGACCTAATTAAACTTAAAAGCTTTTGCACAATGAAGGAAACTGTAAGGAAAGTGAAAAGACAGCCTTCAGAATGGGAGACAATAGTAGCAAACTAAGCAACTAACAAGAATTAATCTCAAAAATGCAGAAGCAACACCTGAAACTCAATTTCAGAAAAATAAATGATCCAATAAAAAAATGGGTCAAAGAACTAAACAGACAGTTCTCAGAAGAAGACATACAGATGGCTAACAAATGCATGAAATGATGCTCAACATCACTCATTATCAGAGAAATGCAAATCAAAACCACAGCGAGGTACCATCTCATGCCAGTCATTATGGTTGTTATCCAAAAATCTACAAACAATGAACGCTAGAGAGGGTGTGGAGAAAAGGGAACCCTCTTACACTGTTGGTGGGAATACAAACTAGTACTAGAACTATGGAGAACAGTATGGAGATTCCTTAAAAAACTGGAAATAGAACTGCCATATGACCCAGCAATCCCAATGCTGGGCATACACACCAAACAAACAAGAATTGAAAGAGACACGTGTACCCCAATGTTCATCACAGCACTGTTTATAATAGCCAGGACATGGAAGCAACCTAAATGTCCATTGGTAGATCAATGGATAAGAAAGCTGTGGTACATATACACAACGGAATATTACTCAGCCATTAAAAAGAATACATTTGAGTCATTTCTAATGAGGTGGATGAAACTGGAGCCTATTATACAGAGTGAAGTAAGCCAGAAAGAAAAACACCAATACAGCATACTAATGTATGTAAACGGAATTTAGAAAGATGGTAACGATAACCCTATATATGAGACAGCAGAAGAGACACAAATGTCTAGAACAGTCTTTTGGACTCTGTGGGAGAAAGTGAGGGTGGGATAATCTGAGAGAATAGCATTAAATAGCATTTCACACATTATCATATGTGAAACAGATCACCAGTCCAGGTTCAATGAGTGAATTAGGGTGCTTAGGGCTAGTGCACTGAAATGACCCTGAGGGATGGGATGCGGAGGGACGTGGGCGGGGGGGTTCAGTATGGAGAACACATGTAAACCCATGGCTGATTCATGTCAATGTATGACAAAAACCACTACAATATTGTAAAGTAATTAGCCTCCGATTAAAATAAATAAACTAAAAAAATAATAAAAGGTTTAAAAATAAAATTACTTTTTTGGTAAGTACTCTACCTCCATTTTGTTATTCATAATCATTTCTATAGTTTTCTCACTGCTGCTGCTGCTGCTAAGTCGCTTCAGTCATGTCCTACTCTGTGTGACCCCATAGACCGCAGCCCACTAGGCTCCTCTATCCATGGGATTATCCAGGTAAGAATACTGGAGTGCATTGACATTTCCTTCTCCAATGCATGAAAGTGAAAAGTGAAAGTGAAGTCGCTCAGTCATGCCCGACTCTTAGCGACCCCATGGACTGGAGCCTACCAGGCTCCTCCATCCATGTGATTTTCCAGGCAAGAGTACTGGAGTGGGGTGCCATTGCCCTCTCCGAGTTTTCTCACTAAGAAATCAAAATACAGAGATTTCTGGTTGAATTTAGAGTGTTGGGAAATTTCCCTTCTTCTACAGGTAATCACTCCTAAAGTGTGACTCAGATCAGATCAGTCACTCAGTTGTGTCCTACTCTTTGCGACCCCATGAACTGCAGCATGCCAGGCCTCCCTATCCATCACCAGCTCTCGGAGGTCACTCAGACTCACATCCATCGAGTCAGTGATGCCATCCAGCCATCTCATCCTCTGTCGCTCCCTTCTCCTCCTGCCCCCAATCCCTCTCAGCATCAGAGTCTTCTCCAATGAGTCAACTCTTCTCATGAGGTGGACAAAATACTGGAGTTTCAGCTTTAGCATCATTACTTCCTAAGAAATTCCAGGGCTTATCCCCTTCAGAATGGACCGGTTGGATCTCCTTGCAGTCCAAGGGACTCTCAAAAGTCTTCTCCAACACCACAGTTCAAAAGCATCAATTCTTCCACGCTCAGCCTTCTTCACAGTCCAGCTCTCACATCCATACATGACCACAGGAAAGACCATAGCCTTGACTAGGCGAACCTTTGTTGGCAAAGTGATGTCTCTGCCTTTGAATATGCTATCTAGGTTGGTCATAACTTTCCTTCCAAGGAGTAAGTGTCTTTTAATTTCATGGCTGCAGTCACCATCTGCAGTGATTTTGGAGCCCAGAAAAATATAGTCTGACACGGTTTCCACTGTTTCTCCATCTATTTCCCATGTAGTGATGGGACCAGATACCATGATCTTCATTTTCTGAATGTTGAGCTTTAAGCCAACCTTTTCACTCTCCACTTTCACTTTCATCAAGAGGCTTTTGAGTTCCTCTTAACTTTCTGCCATAAGGGTGGTTTCATCTGCATATCTGAGGTTATTGATATTTCTCCTGGCAATCTTGATTCCAGCTTGTGTTTCTTCCAGTCCAGCATTTCTCATGATGTACTCTGCATATAAGTTAAATAAACATAGTGACAATATACAGCCTTGACGTACTCCTTTTCCTATTTGGAACCAGTCTGTTGTTACATGACCAGTTCTAACTGTTGCTTCCTGACCTGCATACAGATTTCTCAAGAGGCAGATTAGGTGGTCTGGTATTCCCATCTCTCTCAGAATTTTCCACAGTTTATTGTGATCTACACAGTCAAAGGCTTTGGCAAAGTGTGATTAGCATACCTTTAAACATTCGCACCACCTCCATTTTTCTGCCCCCACATTAGTTCTTAGTTTATACTCTTTTCCTAAGACTAACATTTTTGTGTATTTTGCAAGCCAAACAAGATTTCAAGAGAAGGAAGTGAAATCACGTCGTTTTAAGCTTGACATGAAAATCAGACAAACTGGACCATAAAACAGCTTCCCAGGTGGCAGTAGTGGTAAATAACCCACCTGCCAATTCAGGAGACTTAAGAGATATGGGTTGGATCCCTGTGTGAGGAAGATCCCAGTAGGAGGGTATGGCAACTAATTCCATTATTCTTGCCTGGAGAGTCCAATGCACAGATAAGCCTGGTGGGCTATAGTACATATGGTCACAGAGTTATACACGACTGAATCAACTTATTACATACACACGCACCACATAGTTTATAGACCTTACCATGCTATGCCTCCTAGCTAATCTAATGTAATGCACTTAAAATGTTTCAAAAGATAGCTTAGAAAATGTAAAGGATTTGTCAACATATACAAAGACTCTTCCCCCCCCACACCCCTGCAGGAAAGTAAAATGATCATAGGCCACTATGGAAAACATTTTTATCATGGTAAAACATCTATTTTCTTACTAAGCAATCAGCAACATAACTAGAATGAGGAATTGAATTAAATTTATTTTTACATGTCATTCTTCATACCAATGGGCTTCTCTGGTGGCTCAGATGGTAAAGCGTCTGCCTGTAATGAGGGAGACACAGGCTCGATTCCTGGGTCGGGAAGATCCTCTGGAGAAGGAAATGGCAATCCACTCCAGCACTCTTGCCTGGAAAATCCCATGGATGGAAGATCCTGATAGGCTGCAGTACAGGGGGCTGCAAAGAGTCGGACACGACTGAGCCCCTTCACTTCACTCGCCTCATACCAAATGCCTCCAAATGGGAGAGACAAAATAATGAGACAACATTTATTCAGTGTTTATAGTGATATTTTCAAACTTTGTATGCCTCACTGGATTGATCTGTGATTTTAGTAAAAAGTCAACAAAGTAAATAATACTTTCCCTGTTCTATTTTCTTTAATTTAATTTTTGGTTTTGCCTTTCATTTTCATTTACGGAGAATTTGTTGCAAGAAAATCAAGGTAATGCAAGAAGAAGAAGATGGCAATCAGGATGTGTATGGTCAGGGAGTGATTGCAGACCTTTTAGTTACAAGGGGGGCAATGAGGGACTAAACACCAATAATTCAAGCTCAGTATTTAATTTGTTGAAGACTGACAGAGGCATTGGGTAAAAACCAAGTCTTTTTGAATGTCTAGATGGATTGTTGTGTAAAAGTGGCCAAGGTATTTTCTTGTTTTTATTTTAATTTTTAATTAATTAATTTATTTTAATTAGAGGATAATTATAATTTTGTGATGTTTTTTGTCATACATTAACATGAATTGACCATAGGTATACATATGCCCCCTCCCATTTTTGTTTTAATGTACTGCCAGATCAAAGAAATAATGTAAACAATTTTACATTTTTAATGCCCAAATTCAAAACACATAGCATTATGGTACCCTTCAAAATGTAATAAAGAATTTCTCATAATACCCTAGATAGGTATCAAGGCCAGTTGAGTTACTGATTGCCCGTTGTGGGGAATTATGCCTTACTTAAGAGTACACAGACAAATGATAAATTATGTAGTCTGTCACTAGGAAATGTGAAGGTCTCTTTCTAAATGTTTAGCTGATGACTGATGGACAGTTTTCAATATCATATTTCCCCACATACAACTACCAGCATGAGAGATATGATAAGAAGAAAAAAAATGAGAATGTGGACACATTAAAACACAATTATTATGTGTAACATGATGGTTATTACTTATTCTTAAAGCAAAAATCATCTTACAAAGAACATAGTGAACACTTTTATCACCTTTTGCCTGGTTCTTAAATATTAAACAAAGGTCATTTTAGCATTTATGTCCTTATAAATATTACTTTTTCTTAGGATCTAATAGTGATGATGCAAAACATTTTCCCTTAAAATCAAGTATCTTGAAATTGTACAGGTATTGTCAATACAATCAGGGAAGGAAAAAATGAGACCATTTTTATACTTCAAAAATACCACCTAAGTTTTATAAGCATAGTAATCTTTTCCTCACTATTCCTTCAAATATTATAGAATCTAAATCAAGTTATGTAGTTCAATGTTTGCAATTTATTCCGTATACTTTTAAAATATATGGACTTCCCTGTTAGCTCAGATGGTAAAGAATCTGCTTCCAAAGCAGAAGACTCAGATTTGATCCCTGGGTCAGGAAGATCCCTTGGGGAAGGGAACAGATACCTTCTCCAGTATTCTTGCTAGAGAATTCTATGGACATTGAAGCCTGGTGAGTTACAGTCCATGGGGTCACAAAGAGTTGGACACGATTGAGTGACAAACAATATGCAATTTGTGTAACACTTGCAGGTAAGAAAACAACACTTAGAACTGGACATGGAACAACAGACTGGTTCCAAATAGGAAAAGGATTACGTCAAAGCTGTATATTGTCACCCTGCTTATTCAGCTTATATGCAGAGTACATCATGAGAAACGCTGGGCTGAAGAAGCACAAGCTGAAATCAAGTTTGCCGGGAGAAATATCAATAACCTCAGATATGCAGATGACACCACCCTTATGGTAGAAAGTGAAGAGGAACTAAAAAGCCTCTTGATGAAAGTGAAAGTGGAGAGTGAAAAGGTTGGCTTAAAGCTCAACATTCAGAAGATGAAGATCATGGCATCTGGTCCCATCACTTCATGGGAAATAGATGGGGAAACAATGGAAACAGTGTCAGACTTTATTTTTCTGGGCTCCAGAATCACTACAGATGGTGACTGCAGCCATGAAATTAAAAGACGCTTACTCCTTGGAAGGAAAGTTATGACCAACCTAGATAGCATATTTAAAAGCAGAGGCATCACTTTACCAACAAAGGTTTGCCTAGTCAAGGCTATGGTTTTTCCTGTGATCGTGTATGGATGTGAGAGTTGGACTGTGAAGAAGGCTGAGCGCCTAAGACTTGATGCTTTTGAACTGTGGTGTTGGAGAAGACTCTTGAGAGTGTCTTGGACTGCAAGGAGATTCGACCAGTCCATTCTGAAGATCAGCCCTGGGATTTCTTTGAAAGAAATGATGCTGAAGCTGAAACTCCAGTACTTTGTCCACCTCATGAGAAGAGTTGTCTCATTCGAAAAGACTCTGATGTTGGGAGGGATTGGGGGCAGGAGGAGAAGGGGACGACAGAGGATGAGATGGCTGGATGGATGGCATCACTGACTCGATAGACGAGAGTCTGAGTGACCTCCGGGAGTTGGTGATGGACAGGGAGGCCTGGTGTGCTGCGATTCATGGAGCCACAAAGAGTTGGACACGACTGAACTGAAACTCAATTCTTGTGTCTAGAATTCTTTCTCTGGATGAATGTTTCAAAATAACTGTTGGAAAACTATTAATTTTTAAGACATTCGAAGAATAAAATTTCAGAAGCTATCATTTATGTGATGAACCTATGACTTTCCAAATTACTTTGAAGTACTATACAGAAATACTCTTTTTGTCCTTTGTTTTTGCTTTATTGTTGCATTGCATGCTGCTATTTATTATTATAAAACAAATGTAAAAGAAAGAAACAAGAGTGCTATTAGATATATCTGTCCACACCTAAGATTTTCTTTAATGATTAAACAGCAATATTTTAGAAGTTATTAGTGAATGAACTTAGTGACAAAGAATTTAAACTCCTAGAAATACTTTTGAAACACACTTACAGCCCTTTAATTTATTTACTTTATTATCAAAGTTACATTTTTGTAAAGCGCTTAAAGAGCTATCTTTTTTTTCTTTTTTCTTCTAAGTCATATATAATGAAATTATCTCAAATTAATTTTTCTGTTTGTTTGACACAATCATAAAGGAAGATTGAAATTTATTTTTACTATTTACTAATTTATGTGGTAGGAACAGACTTTTTAAATAATCTCAAATATACAACATACTTAACTCCTAGAAAGATTTTAAACATTGATTTTATCATAATTTAGAGTAAAATAAACAGAAAATTATTTACCCAGAATACCCTTCTCAGAGCATATTGAGAATGTAGTTGGCATGCTTCTCACTTCTAGCAATTACTAGATAGGTGCAAAACTAATTTTGGTTTTGGCACTGTTGTAATAAGATGTTTGATAATGGAATGAAAAAGTGAAACTGAAAATGTTAGTGACCCCATGGATTGTAGTCTGTCAAGTTCTTCTGTCCATGGAATTCTCCAGGCAAGAATACTGAAGTGGGTTGTCATTTCCTTCTCTAGGGGACTCATCCCAACACAGGGATCTAAGTCAGGTCTTTTGCATCACAGGCAGTTTCTTTACCATCTGAGCCACCATTCTTAATAAATGTGGTTATGCCATATATCATTTTAATGCACACTTCTCCCTTCTGTTTTTTTTTCTTTTCTTTTCTTCTTCTTTTTTTTTTTTTTTTTGGTTAATGACATTATTTGCTGTTTATTTTATATTTATTTTAGACTAGGGAAATGAAGTTAGACAAAAAGCATGTTTGAGTAATGTTCTTATTTGAGTTCAAAATAGGTCATGAAGCCTTGGAGACAACTCACAACAACACATTTTGCTCAGAAACTGCTAACAAGCATACAGTGCAGTGGTGGTTCAAGAAATTTTGCAAAGAAGCCATGAGCCTTGAAGATGTGGGTGTAATGGCCAACCATCAGAATTTGCTAACAAACTGGCAGCCATCATCATAGCTGATCCTCTACGACTGCACAAGAAGTTACTGAAAAACTCAATGTTGACCATTCTAAGGTCGTTTGACATGAAATAAATTGGAAAGATGAGAAAGCTCAGTAGGTGGGTACTTCATGAGCTGATTGAAAATTAAAAAAAAAAAATTGTCGTTTAGAAGTGTCATCTTTTCTTATTCTGTGCAACAATAAACCATTTTGAATCATATTTTGATATGTTATGAAAAGTGGATTTTATATGACAACCAGCAATGAACCTCTCAGTGGTTGCTCCGAGAACATCCAAAGCACTTCCCAAAGCCAAACGTTCATCAAAAATGTTCATGATCACTGTCTGGCAGACTGTCTCCCATCTGATCTACTACAGCTTTCTGAATACCACTGAAATCATTACATCTGACAAGTATGCTCAGCAAATCGTTGAAATGCACCAGAAACTGCAATGCCTGGAGCCAGTATTGGTCAACAGAAAAGGTTCAATTCTCCATGACAATGCCCAACTGCATATCACATAACCAATGCTTCAAAAGTTGAGTGAATTGGACTATGGAGTTTTGCCTCATCCACCATATTTACCACCTGATCTCTCACCAACTGACTACCAGTTCTTCAGGCATCTTGAAAACTTTTTGCAGGGAAAATGTTTCCACAACTAACAGGATGCAGAAAATGCTTCCCAAGATTTCACTGAATCCCTAAGCATGCATTTTTATGTTACAAAAATAAATCAACTTATTGTTTTATTGGTATAGATGCATTTATTATAACACTTGCTATTTTGATTATTAAAGATTTGGCTGAGTCTAGTTATAATGAATTAAAATTCATGATGCAAAACAACAGTAATATTTGTACCAACCTAAATAGCTGCCTTAAGATAATAAGAGGTAGATTTACATGTGGTAGAAATAAAATGATCAGATTGCTTAAGTCAATCATTGTATATGGAAATGCCACATGGCATCAGTTCAGTTCAGTTCAGTCACATAGTTGTGTCTGACTCTTTAGGACTCCATGAATTGCAGCATGCCAGGCCTCCCTGTCCATCATCAACTCCCGGAAATTACCAAAACTCATGCCATCTAACAATCTCATCCTCTGTCGTCACCTTTTCCTCCTGCCTTCAAACTTTCCCAACATCAGGGTCTTTTCAAATGAGTCAGCCCTTAGCATCAGGTGGCCAAAATATTGGAGCATCAGCTTCAACATCAGTCCTTCCAAAGAACACCCAGGTATGATTTCCTTTAGGATGGACTAGTTGGATCTCTTTGCAGTCCAAGGGACTCTTAAGAGTCTTCTCCAACACCATGGTTTAAAAGCATCAATTCTTCAGCTCTCAGGTTTCCTTATAGCCCAATTCTCACATCCATAGATGACTACTGGAAAAACCATAGCCTTGATTAGACAGACTTTTATGTATAAAATAATGTCTCTGCTTTTTAATATGTTGTCTAGGTTGGTCACAACTTTCCTCCCAAGGAGTAAGTGTCTTTTAATTTCATGGCTGTAATCACCATCTGCAGTGATTTTGGAGCCCAGAAAAATAAAGTCTGACACTGTTTCCCCATCTGTTTCCCATGAAGTGATAGGACCAGATGCCATGATCTTCGTTTTCTGAATGTTGAGCTTTAAGCCAACTTTTTCACTCTCTTTTTCACTTTCGTCAAGAGGCTTTTTAGTTCCTCTTCACTTTCTGCCATAAGGGTGGTGTCATCTGCATAACTGAGATTATTGATATTTCTCCCGGCAATCTTGATTACAGATTGTGCTTCTTCCAGCCCAGCGTTTCTCATGATGTACTCTGTATATAAGTTGAATAAGCAGGGTGACAATATACAGACTTGACATACTCCTTTTCCTGTTTGGATCCAGTCTGTTGTTCCATGTCCAGGTCTAACTGTTGCTTCCTGATCTGCATACAGGTTTCTCAAGAGGCAGGTCAGGTGGTCTGGTATTCCCATCTCTTTCAGAATTTTCCACAGTTTATTGTAATCCACATAGTCAAAGGCTTTGGCATAGTCAATAAAGCAGAATTGGATGAATTTTCTCGAAATTTTTTGCTTTTTTGATGATCCAGCGATTGTTGGCAATTTGATCTCTGATTCCTCTGCCTTTTCTAAAACCAGCTTGAAATTCTGGAAGTTCAAGGTTCATGCATTGCTGAAGTCTGGCTTGGAGAATTTTGAGCATTACTTTACTAGCGTGTGAGATGAGTGCAATTGTGTGGTAGTATGAGCATTCTTTGGCATTACCTTTCTTTGGGATTGGAATGAAAACTGACCTCTCCAAGTCCCCTGGCCACTGCTGAGTTTTCCAAGTTTGCTGGCATATTGAGTGCAGCACTTTCACAGCATCATCTTTCAGGATTTGAAATAGCTCAACTGGAATTCCGTCATCTCCACTAACTTTATTCATACTGATACTTCCTAAGGGACACTTGATTTCACATTCCAGGATGTCTGGCTCTAGGTGAGTGATCACACCATAGTGATCATCTGGGTCATGAAGATCTTTTATGTGTAATTCTTCTGTGTATTCTTGCCACCTCTTAATATCTTCTGCTTCTGTTAGGACCATACCATTTCTGTCCTTTATTGAGCACATCTTTGCACGAAATGTTCCCTTGATATTTCTCATTTTCTTGAAGTGATCTCTAGTCTTTCCTATTCTATTGTTTTCCTCTATTTCTTTGCATTGATTGTTAAGGAATGCTTTCTTATTTCTCCTTGCTATTCTTTGGGACTCTGCTTTCAAATGGGTAAATCTTTGCTTTTCTCCTGTGCCTTTCACTTCTCTTGTTTTCCCAGCTATTTGTAAAGCCTCCTAAGACAGCCATTTCCCTGTTTTGCATTGCTTTTTCTTAGGGATGGTCTTGATCTCTGTCTCCTGACATTGTCTCAAAACTCCATCCATAGTTTATCAGGCACTCTGTCTATCAGATCTAGTCTCTTAAATATATTTCTCACTTCCACTGTATATTCTTAAGGGATTTGGTTTAGGTCATATGTGAATGGTAGTTCATATGTGAATGGTCTAGTGGTTTTCCCCACTTTCTTCAATTTAAGTCTGAATTTGACAATAAAGTGTTCCTGATCTGAGCCACTGTCAGCTCCCAGTCTTATTTTTGCTGATTGTATAGAGCTTCTCCATCTTTGGCTGCAAAGAGCATTATCAGTCTGATTTCAGTGTTGACCATGTGGTGATGTCCATGTGTAGAGTCTTCTCTTGTGTTGTTGGAATAGGGTGTTTGCTATGACCAGTGCGTTCTCTTGGCAAAACTGTATTAGACTTTGCCCTGCTTGATTCCGTATTTCAAGACCAAATTTGCCCATTACTCCAGGTGTTTCTTGACTTCCTACTTTTGCATTCCAGTCCCGTATAATGAAAAAGACATCTTTTTTGGGTGTAAGTTCTAAAAGGTCTTGTAGGTCTTCATAGAACCATTCAACTTCAGCTTCTTCAGCATTACTGGTTGGGGCACAGACTTGGATTACTGTGATATTGAATAGTTTGCCTTGGAAATGAACAGAGTTCATCCTGTCATTTTTAAGTTTGCATCCAAGTACTGCGTTTTGGACTCTTTTGTTGTCTATGATGGCTATTCCATTTCTTTTAAGGGATCCTACCCACAGTAGTAGATACAATGGTCATCTAAGTTAAATTCACCCATTCCCGTCCATCTTAGTTCACTGATTCCTAAAATGTCAACGTCCATTTTTGGTTATCTCCTGTTTGACCACTTCCAGTTTGTCTTGATTCATGGACTTAACATTCCAGGTTTCTATGCAATATTGCTCTTTATAGCATTGGACCTTGCCTCTATCACCAGTCACATCCACAACTGGTTGTTGTTTTTGCTTTGGCTGCATCCCTTCGTTCCTTCTGGAGTTATTTCCCACTGATCTCTAGTAGCATATTAGGCACCTACTGACCTTTGGAGTTCATCTTTCAGTGTCCTATCTTTTTGCCTTTTCATACTGTTCATGGTGTTCTCAAGGCAAGAATACTGAAGTGGTTTGCCATTCCCTTCTCCAGTGGACCACATTCTGTCACACTATATGGCATATGGTGTTAAAATAGAAAGACACATTTGAAATAGGATCAGTACTGAGATATCTAGTATAATCACAGTGTATATAAACAGTATCCTATCGTTATGAAAATTCAGCTAGAAACACAAAGAGTTACATAATTTCTCTGTTGGAATGGTAACCTTATCTAACCCAACTTAGAATCATAGAATTTATATATAAGTGTATCAGATCAGATCAGATCAGATCATATGAGTCACTCAGATGTGTCAGACTTTCTGTGACCTAATGAATCGCAGCACGCCAGGCCTCCCTGTCCATCACCAACTCCCAGAGGTCACTCAGACTCACATCCATCGAGTCAGTGATGCCATCCAGCCATCTCACCTCTGTCGTTCCCTTCTCCTCCTGCCCCCAATCCCTCCCAGTATCATAGTCTTCTCCAATAAGTTAACTCTTCGTATGAGGTGGCCAAAGTACTGGAGTTGCAACTTTAGCATCATTCATTCCAAAGAAATCCCAGGGCTGATCTCCTTCAGAATGGACTGGTTGGATCTCCTTGCAGTCCAAGGGACTCTCAAGAGGATTCTCCAACACCACAGTTCAAAAGCATCAATTCTTTGGCACTCAGCCTTCTTCACAGTCCAGCTCTCACATCCATACATGACCACAGGAAAGACCATAGCCTTGACTAGGCGAACCTTTGTTGGCAAAGTGATGTCTCTGCTTTTGAATATGCTATCTAGGTTGGTCATAACTTTCCTACCAAGGAGTAAGCATCTTTTAATTTCATGGCTGCAGTCACCATCTGCAGTGATTTTGGAGCCCAGAAAAACAAAGTCTGACACTGTTTCCACTGTTTCCCCATCTATTTCCCATGAAATGATGGGACCGGATGCCATGATCTTCGTTTTCTGAATGTTGAGCTTTAAGCCAACTTTTCCTCTCCACTTTCACTTTCATCAAGAGGCTTTTTAGTTCCTCTTCACTTTCTACCGTAAGTGTGGTGTAATCTGCATATCTGAGGTTATTGATATTTCTCCCGGCAATCTTGATTCCAACTTGTGTTTTTTCCAGTCCAGAGTTTCTCATGATGTACTCTGCATATAAATTAAATGGGGGGAAACAGGGTGACAAGCATATATAAATACATGCTGCGAGGTTGGGGGCACTAAGTGTAACAGTATGACCTTTTGAAGGAGGTAGCCATTATCTTCACTACCTCCACCATAGTTTGGACTCAAGTCAAATAACAGAGACAGAACACACCCAGCCATTCAACAGAAAATTGGATTAAAGATTTATTGAACATGTCCCATTCCATCAGAAGAAAACACAGTTTCCCCCTCAGTCTCTCCCATCAGGAAGCTTCCATAAGTCTCTTATCCTTATGCAAAAGAGGGCAGACAAACTGAAAACCATAATCACAGAAAATTAACCAATCTGATCACTTGGACCACAGCCTGTCTAACACAATGAAACTATGAGCCATGCCATGTAGGGCCACTGAATATGCATCGGTCACGGTGGAGAGTGCTGAACAAAATGTGGTTCAGTGAAGGGAATGGCAAGCCACTTCAGTATTCTTGCCTTGAGAACCCCGTGAACAGTATGAAAAGACAAACAGAGAAGACACTGAAAGATGATGAACTCCCCAGGTCAGTAGGGGCTCAATATGCTACTGGAGATCAGTGGAGAAATAACTGCAGAAAGAATGAAAATAAGGAGCCCAAGCAAAAAAATACAAAACCAAAAAACACCCAGTTGTGAATGTGACTGGTGATGGAAGCAAGTTCTGATACTCTAAAGATCAATATTGCGTAGGAACCTGGAATGATAGGTTCATAAATCAAGGCAAATTGGAAGTGGTCAAACAGGAGATGGCAAGAATGAACATCGGCATTTTAGGAATCCACAAACTAAAATTGACTTGAATCGATTAACTCAGATGATCATTATATCTACCCTTTTGACAAGAATCCCTTTGAAGAAATGCAATAGCCATCATAGTCAACAAAAGAGTCCAAAATTCAGTACTTGGTTGCAATCTCAAAAAACAACAGAAGGATCTCTGTTCATTCCAAGGCAAACCATTCAATATCATGATAATTCAAGTCTATGCTCCGACCAATAATGCTGAAGAAGCTGAAGTTGGAAGGTTCTATGAAGATCTACAAGACCTTCTAGAAATAACATCCAAAAAACATGTTCTTTTCATTATAGGGGACTGGAATGCAAAAGTAGGAAGTCAAGAAATAACTGGAGTAACAGGCAAATTTGTCCTTGGAGTACAGAATGAAGGAGGGCAAAAGCTAACTGAGTATGCCAAGAGAACACACTGGTCATAACAAACACCCTCTTCCAACAACACAAGAGAAGACTCTACACAAGGACATCATCAGATTGTCAATACCAAAATCAGATTGATTATATTCTTCACAGCTAAAGATGGAGACGCTCTATTCATTTAGCAAATACAAGACTGGGAACAGACAGTGTCTCAGATCATGAACTCCTTATTGCCAAATTCAGACTTAAATTGAAGAAAGAAGGGAAAACAACTGACCATTCATATATGACCTAAATCAAATCCCTTACAATTATACAGTGAAAGTGACAAATAGATTCAAGGGGTTAGATCTGATGGAGACAGCGCCTGAAGAACTGTGGACAGAAGTTCATGACATTGTACAGGAGGCAGTGATCAAGACGGTCCCCAAGATAAAGAAATGCAAAAAGGCAAAATGTTTGTCTGAGGAGGCCTTACAAACAGCTGTGAAAAGAAGAGAAGTGCAAAGCAAAGGAGAAAAGGAAAGACATACCCATTTGAATGCAGAGTTCCAAAGAATACCAAGAAGACATAAGAAAGACTTCCTCAGTGATCAAAGCAAAGAAACAAAGGAAAACAATAGAATGGAAAAGACTAGAGGTCTCTTCATGAAAATTACAGATACCAAGGGAAATTTCATGCAACGATAGGTTCAATAAAAGACAGAAATGGTATGGACCTAACAGAAGCACAAGATATTAAAAGGAGGTGGCAAGAATACACAGAAGAACTACACACAAATATCTTCACAACATAGATAATCAAGATGGTATGATTATACCGCTTACTTCTTGGAAGGAATGTTATGACCAACCTAGATAGCATATTCAAAAGCAGAGACATTACGTTGCCAACAAAGGTTCGCCTAGTCAAGGCTATGGTCTTTTCTGTGGTCATGTATGGATGTGAGAGCTGGACTGTGAAGAAGGCTGAGACCCGAAGAATTGATGCTTTTGAACTGTGGTGTTGGAGAAGACTCTTGAGAGTCCCTTGGACTGCAAGGAGATCCAACCAGTCCATTCTGAAGGAGATCAGCCCTGGGATTTCTTTGGAAGGAATGATGCTAAAGCTGAAACTCCAGTATTTTGTCCACCTCATGCGAAGAGTTGACTTATTGGAGAAGACTCTGATGCTGGGAGGGATTGGGGGCAGGAAGAGAAGGGGACGCCAGAGGATGAGATGGCTGGGTGGCATCACTGACTCGATGGATGTGAGTCTGAGTGACCTCTGGGAGTTGGTGATGGACAGGGAGGCCTGGCGTGCTGCGGTTCATGGGGTCACAAAGAGTCGGACATGACTGAGCGACCAATCTAATCTGATGTGATGGTATGATCACACACCTAGAGCTAGATATTCTGGAATGTAAAGTCAGCTGGGCCTTGCTGCTGCTGCTAAGTTGCTTCAGTCGTGTCTGACTCTGCGACCCCATAGACGGCAGCCCACCAGCCGCCCCCTCCCCACCCTGGCGTCCCTGGGATTCTCCAGGCAAGAACACTGGACTGGGTTGCCATTTCCTTCTCCAATGCATGAAAGTGAAAAGTGAAATTGAAGTCGCTCAGTTGTGTCCAACTCTTAACAACCCCCTGGACTGCAGCCTACCAGGCTCCTCCACCCATGGGATTTTCCAGGCAAGAGTACTGGAGTGGGTTGCCATTGCCTTCTCCACAACTAGGCTATCATTTTGAACAAAGCTAGTGGAGGTGATGGGATTCCTGTTGAGCTATTTCAAATCCTAAAAGATGATGCTGTGAAAGTGCTGCACTCAGTATGCCAGCATATTTGGAAAACTCAGCAGTGGCCACAGGACTGGAAAAGGTCAGTTTTCATTCCAATCCCAAAGAAAGGCAATGCCAAAGGATGCTCAAACTGCTGCACAGTTTTACTCATCTCACATGCTATCAAAACAGTGCTCAAAATTCTCCAAGGCAGACTCCAACAGTATGTGAATCATTAACTTTCACATGTTCAAGATGGATTTAGAAAAGGCAGAGGAACCAGAAATCAAACTGCCAACATTAATTGTATCTTTGAAAAATCAAGAGAGTTCCAGAAAAATCCACATCCGCTTTAATGATAATGCCAAAGCCTTTGACTGAGTGGATCAAAAAAACCGTAGAAAAATCTTCAAGAGATGGGAATACCAGAGAATTCCTGCCTGCCTCCTGAGAAATATGTATGCAGGTCAGGAAGCAACAGTTAGAACTGGATATGGAACAACAGACTGGTTACAAATTGGGAAAGGAGTACAGGGCTGTATACTGTCATCCTGCTTATTTAACTTATACACAAAGTACATCATGAGAAATGCTGGACTGCATGAAGCACAAACTGGACTTAAAATTCAGGGGAGAAATATCAATAACCCCAAATATGCAGATGACAGGACACTTATGGCCTAAAGTGGAGAAGAATTAAAGACACTTGATGAAAGTGAAAATGTTGGCTTAAACCTCAACATTCAGAAAATGAAGATCATGGCATCTGGTCCCATCACTTCATGGCAAATAGATGCAAAACAATGGAAACAGTGACAGACTTTTTTCTGGGGGGATGTTCCCAAATCACTGCAGATGGTGACTGCAGCCATGAAATTAAAAGATGCTTGCTACTTGAAAGAAAAGCTATGTCCTAACTAGACAGCATATTAAAAGCAGAGACATTGTTTTGCCAACAAAGGTCTGTCTAATCAAAGCTATGGTTTTCCCCATGGTCATTCATGGATGTGAGAGTTGGACTATAAAGAAAGCTGAGTGCCAAAGAATCGATGCTTCTGAACTGTGGTGTTGGAGAAGACTCTTCAGAGTCCCTTGGACTGCAAGGAGATCCAACCAGTCCATCCTAAAGGAAATCAGTTCTGAATATTCATTAGAAAGACTGATGCTGAAGCTGAAACTCCGATACTTTGGCCACCTGATGTGAACAACTGACTCAATGGAAAAGACCCTGATGCTGGGAAAGATTGAAGGTGGCAGGAGAAGGGAACTACAGAAGATGAGATGATTGGATGGCATCACTGACTCAATGGACATGATGCTGCTAAGTCGCTTCTAGTCAAGTCCGACTCTGTGCGACCCCATAGACGACAGCACACCAGGCTCCTGTCCCTGGGATTCTCCAGGCAAGAACACGAGTGGGTTGCCATTTCCTTCTCCAATGCATGAAAGAGAAAAGTGAAGGTGAAGTCACTCAATCGTGTCCGACTCTTAGCGACCCCAGGGACTACAGCCTACCAGGCTCCTCTGCCCATGGGATTTGCGTTCAACTGCAGGAGTTGGTGATGGACAGGGAAGCTTGACGTGCTGCAGTTCAGGAGGTCACAAACCATGGATGTGACTGAGAGATTGAACTGTACAGATACATACATATCTGTATTTTACATGTGGGTATCTATCACGTGCATCTGTGTAATTTTAGTGAGCAAGTTACTTTGGAGATTAAGATTTCAGAGGTCAGATTTTTCACCAAAGTTAGCTGTTTCCAAAGCATGATACAAGACAATATTTAGTCTGTATTTACCTACCAAGAGAAAAAATGCAATATTAGTTTAGTATTTTATACAATTAAAAGCTTCCTTGAATGTTACTAATATTATTTTAAGGATTGAAAAATTAAGCATACATGATTATCCAAAGTTAAACAGCCTATTTCTTTTTTTAAAAATTAAATTTTATTTAACTTTTGATATATGGCAAAACAGCCTATTTCTTAACTCAGTCCAGATAAGGTCTCCTTTCTCCCTCTAAGTTACCTTACATGGCTTCACCACAGACCAGAAAGTTTATGTAATCTAACCAGTCAAATCTAAAGACAGTCAGTGCTTTTCTATAATACCACTAAAGGCAAATTCAGCTAGAACTACTCATTTGGTTGTAGCTCCATGCACGGAAAAGAAGATTATCTTGATGCTTATAATTCATCTCAGTTCAGTTCAGTTCCTCAGTCGTGTATGACTCTTTGCGACCCCATGAATCACAGCACGCGAGGCCTCCCTGTCCATCAACAACTCCTGGAGGTCACTCAGACTCATATCCATCGAGTCAGTGATGCCATCCAGCCATCTCATCCTCTGTCGTCCCCTTCTCCTCTTGCCCTAAATCCTTCCCAGAATCAAAATCTTTTCCAATGAGTCAACTCTTTGCATGAGGTGGCCAAAGTACTGGAGTTACAGCTTTAGCATCATTCCTTCCAAAGAAATCTCAGGGTTGATCTCTTTCAGAATGGACTTGTTGGATCTCCTTGCAATCCAAGGGACTTTCAAGAGTCTTCTCCAACACCATAGCTCAAAAGCATAAATTTTTCAGCACTCAGCTTTCTTTATAGTCCAGCTCTCACATCCATACATGACTACTGGAAAAACGATAGCTTTGACTAGATGGACCTTTGTTGGCAAAGTAATGTCTCTGCTTTTTAATAAGCTGTCTAGTTTGGTCATAACTTTTCTTCCAAGGAGCAAGCGTCCTTTAATGTCATGGCTGCAGTCACCATCTGCAGTGATTTTAGAGTCAAAAAAAAGTCTGTCACTGTTTCAATTGTTTCCCCATCTATTTTCCATGAAGTGATGGGACCAGATGCCATGATCTTAGCTTTCTGAGTCCTGAACTTTAAGCCAACTTTTTCACTCTTCTCTTTCACTTTCATCAAAAGTCTCTTTAGTTCTTCTTCACTTTCTACCTTAAGTGTGGTGTTATTTGCATATTTGTGGTTATTGATATTTCTCTGGGCAATCCTGGTTCCCACTTGTGCTTCATCCAGTCCAGTATGTCTCATGATGTACTCTGCACATAAGTTGAATAAGCAGGGCAACAGTATACAGCCTTGACATACTCTTTTCTCGATTTGGAACCAGTCTGCAGTTCCATGCCCAGTTCTTACTGTTGCTTCTTGACCTGCATCGATATTTCTCAGGAGGTAGGTCAGGAGATCTGGTATTTCCATCTCTTTAAGAATTTTCCACAGTTCGTTTGTGATCCACACAGCCAAAGACTTTGGTATAATCGATAAAGCAGAAGGAGGTATTTTTTTCTGGAACTCTTACTTTTTAAATGATTCAATGGATGTTGGCAATTTGATTACTCTGCCTCTGGTTCCTATGCCTTTCCTAAATCTAGCTTGAATATCTGGAAGTTAATGGTTCACTCTCTAACTCTACGTTAGTTATTCACTTTGCAGATATCATTTTCTACTCAAGGATTGCATTTCAAATTAATTGTATGAATAATTGATGTCTCCTCTTCTCCTCTTGAAATATTCTCCTCTGAGAATCATCTGTACATTTTTAACCTACTTTCCAATCTAGCATGATATCTAACAGATGCTATCCAATAAAATAATTTGATATTTACCACCTTTATTGCTGAAATTCCTCATTTACATCATACTTTTCAAATTCTTTACATTATTCCAAACCCTGTCTACTCTCTACATCTGCCAACAATCCTTAAGGCTTTATTTTCTAACTTCCAAACCTTAATTCTCCCTAACTTTAATGGTATTAATGGGAGGGATATTTTCTCATGGCTCCTCAATTTTATTTACATTGCAGGCACTTCTGTGTATTTTAGACATTAACAAATTCTCATCTAGGTCACAGTGGGATTCAAGAGACATTATTTCCCTCCAGATTAGTTATTTCATAATTCTCCTTTCTAGGAACAATTTCCCTTTATAATATCTAATCAAACTTTTTCCAATCAGTCAACTCACGGTAAGGTGAAACCCATGTATTGAATATTGGGTTATAGAAGTCAAAAGGTGTTTGATTCTCTATGAATGTAATAGAATTTAGTCCCATAACAGTTGTTAGGATCATTGAGTTAAACATTGTTATTTCACCTAAGGTTTATTTATTAATTTTAATCATTTTGATCTTCTTGCAGATCTTTTGTTGTTCTGTGAACTTTCCAAAGCCTTGATCTCCTATTTCCTATGTATCTTCAGTGTTTGTGCCCACCCTGATTCTGAATTACTTCATTTTCAGCTATTTGATTGAATTTTCTCTTTTTTTTTAAATGTAGTGCAAGAGGGCTGGATAAATTGATTCCTGTCACAAAGAGATCTGACGAATTGATTGATCATTCTTCCTGTTTAATAGAGTCCCATGCAGCTCACCATGGTATAATCCACATTTATTATAATAAAAACATTTAATTTTGTAAGCTAATATTAGAAAACAAAGTATGATAGGAAAACCTTATTTTTGCATTTTGTGCTGCTTGCTTATGAGAGTGCAGCTTCCTAATTTGTGGGTAAAACAGTTCGATCTTATTGGTAGTCTACTGGCTTTCACAAGAGGATGGCCTCTACATAAATCATACACTCATATGTGAAACACTCTGCAGTAAAAGTTTTCTATAAATATAAAATTCCTTTAAACTCTCTCTTAGCGTGGGAAGTGCATGTAAATTCAGTTAAACAGGAGTTTTTAAGACAAAATATTGTTTTAGAATCCTCAATTTGAGAAATCTTTTTTTTTACCATGAAATATTAAAAAGTGATTTCCTCTTGAAAGGATTATGTCTTTAGTGATTCATTTACGGTGCTCTTCCTTACAAAGCATTATAAGGGATGATTATAATACTGTGAGTTATGGATATGGATACTTATGTCAGTAACTCTCACAGTTTAATACAAAATATCAAATGCATAGCTCTGTGCTTTCAATATGGCCACACATCAGGCTTGCTGGCAATTGGATATTTTTAAAAAATACTTCTTTCTTTCCAAATACACCACATTTGTTAGTTCCATATTTTTATTCACAGAATTTCCTCCCATTGGGTGTGTCTTTTTTCTTCGTCTTTGTTATCCATTAAAAAAAAAAAAAAAAAAACAACTATCCTATTTTTTTTTTATCTGCTGATCTTTTTTTTTTTTTTTTTTTCAACTTTTTATTTTATTTTTTTTAAATTTTGCTTAACTTTACAATATTGTATTGCTTTTACAATACATCAAGATGGATCTGCCGCCAGTATACACGTGTTTCCCATCCTGAACCCTCCTCCCTCTCCCCTCCCCACACCATCCCTCCAGGTTGTCCCAGTGCTCCAGCCCCAGGCATTTGTTATCGGGCATCGTACCTGGACTGACTACTCGTTTCAGGTATCCTAATTTTTCATAAAATTTCTGAAGTAGTCATGATCTCTTTCTGACTATATATCTTGTCAGACCTCAATGGACCACTTCAGTACATACTAGGAGAAGGCAATGGCATCCCACTCCAGTACTCTTGCTTGGAAAATCCCATGGATGGAGGTGCCTGGTAGGCTGCAGTCCATGGGGTCACTAAGAGTCAGACACGACTGAGAAACTTCACTTTCACCTTTCACTTTCATGCATTGGATAAGAAAATGGCGACCCACTCCATTGTTCTTGCCTGGAGAATCCCAGGGATGGCAGAGCCTGGTGGGCTGCCGTCTGTGGGGTCGCACAGAGTCAGACACGACTGAAGCGACTTAGCAGCAGTGCATACTCACTACTCATTATTCACTCTAGAATGACTGAAGACTTGATTTAATTAGATGCAACACTGCTGTGATAGTAAGAACTCTATTACATTTTCTGAAACAGCCATTAAAAAAGTCTCAATAGCAATTTGTCTTAAATAGTTGTATCAACTACACAAACCCCAACAAGAGTATATACATCCAATATGAATACAGGTGACAAAAGGTCATAATCAATGTTGTCAGTTAAAATCCTTTGAGTTAAGAACACTGACTGCAGCACAAGAAAAGGGGGAGGCTTTGGAGAGTAAGGTTAAAGGGCTAGTTTTAAAATGTGAAGAAAGGGAAAGGAAGCTGGCTACTTTCCACTACTTAAACAGAAGCTTACTGTTTTTCATAAAGTTCATGGTAATAGTCCTCAGTTCTATCCCAAAGACAAAATTTAGTAGAAACTATGTTTAAAGTCCTACACTCAATGTGCCAACAAATTTGGAAAACTCAGCAGTGACCACAAGACTGGAAAAGGTCAGTTTTCACTCCAATCCCAAAGAAAGGCAATACGAAAGAATGTTCAAACTACTGCACCATTGCATTCATGTCACATGTTAGTAAAGGAATGCTCAAAATTTTCCAAGCTAAGCTTCAACAGTACATGAACTGAGAACTTCCAGATGTTGAAGTTGGATTTAGAAGAGGCAGAGGAACCAGAGATCAAATTGCCAGTATTCATTGTATCATAGAAAAAGCAACAGAATTCCAGAGAAATATCTAGTTCTGCTTCACTGACTACATCAAAGCCCTTGACTGTGTGGATCACAACAAACTGCAGAAAATTCTTAAAGAATGGAAGTACCAAATAACCTTCCCTGCTTCCTGAGAAACTTGTATGCAGGTCAAGAAGCAACAGTTAGGACCTGACATGAAACAATGGACTGGTTCCAAATTGAGAAAGGAATATGTCAAGGCAATGTATTTAACCTTGTTTATTTAACTTATATGCAGAGTACATTTTGTGAATTGCCAGGCTGGATGAAGCAAAAGCCAGAATCCAGATTACCAAGAGAAATATCAATAACCTTAGATATGCAGATGACACTACCCTTATAACAGAAAGTGAAGAAGAATTAAAGAGCCTCTTGATGAAGGTGAAGGGGGAGAGTGAAAAAACTGGCTTATACTCAACATTCAGAAAACTAAGATCATGGTGTCCTGTCCCATCACTTCATGGCAAATAGATGAGGAAACAATGGAAACATTGACAGACTTTATTCTCTTAAGCTCCAAAATCACTACAGACAACGACTGCAGCCATGAAATTAAAAGAAGTTTGCTCCTTATAAGAAAAGCTATGACAATCCTAGATAAATATTCAATAGCAGAGACATTACTTTACTGACAATGGTCCATATATTCAAAGCTATTGTTTTTCCAGTAGTCATGTGTGGATGTGAGAGCTGAACCATAAAGAAGACTGACTGTCAAGTAATTGATGCTTTTGAACTGTGGTGTTGGAGAAGATTCTTGAGGGTTCCTTGGACTGCCATGAGATCAAACCTGTCAATCCTAAAGGAAATGAGTCCTGAATATTCATTGGAAGGACTAATGCTGAAGCTGAACCTCCAATACTCTGGCCTTTTTATGTGAGGAGCCAACTCATTAGAAAATGCCCTGATGCTTGGAAAGATTGAAAGTAGGAGAAGAAGAGAACAAGATGATTGAATGGCATCATTGATTCAATGGACTCGAGCAAGTTCTGGGAGATGGTGAAGGACAGGGAAGCCTGCTGAACTGCAACAAATCATGGGGTCGCATAGAGTCTGACACAAGTGAGTGACTGAGCAACAACAATATTTGGGGTAAAAAAAAAAAAGATAATAGAGTATATTACTGGATATCAATTTTTTTCTGACATCACAGAAACCCACCTAGTATATCTGTAAGAGTCTGATTACTCAGCAAATCAACAAATTTCTTATTTATAAACTGACTCAATTTATTCCATAACTTGAGTCTATTCTCTATGCAAATATAGAGTATCCATACTATAAGTGGAAAAAAAAAAGACTATTCACAAGCAAACAAGATATAATGGAGTCCAAATTCTAATTTTTACACGATATACGGATTTAAGTAAAAAGCTTTCTCACCTTAAAAATAGAGCAGTAATTAATAACTCATAATACTTTTTTGAGGGTCAAATGATCAAGGACATTAAAATACTTTATAATCATAGATATGTTAGAAATATATGTTACTCCCACTCTCCCAAACATCTTGGTTTAAGCTAGTAACTTTTCTGATTTGATTTAAGAAGGTTGCTCTTATTCCTATTGTTCTGCTATCATTCATTTCATTTATTTCACTTACTTCTATTTGTATTTCATTGGGATTTGTGTTCTATGGTCCAAACAGTATTTTTGTTATTGAAGATATACTCTTAAGTAAGAAAGACTTTCAGTTCTCGTGGATTCATATTATGGACCTCATAAATTTGTCATAAAAAGAATTGTCTTCAAATTTGCAATAAAATGCATGTGTGCATGCTAAGTCATTAAGAACTTTTTGTGTAGTTCCTCTATGTATTCTTGTCACCTCTTATTATCATCAGCATCTTTTAGGTTCATACTGTTTCAGTACTTTATTGTGTTCATCTTTGCATGAAATGGTCCCTTGATATCTCTAATTTTCTTGAAGATATATCTAGATTTTCTCATTCTATTTTCTTCCTCTATTGCTTTGCATTGATTACTGAGGAAGGCTTTCTTATCTCTCCTTGCTATTCTTTTGAATTCTGCATTTAGATGGCTATATCTTTCCTTTCCTTCTTTGCCTTTCACTTCTCTACTTTTCTAAACTATTTGCAATGCTGCCTCCTACAATAATTCTGCCTTTTTGCATTTCTTTTTCTTGGGGATAGTTTTGATGCCACCTCCTGTACAATGTGAAGAACTTCCATCCATAGTTCTTCAGGCACTATATCAGACCTAATCCCTTGAATCTATTTGTCACACCTACTGTATAATTTTAAGGTATTTGATTTAGGTCATACCTGAATGGTCGAGTGGTTTTCCCTATTTTCTTCAAGAGCTTCTCCATCTTCAGCTGCAAAAATATAAAAAAACAGAATCAATCTGATTTTGGTATTGGCCATCTGGTAATTTCAATGTGGAGAGTCATGTCCTATAATGATGGAAAACGGTGTTTGCTATGACCAGTGCATTCTCTTGGCAAAACTCTGTTAGCCTTTGCCCTGCTTCATTCTGTACTCCAAGGCCAAACTTTCCTGTTACTCCAGGTATCCCCTGACTTCCTACTTTTGCATTCCAGTCCCCTATAATGAAAAGGACATCTTTTTTGCATGTTAGTTCTAGAAGATTTTGTATATCATCATAGAATCATTCAACTTCAGCTTCTTCAGCATTAATGGCTGGTGTATAGACTTGGATTATTGTGATACTGAAAGTTTCACCTTGGGAATGATCAGAGATCATTCTGTCATTTTTGAGATTGCAACCAAATATTTTATTTCAGATTCTTTTGTTAACTCTGAGGGCTGCTCCCTTTCTTTTAATGGATTCTTGCCCATAGTAGTAGATGCAATAGTCATCTGAATTAAATTCGCCTATTCCAATCCGCTGAGCGCTGAATAATTGATGCTTTTGAACTGTGGTGTTGGAGAAGACTCTTGAGAGTCCTTTGGACTGCAAGGAGATCTAGCCAGCCCATTCTGAAGGAGATCAGCCTTGGGATTTCTTTGGAGGGAATGATGCTGAAGCTGAAACTCCAGTACTTTGGCCACCTCATGCGAAGTGTTGACTCATTGGAAAAGACTGTGATGCTGGGAGGGATTGGGGGCAAGAGGAGAAGGGGACGACAGAGGATGAGATGGCTGGATGGCATCATTGACTCGATGGACGTTGAGTCTCAGTGACCTCTGGGAGTTGTTGATGGACAGGGAGGCCTGTCATGCTTCGATTCATGGGGTCGCAAAGAGCTGGACATGACTGAGCAACTGAACTGAACTGAACTGATTCCAATCCATTTTATTTCACTGATTCCTAAAATGTCAATGTTCACTCTTGCCATCACTTGTTTGACCATTTCCTATTTACCTTGATTCATGGACCTATCATTTCAGGTTCCTATGCAATATTGTTCTTTACATCATCGGACTTTACTTGAATCACCAACCACATCCACCACTGGGTGTTGTTTTCACTCTGGCTCTATCTCTTCAATCTTTCTGGAGTTATTTCTCCATTCTTCTCCATTAGCATATTGAGTATCTACCAACCTGGGGAGTTAATCTTTCATTGTCACATCGTTTTGCCTTTTCATACTCTTCATGGGGTTCTAAAGGCAAGAACACTGAATTGGTTTGCCATTCCCTTATCCAGTAGGCCACATTCTGTCAGAATTCTCCATAGCATGACTCACAGTTTCATTGAGTTAGACAAGGCTGTGATCCATGTGATCAGTTTGGTTAGTATTCTGTAATTGTGGAGAATAAATTCTGTAAATTTATTCTATCCACGCTCTTATGTGTAAAAATAAGAAGCATGTGGAGGCTTCCTGATAGAAAGGACTGGCTGTAGCTGAATCTTGGTCTTGTTCTGATGGGAGGGGTCATGCTCAGTAATTCTTTAATCCAATTTTCTGTTTATGGGTTGAATTGTGGCCAAACTATGATAGGTGTAATGGCAGTGATGGCTACATCCTTCAAAATAACTTATGCCAGTGCTGTTGTATTAAGTGCCTCTGACCCCACAGCAGGCCACTGTCAACCCATACCTATGCCAGAGACATATGGACACTCACAGGCAAATCTGGCTCAGTCAGACTTGTGGGATCACTGCTCCTTTCTCCTGGGTATTGGTGCACCCAAGGGTCTGCTTCCCCAGTCCTTTGGAAGTTCTGTAATCAAATCCCATTGGCCTCCAAAATCAAATACCCTGGGGATTCTCAGCGTCTTTGTCAGCACCCTAGGTGGGAAACCTGTTGTGCATTCTAGAGCTTTCATAACAGTGTGAGAATTTCTTTGATATAATTGTTCTGGGGTATGTGGATCATCTGCTCAGTGAGTCTATGTTGGGGCTAGTGCCAACCTCCTCCAAGAGGAGTTATGCCACACACCCTGCTTCCCAAGTCTGCTGCAACTGTCCCTTCGGGCAGCCACTGTTGACCCTTGCCCCTGAAGGAAATATCCAAGCACTCAAGGGCAGGTCTAACTCAGTCTCTGTAGGTTCTCTGGGTCCTATTGTGCACAGGGTTTTGTTTGAGTCCTCCAAGCATCTCTAGTGGTGTGTGGTTTGATTATAAACACTATTTTACTCATCCTACAACTTGTTGGGGCTTCCCCTTTGCCGTTGGATGTGGGGGTATCTTTTTTTAGTGGGATCAAACATTCTTCTGTCGATGGTTGTTCAGCAATGAGTCTTAATTTTGGAATTCTTGCAAAATAAAATAAGTGCATGTCTTTCTACTCCATCATCTTAGCTCTAATTCTACACCACAATTGTGTGATTACTTACCTAGAGTCAGACATCCTAGAATATGAAGTCAAGTGGGACTTAAGAAGCATCACTAAGAAAAAGGATAGTGAGGGTGATGAAATTCCAGCTGAGTTATTTCAAATATTAAAAGATGATGCTGTTAAAGTACTGCACTCAATATGCCAGCAATTTTGCAAATTAACAGTGGTCACAGGACTGGAAAAAAATCAGTTTTCATTTCAATCCCCAAAAAAGGCAATGCCAAAGAATATTCCAATTACCACACAATTGCACTCATCTCACATGATAGCAAAATAATGCTCAAAATTCTCCAAAGTAGGCTTCAACAGTACGTGAAGTGAGAACTTCCAGATATTCAAGTTGGATTTAGAAAAGGCAGAGGAACCAGAGATCAAATTACCAACATCCACTGGATCATGGAAAAAGAAAGATAACTCCAAATAAAGTATCTATTTCTGCTTTATTGACTGTGCCAGTCTTTGAGTGTGTGAATCACAAGAAACTGTGGAAAATTCTTAAAGATATGGGAATACTATACCACCCTACTTGCCTCCTGAGAAATCTGTATGCAGGTCAAGAAGCAACAGTTAGGAGCAAACATGGAACAACAGACTTGATCCAAACTGAGAAAGGAGTATGTCAAGGCTGTATATTGTCACTCTGTTTATTTAACTTCTGTGCAGGTACATCATGTGAAATGCCAGGCTGGATAAAGCACAAACCAGAATCAAGATTTGTGGAAGAAATATCAATAACCTCAAATATTCAGATGACACCACACTTATGGCAGAAACTGAAGAGGAACTAAAGAGCTTCTTGATGAAAGTGAAAGAGGAGAGTGAAAAATCTGGCTTAAAACTCAGCATTCTAAAACCTAAGATCATGACATTCCATGAAATCCCATCATTTCATGGCAAATAGTTGGAGAAACAAAGGAAGACTTTATTTTCTTGGGCTCCAAAATCACTTCATATTGTGACTCCAGCCATGAAATTAAAAGAAGCTTGCCTCTTGGAAGAAAAGCTGTGAGAAAGCTAGACAGCATTTCAAAAAGCAGAGACATTACATTGCCAGTAAATGTCTGTCTAGTTAAAGCTATCATTTTTCTGGTAGTCATGCATGAATGTGAGTGTTGGACTTTATAGAAGGCTGAGCACTGTAGCATTAATGCTTTTGAACTGTGGTGTTGGAGAAGAGTCTTGAGAGCCCCTTGGAATGGAAGGCGATTCAATCACTCAATCCTAAAGGAAATCAGTCCTGGATATTCATTAGAAGGGCTGATGCTGATGCTGAAGCTCCAATATTTTGGCCACCTGATGCAAAATATTGACTCCTTAGAAAAGACCCTGATTCTGGGAAATGTTGAACACAGGAGGGGAAGGAGATGACAGAGAATGAGATGGTTAGATGGCATCACCTACTTGATGGACATAAGTTTGAGCAAGCTCTGGGAATTGGTGATGGACAAGGAAGTTGGCATGCCCCAGTCCTTGGGGTTGCAAAGTCGGACACTACTGAGTGACTGAACTGAAGCTAAGTGGATTCAGTTGTGTCTCACTCTTCAAAACTCTATGGACTGCAACCCTCATAGCAGGCTCCTCAGTCCATGGGATTCTCCAGGCAAGAATATTGGAGTGCGTTTCCATGCCCTCCTCGAAGGGATCTTCCTGACCCTAGGATCCAACCTGCAAGTCTTACGTCTCCTGCTTTGGCAAGCATGTTCTTTACTACTCGCACCATGTAGGAAGCCCAATAATGCATAACTCTTTTAATCTGTTTCTGAGTCCATATTTAATTGATATAATTAGTAAGAAGGAGAATTTAGTCCCAGATTATGTCTGAGGTTATGTTTAATTTTTTATCCACTCATGCATGCATTCACCACATTAATTTTTTTATCATTAATATGCTTTTCTATTAATAACTCTCTGAAATCCCTACCCATTTTTAAGGCCCATTTTGAGTTTCATCTCTCCATGCCTCATTGATCTTTGCTTCTTTAGAATTCCCATGAAATGTGCTGCTGTTTCTCATGAATTCATCTTGACTTTTATATTGTGGTCTGAAAGATGTCATGAAACGTTATAATATGCATGCTCAATATGATGGACTGCAGACCACCATGCATTACCATCTGTGGGATTTCCCAAGCAAGACTACTGGCATAGGTTGCCATTTCCTCTTCCATGCAATCTTCCCAACCCAGAAATCCAATCTACATCTTCTGTGTCTCCTGCATTGACTGGCTGTTTCTTTACCACTGAGTCACCTGGGAAGTACAAAAGATATAAATCTGAATGAAATAGAAAATCTGAGTTGAAATCCAATGAAGAGAGGGGTGGAATCAAGATGGCAGAGTAAGAAGATACAGAGTTCATCTCTAATGGACACACCAAAACTACAACTACATATAGAGTAACTCTTTCTGAGAATGACCTGAAGACTAGCAGAATAGCTCTTCAAATAGTATATAAATATAAAGCCACATTGAGTTAGATAGAAGGAGCAGACAAGCTGTCGAGTCAAAACAAACAACTCCAGCACAGTGACCCACAGATGAATTGGATATCACAAAGGTGGAAGTCTTCTCTAAGAAGTGGTGAGTTTGAGCCCCAAATCAGATACCCCTCATCAAAGCTGACTTTGACAATCAATGGAGTATATGTCCAGAATAGCTGAGGGCTATAGGAAATCAAGACTGTTGTTTTAAAGGATTCATAGGTAAACTCACTCATTCCAAGTCCCAGAACAGAGGCAACAGCTTGACAAGGGCCTGGTGGTCTAGCTAGCCAGTATGCCAAGTCTAAGCCAGCATGACCCAGGCTCACTCTAGCTATCCCATTAATGTGATCCCAGCCTCATCTGGTGCACTGGGAAAACTGCCCACTCCAGCTTCAGTCATCCTGACAGTGATTCCAGCCCAGTGTACCACCAGTCTGCTCCCCATCTTGGCCCATGTCTTATCCAGGCCTAGCTGACCTACGAAAGCTACCTGGCATATGGCAGTCTATCCAGAGAACACTCTTACATATGAGTATCTTGGCTTTCAAGAGCAAGGCAGGTAACTGCTTAGCTTAATTCGTAGAAAAAAAAAACAAAAAGTCAAAGAAAATGAGGAAAAAGAGGAATCTGTTCCAAATGAAAGAACCAGATGAAAACTCAGCAATAAACTCTAGTGAAAGAAAGATAAATAATTTACCTGATAGGGTTCGAAGCAATGATCATTGGTATGCTAATGACCTTGGGACAAGAATAGAGGAACTCAGAGAAAACTTTAACTCACCATTCCTTAGAATATATGAGAAAGAACCAACCAAAGCTGAAAGATACAATAACTGAAATGAAAAATATACTAGAGGGAAATTATACCAAATTGGATGATACAGAATATGTGAACAATCTGGAAGACAAACTAGTGGATATCAACCAATTAGAATAGTTTAAAAAAAAAAATGAATGAATGAATAAATAAAAATGAGCAAGTTTAAGGGACTTCGGGGACAATGTCAAGCGTACTAACATTCACATGTATGGGTCCTGTATAGAAAAGAGATAAAGGGGCAGAACAATTATTTTACAAAGTAGTGGGTGAAACATCCTTAACTTACATAAGGAAACAGATATCCAGGTCCAGGAAACACAGAAAGTCCCAAACAAGATGAACATCAAGATATCTACATCAATATATATAAAACAAATATAATTCAAATGGTAAATATTAAAGATATATAATTTTAAAAGCAAAAAGGAGTAAAACAACTAATCACATACGACAGAATCCCCATTAGACTATCAGATTGTTTTTTGTTTTGTTTTTTTCAGTAGACACTTTGCAGGCCATAAGGGAGTTGCATGATATGTCTAAAATACTTAAAGGAAAAATAAAGTTACCACCCAAAATTCTCTACCTGGCAAAATTATCACATTCATAATTGAAGGAGAGAGAAAAAACATGTCCCAGTAATCAAAACAGTACAGAATTATCATGAAAAGAGGCACATAGATCAATGGAATAGAACAGAGTTGAGAAATAAACCCTTTAATGGTCAATTAATTTATAACAAAGGAGCCAAAAATACAGAAATCTTCCTAGTGTCAGTTTTCTCATCTGTGGATAATAACATATTGGTACAGATTTTTTTTTAATTATTTTAATAAAAATGGATATTTTCATAAAAATGGAGATGCTGAGAGCAGACAGGAGTATCTGTCCACCAGAAAATAATATATAGAACCACACAAAACTCAGTAGGACATAGGAACTATGGGGAAAAACTGGATTGTTATTAGGACTGGACCTGCCCTTAATAGGTGGGGAAACTGAAGCAGGGATCTGATCCCCACATTGGGGCAATTGTCTGGGTCAGAGGAGAAACATTTTAAGGCTGAGAGTGAAGCAGCTAATCTGTGGTAGCCGAAATGGAATGAGAATCAGGCAGTCCTTGCCACAAGCATACATACCCCAGACAGGGATGTAAGTCACCTAGAAGGCACAGCGGGTGGAAGCATCCCAGAATAAGGGTTGCTGTTGAGTGCTTAAAGATGGGCCAAGGGGACATGAGGGAGGAAATTGTCGTGGAAATGCCTGTGGAGGAAAGCCAGGCAGCCATGGAAGCAAGGTGATACTGCTGAGTATCATAGGAGGTGGAGCCATCACCATAGACTCTCCTTCCCCACATGCCCACATTGGGCAGCTGAACAATAGAGAGGCTCGGCCATCAAGCACATGATGTGAGGAACAATAGAGTAGGACTTCACCCAGGGTGCCCCTTTAAGTGCCTGATGTGATGAACAACAGAGAAAGACCCCAGACAAATGAACGCTCTAAGTGCCTGAATGAGCAGAACTATCAAGAAAGACAAGCCAAAGAGGCCTTTTTATCACCAGCTACTAGAAGCTTGAAAAGAGACTCTGATAGACCATAACTCCTGTGGCCGAGGCAGTCTGTGTACCTGCGCATTTGGCGGTGCCAGGGTCCCCACGACCCAAGCAGCAGTTCCACCTTCACACACAACTCTCAATGGGTCAGAGGTGCCACAGGCAAAAAAAAAAAAAAAAAAAAAAATCTTGTGTCTATGCATATGAGGTTGCTTCAGTCATATCTTATTGTTGGATATTTGTTTTAATCTCACTTAATAACACAACAAACCACCTATGGAATCTCTGTTCCTAGCCAGAGATCAAACTCTGAGCCTTTGGAGTGGGACCACTGACTCCAAGACGATAAAATACCAGAGAACTCCTAACCCTACAGAATATCAAACAGTGAGAACTCTCACAAAGGAAGCCACTTGAATACAAGACCCAGCATCACCCAACCACAAGTAGCACCCTATGCAGGATGCCTCATCCAAACAACAAAGCAAATATACAAACCCAATCACCAACAGACAGGATTACCACCTTACTCAGCCCTGCCCATTAGAGGGAAAAAAAAAAAACCTCCCCCCCCAAAAAAAAAGAAAAACCTCAGCACAAATCTCATCGTATATGAAGCTTACATAAAACACTTCACCAATCTTAGGGTAGAAAACAAAAGGAAGAAAGAATTCAACCTTGAAGCATTGGAAAAGGAGACTTCAAAAACAATAAGTTTAAAAAAATAATAATGAAAAGGCAGATAAATATCTGCACACAAAAAAAGGAACAAGCTAGAAACACAGGAGTCCAAATAATTGAAGAGGAAATAGGAAAACTACCTGAAAAATAATTCAAAATAAGATTAGTAAAGATGATCAAAACTTAAAAATAGAATGGAGAAAATGCAAGAATTAATTGACAAAGACCTGAAAGAATTAAAGAATAAACATACAGAGATGAACAACACAATTAATGAAATTAAAAATATTCTAGAAGAAATCAATAACAGAATATCTGAAGTAAAAGAATGAAACAATGAGTTGGAATATGAAATGGTAGAAATAACTGCTAAGGAGCATAATAAAGTTAAAAAAATGAAAAGGACTGAGGATAGTCTCAGAGACTTATGGGACAAATTAAACATGCCAACATTCAAATTATAGGGGTCTCAGAAGAAGAGTAAGAGAAAGGGTATGAGAAAATTTTTGAAGAGTTTACAGATGAATAATTCCTCAACATTGAAAAATAAATAGTCAGTAAAGTTCAAGAGTAGTGCTAAAGCTGAAACTCCAGTATTTTGGCCACCTCATGAAAAGAGTTGACTCACTGAAGAAGACTCTGATGCTGGGAGGGATTAGGGGCAGGAGGAGAAGGGGAGCGACAGAGGATGAGATGGTTGGATGGCATCACTGACTCGATGGATGAGAGTCTGAGTGACCTCCGGGAGTTGGTGATGGACAGGGAGGCCTGGCGTGCTGCGATTCATGGGGTCGCAAAGAGTCGGACACAACTGATCTGATCTGATCTGAAAGTTCAAGAGCTGAAAAGAGCCCCATATAGGATAAACTCAAGGAGAAACGCACCAAGACACATGTTAACCAAACTAACAAAGATTAAATGCAAAGAAAGAATATTTAAAGTAGCAAGGGAAAAGTCACAAGTAACATACAATGGAAACCCCATATGTTTAACAGATGATCTTTCAACAGAATCTCTGCAACCCAGAAGGAAATGGCAGGATGCATTTAAAGTACTGAAAGGGAAAAATCTGCAACCAAGATTATTCTACCTGGTAGGATCTCATCCAAAATTGATGGAAAAAGCAAAAGCTTTTCAGGCAAGCAAAAGTTAAGAGAACTCAGTACCATGAAACAAACTTTACAACAAATGTTAAAGGGACTTATGTAATCAGGAAATACAAGAGAAGGAAAAGATCTACAAAGCAAATCCCCAAAATTAAGAAAATGGCAATAGGAACATATATATCAATAATTACTTTAAATGTAAATGGATTAAATGCTCCAATCAAAAAACATAGACTGGCTGAATAGACACAAAAACAAGGTCCAAATATATGCTCTCTACCAGACACCCACTTCAGATCTAAAGATGCATATAGACTGAAAGTGAGAGGATGGAAAAACATATTCTATGCAAATGGAAAACAAAAGAAAGCTGGAGTAGCAATCTTCGTATCAGACAAAATAGACCTGAAAATAAACAATATTACAAGAGATAAGTAAGTGACCTACACAATGATCAAGGGGAAAATATAACAATTGTAAATGTATATGCACCCAACATAGGTGCACCTCAATACATAAGACAAACACTGACAGACATAAAAGGAGTAATTGACAGTAACACAAAAATAATAGGAGACTTTAACACTCCACTCAGACCAACGGACAGATGAACAAAACAGAAAATTGATAAAGAAACACAAGTCTTAAATGATGCATTAGATGAGATGGATCTCATTGATATCTTCAGAACATTCCATCCAAATGTAGAAGAATATGCCTTCTTCTCAAGTGCACATGGAATATTCTCCAGGATATATCACATCTTGGGTCACAGATCAAACTTCAGTAAATTAAAGAAAATTGAAACCATATCAAGCATCTTCTCTGACTACAATGCTATGAGACTAGATATCAATTACAAGAAAGAAAAAAAAAAAAAACACAAACACATGGAGATTAAACAATACATTTATAAATAATGAACAGATTGTTGAAGAAAAAAAGAAAGGATTATATATATATAATTCCTGGAAACAAATGACAATGAAAACAGGACAACTTAAAACCTATGGGATGCAGCAAAAGCAGTTCTAAGAGGAAAGTTCAGAGGAATACAATCATACCTCAAGAAACAGGAAAAACATCAAATAGGCAACGTATCTTTGCACCTAAAACAACTTGAAAAAAGAATATTTTTTTTAAATAAATAAAAGCTGGAGGAAAGAAATCATAAAGATACGAGCAGAAATAAATAGAAAGAAACAATAGTAAGAATTGATAAAACTAAGTGCTGGCTATTTGAGAAGATAATAAAAAGTGACAGACCCTTTAGCCAGACTTACCAATAAAAAAAAAAAAAAGAGAGAGAGAGAGAAGAATCAAATCAACAAAATCAGAAATGAAAAAGGGAGCTTATAACAGACAATGCAGAAATAATAGGGATTATAAGAGACTATTATGAACAACTATATGACAATAAAATGGATTACCTGGAAGAAATAGAGATTGTTAGAAAAGTTCAATCTTCCAAGACTGAACCAGGAAGAAATAGAAATTATAAACAACCCAATTACAAGCACTGAAATTAAAACTGTGATCAACATTCCGCAAAAAAAAAAAAAAAAAAAAAAGCCCAGGACCAGATGATGGCTTCACAGGTGAATTCTATCAAACATTTAGAGACGAGCTAATGCCTATTCTAAAACCCTTTCAAAAATTGCAGAGGAAGAAATACTTCCAAACTCATTCTACAAGACCAAAATCACCCTGATATCAAAACCAGACAAAGACAACACTAAAAAAGAAAACAACATGCCATTATTCCTGATGAATATAGATGCAAAAACCCTCAGCAGAATTATAGCAAATAGAATCCAACAACATATTAAAGAGCTCATACATTAGGATCAAGTTGGGTTGATTCCAGGAATACAAGGATTCTTCAATATATTCAAATCAATCAATGTGATGTGCCATATTAGCAAACTGAAAGATAAAAACCATATGATAATCTCAATAGATGCAGAAATCATTTGACAAGTTCCATCACCCATTTATGATTAAAATTCTTACAAAACGTGGACATAGAAGGAACCTCGCACAGGACAGTAAAGGACATATATGATAACCCCACAGCAAACATTATTCTCAATAGTGAAAAACTGAATGCATTCCCTCTAAGATCAGGAACAAGATAAGGGTGTTCAGTCTCACTACTATTTTTCAACACAATTTTGGAAGTCTTACCTATTTCAATCAGAAAACAAAAATAAATAAAATGAATACAGATTGAAAGTGAAGAAGTGAAGCTCTCACTGTTTGCAGATGACATGATACTATACATAGAAAACCTTAAAGGTACAACTAGAAAATTACTAGAGCTAATCAGTGAATTTATCAATATTGCAGGATACAAAATCAATGCACAGAAATCACTTGTTGTCTAACAATGAAAAATCAGAAAGAGAAATTAAGAAATGACTCCCATTCATCACTGCAACAACAACAGCAACAAAATGTCTATGAAAAACCTACCTAAGGAGACAAAATAACTGTATACAAAAAATTATAAGCCACTGATTAAAGAAATCAAAGATGACATAAACAGATGGAGAGATATTCCATATTCCTGGGTAGGAAGAATCAATATTATGAAAATGACTGTACTACCAAAAGCAACCTACAGATTCAGTGCGATCTCTATCAAATTATCAATGGTGTTTTTCACAGAACTAGAACAACAACAAAAACAACAAATCCACAATTCATATGGAAGCACAAAACACCCCAGAGCAGTCTTGAGAAAGAATGGAGTTGGAGGAATCAATCATCCTGTCATCAGATTATACTACAAAGCGAAGTAATCAAGACAGTATATTACTGGCACAAAAACAGAAATATAGATCAATGGAACAAGATTAAAAGCTCATAAATAAACCCATGCACTTATGGGTACCTTATTACAAAGGAGGCAAGAATATACAAAGGGGCAAAGGCAGCCTCTTAATAAGTGGTGCTGGGAAAACTAGATAGCTACAGGTAAAAAGATAAAATTAGAACACTTCCTAACACCATACACAAAGGTAAAGCCAAAATGGATGAAAGACCTAAATGTAAGACCAGAAACTATAAAACTCTTAGAGGAAAACATAGGCAGAATATTCAATGAGATAAATCAAAGTAAGATCCTCTATGAAATACCTCCTGGAGTAATGGAAATAGAAATAAAAGTGAACTAATAGGACCTAATTAAAAGTAAAACCTTTGCACAGCAAAGGAAACTATAAAGAAAGTGAAAAGAAAACCTTCAGAATATGAGAAAATAAAAAATGAAACCACTGATAAAGGATTAATTTCCAAAGTATACAAACAGCTCATACAACTCAATACAAAAAAAAAAAAAAAGCAAAAAGCTGAATCAAAAGGCAGGGAAAAGACCTAAATGATACATTTCTCCAAAAAAGACATACAGATGCCTATAAAACACATGAAAAAATGCTCAATATCACTCATTATTAAATAAATGCAAATCAAAACTACAATGAGATATCACCTCATACAAGTCAGAATGACTATCATCAAAAAGTCTACAAATGAACTCAGGAGAGGGTGTGAAGAAGAGTTAATGTCTTGCACTCTTGGTGGGAATGTAAATTGATACAGCCACTGTAGAAGACCATATGGAGATTACTTTAAAAACTAGGAATAAAACCACCATCAGTTCAGTTCAGTCACTCTGCTGCGTCCAACTCTCTGTGACCCCATGAACCACACACAGCATGCCAGACCTCCTTCCAACACTAACTCCTGGAGTCCACCCAAGCCCATGTCCATTGAATCAGTGATACCATTCAACTATCTCATCCTCTGTTGTCCCCTTCTCCTCCTGCCCTCAATCTTTCTTAGCATTGGGGTCTTTTCAAATGAGTCAGCTCTTCGCATCAGGTGGCAAAAGTATTGGAGTTTCAGCTTCAACATCAGTCCTTTCAATGAATATTCAGGACTTGTTTCCTTTAGGATGGACTGGTTGGATCTCCTTGCAGTCCAAGGGACTCTCAAGAGTCTTCTCCAACACCACAGTTCAAAAGCATAAATACTTCTGTGCTCAGCTTTCTTTATAGTCCAACTCTCATATCCATACATGACTACTGGAAAAACCACAGCCTTGACTAGATGGACCTTTGTTGGCAAAGTAATGTCTCTGCTTTTTAATTTGCTGTCTAGGTTGTTCTGATCTGAGGTTGATCATAACTTTCCTTCCAAGGAGTAAACATCTTTTAATTTCATGGCTCCAATCACTGTCTATGACCCAGCAATCTCACTCCTGGGCATATAGCCTGAGGAAATGAAAACTTAAAACGAAAGAACATATGAAAGGCACATATACCCCAATGTCTATTGCCACAGTATTTACAATAGCTAGAACATGGAATCAACCTAGATGTTCACTGACAGATGAATGAATTAAAAAGTTGTGGTACATATATACAATGGAATATTACTCAGTCATAAAAAGGAACACATTTGAGTGAATTCTAATGAGATGCATGAACCTAGAGCCTATTATACAGTTAAGTAAGTCAGAAAGAGAAAGATAAATATTGCATACTAACGCATATATAAGAAATCTAGAAAATAGTAAAGAAAAATTTATTTGCAGGACAGCAAAGCTGAAACTCCAGTATTTTGGCCACCTCATGCGAAGAGTTGACTCATTGGAGAAGACTCTGATGTTGGGAGGGATTGAGGGCAGGAGAAGAAGGGGGATGACAGAGGATGAGATGGCTGGATGGCATCACTGACTTGATGAATGTGAGTCTGGGTGACCTCCGAGAGCTGGTGATGGATAGGGAGGCCTGGCGTGCTGCAGTTCATGGGGTAGCAAAGAGTCAGACACAACTGAGCGACTGATCTGATCTGATCTGAATGAAGAAACAGACAGAAAACAGATTCATGGACATGCGTAGAGGAGAGGACAGGATGAGATATATGGAGAGGGTAACTTGGAAACTTTACATTATCATAGGTAAAATTGATAGCCAATGGAATTTTCTATATGTCTTAGGGAACTGAAACAGGGGTTCTATATCAAACTAGAGGGATGGGGTTGGCAAGGAAATGGAAGGAAATTTCAAAAGAGAGAGGACATATGTATACCTATGGCTGTTTAGTGTTGAGGTTTGACATAAAACAACAAAATTCTGTAACACAATCATCCATTAATTAAAGTTTAAAAAAATGGAATAGTCTAGCCTAGTGTTGAAATTATAGCAAATGTTAATATTTTAGTTCCTTCTTATCAATCATCTGTTTCTTTCTGCAGGTCTTCCAAAACAATGAAGCTAATACAAAATATATACTGGTTTTATTTGAAAATCAAATTTGATTTGCATTTTATGTAATAGAGTAGCAATTACCAACTTTTGGAATGTATAAAGTTATTTGAAATAATTCCTAAAGTGAATGAGGCTTCTGGTCTAGGTGGAGTAAATTGAAGTAGGGCTCAGGAGTATTAATTTTTAACTGCTTCCATGTAATTTTGTTTATTTCTATACAATATCTTGAGAAATAGTGTTAAAGAGTAGTTTCCAAGTTAGTCACTATATCTTTGCCAGAAATATAAAACAACAGTTAATTGTCTGTAAATTTCACACAATAACATCTCTATTGTTTCCCTATAGACAATTATTGGTAAAGACAAAGGTAATAGATTTCACGTGTGTATACACACACATACATGAAGAAAGAAATATCTTCATAATCTTCATCCACTAATAATAAACTTCATAATATTATCATTTTACAGCATGTTCTCCATTGCGTATTATACTTATCAAGGAATAATTGACTTGATAGTGATCGTTTCTTTAGTCTACCAGTTGAATCTTCCAGAAATGCGGCACATTTAAAAATGAAGCAGCAGTAAACAATAATCACTATGTTTAAATTGGTGTTCCATACTGTATCTTGTAATTTTAAAAGTAAATGAATATTATCCTCAGAAATTGAGATGAAGGAGGAATTCAAGTAGGGCATATGATTGTATTATCCATTGCATCTTTTACCATGAGTGAATGGCAGTTTTTGTATGACTTAACTTACTTCACAGAAATAGTGAGGGTCTATTCTTTTCAATTCTGTATACTTCACAATAAAACTATGTTGCTAACCCAGTGTTATAAGCATCAGCTCTGTACTGGTCAATAAAACATAAGCTCTTGATTTAGAGGAGCTTATATTCTAGAGAGAGGTACAAGCTTAAAACCAATAATTCTAAACATCTAGCAACACTTCATGGGATTTCTATTTTTCTGTGATAAGATAACAAGGGGATACCATCAATCTGATTCATTTTATAGAATGCAGAGGTAGTAAAGGTTTGATTTCTCTCCATTAATGCAAATATGTATTTCAACATTCTGTGTCAGGTTGCTAAATGATACATTCATGCAAAATCTGGCCTCTATCCTTGAGAAGTTCACTATCTAGTGGTGAAAAACAGCAATTAGATTACACAGTTATCTATATTATGTTAGCAGTCCATACATAAAACAAATATATGTCTTGGTTTTAAAACCCATACGTGTTTCAAACCCATAAATATTCTACTGTGCTTAGGTGGAAAACATAACATAGACTACTCTTGTGAATACTATACAAGCAAATATATTTGACCTCCTGTCTGTGACAGGAATATCAATCATGGAATATTTTTCTTATTTGGGGCCAGTGTTATTCCTCTATGCCAAACTGCTGTAAGTTATTCTCATGCCATCGCCTTCATTTGTTGGCACTCTTCACATGGCCTCATCATGCAGTATTCCCTACTGAATGGAAAAGACCCTCTTTTCCACCTTAGAATCACTGTCCGTTATGTGGGTACTAAGCTTATGCAACCCAATGTGCCCAATGACTTTATTTGTTCTTTTTTTGTGAAAAAAAAAAAAAAAAAAGCACTTTCAAGATTTTATTTTTTAAGTTTGAATTCCCAAATACTCAGAGAATGTACATGGGCAGAAAACACAAACTCCAAAATTACCTTCTGTCTTCAATAAAAAGAATCAAGTCGAAATACCTATTTCCCCAGATTTATTTTCCTTACAGAGGATATCTTTTTGCCTCTTTCAAAATAGACTGTTTTTAGACCCATTACACTAGAACTCTAGACACACTCATACGTACTTAATCCTGGTGAGTAAGTGGAGGGTGAGGCTGGAGTTTCTCCCTAGTGTGCATCAGTACACTAACTCACTCATCTTTCAGCAAAACTTGTCAGACTCTTCAGTATAAACCTTCATGATATGCATTTTTACTCATTGCTACTCACTTTTTTTTTTCCCTCCAAAGAAAACTGAAGGTCATTTCAAATACACTACATTTTCTCCAAGAGTGCTTTGAAAAACAGTCAAAACCACAAAGAGATTCATGAAGCTAGGGGAACATATCTTACCCTGAGATTTGGTAAGATATCACATATCACACATGGGACAATTAGTCCTAACTATAAAGACAGTAACAGAAGAGAAATTTCTTTTAACTTTCTCTCTAAAGTGTCATTTTCATCTTTTCTTCACAGATTTTTTAACTTGTTTTTGTGACTGTGTTTTTGTACTTTGAGACTCCCATCTGTGGTGGTATCTGGAGTGATAGTGATCAGAAAAAACAGTTTAAGGTTGTGCAGTCAATGGTATACCAGTTTTAGCCTAGAGAAACTGAATAAGACAATGCTGCTATTTTATGCAGGAAAGTTGTTCTCAGGCATTTTATTTATACCAGCATTATCAATAGCACCACAGTATTGGTTATAAATGCAAATTCTGAACACTCATAACAGAATGACTTACTCTGAGGGTAAGTTCCAGGAATTTATGTTTTAGTAGGCCCAATAGGAGATTCTTATACATGCTAAAGTTTGAGAACAACAAAAAAAGAAACAATAAAAATCTTTTTTTAAGCAACTTTCTTGCTCTTTGCATCCTCTTCAGTGCCTCCTTTCTTAGTCATGATTGTTCACTAGACTTTCAAATTAGTTTAGTATTGTCATTGTTATGACTAATTATTAATATCACTTAAGGGGTTTTATTTCTCTCCAGAAATGTACAACTGGGTCTCCTCTTGAGACCTTTCATCCAAACAATCTGCCAAATTTTACTGGGCCCTGTTTTTATCTGCATGTTGTATGTTACTACCCTCCACGGCTGATCATTATTTCCTCTGCTTGGTATAGTTCTCATGTAAAAATAATAACTGTATCAGATCAGATCAGATCAGATCAGTCGCTCAGTCGTGTCCGACTCTTTGCGACCCCATGAACTGCAGCACGCCAGGCCTCCCTGTCCATCACCAGCTCCCGGAGGTCACCCAGACTCGCATCCATCGAGTCAGTGATGCCATCCAGCCATCTCATCCTCTGTCGTCCCCTTCTCCTCCTGCCCTCAATCCCTCCCAGCATCAGAGTCTTCTCCAATGAGTCAGCGCTTCGCATGAGGTGGCCAAAATACTGGAGTTTCAGCTTTAGCATCATTCCTTCTAAAGAAATTCCAGGATTGATCTCCTTCAGAATGGACCGGTTGGATCTTCTTGCAGTCCAAGGGACTCTCAAGAGTCTTCTCCAACACCACAGTTCAAAAGCATCAATTCTTTGGTGCTCAGCCTTCTTCACAGTCCAGCTCTCACATCCATAAATGACCACAGGAAAGACCATAGCCTTGACTAGGCGAACCTTTGTTGGCAAAGTAATGTCTCTGCTTTTGAATATGCTATCTAGGTTGGTCATAACTTTCCTTCCAAGGAGTAAGTGTCTTTTAATTTCATGGCTGCAGTCACCATCTGCAGTGATTTTGGAGCCCAGAAAAACAAAGTCTGACACTGTTTCCACTGTTTCCCCATCTATTTCCCATGCAGTGATGGGACCAGATGCCATGATCTTTGTTTTCTGAATGTTGAGCTTTAAGCCAACCTTTTCACTTTCCACTTTCACCTTCTTCAAGAGGCTTTTTAGCCCCTCTTCACTTTCTGCCATAAGAGTGGTGTCATCTGCATATCTGAGGTTATTGATATTTCTCCCGGCAATCTTGATTCCAACTTCTGTTTCTTCCAGTCCAGCATTTCTCATGATGTACTCTGAATATAAGTTAAATATACATGGTGACAATATGCAGCCTTGACGTACTCCTTTTCCTATTTGGAACCAGTCTGTTGTTCCATGACCAGTTCTAACTGTTGCTTCCTGACCTGCATACAGATTTCTTAAGAGGCAGATCAGGTGATCTGGTATTCCCATCTCTTTCAGAATTTTCCATAGTTTATTGTGATCCACACAGTCAAAGGCTTTGGCATAGTCAATAAAGCAGAAATAGATGTTTTTCTGGAACTCTCTTGCTTTTTCCATGATCCAGCGGATGTTGGCAATTTGATCTCTGGTTCCTCTGCCTTTTCTAAGACCAGCTTGAACATCAGGAAGTTCACGGTTCACATATTGCTGAAGCCTGGCTTGGAGAATTTTGAGCATTACTTTACTAGCGTGTGAGATGAGTGCAATTGTTCGGTAGTTTGAGCACTCTTTGGCATTGCCTTTATTTGGGATTGGGATAACTGTATACCTTTCTCCAATTCTCTACTTATACCTTGAACCACTTATATAATGAGAAAATATGTATCTACCTTTTATAGGCCTATAATAAGGAAGAAAAAACCTGACTCTATATTGAATCTGTTTCTTTTAATCTTTGTATTCCATTGTTTAGAAGTTAATCACCACAGAGATGTTACATATAGCTTAAAAGATACATAAAGTCCATACCTAGGAACCCACGTCTGAATGGTAAGGTAAAATACCTTTGTTTAGCTCACAGGAAATATCCTGACCAGGACCACTGAAAAGAAGAGAGTACTTTCCCTCTGGCTGCTGCTGCTGCTGCTAAGTCTCTTCAGTTGTGTCTGACTCTGTGTGACCCCATAGATGGGAGCCCACCAGGCTCCCCCATCCCTGGGAGTCTACCCAAAACCAGGATATATTTGCAACAACTTATTTCCTTTTTACTTTACCTCCTCATCTCCCATACTTTTTCTAGAAATAAAACTAACATTAAACTCCAAGCCAGATGGTTCTTTAGGACACGAGTCCACCATCTTGTCAGTCTACCAGCTTTCTAAATAGAGTCACTATTCATTGCCCCAACAACTTGTCTCTTGATTTATTGGGTTGTGATATGATGAGAAGTGAGAACTTGGACTCATTAATAGGCAAATGTATAATTAACAGAAGAAACATAATACCACACTCATCCAAATTTTAAAAATCAGCAAATAAAACTCATAATAACATTTTTGCAAGATTGTTTATTGCCATTTTGATGTCTTGATTATATTCTATTGCTTATTATAGTTACACTATAAATTTTATTATACTTACATCATTATTTCTACTATAACCACCTCCACCTTATACACATATTAAAAAACAAACTAAAAGCAGTATTGATAATCCTTACTTCCCCAATAGGCTGACAGCACAATTGTCAATCCATCTATACAAAATTAGATATATTTTGACCATTTTAATATGTTTTCATGCTGTTGGATTATTTGTAGACTAAAAGGCATAATTTAACATTATTTATGGTTTTAATATCATGTCTGTGAACAAGTACACATTCTCAATTTCATGCCACCATTTTATGATTTATTATAAAATCACCAAAGGTCTCAGGATTAAAAAAAAAAAGTAAAATTGTCTATGGTATCAGAAGTCTGGTTTTCTTCTTAGCTGCATTCATTGTAAAAAGCTATTCTTTTTGTGAATATTTCTCTGACATCTTTGTTTTCATGAAGATAATCCTAGAAAGCAGCCTTAGAATGCTGCTGTATCTCCACTTCTACCTCTGCAAAAATGTTCATGATAGAAAGCCACCACAATGTAATAGGCAAAAGGGTAGGTCCTAGGATGGTATTACATGTATAAAAACTCAAATCCCTGCAACATAGTATTTGTGTTGCCTTGGTTTAAGTTATTTAACTTCATAGTAGCCCAGAGTCCTTGTCTGCAGAAGTATAAAAATAGTAACTATTTTACAGAACTCTTGTGAGAATTAAATGAATTAATGTAGGCAACATATCTGGGGCAAGGTAAGGATTAAAAAATGATAGCCATGATTCAATTTCACATGATATCTACATCTTTACACTGCAATAATTCATGTTTATTTTGGTACCTTAAACTAAACAGAAGTTGTGGTAGCCATTTTCTAATATTTATTTATTATATACATTTAATAATTGAGCAGCATAAATAGTGATTTTCTGACACTGCATTACTTATCATCCCAGAAAAATCTCCAAGCTCATTTTTACTAGATAATGGCTGCTCTGAGGAGTCATTCCATCTTGCAATGTTCTACTTAAAGAAAAGAGTGATTAGAATATCCCATACTGATAGCTTATAGTGAACAGTGAACGGTGCCACCGTATTTGTGGTATCTGAAGGAGAAAATTTAATTCTGGGACCAAAGATAGTCTCAGTCACTAAGAGCTTTGTGTATATTTTATTAAAGCAACAGTGATAGAGAAAGCTTCCAGCAAGAGACACTGGGAAGGGGCAGGAGAGTACACACCTTACTAGTTTAAGTGGGGCCTTATATATTTCTCAACTAGCTACTGAGAATAAATAAAAAATACCTTAATTCTGTGAGAATTTTGCTCAGACACGTTCCTATAGCATACATCCTGGGATGGCATCAGCATGAGAGTAACCAGAAGGAACAGATTAACACAGAGCACAGGGATGTGGAAGTTTTTAACTAAGAACTTCTCCTATAACATGCATCTGAAACTCAAAAAAGGCATGCCCTGGAACAAGAGATACTGCTGCATACAAGGCCTACTAGTCTAAGGCAAAAGAATGTTAAAAACCAAAGAAAGCTTACTTCCTCTGTAAAGGGGCCTTACACTTGGACTCCTTATCAATCTGTCAAATTCTCTCAATATTAGAAATGTTATATTGAGCACCTTGGCTTCAGTCAAAGCTCACAATCTTATATATCTTGTTTCTTCTATTTTATAGTACAGTTCAACAGAAAAGAACTGAGCAAGTACCATCTTGAGGAGGGAAAATTGGCAAGAGGCAACTACTTATAAATCACTTGCAGTCAGTCTTATCAGAAAGCTTTCCACAGCCAGTAAATTGTTCCAAGTAATTGTACATTGCTTGGGTCTCTATCAAGGATCGCTTAATCTGAAAACTTATTTATAAAAGTTTATCATCTTTAATTATATTGTTATATTTTTCCAATAACATATAGACTGCCTTCTAGTCTGAATACTAAGACTTCACATAACACTAACAGCCTATATTGCACTAGCTTCAGTTTAAAGGTAAAAGCTTAATTACAAAAGTCATGCTAGCATTAACTCCTTCATGTTTCACATGGACCAAATCTACTTTATTACAGCTGATCAAATTCCACTTATTTTTTCCCTTGACATCACACTCAATTAAGGAAAAGCTTAATTAGACATAGTACATAAATGACTCTCATCTCCTAAGAGATTCACTTCATTATAAATGATATGCCATATAGGTGTGAAGGAAGGAGGTAGCCAAGAGAGAGAAAAGAAAAAGTTTTCTTTATCCTAGACACCATTAAGAGCACAGCAATATCATCTTTGATAATTAAGTATGGTGAAGTAAATAAAAAATGTCAATAGATGTTTATTAAATGGATTTTTAATATGGTGATGTTATAGTGAATGCATACACACAAAAAATGGCCACTCAGAAAAATCTGAGTTTGGCTTTTCTTAACTTATCTAGTATTGAAATCAACCAATTAAATATCTCTTTAAATTCTAGTTGCTACTTTTTACTTACAGTTCCAAATTCTATTACACTTATGCCAATATAAGATAACAAGAGAAAATGAGCTTTATTGAGAAACAATGTTGCATTTATTTAAAATATCCAATTTACTTAGTTTTAAGAAATTTATATACCCCTAAATTTAAACACCCCTAAAAATAAAGTGCATAAATTTTGTCACCTATAAAATTATCTTATGTCATTTCTCAGACAAACTTTCTTCACTCCTGAGCAAAGAAACATGACTGGCTTCCTGTTATTGTTTATTACTTTTGCCATTTCTAGATTCATGGAAGTTGGTTGAATCATATAATAAATATATTTTATGTCTACCTTGTTTTGCTCAGCAAGTTCAACTATTTTATGTTGCTGAACCTATGATATTCACGTAAACCATGGGCTTCCAGATGTTCAAGCTGGTTTTAGCAAAAGCAGAGGAACCAAAAATCAAATTGCCAACATCCGTTGGATCATCAAAAAGCAAGAGAGTTCCAGAAAAACACCTATTTCTGTTTTATAGACTATGCCAAAGCCTTTGACAGTGTGGATCACAATAAACTGTGGAAAATTCTTAAAGAGGTGGGAATACCAGACCACCTGACCTGCCTCTTGAGAAACCTGTATGCAGGTCAGGAAGCAACAGTTAGAACTGGACATAGAATGACAGACTGAAAGGAATACATACCAAAGGAAACTATAAACAAGGTGAAAAGACAACCCTCAGAATGGGAGAAAATAATAGCAAAGGAACCATCCAATAAAGGATTAATCTACAAAATATACAAGCAGCACACACAACTCAATAATAGAAATAATTATAATAATAATAAAACAATCAAAATTTGCAAAGCTACCTAAATAGATATTTCTCCAAAGAAAGCATACAGATGGCTATCAAACATATGAAAAATGCTCAATATTGTTCATTATTAAAAAAGTGTGGGAGTCTGGTAGCAAACCAAAACTATAGTGAGATATTACCTCACATCAGTCAGACTGGTCATCATCAAAAAGTCTACAAACAGTAAATTGTGGAGAGGGTTTGGAAAAAAGGGAACACTTTTGCACTGTTGGTGGAAATGTAAATTGATACAGCCACTATAGGAGATGGTATGGAGATTCCTTAAAAAAAAAAAAAAAAAAAACTAAAAACTAAGAATAAAACCACCAAATGACCCAGGAATATACTCCTAGGCATATGCCCGGGGTTGGGGGTGGGGGGGAACCTGAAAGAGACACATATACCCCAAAGTTCATTGCAGCACAATTTACAATACCTAGAACACTAGAACATGGAAAGATGTCCATTGGCATATGAAAGGATAAGCAAGGTGGTGTATATGTACAATGGAATATTCAGTTCAGTTCAGTCACTCAATCGTGTCCGACTCTTTGTGACCCCATGAATCGCAGCACGCCAGGCCTCCCTGTCCATCACTCAGTGATAAAAATGAATACATGTGAGTCAGTTCTAATGTGGTAAATGAACTTAGAGCCTATTGTACAGAGTGAGTAAGTCAGAAAGAGAAAGATAAATATAGTATACTAACTCAATATTCAAAAGTTAAGATCATGGCTTCTGGTCCCACCCCTTCATGGCAAATGGATGGCCAAACAATGGAAACAGTGACAGACTTTATTTTTCTTGAACTAAAAAAATCACTGCAAATGGTGACTGAAGCCATGAAATTAAAAGACACTGCTCCTTGGAAAAAAAGCTATGACAAACCTAGACAGAATATTAAAAAGCAGAAACATTACTTTGCTGACAAAGTCCATATGGTCAAAGCTATGGTTTTTTCAGTAGTCATTTATGGATGTTAGTGTCTGGGGATTGTAGGTCTTAGAAGAAAATTCAGTCTAGCTAACAGAGAGAGCCTTGGGGTCTGGGGTGTTATCTTTGTAGAGTGGCCAAAATTGCTGTCAGCACTTACTTGGGTGCTGACATAGGAGCCGTCATGACCAACATTCTGTGGTCTGTCTCCCAACTTAGTAAGCAAACCAGTCCCACCTACTGTATGCCAAAGGTTGGTGCTAGATATGGGGTGACAGGTCCTGGAAGAAGACTTCCACAGGGGCAGCCCAGGCCACTGGCAGCAGCGATACCATTTCAATTCCTGCAACCACACTCCCCAAACATGAGTTCCAGCCTAGTGTCTGCTCCAGCCTGACTCACTCCATGCCAAAATCTTGTGCTAGATTTAGTACAACTACAACAGGGTAGGGAAGTAAGCTAGGGCTGCATCTAGGCAGAACCATGAATGCCTACACAGATGATGCTTTAGACCTCTGTGTGCTCATAGACCTCAACTGCTTCAACATTTCCCTCCTCTTTTGAGGCAGGGCATGCATTCAAGGGAAATACAGCCTGATCAAACCCAAATCTCAGGACTTCTATTGCTACAAGGGAGGAGCAGACCTTGCCCCTGATAAGGCAGCAACAGCCATGGAATACACTCTGCACAGGTTTTAGATCCTACAATACCAATCACATCTCCTATGAAGGTGATAGTGCCCAGCACACCCTGAGGAAAGATGTATCTTGTATCCATATCAAAATCAGTCCTTGTACTAAAGAACCCACACATTCTACATAGGGATGCTCCTACATAGGAATGCTTCTAAATAAAAACACCCCTTCAAAACAAAAATAACTGATTCTCCTAAATTTAGAGGCACACAGTAAGTTAAGTAAAGTGAAAATGCACAGAGAATATTCTCGGTTTAAAAAAGCAAGAGAAATTCTTTTGAAGAATAAATAATGAAAAGGAGATCATCAGTCTACAAGACCTTGAATTCAAAAAGTGACAAAATGTTAACTGAATTAAGAAATATTAGTGATATAAATGCAGATTAGAGTCAGATAATTTGATTTCTGAGACAAAAATCAATCTAGAAGCGATGGATAGCTGACTAAATGACAGAGAAGAGTATAAGTTATCAGCAAGTTAGAAAAATGGAAATCACCCAATCAGAGCAGCAGACAGAAAAACAAATGCAAAAACAGCAGCATACAAAATTTGTGAGCTAATATAAAATATGCCAACTAGTGCATACTGGGGATTTCAAAATAGACATTTCTTAAAAATAAGTACAGATAGCTAACAGGCACATGTAAAGATGCTAACATCACTAATATTTAAAGAAATGCATTTCAAAATGCCAATGAGTTATTATCTCACAACAATAAGAACAACCATCATCAAAAGTCTATAAATAATGAAAGTTAGAGAAGACGTGCACAATAGGGAAACCTCTTACACTTTGGGTGGGACTGTAAACTGATGCTGCCAACATGAAAAAAGAGTATTGAGTTTCCTTTAAAAAATTGAAAACTAGAAATACCTTATCCTCCAACAATTCAACTCTTGAGAATATATATTTGAAAAAAAAAAAAAAAAGGTAAACATAAATTAGAAAACATATATGTACCCCAGGGTTCATTGTAGCACTATATGCAATAGCCAAGGTAAGGAAGCAACTCAAGTAGCTATCAATAGGTGACTGGATTAAGATGTGGTATATGTATTTCTTTCATGGATCACAGTCTTGTTGTGGTGAAAGGGCTTTTGTAACTCAATGAAGCTATGAGCCATTCCATGCAGGGCCACTCAAAATGGACTGGCAAGAGTGAAGACTTCAGACAAAATGTATGAAGAGGAAATAGCAACTCACTCCAGTATTCTTGCATTAGAACCCCATAAACTGTATAAAAATGCAAAAAAGATATGACAACAGAAAATGTTGTTATATGGTTCCCCAATGTTGGAAACTGTCCAGTATGCTACTAGGGAAGAGCAGGGGGAAATTACTAATAATTTCAGAAAGAATGAAGAGGCTGGGCCAAAGAAGAAATGACATACATTTGTGGATATGTCTGGTGGTGAAATTGAAGTCCAATGCTGTATAGAACGATGCCACATAAGAACATGGAATACTAGGTTCATGAATCAAGATAAATTGGCCATGACCAAGAGGCAGATGGCAAGACTGAAAATCTATATCTTAGGAATCAGTAAACTTGTATGGATGAGAATGTGCAAATTTAATTCAAATGACCAGTCTATGTACAACAGTGGGCAATAATCCGTTAGAAGAAACGGAGTAGTCCTCATAGTCAACAAAAGATTTGAAAATGCAGTACTTGGATTCAGTCTCAAAAGGGACAGATGGTCTAGATTCATTTCCAAGACAAATCATTCAACATCACAATAATCCAAATTTATGCCCCAACCACTGATGCTGAAAAAGCTGAAGACAACTGGTTTATGAAGACCTATAAACACCTTCTAGAAACACCAAAAAAGGTGTCCTTTTCATCACAGGGGAACAGAATGCAAAATTAGGAAGTCAAGAGATACCCAGGATAACAGGCAAGTTTGGCACTGGAGAACAACATGATGAAGGACAAAAGTAAGCAGAGATTTGTCAAGAGAACAAGATGGTCATAGAAGATAACCTTTCCCAACAGCCCAACAGATAACCCTACCCATGGACATGAACAGATGGTCAATACCAAGATAATATTGATTATATTATTTGCAGCCAAAGATGGAGAAGCTCTATACAGTCAGTAAAAGTGATCCGGAGCTGACTGTGGCTTAGATCTTCAGCTTATCATTGCAAAATTCAGACTTAAATTGAAAAAAGTAGGGAAAACTGCTAGGTCATTCAGGTATGATTTAAGTCAAATCCCTCACAGTTATAAAGTTGAGATGACAAATAGATTCAAGGGATTACATCTGTTAGATAGAGTGCCTGAGGAAATATGGATGGAAGTTCACAACATTTTACAGGAGGCAGTGATTGAAAACATCCCAAAGAAATGCAAGAAAGCAAAATGGTTTACTGGAATGGGGGTGGGGTTCATGAGTAGCTGAAGAAAGAAGAGCAGTGAAAGGCAAGGTGCAAGGGAAAAATGTAGGCAACTGAATGCAGAGTTCCAGGGAATAGTAAAGAGAGATAAGATAAGGCCTTTTCAAATGAACTATGCAAGTAAATAGAAGAAAATGATAGAATGGGAGAGACTTCAGATCTCTCCAAGAAAACTGGAAATATCAAGAGAAAATTTCATTCAAGGATTGGCAGAATCAAGGACAAAAGCAGTAAGGACATAACAAAAGCAGAAAAGATTAAAACAGGTGGCAAGAATACAAAAAAAAAAAAAAACTATGCAAAAAAAAGGTTTTAATGACCTGGATAACCATGATAGTGTGGTTACTCATCTAGAGTCAGACCTCCTGAAGTGTGAGATCAAGCAGGTCTTAAGAAGAATTAGTACAAATAAAGCTAGTAGATAAGATGGGATGCCAGCTAAGTAGAAGATGGAATGCCAGTTGAACTATTTCAAATCCTAAATGATGATGCTATTAAAGAGCTGCACTCAATATGTCAGCAAAACTGAAAAACTCAACAACGGCCACAGGACTGGAAAAGGTCAGTTTTCTTTCCAATCCCAAAGAAAGGTGATGTCAAAGATTGCTCAAACTACCACACAATCAGGTTAATTTTAAATGCTATCAAGGTTATGCTCCAAATGCTTCAAGCTAGGCCTCAGAAATATGTGTGAACTGAGAACTTTCAGATGTACAAAATGTATTTTGAAGAGGCAGAGAAACCAGAGATCAAATTGTCAACATTCGTTACATCATAGAGAAAGCAAGGTAATTTCAGGAAAAAAAACCAAAATCTACTTCTGCTTCATTGACTATTCCAAAGCCTTTGATTCTGTGTATCATCAAAAACCTAAAACTGGGCAATTCTTAAAGCAATAGGAGTACCAGATCACCTTACTTGTCTCTTGAGAAATCTGTATGTGAGTCAATAAGCAATAGTAGAACTGAACATGGGGCTGTTGCCTGGTTCAAAACTAGGAAAGAAGTACAACAAGGCTGTGTAATGCCATTCTGCTTATTTAAGTTATAGGCAGAGTACATCATGTGAAATGCCAGGCTGAATGAATCAGAAGCTGGAATCAAATTGCAGACAGAAATATCAACAACCTCCAACATTTAGATAATATCTCTCTAATGGCAGAAAATGAAGAACTACAGAGTGAGGGTTAAAGAAGAAAGTGAAAAAGCTGGGTTGAAACTTAAAATAAAAAAAAAAAAAAAAAAAATCTCACAATCCAGTCCCCTCACTTCATGGCAAATATAAAGGGAAAAAGTGGAATCAGTGACAGATCCCCCTGTGCCTTGGGCTTCAAAATCACTGTGTGTGGTGACTGCAGCCAAAAAATTAAATGGCACTTGCTCCTTGGAAGGAAAACTGATAAGCCTCAGTTCAGTTCAGTTCAGTCGCTCAGCCGTGTCCGAATCTTTGTGACCCCATGAAGTGCAGCACGCCAGGCCTCCCTGTCCATCACCAGCTCCGGGCGTTCAGTCAGACTCACGTCCATCGAGTCAGTGATGCAATCCAGCCATCTCATCCTCTGTCATCCCCTTCTTCTCCTGCCCCCAATCCCTCCCAGCATCAGAATATTTTCCAATGAGTCAACCCTTCACAGGAGGTGGCCAAAGTACTGGAATTTCAGCTTTAGCATCATTCCTTCCAAAGACCACCCAGGATTGATCTCCTTAGGAATGGACTGATTGGATCTCCTTGCAGTCCAAGGGACTCTCCAGAGTCTTCTCCTACACCACAGATCAAAAGCATCAATTCTTCAGCGCTCAGCTTTCTTCACAGTCCAACTCTCACATCCATCCATGCATGACTACTGGAAAAGCCATAGCCTTGACTAGATGGACCTTTGTTGGCAAAGTAATGTCTCTGCTTTTGAATATGCTGTCTAAGTTGGTCATAACTTTCCTTCCAAGGAGTAAGTGTCCTAGACAGAATATTAAAAAGAGAGAGAGAGAGAGTGAGAGAGAAAGAGACCTATCTTGCCAACCAAAGTTGTTATAGTCAAAGATATATATATATATATATATATATATATATATATATTTTTTTTTTTTTTTCCAGTAGTCATGTATGGATGTGAGAATTGAACTATAAATAAGGCTGACTGCCTTTGGGATTGTAATGAAACCTGATCTTTTCCAGAATTGATGCTTTGGAACTGTGGAACTGGAGAAGATTCTTGAAAGTCCCTTTGACTGCAAGGAGATTCAACCACTCAATCCTAAAGGAAATCAACCCTGAATATTCACTGGAAGGACTGCTGCTGAAGTTGAAGCTGTAATACTTTGTACACTAGATGCAAAGAGGTGCCTCTCTGAGAAAGACTTAAGGTAAAAGAAGAATGGGGTGGCAGAGGAGGAGTTTGTTAGATAGCATCACCAACTCTATGGACATAAATCTGAGTAAAATTCAGACAGAAGAGCCTGGTGTGCTACAGTCCATGGGGTCAAAAGATTCGACATGACTTATAGATTGAACAGCAGCAACAATATATACATATACAAAGAAATATTACCCAGACATAAGAAACAATGAATAATTGCCATTTTCAGCAATGTGGATGGATGTAGAGAATATTATGCTTAGAGACAGAGAACAACATATGCTATAGGGTATGACTGTGGTGTTGGAGAAGACTTTTGAGAGTCCCTTGGACTGCAAGGAGATCCAACCAGTCCATTCTGAAGGAGATCAGCCCTGGAATTTCTTTGGAAGGAATGATGGTAAAGCTGAAACTCCAGTACTTTGGCCACCTCATGGGAAGTGTTGACTCATTGGAGAAGATTCTGATGCTGGGAGGGATTGGGGGCAAGAGTAGAAGGGGATAACAGAGGATGAGATGGCTGGATGGCATCACTGACTCGATGTATGTGAGTCTGAGTGACCTCCAGGAGTTGGTGATGGACAGGGAGGCCTGGAGTCCTGCAATTCATGGGGTCGCAAAGAGTTGTACATGACTGAGTGACTGATCTGATCTGATCTGATGACTTATATGTGAAATCTAAAATAAATAAATAATAATACATGTAAATATATATACAAATAAGAAAGAGACCAACAAACATAGCAAACAATTAAGTTACTAAAGGAGAGATGGAAGGGACAAACTAGGTGCATGGTGTTAACAGAAATGACTATCCAAAAAGTAGATTTGGAACATGGATTTATTCTCTAGAACATGGAATTATATTCAATATCTTGTAATAGCCTATAATGGGGTATAACCAAAACAAAACAAAAAGCCTGGATCTCTATGCTGCACACGTGAAGCTAGCACAATATTGTATAACAATTATAGCTCAAGGAAAATAAATGTATAAGTGAACACCTGGCTGCAATCTAGAAGATCTGATCTGTAACTTTAGTTCCTTTCTTTGTAGTTGAGTATTCACGGCTTTTCAGGCACAGTGTTAAGGAAACTGCTTGCCAATGCAATAGATGGAAGAGACATAGGCTTGATCCCTGGGTTTGGAAGATCCCCTGGAGTAGGATATGGTAACCCACTCCAGTATTCTCACCTGGAAAATTCCATGGACAGAGGAGGCTTGTGGTTGATATTTCAGATATCATAAAGAGTTGGCCATGACTGAGCACTGAGCGATTGAACATGAACTGACTGAAATCTGCTGAAAGTTACATTTTGTGGAATTTAATTTGTTAAATTTAAAAAGAAAAAAAAAAAAAAGGGAATTACTGTGACCACCTCATAGGATTCTTTTTTTTTTTCTTTTAATTTATATATTTTAATTGGAGTCTAATTACTATATAATACTGTAGTGGATTTATCATACATTAATATGAATCAGCCATGGGTTTACATTTGTTCCCCATCCTGAACCCCCCTCCCTCCTCCCTCCCCATCCCATCCTTCAGTGTTGTCCCAATTCACTAGCCCTGAGCACCCTATCTCATGCATTGAACCTGGACTGGTGCTCTGTTTCACATATGATAATATACATGTTTCAATATGAAGTTGCATACACTTTAGCACTGTGAAATGTAAAAGGCTAGAAAAATATAAACTAAAAATATAAACATGATAATAATTATCCCATTATGGAAATTGTGTTTGATTTGTGTACATATCTAACATAACCTCATGCGAAGAGTTGACTCATTGGAAAAGACTCTGATGCTGGGAGGGATTGGGAGCAGGAGGAGAAGGGGACGACAGATGATGAGATGGCTGGATGGCATCATTGACTCGATGGACGTGAGTCTGAGTGAAGTCCGGGAGTTGGTGATGGACAGGGAGGCCTGGTGTGCTGCGATTCATGGGGTCACAAAGAGTCGGATACGACTGAGTGACTGAACTGAACTGAACATATATAGCGCTTCCCTGGGGGCTTGGATGGTAAAGAATTTGCCTGCAATGCAGGAGGCCTGGGTTCAATCCCTGGATCAGAAAGATACCCGGGAGAAGAGCATGGAAACCCACTCCAGTATTCTTGCCTGGAGAATCCCATAGACAGAGGAGCCTGGCAGGCTACAGTTGATAAAGACTGGCAAAGCGTCAAACCTGACTGGGTGACTAACACACACACACACACACACACACACAACATATATACATCCGGAAGAAATAAACTTATAATGTTGTTCGATCATACCTATAGACCAGTAGTCTCCAATCTTTCTGGCACCAAGGTCCAATTTGGGGGAGGACAGTTTTTCCATGAGAGGTGGGGGGATAGTTCAAATGGTAATGCAAGCAATGCAGAGGGTGGTAGACATGATATTGCGAGTGACTGAGAGCAGCAGACAAAATTTTGCTTGCTTGCCCACCAGCTACTCACATACTGGTATGCAGTCCTGTTCCTAACAATGGACTCCTGTTATAGACAGACTTCCAATGGTTATAGGAAATCATTATATTAATATGGCATTTGAACGGTATTTTTAAAAATAAAATCATGATAATCATGTTTCTTGATTTTCTTCATCATGTACTTCACCTTGAAAATATTTTAACACTTTATAAATACCATTGCAATAATTTTACCTCGATTAGATTGTGCCTTCTGAATCAACTTCAGAATTAGAGTTCTTTTCTTGAATTGGTTGAATTTTCCTTTGGAAAAAAAAAAAAATTTGTCTTGAATTGGTTGAACCTTTTCTTTTCTTATGCTGGTTGAATTTTTATGTGTTCTAAGAGTAACTACATTAACGTATGGCAAATTATACTCAGGCTACATGAAGTATATCATTATTTTTGGAAGTAGAGTTAATTTTATTCAATATGACACATCTCAGTGCTTTTAAGATCTAAGGAGAAATTATATTTAAAATTATTTAAGGAAAAAATGCAGCATTGCTTGACATCAAGGATTAAACTGTTCCTACATAAATTCATTTATTCAAAAATACAAAATATCAGTATGAGCTTTTGGCAAATGACTTTTCAGATTAAATATTACAGATATATTTTGTGAACATTATTTAAATGATGATCCAGAGTTAATAAACTGAGAACATTAACCTAACAAATGTAAAATTATTGATTGCATTCATCTGATAATTAAATATTTTTACATATTAAACACTCTATTCTATGAAAGTCATGCTGTTTCCTAGAGAAACATTATATGATAAAAGAAGTTTATGTAGAGCCCTTTCTATCTGTAAGAAACTGTGCTGAATTTAATGAGGAAAAAAATATATGCAAGATAGTTTCTCTCCTCCAGTGGTTCTTACCCTGGACAGCCTAGGTTTAACTATTATTACTGTAACACTAGTAAGGCTGCCTATTTTTATTTTAAGTATTGTGCTCCCAAGTATTTTATTCCCCACACTCAATCGATTGTTAATAATTATATAGTTTCTATTCCACAATAACAGTTTTATCTCACACAAAAACAAATAATGACCATCCAAAAGTACAAAAAAAGAAACTTACTATATTCATTGGTTCAACAAACTTACCAGGTGTCTTTACACATTAATTTACATTCCCCCCACTTGTCCAGTTGCTCAGTCATGTCTGACTCTTTGAAATCCCATGGATTGCAGCATTCCAGGCTTCCCTGTCCTTAACCATCTCCCAGGGCTTGTACAAACTCGTGTAGATCAAGTTGGTGATGTCATCCAATCATCTCGTCCTCTGTTGCCCCCTACTCTTCCTGCCTTCATTTTTCCAGCAGCATGATCTTTCTAATGAGTCAGCTCTTTGCATCAGGTGGCCAAAGTATTGACATTTCATCTTAACTTCAATCCTTCCAATGAAAACCCAGGGCTGATTTTCTTTGGGATTGACTGATTTGATCTCCTTTCAGTCCAAGGAACTCTCAAGAGTCTTCTCCAACCCACAGTTCAAAAGCATCAGTTCTTCAGTGCTCATCTTTCTTTATAGTCCAACTCTAAAATCCATACATGACTAGTGGCAAAACCATAGCTTTGACTAGATGGATCTTTGTTGGCAAAGTAATGTCTCTGCTTCTTAATATACTGTCTAATTTGGTCATACCTTTACTTTCAAGGAGCAATTGTCTTATAATTTCATGGAGATCACCATCTCCAGTGATTTTAGAGCCCAAGAAAATAAAGTCTGAAAAAAATGATAAAAAAAAAAAAAAAAAGAGAAGAAAATCTATTCTTCCCACAATTTTCAAAATATTTGAAAACAGTGATACTTTTATGAGCAAGAACTATAATTACCACCTTCCATCATAAAGCAAAAGTATCTTTTGCCCACTTTCTTCCATAAGAAACACCAATATCTCTTATCTCCTTGCTAGTGATTATCAGAAATATTAGCATATTTACTCAATCAATAACCTTAGCCTTGTAACTGATTTTATATATATATATATATATATATAATATATATAATAGGCAATGGCAACCCACTCCAATACTCTTGCCTGGAAAATCCCATGGACGCAGGAGCCTGGTAGGCTGCAGTGCATGGGGTCGCTAAGATTCGGACACGACTGAGCGACTTCACTTTCACTTTTCACTTTCATGCATTGGAGAAGGAAATGGCAACCCATTCCAGTGTTCTTGCCTGGAGAATCCCAGGGACTGGGGAGCTTGGTAGGCTACCATCTATGGGGTCACACAGAGTTGGACACGACTGAAGTGACTTAGCATAGCATAGCATAGCATATATATATATATACATATTAAGCTCCAATAAGGCAACCATGTTATGTGTCAAAGAGTTACAACAAAATGCTCTGAGGATATAAAGGTAGACATCATAACTTCAATTGAGAAGATACACACAGACATAATCTCTTTATTTTGCCTAAATATGCATTATATGGTCACACAAACCAATTGACAATATGTATGGGTTCACAAAACCCTGATATGTTTTAAAAATTGTCTGGCTTCCTTCTTTGATAAGAAGTGAATTCACCTATATATTCAACATGCAAAGTAAATAGTTAAACTGTATTTTTATCCTACGTATCTTCCAGCATATATAGTTTTTATTTTTATTTATTTTTTTAAATTTTGATTTATTTATTTATTATTATTATTATCTTTACTTTACAATATTGTATTGATTTTGTCATGCATCAACATGCATCCACCATGGGTGTACACGTGTTCCACATCCTGAACCCCCTCCCACCTCCCTCCCCAAACCATTCCTCTGCATCATCCCAGTGCACCAGCCCCAAGCATCCTGTATCCTGCATCGAATCTGGACTGGCGATTTGTTTCTTATATGATATTATATATGTTTCAATGTCATTCTCCTAAATCATCACCCCCCTCCCTCTCCCACAGAGTCCAAAAGACAGTTCTATACATCTGTGTCTCTTTTGCTGTCTTGCGTACAGGGTTGTCATTACCATCTTTCTAAATTCCATATATATGCTTTAGTATACTATATTGGTGTTTTTCTTTCTGGCTTACTTCACTCTGTATAATAGGCTCCAGTTTCATCCAACTCATTAGAACGGACTCAAATGCATTCTTTTTAATGGCTGAGTAATACTCCATTGTGTATATGTACCACTGCTTTCTTATCCATTCATCTGATGATGGACATCTAGTTTGCTTCCATGTCCGGGCTATTATAAGCAGTGCTGCGATGAACATTGGGGTACATGTGTCTCTTTCAATTCTGGTTTCCTCAGTGTGTATGCCCATCAGAGGGATTGCTGGGTCGTATGGCAGTTCTATTTCCAGCTTTTTAAGGAATCTCCACACTGTTCTCCATAGTGGCTGTACTAGTTTGCATTCCCACCAACAGTGTAAGAGGGTTCCCTTTTTTCCACATCCTCTCCAGCATTTATTGCTTGTAGACTTTAAAAATTAGAAATAGTTACAAGGTTTTTCTCGGGGAAGGCAATGGCACCCCACCCCAGTACTTTTGCCTGGAAAATCCCATGGATGGAGGAGCCTGGTAGGCTCCAGTCCATGGGGTAGCTAAGAGTCGGACACGATTGAGCGACTTCCCTTTCACTTTTCACTTTCATGCATTGGAGAAGGAAATGGCAACCCACTCCAGTGTTCTTGCCTGGAGAATCCCAGGGACAGGGGACCCTAGTGAGCTTCCGTCTATGGGGTCGCACAGAGTCGGACACGACTGAAGCGACTTAGCAGCACAAGGTTTTTCTACATGAGTTATTTATATATATAGATATAAGAAAATGGCTTACATTATCTAAAATATAATGAAATATATTTTATATATATATATATATATTTCATAAAATATATTATATTATTATGAGTGCTAAATTGCTTCAGTCGTGTATGACTCTTTGTGACACTATGAAATGTACCACCCTACTAAGCTCCTCTGTACATGGGATTTTCCAGGTAGAATACTGGAGTGAATTGCTATGCCCTCCTTAAGGGGATCTTTGCAACCCAGGGATTGAATCTGCATCTCTTATGTCTTCTGCATTACAGGCATATTCTTTACCACTGAGCTGGTAGGGAAGCCATGGGATAGTATAGGTAAATACAATATAATTTGTTGCAGAGCAATAATAGAATAATAAAACAATAGTATCTAACATATATTGAATGTTTTCCTATATGCCTGACACTTCTCTAAGTGCTCTGTATCTGCATCATATCTATTCATGATAACACATTGTGAGTTTGGTTTTATTGCTATCTATATTTATAGATGAAGATTTAAATTCAGTACTCTGACTAGGCAGTCTAATCACATGGGCCACAGCCTGGTCTAACTCAATGAAATTTAACCATGCCCTGAAGGACAACCCAAGACAGACAGGTCATGGTGGAGAGGTCTGACAGAATGTGGTGCACTAGAGAAGGGAATGGCAAACCAACTCAGTATTTTGCCTTGAGAACCTCATGAACAGTAGGAAAAGGTAAAATGATAGGATACTGAAAGAGGAACTCTCCAGGTCGGTAGGTGTACAATATGCTACTGGAGATCAGTGGAGAAATAACTCTAGAAAGAATGAAAGGATGAAGCCAAAGCAAAAACGATACCCAGTTGTGGATGTGACTGGTGATAGAAGCAAGGTCTGATGCTGTAAAGAGCAATATTGCATTGGGACCTGGAATGTCAGGTCCATGAAACAAGGCAAATTGGAAGTGGTCAAACAGATGGCAAGAGTGAACATCAACATTCTAGGAATCAGCAAACTAAAATGGACTGGAGTGGGTGAATTTAACTCAGAGGACCATTATATCAACTACTGAGGGTGAGAATCCCTTAGAAGAAATGGAGTAGATATCATGGTCAACAAAAGAATCTGAAATGCAGTACTTGGATGCAATCTCAAAAATGACAGAATGATCTCTGTTCGTTTCCAAGGCAAACTATAAAATATCACAGTAATCCAAATCTATGCCCAACCAGTAACGTGGAAGAAGCTGAAGTTGAACGGTTCTATGAAGACCTACAAGACCTTTTAGAACTAACACCCAAAAAATATGTCCTTTTCATTATAGGAGACTGGAATGCAAAAGTAGGAAGTCAAGAAGTACCTGGAGTAACAGGCAAATTTGGCCTTGAAATACAGAATAAAGCAGGGCAAAGGCTACCAAGAGAACACACTGGTCATAACAAACAACACAAGAGAAGACTCTACACATGTACATCACCAGATGGTCAACAGCAAAATCAAATTGATTATATTCTTTACAGCCAAAGAAGAAGAAGCTCTATACAGTCAGGAAAAACAAGACCAGGAGCTGACTGTGGCTCAGACCATGAACTCCTCATTTTCAAATTCAGACTTAAATTGAAGAAAGTAGGGAAAACCATTTGACCATTCAGGTATGATCTAAATCAAATCCCTTATGATTATACAGTGGAAGTGAGAAATAGACTTAAGGGACTAGATCTGATAGATAGAGTGCCTGATGAACTACGGATGGAGGTTGGTGACACTGTACAGGAGACAGGGATCAAGACCATCCCCATGGAAAAGAAATGCAAAAAAGCAAAATGGCTGTCTGGGGAGGACTTACAAATAGCTATGAAAAGAAGAGAAACAAAAAGCAAGGAGAAAAGGAAGGATATAAGCATCTGAATGCAGAGTTCCAAAGAATAGCAAGAAGAGATAAGACAGCCTTCCTCAGCAATCAATGCAAAAAATAGAGGAAAAAAACAGAATTGGAAAGACTAGAGGTCTCTTCAAGAAAATTAGAGATACCAAGGGAACACTTCATGCAAGGATGGGCTCAATAAAGGACAGAAATAGTATGGACCTAAAAGAAGCAGATTACATCATGAGAAATACTGGGCTGTAAGAAGCACAAGCTGGAATCAAGATTGCTAGGAGAAATATCAATAACCTCAGATATGCAAATGACACCACCCTTATGGCAGAAAGTGAAGAGGAACTAAAAATCCTCTTGATGAAAGTGAAAGAGGAGAGTGAAAAAGTTGGCTTAAAGCTCAACATTCAGAAAACGAAGATCATGGCATCTGGTCCCATCACTTCATGGCAAATAGATGGGGAAACAGTGGAAACAGTGTCATACTTCACTTTGGGTGGGGGGGGGGGGCTCCAAAATCACTGCAGATGGTGATTGCAACCATGAAATTAAAAGACACTTACTTATTTGAAGGAAAGTTATGACCAACCTAGATAGCATATTCAAAAGCAGAGAAATTACTTTGCCAACAAAAGTCTGTCTAGTCAAGGCTATGGTCTTTCCAGTAGTCCTGTATGGATGTGAAAGTTGGACTGTGAGGAAAACTGAGTGCTGAAGAATTGATGCTTTTGAACTGTGGTGTTGGAGAAGACTCTTGAGAGTCCCTTGGACTGCAAGGAGATCCAACCCGTCCATCCTAAAGGAGATCAGTCCTGGGTTTTCTTTGGAAGGAATAATGCTAAAGCTGAAACTTCAGTACTTTGGCCACCTCATACAAAGAGTTGACTCATTGGAAAAGACTCTGATGCTGAGAGGGATTGGGGCCAGGAGGAGAAAGGGAAAACAGAGGATGAGATGGCTGGATCACATCACCGACCCAATGGACGTGAGTCTGAGTGAACTCCGGGAGTTGGTGATGGACAGGGAGGACTGGCGTGCTGTGATTCATGGGGTCCCAAAGAGTCGGTCACGACTGAGTGATTGAACTTAACTCGGACTTCAGAGGCTGTATTAATGTTTGCAAAAATTTTAACAAGATACATGAGCTAGCATTTTCTAATGAATGCAGGTTGTTTGATTTTTTTTTTTTTTTTTTTCCCAATCAGTTTATTTCAGAGTATCTGGTTATGACCATAGAAGACAAAATTCCTTTGTGGCAGTTGCATTGGTTTACATTACTAAAAGAAGCAAAGCACGTCTTGTTAGACCCTCATGTTAAGAAACCCTGTTAATTAATTACTAAATTGCTTAGTCAACTAAATGTTATTGAGTGTTAACTGCTGTGATATTTATTTCCAAGATAATCTAAGATTTCAGCAAATCTGAAGTCAATTAACTTTTTTTGGAAAGAGAAACAATAAGGATGGGCCTGAGGTCAGTAAAGCAATAATCTGCAAAATATTCTCCTTTCAGTTCAGTTCAGTCACTCAGTCGTGGCCAACTCTTTGTGACCCCGTGAATCATAGCACTCCAGGCCTCCCTGTCCATCACCAACTGCCAGAGTTTACCCAAACTCATGTCCATTGAGTCGGTGGTGCCATTCAGTCATCTCATCCTCTATCGTCCCTTTCTCCTCCTGCCCCCAATCCCTCCCAGCATTAGGGTCTTTTCCAGTGAGTCAACTTTTCCATGAGGTGGCCAATGTATTGAAGTTTCAGCTTTAGCATCAGTCCTTCCAATTACAATTGACAAAATTCAGGACTCCAAACTTGATCACTCCAAAGGGCAGGCAGTCAGCTCACCTTGATGTTTTGCTGGACACTCTTTAATAGATACAATTGGCATTTGTCTTAAGAAGGGTGGTAGTGATTGGGGAAGTACATTGCAAACTCATTGGAGATGATTTCTTAGATAAAACCACACAAATTCTTGTTAACTCAAATGGAGCTAGACTGTCACTAATTAAATTGTTTTCTATGTGAGAAGTTCTACTCCAAGATCCTTTCAACTAAAAACTCTGATTTGAAGCTGTTTAAATGGAAGTCTTGAGTATATCCCTATAAATGCAATGTGGAAAACCCTATATTATGACATTTTATTAAGCTAACTACAGTGAAGATAATACTAGAGGCAGAGCAGTTATCTAGGAGAAAAGAATCAAAGACAGTATTTTTCATCCAGCTAAACCCTTTGTTCTTGCTATTTTTTAAATACAATTGACATTATTTTTTTAACTCTACCTATAAGAAGTAGACAAGCAAGTGAACAAGGCAAGATCATACATTCACACACAAACATGCAAAATCATAATAGTTATGAAAATTTGACCACATATTAAGTGGTAGGTATGGTGATTATATGGAATTCCCAGTAGCTCAGCTGGTAAAGAATCTGCCTGCAATGCAGGAGAGCCCAGTTCGATTGCTGGATTGGGAAGATTCCCTAGAGACAGAATAGGCTACACACTCTATTATTCTTGGGCTTCCCTGGTGGCTCAGACAGTAAAGAATCCACCTGCAATGTGGGAATCCTGGGCTTGATCCCTGGGTTGGGGAGATCTCTTTGAGAAGGGAATGGCCTAGCAGGCTACAGTCCATGGGATCGCAAAGATTGGGACACTACTGAGCAAATTTCACTTTCTTTCACTTATGTTGTTTATATATGCTTTACACGTTTTACATATATTATTTCTATAAACCATCCTATGGTCTGTATATTATGACCACCTTTATTTTATAGATGCAGAAGTGAGCCCTGGGAAGAGTACATAATCTCTTTTATATTGTGAATCTTTTATATAGCACAATCAAGATTTAAATGCTTACATTCTGATTCTGGACCAGGACCTCTCGATCACTACTCACATTGTTACGAATACTTTGATATATTATTTATTTAAGCATCATAAAGATCATATATAGAAGGTTGTTTAAAAGTCCAGAGTAGCTAGGTAACTTGCCTACTAGAAACAGAGTTCTAAAGTCGTGATTACCTATGTAAAACCCATTATCTTTTCTCAATACCACAATACCACATTCAAAGTAACACTTGTTCAGTCACCATATTGGGTCCAACTCTTCATGACCCCATGGACTACAACATGCCAGGCCTCCCTGTCTCCCACCATCTCTCAGAGTTTGCCCAAGTTCATGTCCATTGCAACTATAGTAGACAACTTCAAAACTCATCCATGACACTATTAAACATATACTGCAGGCAATATGTTCATTAAGCCTCAAATGAATGAACTATTGAGAACAGGAAGCATGGATTCCATGTGAGAAGTTTCAAGGCAAAGGCTGACCTGAAAATCTTCCTTCAATACAATGGCAGGGCTTATATATTCTGAAAGGAGAATGTTTGGTATCCCTTGTAGTAAAACCAGGAATGCATAAAAGATGTATTTTAGACAAGGATATACCATGTTCCAGAGCTAATGATAATTGAAGTCTGAATCTTTATACTCTTCTTTGTGAAACAATTTGGCAAGGTGTTGGACATTTTAAAAGGCCATTAGTACTCTTGCCTGGAAAATCCCACGGATGGAGGAGCCTGGTAGGCTGCAGTCCATGGGGTCGCTAAGAGTCGGACAAGACTGAACGACTTCACTTTCTCTTTTCACTTTCATGCATTGGAGAAGGAAATGGCAACCCACTCCAGTGTTCTTGCCTGGAGAATCCCAGGGACAGGGGAGCCTGGTGGGCTGCCGTCTATGGGGTCACACAGAGTCGGACACGACTGAAGTGATTTAGTATAGCATAGCATAGATGCTTAACATCTAAATGTACTAGTGTAAAGGCAACTTTCTGGAGTCAAACTAAAGTAGAGCCAAATTCCAGGTTAGAGCTGTTACTAAATATAGTTCTCATAGCCCAACATGCTGAAAAATTTTAAACAAGGTGATTGTGTTTTGAGCATCTTACATTTTTTGTTATGTTCTCAGTTTGTGACTCAATAACACCTTAGAATACTTTTACTCAAAAGAGATACTTAGGAAATCATTTCCTGTGATGTAGTTATGGACTGTATTAGTTCTAAAAAGCAGTTGTTTATACCTGTTCTAATTGAATTCCATCACCATTAAATAAGATAATTTCTTTAAATTGCCAAGAACCATTTTAAAATGCAATTTACTTACAGCCTTTGTATTATAACCCAAACAATATTGCTGCGACTGCAAAATTACAGATGGTATAATGAATTGAATCACACTGTTTTTTGTTGTTGTTGTTGTTTATCGTCAAAACTTAATACATGGTTTGTAATTTAATTCTGTGATTCTAAAATGTATGATGATTTGATGATATTCATTTATCTTTAAATAAAATCACACTGATGAATATATATTAGAAATTTGTTACTTTCCAACTTTATGCAGCTCTTGTAGAATCCAATTTTTAGCAATTAAGCCAGAAATACTTACTGAAAGAATAGTTTAAGAAATAGAGCAAATTCTAGAGAAAATAATAGGGAGGAACATAGAGCTCAGCTGAGCTGAGTTTAATTAAGCAGCTTTAAAAAGGTGATTAATATGTGGAGGCAAAATAAATAAAATGTCCTACTTAGGTACATAATTATGTATGGATGTGAGCGTTGGGCTATAAAGAAAGCTGAGTACCAAAGAATTGATGCTTTTGAACTCTGGTGTTGGAGAAGACTCTTGAGAGTCCCTTGAACACCAAGGAGATCCAACCCCTCCACTCTAAAGGAAATCAGTCCTGAATATTCGTTGGAAGGACTGATGCTGAAGCTGAAACTCCAATATTTTGGCCACCTGATGCAAAGAACTGACTCATTGGAAAAGACCCTGATTCTGGGAAAGATTGAAGGCAGGAGGAGAAGGGGAGGACAGAAGATGAGATAGTTGGATGCATCACCGACTTGATGGACATGAGTTTAAGCAAGCTCAGGGAGGTGGTGATAGACAGGGAAGCCTGGCATGCTGCAGTCCATGGGTTTGCAAAGAGTCAAACACAACTAAGAGACTGAACTGAACTGAGGTACATACCATCTGAATTGAGCAATATACTCCAGCTAGATACTTCCTCTAAGCCATGAACCAGGTTAGGAACAAGAATTTTTAAAATGTTATGCCTGATGTTTGGGGGAAGCTTTTGGTTTGCTGTCTTTGAATTCCATTTGTCCCTATTAGAAGACATCTGCAAAATTGTTTTCCCTTATCAACTTTGTCACTGATGGTAAAGGAAAACTTGGCCCTTTATTCTGTCATACCTGACTTCCAACTGGAATTCTTTCTAGCTTTCTAATTTACTTGGCACTAAGCAAGTTTCCTCTGGCAAAAAGTGAGTGACTCAATGTTTGGAACCTGAACACATCAGCAAAATCCAGATTGAACCTTGAAATCTCTTTGATTCGGATAATGTGAGACACCTGTACATGAGAGAAAATTACTTCTTACAAAAGATAATACTCTCTAAAATAGAGAAAACCAGATAAGGAGCTCTCAATTAGCTTAGAAAGAGAACTTTCATTGTAGATACTGTTGATGTGTTCCAGAAGATAATCTATGTAGAAAATATATTTAAAAGAAATATAAGTAGAAGCCTTGGAAAAGTACAAATTACATTTTTTTAAAAAACTCCTACTAATGTTACTTATTATTTAATTAAGACAAATTATTAAATTCTTATAGACCATATAGGCTGGAATATATCTATCTATCTGGATAGGTAGATCTATAGACAGATACAGATCTCAATGTTTATGTCCTATAATATAACTAAATTTGGAGAAGGCAATGGCACCCCACTCCAGTACTCTTGTCTGGAAAATCCCACAGACGGAGGAGCCTGATAGGCTGCAGTCCATGGGGTCGCTAAGAGTTGGACATGACTGAGCGACTTCACTTTCTCTTTTCACTTTCATGCATTGGAGAAGGAAATGGCAACCCACTCCAGTGTTCTTGCCTGGAGAATCCCAGGGATGGGGAAGCCTGGTGGGCTGCCGTCTATGGGGTCACACAGAGTCGGACACGACTGAAGTGACTTAGCATAGCATAACTAAATTGATTTTGGCAAGCTGGTATGTAAAACAGAAGGTGAGAAATAGGGGAAATAACTACTTTCAGGAGCCCCATTAGGAATTACTGACAAAATGGAGGCACGGCCCCAACCCCCTCTCCTCATCTCGCAGGAACAGCCCCAGGATGAAGGAGTTAGGCCTTGTGATTCTGACTTGTTCTTTCCTTTCTTGGGTTGAGTTGGCTGGAAAGAATGTTAAGGTGCTTGAGAGAAGTATGAGAAAGCACAAAGCCTTCTACAGTTGTGCCCAGAAAATAATCTATAAAATAATCATAGACTTTTGTTCAAGGATCTTTACAAAGAATGTCCCAGGATGAGCATGTAGGCTGCATCATGAGGCCATGGGAAGGATTATTATCTGAGACCTGTTTGTGAGGGGAATGTTTATGGTAAAAGAAGTTTGCTGAGTTTAGGGTTTAGGATTAATTAAGAATAGCTAGAAGCCTTTTTAGGTGCTCTTAAGATGCTAGGGGCAAACAGGATTTAGAAAGATAAGAAATAAACTGAGGAATGTAGCATGAGTTACAATGTAATCACAAGTTAAGTACAGTAAGTCTGGGTGGGGGAAACTAAAAACATTAAACCTGTGACCTAATGCTTTTGTCAAAGTGTAAAAGAGAACCTGAAGCTTGAAATAAAAGTGTAGTCTCATACTTCGAGTCAGAGGCTGCATCAAGATGTAGTTACGTACTATGAGTCAGAGACTACACCATTGTCCACTGATGTAGCTCCGTATTATGAGTCAGAGGCTACATCATCATCACTGACACCATCCATCTCTTCAGGTTGAATCCCTGGCTGCTGGAGCTGGACTCCTACAACTACTCTTAACTAATCGATTGTTTAATCAATCTATCTATTTATCTGTTTATACTCCACTTATTCTTTCAGTTAAATAACTTTACTGAAAGCACACAATATCTGTGTTGAGGATAATGAAGCAGGATAAAATCAATGCTCTTTCATAAGACATATAACTTCGTAGAAGGGAATAATATGTAAACAGTAATTTGCAATACAGACGTGTCTGTAGATCTGCATTCTTTATGTAAGCAGTAAAATGAAATTGTCTTGTTGCAAGAGAGCCTATCTAAGGCTTCTCATGCTTCAGCATTCAACTTCTGCATATAATCTCTTACACATATGCCCTTGCAGAGACACTAGCTTCAGCATCATCTTTAAATTCTTAATCAGTGTGGCAAGATAGTTGATAATTGTTCATTCGTATGGCTGAATGGCATCACTGACTCGATGGCCATGAGTCTGAGTGAATTCTGGGAGTTGGTGATGGACAGGGAGGCCTGGCGTGCTACAATTCATGGGGTCACAAGGAGTTGGACACGACTGAGCAACTGAACTGAACTGAACTGAATGCTGTGGATTACAATATGCTGCTGCTGCTAAGTCTCTTCAGTCGTGTCCGACCCTGTGTGACCCCATAGATGGCAGCCACCAGGCTCTCCCATCCCTGGGCTTCTCAAGGCAAGAACACTGGAGTGGGAAGGCAAGAACACTGGAGTGGGTTGTCATTTCCTTCTCCAGTGCATGAAAGTGCAAGGAGATAGTGAAGTCTCTCAGTCATGTCCAACTCTTAGCGACCCCATGGACTACAGCCTACCAGGCTCCTCTGTCCATACAAATATGATGTATAATAAAAATTCAATCAAGTTAAATATATATAGGAGGAACATATAGGTTTGGCTGAGTCTATGAATTGCTTCACATGAAGTTACAAGAAGTATTTAATTATAGTTACTCTTACCATTACTACTCCATGGAAGACAGCGACTCCTAGACAGCAGATCAATCCCAGGGTAGCCAGCAAATCTGGAACGGCCAATTGGCTCTAGGTTGGCAGCAGCAGTGGCAAGGCTTGGATGCTCTCCACTCCTGGACATCCTCCACCTTTCCCCAGATTCCCTTTCCAGCCACTCCAGCAGGGTCATGGCCTCAATGCCCAGCCTCACATTGACCAACACCCAATGGCCAGTGAAGGTTTACATGCTCAGTGAGGACCACCAGTGGGACAACCAGTGCATCAGGCATGCCAGCAAGCTACTCTGAATGGCTGAAGGGCATGTTCATGCTAAGTAGGGCCTGACAAAATGTGGTCCACTGGAGAAGGGAATGGAAAACTACTTCAGTATTCTTGCCTTGAGAACCCCAGGAACAGTATGAAAAAGCAAAAATATATGAACTGAAAGATGAAACCCTCAGTTTGATAGGTTTACAATATACTACTGGATAAGAGCAGAGAAATAACTATGGAAAGAATTAAGACAATGAGCTAAATCAGAAATTATGCCCAGTTGTGGTTTCATCTGGTGGACAAAGAAAAGTTCAAATCTGTAAGGAACAATATTCCATAGAACCTTGGAATGTTAGGTCCATGAAATTGAAAGTCAGTTGGGTCTGACTTTTTGTGACCCCAGGGACTGTATAACCCATGGAATTCTCTAGGCCAGAATACTGGTGTGTGTAGACTTTCCCTTCTCCAGGGCATCTTCCCAATCCAAGGACTGAACCCAGGTCTCCCACATTGCAGGCAAATTCTCTACCAGCTGAGCCACAAGCAGAAGCCCAAGAATACTGGCATGGGTAGCTTATCCCTTCTCCAGCAGATCTTCCTGATCGAGGAATTGAACCAGCCCATAAAACAAGGTAAATTGTGTATGGTCAAACAGGAGAAGGCAAGAATGAACATTGACATTTTAAGAATCAGTGAACAAAGTAGATTGGGTGAACTTAATTCATATGACCATTATATCAACTACTGTGGGGAAGAACCCCTTAAAAATGGAGTAGACAACATCTAAACATGAGTCCAAAATTCAGTATTTGGATGCAATCTCAAAAACAACAGAGTGATTTGTTCATTTCCAAGGCAAGCCATTCAATATCACAGTAATCCAAGTCTATGCCCTGGACAGTAAGTTTGAAGAAGCTGAATTTGAATGATTCTATGAAGATCTGCAAGACAGTATTCTAGAACTAACACCCAAAAAAGATGTCCTTTTCAATATAGGTGATTGAATGTAAAATTAGAAAGTAAAGAGATACCTGGAGAAACAAGAAATATGGCCTTGGAGTACGAAATGAAGCAGGTCAAAAACTATCAGTGTTTTGCCAAGAGAATTCACTGGTCATAGTAGACAATTTTTCCAACAACAAAAGAGAAGACTTTACACATGGACATCACCAGATGGTCAATACCAAAATCAGACTGATTATATTTGGAACTCTGCAAATACTTTGCAACCAAAGATGGAGACGCTCTATCAGTTCAGTTCAGTCACTCAGTGGTGTCCGACTCTTTGCAAACCCATGGACCTCAGCATCCCAGGCCTGCTTGTCCATCACCAACTCCCGGAGTCCACCCAAACCATGTCCATTGAGTCAGTGAGTCCATAGAACCATCTCATCCTCCGTTGTCCTCTTCTCTTCCAGCACTCAATTTTCCCCATCATCAGGGTATTTTCCAATGAGTCAGCTCTTCACATCAGGTGGCCAAACTATTGGAGTTTCAACTTCAACATCAGTCCTTCCAATGAACATCCAGGACTGATCTCCTTTAGGACGGACTGGTTGGATCTCCTTGCAACCAAGGGACTCTCAAGTGTCTTTTCCAACACCACAGTTCAAAAGCATTAATTCTTCTGTGCTGAGCTTTCTTTATAGTCCAACTCTGACATCCATACATGACCACTGAAAAAACCATAGCCTTGACTAGATGGACCTTTGTTGGCAAAATAATGGCTCTGCTTTTGAATATATTGTCCAAGTTGGTCATAACTTTCCTTCCAAGGAGTAAGCATATTTTAATTTCATGATTGCAGTCACCATCTGCAGTAATTTTGGAGTCCCTCCTCAAAAAAAAAAAAAAATACAGTTAGCCACTGTTTCCACTGTTTCCCCCATTCATTTAGCATGAAGTGATGGGACCAGATGCCATGATCTTCGTTTTCTGAATGTTGAGTTTTAAGCCAGCTTTTTCACTCTCCTCTTTCACTTTCATCAAGAGGCTCTTTAGTACTTCTTGACTTTCTGCCATAAGGGTGGTGTCATCTGCATATTTGAGTTTATTGATATTTCTCCCAGCAATCTTGATTCCAGCTTATGGTTCCTCCAGGTCAGCGTTTCTCATGATGTACTCTGCATATAAGTTAAATAAGCAGGGTGACAATATACAGCCTTGACATACTCCTTTTCCTATTTGGAACCAGTCTGTTCTATGTCCAGTTCTAAATGTTGCTTCCTGACCTGCATACAGGCTTCTCAAGAAGCCTCTTGAGACCACCATTCAGGTGGTCTGGAATGCCCATGTCTGTTATAATTTTCCAGTTTATTGTGATACACACAGTCAAAGGCTTTGGCATAGTCAGTAATGCAGAAATAGATGTTTTTCTGGAATTGTCTTGCTTTTTTGATGATCCTGCGGATCTTGGCAATTTGATCTTTGGTTTCTCTGCCTTTTCTAAAACCAGCTTGATCATCTGGAAGTTCACAGTTCACGTATTGCTGTAGCCTGGCTTGGAGAATTTTGAGAATTATTTTACTAGCATGTGAGATGAGTGCAATTGTGCGGTAGTGAGCATTTTTGGCATTGCCTTTCTTTGAGATTGGAATGAAAACTGACATTTACCAGTCCTATGGCCACTGCTGAGTTTTCAGAATTTGCTGACATATTGAGCGAAGCACTTTCACAGCATCGTCTTTCAAGATTTGAAATAGCTCAACTAGAATTCCATCACCTCCAATAGCTTTGCTCCAAGTGATGCTTCCTAATTCCCACTTGACTTCACATTCCAGGATGTCTGGCTATAGGTGAGTGATCATACTATCATGATTATCTGCATTGTGAAGATCTTTTTTGGTACAATACTTCTGTGTGTTCTTGCCACCTCTTCCTAATATCTTCTTCTTCTGTTAGGTCCATACAATTTCTGTCCTTTATCGAGCCCATCTTTGCATGAAATGTTCCCTTGGTATCTCTAATTTTCTTGAAGTGAATGCTAGTCTTTCCCATTCTATTGTTTTCCTCTATTTCTTTACACTGATCACTGAGGAAGGCTTTCTTTTCTCTCCCTGCTATTCTGTGGAACACTGCATTCAGATGTTTATATCTATCCTTTTCTCCTTTGCTTTTCATTTCCTTTATTTCCCCAGATACTTGTAAGGCCTCCTCAGACAGCCATTTTCCTTTTTGCATTTATTTTCCTTAGTGATGGTCTTGATTCTGGCTCCTGTACAATATCGCGAATCTCCATCAATAGTTCATCAGGTATTAACCTATTTCTTAATTCCACTGTATAGTCATAAGGGATTTGATTTAGGAAATACCTGAATAATCTAGTGGTTTTCTCCACTTTCTTCAATTTCAAACTGAATTTGGCAATTAGGATCTCATGATCTGAGCCACAGTCAGCTCCCAGTCTTGTTTATGCTGACTGTATTGAGTTTCTCCATCTTTGACTACAAAGAATATAATCTGATTTTGGTGTCAACCATCTAGTGATGTCTATGTGTAGAGTCTTCTTGTGTTGTTGGAAGAGGGTGTTTGCTACGACCAGTGTGTTCTCTTGGCAAAACTCTATTAGCCTTTTCCCTACTTCATTCTGTACTCCAAGGCCAAATTTACCTGTTACTCCAGGTGTTTCTTGACTTCCTACTTTTGCATTCCAGTCCCCTATAATGAAAAGGACATCTTTTTTTAGGTGTCAGTTCTAGAAGGTCTCATAGGTTTTCATAGAACTGTTCAACTTCAGCTTCTTCAGCATTACTGGTCGGGGCATAGACTTGGATTACTGCGATAGTGAATGATTTGCCTTGGAAATGAACAGAGATCATTCTGTTGTTTTTGAGAAGCTCTATACAGCCAGCAAAAACAAGACTTGGAGCAGACTATGGTTCAGATCATGAACTCCTTATTGCCAAATTCAGAATTAAACTGAAGAAACAGGGAAAATCACTAGACCATTCAGGTAAGACCTAAACCAAATCCCTTACAGATATACAGTGGATGTGACAAATAGATTCAAAGGATTAGATCTAATAGAAAGTCTGAAGAACTATGGAGAGAGGTTTGAGACATTGTACAAGAGGCAGTGATTAAGACCATTCCTAAGATAAAGAAATGCGAAAAGGTAAAATTGTTGTCTGAGGAGGCCCTACAAACAGCTATGAAAAGAAGAGAAGCTAAAGGCAAAGGAGAAAAGGAAAGATATAGCAAGTTGAATGCAGAGTTCCAAAGAATATCAAGGAGAGTTAAGAAAGTCTTCCTCAGGTATCAATGCAAAGAAATAGAGAAAAATAATATAAAGGGAAATACTAGATATCTCTTCAAGAAACTTAGAGATACCAAAGAAATAATATTTCATGCAAAGATGGGCACAGTAAAGACATAAATTGTATGGACCGAACAGAAGCAGAAGATATTAAGAAGAGATGTCAAGAATACACAGAAGAACTGTACAAAAAAAGATCTTCATGACCCAGATTAACCACAGTTGTGTGATCACTTACCTAGAGCCAGATATCCTGGAATGCAAAGTCAAGTGGGCTTTAGGAAGCATCACTTGCAGCAAAGCTAGTGGAAGTGATTGGATTCCAGTTGAGCTATTTCAAATCCTAAAAGATGATGTTGTGTAAATGCTGTATTCAATATGCCAGAAAATTTGGAAAACTCAGCAATGGCCACAGGACTGGTAAAGGTCAGTTTCCATTCTAATCTCAAAGAAAGGCAATGCCAAACAATTTTCAAACTATCACACAGTTACACTCATTTCACATGCTAGCAAAGTAGCACACAAAATTCTCCAAGCCAGGCTTCAATAGTACATGAACTGTGAACTTCCAGATGTTCAAGCTTGATTTAGAAAAGACAGAGGAATCAGAGATCAAATTGCCAACATCCATTAGATCATCAAAAAAGCCAGAGAATTTCAAGGCGGGGGGGGGGGGGGGGGAGACTACTTCTGTTTTATTGGCTATGCCAAAGCCTTTGACTATATGGGTCAGAACAAACTATGAAAAACTCTGAAAGAGATAGGCATACCAGACCACCTGAATTGCCTCTTGAGAAATATTTGTTCAGGTCAGGAAACAACAGTTAGAACTATAAATGGAACAACAGACTGGTTTGTAATAGGGAAAGGAGTATGTCAAGGATGTATATTGTCACCCTGCTTATTTAATTTATGTGTAGAGTACATCATGAGATAGGCTGGGCTGGATGAAGCACAAACTGGAATCAAGTTTGCTGGGAGAAATATGAATAACCTCAGATATGCAGATGACACCACCCTATGAGGAAGAACTAGAGTTTCTTGATGGAAGTGAAAAAGGAGAGTAGAAAGGTTGGCTTAAAACTCAGCATTCAGAAAACTAAGATCATGGCATCTGGTCCCATCACTTCATGGCAAATAGATGGGGAAACAATGGACACAATGACAGACCTTTTTTGTTTTGTTTTTTTGGACTCCAAAATCACTGCAGATGATGATGGCAGGCATGAAATTAAAAGATGCTTGCTCCTTGGAAGAAAAGTTATGACCAACCTAAGAAGCATATTAAAAAGCAGAGACATCACTTTGTTAGCAAAGGTCCATCTAGTCAACGCTATGGTTTTTCCAGTGGTCATGTATGGATGTGAGAGTTGGACTATAAAGAAAGCTGAGTGCTGAAGAATTGATGCTTTTGAACTGTGGTGTTGGAGAAGACTCTTGAGAATCCCTTGGGCTGCAAGGAGATCCAACCAGTCCATCCTAAAGGAGATCAGTCCTGGGTGTTCATTGGTAGGACTGATGCTTAAGCTGCAACTCCAATACTTTGGCCACCTGATGTGAAGATCTGACTCATTTGAAAAGACCCTGATGCTGGGAACCATTGAAGGCAGGAGAAGGGAATGACAGAGGATGAGATGGTTGGATGGCATCACCAACTCAATGGACATTGGTTTGGGTGGACTCTGGGAGTTGGTGATGGACAGGGAGGCCTGGCGTGCTCTGGTCCATGGGGTCACAAAGAGTTAGACACGACTGAGCCACTGGACTGACTATGCTGAAGCATGCAATTGTACATATAGTCTCTTGTCCCTAAAGATTCAGGTCCCACTCTCTTTCCTTCTATTTTCCTGGGCGGTTGAACTTTGTATGGATTTGTACATACAAATTTGTGCATACTTTGTATGTACTGCATCAATGAAAGCCATTAGCTAGAGACCAGAGAGCAGAAAACAACTGAAGTCAACATGTTTATTCTTCCAGTCTCCATTTTGCTGAGTTGCTGCAGGGTTACTGCCATGGCTTCGTTCTTGTTGCTGTTGTCTTATAGATTTAATGATAATCCATGGTTCTCTTAAGTCTTAGGATGGAAAGGATAAACCACTAATGCTAATGCTAGGATGTTGTACTATATATCATTTCACTTTCCATAAATCTTATCCACATCACTAAAAATAGTTTATTTATTAAATTCTCTTCAGTTATCAAGTATGAGTATGCTATCAATTTCCTGCTGTGACCCTAAGACTAGAGGCATGTACAAAATGACAGGGGTAATTAAGTGAGACACATGAGTGAGGACCTAGCAAATTCTGATGAGGAAGAGTCTCCTAAAATTCCTCTAGTATCCATGAATGAAAAAAAAAAAAAAAATCTTTAAAATTTGAGAGTTAGTCTTTCTCACAGAGAAGGCAATGGCACCCCACTCCAGTACTCTTGTCTGGAAAATCCCACGGACGGAGGAGCCTGGTAGGCTGCAGTCCATGGGGTCGCTAAGAGTCTGACATGACTTAGCGACTTCACTTTCTCTTTTCATTTTCATGCATTGGAGAAGGAAATGGCAAGCCACTCTAGTGTTCTTGCCTGGAGAATCCCAGGGACCGGGAAGCCTGGTGGGCTGCCGTCTATGGGATCACACAGAGTCAGACACGACTGAAGTGACTTAGCATAGCATAGCATAACATAGTCTTTCTCAAGGCCTCAATGCATCGAATGTCATACTTTGTTGGAAGAGAGAGAACTGTAAAAATTAAAGCTGGTATGTAGTGCATTTGAAATACAATTAACAAGCAATATTCTTATATAAAAGTAAAGAATGAGCTATCTTCTAGTAGGTTATAAGCCTGTAAATATATTAAAAACTAAATTAAAAGGTTATCCTTGTGGTAGCACCACCTGACACAGGCTAAAGCCAGACAAGGTTCATAGAATTAACTACTATAGTTGCCTCCTGAAGGACATTAATTTTAGCCCAGTGAGGTTAAAAGTGAAAATGTGTTGATCCTAAGTCAGAAAATGGCCTTAATTGACATATTCCGTCACACAAGGCAAAACTGGATTCATTTAATATTAGAGAATAAGAACAGATTGTAAAATATTATTTGGATGTAACAAGGGCTAGGTACCATTCAGGAAAATAATCTTTCTTTTAGGAGGTAAGCAGGCTTCCCCAATCATGGCCAATAGACTGAAATACAGAAATAGACATGGCTCCTGTTGATGAATGTGCATGTGCATGGGGGCAGTGGTGGGGGGCAGTGGGTAGGGATTGTGTTGTGGATTCTAGACTAGGTGGTAGAAAAGAGAATTACTCATATTCAGGGATCAGATCAGATCAGATCAGTCGCTCAGTCGTGTCCGACTCTTTGCGACCCCATGAACCACAGCATGCCAGGCCTCCCTGTCCATCACCAGCTCCCGGAGGTCACTCAGACTCACATCCATCGAGTCAGTGATGCCATCCAGCCATCTCATCCTCTGTCGTCCCCTTCTCCTCCTGCCCTCAATCCCTCCCAGCATCAGAGTCTTCTCCAACGAGTCAACTCTTCGCATGAGGTGGCCAAAATACTGGAGTTTCAGCTTTAGCATCATACCTTCCAAAGAAATTCCAGGATTGATCTCCTTCAGAATGGACTGGTTGGATCTTCTTGCAGTCCAAGGGACTCTCAAGAGTCTTCTCCAACACCACAGTTCAAAAGCATCAATTCTTCGGCGCTCAGCCTTCTTCACAGTCCAGCTCTCACATCCATACATGACCACAGGAAAAACCATAGCCTTGACTAGGCAAACCTTTGTTGGTAAAGTAATGTCTCTGCTTTTGAATATGCTATCTAGGTTGGTCATAACTTTCCTTCCAAGGAGTAAGCGTCTTTTAATTTCATGGCTGCAGTCACCATCTGCAGTGATTAAGAAAACGTAAAAGTCAAATGCAGGGCTTATCTAATATTGAAGTGAAGTAGATAAGGTATGATAAACATTAATTCAGTTTAAAAGATAACACTATTCTCCAGGATCAAGACCTCAATAATAGGAGCTTAGATTTATAGTCACCAAAGGATGGGATGAAAATTGATGTCTCGGTGTATTAGAGGTAAAATTCTTATGACTCAAAACTGAGGCAGAAATTACAATCACTTTGCTTCTGTTGGAGTGGATCAAAGAACTTTAAAGATAAGCCAAGTTCCCAGGTAGGGGACACGGTACAAGACAGTACACACCACCAATATAGAGATAAGCTCATACATTTGCAGACACTAATCTAATCATTCTGATGGACATGCTTATTTAATGCTTGGTTCATTTGGAGGACAGTAGGTTGTATTTCTGAGAAGGCAATGGCACCCCACTCCAGTACTCTTGCTTGAAATATCCCATGGACGGAGGAGCCTGGTAGGCTGCACTCCATGGGGTCGCAAAGAGTTGGGCACGACTGAGGGACTTCACTTTCACTTTTCACTTTCATGCATTGGAGAAGGAAATGGCAACCCACTCCAGTATTCTTGCCTAGAGAATCCCAGAGACAGAGGAGCCTGGTGGGCTGCCGTCTATGGGGTCGCACAGAGTTGGACACAAGTGAAGTGACTTCGCAGCAGCAGCAGTAGCAGCAGCAGGTTGTATTTACATAAGGCAGTGACTTCTAGTCAGTTAGAAAGGAAGAGAGATTAACAAAATCATCCAATGAATAGATCTATGGTGGTAACAATGAATTTTCTTCCTAAAGAGTACTTCTGTTTATTTCGTGTGTAGGTATTCTAGTCCTACATTTTGGTCTCCTTATTCTGGACACAGTAAGATGACTGAAAGGCGCTTCCAGAACAGACAAATGTCTATTTTTCAGTACATGTAAAGATTTATTTTAATGAAATATGTCAAAAGGAGGGATAGGAAGAATAAGATGAAAGGACTGACTTTGAAATAAATTATTCAATAGACAGATATACAAACTACTTTTCTAAATATAAGCAGATGTGTTCGAGTTAAATGACAACAGTTAGCTAAAAAATTGTAAATCATACATACTGTGAATTTAAACCCTGTGACACAGGGAAATGTCTCTGTTATGATGATGCTGATGTTCCAATCGTCCCTTCAGTAGCCTTCTTTCCTAATCCTCACATTTTCAACAATGTCATCTTCTTCTGTGTCATGACTTCTTTGTGAAGGTCCTTATACTAGTTGCTTCCCTGGTGGCTCAGCTGGTAAAGAATCTGCCTGCAATGTGGGAGACCTGGGTTCCATCCCTGGGTTGGGGAGATCTCTGGAAGAAGGGAAAGGCTACCCACTCCAGTATTTCAGAGCTACCCCATGCCCAAGGTCAGGGGCGGTGTCCAAGAGGAGTAACCCGACGTCCAAAGAGTGGTGGCTGTGTGGGCACAGGAGTGCCAAGAGGAGCTACTCCACATTCAAGGTCGAGGGGGGGCTGGTGCTGAGGAGATACCCCTTGTCCAAGGTAACAGCCATGAAAAGATATCCCACGTACAAGGTAAGAGAAACCCAAGTAAGATGGTAGGTGTTGCAAGTGGGCATCAGAGGGCAGACACACTGAAACCATAATCACAGAAAACTAGTCAATCTGATCACATGGATCACAGCCTTGTCTAACTCAATGAAACTAAGCCATGCCATGTGGGGCCACCCAAGACGGGCGGGTCATGATGCAGAGGTCTGACAGAATGTGGTCCACTGGAGAAGGGAATCTCAAACCACTTCAGTATTCTTGCCTTGAGAACCCCATGAAAAGTATCAAAAGGCAAAATTATAGGATACTGAAAGGGAAACCCCAGGTCAGTAGGTGCCCAATATGCTACAAGAGATCAGTGGAGAAATAACTCCAGAAAGAATGAAGGGATGGAGCCAAGGCAAAAACAATACCCAGTTGTGGATGTGACTGGTGATAAAAGCAAGGTCCGATGCTGTAAAGAGCAATATGGCATAGAAAGCTGGAATGTTAGGTCCATGAATCAGGGGAAATTGAAAGCAGTCAAACAGGAGAGGAAGAGTAAAGTTGACATTCTAGGAATCAGAGAACTAAAATGGACTGCTGCTGCTGCTAAGTCGCTTCAGTCGTGTCCGACTCTGTGCGACGCCATAGACGGAAGCTCACCAGGCTCCCCTGTCCCTGGGATTCTCCAGGCAAGAACACTGGAGTGGGTTGCCATTTCCTTCTCCAATGTATGAAAGTGAAAAGTCAAAGTGAAGTCGCTCAGTCGTGTCCGACTCTTAGCAACCCCACGGACTGGAGCCTACCAGGCTCCTCTGTCCATGGGATTTTCCAGGCAAAAGTACTGGGGTGGGGTGTCATTGCCTTCCCCGAAAATGGACTGGAATGAGTGAATTTAACTCAGATGACCATTATATCTACTACTGAGGGCAGGAATCCCTTAGACTAAATGGAGTAGCCATCATGGAGTCTGAAATGATGTACTTGGATGCAATCTCAAAAACGACAGCATGATATCTGTTCATTTACAAGGCAAATCATTCAATATCACGGTAATGCAAGTCTATGCCCCAACCAGTAACACTGAAGAAACTGAGGTTGAACGGTTCTATGAAGACCTACAAGACCTTTTAGAACTAACACTCCCAAAAGATGTCCTTTTCATTATAGGGGACTGGAATGCAAAAGTAGGAAGTCAAAAAACACCTGGAGTAACAGGCAAATTTGGCCTTGGGATACGGAATGAAGCAAGGCAAAGGTTAAGAGTTTTGTCAAGAGAATGCACTGGTCATGGCAAACACCCTCTTCTAACAACATGAGAGAAGACTCTACATATGGAAAATACCAGATGGTCAACACTGAAATCAGATTGATTATATTCTTTGTAGCCAAAGATGAAGAAGCTCTATACAGTCAGCAAAAACAAGACCAGGAGCTGACAGTGACTCAGATCATGAACTCCTTACTTCCAAATACAGACTTAAATTCAAAAAGGTAGGGAAAACCACTAGACCATTCAGGTATGACCTAAATAAATCTCCTTATGATTATATAGTGGAATTGAGAAATAGATTTAAGGGACTAGATCTGATGGAGAAACTGAAGAACTATGGACGGAGGTTCATGACACTATAGAGGAGACAGGAATAAAGACCATTCCCATGGAAAAGAAATGCAAGAAAGCAAAATGGCTGTCTGGGGAGGCCTTACAAATAACTGTGAAATGAAGAGAAGTGAAAAGCAAAGGAGAAAAGGAAAGATATAAGCATCTGAGTACAGAGTTCCAAACAATAGTGAAGGGAAACAAAAAAGTCTTCCTCAGCAAACAACGCAAAGAAATAGAGGAAAACAACAGAATGGGAAAAACTAGAGATTTCTTCAAGAAAATTAGAGATACCAAGGGAACATTTCATGCAAAGATGGACTCGATAAAAGGCAGAAATGATATGGACCTAATAGAAGCAGAAGATATTAACAAGAGGTGGTAAAAATACACAGAATAACGGTACAAAAAAATCTCCACAACCAAGAAAATCACAATGGTGTGATCACTCATATATAGCCCAACATCCTGGAATATGAAGTCAAGTGGGCCTTAGAATGCATCACTACTAACAAAGCTAGTGGAGATGATGGAATTCCGGTTGAGCTATTTCAAACCCTGAAAGATGATGCTGTGAAAGTACTGAACTCAATATGCCAGCAAAGTTGGAAAACTCAGCAGTGGAAACACAGGACTGGAAAAGGTCAGTTTTCATTCCAAACCCAAAGAGAGGCAATGCCAAAGAATGCTCAAACTACCGCACAATTGCACTCATGTCACATACTAGTAAAATAATGCTCAAAATTCTCCAAGCCAGGCTTCAGCAATATGTGAACCGTGAACTTCCAGATTTTTAAGCTGGTTTTAGAAAAGGCAGAGGAAACAGATCAAATTGCCAAGATCTGCTGGATCATCGAAAAAGCAAGAGAGTTCCAGAAAAACAATTCTGCTTTATTGACTATGCCAAAGCCTTTGACTGTGTGGATCACAATAAACTGTGGAAAATTCTGAAAGAGATGGGGATACAAGAACACCTGACCTGATTCTTGAGAAACGTGTATGCAGGTCAGGAAGCAACAGTCAGAACTGGCCATGAACAATAGATGGTTCCAAATAGGAAAAGGAGTATGTCAAGGCCGTACATTGTCACCCTTCTTGTTTACTTTATATGTAGAGTACATCATGAGGAACACAGGGCTGGAAGAAGCACAAGCTGGAATCAAGATTGCCAGGAGAAATATCAATAACCTCAGATATGCAGATGACACTACCCTTATGGCAGAAAGGGAAGAAGAACTAAAAGCCCTCTTGACAAAAGTGAAAATGGAGAGTGAAAAAGTTGGCTTAAAGCTCAACATTCGGAAAACGAAGATCATGGCATCTGGTCCCATCACTTCATGGGAAATAGATGGGCAAACAGTGGAAATAGTGTCAGACTTTATTTTGGGGGGCTGCAAAATCACTGCAGATGGTGATTTCATTCATGACATTAAAAGACACTCCTTGGAAGGAAAGTTATGACCAACCTAGACAGCATATTAAAAAGCAGAGGCATTACTTTGCCAAAAAAGTCTGTTTAGTCAAGGCTATGGTTTTTCCAGGGGTCATGTATGGATGTGAAATTTGGACTATGAAGAAAGCTGAGAGCCGAAGAATTGATGCTTTTGAAGTGTGAGGTTGGAGAAGACTCTTGAGAGTCCCTTGGACTGCAAGGAGATTCAACCAGTCAATACTAAAGGAAATCAGTCCTGGGTATTCTTTGGAAAGACTGATGCTTAAGCTGCAACTCCAATACGTTGGCCACCTCATGCGAAGAGTTGACTCATTGGAAAAAAACTCTGATGCTGGGAGGAATTGGGGGCAGGAGGAGAAGTGGAAGATGAGATGGCTGGTTGACATTACTGACTCGATGGATCTGAGTTTGAGTTATCTCCGGGAGTAGGTGATGGACAGGGAGGCCTGGCGTGCTACAATTCATGGGGTCACAAAGAGTCAGACACGACTGAGCGACTGAACTGAACTGGACTTACACCACTTGCTGAGGATTCTCAACCTTTCTGAAACCTTCAAATTTCCCGTTTGGAATAACTTTTAACAATATACAGGTTCTTCAGCAATATTTTAATAATTTCAAGTGTCTTTGTCACTGCACATGTGTGAAAACATTCTGAAGGATTCTGCCTGTTCAACTGGTAGGAAATTTGATATGAATGCTAGTTGTCATTGTCACATGTATTAACAACATAGTATGTTTAACACCTAGAGCCAGACATGCTAGAATGAGAAGTCAAGTGGCCGTAGGAAGCATCCCTAAGAGCAAAGCTAGTGGAGGTGATGGAATTTCAGCTGAGCTTTTTCAAATGCTAAAAGATGATGCTGTGAATGTGCTGCACTCAATAAGCCAGCAAATTTGGAAAACTTAGCAGTGGCCACAGGACTAGGAAAGGTCAGTTTTCATTCCAATCCTAAAGAAAGGCAATGCCAAAGAATGCTCAAACTACCACATAATTGCACTCATCTCACATGCTAGCAAAGTAATGCTCAAAATTCTCCAAGCCAGGCTTCAACAGTCCATGAACCATGGACTTTCGGATGTTCAAGCTGGATTTATAAAAGGCAGAGGAACCAGAGTTCAAATTGCAAACATCTATTGGATCATCAAAAAACAAAAGAGTTCCAGAAAAACAAACAAACAAACATGTATTTCTGCTTTATTGACTATGCCAAAGTCTTTAACTGTGTGAATCACAACAATGTGTGGAAAATTCTTAAAGAGATGGGAGTACCAGACCTTCTTGGCTGTCTGCTGAGAGAGGACCCACTCCTGTGGGTCAAGAAGCAGCAGTTAGAACCCTGTATGGAACAACTGAGTGGTTCAGGATTGAGGAAGGAGTACAACAGGTCTGTCTGCTGTCACCCTGTTTAACTTATACACAGAGCACATCATGAGAAATGCTGGGCTGGATGGGTTGCAAGCTGGAATCAAGATAGGCAGGAGAAACATCAACAACCTCAAATATGCTGATGATACCACTCTAATGGCAGAAAGTGAAGAGGAACTAAGGAGTCTCTTGATGATGGTGAAGGAGCAGAGTGAAAGAGCCAGCTTAAAACTAAATATTAAAAATATAAGATCATGACATCAAGCCCCATTACTCCATGACAAACAGAAAGGGGAAAGATGGAAGTAGTGACAGATTTTCTCTTCTTGGGCTCTAAAATTACTGCAGAGTGTGACTGCAGCCATGAAATCAGAAGATAATTGCGTCTCATCAGGAAAGCTATGGCAAACCTAGATAGTGTGTTGAAAAGAAGAGACATTACTCTGCCAACAAATGCCTGCATAGTTGAGGTTATGGTCTTTCCAGTGGTCACATAATTGTGAGATCTGGACCATAAAGAAGGCAGAGTGCCAAATAATTGATATCTTCAAACTGTGGTGCTGGTGAAGACTCCTGAGAGTCCCTTGGACAACAAGGAGATCAAACCAATCAATCTTAAGGGGAATAAATTCCAAATACTTCCTGGAAGAAGTTATGCTGAAACTCCAGTATTTTGGCCACCTGATGTGAACAGCTGACTCATTGGAAAAATCCCTGCTTCTGGGAAAGATTGAGAGCAGAAGGAGAAGATGACATCAGAGATAAGATTGATGGATAGCATCACCAGTGCAGTGGACATGAACTTGGGCAAACTTTGGGAGGTTGTAAGGGACAGGGAGACCTGGTGTGCTGCAGTCCATAGGGTTACAAAGAGTTGGACACGATTGTGTGATTGGAAAACAGCAATGAAAATGAAACTAGACCAAAGTCACAAAGCTATTTTGAAATAGAATTCCTATTGAATCATATACTGCTCCAAAGCACACACTCTTAACCATGAGAGTATGGATCGCTTTAAAAATTATATTTAAAGTGCAGGAAGGTTTTTCACAGGGTAGACAGATCATTTTTTAAATTGAACGACTGAAAGCTGTCAAGAGTCAATAGTGGCCCACCTCATTTGTGCTCATCCTGCCTACATTCCCATTCAGAGCATTTCAGGTAGAAATGAATCTTTTCTTGTATACAGACATTTCAGTAACTTAATCATATCAGCAGAACTCCCTTAAAAGCACTTAAATAAGATAATTAACATCATTTTATTTATTAAATTAAATAAGTATTTAATAAACTACACATTTTTAAACTTCACTTAGAGAAGTTCAAGAATAAAAAATTTACATTTTATCATTTTCCTTCTAATATTAAAAGTTTACTTTCATTTATGCTTTCATTGGAAATTATGTAACTTTAATCTTTAATCAAGGACTTGGTCATATGTCTAATCTCATATCATGAAAATAAACCTTTATAGTTGGTAACTTATCACTGAGTTGATTAATAAAATGCATTTTTCCCAATTCCACAATAATCTGTGGAACTAAAAGTTATGAGAATACATTGATAGGTTGTTTAAGAATAGTGGTACATTTAAATAAATATTTTAATTTGAGGATAATTACTTTACCATATTGAGATGGTTTTGCAATACATTGACATGAATCAACCATGGGTGCACATGTATTCCCCCATCCTGAACCCCTCCCACCATGCTCCCCACCCTATCCCTCTGGATTGTCCAAGAACGCTGGCTTTGATTGTCCTGCTTCATGCATCTAATTTGCACTGGTCATCTATTTTACATATGTAATACACATTTCAATGCTATTCTCTCAAATCATCCCACCCTCACCTTCTCCCAGATTCCAAAAGTCTGTTCTTTACATCTATGTCTCTTTTGCTTCCTTGAATATAAAATTGCCATTACCGTCTTTCTAAATTCCATATATCAGATCAGATCAGTCGCTCAGTCGTGTCCGACTCTTCGCGACCCCATGAACCGCAGCACGCCAGGCCTCCCTGTCCATCACCAGCTCCCTGAGGTCACTCAGACTCGCATCCATCGAGTCAGTGATGCCATATATAGGTGTTAATATAAGTATTGGTGTTTCTCTTTCTGACTTACTTTACTCTGTATAATAGGCTCCACTTTCATCCACCTCATTAGAGCTGACACAAATGGTTCTTTTTTATAGCTGAGTAATATTCCATTACTGTGGCCTGCCTCAGGGACAAGGGCTCTGGCTGAAGCAGACCTGGATCATATAGCATGTGGCATAAGCCCTCTTGGAGGAGGTTTCCATTAACCCCACCTTATAGCTGCTGAGCAGATGACCCACAAATTGCACAACTTATACCAAATAAATTCACATGTTGTTAAGAAAGTTATAGGATCAAAAATAGATTCCAAGCTTGGGAATCTAGCAAAGGGACTGAGAAACCTCAGGGAATTTGACTTTGGAGGCCCAATGGGATTTGATTACTGGCCTTTCACAGGACTGGTGAAACAGACACTTGGAGGGCACAAACAAAACCTTGTGCACATAAGGAACCAGGAGGAAAGAGCTGCGTCCCCACAAGAGACTAAGTCAGATTTGCCTGTGAGTTTCCCAGAGTCTCCAGTGGATTTAGACTTTGGCCTCAGGCCAAACAACTGGGAGAGAACACAGCCCCACCCACCAACAGAAAATTGGTTAAAGATTTACTGAGCATGGTCCCACCCAAGAGAACAAGATCTAGTTGCCCCCACAGCCAGTCTCTTCCATCAGGAAGTTTCCATAAGCCTCTTATCCTTATTCATCAGAGGGCAGACAGAATGAAAACCACAGTCACAGAAAAGTAATCAAACAGATCACATGGACCACACAACCTTGTCTAACTCAATGAAACTATGAGCCATCACGTGTAGGACCACCAAGATGGAAGAGTCCTGGTGGAGAGTTCTGAAAAAACATGGTGCAGTGGAGAAGGGAATGGCAAACCACTTCAATATTCAAGCTTGAGAACTCCATGAACGGTACGAAAAGGCAAAAAAGATAAGACACAGAGAAATGAACTTACCAGGTCGGTAGATGTGGGCACCAATATGCTGCTGTAGAAGAGTGGAGAAATAGCTCAAGAAATAATGAAGAAACAGAGCCAAAGCAAAAGCCAACCAACAAACCAATCAACCAAACAAAAAATACTTAGTTGTAGATGTGACTGGTGATGAAAGTAAACTCTAAAGCTGTAAAGAATAATACTGCTTAGGAACCTGAAATGTTAGGTCCATGAATCAGGGTAAATTGGAAGTGGTCAAACAGGTGACAGCAAGAGTGAACATCAATGTTTTAGGAATCGGTGAACTAAAATGGACTGGAATGGGGGATTTTAATTCAGATGACCATTGTATCTACTACTGTGGGCAAGAATCCCTTAGAAGAAATGGTAACCCTCAGAGTCAACAAAAAAGTCTGAAATAAAGTACTTGGCTGCTGCTGCTAAGTCACTTCAGTCGTGTCCGACTCTGTGCAACCTCATAGACGGAAGCTCACCAGGCTCCCCGGTCCCTGGGATTCTCCAGGCAAGAACACTGGAGTGGGTTGCCATTTCCTTCTCCAATGCATGAAAGTGAAAAGTCAAAGTGAAGTCACTTAATCGTGTTTGACTCTTAGCGACCCCATGGACTGGAGCCTACCAGGATCCTCTGCCCATGGGATTTTCCAGGCAAAAGTACTGGGGTGGGGTGCCATTGCCTTCCCCATAAGTACTTGGGAGCAATCTCAAAAATGACAGAATGATCTCTATTCATTTCCAAGGCATACCACTCAATATTACAGTAATCTAAATCTATGCCCCAACCACTAATGCTGAAGAAGCTGAAGTTGAATGGTTCTATGATGATCTACAAGAACTTCTAGAACTAACACCAATAAAATATGTTCTTTTCATCATTGGGGAATGGAATGCAAAATAAGGAAGTCAACAGATACCTGGAGTAACAGGAAAATTTAGCCTTGAAGTACAAAATGAAGCAGAGCATAGGCTAACAGTTTTGCCAAACAATGCACTAGTCATAGAAAACACTCTCTTCCAACAACACAAGAGACATCTCTAAACAGGGATATCATCAGATGGTCAATACCAAAACAGATTGATTCTATTCTTTGCACCTGAAAGTGGAGAAGCTCTATACAGTTAGCAAAAACAAGATCAGGAGCTGACTGTGGCTCAGATCATGAACTTCGTACGACAAAATTCAGATTTAAATTGAAGAAAGTAGGGACAACTACTAGACTATTCAGGTATGATCTGAATCAAGTCCCTTACAATCATACAGTGAAAGTAAAAAATAGATTCAAGGGATTAGATCTGATAGACAGAGTGCTTGAAGAACTATGGATACAGCTTCATGACATGGTACAGGAGGCAGTGATCAAGATCATTCCCAGGAATAAGAAATGCAAAAAGACAAAATGGTTGTCTAAGGAGGCCTTACAAATAGCTGAGAAAAGAAGAGAAGCAAAAGGCAAAGGAGAAAAGGAAAGATATTCCCATCAGAATACAGAGTTCTAAAGTATAGCAGAGAGAAATAAGAAAGCCTTCCTCAGTGATCAGTGTAAAGAAAGAGAGGACAACAATAGAATGAGAACAACTAAAGATCTCTTTAAAAATTAGAGATAACAAGGGGACACTTCAGAAAAAGATGGGCACAATAAAGGACAGAAATGTTATGGACCTGACAGAAGCTGAAGATACTAAGTGGCAAGAAAACACAGAATAACTATACAAAAAAGATCTTCATGACCCAGATAACCACAGTGGTGTGATCACTCACCTAGAGCCAGACACCCTGGAGTGCAAAGAGAACTTTCAGATGTTCAAGCAGGATTTAGGGAAGTCAGAGGAACCAGAGATCAAATTGCCAACATCCACTGGAGCTTAAAAAAGCAAGAGACTTGGAAAAAAAAAAAATCAATTTCTGCTTTATCAACTACACCAAAGCCTTTAACTGGTAGATCACAAGAAACTGTGGAAAATTCTTAGAGATGGGAGTACCAGACCACTTTATCTGCCTTCTCAAAAATCTGTATGCCAGTCAAGAAGCAATGGTAACAAACGGACATGGGACAGACCAGTTCCAAATTAGGAAAAGAGTATGTCATGGCTGTTTATAGTCACTCGGTTTATTTAACTTATATGCATAGTTCTGAGTTCAGAGTTCAGTCTCTCAGTCGTGTCTGACTCTTTACAACCCCATGAAACACAGCACGCCCGGCCTCCCTGTCCATCACCAACTCCCGGGGTCCACCCAAATCCATATCCATTGTGTCCGTGATACCATCCTACCATCTCATCCTCTGTTATCCCCTTCTCCTCTCACCCTCAGTCTTTCCTAGCATCAGGGTCTTTTCAAATGAGTTAGCTCTCTGCATCAGATAGTCAAAGTATTGAAGTTTCAGCTTCAACATCAGTCCCTCCAGTTAACACCCAGGACTGATCTTTAGAATGGACTGGTTGGATCTTCTTGAAGTCCAAGGGACTCTCAAGAGTCTTCTCCAACACCACGGTTCAAAAGCATCAATTCTTCAGTGCTCAGTCTTCTTTATAGTCCAACTCTCATATCCATACATGACTACTGGAAAAAACACATCCTTGACTAGACTAACCTTTGTTGGCAAAGTAATGTCTTTGCTTTTTAATATGCTATCTAGGTTGATCATACCTTTTCTTTTAAGGAGCAAGCGTCTTTTAATTTTATGGCTACAATCACCATCTGCAGTGATTTTGGAACCCAGAAAAATAAAGTCAGTCACTGTTTCCCCATCTATTTGCCATGAAGTGATGAGACCAGATACCATGATTTTAGTTTTCTGAATGTTGAGTTTTAAGCCAACTTTTTCACTCTCCTCTTTCACTTTCATCAAGAGTTTTTCTTCACTTTCTGCCGTATGCATAGTATATCATGGGAAATGCAGGACTGGATGAAGTACAAGCTGGAATCAAGATTGGCAGGAGAAATATCAATAACCCCATACATGCAGATGACACCACGCTTATGGCAGAAAGTGAAGAACTAAAGCGATTCTTGATGAAAGTGAAAGAGGAGAGTTAACATGCTGGCCTAATACACCATATTCCAAAAACGAAGATAATGACATTGAGTCCCATCACTTCATGTTAAATAGATGAGGAAACAATGGAAACAGTGGTACACTTTGTTTTCTTGGGCTTCAAAATTACTGCAGATGATGACAGCACCCATGGAATGAGAATATGCTTGCTCCTTGGAAAGAAAGTTGTGACAAACCTAGACAGCATATTAAAAGGCAGAAACATTGCTTTACCAACAAAGGCCCATCTAGTCAAAGCTATGGTTTTTCTGGTAGTCATGTGTGGCTGTGAGAGTTGGACTATAAAGAAAGTTGAGCGCCAAAAAATTAATACTTTTTTATTTATTTTTTTTTATTGGAAACAGAGGGATTTTATTTTTTTATTTTTACTTTTTTTTTAGTTTGAACAATTAATACATTTCAGATATAATATTATACATATTTCAATGTTATTCTCCCCAATCATCCCACCCTCTCCCGGTCCCAGAGTCCAAAAGTCTGGTCTATACATCAGTGTCTCTTTTGCTGTCTCATAAATAGGGTTATTTTTACCATCTTTCTAAATTCCATATATATGCATTAGTATACTGTATTTGTGTTTTTGTTTCTGGCTTACTTCACTCTGTATAATAGGCTCCAGTTCCATCCACCTCCTTAGAACTGATTCAAATGTATTCTTTTTAATGGCTGAGTAATACTCCATTGTGTATATGTACCACAGCTTGCTTATCCATTCATCTGTGGATGGACATCTAGGTTGCTTCCACGTTCTGGCTATTGCAAACAGTGCTGCTATGAACATTGGGGTACACGTGTCTCTTTCAATTCTGGTTTTCTCAGTGTATATGCCCAGCAGTGGGATTGCTGGATCATAAGGCAGTTCTATTCCCAGATTTTTGACGAATCTCCAGACTGTTCTCCATAGTGGCTGTACCAGTTTGCATTCCCACCAACAGTGCAAGAGGATTCCCTTCTCTCTGCACCCTCTCCAGCATTTATTGCTTGTGGACTTTTGGATAGCAGCCATTCTGATTGGCGTGAAATGGTATCTCATAGTGGTTTTGATTTGCATTTCTCTGATAATGAGTGATGTTGAGCATCTTTTCATGTGTTTGTTAGAGGAAAACATAGGCAAAACACTCTCTGACTTACATCACAGCAGGATCCTCCATGACCCACCTCCCAGAATATTGGAAATGAAATCAAAAATGAACAAATGGGACCTAATCAAACTTAAAAGCTTCTGCACAAGAAAATAATAGCAAATGAAGCAACTGACAAACAACTAATCTCAAAAATATACAAGCAACTTCTACAGCTCAATTTCAGAAAAATAAATGACCCAATCAAAAATTAATACTTTTGAACTGTGGTGTTGGAGAAGACTCTTGAGAGTCCCTTGGACTGCAAATAGTTCCACCCAGTCAATCCTAAAGGAAATCAGTCCTGAATATTCCTTGGAAGGACTGATGCTCAAGCTGAACCTCCAGTACTTTGGGCATCTGATGAGATGAACTGACTCATTGGAAAAGACCCTGATCCTGGGAGAGATTGAAGGCAGGAGGAGAAGGGAAAGGCAGAGGATGAGATGATATGATTGTATCACTAACTAGGTGGACATGAGTGTGAACAAGCTCTGAGAGTTGGTGATGAACAGGGAGCCTGGCATGCTCCAGTCCATGGGATCACAAAGAGTTGGACACAACTGAGCGACTGAACTGAACTGAACTGAATATTCCATTGAGTCTGTGTACCATAAGTCTCTTATCCATTCATCTACCAATGGACATCTCGGTTGTTTCCATGTTCTAGCTATTGTAAACAGTGCTGCAATGAACATTGGGGTATATGTGTCTCTTTCATTTCTGGTTTCCTTGGTGTGTGTGCTTAGCAGTGAGATTGCTGGGTCAAATTCCTAGCTTTTAAAGCAATCTCCACACTGTTTTCCATGGTGGCTGTACCAATGTACATTACCAACAAGAGTGTAAGAGGGTACCAATTTCTCCACCCCCTCTCAAGCAAGTAATACTGATTCTTTAAATAGCCCTTATATATGAATAAAGAGTGGTATGCAGCCTTCAAGATGACTCTCAGTGATTCCTGTCTCCTGTAATATATGCCATGGAGTAAGAGAATATTAAATTTGGAGTCCAATTGTCATTGGCATTGCTAACTCATATCCATAATTCTGAAGATAATCCATTAGACACAGGATGGGATAGAGCAAAACAAACTGGAATACTAATTAACATTTTAAAAATATATAGTAATTCACTACCAAGTCCAGCCATGGTTGGATCCAGGGATTCCCTCGGGAGGGCTGCGTTGGTGAAAAGAATAGCAAAACAGAGAGATTAGAGGCTCATTATAACTGGTTCACATATTGCTGAAGCCTGATTTGGAGAATTTTGAGCATTATTTTACTAGCGTGTGAGATGAGTGCAATTGTGCGGTACTTTGAGCACTCTTTGGCATTGTCTTTCTTTGGGATTGGGATGAAAACTGACCTTGTCCAATTTTGTGGCCACTGCTGAGTTTTCCAAATTTGCTGGCATATTGAGTGCAGCACTTTCACAGCATCATCTTTCAGGATTTGGAATAGCTCCACTGGAATTCCATCACCTCCACTAGCTTTGTTCGTAGTGATGCTTTCTAAGGCCCACTTGACTTCACATTCCAGGATGTCTGGCTCTAGGTCAGTGATCACACCATCATGATTATCTGGGTCGTGAAGCTCTTTTTTCTACAGTTCTTCTGTGTATTCTTGCCACCTCTTCTTAATATCTTCTGCTTCTGTTAGGTCCATACCATTTCTGTCCTTTATCGAGCCCATTTTTGCATGAAATGTTCCTCTGGTATCTCTGATTTTCTTGAATAGATCCCTAGTCTTTCCCATTCTGTTGTTTTCCTCTATTTCTTTGCATTGATCGCTGAAGAAGGCTTTCTTATCTCTTCTTGCTATTCTTTGGAACTCTGCATTCAGATGTTTATATCTTTCCTTTTCTCCTTTGCTTTTCGCTTCTCTTCTTTTCACAGCTATTTGCAAGGCCTCCCCAGACAGCCATTTTGCTTTTTTGCATTTCTTTTCCATGGGGACGGTCTTGATCCCTGTCTCCTGTACAATGTCACGAACCTACTATTGTTATATAATTTTGCAATATTCATTCAGTTTACTCACTTGTGTGAAATGATATCCTAAATGCTTATATAATATGAGCCATACCTGGATAGATATGTCTCCTGATATAGATTTTTATAAATATTACTTATCAGGTTTTATTTAAGCAGGGCGCAATAATTAGAAATAGTATATTTTATTCAAGTATCTATAGTAACCCATGGAGGAATTGATTAATTTACAACTTTTGACAACAGGACAATATGCTGATAATAATGGAGCTGATATTGGATTACATAGCTTAATATAATGGCAACCCACTCCAGTACTTTTGCCTGGAAAATCCTATGGACAGAGGAGCCTGGTGGGCTGCAGTCCATGGGGTCACAAAGAGTCAGACAGGACTTCACTTTCACTTTTTACTTAATGTACACATAAAAATACTGTTTGTTGTTTAGTTTCTAAGTTGTTTCTGAGTTTTTGTGACCCCATGGACTGGAGTGCACCAGGATGCCCTGTCCTTCACTATCTCACAGTTTGCTCAAACTCACATCCATTGAGTCAGTGATGCTATCCTACCATCTCATCCTCTGCTGCCCCCTTCTCCTTTTGCCTTCAGTTTTTCCTAGCAAAGGGGTCTTTTCCATTGAATTGATTCTTTATATCAGGTGACTAAAATATTAGAGCTTCAGCTTCAGTATCAGTCCTTCTAATGAATATAAGGGTTCATTTCCTTTAGAGTTGATTGGTTTGGTTTCTTTGTTGTCCAAGGGACTCTCAGGAGTTTTCTCTAGCACCACAGTTTAAAAACATCAGTTCTTTGGTGCTGCATCTTCTTTATGGTCCAACTCTCATCTGTACATGAGTGCTGGAAAAACCACAGCTTTGACTAGATGAACATTCATCAGCAAAGTGATGTCTTTTTTTTTTTTTTTTTTTTTTAATATGCTGTCTAGGGCTTCTCTAGTGGCTCAAACAGTAAAGTATATGGGATATCTGGGTTCAATCCCTGGATTGGGAAGCTCCCCTGGAGGAAGGTATAGCAATCCATACCACTGTTCTTGCCTGGAGAATCCCTGTGAACAGAGGAACCTGGTTGGCCATAGCTGTAAGTTGGCAAAGAGTCCGACATGGTGGAGCGACTAAGCACAGTGATTTTGCAGCCCAAGAAATAAAATCTGTCACTGTTTCCACTATTTCTGCTTCTATTTGCATTGAAGTGATGGGACTAGATGCCATGATCATAGTTTTTTTTTTTTTTTTTAAACATTGAGTTTTAAGCTAGTTTTTTCTCTCTCTTCTTTCACCCTTGTCAAGAGAGTTTTCATTTCCTTTTCTCTTTCTACCATTAGAGTTGTATCATCTGCATATTTGAAGGTGTTGATATTTCTCCCAGCCTTTTTTATTCCAGCTTGTGATTCATCCAGCCAGGCAGCTTTTTTCTTCTCTTTTTTAATTGGAAGATAATTGTTTTTATAATATTGTGTTAGCCTCCTGCCATACATCAACATGAATTAGCCACAGGTATACATATGTCCTGGAGAAGGAAGTGGCAACCCACTCCAGTGTTCGTGACTGGAGAATCCCAGGGATGGGGGAGCCTGGTGGGCTGCCGTCTATGGGGTCGCACAGAGTCAGACACGACTGAAGTGACTTAGCAGCAGCATACATATGTCTTCTCCCTTCTGAACCTCCTCTCATTTCCTACCCCATCACACGCCTCTAGGTTGTCACAGAGCAATGGATTGAGCTTCTTGTGTCACACAGCAAATTTCCACTTGCTATCCATTTTACATATAGTACTGTATATGTTTCTGTGCTATTCTGTCAATTTGTCCCACCCTCTCTTTCCCTTACTGTGCCCACAAGTCTCTTCTCTAGGTCTGGGTCTCCACTGCTACCCTGCAAATAGGTTCATACAACCACTATGAAGAACAGTACAGAGATTCCTTACAAAACTAGGAATAGACCTACCATATGACCCAGTCGAGCATTTTGTCTGATGTACTCTTCATATAAGGTAAATAAGCAGTGTGACAATCTGCAGCCTTGTCATACTTCTTTCCCAATTATGAACCAGCCCATTGTTCCACGTCTTGTTCTAACCGTTGTTTTTTCACTTGCACACAGGTTTCTCAGGAGAAAGTAAAATGGTTTTGTATTCCCATCCTTTTAAGGATTTTCCACAGTTTGTTTTGATCCATGCAGTCAAAAGTTTAGCATAGTTAATGAAACAGAAATAGATGTTTTTCTGGAATACCTTTGTTTTCTCCAGGATCCAACAAATGTTAGCAATTTGACTTCTGGTTTCTCTGCCTTTTCTAAACTTAGCTGGTACATTTGGAATTTCTCAGTTCATATACTAATGAACCCTAGCTTGAAGGATTTTAATCTTTGAATCTAATCATCCCTTCCACTGTATTTGGTATGTGATTGATTTAGATGATACATGAATGGTCTAATGGCTTTCCCTGCTTTCTTCAATTTTAGCCTGAATTTTGAAATAAGGACTCAAGACACATCCATCTTGGGTTGTCTTGCATGGCATGGCTCATAGCTTCATTGAGTTATGCAAGCCCCTTTGCCATGACAAGGTTGTGAACCATGAAGGGGACACATAAAAATAGGCATATACAAACATATATTTTTTAAGTTAGTTTTTTTTTTTTTTTTCTTCAGTAGCAAGTAGATGGAAAACTATAATAAGCATGGCTAGAAATATTCTCTCTGTTCAACTCTGAAACACTCTTCTATATACTTCTATTCTCTTGGTGTTTTTCATACCATTCATATTTATCCTTCCTCCAAGCTGGACAAATTATTTCCATATTACTATATCCCTTAGTTGAATGTCTTCTTAATCACTTTTCAGCATGACATTTGCTCTCTAACCTTAGTCCTTTTTTCAACATCCCTTGTAGAAGACAAGGGTTGTAAGAAAGCAGGTGTTTTCATTAATTTTTGAAAAGACTAAAATTAAAAATCTCATAGAAATTTAAAATTTATACATGCCAAATTTTATCCCATTATCAGTTCAGTTCAGTCGCTCAGTTGTGTCCATCTCTTTGCTACCCCATGGGCTACAGCACACCAGACTTCCCTGTCCATCACCAATTCTGGGAGCTTGCACAAACTCATATCCATCCAGTCGGTGATGCATCCAACCATCTCATCCTCTGTCATCTCCTTTTCCTCCTGCCTTCAATCCCAGCATCAGGGTCTTTTCCAATGAGTCAGTTCTTCACGTCCGGTGGCCAAAGTATTGAAGTTTCAGCTTTGGAATCAGTCTTTACAAGGAATATTCAGGACTGATTTCCTTTAGGATTGAACTGTTGGATCTCCTTGCAGTCCAAGGGACTCTCAAGAGTCTTCTCCAACACCACAGTTAAAAAGCATCAATTCTCCAGTGCTCAGCTTTCTTTATAGTCCAATTCTCAATGAACAATTCAAACAGACACACAATTGATCACAAACACTGAAATGAATATGCAAATGAGTGCAGCTGGTTGTTATCTACAGGGGATAATGAATTGAACACAACAAGACAAAATTTATTTGCATTTCTATATATATGAGCATAGTTTTTAGCTCTATCAGCTTTCTATAGAAAATCTGATAGAATTATCAGTTCCATCAGTTTGTGATGGCTTAAAGACTGATAGGTGAAGATAACCCATTTTCTAGATGTGCTATAAAAGATATCTAATCATCTGTCTTGACCATTTCAAACTTTTTTTTGCTATTTTTCTTACAGAACATTAAAAAAAAATGTCATGACACTTATTTGGCACCATCAAAATATCCCTCTGGTAGAAGTAATTCAGAGAAGTTAATTGTTTCTCTATTTTATATATACTGGAATCTATGCTGCCTGTAAGACTCTTGAGAGTCCCTTGAACTGCAAGGAGATCCAACCAGTCCATTCTGAAGGAGATCAGCCCTGGGATTTCTTTGGAGGGAATGATGCTGAAGCTGAAACTCCAGTATTTTGGCGACCTCATGCCAAGGGTTGACTCGTTGGAAATGTCTCTGATGCTGGGAGGGATTGGGGGCTAGAGGAGAAGGGGACGACAGAGGATGAGATGGCTGGATGGCATCACTGACTCGATGGACGTGAGTCTGGGTGAACTCCGGGAGTTGGTGATGGACGGGGAGGCCTGGCATGCTGTGATACATGGAGTTGCAAAGAGTCGGACACGACTGAGAGACTGAACTGAACTGAAGCCATACTTAGGACACAAGTGTATTTTATTACTGTATTTGCATGTGCTCTATTTATTTCTTTTGTAGTGATTATTGCAAAACAATGAAGGCACTATTCACTACTGATAACTTTGTGCTTTGGAGATCTTGACATCCTGAACCTTTCCCCAAATTCACCTAAAAGGTCACCAGTATTGAAGGTTATGTCTTAGTCATATGGTGCCTTCTTGATTGTACTTCATTCTTTTTTCCACTTTTTATCTTTGCTTGTGTCATTGTATCTTTTCTCCTAATCTATACTTGACAGATTAAGTTTAGTGCTGGTTCTTGGTGAAAGGCTTCCAGTTTATTACCTGTTTATTGGAGCTCTATTTTTCAGGAACAATAATTCCACAGATTTGCCTATCAGTAATGAAGTTTGCTTATACTCTTTCCCTTTGTGTTCCTTTGTACAATGGATATCACCATTCACCATAACCAGCTTCAAGGTGTAGATATGGAAACAAGTATTCCTAGTTTGTTTGACTCCATGTAAGTATTTATTTTCTGTACAGAAATATCAGCATTCACTTTCCTTTTAAATAAAATAATTACAAATTAGCAAAGACTAAGTATCTCCACAAGCCCCACTAGGGTAAAAGAACCAGAGAACCAGAACTAATAAAAAACTTATCATGTTTGTTTCTGGCTTGGTCTCCATATACATGGCAGTTTCCCCAGCCTGCCATATGGAAATAATTCAACATTGTGCTAATGAAATAAACACTAGGGGAAGAAAATCTTTTTAAAAAATAAAGAATAAAATATTAAAGAAAATAAAAAATTAGAACAATTATTCACTTCTTTGAAATAGGGTGATAAATGCTCCTTTTCCTTCCCATAGCATCTGACAGATTAGGCTGAAGTAAAGAATATTTAAAATATCAATATGTACTAGAAAGTCATGTGCAAAGCTGACATCCTGTTGAGCAGAGTTCCTGTTGAATGGTTTTCTTCCTTTGGGTAACCTACTTTTCCCAAATCATGTACTGCATAGTTTATTTGGTATTAGATTGATTGCATTCAATTCGATTGCTATGAAAATCATATTTAAGTTTAAACATCTTTTTCTTAGCAGCTGAGACATTAAATTTTTTACTAAGAGTAGGGTGGGGAAAACTGCTTAATTAAAATGCTCTACATATTCAGATTAACATTACTTTTTAAAAAGGATTTTTCCAATTCCTCTCAGAAAATGGGAAAGAAGGCAAGCAAAAGTTTACTAGGAAAATTGTACTGAAGAACCTATTTGCAGAGCACGAATAGAGACACAGACATAAAGAAGGGACTAGTGGGCACAGCAGAGGAGAAGTTGGATAAATTGAGAGAGTAACACTTACATATATACTCTTCCTTGTATAAAATAGATAGCTAGTGGGAAGCTGTTGTATAACACAGGGAGCTCAGCCTGGTGCTCAATGATGACTGAGAGGAGTGGGATGGGAAATGGGAGGAAGGCTCAAGAGTGAGGGGATATATGTATACTTAAGGCTGATTTATCATGTCATACAGCAAAAGCTAAAACAACATTGTATATCAATTATACTCCAATTAAGACAAAAAGTTTTATGGCAACTATATTAGAGTTGTGATAACTGAGAGGCAAATTATTTTTTCTACCTCAGTTATTGGAGCATATTTTAAAATATTACCTACCCCTTTCCTATACAAAATTAATGGGGGGACAGGTCTAAGAAGTATAATGACAGAAGTATACCATGAATACCCACATGATGGAGAAAAAAAGAAATGAATGACTATTTCCCCCAAAGCCTAAGAGAGAACCCAAGTCTAGGGTATAGGTATATATATTTTTTAAATTTGAGATTAATTACTTTACAATATTGTATTGATTTTGCCATACATCAACATGAATCTGCCACGGGTATACATGTGTTCCCCACCCTGAACCCTGCTCCCACCTCCCTCCCTGTATCATCCCTCTAGTCATCCCAGTGCACCAGCCCCAAGCATCCTGTCTCATGCATTGAACCTAATTGCTGCATCGTGAGCACACATTTGTACCCAGAACATCAAGGAAATGAAGATAAATCTTTTCTTATGAAACAATTGAGAGAGAAAAATATTAAGGAGGAGTGCCTCATAAAAATGAGGATTTTGTGTTTATTTATTTATTTCTTTTTATTTATTTATTTTTTTGCAGGGGAAAGTGGACAAAGGAAAGGATCAGTGAGGATGGGAGGGAAATGGGAAGGAAGAAGGGGAGTGATGGTGGGGAGAAGTATATGTAATTTCTTAACTAATGGCTTTCTGTTTTTAATCACAAAGAACATTTTAAAAAATCATATTAAATTCATCTTATATTAGGAGGTTTGATCTGGAAATGAAAAGTTCAGGCAACTAAAAGTCCCGTTTGGGTGTCCTCATCTTAGGCACATCTTGGTATTTTGTATTGGTAGGTCTATCTTTACAACAATGTATTATTTAGGACAGGATCACATTTGTCACTTCTTCCTCCCTAATACCCAAAGTGGTATGAGACCCATAAAATACTCAATAAACATTTACAGAATGAACAAATAAGTCTGTTTTTTTAAAAAATTTTTTAAACTCTCCTGAGTGAACTGAATTTTTTGAGGCTCATAAGTGAATATGTTTTCCTCTTTACTTTGTCTATTGCAGCCAGATTGTATAAGTATGAGTGGGGTATTAAAGTCTCCCACTATTATTGTGTTGTTGTGTATTTTTTCTATCATACTAATTAGTGTTTGTCTTAGATATATCAATGCTCCAATGTTGGATGCATATATATTTATAATTGTTATAACTTCTTTTTGGATTGTTCCTTTAAGTCATTATGTGTAACCTTCATTGTCTCCTTTTCAGGACCTTTATTTTAAAGTCAATTTTATCAGATATGAGTATTGCTACTCCTGTTTTCTTTTGGTCGTATTTGCATAGAAAATCTTTTTCCAGCCCTTCATTTTCAGTCAGTATATATCTCCTGTTTTAAGGTGGTTCTCTTGTAGACAATATATATAGGGGTCTAGTGTTTGTATCCATTTGACCCATTTTAATCTTTTGGTTATCTCTTGTAGACAAAGTATGTAAGGGTCTCGTTTTTGTATCGATTCGTCTAGTCTTTGTCTGTTGATTAGGACATTCAGCCCATTAACGTTTAAAGTAATTATTGATAAGTAAGATTTACTTTATTGTTTTGGGTTCGAATTTATACACCCTTTTAGTGATTCCTATCTAGAGAATGTCCTTTAGTTTTTGTTGGAGAAATGGTTTACTGGTGCAAAATTCTCTCAACTTTTGCTTATCTGTGAAGCTTTTGATTTCTCCTTCATATTTGAATGAGATCCTTGCTGGATATAATAATCTGGGCTGTAAGTTAATTTCTTTCATCACTTTAATTATGTCTTGCCAGTCTCTCCTGGCTTAGAGAGTTTCTATTGAAAGATCAGCTGTTATCCTTATGGAAATTCCCTTGTGAGTTATTTGATGTTTTTCCCTTGCTGCTTTTAATATTTGTTCTTTATATTAAATCTTTGTTAAGTTGATTAATATGTGTCTTGGGGTGTTTCGCCTTGGGCTTATCCTGTTAGGGACTCTCTGGATTTCTTGAACTTGAGTGGTTATATCCTTCTCCATTTTGGGGAAGTTTTCAACTATTATCTCCTCAAGTACTTCCTCATGGTCTTTCTTTTTATCTTCTTCTTCTGGAACTCCTATGATTCGAATGTTGTAGCGTTTGATGTTATCCTGGAGGTCTCTGAGATAGTCCTCATTTCTTTTGATTCGTTTTTCTTTTTTCTCCTCTGATTCATTTATTTCTAGGATTCTATCTTCTAATGCAAGAAGATCCAACCAGTCCATTCTGAAAGAGATCAATCCTGGAATTTCTTTGGAAGGAATGATGCTAAAGCTGAAACTCCAGTATTTTGGCCACCTCATGCGAAGAGTTGACTCATTGGAGAAGACTCTGATGCTGGGAGGGATTGAGGGCAGGAGGAGAAGGGGACGACAGAGGATGAGATGGCTGGATGACATCACTGACTTGATGGGTGAGAGTCTGAGTGACCTCCGGGAGCTGGTGATGGACAGGGAGGCCTGGCGTGCTGCGGTTCATGGGGTTGCAAAGATCAGTCGGACTGAGCGACTGATCTGATCTGATCTGATCTAATTCACTAATCCTATCTTCTGCTACTGTTATTCTCCTATTCATTGCCTCCAGAATGTTTTTGATCTCATTTATTGCATTATTCATTATGTCTTGACTCTTTTTTATTTCTTCTAGGTCCTTGTTAAACATTTCTTGCATCTTCTCTATCCTTGTCTCCAGACTATTTAACTGTGATTCCATTTTGATTTCAAGATTTTGGATTAATTTCACTATCATTATTTGGAATTATTTATCAGGTAGATTCCCTATCTCTTCCTCTTTGGTTTGGTTTTGTGGGGATTTATCCTGTTCCTTTAGCTGCTGGGTAGTCCTCTGTCTCCTCATTTTGTTAAAATTACCAAGTTTAGAGTGTCTTTACTATATTCTGGTAGTTTGTTGAATTCTCTTTATTGAGGCAGTTTACTGTTCTTTTCAATATCTGATCTCTGCCCTGTTACAGAGGGGGCGGAGATGAACACCCAAATCTAAGCCGGCCAGGTTCAGGCACTCGGATAGTCCTCAGAAGCACAGACTCGGTTGAGTCTGCATTTTGTGCCCTTCCCAGGTCTGAGTAGCACAGATGATGAAGTGTTTAGCAAGCACAGCTGCTGCAACTTATCGCCTCCCTGCCACTCAGTTTTCTGAGTATACAACTGGCACACCTTCTCAGGCAGATGTTGACCATCCAGAGCCCCAAGAAGCGTTAGTTAACACAAAAACCTGCTTATAGTTTTGTAGATAATATCTCTCTAGGGCTCCAATTGCCCGCTTTGGCTCTGGCTGCCTGTCACTGGAGTGAGACGGTCTGCAGCCGGCTATCTCTGTGTAGTCCTTTCTTCTGTACATAGTCCTGGTAGTGTCTTAGGTTAGGGCTGGCTTTTGACGTAGTAGATATCCGACAGTCTGGTTATTTCGCTCAGGTAGCGCTTGGGATAGCCAGGCCAAATCCTTACTCAAAGTGATGCAGGCCGCGCCGCTCCTCCTAGCCCAGCCTGAGCTTGCTAATAGCAAATGCTGGTGTCTGCGCTGCTTCTCTGCAAAAGGAGTTACCACAGGGCTCATAATCTCCTTTTGAAGACAATGAATTATCTTTCTAAGTGTCTGATATCCTCTGGCAGCATTCAGAAGTTGTTTTGTAGAATTTACTCAACGTTCAAATGCTCTTTTACAGAATTTGTGGAGGAGAAAGTATTCTCCCTGTCCTACTCGTCCACCATCTTACCTCCTCCCCTCCCACTCAGTTCTTTCTGATGATCACTCGGATTTTGTGTTTAATAGGAAGAATCTGATGATGAACTTCAGCTACATTTGCTCTCTACTCTTTTTTTACTTAAATGGTAAGAGTAAGCTGATTTGATTTTGTTTGTGTCTTTCCGTTTGGAACATGAGAGGTTTACAGGAGTCATCTTTTCTCAACACAAATCTGTCCCTCTGTTTTTGGAAAGCATATGGTGATAGAATAGAATGATGTAGAAGTTATTTAAATATGCTTGCATCTGAAATCTGGTCAAGGATAGGGAAATATTTACACATATTTATAATATGGGAGAGAAGAGGGTAGAAGCAACAAAAATATTTTTAAGGTGGTAAAGGATGCAACTTTTCCATGTTCAGTGAACCATGAATATGGAAAAGGAGGCAGAATTAAGACAATAAATAGTGATTTTACTCAGATAAGTAAGCAAAAAGAGTCATGTGTATTTGGATTAAATTAACCAATGTAAATCAATTAAAGTCTTCTCCTGTATTAAGACTAGCCCTCTTTACAGATATTTGCAAGGTTGGACAATGGGAAAATTGATATCAAATTTATCTTGAAATGTGATGCATTATTATTAAATAAAATATGACTCCATAGAATAACATAGAACAGAGTAAATTATTTGATATCATAATTTGTTTTTTTCTTTTGAAAGTGAGCTTCTATTTGTTTCTTATTTCCTTTAGCTTTCTACTATACAGTTATTCACGCTATCTGAAAATCAATTTGCATTAGAATCTTGAGAAACTGAAGCTGAATTTCCCGTAACCTTAGAACACAAAGACAAGAGTGATTCTTTAGATAGAGTTGTCCACTGTGAATTTTTATTAACTTAGAGGAAATGCTGGTTTTGACTGTCTCCTTTTTGACAAACAATTCCTACAACCTCATTACAGATACATTCCCCTCACAGACTCAGCCTCCCTGGATGTACTGACACCAACAAATTAACCAGTTCAGGAAGTGCAGGCATTTTTTCAATCTTTTCCTGGATGCTTCAGAGCTGGTGCCATATTATAGTTAATCCAATGAGTCTTGGGGATGTCCTGGCTGTTAGAAAACTTGCCAGCTGATGCAGAGTTCTGGCCCTTCTCTGGGAAATTAGGGTCCTGTGATCTGCCAGACAGAGTCTTTAAGAGCCTCAGAATTCAATAGGCTGTTAGAAAACTTGCCAGCTGATGCAGAGTTCTGGCCGTTCTCTGGGAAATTAGGGTCCTGTGATCTGCCAGACAGAGTCTTTAAGAGCCTCAGAATTCAATAGGAAATGGGAGAGGGAGGCAGCTTTTGTTTTGTCTTTAAATGTTCTTTAATATGTGTTAAATACATACTTTTTAATAATGGTACTTTTTAAGTAAATATATGCATCATTCTACAAACCTAACTTCTTCACTGTTTATTTTTCTCACTTCCAAGTCTTTTCAATTTTCTAGTTTACTCAGTTTAAAGGTACCCTTATAATAGAATGCTTCTCCTTGCTCATTTCACTTAAAATTACAGCTTAATTATATATCATAATTTACTAAAACCATCTTACATAAAATGGAATTTATACTTTCTAATCTTTTACTACTAACAAACAATGTTTTATATGAACATCTTTATGACTACAAATCTCTACTTCCACATAGCCACAAAGTGGTTTATAAAAAATTTTCTTTAGTTGCTAGTTATAATACATGATTTTATCAATTTTGAGATAAAAAAATTTCATATACCCAGACTGTCTCAAAGACTCCAATTATATTCTGATGATTAACTATTCTGCTTTCAAATTACTATATCATGTTATAGTCTATTATAAAATTACATAATGCATCTTGCACATCATAAATTCATAATTTTTAAAGAAATTAATTTGTGTCCTACTGGTAATATGCAAAATTATATTTAACTGCAAAACAACTACTCATACTTTTTATTTTAACTCAAAACTTAAAAATACAGCAATTGCTTCACATCAGTGATGATAGCATTTATATTAATATATGCCAAATCTCCCAAGACAAAGCTTTCATTCTCTGACTATCCTTTGGTTCTAGGAAAGTAGCAAATATATTAAAATATTTGCTATTATTCAGGAGAAATTCTCCTGCAGATATATGGATATATCTGATCTTAAAAATAGCTAAAAAGGACAAGGGAACAATGATTCTATAGTCTCATTATTAACTGCATATGCAACAACAGATAAGTATTGCAGAGGGACTCTGGTTTGTTTATATAGACAATAAGGTTTACATAACTCTATTTGTACAGTAACATTTTTAGGTTTATATACAGCACAAATAGCTATATGAAGAAGAGCTTATGCTTTCTAGACAATATCTACAAAATTAAAACAGCAAAACAATCCATGGTTCTTTTGGGGAATAGGAAAAAGCCCACCAAATCAGATTGTAACTGTGTAAACAAGACCTTTGACTTTAATGGCCCACTTTTTGTTTTGTTTCTCACCTGTTTATTTTGGCAACATATTAAGATATTCTGGAACATCTCACTTGCTTCTGACTATTTGCAAATATGGCCCCCTTCATAAGCCATAAAGGTTCTTAACAAAGTCATAATTAAAGATCTAATTTATTGAGAAAGACCAAAGTAGATTCTGTTTCTGTTTATTTTTCACTATAGCAGCACTGAATTACCTTTCTACCACTGTTAATTTATTATGTACATTTAAGTGTGAAAAGAATACATTTATATATTTTTGTTTGTGATCCTGCATGCTTTATTACTGCTACTGTTTCATTAGCTCTTGTGTCTTCTAACAGGAAGCTGCACATGTTCTTCTCCATTGATCTAAAGGCTGAAGGAATAATTTTCCATCACCTGAAGATCTTCAAAACCAGTAGGCAACATTTCCAGTCAGGTAGGTAATTATAACCAGCTCTAGCTGGCTCTCCAGATTAAAGTTTGCTGATCTTGCAGTACAAAAAAATTATTTGCAGCTGTGGACAATTAGCAAACTCAGTAGACCAGGCAAAAGCTCAGCCCTCTTCTGCACAATTCCACTGCCAGCTCTACTTTGACAGCTATATAATTACATGGACCATAAATTATGCTCAGTAATCACCTTGTTTATAATTTCATTCCCTATAAATTAATAATGCAATGAAATGAGATTTCATAATCACCAGATGCATACTGAACTGTTTACCAGAGTCTGGCAATGGCTAACAGGCAAGCCCTTCCCAAGGAGAGGTGGGCCACTTTTGGCTGATCACAAAGTTGACAAGCGATCCAGGGCTCTGAGCTCTAGGCTGCCAATGACATTCAAGCAGCTCCAGAATGGAAACTGTATGATATATCAACAGCTATGGGAAATGACACTCTGAACGGAAACTTTTACTTTTTAAATGTCACATACAGCAGCTCCATTTATTGGATCCATAATTTGCATGTTATTTAATGAGTGCATGCAGAGATTGCTCAAGAGTTCATCTTAAAAGTAGTGATAATGGGCTTTTAAAGTGATCCATAAAGAATTTACCTCACTATAGGTAAGTGGGTGATCTGTTTTTATAACATGAGGGTAAAGTAAGTGAGCAAGAAATGTAATTATATTTCTCAAGGTTATTTTTTTTTCCACATGAAACTTCTTTTTTGAGGGGGAGTTCTCTGTATCATACTTAGATACCATAAAAGAGAAAGAAATAAGAATTTAAGCAATGAAAATGCTTATCATGTTTGTTCAGGGGTTTCTACAAATAACCCACCTTCTGATACAACTTCCCACTATTTCATAATAAAATAATGGCAAATCATATTTTCTTAGAATCAGTGGCATGAAACTATGAATTATACACTTTTATGGAAAATAAGAAAAAATGATAAGTTATTTTTAATTAATTAATTTTTGCTTTTTAAATTCAAAAATTTTATTATAAAATTAGATACAGAAAATTACAAAAAACCAATATTGTTTTACTGATTTACTTTAACATGAATATCCATGTAACTACAACATGGATAGGTGAAGAAATAGAATTTTGCCATCTGCATTTTGTGCTTTTTATTATTTATTATTTTTATTTTTTAATTTAATTTTATTTTACTTTACAATATTTTATTTGTTTTGCCATATATCAAAATGAATCTGTCACAGGTATACACGTATTCCCCATCCTGAACCCTCCTTTCTCCCCATATCATCCCTCTGGGTCGTCCCAGTGCACCAGCCCCAAGCATCTAGTATCGTGCATCGAACCTGGACTGGTGACTCGTTTCATATATGGTATTATACATATTTCAATGCCATTCTCCCAAATCATCCCACCCTCTCCCTCTCCCACAGAGTCCAAAAGACTGTTCTATACATCAGTGTCTCTTTGCTGTCTCGTATACAGGGTTATTGTAACCATCTTTCTAAATTCCATATATATGCATTAGTATACTGTATTGGTGTTTTTCTTTCTAGCTTACTTCATTCTATATAATAGGCTCCAGTTTCATCCACCTCATTAGAACTAATTAAAATATATTCTTTTTAATGGCTGAGTAATACTCCATTGTGTATATGTACCACTGCTTTCTTATCCATTCATTTGAAAGAGATTTATTAGAACTTTAATGATTACTGCAACAAGAGTTGTGCTACAAGTAAAAATAGTATTTTTCATTGCTTGTAAAAAGAGTTGGGAATGGGAAGTGCATGAATCTAGAAGCTTTGGTTACTTGCATAAAAGTTGGTTCAGATCAGATCAGATCAGATCAGTCGCTCAGTCGTGTCCTACTCTTTGCGACCCCATGAACCGCAGCACGCCAGGCCTCCCTGTCCATCACCAGCTCCCGGAGGTCACTCAGACTCGCATCCATCGAGTCAGTGATGCCATCCAGCCATCTCATCCTCTGTCGTCCCCTTCTCCTCCTGCCCTCAATCCCTCCCAGCATCAGAGTCTTCTCCAATGAGTCAACTCTTCGCATGAGGTGGCCAAAATACTGGAGTTTCAGCTTTAGCATCATTCCTTCCAAAGAAATTCAAGGATTGATCTCCTTCAGAATGGACTGGTTGGATCTTCTTGCAGTCCAAGGGACTCTCAAGAGTCTTCTCCAACACCACAGTTCAAAAGCATTACTTCTTCGGCGCTCAGCCTTCTTCACAGTCCAGCTCTCACATCCATACATGACCACAGGAAAGACCATAGCCTTGACTAGGCGAACCTTTGTTGATAAAGTAATGTCTCTGCTTTTGAATATGCTATCTGGGTTGGTCATAACTTTCCTTCCAAGGAGCAAGCGTCTTTTAATTTCATGGCTGCAGTCACCATCTGCAGTGATTTTGGAGCCCAGAAAAACAAAGTCTGACACTGTTTCCACTGTTTCCCCATCTATTTCCCATGCAGTGATGGGACCAGATGCCATGATCTTCGTTTTCTGAATGTTGAGCTTTAAACCAACCTTTTCACTCTCCACTTTCACTTTCATCAAGAGGCTTTTTAGCCCCTCTTCACTTTCTGCCATAAGGGTGGTGTCATCTGCATATCTGAGGTTATTGATATTTCTCCCGGCAATCTTGATTCCAACTTGTGTTTCTTCCAGTCCAGCATTTCTCATGATGTACTCTGCATATAAGTTAAATAAACATGGTGACAATATGCAGCCTTGACGTACTCCTTTTCCTATTTGGAACCAGTCTGTTGTTCCATGACCAGTTCTAACTGTTGCTTCCTGACCTGCATACAGATTTCTTAAGAGGCAGATCAGGTGGTCTGGTATTCCCATCTCTTTCAGAATTTTCCATAGTTTATTGTGATTCACACAGTCAAAGGCTTTGGCATAGTCAATAAAGCAGAAATAGATGTTTTTCTGGAACTCTCTTGCTTTTTCCATGATCCAGCGGATGTTGGCAATTTGATCTCTCGTTCCTCTGCCTTTTCTAAAACCAGCTTGAACATCAGGAAGTTCACGGTTCACATATTGCTGAAGCCTGGCTTGGAGAATTTTGAGCATTACTTTACTAGCGTGTGAGATGAGTGCAATTGTTCGGTAGTTTGAGCACTCCTTGGCATTGCCTTTCTTTGGGATTGGGATGAAAACTGACCTTTTCCAATCTTGTGGCCACTGCTGAGTTTTCCAAATTTGCTGGCATATTGAGTGTAGCACTTTCACAGCATCATCATTCAGGACGTGGAATAGCTCCACTTTAATTCCATCACCTCCACTAGTTTTGTTCGTAGTGATGCTGTCTAAGGCCCATTTGACTTCACATTCCAAGATGCCTGGCTCTAGGTCAGTGATCACATCATCATGATTATCTGGGTCTTGAAGCTCTTTTTTGTACAGTTCTTCTGTGTATTCTTGCCACCTCTTCTTAATATCTTCTGCTTCTGTTAGGTCCACACCATCTCTGTCCTTTATCGTGCCCATCTTTGCATGAAATGTTCCTTTGGTGTCTCTGATTTTCTTGAAGAGATCCCTAGTCTTTCCCATTCTGTTGTTTTCCTCTATTTCTTTGCATTGATCACTGAAGAAGGCTTTCTTATCTCTTCTTGCTATTCTTTGGAACTCTGCATTCAGATGTTTTTTATCTTTCCTTTTCTCCTTTGCTTTTTGCTTCTTTTCTTTTCACAGCTATTTGTAAGGCCTCCCCAGACAGCGATTTTGCTTTTTTGCATTTCTTTTCCATGGGGATGGTCTTGATCCCTGTCTCCTGGACAATGTCATGAACCTCATTCCATAGTTCATCAGGCACTCTATCTATCAGATCTAGGCCCTTAAATCTATTTCTCACTTCCACCGTATAATCATAAGGGATTTGATTTAGGTCATACCTGAATGGTCTAGTAGTTTTCCCTACTTTCTTCAATTTCAGTCTGAATTTGGCAATAAGGAGTTCATGGTCCGAGCCACAGTCAGCTCCTGGTCTTGTTTTTGCTGATTGTATAGAGCTTTTCCATCTTTGGCTGCAAAGAATATAATCGATCTGATTTCGGTGTTGACCATCTGGTGATGTCCATGTATAGAGTCTTCTCTTGTGTTGTTGGAAGAGGGTATTTGCTATGACCAGTGCATTTTCTTGGCAAAACTCTATTAGTCTTTGCCCTGCTTCATTCCGTATTCCAAGGCCAAATTTGCCTGTTACTCCAGGTGTTTCTTGACTTCCTACTTTTGCATTCCAGTCCCCTATAATGAAAAGGACATCTTTTTTGGGTGTTAGTTCTAAAAGGTCTTGTAGGTCTTCATAGAACCTTTCAAATTCAGCTTCTTCGGCGTTACTGGTTGGGGCATAGATTTGGATTACTGTGACATTGAATGGTTGGCCTTGGAAACGAACAGAAATCATTCTGTCATTTTTGAGATTGCATCCAAGTACTGCATTTCGGACTCTTTTGTTGACCATGATGGCCACTCCATTTCTTCTGAGGGATTCCTGTCCACAGTAGTAGATATAATGGTCATCCGAGTTAAATTCACCCATTCCAGTCCATTTTAGTTCGCTAATTCCTAGAATGTCAACATTCGCTCTTGCCATCTCTTGTTTGACCACTTCTAATTTGCCTTGATTCATGGACCTGACATTCCAGGTTCCTATGCAATATTGCTCTTTATAGCATCGGACTTTGCTTCTATCACCAGACACATCCACAGCTGGGTATTCTTTTTGTTTTGGCTCCATCCTTTCATTATTTCTGGAGTTATTTCTCCACTGATCTCCAGTAGCATATTGGAGACCAGCGCGCCATTTAAGAGTGACCTCGCCTGCCCGCGACCGGCGCGCCATTTAAGAGCGACCTCGCCTGCCCGCGACCGGCGCGCCATTTAAGAGCGCCCCACCGGCTGTGTCGCGCACTAAGAGCGCCCCGCCGGCTGCGTCGCGCACTAAGAGCGCGGCCGAGAGTAGCTACCCCACGACCGAGGAAGGACGGCGGTGAGGGCCAACGCACTAAGCACGGCCGAGAAGAGCTAGCCCACGACCGAGGTCAGGAAGGGCGGCGGTGAGGAGAGACTCCTCGTCCAAGGTAAGGTGTGATGGCTGTGCTTCACTGGCCGGGAGCAGCCAGGAGCAGCTGGGATGAGATACCCCACGCCCAAGGTAAGAGAAACCCACGTAAGACAGTTGGTCTTGAAAGAGGGCATCAGAGGGCAAATACACTGAAACCATTCTCACAGATAACTAGTCAATCTAATCACACAAGGACCACACCCCTGTCTAACTCAATGAGATTAAGCCATGCCCGAGGGGCAACCTGCGATGGGAGGGTCATGGTGGAGAGATATGACAGGGTGTGGTCCGCTGGAGAAGGAAATGGCAAACCACTTCAGTATTCTTGCCTTGAGAACCCCATGAACAGTGAGTTGGTTATGCAGTACCTATTTTAATTACCATTTGATTAAAATTAGTCCTAGTTAGGAAAGGAGAAAGTAGAAAAAATAAAACTGTAGTCTGAAGGTTAGTATTACAAATGCCACCAAATGCAAACAAGTAAAGGAGAGAATATCTGGTTGAAGGACATGTATTGAGGGTTACTCTCTGAAATGTGAAATATGTTTGTAAATATTTGTTGTTTTGACTCATACTTTCATATTTTCTGACCTCATGGGAAAGTCACATCTTTTATCCTTTCACTAGAGACATCTCTATGTGGCAACATTTTCCTCAGATAAAAGCATTCTTAATGAAATAAAATTATTCCAAGGTATTAGAGACATTCCAGGGACTTTTACTCCAATTCTAAATGGCTATTTCCTTCAATAGCAAACCTAGAATGGAGAAACGGGGAGGGCAATGGCACCCCACCCCAGTACTCTTGCCTGGAAAATCCCATGGATGGCTCCAGTTCATGGGGTCGCTAAGAGTCAGACGTGACTGAGCGACTTCACTTTCACTTTTCACTCTCATGCATTGGAGAAGGAAATGGCAACCCACTCCAGTATTCTTGCCTGGAGAATCCCGGGGACGGAGGAGCCTGGTGGGCTGCCGTCTATGGGATCGCACAGAGTCGGACACGACTGAAGTGACTTAGCAGCAGCAGCAGCAGAATGTAGAAAAGAGCAGCTAATGTATCATCTTTCTTTCCTGTGATACTTTTAGTGACATTTTCAAAGATGTATAACACGGTAACTTCTTTGAAAGTCATGACAAATGTTCCAAAAGCTGATATGTATACATGGAGGGGGTGTGTGTGTGTGTGTGTGTGTGTGTGTGTGTGTACTTATACCAGCAACGTTGATGGCAGCATCAGGCAAACTAGGGAATATCACTAAGAGATCAACTAGTTTAACTAGTTTCTGGTCAACACTGAGAGCTTAAAACTATCTATCCCTTCTGTAGATAGGTAATTTTCAACTGACTTGCCATTGATAAGATTTGAACTTGGTGTTGATTTTACGTTTGAAACAATAGATTTGCACTCAAACATCTGTCCTTAGCCATCAGTCACTCTTCTGATAAAAATGAGCGTTTCTAAGAATACTTTCATAAATAAGGATATTCATTAAGAAACATAATAAATTATCCAATTAAAACAAAGCTTGAGATTGCAACTTTCACTGCTATTATTGCCACAAATAACTTTAGAGCCAAGTGAGAAATATTGTAATCAATACAAGTTATATTATTGCCATAATGTAGATAGAATCATAAATATATTGCTAACTAAATTTTAGTAGCTGAAAAAATTTGAATATTAAATAAAAATTCACAGAACCCATCTTACACATCTAAAGGAAATAAAAATATCAAAGAGAAATTAGTAACACGTTGTCTCAAACTTGTGAGACAAATTTTGTATCAAAAATCTTACAAAGTATTGTCTAATAGTAAAGGAATAAACTAATGAAAATTGAAAGTAAACAATAATAATCTGCAGAAATGACTTTCTCATCAGTCCAGGCCTGCCATCCCCACCAATCACCATCAGACATTAATACTGTGTGGAGAAAGGTAATTAAGTAATTAAAATTAATTTCACTAGTTTATAATGTGTTTTTGATGATTATTGCCTAAAAGAAAAGGATTTTTAGGGGGGGGGGGGGGGGGGGGAAGGGAGTGAATATAATTATTAAAAAAAAAAAAATATATTTTTTTTTTTTTTTTTGCTATTTTTGTTATAAAAATCGTTATTTTTTTTTTTTTTTTTTTTTCTTTTCCTGGGAGGAAAAAAAACAAAAAAATAAAAATTAACCAAAAATATAAAAAAATAAAAATAAAAAAAAAAAAAAAATAAAAACCCCTCCCCCCCCCCCCCCCCCCCCCCCCCCCCCTCCGCCCCCCCCCCCCCCCCCCCCCCCGGCCCGCCTATCCCCCCCCCCCCCCCCCCCCCCCCCGCGCGTCCTCACACCCCCCCCCCCCCCCCCCCCCCCCCCTCCTCCCCAGGAGCTACCCCCACGACCGAGGAAGGACGGCGGTGAGGGCCAGTGCACTAAGCACGGCCGAGAAGAGCTACCCCACGACCGAGGACAGGAAGGGCGGCGGTGAGGAGAGACCCCCTCGTCCAAGGTAAGGTGCGATGGCTGTGCTTTGCTGGCCGGGAGCAGCCAGGAGCAGCCGGGATGAGATACCCCACGCCCAAGGTAAGAGAAACCCGAGTAAGACAGTAGGTCTTGAAAGAGGGCATCAGAGGGCAAATACACTAAAACCATTCTCACAGATAACTAGTCAGTCTAATCACACAAGGACCACACCCTTGTCTAACTCAATGAGATTAAGCCATGCCCGAGGGGCAACTTGGGATGGGAGGGTCATGATGGAGAGATATGACAGGGTGTGGTCCGCTGGAGAAGGGAATGGCAAACCACTTCAGTATTCTTGCCTTGAGAACCCCATGAACAGTATGAAAAGACAAAATGATAGGATACTGAAAGAGAAACTCCCCAGGTCAGTAGGGGCCCAATATGCTACTGGAGATCAGTGGAGAAATAACTCCAGAAAGAATGAAAGGATGGAGCCAAAACAAAAAGAATACCCAGCTGTGGATGTGTCTGGTGATAGAAGCAAAGTCCGATGCTGTAAAGAGCAATATTGCATAGGAACCTGGAATGTCAGGTCCATGAATCAAGGCAAATTGGAAGTGGTCAAACAAGAGATGGCAAGAGTGAATGTCGACATTCTAGGAATTAGCTAACTAAAATGGACTGGAATGGGTGAATTTAACTCGGATGACCATTATATCTACTACTGTGGACAGGAATCCCTCAGAAGAAATGGAGTGGCCATCATGGTCAACAAAAGAGTCCGAAATGCAGTACTTGGATGCAATCTCAAAAACGATAGAATGATCTCTGTTCGTTTCCAAGGCAAACCATTCAATGTCACAGTAATCCAAGTCTATGCCCCAACCAGTAACGCCGAAGAAGCTGAAGTTGAAAGGTTCTATGAAGACCTACAAGACCTTTTAGAACTAACACCCAAAAAAGATGTCCTTTTCATTATAGGGGACTGGAATGCAAAAGTAGGAAGTCAAGAAACACCTGGAATAACAGGCAAATTTGGCCTTGGAATACGGAATGAAGCAGGGCAAAGACTAATAGAGTTTTGCCAAGAAAATGCACTGGTCATAGCAAATACCCTCTTCCAACAACACAAGAGAAGACTCTATACATGGACATCACCAGATGGTCAACACCGAAATCAGATCGATTATATTCTTTGCAGCCAAAGATGGAGAAGCTCTATACAATCAGCAAAAACAAGACCAGGAGCTGACTGTGGCTCAGACCATGAACTCCTTATTGCCAAATTCAGACTGAAATTGAAGAAAGTAGAGAAAACTACTAGACCATTCAGGTATGACCTAAATCAAATCCCTTATGATTATACAGTGGAAGTGAGAAATAGATTTAAGGGCCTAGATCTGATAGATAGAGTGCCTGATGAACTATGGAATGAGGTTCGTGACATTGTCCAGGAGACACAAGACCCTCCCCATGGAAAAGAAATGAAAAAAGGAAAGGGCGGGGGGGGTTAAAGAAAAGAAAAGAAAAAGAAAGTATAAACATCTGAATGCAGAGTTCCAAAGAATAGCAAGAAGAGATAAGAAAGCCTTCTTCAGTGATCAATGCAAAGAAATAGAGGAAAACAACAGAATGGGAAAGACTAGGGATCTCTTCAAGAAAATCAGAGATACCAAAGGAACATTTCATGCAAAGATGGGCACAATAAAGGACAGAGATGGTGTGGATCTAACAGAAGCAGAAGATATCAAGAAGAGGTGGCAAGAATACACAGAAGAACTGTACAAAAAAGAGCTTCAAGACCCAGATAATCATGATGATGTGATCACTGACCTAGAGCCAGACATCTTGGAATGTGAAGTCAAATGGGCCTTAGAAAGCATCACTACAAACAAAGCTGGTGGAGGTGATGGAATTCCAGTGGAGCTATTCCAAATCCTGAATGATGATGCTGTGAAAGTGCTACACTCAATATGCCAGCAAATTTGGAAAACTCAGCAGTGGCCACAAGATTGGAAAAGGTCAGTTTTCATCCCAATCCCAAAGAAAGGCAATGCCAAGGAGTGCTCAAACTACCGAACAATTGCACTCATCTCACACGCTAGTAAAGTAATGCTCAAAATTCTCCAAGCCAGGCTTCAGCAATATGTGAACCGTGAACTTCCTGACGTTCAAGCTGGTTTTAGAAAAGGCAGAGGAACGAGAGATCAAATTGCCAACATCTGCTGGATCATGGAAAAAGCAAGAGAGTTCCAGAAAAACATCTATTTCTGCTTTATTGACTATGCCAAAGCCTTTGACTGTGTGGATCACAATAAACTATGGAAAATTCTGAAAGAGATGGGAATACCAGACCACCTGATCTGCCTCTTAAGAAATCTGTATGCAGGTCAGGAAGCAACAGTTAGAACTGGACATGGAACAACAGACTGGTTCCAAATAGGAAAAGGAGTACGTCAAGGCTGTATATTGTCACCATGTTTATTTAACTTATATGCAGAGTACATCATGAGAAATGCTGGACTGGAAGAAACACAAGTTGGAATCAAGATTGCCGGGAGAAATATCAATAACCTCAGATATGCAGATGACACCACCCTTATGGCAGAAAGTGAAGAGGGGCTAAAAAGCCTCTTGATGAAAGTGAAAGTGGAGAGTGAAAAGGTTGGCTTAAAGCTCAACATTCAGAAAACGAAGATCATGGCATCTGGTCCCATCACTGCATGGGAAATAGATGGGGAAACAGTGGAAACAGTGTCAGACTTTGTTTTTCTGGGCTCCAAGATCACTGCAGATGGTGACTGCAGCCATGAAATTAAAAGACGCTTACTCCTTGGAAGGAAAGTTATGACCAACCTAGATAGCATATTCAAAAGCAGAGACATTACTTTACCAACAAAGGTTCGACTAGTCAAGGCTATGGTCTTTCCTGTGGTCATGTATGGATGTGAGAGCTGGACTGTGAAGAAGGCTGAGCGCCGAAGAATTGATGCTTTTGAACTGTGGTGTTGGAGAAGACTCTTGAGAGTCCCTTGGACTGCAAGAAGATCCAACCAGTCCATTCTGAAGGAGATCAATCCTGGAATTTCTTTAGAAGGAATGATGCTAAAGCTGAAACTCCAGTATTTTGGCCACCTCATGCGAAGAGTTGACTCATTGGAGAAGACTCTGATGCTGGGAGGGATTGAGGGCAGGAGGAGAAGGGGACGACAGAGGATGAGATGGCTGGATGGCATCACTGACTCGATGGATGCGAGTCTGAGTGACCTCCGGGAGCTGGTGATGGACAGGGAGGCCTGGCGTGCTGCGGTTCATGGGGTCGCAAAGAGTCGGACACGACTGAGCGACTGATCTGATCTGATCTGATCTGATACATGTATGAGCTAAAACACAAAAACAGTAGCCCAAGTTAGGGCCATCTGCCACTGTGAGCAAAAGTCCTCTTTTATCTCTTGTGGTGGCCTTGGAATAAGAAAGAAATGCTGCTGCTGCTGCTGCTAAGTCGCTTCAGTCGTGTCCGACTCTGTGCGACCCCATAGACGGAAGCTCACCAGGCTCCCCTGTCCCTGGGATTCTCCAGGCAAGAACATTGGAGTGGGTTGCCATTTCCTTCTCCAGTGCAGGAAAGTGAAAAGTGAAAGTGAAGTCGCTCAGTCGTGTCCGACTCTTAGCGACCCCATGGACTGGAGCCTACCAGGCTCCTCCGTCCATGGGATTTTCCAGGCAAAAGTACTGGGGTGGGGAGCCATTGCCTTCCCCGAAGAAAGAAATGAATATTATTCAAATATTAGACTCACATTAAGCCAGGGTAATCATACAAGTCAAAACTCTCCCACCATCAATACTCACATTATTTTATATAATAACTCCAACGAGGCAGTATGAACTTTAAAAATATAAGACGTAAGTGGAAACATTTACAAAACCCAATAAAACCCTATAGGTTTTATAAAACCTAACTGCTATAAAACCCTTTGCTAGCCTCCAGTCCCAGCCCCAAGCTGATTAAAAAAAAAAAAAAAAAAATCATAAAATGGTTAAATACCAGAATCTACAACTGTAATTTTTTGATCTAAAACTCTGAAAGAAAAATCCAAACACAGAACTCATCTAATGTTTCATGTGAGACAATAACTAACACTCTCACAGTACACTTGATCAAGTGCAAGATCCAGGAGAAGCAGTATATTTAACAAAGAGTCTGGAAAGATATGACAGGACAAAAATACTAGAACAAATTATAATAGAAATTAAAGGAAATGGAAATGATTAAATTTAAAAAAAAGGAATAAAAGTGAAATAGAAATTAGTTCAGGAGGAATTTGTTTTTTCTAGGAAATAAAACAAATTTTCTCAAAAATACCTTTGTACAGGAATTAGGAAAATCACAAAATATATGGAACTATATTTAACAAAGAAATATTAAGGTAACAAACTAATATTAAAACACTAAGAAATCAATTTGTTCTTAATAAACTATACCAGAGCAAAATAATACAGTGAAAAGGGAGTAGAAATCACATGACAGAAGGTCACATCATGACATAGAGGACAGTAATTAAAATATTGCCACTAGTTGAAGGTAGAAATCTAGGCTCCTTACTGAACGTTCATTGACACCTTAAAGTGGTATATTCCTTGTTACTATTGGACAGAAGTGAGAATTATGGTTCCTTTCATGGTCCCATGAACATGATAAGGGTTGCCTTGGTACTAATGATAATAGTGAAAGTCATGATTCACCACTGGGCGCCTCAGATAGCATCCCAACTTGGAAGTTGAGAAACACTTCATTAATGTTTAATAGAAATCTTGGTTTCCTCAGTTATTTCCACTTACACCAAAGAGTGATGGCTTGTTACTGGTCAATAAGGATGAAAATGTGGTTTTTGTAACATAGTCCCAGTGAGGATATGGCACAGTCTCATTACATCCAATAATACTGGAAGTTGGAGAAGGCAATGGCATCCCACTCCAGTACTCCTGCCTGGAAAATCCCATGGACGGAGGAGCCTGGCAGGCTACAGTCCATGGCGTCGCTAAGAGTCAGACACAACTGAGTGACTTCACTTTCACTTTTCACTTTCATGCATTGGAGAAGGAAATGGCAACCCACTCCAGTGTTCTTGCCTGGAGAATCCCAGGCACAGGGGAGTCTGGTGGGCTGCCGTCTATGGGATTGCACAGAGTCAGACACAACTGAAGCGACTTAGCAGCAGCAGCAAGATCCCTCACTTGGCCTTTGCCGGAATGGATTAGGAGGCAGGTCCATGGTTTTATTTTTGTTTTGTGGTGATTGCTTAGAGTAGAGAAGTTACTATCTAAAAACTTCCTTTTTAATAAGGCTGTCACTTTCTGAGTCTTTTGATTAGAGAAAACAAATTTTTGTTAGATCTCTTTTTGCCTGCACCTGTGGTGTTTGAGTTATAAGAGTTCTTTATCTCTCAGTCTGGGAGACAAAAATAAAATAAAATCCAGGGAAATCACACTATGTAGTCCCTTAATCCAAAGGTCCATAGCAAGGCTGCCTGGTTGAATCTAAATCTGTTGTTCAGTTGCTCAGTCATGTCCAATTCTTTGCAACTCCATAGACTCCAGCAACCCAGGCTTCCCTGTCCTTAATCATCTTCCAGAATTTGCTCAAACTCACATCCATTGAATCAGTGATGATGTCCTCTGTCATCCCCTTATCCTTCTGCCTTCAATATTTCCCAACAACAGGGTCTTTTCCAATAAGTCAACTCTTTGAAACAGGTGGCCAAAGTATTGGAGCTGAACATGCCCAAAGTGAAGCATTCTTCTTTCTTCTTCACAGTTTATTAACAATGTTCGGTTAGCTTCAGATGTACAGAAAGTGATTCAGTTATATATATACACATGTAATTATTATTTTTAAAATTATTTTACCAATTATAATGTTACATAATATTTAGCAGAAATACCTGTGCTGTACATTAGGTCCTCATCAGTTACTCATTTTAAATATAGGAAGGTGTACAAATCATTCCCAAGCTCCCAGTCTACCCCTTTTCTCCCTATTCTTCTTCCCTGGTAACCATGAGTTCATCTTCTAATTTGTGAGTCTTATTTTGTTTTGTAAATAAGTTTATTGTATGAGTTTTTTTTTTTTTATTTTTAATTAATTTATCTATTTTAATTTGAGGCTATTACTTTACAATATTGTAATAATTTTCGTCATACATAGACATGAATCAGTAATGGGTGTACATGTGTTCTCCATCCCTGGGTGGAACCTCATTATGGTTTCTCTGATAATGAATAATGTTGAACATCTTTTCATGTGTTTGTTAGCCATCTGTAGTATTCTTTGGGGAAATGTCTGTTTAGTTCTTTGGCCCATTTTTTGATCGGATCATTTATTTTTCTGATATTGAGCTTCATGAGCTGCTTACATATTTGTGAGATTAATTATTTGTCAGTTTCTTCATTTGCTATTGTTTTCTCCTGTTCTGAAGGCTGTCTTTTCACCTTGCTTATAGTTTCCTTTGTTGTGCAAAAGCTTTTAAGTTTACTTAGGTCCCATTTGTTTACTTTTGCTTTTATTTCCATTACTCTCAGAGGTGGGTCATAGAGGATCTTACTGTGATTTATGTCAGAGAGTGTTTTGCCCATGTTTTCCTCTAGGACTTTTATACTTTTTGATTTTACATTTAGATCTTTAATTCATCTTGAGTTTATTTTTGTGTATGGTGTTAGAAAGTGTTCTAATTTCATTCTTTTACACATGGTTGACCAGTTTTCCCAGAACCACTTTTTAAAGAGATTGTCTTTTCTTCATTGTATATTTTTGCCTCCTTTGTCAAAGATAAGGTGTTCATATGTGTGTAGATCTGTCTCTGGGCTTTCTATTTTTTCCCATTGGCCTATATTTATGTCTTTATGCCAGTACCATATTGTTTTAATGATTGTAGCTTTATAGTATAGTCTGAAGTCAAGCAGGTTGATTCCTCCAGTACCATTCTTCTTTCTCAAGATTGCTTTGGCTATTCAAGGATTTTTTGTATTTCCATACAAATTGTGAAATGATTTTTTTCTAGTTATGTGAAAAATACTATTGGTAGCTTGATAGAGATTGTATTGAATCTATAGGTTGCTTTGGATAGTATACTCATTTTCACTATATTGACTCTTTCAATCCATTAACATGGTATATTTCTCCATCTATTTGTGTCAGCTTTGATTTCTTTCATCAATGTTTGCTAGTTCTCTATTTATAAGTCTTTCGTTTCTTTAGGTAGATGTATTACGTAGTATTTTATTCTTTTCATCACAGTGATGAATAGGATTGCTTCCTTAATTTCTCTTTCTGTTTTCTCATTGTTAGTTTATAGGAATGCAAGGGATTTCTGTGTATTAATTTTATATCCTGCAACTTTATTATATTCACCAAAAATGTAGAGATCTAATACCTATCATACTTAGACTCTTCCAGAAAATTTCAGAGGAAAGTAAAGTCCCATACTCATTCTGTGAGGCCACCATCATCCTACTATCAAAACCAGACAAAGTTATCAAAAAATAAATAAATAGAAAGAAAAAAAATTATAGGCCAATATCACTGAAGAACATTGATGCAAAAGTCCTCAATAAAATTCTAGCAACCAGAACCTAAAAACATATTAAAAAGATCATACATCATGACCAAATGGGCTTTATCCCGGGGATGCAAGTATTCTTCAATATTCTCACATCAAACATTGTGATACACCATATTAAAAAATTGAAAGATAAAAACCATATGATTATGTCAATAGATTCAGAGATAGCCTTTTGAAAATATTCAACACCAGTTTATGATGAAAACTCTCCAGAAAGCAGACATAAGAGGAACATACCTCAAGTTAAAGCCATATACAACAAACCCACAGGAAACATTATCCTCAATGGCAAAAAAAAATTAAAAGCATTTCCTCTACAATCAGGAACAAGACAGAGGTGCCCACTCTCACCACTACTATTCAACATAGTTTGGGAAGTCCTAACCACAGCATTCAGAGAATAAAAAGAAATAAAAGGACTCTCAATTGTTAAAGAAGAAATAAAACTCTCACTGTTTGTATATGACATGGTCCTCTACATAGAAAACCCTAATGATACTACCAGAAAATTACTAGAGATCTTCACTTCTTTTAATGTTTTTTTTTCTTTATTTTGTTCTGCAGGAGTTATTTGTTTCTTTTCTTTTTTTTCCTGCAGGAGTGTTCTGCAGTTGTGTCCTGTAAGATAGGACACCATTCTATATTTCAGGTGACTTATCTGTTCTACCTAAGTTCTTTTGCTATTTATTCTTTCTTGTGTGTTCTTCATTTCAGTTATTCTATTATTTATCTCTTTTCTTTGTTCTTTAATTCTTCTAGATTTTTGATAAACATTTCTTGCATTATTTTTTATATTTGCCTCAATTTTTTCCCCAATGTCTTGGACCATCTTCATTATCATTTTTCCGAATTATTTTTCCAGAAGTTTTTCTGTCTCCACTGTAGCTAGTTGTTCTTCTGGGTTTTTCTCTCATTCTTACATCTGGGACATATTCTGACATTTCTTATTGTCTCTCTGTGATTGTGTTTTCCAGGCTACAGAATTATAGTTCTTATTTCTACTGTCTGTTCCCTGGTGGATGAGGCCACCTAGGAGGCTTTTGCAGACTTCCACATGGAAGAGAATGGAGATGCATAGAGCTGGGTCATTCCCTCTTGTGAGCAGGACCCTGCTCAGTAAATTTTTATTCTGCTTTCTGTTGATGGGTGGGGCTGTGTTTGCACCTTGTTAGTTATTTGGCCTTAGGTGACCTGTAATTGTAGCCTACAGGTTGTTTTGTGGAGCTAATGGTAGCCTCCAAGAGTTCTCACACCAGGTAGTATTTCCCAGGACTGTTGTTACCAGTATCTTTGTCCCTGTACTGAGCCACAGCTACTGCTAGCCTCTGTAGGTCTCTTGAACACTATCAGATAAGTATGGCCTGGGCTTCCCAGGTGGCACTAGTGGTAAAGAACCTGTCTGCCAATTCAGGAAACATGAGATGTGGGTTCAATTCCTGGGTTGGGAAGATCCCCTGGAAGAGGGCATGGCAACCCACTCCAGTTTTCTTGCTTATAGAATCCCATGGACAGAGGAGCCTGGTGGGCTACAGTCTATAGGGTTGCAAAAAGTTGGACATGACTGAAGCAACTTAGCATGCATGCACCCTATTTCTTCCCCTGGGTCCCCTCTAAGAAATTTGTGTTCACCCTCTAAGAGAGGAGTTTCTGATTCACCCTGCCCTACAATCAAATCACTCTGGCCTTCAAGGTTAGATTCTCTGGGGACTCCTCCTCCTGGACAGGTACCCCGGACAGGGACACAAGTCCCATGGAATGTGACTGGTAGCTAAATCATGGGAGTCGGAGAGCAATCCCAGGGCGGGAACTGCTGCTGACTGCAGGTAGACTGACTGAGGGGATGGAAGGAAGGAAATCTGCAGCAGGGAATGCCTTTGGAGGAAACCAGGTTGCCATGGAGGCAGAATGTAATTGCTGAGTCGCATGCAGGGAGTGGAGACATCACTGTACACTCTATCCCCACATGCTGGCACCTGCAGCTGTGCAATAGAGAAGAACCCCAGTGAGGGTGACCTTTGAGCACTTACTGCGATGAGCAACAAAGAAGGATCTTGGCTAAGGCTGCCTTTTGTGAAATCAACAGAAAAGTACCAGCCAGGTAGGCTCTTTGAGCACTAGCTGCCAGAGGCTAAAAAAGAATCATAATAGAGCCATATCTTCTGCACCCATGGCTGTTGGCTTCACTGTGCACCTGGCACTGCCAGGGTCCCCTCAATCCAAGCATCATGCCGTCTCCATACCGAGTCATCTGTGGGGAAGACTCAAGTACTTCAAGGCAGCCTCAGAGACTGAACTCTTGGAGGTGACTGACATGCAGAAGAGGGGATAGAACCACAACTGACCTCTGGACTGACTGGATCTCCTTGCTGCCCAAAGGACTCTTGAGTCTTCTCCAACAACACAGTTTAGAGGATCAATTCTTCAGTGCTCAGTTTTCTTTATGGTCCAACATTCACGTCCATATATGACTACTTTAAAAACCATAGATTTAACTATATGGACCTCTGTTAGTAAAGTAACGTCTTTGCTTTTTAATATGCTGTCTAGGTTTGTCATAACTTTTCTTCCAAGGAGCAAGAGTCTGAGCATGGCCCTGCCCAACAGAGCAAGACCCAGTCTTCCCCACAGCCAGTCCTTCCCAACACGAATCTTGCACAAGCCTCTATACTCATCCATCAGAGGGCAGACAAAGTGAAAACTACAATCACAAAAAAACTAACCAAAACATTCACATGGATCACAGTTTTGTGTAACTCAATGAAACTATGAGTGATGGCATGTAGGGCCACCCTAGATGGACTGGTCATGGTGGAGAGTTCTGAAAAAATGTGGTCCGCTGGAGAAGGGAATGGCAAATCACTTGAGCATTCTTGCCTTGAGAACCTCATGAACAGCAGAAAAAGATAAAAAGAGTAAAAAGATGTGCCCCCTCCTGGCCAATAGGTGTTCAATATGCTCCTAGGGAAGAGCAGAGAAGTAACTCTAGAAGGAATGAAAAGGCTGAGCCAAAGTGGACACCACAGTCAGTTGTGGATGGGTCTGATGGCAAAAGTATAATCTAATGCTATAAAGAACAATATTGATAGGAACCTGGAATGTTAGGTCCATGAATCAATGTATACTGGAAGTGGTCAAACAATTGATGACAAGAGTGAACATTGACATTTTAGGAATCGGTGAAGTAAAATGGATGGGGATGGGAATGGGTTACTTAAATTTAAATGACCATTGTATCTACTACTGCAGGCAAGAATCTCATAGATAAAATGGGGTAGCCCTCATAGTCAACAAAAGAGTCCAAAATACAGTACTTGGTTGAAATCTCAAAAATGACAGAATGATATCTGTTCATTTCCAAGGCAAACCATTCAATATCACAGAAATTCAAGTCTATGTCCCAACTACTAATGCCAAAGAAGTTGAATGTTTGTATGAAGATCTACAAGACATTGTAGAACTAATACGAAAAAAAAAGATGCACTTTTCATCATAGGGGACTGGAATGGAAAAAAATAGAAAGTCATGCATCACCTGGAATAAAAGGCTAGTTTGGCCTTTGAGAACAAAATCAGATCACATCAGTCACTCAGTCGTGTCCGACTCTTTGCGACCCCATGAATCACAGCACGCCAGGCCTCCCTGTCCATCACCAACTCCCAGAGGTCACTGAGACTCACATCCATCAAGTCAGTGATGCCATCCAGCCATGTCACCCTATGTCGTCCCTTTCTCCTCCTGTCCCCAATCCCTCCTAGCATCAGAGTCTTCTCCAATGAGTCAACTCTTCGCATGAGGTGGCCAAAGTACTGGAGTTTCAGCTTTAGAATCATTCCTTCCAAAGAAATTCCAGGGCTGATCTCCTTCAGAATGGACTGGTTGGATCTCCTTGCAGTCCAAGCAAGGAGAACAAAATGAAGGAGGGCAAAGTCTAACAGATTTTTGCTAAGAGGGCGTTTGGTCATCCTCTTATAACAAAACAAGAGACGACTCTTAGCATGGATGTCACCAGATGGTTAATACCAAAATCAGATTGATTTCATTCTTTGGATTCACAGATGGAGAAGCTCTATACACGCCAGCATAAATAAGACTGGGAGTTGACCGTGGCTTGGATCATGAGATCTTTATTGCAAAATTCAGACTTAAACTGAAGAAATTAAGGGAAACCACTAGGTAATTCAGTTATGACTTCAGTAAAATTCCTTATAATTATACCATGAGAGTGACAAATAGATTCAAGGTTTTAGATATATTAGAGAGAGTGCCTGAAGAAATATGGATAGAGGCTAGTTATTGTAATGAAGAGGGTGACCAAAACCATCCTCCTGAGAAAGAAATGCAACAAGGCAAGATGATTTTCTGAAGTAGTCTTACAAATAGCTGAGAAAAGAAGGGGAAAAAAAGGCAAAGGAGCAAAGGAAGAGCATACCCATCTGGATACAGAATTTCAAAGAAGATCAAAGAGAGATGAGAAGGCCTTCTTAAGTGAACAATGAAAATAATTACAGGAAAACAATAGAATGGGAAAGACTAGAGATCTCTTTAAGAAAATTAGAGATACTAAAGGAAAATTGAATGCAAAGATGGGCACAATAAAGAACAGAAATAGTACGAACCTAACAGAAATGGAAAATATTAAGAAGAGTTGTCAAGAATACACAGAAGAACTGTAGAGGGAAAAAAGTCTTAATGACCTGAATAACCACAATGGTGTGATCACTTACCTGAAAGACATGGAAATATTAGACCACCTTACCTGTCTTCTGACAAACCTGTATGCAGGTCATGGAGCAACAGTTAAAAACTAGACATAGAAAAACAGACTGCTTCAAAATTGGGGAAAGAGTATGTTAAGTCTGTATATTTCCACCCTGCTTATTTAAATTATATGCAGAGTATATTATGCAAAGTGTTGTGTTAAAGAAGAACAAGCCGGAATCAAGATTGCCAAGAGAAACATCAATAAACTCAGATGCACAGATGACACTATCTTAAAGGCAGACTAAAGAGTGTCTTGATGATTATGTTTCCAATTTTGTTCTTTTTCATCAAAATTGCTTTGGCATTTATGAGTCTTTTATGTTTCCATATAAATTTTAAGATTATTTGTTCTAGTTCTGTGAAAATGTTAATGGGTAATTTCATTGATTGCATTAAATGTGTAGATCATTTTGAGTAGTATGGTCTTTCCAGCGATATCAATTCTTCCAATCCAATATTATAGGATATCTTTCCGTTTCTTTGCTTCATCTTCAATTATCTGCATTAATATTTTAAAATTCTCAGCATATAAATTTTTCACCTTCATAATCAGGTTGTTATTTTATCCTCTAATAAGGTTATGACAGGATAATAACTAATAATTTTAGTTATTAGAGGATACACATCCCCTCCATCTTAAGCCTTCCTCTCCCGCTCATTTCACCCCTCTAAGTCATCACAAATGTTATGCTGGGCTCTCCGTGTTATATAGCAATTTCCTGCTAGTTATATATTTTACACATGATAGTGTATATATGTCAATATTACTTTCTCAATTTGTACTACACTCTCCCTCTCCCACTTTACCCACAAGTCCATTATATACATCTGGGTCTCCATTTCCTCTCTGCAAATAGGTTCATCGGTACAATGTTTCTAGATTTCATGTATAGGCTTTAATATATTTGTTATTCTCTTTCTGACTTGCTTTACTCTGTATAAAAGGCTTTAAGTTCATCCACCTCACTACAACTGACTCAAATTCCTTTCTTTTTATGGCTGAGTAATATTCCACTGTATATATGTACTATGGCTTCTTTATCAATTAATCTGTTGAAGGCTATCTAGGTTGCCTCCATATTCTGACATTGTAAATAGTGTTGCAATGAACACTGGGGTACATGTGTCTTTTTGAATTGTGGTTTTCCCAGGGTTTGTGCCCAGTGGTGTGATTTTTGTGTAATATAGTAGTTTTATTCCTAGTTTGTTAAGGAGTCTCCATTCTGTTCTCCATAGTAGCTCTGACAATTTACATTTCTGCCATCAGTACAGTAGCGTTCCCTTTTCTCTGCATCCTCCTCAACATTTATTGCTTGTAGCTTTTTTGATGATGACCATTTTGACGATTGGTGTGAGATGCTACCTCATTGTAGTTTTAATTTGCATTTTCCTAACAGTGAGCAATGTTGAACATATTTTCATGTGTCTATTGGTCATTCGTATATTCTGAGAAATGTCTCTTTAGGGCTTCTGCCAATTTTTTGATTGGGCTGCTTGCTTTTCTGATATTGAGTTATATGTTTATGTATTTTGAAGATTAATCATTTGTCAGTTATTTCATTTGTGATTATTTTATCCCATTCTGAAGGTGGGCTTTTAAATATCTTTATAGTTTTCTTTGTTGTTGTGTAAATGCTTTTTCAGTTTAATTACGTCCCATTTGCTCTTTTTTTTTTCATTTCCATTACACTAGGAGGTCAGTCAAAGAGAAACTTTCTGTGATTTATGTCAAAGACTGTACTAAGTTTTCCTCTAAGAGCTTCATAATTTCTGGCCTTAAAATTATGTCTTTAATCCATTTTGAGTTTCTTTTTGTATTGTGTTAAGAAGGGTTCTAATTTCATACTTTTACATATAGCTGTCCAGTTTCCACAAAATCATTTAATAAAGAGCCTCTCTTTTCCCTGTTTTATATTCATGCCTTCTTTGTTAGAGATAAGGTGATCATAGGTGCCTGTGTATATTTCTGGGCTCTATTCGGTTCAGTTGGCCTATATGTCTATTTCTGTGCCAGAACCATACTGTTTTGATGGCTATTGTTTTACAGTAGTTTGAAGTTAGGAAAGTTGATTTCTGTAGCTCCATTTTTCTTTCTCAAAATTGAATTAACTATATGGGGTCTTCTGTGTTTTCATACAAATCATGAAAATTTTTGTTCTAGTTCTGTGAAAAATACCATTGGTAGTTTAATAGAAATTGCATTTGAATTGGTAAGTGGCTTTGGATAATACGGTCATTTTCAAAACATTGACTCTTCTAGTCTGAGAACATAGTATATCTCTTTATCTGTTTGTGTCATCTTTGATTTCTTTAATAAGTGTCATAGTTTTCTGCATACTGGTCTTTTTTCTCCTTAAGTAGGTTTATTCTTAGGTACTTTATTATTTTCATTGCAGTGGTGATTGGGATTGTTTTCTTAATTTTCTCTGTGAATTTTCACTGTTAGCATGTAAGGACATAATGGATTTTTATACATTAATTTTTAATTCTGCCACTTTACTATATTCATTGATTAGCTCTAACACTTTTGTGGTGGCATTTTAAGGGTTTTCTATGTATAAAATCACTATGAGCCATCCTATGTGGAGTCATCCAAGATGAATGGGTCATTTTGAAGAGTTCTGACAAAAGATGGTCCACTGGAGGAGGAAATGGCAAACCATTCCAGTATTCTTCCCACAAGAACTCCATGAACAGTAAGAAAAAGCCAAAAGATAAAACATCAGAAATTGAGCCCCACAGATAGTAAGGTGTACAATAAGCTATTGGGAAAGAGCAGAGAGCAAATACTAATAGCTCCAGAAATCATGAAGCAGTTAGGCCAAAGCAGAAACAGTGCTCAGTTATGGATATATCTGGTGATTAAAAGAAAGTCCAATGTTGTAAATAACAATATTACATAGAAACGTTGAATGTTAGGTCCATAAATCAAGGAAAATTGGGTGTAGACAAACAGGAGATGGCAGGAGTGAATTTCGACCTCTTGGGAATCACTGAACTAAAATGGACAGAAATGGATGAATTTACTTCAGATGACAATTATGTGGGAGAGGATCCCTTAAAAGAAATGAAGCAGCACTCATTCAACAAAAGAGTACAGAAAGTAGTACTTGAGTGCAACCTAAAAAACAATGGAATGATCTTGATTCATTTCTAAGGCAAACCATTCAACATCACAGTAATTTAAGTCTATGCCCCAACAACTAATGTTGAAGAAGCTGAAGTTGACTGATTCTATCATGTATGGATGTGAGAGCTGGACTGTGAAGAAGGCTGAGCACCGAAGAATTGATGCTTTTGAACTGTGGTGTTGGAGAAGACTCTTGAGAGTCCCTTGGACTGCAAGGAGATCCAACCAGTCCATTCTGAAGGAGATCAGCCCTGGGATTTCTTTGGAAGGAATGATTCTAAAGCTGAAACTCCAGTATTTTGGCCACCTCATGCGAAGAGTTGACTCATTGGAGAAGACTCTGATGCTGGGAGGGATTGAGGGCAGGAGGAGAAGGGGACGACAGAGGATGAGATGGCTGGATGGCATCACTGACTCGATGGATGTGAGTCTGAGTGACCTCTGGGAGTTGGTGATGGACAGGGAGGCCTGGCGTGCTGCAGTTCATGGTGTCGCAAAAAGTCGGACACGACTGAGCGACTGATCTGATCTGATCTGATCTGATTTAGACCTACAAGACCTTCTAGAACTAACACCAAAGAGAAAAGTCCTTTTAATCATATGGGATTGGAATGCAAATGTAGGAAGTCAAAAGATACCTGGAGTAAAAGACACGTTTGGCCTTAGGGTACAAAATGAAACAGGACAAAGGTTAACACAGCATTGTCAAGAGAACAGGCTGATCATTAAAAACACTATTTTTCAACAACACAAGAGACCACACTATACAAGGACATCACCATAAGATCAATACCAAAAACATATTGATTATATTATTTGCAACCAAAGATGGGCAAGTTATATATATATATATTCAGCAAAAAAAAAAAAAAAAAGACTTGAAACTGGCTGTGGCTCAGGTCATGAACCTCATATTGCAAAGTTCAGAGTTGAAGAAAGTAGAGAAAACTACTAGGCCATTCAGATATTATCTAAATCGAATCCTTTAAGATTACACAGTGGAGGTGATGAATAGATTTAAAGGATTATTTATTTAGACAGTGTGCCTGAAGAACTATGAACAGAGGTTCATAGCACATAATAGAGGAGGCAATGATCAAAATTACCCCAAAGAAAAAGAAATGCAAAAGAGAAAGGTGGTTGCCTTAGAAGGCTTTAAAAATAGCTGGGTGTTGGGATCCTTTAATGGACCGGAACCTGGTGGTCCAGAGTTGATGATAAGAAAGTGAAAGAGAGAAAGAGAGAGACAGAGAGAAAGAAAGACACGGGGACCCAAGATCTGATGGAGCAAAGGTGTTTTAATGATGTTTCTGTGAGTATATATAGGATGTTGTACAAGAAATTTCTTTCAACAATGATAAAGATCAGAAAACCAAATGTACAGCAACCGTTACCAAGGGAACAAGGGATTAATAATGGTCCCAAGGTCAGAAGACAATTCCTATCTCAAGGAAGAGGATCAAGACTAAGCAGTTTTGTCATAAGGAGAATGTTTACTGAAGGAGATTCAAGCCTGTCTCATCCTATGACCTCAGTCCTGGGAGCGGTGTGCCATTCCACTGGTTTCTGGCAAAAACTGATAAGGAACAGAGGACTTATGAGAAACAGCATGTAGGAATCCTCCTATTAAACATTCCCTGACAACTGGGGAAACAAGAAAAACAAAAAGCATGGCGGGAAAGATATGACCAACGCAATGAAGAATTTCAGAGAATTACAGCAGGTAGAAAAAAGAAGGTCTTAAATGAAGAATGCAAAGAAATAGATGATAACAATAGAATGGAAAATACTAAACTGGATATATCAAAGGAACATTTCTGCAAGGATGAACACAATTAAGGACAGAAATGGTAAGGACTTCACAGAAGCAAAAGAGATTAAGAAGAGGTGGCAGGAATAAAATGGACTACACAATAAATGTCTTAATTACCCAGATAACAACGACGATGTGGTCATTCACCTAGTATCAGACATCATGGAATGTGAAGTTAAGTGGCCTTAGGAGCATTGCTATGAACAAAGCTAGTGGAGCTGACAGAATTACAACTAAGCTAATTCAAATCCTAAAAGATAATCCTGTTAAAGTGCTGCACTCAATATGTCAGCAAATTTGGAAAATTCAGCAATGGTCACAGGATTGGAATAGGTCTTTTTCTTTCTTTTTTTTCCCCCAAACCCAAAGAAAGGTAATGCAAAATATTTTTCAAACTACCATACAAATTCCACTCATTGCACATTCAGTAAGTTCATACTTAAAACTTTTCAACTTAGGTTTCAGCAGTATGTAAATCAAATGTCGAGATGTTCAACACTCAAACAACTAAGATCATGGCATTCAGTCTCATCATTTCATGGCAAACTGAAGGAGAAAATTATAAACAATGCATATTTTATTTCTTGGGTTTGGAAATCACTGTGTATTGTGACTTAAGCCCATAAATTAAAAGATGCTTGCTCCATGAAAGGAAAACTATAACAAAACTAGACAGCATATTTAAAAACAGAGACATCATTTTGCTGACAATGGTCTGTATAGTCAAAGCTGTGATTTTGCCATTAGTCATATATGGATGTGAGAGTTAGACCATAAAGAAGACTGAGTGCTGAAGAATTGATGGTTTTAAATTGTGGTGCTGGCAAAGATGCTTGAGAGTCCCTTGGACAGCAAGAAGATCAAACAAGTCAATTTTAAAGAAAATAAATCCTGAAACTTCTTTGAAAGAATTCATGCTCAAACTGAAGTTCCAATAATGTGGTCACTTGATGTGAAGAGCTGACTCATTGGAAAAGTCCCTGATGCTGGAAAAAACTGAAAGCAAAAGGAGGGAGAAGAAGACTATGTGATAGTTAGATAGTATCAATATTCAATGAGAATTAATTTGAACAAATTCCAGGAGTCAGTGAAAAACAGAGCAACCTGGACTGCTCTAGTCTATGGGACCACAAAGTGTTGGACACGACTTAGCAACTGAACACACACACACACACACACACACACACACACATACACACACATATATAATATCATGTCATCTGCAAACTACTGAATTTTACTTTTTTTTCCAATCTGGATCCCATTTATTTATTTTTCTTCTTTAATTGCCATGACTAAGACTTTCAAAAGTATATCAAATAATAGTAGCAAGTGTGGACATCATTGTCTTATCTTAGAAGAAATGATTTACATTTTTCAACTTTGAAAATATTTTTTGTGGTGGATTTGTCATGTTGGCCTTTATTATGTTGAAGTTGGTTCCTTCTATGTCTCCTTTTTGGATATTTTAAAATCATAGATGGAAGTAGAATTTTGTCAAAAGCTTTCTCTGCATCAATTGAGATGATCATATTGTTTTCCAACTCTCAGTTTTTTAATATGATTGATTTATGCATATTGAACTCTTCTTGCACCTCTGGAATAAACCCCATTTGATCACAATGAATGATCTTTCTACTGTTTTGTTGAATTCTGTTTGTTAGATTTTTGTTGAAGATTTTTACATCTATTTTCATCAGTAATATTGGCCAATTTTCTTTGATTTGGTATCTTTGTGTGGTTTTGGTATCAGGGTGATCACAATCTCATAGAATGAGTTTGGGAGTTTTCCTTCGTCTACAATTTTCTAGAAGAATTTGAGCAATATAGGTCTTAGCTCTTCCCTAAACATTCAACAGACTTTGACTGTGAAGCCATCTGGCTCTGGGATATTGTTTGTTGAAAGATCTTTTTTTTTTTTTTTTTTTTTTAATCACAGCTTCCATCTCAGTTTTGTAATTCTTCTGCTCATATTTTCTTTTTCTTTCTTTTTTTGAAATATTTATTTTGCCCATTTCAGTATTTTTTTTTCATTCATTTTCTTTACAAGTAAGAGAAAAGAAACATTTAAATCTGTAAGAAAATTACATTGTACATTCAGAGTTCTCAATTTGGGCGCCCAGTTGAAGTGTTTTTTAGCTATGCCATTAAATAAGCATTAAACACATTTTATGAAATGAAAAAGAGAGAGTCCAAAACTTTGTGTGTTTGAATGATATTTAGAAGATTATTTTCTGGGTGATGAATCCTGATGGGCTTCATATATTAATAGAAAGTTGCTCAGAGCATTTACAAGTTTGGAGTTGGCCATCTTTCTTGCTCTGAGCTAGAGCATTTCTTTGTTTTAAAGGTTAGTCTTTTGATGATGCTGGAGAGGACAGTGATGGATCTCAGGGAAATTGAGGAGCCTCTTCTTTACTAGATCTACATCTTGCATCTCTATTGAATACTTTGCTTTCCCCCTATAGTATTAGAACCAAGAATGAAGGTATGAAGACAACTGATATGAATTAATGGATTATCGGGACTTTCCAGGTAGCATGGTGGTAAAGAATCTGCCTGCCAATACAGGAGACACAAAAGACGCAGTTTTGATCCCTGGTTCAGGAAGGTCCCCATGAGTAGGAAATGGCGACCCATTCCAGTATTCTTGCCTGGAAAATCCCATGCAGAGAGGAGCCTGGTGAACTAATGAAAAATCAGGTGTCAATCTCTGTTGCTTTACAAACACCACCTTCTGAATCAGCTAAGTGCAGTAGGTTTAATGTTCATTTATGAAGAAACTGGAGTCTCTAGGAATGATGCAATTTTTTGCTCATATTTTCTATTTCTTCCTGACTCAATCTCAGAAGGCTATAATTTTCTAAGAATTTGTCCATTTCTTTCAGGTTGTCCATTTTATTGGCATAGGGTTGCTCATCAGTTTAGTTCAGTTCAGTTGAGTCGCTCAGTCGTGTCCGACTCTTCCCGACCCCATGAATCACAGCACACCAGGCTTCCCTGTCCATCATCAACTCCTGGAGTTCACTCAGACTCATGTCCATCAAGTCAGTGATGCCATCCAGCCATCTCATCCTCTGGCGTCCCCTTCTCCTCCTGCCCCCAATCTCTCCCAGCATCAGAGTCTTTTCCAATGTGTCAACTCTTTGCATGAGGTGGCCAAAGTACTGGAGTTTCAGCTTTAGCATCATTCCCTTCAAAGAAATCCCAGGGCTGATCTCCTTCAGAATGGACTGGTTGGATCTCCTTGCAGTCCAAGGGACTTTTAAGAGTCTTCTCCAACACCACAATTCAAAAGCATCAATTCTTCGGCGCTCAGCCTTCTTCACAATCCAACTCTAACATCCGTACCTGAGCACAGGAAAAACCATAGCCTTGACTAGGTGGACCTTTGTTGGCAAAGTAATGTCTCTGCCTTTCAATATGCTATCTAGGTTTGTCATAATAGTAGTCTCTTATGATTTTATGTACTTCTACGTTGTCTTTTGTAACTTCTTTTTCATTTCTAATGTTATCGATTTATGGACCCCCGCCACCGCCCCATTTTATGTGTCTGTCTAATGGTTTTACAATTCTGTTTATATTCTTAAAGAACCTGCCGACATTTTTATTGATCTTTATGTTGTCTCCTTAATTTATTTTTCATTTATCTCTGCTCTGATCTTTATTATTTCTTTCCTTTGACTAACTTTGTTTTGTTGTTGTTGTTGTTGTTGCTATTCTTCTTCTTCTACTTCTTTTTCAAGAAGAAAAGGTGAGGCTGTTTATTTGATGCTTTTATTATGTCTTGGGGTAAAGTTGTGTTGCTATAAATGTCCTTCTTAGCACTGTACTCTGCATCCCCAAAGTTTTGAGTACTTATATTTTCATTGTCATTTGTTTCAAGGTAATTTTTATTTCATCTTTGATTTATTCAAGGACCTCTTGGTTATTCAGAAAAGTATTGTTTAGCCTCCATGTGCTTTTATTTATTTTTTAAATTGTCTTCCTATGTTAATGTCTAATTTTATATTGTTTTGGCCAGAAAAAAATGCTTGATACAATTTCATATTTTTTTTTTTTTTATCAAAGCTTTATTTGTGACTTAATGACATGATCTATCCAGGAGAATGCTCTGTGTGCACTTGAGAAAAATGTGCATTCTACTATTTTGGGGTGAAATGTTCTGTAAATATCAACTATGTTCATATGATTCAAAGTGTCATTTAGTGCTTGTGTTTCTATATTAATTTTCTGTCTGCTTGATCTTTGTATTGTTTTGAGAAGGGTTGTTAAGATCAGATCAGATCAGATCAGTCACTCAGTCGTGTCCGACTCTTTGAGACCCCATGAACTGCAGCACACCAGGCCTCTCTGTCCATCACCAGCTCCCTGAGGTCACTCAGACTCACATCCATCAAGTCAGTGATGCCATCCAGCCATCTCATCCTCTGTCGTCCCCTTCTCCTCCTGCCCCTAATCCCTCCCAGCATCAGAGTCTTCTCCAATGAGTCAACTCTTCGCATGAGGTGGCCAAAATACTGGAGTTTCAGCATTAGCGTCATTCCTTCCAAAGAAATCCCAGGGCTGATCTCCTTCAGAATGGACTGGTTGGATCTCCTTGCAGTCCAAGGGATCCTCAAGAGTCTTCTCCAACACCACAGTTCAAAAGCATCAATTCTTCGGGGCTCAGCCTTCTTCACAATCCAGCTCTCACATCCATACATGACCACAGGAAAGACCAATTTCCCCATTATTATTTGGTTTCTATCAATTTTCACTTTTATGGTTGTTACCGTTTGCCTTATGTATCGAGGTTTTTCCTATGTTGAGTGCATAAATATTAATAATTGTTATATCCTGTTTATGGATTAATCCAGTGATCATTTATAGTGTCCTTCCTTGTCTCTTGTAATAGTTTTCAGTTTAAAATTTATTTTATCTGATATAAGTACAGTTACTCTCACTTTTGTTTTCCTTTTGTGTGAAATAACTTTTTACATTGCCTCACTCTCAGGCTTTATTTGTCTTTAGATCTGGATTGCGTCTCTTGTAGACATCAAGTATTGGGGTCTATTTTTGGTATCCATTCTGCAAGTCTGCATCTTTTGGTCACATCATTAGATCCATTTATAGTAATTATTGGTGTATATTTTCCTATTACCAATTACTTCATTCCTTTGTGTTTTTGTAGGTCTGCTTTTTCTCTTGTATTTCTTGTCTAGAAAGGTTTCTTTAGCATTTGTTGTGAAGCTCATTTTGTGGTGCTGAATTCTCTTAATTTTGCTTATCTGAAAGGACTTCCCATGGAATGCTAGTGGTAAGGAAACCGCCTCCCAAGGCAGGAGATGGAAGAGACATGGGTTCAATCCCTGGGTTTGGAAGATCCCATGGAGGAGGGCATAGCAACCCACTCCAGTATTCTTGACTGGAAAATCCCATGGACAGAGGATCCTGGCAGGTTTCAGTGCATGTGGTCACAAAGAGTCAGACATATCTGAAGCAACTTAGCACATATGCATGAATATTTCTTATGTCTGTGTCAAATCTGAGTGAAATTCTTCCTGGGTGGAGAAATCATGGTTGCAGCTTTTTTTTTTTTTTTTTTTCTCCCCCAATTAATTTCAGTATATCCTACCAGTTTCTCATGACCTGTGCAGTTAATGTTGAACATAGCCTTATGGGGCTCTTCTTACATGTTATTTGTTCTTTTTCCCTTTATGATTATAACTTTTTTTTTTTCCTTTGTGTTTAACTTTCTTTAATTTTATTATTTAGATGTTTCTATATCTTTTTTTGGACTCTGGGATGACTGGGCTTGTGTATCTATTTCTTTTCCCATGTTGAAGAGGCTTTTGACTGTAATCTCAAATATTTTCTCACACCCTTTCATTTTCTCTTTTTCTTCTTTGACCCTTATCATTTGAATGTTGGTGTGCTTAATACTGCCTCAGACATATTTGAGACTTTCCTCATTCCTTTTCAATCTTTTTTTTTTAAATTCTATTCTGTTATGCATCAGTTCTTTCCATCATTCTATCTTCCAGCTCAATTATCAGTTCTGCTTCAGTTGATTTACCATTTTTTTTCTCTTAGATTATTTTATTTATTTTTTGATTCAGATAGTGTGATGTTCACCATTTTAGTTCAGGTCAGTCACTCAGTGATGTCCAATTCTCTGTGACCCCAAGGACTGCAGAACGCCAGCCCTCCTTATCCATCAGATCAGATCAGTCTCTCAGTCGTGTCCGACTCTTTGAGACTCCATGAACTGCAGCACGCCAGGCCTCCCTGTCCATCACCAACTCCCAGAGGTCACTCAGACTCACATCCATCGAGTCAGTGATGCCATCCAGCCTTCTCATCCTCTGTCGTCCCCTTCTCCTCCTGCCCCCAATCCCTCCCAGCATCAGAGTCTTCAATGAGTCAACTCTTCGCATGAGGTGGCCAAAATACTGGAGTTTCAGCTTTAGCATCATTCCTTCCAAAGAAAGCCCAGGGCTGATCTCCTTCAGAATGGACTGATTGGATCTCCTTGCAGTCCAAGGGACTCTCAAGAGGCTTCTCCAACACCATAGTTCAAAATCCATCAATTCCTCGGTGCTCAGCCTTCTTCACAGCCCAGCTCTCACATCCATACATGACCACAGGAAAGACCATAGCCTTGACTAGGCGAACCTTTGTTGGCAAAGTGATGTCTCTGCTTTTGAATATGCTATCTAGGTTGGTCACAACTTTCCTTCCAAGGAGTAAGCGTCTTTTAATTTCATGGCTGCAGTCACCATCTGCAGTGATTTTGGAGCCCAGAAAAATAAAGTCTGACACTGTTTCCACTGTTTCTCCATCTATTTCCCATGTAGTGATGGGACCAGATGCCATGATCTTCGTTTTCTGAATGTTGAGCTTTAAGCCAACCTTTTCACTCTCCACTTTCATTTTCATCAAGAGGATTTTTAGCCCCTCTTCACTTTCTGCCATAAGAGTCATGTCATCTGCATATCTGAGGTTATTGATATTTCTCCCGGCAATCTTGATTCCAACTTATGTTTCTTCCAGTCCAGCATTTCTTATGATGTACTCTGCATATAAGTTAAATAAACATGGTGACAATATACAGCCTTGATATACTCCTTTTCCTATTTGGAACCAGTCTGTTGTTTCATGACCAGTTCTAACTGTTGCTTCCTGTCCTGCATACAGATTTCTCAAGAGGCAGATCAGGTGGTCTGGTATTCCCATCTCTCTCAGAATTTTCCACAGTTTATTGTGATCTACACAGTCAAAGGCTTTGGCATAGTCAATAAAGCAGAAATTGATGTTTTTCTGGAACTGTCTTGCTTTTCGATGATCCAGCGGATGTTGGCAGTTTGATCTCTGGTTCCTCATCTTTTCGAAAACCAGCTTGAACATCAGGAAGTTCACGGTTCACATATTGCTGAAGCCTGGCTTGGAGAATTTTGAGCATTACTTTACTAGCATGTGAGACGAGTACAATTGTGCAGTACTTTGAGCATTCTTTGGCATTGCCTTTCTTTGGGATTGAGATGAAAACTGTCCTTTTCCAATCTTGTGGCCACTGCTGAGTTTTCCAGATTTGCTGGCATATTGAGTGCAGCACTTTCACAGCATCATCTTTCAGGATTTGGAATAGCTCCACTGGAATTCCATCACCTCCACTAGCTTTGTTTGTAGTGATGCTTTCTAAGGCCCACTTGACTTCACATTCCAGGATGTCTGGCTCTAGGTCAGTGATCACACCATCATGATTATCTGGGTCATGAAGCTCTTTTTTGTACAGTCCTTCGGTGTATTCTTGCCAACTCTTCTTAATATCTTCTGCTTCTGTTAGGTCCATACCATTTCTGTCCTTTATCGAGCCCATCTTTGCATGAAATGTTCCTTTGATATCTCTGATTTTCTTGAAGAGATCCCTAGTCTTTCCCATTCTGTTGTTTTCCTCTATTTCTTTGCATTGATCGCTGAAGAAGGCTTTCTTATCTCTTCTTGCTATTCTTTGGAACTCTGCATTCAGATGTTTATATCTTTCTTTTTCTCCTTTGCTTTTCGCTTCTCTTCTTTTCATAGCTATTTGTAAGGCCTCCCCAGACAGCCATTTTGCTTTTTTGCATTTCTTTTCCATGGGGATGGTCTTGATCCCTGTCTCTTGTACAATGTCACGAACCTCATTCCATAGTTCATCAGGCACTTTATGTATCAGATCTAGGCCCTTAAATCTATTTCTCATTTCCACTGTATAATCATACTGCTGCTACTGTGCTAAGTTGCTTCAGTCGTGTCTGACTCTGTGCGACCCCATAGATGGAAGCTCACCAGGCTCCCCTGCCCCTGGTATTCTCCAGGCAAAAACACTAGAGTGGGTTGCCATTTCCTTCTCCAGTGCAGGAAGGTGAAAAGTGAAAGTGAAGTCGCTCAGTCGTGTCCGACTCTTAGCGACCCCATGGACTGGAGCCTACCAGGCTCCTCCGTCCATGGGATTTTCCAGGCAAAAGTACTGGGGTGGGGTGCCATTGCCTTCCCCTGTATAATCATAAGGGATTTGATTTAGGTCATACCTGAATGGTCTAGTGGTTTTCCCTACTTTCTTCAATTTCAGTCTGAATTTGGCAATAAGGAGTTCATGGTCTGAGCCACAGTCAGCTCCTGATCTTGTTTTTGCTGGTTGTATAGAGCTTCTCCATCTTTGGCTGCAAAGAATATAATCAATCTGATTTCGGTGTTGACCATCTGGTGATGTCCATGTATAGAGTCTTCTCTTGTGTGGTTGGAAAAGGGTTTTTGCTATGACCAGTGCATTTTCTTGGCAAAACTATATTAGTCTTTGCCCTGCTTCATTCTGTATTCCAAGGCCAAATTTGCCTTTTACTCCAGGTGTTTCTTGACTTCCTACTTTTGCATTCCAGTCCCCTATAATGAAAAGGACATCTTTTTTGGGTGTTAGTTCTAGAAGGTCTTGTAGGTCTTCATAGAACCGTTCAACTTCAGCTTCTTCAGTGTTACTGGTTGGGGCATAAACTTGGATTACTGTGACATTGAATGGTTTGCCTTGGAAACGATCAGAGATCATTCTGTCGTTTTTGGATTGCATCCAAGTACTGCATTTCAGACTCTTTTGTTGACCATGATGGCCACTCCATTTCTTCTGAGGGATTCCTGCCCGCAGTAGTAGATATAATGGTCATCCAAGTTAAAATCACCCATTCCAGTCCATTTTAGTTTGCTAATTCCTAGAATGTCGACATTCACTCTTGCCATCTCTTGTTTGACCACTTCCAATTTGCCTTGATTCATGGCCCTGACATTCCAGGTTCCTATGCAATATTGCTCTTTACAGCATCGGACTTTGCTTCTATCACCAGACACATCCACAGCTGGGTATTATTTTTGCTTTGGCTCTGTCCCTTCATTCTTTCTGGAGTTATTTGTCCACTGATCTCCAGTAGCATATTGGTACCCTACTTACCTTGGGAGTTTCTCTTTCAGTATCCATTCATTTTGCCTTTTCATACTGTTCATGGGGTTCTCAAGGCAAGAATACTGAAGTGGTTTGCCATTCCCTTTCCAGCGGACCACACCCTGTCACATATCTCCACCATGACCCGCCCATCCTGGGTTGGCCCACGGGCACCAACTCCCAAAGACAACTCAAACTCATGTCCATCACGTCGTTGATGGTATCCACCCATCTCATCCTCTGTCATCCACTTCTCCTCCGGTCCTCAGTCTTTCCCATCATCAAGGTCTTTTCTAATGCGTTAGTTCTTTTCATCAAGTGTCCACAGTATTGGAGTGTCAGCTTCATCAATTATTCCAATTAATATTCAGGATGGATTTCCTTTAGGATGGACTGGTTAGATCCCCTTGCAGTCCAAGGGGTTCTCAAGAGTCTTCTCCAACACCATAGTTAAAAAGCATCAATTCTTCAGCACTCAACTTTCTTTATAGTCCAACTTTCACATCTATAAGTCAATCATAGCCTTAACTAGGCGGACCTTTGTTGGCAAAGTAATGTCTCTGCTCTTTAATATGCTGTCTAGGTTGGTCATAGCTTTTCTTCCAAGAAGCAAGCATCTTTTAGTTTCATGGTTCCAGTCACCATCTGCAGTGATTTTGGAGCCCCCTCCCCCAAATAAAGTAAGTCACTGTTTCCATTGCCTCCCCTTCTGTTTTCCATGAAGTTATGGGGCCAGATTCTGTGATCTTAGTTTTCTGAATATTAAGTTTTAAGCCAGCTTTTTCACTCTCCTCTTTTATGTTCATCAAGAGGCTCTTTAGTTCTTCACTTTCTCCCATAAGGGTGGTGTAATCTGCACATCTGATATTGATATTTCTCCCAGCAATCTTGATTTTGGCCAGTGTTTCATCCACCCCAGCATTTCTCATGATATACTCTGCATATAGGTTAAATAAACAGGGTGACAATTTAGAATCTTGACATATTTCTTTTCCGATTAGTCTATTCTTTGTTTCTTCTAAGTCCTTGTTCAACATTTCTTGTATCTTCTCAGTCTGTGCCTCTCTTCTACTTATCTGTGCCCTCAATTAAACTTCTGAGATTTTGAAACATCTTTACTATCATCACTCTGAATTCTTTTTCAAATGTTCGTGTTTTTCAGTCTCTCAGTGATGGCTGATTGTGATCCCATGGATTGCAGTATTCCAGTCTTCCATGTCCTTCACCATCACAAGGAGCTTGCTCAAATTCATGTCCATTGAACTGGTGATGCCATCCAAACATCTCATACTCCGTTGTTCCTTCCCCCCCCCCCTTCCTTCAATCTTTCCCAGCATCCGGGTCTTTTCCAATGAGTTAGCTCTTCACATCAGGTGGCCAAAATATTGGAGCCTCAGCTTTAGCATCAGCCCTTCCAATGAATATTCAGGATTGATTTCCTTTAGGATTGACTGGTCTGATCTCCTTACTGTCCAAGCAACTCTCTAGAGTCTTCTCCAGTGTCATGGTTTGAAGGCATCAATTCTTTGGAGCTCATACTTTTTTTTATTGTTCAGCTTTTACATTTGTACATGACTATGAGCAAAACCATAGCTTTGACTAAATGGATGTTTGTAGACAAATGTCTGCTTTTTAATATGCTGTCTAAGTTGGTCATAGTTTTCCTCTGAAAGAGCAAGGTTCTTTTAATTTCATGGCTGCAGTCACCATCTGCACTGATTTTGGAACCCAAGAAAATAAAGTCTGTCACTGTCTCCATTTTTTCCCCATCTGTTTGCCATGAAGTGATGGGACTGGATGCTATGATCTTTGTTTTTTGAATGCTGACTTTTAAGCCAGCTTTTTCTCTTTCCTCTTTCATCTTCATAAAGAGACTCCTTAGTTCCTCTTCACTTTCTACCGTAAGGGTGATACCATCTGAATATCTGATGTTATTGATATTTCTTCTGGCAATCTTGATTTTAGCCTGTGTTTGATCCATCCTGGCATTTCACATGAAGTATTCTGAATAGAAGTTAAATAAGCAGGGTAAAAATATACAGCCTTGATGTACTCCTTTCCCAATTTTGAACCAGTCTATTGTTCCATGCCTAGTTCAAATGGTTGCTTCCTTATCTGCAAATAGGTTTTATAGAAGGAAAATAAAGTAGTCTGGTTTCCCCATATCTCTAAGAATTATCCACAATTTTTTGGTGATCTAAACAGTGAAAGGCTTTTAGGTAGTCAGTGAAGCAGACGTTGATTATTTTTCTGGAATTTTCTTGCCTTTCTCTATGATTCAATAGATGTTGGCAATTTTATCTCTGGTTTCTCTGCCTTTTATAAACCCAGGTTGTACATCTTGAAGTTCTTGATTCACATACTGTTGAGGTCTAGCTGGAAAGATTTTGAGCATTACTTTGCTAGCATATGAAATGAGTGCAATTTTGCAGAGTTTGAACTATGCACAATCTGAAGATATCTTTGTCAAATAGATTGTTGTTTCCTCTTCATTTGTTTGGTCTTGTGCTTTTGTTTACCATGTGCTTTCATCTACTGCATGTTTCTTGGTCTTTTCGTTTTGTTTAATTTACTATATTTGAAGTCTCCTTTCTCTAGCCTGGAAGGTCATCATTCCACTTATTTGTGGATTCTGCTCCCAGTGGATGGGGTTAGACCAGTATCTTTTGAAGATTTCCTGGTGGGGGGAATGATGTCTTTGATCTCTTGTGTGGAGCTGCTTCTAATATCCCTGAAAGGGAGTGCTGGTATCTTTTGTTGTTTTGGGGTATGTCTTTGGACTTGGTGTGGCTTTGGGCAGCCTGTTTGCTAGCAGGCCCGATTGTAAATGTCTTGCTAATGGTTGGCATTAGATATCCATCACTGGAGCCAGGTGACTTTTGAATAGGACCTAGTTTTTGTGTTGAGATAGAGGTTTTGGGGAGAGCTTGTACTGATTAATGTTCTGTATGGTCAGGAGTTCTCTGGTGGCCCCATATCCTAAATTCAGGTGTCCCAACTTGGAGGTTCAAGCCTGAACCCTTACTGTAGCAACATGTCCCAGAGCACAGATGAGAAAAAGAGAGCAAGAGAAAACAAAACAAAGCAGAGTAAAGAAGAAAGAAAAACAAAAAGAAAGATTATTAAACAAACAAACAAACAAACAAAAACAACAAATAGGGGAAAAGCAAGTCAAACAAACATACAAACAGTAAAACAATGGGTGGACAAAACTCCCAGACAAGTTGTGAAAATAACATTCAGTAGACAAGAATACCGGAGGAAACTCACATGCTAGCAAAAGGAAAAGAATAGAGAAAAGTGAGAGATTTTTTAAAAGAATAAAAACAGGAACCAAAAATGAAGAAAACAATCAAAAGTCAATTAAATATTTGAGTGAAACGAATACTAAAAACCAGGCTATAAAAAATACAGAGCAAAAACATGAAAAAAGGCAATATACTGAAACAGTACTGTAAACACAGAAATAAAATAAAATAAATTCATTTAAATATAAATATGATTTAAAAATTAAAAAATTCAAGAAATTAAAGAATAATAGCACAATACAAAAAAGAAAAAGTAATTATACACACACACACACACACACACAGAGAAAGAGTGTTAGTAAGAAGAATGTCTTCCTATATCCTCCATTTTCCTTGCACACGAGTACCAGCCCATTTGCCTTCTCAGGAAATCTTCCAATATTTCTAGGAACATCTCTGGACCTACTGTGGTTGCTGTCGATTCAGTTTAGACTCAGATCTGACCTTACACTAGATTGTATTTGCTTTCAAAATTCGCAATTGCCACCCCCCTCCCCAAAGTTCACAGTCTCAAGCTAATTGTGGGGGCTTAACTGCAGCCATGAAATTAAAAGACATTTACTCCTTGGAAGGAAAGTTATGACCAACCTAGATAGCATATTCAAAAGCAGAGACATTACTTTGCCAACAAAGGTTCGCCTAGTCAAGGCTATGGTCTTTCCTGTGGTCATGTACGGATGTGAGAGCTGGACTGTGAAGAAGGCTGAGCGCTGAAGAATTGATGCATTTTGAACTGTGGTGTTGGAGAAGACTCTTGAGAGTCCCTTGGCCTGCAAGGAGATCCAACCAGTCCATTCTGAAGGAGATCAGCCCTGGGATTTCTTTGGAAGGAATGATGCTAAAGCTGAAACTCCAGTATTTTGGCCACGTCATGCGAAGAGTTGACTCATTGGAAAAGTCTTTGATGCTGGGAGGGATTGGGGGCAGGAGGAGAAGGGGACGACAGAGGATGAGATGGCTGGATGGCATCACTGACTCGATGGATGTGAGTCTGAGTGACCTCCGGGAGTTGGTGATGGACAGGGAGGCCTGACGTGCTGCGATTCATGGGGTCGCAAAGAGTCAGACATGACTGAGCGACTGATCTGAGCTGATCTGAATCTGCTACACCTATGGATGCAGGAGCAATTTTTTTTTTCTTTAGACCCTGGTGCTCAGCCTTGGTTTTTGCCCCCCTTCTGTTTGTAGGTTGCTCTCTGGTGTCTGTTCCCACCCAAACAAGAGAGGGCAAGTGTGGCGGCTTATCAGGGCTCACTAGCTCTGTTGGGCTGGGAAGAAGCAGGGACATAGCAGACACAACTGAGGTATGTGAGGTATGTCTACTGTGGCCAAAGCCTGTGGGAAGTTGCTATAGTCTGAGGTGGGTCATGCACTCTCCCATGAGAATTGACCCCTGGTTTGAGTCCCTTAACAGAGCCAAGCTGCATAGGCTCCCAAGAAGGTGTGGGCATGACCTGTTCTTGCTCACAGCTTGGTGGAACTTGTAACCCCTGGTGTTGAGACTGCAGTGGCATCTTGTCTTCCACCTCTCACATTTGTTCAAGCTTTGATAGCAGCCAACCAGACTGCATTCCCCACTCTGGGATTACAAATTGCATTCATGGTTAGTCCTGCCTCTAGCACACACAAAATAGCCTTAGCAGTGGCTGGTCAGCATGTCTACTTCTGGGGTCACAGTACAGTCACAGTTCATTCCACTTATGGCACATGTGAGGTGGGGTCCCCCAGTCTGTGTGTGAGCAGTTAGAGAGTCCTTACAACAATGATCTCTTGCCTTTTTGACAGGTTCAGGGTTTTCCTTGGACTCCCTCAGCAGCATCATACTAGGGCTCTCAGAGTGTCTTCATGGCAGACAATCTTAGTGCTTTCCTTGTGGTCCAACTTAAGAAGCCTGAGGCTCAGCTCCCAGCCCCTGCTCACTGTAGCAAGCATGCAGACAAGCGTTTCAGACTGGGAAGTGCTGATTGGCACTGATTTCTGTGGTGAATTCTCTCCATTTTATCTTCTGAGTACCTGTAGCTGCATTCTCTTCTAAGTTCCAATGCTCCCCCTATCATCAACCATGATGGACTCTCAAGTAAGCAGAAACCTTTCCTCCTCCCCTCCCTAAGGAACAGGTCCCCATTCCAATTCCTTTGTCTCTCTTTTTCTCTCTCTCTCTCTCTCTCTTTTTTTTTCCTTATATCTTTTGCCTTACTTCATTCTGTGGAGATTAGCTTGCCTTTTGGAAGTCTGGAATCTTCTTCCAGAGTTCAGAAGGTGTTCTGTAAGAGTTGCTCCACATGCAGATTATTTTTGATGTATTTGTGGGGAGGAAAGGGATCTCCACATTTTACTCCTCTGTCATGTTGAAAGTCCCCATGACAGCTTCTTAGGTATAAATTAAATAGAAAGTACTCATCATCATCTATTTTAGTCTAGCAAATTTGTATTTGCTTTCCCATTCTGTATAACTGCATAATAATACGCCTTGAGATATAACATTTAAAAATGTGATGAGTTGTTTTTTACAGGGAATTCACCCCAATCATCCCAATATCCATTTCAGATCAGATCAGATCAGATCAGTTGCTCAGTCGTGTCCGACTCTTTGCGACCCAATGAACTGCAGCACGCCAGGCCTCCTTATCCATCACCAGCTCTCGGAGGTCACTCAGACTCACATTCATCGAATATCCATTTAACAATGTTAAATTACACGTAATGAGATTAATTTTTGAACTCTTGTAATACTGCAGTGGGTTTAACTGTATTTTCAGTTCAGTTCAATTGCTCAGTGATGTCCAACTCTTTGCAACCCCATGGAATGCAGTAAACCAGCCTTCTCTGTTCATCACCAACTCTTGGAGCTTGTTCAAACTCAAGTCCATTGAGTCAGTGATACGACTCAACCATATCATCCTCTGTCATCCCCTTCTTCTCCCGCCTTCAATCTTTCCCAGCATCAGGGTCTTTTCCAGTGAGTCAGTTCTTAGCATCAGATGGCCAAAATATTGAAGTTTTAGCTTCAGCATAAGTCCTTCTAATGAATATTCAGGACTGATTTCATTTAGAATTGACTGGTTTGATCTTGCAGTCCAAGGGACTCTCTAGAGTCTTCTCCAACACCACAGTTCAAAAGAATCAATTTTTTGGTGCTCAGCTTTCTTTATAGTCCAACTATCACATCTATGAAATTAAAAGACGCTTGCTCCTTGGAAGGAAAGTTATGACCAACCTAGATAGCATATTCAAAAGCAGAGACATTACCTTACCAACAAAGGTTCGCCTAGTCAAGGCTATGGTCTTTCCTGTGGTCATGTATGGATGTGAGAGCTGGACTGTGAAGAAGGCTGAGCGCCGAAGAATTGATGCTTTTGAACTGTGGTGTTGGAGAAGACTCTTGAGAGTCCCTTGGACTGCAAGAAGATCCAACCAGTCCATTCTGAAGGAGATCAATCCTGGAATTTCTTTGGACGGAATGATGCTAAAGCTGAAACTCCAGTATTTTGGCCACCTCATGCGAAGAGTTGACTCATTGGAGAAGACTCTGATGCTGGGAGGGATTGGGGGCAGGAGGAGAAGGGGACGACAGAGGATGAGATGGCTGGATGGCATCACTGACTCGATGGATGCGAGTCTGAGTGACTTCCGGGAGCTTGTGATGGACAGGGAGGCCTGGCGTGCTGCGGTTCATGGGGTCGCAAAGAGTCGGACACGACTGAGCGACTGATCTGATCTGATCACATCTATACATGATTACTGGAAAAACCATAGCTTTGACTAGATGTACCTTTGTTGACAAAGTAATGTCTCTGTTTTTTAATATGCTGTCTAGGTTGGTCATAGCCTTTCTTCCAAGGAGCAAGTGACTTTTCATTTCATGGTTCCAGTCATCATCTGCATGATTTTGGAGCCCAAGAAAGTAAAGTTTGTCACTGTTTCCATTGTTTCCCCATCTAATTGCCATGAAGTGGATGTAAGAGTTGGACTGTGAAGAAAGCTGAGAGGTGAAGAATTGATGCTTTTCAAATGTGGTGTTGGAGAAGACTCTTGAGAGTCCCTTGGACTGCAAGGAGATCCAACCAGTCCCTTCTGAAGGAGATCAGCCCTGGGATTTCTTTGGAAGGAATGATGCTAAAGCTGAAACTCCAGTACTTTGGCCACCTCATGCGAAGAGTTGACTCACTGGAGAAGACTCTGATGCTGGAAGGAATTGGGGGCAAGAGAAGAAGGGGATGACAGAGGATGAGATGGCTGCATGGCATCATTGGCTCAATGAATCTGAGGGACCTCTGGGAGTTGGTGATGGACAGGGAGGCCTGGCGTGCTGCAATTGATGAGGTCGCAAAATGTTGGACACAACTCTGGGACTGAACTGAACTGATGGGTCTGAACACCATGATCTTAGTTTTTTGAATATTGAGTTTTAAGCCAGCTTTTTACTCTCCTCTTTTGCATTCATCAAGAGGCTCCTCAGTTCCTCTTCACTTTCTGCCATAAGGGTGGTGTCATCTGCATATCTGAGGTTATTGATATTTCTCCTGGCAATCTTGATTCTAGCTGGTGCTTCATCCAGCCCCAAGTTTCATATGATGTACTCTGCATATACGTTAAATAAGCAGAGTGACAATAAATTAAATAAGCAGAGTTCATCCTTGATGAACTCCTTTCCAAATTTGGAACCAGTCCATTGTTCCATGTCTGGTTTTTAACTGTTGCTTCTTGAGATGCATATGGATTTCTCAGGAGGCATGTCACATGGTCTGGTATTCCCATCTTTTTAAGTATTTTCCAGTTTCTTGTGATCCACACAGTGAAAGGCTTTAGCATACTCAATGATGAAGAATAGATGTGTGTGTGTGTGTTTTCCTGGAATTCTCCTGCTTTTCCCATGATCCAATGGATTTTGGCAGTTTGATCTCTGGTTCCTGTGCCTTTTACAAATCCAACTTGAACATCTGGAAATTCTCAATTCATGTACTGTTGAAGCCTCACTCGAAGAATTTTGAGCATTACTTTGCTAGCATGTGTGATAAGTGCAATTGTGCTGTATTATGAACACTCTTTAGCATTGCCTTTCCTTAGAATTCAAATGAAAACTGATCTTTTCCAGTCCTGTGGCCACTGCTGAGTTTTCCAAACTTGCTAGTATATTGAGTGCAGCACTTTAATAGCATCATCTTTTAGAACTTGAAATAGTATAGCTGGAATTCCATCATCTCTCCTAGCTTTGTTCATAGTGATACTTCCTAAGGCCCACTTCACTTTGGACTTCAGGATGTCTGACTCTAGGTGAGTTAACACACCACTGTCATTACCTTGATCAAGAAGATCTTTTTCTGTATAGTTCTCCTATGTATCCTTGCCACCTTTTCTTAATATTTTCTGCTTATGTTAAGTCTACATCATTTCTGTCTTTTATTGTGCCCATTTTTGCATGAGATGTTTCCTTGGTATCTCTAATTTTCTTGAGGAGATCTCTAGTCATTCCCATTCTATTGTTTCCCTCTATTTCTTTGCATTGATCATTGAGGAGCTCTTTCTCAATCTCCTTAATAATTGCTCCAAATTAATAAAACATTTAGAGACAGGGAAAAAAAAAAGTAATCAATTTCTATTAATAACAATTATACTTAGGAGAAGTTTTTATTTTAAATTATTATTTTATTTTAATTGGAGGGTGATTACTTTACAATGTTGTGAGGTAAAGTTTTAAATCCACCTCATACTGCATTTTCTCATTCCCAATTTACTTCTGATAAAGTATTTACAGGCTGTAAATCTTGCGCTGAAGTTGTTTATCTGCTTTTTTCTTTGTAAGGTAAAACTGTTTATAAACTATAACAGGAATAGCTGGATGAGCCAAGACCAGATGAGGCATTGGAGGGGACTGTAACCAGACCAGGATAAGAAGACCGTGAGTTAACTTCTTCTCATTAGCACAAGATTGCAACTAATTACAGAAATACTCTATAAGAACAATGTGAAGATTGTCAGGAAAAGATGGTCCACAACTGTATATATAAAGGAAAAACTAAAGCAAGATGTGTATGCAGGGAAGATAATCTGTAAAAACTCAGATAATCTGTAAAGACCTGCTGGAAGGCAACTGACAAATGAGAGTGTTATCATGATTGCAGAAATTTTCCCTAAGTATGAGGAGTCCAAGCCCCACATCAGGCTTCCACATTTGAGGTCCTGGGAAGACAAGCATTCAGAAAGTCTGGTTTAAAAGGCCAATGGGATTTGTGTATAGGAGAGCTATAGGAAACGGAGACCTTGTTTGTAAAGAGATTTATCCTCAGAATTCCATCACAGAGGCAATAATTTAAAAAAAGCCTGAGTCAGACTCACTTTCTGGTATTAGATAGCTTCCTAGAAAGAGAGGAGGCAGCTTGGACTCCAGTTGGGAACACAGACTCTGACAGAAGCCCTTTTGGTGATGTCATTCTATCTTGAGAATACTGGTGAATACAGGAAACATTTTGGAGTTTTCTCTTTAGGCTATTGGTGCCTATCAGTAGGCCACCACATTAGCTCTGAATCTCAAAGGCCCTGTAGCAAGCTTCACTAAGGCCTGGTCCCAAGAACCAACAAGCTCACATCAGCACTTGGACCCTCAAGGCTCCACAGCCAGCATCCCTGGAATACAGCCCAATTTACCAGTGTGGCAGCACCAGCCCCAAAATGCCCCCGGCCCCTTGGACAGTCACCTCAGATCTAGTAGCAAACTGCACCAGGGATATGAGCATGCTTGCAGTAGTCAATCACACCACAAAAGCAGGGCCCATACAACTCACATAAGGGGCATCACTTGAAGATGTAACTTTGCTCACAGGAGGGGAGTTGTTGCTAGTCCCCAAAAGATATCTTCTATAGAAGTCCAGCTCTCAAGATGGGAAACATATCCAGTTTACTCAGTATGTAAATGGAGGATTAGTTAAAATGAGATAGATAAATAAATTCCAAATGATTTAACAAGATAAAACCCCAGAAGAACTAAGTGAGATAGAGATAAGCAATCCAACCTATCAAGGATTTAAGGTAATGATCATAAAGATGATCAATGAACTTGGAAGAAGAATCAATGAATACACTGAGAAGATTAACAAAGACTTAGAAAATGCAAGGCAGGACCAAACAGTGGAAGTATATAGCAACTGAAAAAAAAAAAAATACACTAAAATGAATCAACGATAAGTAAGGAGATAGACATAAATGGATCAGTGAACTAGAAGACAGAAGAATGGAGATAATTAAAGCAGAAAAGAAAAGAGAAAAAAAAATTTGAAATATTGAGAATGACTTGAGTCATTCAACATCAGTCATTTCAATGTCTGTCAACATTAAAAGTGCTAATATTTAAATTACAGAGGTCTCACAGGCAGAAAGAATGATATAGACATTATTTGAAGAAATAATCTCTGAATATTCCCCTAAACTGAGAAAGTAAACAGCGTTTACCAGTTCTAGGAATCACAGAGTCCCAAACAAGATGAAGCAAAAGAGATTTCTACCAAGAGACACTATACTTAGAATGGCACAAATTAAAGATAAAGAAACAATCTTAAAGAGCATAATGGAAAAGCAGCTAGGTACAAACAAGGGAAACACTAAACAACAGTCAGCTGACTTTGTAGTAGAAACGTTGCATGCCAGAAGGGAGCAGCATAATATAATAAAAATAATAAAAGGCGGGGGAATCTACATTTAGGGATCCTCTCATTTGGATAGAAAACGAGATAGTTTTACAGACAAGCAAAAGAAAAAATAATTTAGCACCACTGAATCAACCTTACAAAAAATGTTAAGGAAACTTATCTGAGAAGAAAATAAAATATACCAATTAGAAATATGTAAATTATGAAAGAAAAGAATCCAACTGATAAGGGAAATCATACAATAGAGAAAGTAGATCAACCACGTATGAGGGCTAGTATGAAATTTAAAGGATAAAACTGTCAAAACTATCTAGGTCCACAATGTGTACTTAAGGGAATAACAGTAAAATTTAGTCACTGTCATGTCTGACTCTTTGTGATCCAATGGACTGCAGCATGCCAGGCTCCTCTGTCCTCTACTCTCTCCCAGAGTTGGCTGAGATTCATGTCCATTGAGTCAGTAATGATGCCTAACTACCTCATTCTGTGCAACCCTTTCTCATTTTGCCTTCAACCTTTCCCAACATTAGGATCTTTTCAAATGAGTCAGCTCTTCACATTAGGTGGACAAAGTATTGGAGTTTTGGCTACAGCAACAGTCCTTCCAATGGGTGTTCAGGTTTGATTTCTCTAGGATTGACAGGCTTGACCTTCTTGCAGTCCAGGGGACTCTCAAGAATCTTCTCCAGCACCACACTTCAAAAGCATCAATTCTTTGGCACTGAGCCTTATTTCTGTTCCAACAATCAAATCCAGATTATGTGCAGAATATTCAGAAGGGATATGGGAGAAGCGAAGAAGAGAACCTTTAGAGAAGTTTAAAGAGAGCTGTCCTTCTGTCTCTGCCCCTAAGGCAAGAGCTCAACACAGAGTTATTGATTTGGTCTCCAGGTCATTCTCTTGCCTCCAAATACCACAGATTGACATGGATCTTTGTTTTGCTCACTGATGACTTCTAAGTATCTAAAATAGTTTCTGCTTCATGATAGGCTCTCAGTATATGTTTGGAATCTGCAGTTGCCAAAAGCAGGAGAGGAACAGTGGGGGAAACAAGTCTTCAAGGCAGACAGTTTAGATTGTGTTATCTGGCTCTGTGACTTTAGATCTTAGCTCTGTGACTTGGGACATGCTGTTTAACTTCCGAGGCTTATGTGCTTTTATAGGCCTGGACAGGGAAGGTGCTCCATCATGGTTCACTGGGGGAACAAAACAATTCTTCCTGGGGCACCACTGATCCTGTCTCTGCTGTCTGCCAAGGCTGTGCTAAGTTTCCACTCCCTGATCACCTTCTCACACCACTCCAGAATACCAAGACCTCAGCACTGACAGTCTCCTTTGTGACCAGCTGTCCTCATTTAAGAAGAACAAAAAGAGGCAGAGCTTGAAATCTGAATTCCTACTCAATTTCTGTTTCTATGCAGCACAAGAAGAATTATGGCAAAAACCTAATCTGCTTTGCAGAGTGACACACACTGCACATACTTAAAAAGCTCTTACTCAAATTTGACATTTCCCTGATTCAAACAGTCTTGAATGGAGTCAAATAAATGTAACCATTGTACAGGATTTCAGCCCCACATTTTAAAACAGCATTCAATAACCAAACTGATAACTTCATAAGGATTTCTGAACATTAAACTAATATTTACCAAACACTGTATGCAAGGCACTGTTGTAGGTATTGGATCTGCATCAATGAAAAAAAGAAAAAAGCAAGAAACAAAAACAAAGATCTCTGCCATTGTGGAGCTTATGGTCTACCAGGAAAGCAGGCAATTAGTGTGGTCAATAAGTACACTGTACTGTTTTATTGGGTGACAGTGCCATGGTACTTTTATTCTGGAATAATTATGATTGTAAAAAATTTAAATATTCAGTAAATAAATATTTGCTCCTTAAATCCTGAAAGGAATAAAATGAGGACAACTCTGTTTTATTTTGTAAAATTAAGGCCAGTGTCCTGCCCACTTACTGGGGAAACATCATTTATCTTACATGCACGTGTCTCAGATTTTAAACCATGATCATGCTAAACAACATTTTAATACCCTGTTTTGCATTATCTTTCTTCCTCATATGGCACACACTTGAGGTCCCCTCCACCTTGCCCACCTCTCTTCCAGGCTCATGGTGAGGGAACTGAGGGTCAAGACTTTGAGTGACTGACTCACTTACGTCCTCCAGGAGGGTTATCAATGCAAGGGTCTGAAACCTGGATTCTGACACCTTCATGGGTCCTCAGACTTACCTGGTTGGAAGTCTAAAATCTCATGGGCTGGACTGAGATGAGGGCAGGAGAGAGATTATATACACATATATACAGCTGTTAGGGCTTTTTTGGCAGCACTGATGATCAATAATCTGCCTGTCAATGTAGGATATGCAAGAAACTCAGGTTTGATCTCTGTGTCAGGAAGATCCCCCGGAGTAAGAAATGGCAACCCACTCCAGTATTCTTGCCTGGAAAGTCTCATGGAGAGAAGAGCCTGGTGGGTTACAGTCTATGGGGCCACAGAGAGTCAGACATGTCTGAGCAGCTAAGCAACAAATAACAGAATGATGTAAAATATGATGTCAAGAACAAAAAATGCAGGGAGAGAGTAAAATGCACAGTTATTAGAACACACTCAAACTTAACAGATCTTCAACTTAAAATCAGTTCCGTTCAGTCGCTCAGTCATGTCCAACTCTTTGCGACCCCATGAATCTCAGCACGGCAGGCTTCCCTGTCCATCACCAGCTTAAAATAATCACATGTAAATGTAGGTGAGTATTTATGAACTTCAAGGTAACAAAAAACTAAAAAAAAAAAAAAAAAAAGCAATAGTTACCAACTATTAAATGCTAAACATAGTCATTGAATAGCAAGGGAAGAAAACAACAGAACTAAAAAGGAACCAAAAATAAAAAAGTGCAAAACAAGTAGAACACAATTTTTAGAATGGTAATAAGTATATAACTATCAAAAATTACTTTAAATATAAGTGGGAAAATTATCCAAGCAAAGACATAAAGTGGCTAATGGAAAAACAAGAAAACAAAGCAACAAGAAAAAACAAGACCCATCCATATGCAATATGCTTGAGACTCATTTTGGTTCTAGAAACACACAGACTAAAAGTGATTGTAAGGAAAAAGTTATTCTATGCAAATGGAAATGCTAGATCACAAAACAAAGCTCAATAAATTTAAGACTGAAATTATATCAAGCATCTTTTTTAGTTACAATGGTATGAACCATAAATTAACTACTATGAAAAAAATCAGCAGAAGTCACAAACATATTGAGGATAAAGAGTATGCTACTAAATAACCAATGTTACCAGAAAAATCACAGAGGAAATCAACAAATTCCTGGAGAAAAATTAAAATATCCAAAACATATGGTGTCAGTAACAACAATATGGAATTTAGAAAAAAAAAAAAATAGTCCGAAGAGGGAAGTTTATAATGATTGGGTCCTACCTGAGGAAACAAACAAACAAAATCAAATTAAAAAAATGTAACCATAAACCCACAAATGTATTAGAAAAAGATGAACAAACAAAAATCCAACATTAATATAAGGAAAAAAATAATAAAAATTAGATCATTAATAACTGGAGGAGGGAATGACAATCCACTCCAGAATTCTTCCCTGGAGAATTCCTTGGACAGAGGAACCTGGCAGACTACAGTCCATATGGTTGCAAAGAGTTGCACATGACTGAAGTGACCTAGCATGCATGCATACAAATGATAAATAAATAAAATAAAGTCTATTTCAACAGAATAACAGGAAAGGAGATCAAGATGGTGAAATGGAAGGACATGTAACACACCTCCACCAAGAAATACATCAAAAATATAATACCTCTACATGTTGAATAATTCTCACTGAATACCTACTGGACACTGACAGAAGAGCTCATGAAACCAAAATTGTAGTAAAAAATATCACATAACCATGTTGAACAAAAGGAAAAGAAAAAAAGTAATCAAGACAGTACTTGTGCCACTGGGAGAGAGTTATGAAAGAGGAAAGTTCCTCTCAGCCTATGAACCAAACCCCCTTCACTGGCTGGGACATCAACTGGGAAAGAAAGGGAACTTCAAAGGCTTGAAGGAGAGTGCAACATCTGGATTGCAGCAGGAAGAAGAGAAAAAGACTAGCTCAGAGTGTCTTGGCCACCTTTCTGCACTCAGCCTGAGACACATGTTTACCGGTGTGCATGGGAGTTGAGTCCTGAAACATAGACTTCAGTGAAGAGAATCAGAGCGAGGACTGGGGTTGACTGTACAGAGACAAGCTAAAGGGACTGGAGTGTAGTCTGAGCTATAACTGGAGGTATACGTGAGACAGAGTCTAGGTCTGCTTTAAGAAACACATTGTTAACAAATAGAAAGAGATGGTGTGATTGCCATAGTACCCTCATTCTAAACATGCTCACATTGGGTACAGCTTCACTTCTATGAGCTCAGGGAGGAAGCAAGCACCAGCAGGTTGCTCATATGTGGAGGAAGGTCAGAAATCTGAGGTGATCCCCAGGGGCAGTGCAATTTCATCAGCAGGTCTGAAATCTGAATCACCTCAAAATGACTGTGCCATCATGGATTTACGTTTATATTACAGCAGCTTTCTAAGCTCATTGCCTGTGGGATGTGTGAATGAAGTACTGGTGTTCCCATGGCTGGGACAGGTTAGGTGTTAGTGGCTCCAGGCACTGCCAGCATGTGCATGTGGAGAGAGCAAGCACCTGGCAAGCACAAGATTTCATACTTACCATAGTGAATCAAGGTACAAAACTATGGTGGTCCTGGTGCCTGACTTCAGCAGATCTGTGCTAATGAATCTGTCCTGATGGCCCAAGCTGGTTACTTGCATCCCCACAGCTGAGACAGGATTGAAGGTACTTTCAACAGCAATTACTTTGTAAACCACACAATGAGTGGCAGGCGAAACCACAGGGTGCAACTCCAAGTAGACAGCTCCTGCAGAGGAAATGTCAGTAGCTCCTCTCCCAGTGGAAACACTCTAGTCTCACCTACCTCACAATGAAGTTCAGAAGTGGATCTTTGGACTTCTATTCCAACAACTGGGGAACACAACCAGTCCCAGACAAAACTATGACAACCAAAGAGCAAAGAGGATGCCCCATTCAACATTCTATGCAGGCTTTGGTCACCACAACAAAAATCACACCCCCCCCCTAATAAGGGGATAATAACCAGCACAAACTGAGGAAAGATGTGCAAGCATCAGTACTAATAAAAAAAACACCTCAAACCAAAATCATATAGCCTATAGATGGACACTCTCACATTAAAAATGACCCTTCAAGACCACAGTAGGAAATTGTTTCTCTTAAATTCATAGAATCATAGAAACATAAGTAAAATGAATAAGCAGAGGAACCACTTCCAGGTAAAGGATAAAGATAATTCCCCTGAAAGAACAAACAATGAAACAGACCTGTCCAATCTAACAGACCCAGAGTTCAAACAGGAGGTAATAAAATACTGAAGGAATTAAGAAAGGTTACTGGGTGGCTCAGTGGTAAAGAATCCACCTGCCAATATAGGAGATGCAGGAGATGTGGGTTCTATTACTGAGTCAGGAAGATACCCTAGAGGAGAAAGTAGCAACCACTTCAGTATTCTTGCCTGGAAAATTCCATGGACACAGGAGCTTGGTGGACTATAACTCATGGGGTCACAAAGAGTCAGATATGACTGAGGGACTGAGCACATGCACACATTGGTAGAAAAATGCAGATCCACTATAAAAAAGGTATTGGAAACCATAAAGAAGAGTAATTAAAACTAGAAAACTCAATTGCCAAAATGAAAGCTGAGCTAAAGGCAATAAATATAAAATTGTATATTGAAGAATAACTGATCTGGAAAATAGAGTAATGGAAATCACCTGATGAAAACTGTAGACAGAAAGACAAAATTTTAAATGACAGCCACATACTAGACCTGTGGAATAATATAAAGCATGCCAATCTACATGTAATATCATAGTCATGATGGTCCTAGGGCCTGAATGAGATCCTAAGATTAAAAAAATAAATAAAATAAAACAGAAAAGAAGATTAAGAATGTATTTTAAGAAATTATGGCTGAAAACTTTTCAAGTCTAAAAAAGAAATATTTCTAGGTACAGGAAGCACAGAGGTTTCCAAACGAGATGAAGTCAAACAGATTTACATCAAGGATTTATAATGAAAATGGCAAAAGTTAAAGATAAAGAGAATATTCTAAAGGCAGCATGAGAAAAACAAAGTTAGTGACAAGGGGGTCCCCATAAGTCTCCCAGTACATCTTTCTTCAGAAACATTTAAGCCAGAAAGGAGTGAAAAGAGATTCAGAGTCCTAGAGGGGAAAACTCTGTAACCTAAAAGACTCTCCATAGCAAAATTATAATTTAGAATAGAAAGAAAGATAAATAATTTTTGAGACAAACAAAAGCTAAAAGAATATACAGCAATAGTAAACATATCCTAAAATAAATACTGAAAGGTACAATTTAAATAGTAAAGAATCTATAGGATACAGAAAATCATAACTGCAAATTAAATCACTTAAGTCAGTATACAGAAAATAAAAATCTTTGGAATCAATGATAACTACAATGAACATGATGTGCAAGAGGATATCAAAATCATAAAATGTTGAAGAAAGGTGCAAGAAAACATAAACTTTATAGCATGTGTTTGAGCTCATATGACCAACAGTCTAAAGCAAATAGTTATAGTAATGGTTGAAATATTTGAAAAGCAGGCTACCCACAAAATAAAAAAAAAAATCAATAGATTCACACAAACATAGAAAAAGGAAAGAAAAGAAAAGAATCCAAGCACAATATGAAAGAAAAGCATCAAACCAGAAAAGGATAAAAAGAAAAAGAAAGAAGGAAAAATAATTCAAAAATCAACTATAAAACAAGGTTTAAAATGACAATAAATGTATATCTATCAATGCTTATCTTAAATGTAAGTGGACTAAATGCACCAATCAAAAGTAGTAGATTACATAAGAAAATAAGAGCCTGCAATATGCTACCTACAAGAGACCCACTTTAAGTTGAAGGACAGCTATAGACTGAAAATGAGGAAACGGAAAAAGACATTTCTTGCAAATGGAAATGACCAAAAAATGAGAGTAATAATATGTGTATCAGATAAAACAGACTTTAAAACAGAGACCATAAAGAAAGGTAAAAATGGACATTATATAATGAAAAAGAAAAAAATAAGAGGATATCCCACTCATTAACATATATGTACCCAATATAAGAGCATCTCTATGCATAAAATAAATACCAACAGACCATAAAAGGGAGAAATGGAAAATTTGATAATGGGGGGATTAGTAACCCCAGCAACATCAGTGGACAGATCTTCCAGACAGAAAATTAGTAAGGCAACAGATATCCCAAATGAACCAATATAACAGTAAGACTTAACTGATAATTTTAGAACATTACATGCAAAAACAGACAAAAAAGTAAAAAGAAGATGCACTTCCTTTACAAGTGTGCAAGGAATGATCACAGGTACACCACAAACTGGAACACACAAAATAATTCTCAAAATATTGAAGAGAATATAAATTATTTCAAGCATATTTTTCTAGTCACAATATCATGAAACTGGAAATCAACCCAGACATAAATGAAAAGGAAAAACAAAAAATGATTCTATGGAGAATATATGCTACTAAAAAACAAATGTGTCAAGAGAAAATCAAGAGGAAGTTTATTTGTTTTGTTATTTTTTGAATTTTTTTATTGGCATATACTTGAGTTACAATGTCATGTGTTCAGATCAGATCAGATCAGTCGCTCAGTCATGTCCGACTCTTTGCGACCCCATGAACTGCAGCACGCCAGGCATCCCTATCCATCACCAGCTCTTGGAGGTCACTCAGACTCACATTCATTGAGTCAGTGATGCCATCCAGCCATCTCATCCTCTGTCGTCCCCTTCTCCTCCTGCCCTCAATCCCTCCCAGCATCAGTCTTCTCCAATGAGTCAACTCTTCACATGAGGTGGCCAAAATACTGGAGTTTCAGCTTTAGCATCATTCCTTCCAAAGAAATCCCAGGGCTGATCTTCAGAATGGACCGGTTGGATCTTCTTGCAGTCCAAGGGACTCTCAAGAGTCTTCTCCAACACCACAGTTCAAAAGCATCACTTCTTCGGCGCTCAGCCTTCTTCACAGTCCAGCTCTCACATCCATACATGACCACAGGAAAGACCATAGCCTTGACTAGGAGAACCTTTGTTGGCAAAGTGATGTCTCTGCTTTTGAATATGCTATCTAGGTTGGTCATAACTTTCCTTCCAAGGAGTAAGCGTCTTTTAATTTCATGGCTGCAGTCACCATCTGCAGTGATTTTGGAGCCCAGAAAAATAAAGTCTGACACTGTTTCCACTGTTTCCCCATCTATTTCCCATGTAGTGATGGGACCAGATGCCATGATCTTCGTTTTCTGAATGTTGAGCTTTAAGCCAACCTTTTCACTCTCCACTTTCACTTTCATCAAGAGGATTTTTGGTTTCTCTTCACTTTCTGCTGTAAGGGTGGTGTCATTTGCATATCTGAGGTTATTGATATTTCTCCCGGAAATCTTGATTCCAACTTGTGCTTCCTCCACCTCAGCATTTCTCATGATGCTCTCTACATATAAGTTAAATAACCAGGGTGACAATACACAGCCTTGACATACTCCTTTTCCTATTTGGAACCAATCTGTTGTTCCATGCCAAGTTCTAAATGTTGCTTTCTGACCTGCATACAGGTTTCTCCAAGTGGTATGGTATTCCCATTTCTTTCAGAATTTTCCACAGTTTATTGTGATCCACAAAGTCAAAAGCTTTGGCATAGACAGTAAAGCAGATATAGATATTTTTTTTGGAACTCTCTAGTTTTTTTGATGATCCAGCAGATGGTGGCAATTTTATCTCTGGTTCCTCTGCCTTTTCTAAAACCAGCTTGAATATCTGGAACTTCATTGGTTTATGTACTGCTGAAGGCTTGCTTGGAGAATTTTGAGCATTACTTTACTAGCATGTGAAATGAATGCAATTGTGTGTAGTTTGAGCATTCTTTGGCATGGCCTTTCTTTGGGACTGGAATGAAAGCTGACATTTTCCAGTCCTGTGGCCACTGCTGAATTGCCCAATTTGCTGACATATTGAGTGCAGCACTTTCACAGCATAATATTTTAGGATTTGAAAAAACTCAACTTGAATTCCATCACCTCCACTAGCTTTGTTCGTAGTAATGCTTTCTAAGGCCCACTTGACTTCACATTCCAGGGTATCTGGCTCCAGGTCAGTGATCATAAAATCGTGATTATCTGGGTTTTGAAGATGTTTTTTGTACAGTTCTTCTGTGCATTCTTGCCACTTCTTCATAATATCTTCTGCTTCTGTTAGGTCCATAACATTTCTGTCCTTTTTTGACCCCATCTTTGCATGAAGTGTTCCCTTGTTATCTTCAATTTTCGTGAAGAGATCTCTAGTCTTTCCCATTCTGTTTTACTCTATTTGTTGGCATTGATTGATGAGAAAGGCTTTCTTATCTCTCCTTGCTATTCTTTGGAACTCTGCATTCAGATGCTTATATCTTTCCTTTTGTCTTTTGCTTTTCATTTCTCTTCTTTTCACAGCTATTTGTAAGGTCTCCTCAGACAGCCATTTTGCTTTTTTTGCATTTCTCTTCCATGGGGATGGTCCAGACCCATGTCTCCTCTACAATGTCATGAACCTCCGTCCATAGTTCATCAGGTACTCTTTCTATCAGATCTAGTCCCTTAAATCTATTTCTGACTTGCACTGTATAATCATAAGGGATTTGATTTAGTTCGTATGTGAGTGGTCTACTGGTTATCCCTACTTTCTTCAATTTCAATCTGAATTTTGCCATAAGAAATTCATGATCTGAGCCACAGTCAGCTACCAGTCATGTTTTTGCTGACTGTATAGAGCCTCTCCATCTTTGGCTGCAAAGAATATAAATAAATCCGATTTCGGTGTTGACCATCTGGTGATGTCCATATGTAGTCTTCTCTTGTGTTGTTGGAAGGGGGTGTTTGCTATGACCAGTGCATTCTCTTGGCAAAACTCTATTAGCCTTTGCCCTGCTTCATTCCGTACTCTAAGGCCAAATTTGCCTGTTACTCTAGGTGTTTCTTGACTTTCTACTTTTGCATTCCAGTCCCCTATAATGAAAAGGACATCATTTTTGGATGTTAGTTCTAAAAGGCCTTTTAGGTCTTCATAGAACCGTTCAACTTCAGCTTCCTCTGTGTTACTCCTTGGGGTGTATGCTTGGATCACCATGATATTGAATGGTTTGCCTTGGAAATGAACAGAGATCATTCTGTCATTTTTGAGATTGAATCCAAGTAGTGCATTTCGGACTCTTTTGTTGACCATGATGGCTATTCCATTTCTTTTAAGGAATTCCTGCCTGCAGTAGTAGATATAATGGTCATCTGAGTTAAATTCACCCATTCCAATCCATTTCAGTTAGCTGATTCCCAGAATGTTGACATTCAGTCTTGCCATCTCCTGTTTGACCACTTCCTATTTGCCTTGATTCATGGATCTAGCATTCTAGGTTCCTATGAAATATTGGTCTTTACAGCATCCGTCCTTGCTTCTATCATCAGTCACATCCACAACTGGGTATTGTTTTTGCTTTGGCTCCATCCGTTCATTCTTTCTGGAGTTATATCTCCACTGATCTTCAGTAGCTTATTGGGCACTTACTGACCTAGGGAGTTCCTCTTTCAGTATCCTATCATTTTGCCTTTTCATACTGTTCATGGGGTTCTCAAGACAAGAATACTGAAGTGGTTTGCCATTCCCTTCTCCAGGGGACCACATTCTGTCAGGTCTATCCACCATGACCCCTCCATCTTGGGTGGCCCCACATGGCATGACTTAGTTTCACTGAGTTACACAAAGCTGTGGTCTGTGTGATAAGATTGGCTAGTTTTCTGTGATTATGGTTTCAGTGTTTCTGCCCCTGATGTCCTCTCGCAACACCTACTGTCTTACTTGGGTTTCTCTTACCTTGTACATGGGATATTTCTTCACGGCTGCTCTAGCAAAGTATAGCTGCTGCTCCTTACCTTGGATGAAGTCACCACTCCTGATCTTGAACGTGAAGTAGCTCTTCTCGGTCCTCCTGTGCCTGTTCAGCCTCCGCTCCTTGAACGTGGGGTTGCTCCTCTTGGCCGATGCCCCTGACCTCAGATGAATTTATATTTACCAAAGTTGAAAGGGAGTGGAAACATGATAAATTAGGTATTCGGGATTAGCCAATATAAGCTATCATGTGTAAAACAGATAAAGAGCAATGTTCTGCATTTTAGCAAAAGGAGTTGTATCCACTATCATATATAGGTATATATAAAGTTAAATCATTTTCCGCTATATCACAAATTAGCACATTTTAAGAAAATTATATTTTAATTAAAATGTTTAAAAGCAGAAATTGATGAAATTAGAGCTGGTTCATTAAAAACATAAACAAAATTAATAAACACTTAGGCAGACTTACTAATAAAAAGGGGGAGAACCCCAACTAAGGAAAATCAGACATGAATGGAGAAGTTACTGCTAATAAAACAAAAGAATCATAAGAGATTACTGCAAACAACTGCACATCAAAAATATAGAAAAGCTAAAAGTAAATGATAAATTCCTAGAAATATTTAATACTGTAAAGTGGATTAGAAATAATAAAAAAAAAAAGCCTGAAGAGATAGATTACCATTGACAGTATTAAATCACAAACTCCCAACCAACCAAAGTCCAGAAATAGATATTTTTGCAGATTCAGTTCAGTTTAGTTGCTCAGTCGTTTCTGACTCCTTGCAACCCCATGAATCGCAGCATGCCAGGCCTCCCTGTCCATCAGCAGTTGCCAGAGTTCACTCAGACTCACGTCCATCAAGTCAGTGATGCCATCCAGCCATCTCATCCTCTGTCGTCCCCTTCTCCCCTGCCCCCAATTCCTCCCAGCATCAGAGTACTTTCCAATGAGCCAACTCTTCGCATGAGGAGGCCAAAACACTGGAGTTTCAGCTTTAGCATCATTTCTTCCAAAGAAATCCCAGGGCTGATCTCCTTCAGAATGGACTGGTTGGATCTCCCTGCAGTCCAAGGGACTCTAAAGAGTTTTCTCCAACACCACAGTTCAAAAGCATCAATACTTCGGCGCTCAGCCTTCTTCACAGTCCAACTCTCACATCCATACATGACCACAGGAAAGACCATAGCCTTGACTAGATGGACCTTTGTTGGCAAAGTAATGTCTCTGCTTTTGAATATGCTATCCAGGTTGGTCATAACTTTCCTTCCAAGGAGTAAGCGTCTTTTAATTTCATGGCTGCAGTCACCATCTGCAGTGATTTTGGAGCCCCCCAAAATAAAGTCTGACACTGTTTTCACTGTTTCCCCATCTATTTGCCATGAAGTGATGGACCAGATGCCATGATCTTCGTTTTCTGAATGTTGAGCTTTAAGCCAACTTTTTCACTCTCCTCTTTTACTTTTATCAAGAGGCTTTGAGTTCCTTTTCACTTTCTGCCATAAGGATGGGGTTATCTGCATATCTGAGTTTATTGATCTTTCTCCCAGCAATCTTGATTACAGATTGTGCTTCTTTGAGCCCAGTGCTTCTCATGATGTACTCTTCATAGAAGTTAAATAAGCAGGGTGACAATATATAGCCTTGAAATACTCCTTATCCTATTTAGAACCAGTCTGTTGTTCCATGCCCAGTTCTAACTGTTGCTTCCTGACCTGCACGTAGGTTTCTCAACAGGCAGGTCAAGTGGTCTGGTATTCCCATCTCTTTCAGAATTTTCCAGTTTTTTGTGGTCCACACAGTCAAAGGCTTTGGCATAGTCAATAAAGCAGAAATAGATGTTTTCTGAAACTCTCTTGCTTTTTCCATGATCCAGCGGATGTTGGCAATTTGATCTCTGGTTCCTCTGCCTTCTAAAACCAGCTTGAACATCTGAAAGTTCACAATTCACGTATTGCTGAAGCCTGGCTTGGAGAATTTTGAGCATTACTTTACTAGCATTTGAGATGAGCGCAATTGTGTGGTAATTTGAGCATTCTTTGGCATTGCCTTTCTTTGAGATTGGAATGAAAACTAGCCTTTTCCAGTCCTGTGGCCACTGCTGAGTTTTCCAACTTTGCTGGCATAATGAGTGCAGCACTTACACAGCATCATCTTTCAGGATTTGCAATAGCTCAACTGGAATTCCATCACCTCCACTAGCTTTGTTTGTAGTGATGCTTTCTAAGGCCCACTTGACTTCACATTCCAGGATGTCTGGCTCTAGGTCAGTGATCACACCATCATGATTATCTGGGTCGTGAAGCTCTTTTTTGTACAGTTCTTCTGTGTATTCTTGCCACATCTTCTTAATGTTTTCTGCTTCTGTTAGGCCCATACCATTTATGTCCTTTGTCGAGCCCATCTTTTTCTTGAAATGTTCCCTTGGTATCTCTATTTTCCTTGAAGAAATCTCTAGTCTTTCCCATTCTGTTGTTTTCCTCTATTTCTTTGCGTTGACCACTGAGGCAGGCTTTCTTATCTCTCCTTGCTATTCTTTGGAACTCTGATCTTTCTTTTTCTCCTTTGCTTTTCACTTCTCTCCTTTTCACAGCTATTTGTAAGGCCTCCTCAGATAGGCATTTTGCTTTTTTGCATTTCTTTTCCATGGGGAATGTCTTGATCCCTGTCTCCTGTACATGTCACGAATGTCCTTCCATAGTTTATCAGGCACTCTATCAGATCTAGTAAGACGGTAGGTGTTGCATGAGGGCATCAGAGGGTAGACACACTGAAACCATAATCACAGAAATCTAGTCAATCTAATCACACTAGGACCACAGCCTTGTCTAACTCAATGAAACTAAGCCATGCCCTGTGGGGCCACTCAAGATGAGCGGGCATGGTGGAGAGGTCTGACACAATGTGGTCCACTGGAGAAGGGAATGGCAAACCACTTCAGTATTTTTGTCTTGAGAACCCTATGAACAGTATGAAAAGGCAAAATGATAGGATACTGAAAGAGGAACTACCTAGGTCAGTAAGTGCCCAATAAGCTACTGGAGATCAGTGGAGAAATAACTCCAGAAAGAATGAAGGGATGGAGTCAAGCAAAAGCAATACCCAGCTGTGGATATGTCTGGTGATAGAAGCAAGGTCCGATGCTGTAAAGAGCAATATTGCATAGGAACCTGGAATGTCAGGTCCATGAATCAAGGCAATTTGGAAGTGGTCAAACAAAAGATGGCAAGAGTGAACGTCGACATTCTAGGAATCAGCAAACTAAAATGGACTGGAATGGGTGAATTTAACTCAGTTGGCCATTGCATCTACTACTGCAGGCAGGAATCCCTTAGAAGAAATGGAGTAGCCATCATGGTCAACAAAAGAGTCTGAAATGCACTACTTGGATGCAATATCATAAGCAACAGAATGATCTCTGTTCATTTCCAAGGCAAACAATTCAGTATCACAGTAATCCAAGTCTATGCCCCAACAAGTAATGCTGAAGTTGAACAGTTCTATGAAGACCTACAAGAACTTTTAGAACTAACACCCAAAAAACATGTCCTTTTCATTATAGGGGACTGGAATGCAAAAGTAGGAAGTCAAGAAACACCTGGAGTAACAGGCAAATTTGGCCTTGGAATACGGAATGAAGCAGAACAAAGTCTAATACAGTTTTGCCTAGAAAATGCACTGGTCATAGTAAATACCCTCTTCCAACAACACAAGAGAAAACTCTACCCATGGACATCACCAGATGGTCAACACTGAAATCAGATTTATTATATTCTTTGCAGCCAAAGATGGAGAAGCACTATACAGTCAACAAAAAGAAGACCAGGATCTAACTGTTGCTCAGATCATGAACTCCTTATTGCCAAATTCAGACTTAAATTGAAGAAAGTAGGGAAAACCACTAGACCATTAAGGTATGACCTAAACCAAATCCCTTATGATTATACAGTGGAAGTGAGAAAGGTTTTTGCAGGTAAATTTTAGCAAACATTGAAAGATAAGTTTATAATTATACTTCTTAAACTATTCAAAAAATTAAAAAGAAAGTAATGCTTTTGAACTCATTATATGATCCAACATATATTGTCTGATACATTATTGTCTGATACAATGACCAGACACATAAAATTACAGGGCTTTATCATTGAAGAACATAGATGCAAAATCCTCACCTAAGTGTTAGTAAATAAAATTCATCAACACAGTAAAACATCATGTACCAGGATCGGGTTTCCCAGGTGGTGCTAAAGGCAAATAACCTGCACATCAATGAAGGAGACATGAGACATGGGTTCAATGTCTGGGTTGGAATGATCTCCTGGAGAAAGCCATGGCAACCCACTCCAGTATTCTTTTCTGGAGAATTCCATGAACAGAGGAGCCTGGTGGGCTACAGTGCATGGGATCTCAAAGGATCAGAAATGACTGAAGCCACTTAGCAAGCACGCACGCACACACACACACACACACACACACACACACACACACACACACACACACCAGGATGAAGTGGGATCTAACCAAGGAATGAAAAGATGTTTCAATAGTCACAAATCAATGGGATACACCACATAAACACATTGGAAATTGAAAACTATATGACAATCTTATAGAATGATAAAAATCTTTTCACAAATCTCAGCTTTTATTTGTGATAAAAACTCTCAAGGAAATAAGTATAGAATGGATATCAGATCAGATCAGTCGCTCAGTCATGTCCAACTCTTTGCGACCCCATGAATCGCAGCACGCCAGGCCTCCCTGTCCATCACCAACTCCCGGAGGTCACTCAGACTCACATCCATCGAGTCAGTGATGCCATCCAGATATCTCATCCTCTATCGTCCCCTTCTCCTTCTGCCCCCAGTCCCTCCCAGCATCAGAGTCTTCTCTGATGGAGAGATCTGACAGGATGTGCTACGCTGGAAAGGGAATGGCAAACCACTTCAGTATTCTTGCCTTGAGAACCCCATGAACAGTATGAAAAGGCAAAATGATAGGATACTGAAAGAGAAACTCCCCAGGTCAGAAGGGGCCCAATATGCTACTGGAGATCAGTGGAGAAATAACTCCAGAAAGAATGAAGGGATGGAACCAAAGCAAAAAGAATACCCAGCTGTGGATGTGTCTGGTGATAGAAGCAAAGTCCGATGCTGTAAAGAGCAATATTGCATAGGAACCTGGAATGTCAGGTCCATGAATCAAGGTAAATTGGAAGTGGTCAAACAAGAGATGGCAAGAGTGAATGTCGACATTCTAGGAATCAGCAAACTAAAATGGACTGGAATGGGTGCATTTAACTCAGAGGACCCTTATATCTACTACTGCGGGCCGGAATCCCTCAGAAGAAATGGAGTGGCCATCATGGTCAACAAAAGAGTCTGAAATGCAGTACTTGGATGCAATCTCAAAAACGAGAGAATGATCTCTGTTCGTTTCCAAGACAAACCATTTAATGTCACAGTAATCCAAGTCTATGCCCCAACCAGAAACACTGAAGAATCTGAAGTTGAACGGTTCTATGAAGACCTACAAGACCTTTTAGAGCTAGCACCCTAAAAAGATGTCCTTTTCATTATAGGGGACTGGAATGCAAAAGTAGGAAGTCAAGAAACACCTGGAGTAACAGGCAAATTTGGCCTTGGAATACGGAATGAAGCAGGGCAAAGACTAACAGAGTTTTGCCAAGAAAATGCACTGGTCATAGCAAATACCCTCTTCCAACAACACAAGAGAAGACTGTACCCACGGACATCACCAGATGGTCAACACTGAAATCAGATCGATTATATTCTTTGCAGCCAAAGATGGAGAAGCTCTATATAATCAGCAAAAACAAGACCAGGACCTAACTGTGGCTCAGACCATGAACTCTTTATTGCCAAATTCAGACTGAAATTGAAGAAAGTAGGGAAAACCTCTAGACCATTCAGGTATGACCTAAATCAAATCTCTTATGATTATACAGTGGAAGTGAGAAATAGATTTAAGGGCCTAGATCTGATAGATAGAGTGCCTGATGAACTATGGACTGAGGTTCTTGACATTGTACAGGAGACAGGGATCAAGACCATCCCCATGGAAAAGAAATGCATAAAAGCAAAATGGCTGTCTGAGGAGGCCTTATAAATACCTTACAAATAGAATGGGTATACATCAACATAATAAAGGCCACATATGACAAACCTACAGTGAATATCATATTAATAGTGAAAAGCTGAAGTTATTTATTATAATATCTGGAACAAAACAAAGATGTCAAAACCTCTCAAAATTATGCCATTGATGAAAGATATTCTGTGCTCATAATTGGAAAAATGAATATAGCTAAATGTTTCAGTTCAGTTCAGTTCAGACTCTCAGTTGTGTCCGACTCTTTGCGACCCCATGAACTGCAGCACACCAGGCCTTCTTGTCCATCACCAACTCCCAGAGTTCACTCAGACTCACGTCCATCAAGTCAGTGATGCCATCCAGCCATCTCATCCTCTGTCGTCCCCTTATCCTCCTGCCCCCAATCCCTCCCAGCATCAGAGTCTTCTCCAATGAGTCAACTCTTCGCATGAGGGGGCCAAAGTACTGGAGTTTCAGCTTTAGTATCATTCCTTCCAATGAATACCCAGGACTGATCTCCTTCAGAATGGACTGGTTGGATCTCCTTGCAGTCCAAGAGACTCTCAAGAGTCTTCTCCAATACCACAGTTCAAAAGCGTCAATTCTTTGGTGCTCAGTTTTCTTCACAGTCCAACTCTTACATCCATACATGACCACAGGGAAAAAAAAAAAAAAAACATAGCCTTGACTAGACAGACCTTTGTTGGCAAAGTAACATCTCTGCTTTTGAATATGCTATCTAGGTTGGTCATAATTTTCTTTCCAAGGAGTAAGCGTCTTAATTTCCTGGCTGCAGTCACTATCTGCAGTGATTTTGGAGCCCCACAAACATAAAGTCTGACACTATTTCCACTGTTTCCCCATCTATTTCCCATGAAATGATGGGACCAGATGCCATGATCTTAGTTTTCTGAATGTTGAACTTTAAGCCAACCTTTTCACTATCCACTTTCACTTTCATCAAGAAGCTTTATTTATTTATTTTTTTTCATCAAGGGTACATCATGAGAAACGCTGGGCTGGAAGAATCACAAGCTGTAATCAAGATTGCCAGGAGAAATATCAATAACCTCAGATATGCAAATGACACCACCCTTATGGCAGAAAGTGAAGAGGAACTAAAAGGTTAAATGTTTACTACTCCCAAAACAATCTACATATCCAATGTGATTTCTATCAAAATGTCAATGTCATTTTTAACATAACTAAAGTAATTCTAAATTTTTTTCTTAGAATTTCAATATTTTATAATTAAAATATCCTGAATAGCCCAGATAAATGGGAAAACAAAGCTAAAAGTATCAGGCTGCAAGATTTCAAACTATAATGCAAAGCTATTGAAATGAAGCAAGGCTGTATGATCCTTCCCCTACCCCTACCCCAACATGTCTTGTGCCTGTTTTATGCACGTGGAAAAAATTAATCAAAGAATAAGTTTAATCAGAGAAGTGAGAAATGCTGAAGCAAAGGAAAACAGTCAAAGGGGACTAAATAGTAAAAATGCAGTCATTAAGCATAGTCAAGTACCTTTAGTTCTTTCTCCAGAGCTATAGATAATATTGTGAGCCGTATCTTGTGAGCTGTCTTATAGATACCAAAACACTAGGTGCAAAAGTTAACTACATGATGGGCAGATTGTACCCAGGACCTGAGCTGCCACAATTCTAAGAACTGACCGTAAATAAATGGGAACAAGTGTACCCCAGAACAGAAGATTAACTGTACTTAAAACAATCAACACGATGCTAATGAGACCACTGATGACCAATTGAAAATGACTGTTATAGATGACTGAGCTGTTTCTGTATGTAACTTCCTCCCCCTCTACTCTGTCTGTAGAAGCTCTCACACCTTGTTTGTTGAGGGCTTCCTTGATAGCTCAGCTGGTAAAGAATCTGCCTGCAATGCAGGTGATGGTAAAGAATCCACCTGAAATGTGAGAGACCTGAGTTCAGTTCAATCTCTCTGTTGGGAAGATCCCTTGGAGAAGGAAATGGGTATCCACTCCAGTATTCTGGCCTGGATAATTCCATGGACTCTATAGTCCATGGGGTCAGAAAAAGTCAGACCTGACTGAATGATTTTCACTTCACTTCACCTGCTTGTTGGTGGGGGGCAGTTGGCCTTTGGACAAATGTCTGACAGCCTCGTCCACTACAGTTGTTAGCACCTCAAATAAAACTAACTTTTTTTTTTCCCCACAAACGTGGCCTATTTACTGGCTTTTGAGTGATGAGCAGCCAGACCCCCCATGCATATGTTTTGGTAACAGACAGCACAAATAAATGGAAAGATATCCTGTGTTCATTGATAGGAAATATTAATATAGCCAAATGTTTACTGTACCCAAAGCAATCTACAGATTGAAAGTGATTACTATCAAAATATCAACAGCACTTTTCACTAATTTACTTACATTAAAGTAATTCTAAAATTTGTAATTTAGCCAAGATAAATGGGAAAATAAAGCTAGAGGTATGGTGTTCGATGATTTCAAACTATACTACAAAGCTACAGCATCAAAAATGTGACACTGGAAAAAGGCAGACAGATCAATAGAATAGAACAGAGAGCCCATAAATAAACTTACACTTGTGTGGTCAATTAATCCACAACAAAGAAGGCAAGAATATACAATGAGGAAAAGACAACCTTTCAATAAATGGTGCAGAAAAAGTTTGAAAGCTATATGTATAATAATCAAACTGGAATATATTCTTAAACCATACACAGAAAAATAAACTTAAAATGGATTAAAAACTTGAATGTAAAACTTGAAACTATAACTACTAGAAGTAAACAAAAACAACCTGCTTATTAAACTTATATGCAGTATGCAGGTCAGGAAGCAACAGTTAGAACTGGACATGGAACAACAGACTGGTTCCAAATATGAAAAGGAGTATATCAGGGCTTTATATTGTCACCTTGCTTATTTAAATTATATGCAAAGTACATCATGAGAAACGCTGGACTGCAAGAAACACAAGCTGGAATCAAGTTTGCCTGGAGAAATATCAATAACCTGATATATGCAGATGAATCAGCCTGCAGGCAGAAAGTGAAGAGGATATAAAGAGCCTCTTGATGAAGGTGAAAGAAGGGAGTAAAAAAGCTGGCTTAAAATTCAGCATTCAAGAAACAAAGATCACAGCATCTGGTCCTATCACTTCATGGTAAATAGATGGGGAACAATGATAACAGTGACAGATTTTATTTTCTTGGTCTCCAAAATCACTGCAGATGGTGACTGCAGCCATGAAATTAAAGAGGCTTGTTCCTTGGATAAAAAGCAATGACAAATATAGACAGCGAATTAAAAAGGAGAGATGTTGATTTGCTGACAACGATCTGTATAGTCAAAGCTACAGTTTTTTTTTTTTTTTTTTTCAGGTAGTCATGTATGGATGTGAGAGCTGGACAATAAAAAAGGCCGAGTGCTGAAGAACTGATGCCTTCGAACTGTGATTCCGGATAAAACTGTTGAGAGTCCCTTAGACAGAAAGATCAAACCAGTCAGTCCTAAAGGAAATCAGTCCTGAATATTCATTCAAAGACTGATGCTGAAGCTGAAGGTCTAATACTTTGGCCATCTGATGCAAATAACCAACTAATTAGAAAAGACCCTTATGTTGGGAAAGATTGAAGGCAGGAGGAGAAGGGGACAACAGAGAGCAAGATGGTTGGATGACATCACAGATTCAAAGGACATGAGTTTGGGGCAACTCTGGGGGGTAGTGAAGAACAGGGAAGCTGGCATGCTGAATTCCATGGGGTTGCAAAGAGTCAAACACGACTGAGCAACTGAGCTACATAAAAGGAAAAACAGATGGGATAGGTGGGAGGGGGTCATAAACTATTTTTTAGTGATTGGATTTTATTCTCAATCCTATCAGATCAGATCAGATCAGATCAGTCCCTCAGTCATGTCTGACTCTTTGCGACTCCATGAATCGCAGCACGCCAGGCCTCCTTGTCCATCACCAACTATCAATCCTATAATAACCTGCTAAAATGGAGCAGATCACTGTCATAAATTTATGTGCTTATGTGATCATTATGATTTCTCCTTTGTTATTAAGATATAAGCAGACACTGTTCTGAAAGCACTGTAGTCCTCCAGATAAGAGATGCTTATTTGTTCTGGGCTGTTAGAGTTGGATGTGATAATGAAATGGATCTATTTTGCAGGAAAAACTGAGATGGCTTCCTAATACATCACAAATAGATAAGATGGGTTAAGCCTTTTCTCAAAATGATTCCTTGGAGGAGGGCATGGCATCCCACACCAGTATTCTTGCCTGGAGAATCTCCATGGACGAAAGAGCCTGGTGGGCTATAGTGCATGGGGTCTCAAAGAGTTGGACATGACTGAGTGACTAAGAACAGCAGAAAACATAATGGTTTTATTCGTAGTTTTTAAGGAATCTCTATGCTGTCTTTCATAGTGGCTGCATCAATTTACATCCCCACCAGCAGTGCAGGTTCTCCTGTTTTCCACATCTTCTCCAGCACTTGTTATTTGCGGATTTTTTTTTTTTTTTTTTTTTTATGGTCATTCTGTCTGGTGTGAAGTGAGATCTCATTGTAGTTTTGATTTTCATTTCTCTAATAATGAACGATGTTGACCACCTATTTAGTGTTTATTAGCCATCTGTAGTCTTCTTGGAGAAATGTCTGTTTAGGCCTTGAATATTTTGGAAATTAATCCTTTGTCATTTATTTCATTTGATATTATTTTCTCCCATTCTGAGGGTTGTCTTTTCACCTTGTTTAGAGTTTTAAGCTTAATTAGGTTGCAATTATTTATATATGTTTTTATTTCCATTATTCTAAGAGGTGGGTCATAAAGGATCTTATTTGGTTTATGTCATATAGTGTTCTGCCTGTGTTTTCTTCTAAGATTTTTATAGTTTCTGGTCTTACATTTAGGTCTTCAACCCATTTTGAATGAATTTTTTTTTTTGAAAATTCTTGATGTAAGCTCTTATACCATTGTTTTGGTATTGCTTACTATATTCCCATATAACTTGACTTTCAAAATACTGTTAACAAGTGGCAATGAGAGGAAAAGACATTAGTTAGTTTGGTGACTCTTTCAGGGAAAAAAAAAAAACAAAAACAAAAAACAACCCTCTAGATACATTGTTAAATATAGATTTTGGGTGGAGTTAGACAGTATGATTGAAAAATTTTAAATGCTTCCTAGAAATTCTAAACTCTAATCTTCAAAATTTCATTCTAAGTTGACTAATAAACAGTTTATTTGTTCAGTCACCCAGGCATTTCTGACTTTCTGCTGTAGCGCATCAGGCCTCCCTGTCCACCATCCCTTAAAGTTTGCCCAAGTTCATGTCTTTTGCATATTCTTAGAATGAGCACAGTACATGGGTTCATGCAAAGATGGGAAAAATAAATAACAGAAATGGTACTGACCTAACAGAAGCTGAAGATATTAAGGAGAGGTAACTAAAATACACAAAAGAGCTATACAAAAAAGATCTTAATAATCCAAATAACCATCATGGTGTGAATACTTACCTAGAGTGATCATGGAATTCAAAGTCAAGTGGGCTTTAGGAAGAATCACTATTAACAAAGCTAGTGGACGTGATCGAATTCCAGTTGAACTATTTCAAATCCTGAAAGATGATGCTGTGAAAGTGCTGCACTCACAGTGTTTTCTCTCACAGATAAATTCTAGTGAGAGGGTAATAGGCAGGAAGCCAGTGGTCTCCAAATGGAGAAAATACGCTGCAAGTGTCAGACATTTTTATCTCTCTTAAGCGGCAGGAGGAAACAAACTAGCGATATTTTTTTTCCTTCTCTACAAATTTAAAAGGCGGTTTCTTTTAAAATTCTGTGTTGCCATAATGACATCTGATTTCACCTGAAGTTAACTATTCTCAAACCTTGAGTTAACCAATGCATCCTTCTTATGGAAATGCTTGTCTTAAGCTATGTTAATGTACTATGCATTTACCCCAGACTCTGTCTTCAAGTCAGTTCTGCCTAATGGCTCAGAACCTACTTGACAAACCAGTATGTTATACTCAGATATGCCGTCTATGGGATTGCACAGAGTTGGACATGACTGAAGCGACTTAGCAGCAGCAGCAGCAGCAATCTATGTAAACAAAACTATTTGTATGGTAATCTGCCCTTCTACAAGATCCAAGTCAATCGTTTTATGATGAATCATCTGGTGCCAAGAGTATCCCAAAATGCATCTCATGGATGAGGGCCCTGGTGCCATTCTGAGTTTTAAGACATTCCTTTCTTTCATTAACAGACTGCTGCTAAGTCGCTTCAGTCATGTCCGACTCTGTGCGACCCCATAGACAGCAGCCCACCAGGCTCCCTCGTCCCTGGGATTCTCCAGGCAAGAACATTGGAGTGGGTTGACATTTCCTTTTCCAATGGCATGACTGCTAGTGACTATATAACATCCAGCTGAGGACTAGCAGGGGGGTGCTCTTTCTGCCCCCTTCTGATGCCTACATCAGAAGCTTTCTCTATCTCCTTTATATTTTAATAAAACTTTATTACACAAAAGCTCTGAGCAATCAAGCCTTGTCTCTGGTTCCACATTGAATTCTTCTCCTCCGGAGGCCAAGAATCCTGGCGTCTTTTCATTTAGCAACAACTTTTCACTAGGAGCTTCACTTATATTATCACATTTAATCTTCATTATCAAATCATTTCAAAGCAGAAGAAATTCAACTAACAGATTTTCAATAATCTGCCCAGGATAAATGGCAGAGCCAACACTTCAACTCCACTCTATTGACTCCAAATATTGCTACAGACAAGTTTTAAAAAGCATCCTTTGTACACAGAAATATTTTCAAAGATCACTCAGGTTGGCTTAATTACTATATCCATTAAGAAAAGAAAATTACTGCCAGAAGTCTTTGAAAGGGAAAATAGAGAATTTCCAAATTAGCCATAGGGAAGAGGGAATTGTCATATCAAAAACAATGTGCTTATACATAATTAAATAAGTTTAAAAATCTTGTTATACTTTAGTCAAAAAAATTAATCAATTTAAAAGAAATGTTTATTTCTGACAATTATGAAAGACTTAGTATTGATTGAAATAAAAATAAAGACTCTTCATGAACATCTAATGGATAAGACTCCCTGTGTTAAAATTGTACTTTAATATAAATTTTACTGTTTCTTAAAATATCTGAAGCTTTGAATCATTTGATGACATTTTTGTTCTTAGCAGTTTCATAATTATTTCATATTTTGAAAGGAAATGAAAATATAGATGGACAGGCTGATGAAGGTAAATGCAATGAGAAAGAAAATAAACAGCAAGAGAGAGAAGAACTTCTTTTTCTTCATATTCTAATATTAGCCCCTTTGGTTTATTTTAGAACTCATCTAGACCACTATTAAGAGGTTCAATTTGGTCACTTCTTGCAGTTCAGTCCTAACTGTTCCCAGGAGAGTAAACGGGATTTCACTTAACTTGACTTTCTCTCTCAAACTGTAATTACAGTTCATTTGTAAAATATCTCTGAGGCCCAACTGGAATCCCATTTCTATGGTGATTAGATTGGAATGTGCAACCAGGAGTAATAAAGCAAAAATGCTAAAGTCCTTTTTTTTTTTTTTTTCCTTTCAAGGATTATTATAGGGCATTTTCTTCTACTTGCTATGAAGTGTTATTTCAGGAAGTTTCAAGTTTATTGTGTTAATCCTAATACTTTGAGAAAAAATACTTTGAAAACAGTTTATTTGATTCCCTGTCTTCATTAATTCTTCAGTAATTAAAAACTGATATCATTTTTTCCCCTTGATTTTTTTTTTTTTTTTTTGCCCCTTAAAAATATTATCACTTTTTGTATATTCATGAAATGTTTTGGGCATTACTAGTGATTTGTGCAAATCTGGGCAAAAAGCCAAATGAGAATATGAGAAATAGTCCAGAACATTTGTTAACAATACTTTTATTTATTTATTTATTTATTTTTGCCCAAGCAAGGTTTTATTGGCACCGCTGCTACAGTAGGGGGAAGTGAGAACAAAGAACAGGATTCCATGCTCACTGGCTTTCTGAGTGGGGACAAATTTGCTCCTTATATGAGGTGTCTTGGGAGATGCCTAGGGACTGGGCCAAGGGGGTGGCTTACATATTTTGCTCACCTGTTAGGTGGTCCTTTGTGTAGGGGAACACATTGTACCTTGCCTTTGCTCTTGAACCCCTGGTTTTACTCCAGTCTCTTTAAAATTGGCAGTTGAGAACTTTGTCTATTTGTATATTTTTGTCTAGAATTTTTCTCAAATGTGCACACATGCAGCTATTTTTAGTCCCATTTAGCTTCTTTGCATTGTATTATCTAAAAGAAGCACTCCTGGCACAAGTGTTGAAGCACTGTAGGAAAAGGTCCCAGGTCCCAGCCTGTCCCATTCCTCACTGAGAGACTACACCCTTGTTCTTAAGAGGTAAGGGGCTGAAAGTCTCTTCCTCTGAAACTCTTACTGCTCAACAGGAGCAACACATGATAACCTATCTTAGAGGTGTAGAAGTCCCTCAGTGACAGTTCCAAGGAACTGTAGGGACCAGGGATCACTGCAGTAATGGGCTGAATTCCTTGAGCTATCATGAGCCTTGCATCACACTGTTGGAGTCTAAAAGACACAAACTTTACCAAAAGATTAAACAAAAAAAAGTTTAAAAAGGAGAACAACAATAGCCATTACAGGATCTAGTAAGGGAAGGAAATAGGGTTAACTTTGGCTTTCCTTAACGGATGATAAGACAGGGAGGCAATATCATCTCTGTCTAACTTATGAAATGACTCTAGCTTGTTTTGGCAGAAGGCAATCAAGAGTCAGACAATTGTTAACAATTATATCAGCCAAGAAAACAAGATAGGTCCCAAGTCCTGTTAAGGTTTCATATGTGAGTCAACCGACTACATTATTTTACTTATCTGTTTATTGTGCTTTGAATTTTCAATAAATATATCAGATCTTCTACTGTCTTACAGATGCAGTGTTCTTCTTTTGTGACCTGAGTAATTTCTGAAGGTAAAAGCTTAATCTGGACAGATGTACCCAAAAATAACCCTTGCAGTTTGAAAGCCGTGGAGATAGTTAAAAGTAAGCAATCATATCAGATCAGTCGCTCAGTCCTGTCCGACTCTTTGCAACCCCATGAATCGCAGCATGCCAGGCCTCCCTGTCCATCACCAACTCCTGGAATTCACTGACACTCAGGTCCATCGAGTCAGTGATGCCATCCAGCCATCTCATCCTCTGTCATCCCCTTCTCCTCTTGCCCCTAATCCATCCCAGAATCAGAGTCTTTTCCAATGAGTCAACTCTTCGCATGAGGTGGCCAAAGTACTGGAATTTCAGCTTTAGCATCATTCCTTCCAAAGAAATCCCAGGGCTGATGTCTTTTAGAATGGACTGGTTGGATCTCCTTGCAGTCCAAGGGATTCTCAGGAGTCTTCTCCAACACCACAGTTCAAAAGCATCAATTCTTCAGTGCTCAGCCTTCTTCACAGTCCAACTCTCACATCTATACATGACCACTGGAAAAACCATAGCCTTGACTAGACATACCTTTGTTGGCAAAGTGATGTCTCTGCTTTTGAATATGCTATCTAGGTTGGTCATAGTTTTCCTTCCAACGAATAAGCATCTTTTAATTTCTTGGCTGCAGTCACCATCTGCATTGATTTTGGAGCCCCCAAAATATAAAGTCTCTGACTGTTTATCCATCTATTTGCCATGAAGTGATGGGACTGGATACCATGATCTTTGTATTCTGAATGTTGAGCTTTAAGCAAACTTTTTCACTCTCCACTTTCACTTTCATTAAGAGGCTTTTTAGTTCCTCTTCATTTTCTGGCATCAAGGTGGTGTCATCTGCATATCTGAGGTTATTGATAATTCTCCCACCAATCTTGATTTCAGCTTTTTTTTTTTTTTTTAACAGTCCAGCGTTTCTCATGATGTACTCTGCATATAAGTTAAATAAGCAGGGTGACAATATACAGCCTTGACGAACTCCTTTTCCTATTTGGAACCAGTCTGTTGTTCCATGTCCAGTTCTAACTGTTGCTTCTTGACCTGCATACAGATTTCTCAAGAGGCAGATCAGGTGGTCTGGTATTCCCATCTCTTTCAGAATTTTCCACAGTTTCTTGTGATCCACACAGTCAAATACTTTGGCATAGTCAATAAAGCAGAAATAGATGTTTTTCTGGAACTCGTGCTTTTCCCATGATCCAGTGGATGTTGGCAATTTGATCTCTGGTTCTTCTGCCTTTTCTAAAACCAGCTTGAACATCAGGAAGTTCATGGTTCACATATTGCTGAAGCCTGGCTTGGAGAATTTTGAGCATTACTTTACTAGCATGTGAGATGAGTGCAATTATGCGGTAGTTTGAACATTCTTTAGCATTGCCTTTCTTTGGGATTGAAATGAAAACTGACCTTTTCCAGTCCTGTGGCCACTGCTGAGTTTTCCAAATTTTCTGGCATATTGAGTGCAGCACTTTCACAGCATCATCTTTCAGGATTTGGAATAGCTCAACTGGAATTCCATCACCTCCACTAGCTTTGTTTGTAGTGATGCTTTCTAAGGCCCAGTTAAATTCAGAATTAAATTGAAGAAAGTAGGGAAAACCACTAGATCATTCAGGTATGACCTAAATCAAATCCCTTATAATTATACAGTGGAAGTGAGAAATATATTTAAGGGCCTAGATTTGAGAGATAGAGTGCCTGATGAACTATGGAATGAGGTTCATCACATTGTACATGAGAGAGGGATCAAAACCATCCCCATGGAAAATAAATGCAAAAAAGCAAAATGGCTGTCTGAGGAGGCTTTACAAATAGCTGTGAAAAGAAGAGAAGCAAAAAACAAAGGAGAAAGGCAAAGATATAAACATCTGAATGCAGAGTTCCAAAGAATAACAAGAGGAGATAAGAAAGCCTTCTTCAGTGATCAATGCAAAGAAATAGAAGAAAACAACAGAATGAGAAAGATTAGAGAGCTCTTCAAGAAAATCAGAGATGCCAAAGGAACATTTCATGAAAAGATGGGCTCAATAAAGGACAGAAATAGTATGGACCTAACAGAAGCAAAAGATATTAAGAAGAGGTGGCAAGAATACACAGAAGAACTGTACAAAAAAGATCTTCACTACCCAGATAATCATGATGGTGTGATCACTGACATAGAGCCAGACATCCTGGAATGTGAAGTCAAGTGGGCCTTAGAAAGTAAGCAAAGAGGAACTAAATATCCACTTGATGAGGATGAAAGAGGAGAATGAAAAAGTTGGCTTGAAATTTAACAACAACAACAACAAAGAAGTGCCCTCTCATTTTGGCAATCATTGGTCTCCATGGGACCATTCTTTTCATGTTTTAAGGAGGATTTGGTCCCCAGTGCTTATTTCTGAAGGAATTGATCCTTTGTCTGTTGTTTTAGTGGGAGCTGACTATGTGTTGTGAGCATTGTCCTGGATTAACTTCTGCACTTGTCCTAGATTAATGATATGTCTCAGGGCCTGTTTCACTTTCCTCAGACAGTAGAGTACCAGTAGTAAGAAAAGGCCTTGCAGAAGCTATTTCAAATGGGCTCAGCCTCAGACCACTCCTTTTACAAAAATGATCTTCATGACTCTGAAAACAACGAAGGTGTTCAACCAATTATTTTGAAGAAGGTAAAGTGGCATTCCTCAGCCTCGCATTATTGACATTTTGGGGTGGATGTTTCATTGATGTGGGGGGCTGTCTTGTACACTGTAGAGTATTTGGTAACTGCACTGACTTCTGGAGAAGGCAATGGCAACCCACTCCAGTACTCTTGCCTGGAAAATCCCATGGATGGAGGAGCCTGGTGGGCTGCAGTCCATGGGGTCGCTAAGAGTCGGACACGACTGGGTGACTTCACTTTCACTTTTCACTTTCGTGCATTGGAGGAGGAAATGGCAACCCACTCCAGTATTCTTGCCTGTAGAATCCGAGGGACTGTGGGGCATGGTGGGCTGCCATCTATGGGGTCGCACAGAGTCGGACACGACTGAGCAACTTAGCAGCAGCAGCAGACGTCCTGGAATGCAAAATCAAGTGGTCCTTAGGAAGCATCACTACAAGCAAAGCTAGTGAATGTGGTGGATTTCCAGCTGAGCTATTTTAAGCTTTAACATATGATGCTGTTAAAGTGCTGCACACAATACACCAGCAAATTTGGAAAACTCAGCAGTGGCCAAAGGACTAGAAAAGGTCAGTTTTCATTCCAATCCCAAAGAAGGGCAACGCCAAAGAATGATCAAACTACCGCACAATTGCACTCATCTCACACTCTAGCAAAGTAATACTCAAAAGTCTTCAAGGTCGACTTCAGCAGTACAAAAACCATGAACTTCCAGATGTTCAAGCTGGATTTAGAAAATACAGAGGCAGCAGAGATCAAATTGCCAACATCTGATGGATCATAGAAAAGGCAGAAGAATTCCAGAAAAGCATGTACTTCTCCTTTATTGATTATGCCAAAGTCTTTGTGTAGATCACAATAAGCTGTGGAAAAATTTTCAAGAGATGGGAATACCAGACCACCTTACCTGCCTCCTGAGAAATATGAATGCAGGTCAAGAAACAACAGTTAGAACTGGACATCGAACAACAGACTGATTCCAAATTGGGAAAGGAGTATGTCAAGGTTGTATATTGTCACCCTGCTCATTTAACTTATATGCAGAGTACATCATGAGAAATGTCAGGCTGGATGAAGCACAAGCTAGAATCAAGATTCCTGGGAGAAATAACAAGAACCTCAGATATGCAGATGACACCACCCTTATGGCAGAATGTGAAGAAGAACTAAAGAGCCTCTTGATGAAAGTGAAAGAAGAGAGTGAAAAAGTTGACTTAAAACTCAACATTCAAAAACCTAAGGTCATGGCATCCAGTCCCATCACATAATGGCAAATAGATTGGAAAACAATGGAAACATTGAGAGACTATTTTTCTGGGCCCCCAAATCACTGCAGATGGTGACTGCGGCCATGAAATAAAAAGATCCTTGCTCCTTGGAAGAAAAGCTATGACCATACTAAATAGCATATTAAAAAGCAAAGATATTACCTTGCCAACAAATGTTCATCTTGTCAAAGCTGTGGTTTTTCCAGTAGTCATGTATGAATGTGAGAGTTGGACTATAAGTAAAGCTAAGCACTGAAAAATTGAAGCTTTTGAACTGTGGTATTGAAGACTCTTGTGAGTCCCTTGGGCTGCAAGGAGATCAAAGCAGTTAATCCTAGGGGAAATCAGTCTTGAATATTCACTGGAATGAATATTCACTGATGCTGAAGCTGAAACTCCAATACTTTGGCCATCTGATACGAAGAACTGATTCACTGAAAAGACCCTGATACTAGGCAAGATTGAATGCACGAGAAGGGGATGACAGAGGATGAATGGATGGATGGCATCAATGACTTGGGCATGAGTTTAAGCAAGCCCTAGGAGTTCATGATGGACAGGGAAGCCTGGCGTGCTGACGTCCATGTGGTCACAAAGAGTCGGACATGACTCAGTGACTGAACTGATTTGCCATGAAATGATGGGACTGGATGCCATAATCTTCATTTCTTGAATGTTGCATTTTAAGGCAGCTATTTCACTCTCCCCTTCACCCTAATCAAGAGACTCTTTAGTTCCTCTTCACTTTCTGCCATTAAAGTGGTATAATTTAATATTTGAGGTTGTTGATATTTCTCCAGCAATCTTGATTCCAGCTTGTGATTCATCCAGCTTATATTTTGAATACTTTACTTTGTGTATACTTCAATTAAGCAGAGTGACAATATACAGCCTTGAAGTAGTCCTGTCCCAGTTTTGAACCAATTCATTTTCTGTTACTTCTTGACCTGCATACAGGTTTCTTAGGAGACAAGTAAAATGGTCTGGTAATCCCATTTCTTTAAGAAATATTCATAATTTTTAATTCACACAGTCAAATGCTTTATCACAGACAATGAAGCAGAAGCAGTTTTTTTGTTTGTTTGTTTCTGTTTTCTGGAATGACCTTGTTTAATCTATAATCCAAGAGATATTGGCAGTATGACCTCTCAGTCCCCTACCTTTTCTAAATCCAGCTGATAAGTCTAGAAATTCTCATTTCATATATGGCTGAAGCCTAATTTACAATTTCTCTTTGGAACAAATGGCCTTTAAAACACCTCAAAATTAAGTGGAAATCAAGAGAATTTTCATTAGAATTTGATATTTCTAAAGTCTGTCACTTAAAAAAAAAAAATAGTCAGATAAGATCATAGTTTTCTATAAACAATACTCATTCCTTGAGCTAAGATTCGGGTAAAAATCATAAATAAACATAAATCACTTAAAGTTACAGGAACTCACACAAGCTTTTATAAAAAGCAGCATTCCAGGACAACTTTGTTTTCTTATGAGAAAGAGAAACCAAATCCTGCCTTACTTCAGCCTACCCTTAATAAAAATCCATTTACGTAATTAAATTTATCCAAACTTAGAAAACAGTGACCACATACGAAATTCTTTTCTCAGTGTTCTCCTTCTACAAACTTTCTACAAATTTTCTGGCTATACTTTCTCTCTTATTCTTTCTATTCAGAAATAACTAGCATTAGGAAAAAATTACCCTTTTTCCTTTAGCAAAATATATTTCTATCCTTTGTAACTTTTTTCCTGAAAACATACATCTTATTTTCTTTAAGCAAGAATGAATTTTCTTCTGTATAAGCACTCTGCAGACTATTCCAAATGTTCTAAGAACATATCAAGGTGGTACCAAAGAACTCTAGTTTCTCTCTCACAAGAGAAAAAAAAAAAAGTAAATTTAGGCCTGTTTAGAAATTAAAGTTTCCAATATTTTATCTTATTTGAAATGACCTGTTATTCAGTGGATTTCTATCACTTAATTTGAAATGTATCAGAATTTAGAGAGACTGTTTTAGATGGATTTTTCCAAAACAGAATTATTCTTGCAGAGCTTAATCAAGAAGTTCTTATGCCAGCTATATTTACTTAAAAATGTAATCATACCAGATTTTCTTCCCTGTTGACCTATTTTATAACAAACAATATGCACTTATTGACTTCCTGCAACCCTAGGTACACTAATAGTACTATAGTTAATGTTGATAACTCTGAAGTCAGATCTCTATTAATTAAATCCACAAACTTAAGCTGTCTATAATACCAGATATTAGTTAAATATTCATTATTTCCCAGAGCACATGACCTTAAAATGTATTCTGGTGAGAGCCTCTCCTCTCATATATACGAACATATATATATTATTCAGTTCTGTTTAAACCAATTAATTACAGCTCATTTATAATTTAACTTTTACATAAAGACAGAACAAGAGATCTCATCGTTTTCCTGCTTGAATTTAAAATACCCATTACCCTAAGTTTTAGGGGCTACAGATAAATCTGGTAGTTCCTGAGAGCCCAGAAAGAATAGTTACATTGCAAAGGCAAGAGCAAGATCCAAACTCCTTGAACTCGGGCAAGAATAGTTGGATTGCAAGAGCAAAGGAGAGGAAAAAAAATGCAACCTCTTGTGTTTTCCTTTTATTCTTTAAAATCCCACCAAGTACCCTAAGGCTGTTGGCTGTTGTATCTCAAAGCTTAAGTGCTTCACTGCACCTTCATTGTTGGCAGAGACTTATAGAAGGAGTTGGACAGACAAAACTGCAATACAAAGATACCAATCACAAAACTTAAAGATAAAAACAAGAAGTTTTCAGGATAAAGGGAACAGGAGTGTAAGGATTAGAACCAAAGGAGAGAGAAAGGGAGCAGAGACAGAAAAGAGAGAGAGATGGAGAGATATTTCCATTTCAACCATCCCCCTGTGGGTGTCTATTCAGGCAACAACCTGTGAACTTCAAGAAAGGCCAGTGAACCAAGGGATCACACTGTCCACTGCCCCCCAGAGTGATCAGTCCTGGAAACCAGCCAGTTGTATATTATCTGTGGAACTGCAACCTGTAGGTGAGACTCTCATCAATGCATATAACAGTATAGAGAAATATGTCACTTCATCCAGCCACTGAAAGATATGACTTTTGGACCCCCATCACTCATAAATCTCTAATCCGGGTTGGCCCACTGGCCCAAAGTCTGCACGGTGTGAGGCAAGACTCTCTAACCTCTGCTTCTCACCCGTCTAAGTGAGCCATTGCCAGCTACAGGGAGCATAGTCTCACAAGCTAAGAGGAATGATTCTCTAGCTGCATGATGTCCTCTCTCTTGGAAGGATAGGACACACGTAAGAGAGGAAAGGGAGAGAAATAGATTTCAAGAGAGGGAACGGGACAAAGGGAAAAAGGAAAATGGTGACAGAAAAAGAACAAATGGGAGGGGGAGAGCTTTTCCTGAATGAGGTTACTGAGCCCCCTCTCCCTGCCAGTGAAGGCTTCAGGCAGGCACTGTCTTGGCACTACACACCAGCCTAATGTCAGTGCATAAATTCACAAACGTGAATAAATAACAACAGAAAACATTGTTGCCACAATAGAATTAGCAATTCTGTGCAGGAAACTTTGGAGATATGTTTACAATACTCTGACTGAAGTTGGGAAAAAATGGAGCAAACAAGAGGAATTTGGTACTTTGGAAAGTGTGGAAGCTGCCAGTGAACTCTATTATTTTTGATCAGGAAAAATAACTGAAATTAATGAAATTTTAGTTTAATAAAAAATTCAGATTGTCAACAAATCTTCTGAAGATGGTTGGCTGATCAATATAACACAGCTATCTTTCAGAACTAGATGAACTGATGAGTGAAGAAGCATATTACAAATACATAAAATCTGTTGAGGAGTGAAAATGGATAAACTAGTTTAAAATAAATAAATAAACGAACTTGAAACAAATTGATCTAGCATAGTTGTCTTAAATGAGTGGAGGATAGATTTTAACATGCAATGTTTAGCAAAAGTTACTATATGCAATCAGATCAGATCAGATCAGATCAGTCGCTCAGTCGTGTCCGACTCTTTGCGACCCCATGAACTGCAGCACGCCAGGCCTCCCTGTCCATCACCAGCTCCCGGAGGTCACCCAGACTCGCATCCATCGAGTCAGTGATGCCATCCAGCCATCTCATCCTCTGTCGTCCCCTTCTCCTCCTGCCCTCAATCCCTCCCAGCATCAGAGTCTTCTCCAATGAGTCAACTCTTCGCATGAGGTGGTCAAAATACTGGAGTTTCAGCTTTAGCATCATTCCTTCCAAAGAAATCCCAGGATTGATCTCCTTCAGCATGGACTGGTTGGATCTTCTTGCAGTCCAAGGGACTCTCAAGAGTCTTCTCCAACACCACAGTTCAAAAGCATCAATTCTTCGGCGCTCAGCCTTCTTCACAGTCATTTCCTAAAAAAAAGTACAGCTTAACTTCTCAATGACTTCAGATAAATAACTCCAGATTAAAACAGCATGCATCTTTTTTACAGCAAAGGATGATTTTTAGGTTAGGCTCCAGTGACTTTTAGCTTAGGCTCCATATTCAGAATTACTGAAATTATCTGTGGTAAAGCTAGTTATAAAAATTATATAATTCAAGAATAACATTGTTATCTTAAGGTATATATAATACTGTAACTTGCTTACGGCCATTTCTGCATTTGAGTCAAAATACTGAATGATCTTTTCATTGGAAAAAACAGGCAGTAGAGAAAAGTTTGCTGGTTGTAAAGTGTTCAGTGAAGGAAATTACTATTTTAATTTTGCAAAATACTGTGTTTCCTGGTGCTATTTTTATACAGTGAAGCAATAGCCTTGTAGGAAAATAAACAGTTTAATAATAAAATACTTTTAACTTCTATTAAAAAAAGATGATATTGTTCTACTACTGTAATTATATTTAGCTGTTTTGTGTAAAGGCAGGAGTTTTGAATAAAGGTGTTATTGATCACTTTGATAAATGGATCTTTGTAGAGAGAGTCGATATAATTTTGGCAAGTTATTTTCCAAATTTCAACAATGTTTTCTGATGTTTCCCTTGTACATTCTTCTTAGTTTTCTATTCTCAATTTATGAAAACAGTTTGCATAGCTCCTGCATTTATTAAAGTTCCTCCAAGCAGTTGAAGGAGGTGTTATTATCATCATTATACAGATTATGAAAATAGGGTCAAAGAAAATGTGACTTGACCAGGTCACTTGACTAGTGAGATACAGAGAAAAGGAATGACAAGATAAGTACATTATTAGACTGGTAAAGCATAAGGAGTTTACCTAAAATAAAGCTAAAAAGGAAGAATGAAAATAATCGAATATCACAAATATATATATATATATATCTTTTTTTTTTTAATAGGTCCAAAATCTAATAGATGAGCTGGTTTAAGACTGCATAGAGTTCAAACCAGTCATTCCTAAAGGAAATCAACCAGAATATTCATTGGAAGAACTGATGCTTAAGTTTCAATATTTCAGCTGTCTGATGCCAAGAGCCAACTCATGGAAAAACTCTGATGCTGGGGGAAAAACATTGAAGGAAAAGGAGAAGGGCGTGGCAAAGAATGAGATGGTTAGATAGAATCACTGACTTAAAGGACATATTTAAATAAACTCCAGGATATATTGAAGGACAGGGAAGCCTGGTGTGTTGCAGTCCCTGGGGTCACAAAGTGTCAGAAACGACTTAGCAACTGAAGAACACAACAACAACAAATAAGTTTTACAATGTAAATTACAGGTTAATTATTAAACAAAAATATCACTTAATGTATATGTTTGTATTTTATATAAATAAATTAATATATGATTACTGTAGGAAGATCTAAACAATAAATATAACAAAGTGAATAGAGCATCTCGTCATCACATTTCTACCTATAGATTCATATATATGTTTATAACATTGTATAGGAAGCAATGGGAAAAAAACATCCCAAAGAAAAATAAAAGTGAGAAGGCAAAGTGGTTATCTGAGGAGGCTTTAAAAATAGCTGAAGAAAGAAGTAAAAAGCAAGGGAGAAAGTGAAATGTTTAAATGCAGAGTTCCAAAAACTAACAAGGAAACACAAGAAGGCCTTCTTCAGTAAACGGTGCATAAAAGTAGAGGAAAACAACAGAAGAGGAAAGACTAAAGATCTCGTCAATAAAATTGGAAGGAGAAGAGAATAAGATGGCAGAGGTGTAGGTGGACATGGAGTACATCTCTCTCCATGGGTACATCAGGAATACACCTTCAGACACAGAAGTGTATGCAGAACACCAGCTGAGAGAGGATGGGTGTACCTGACCAATCAAAAAGAATATACAGAACCACACAAAACTTGGTAGGATGAAGGAACCGGGGGAAAAGCAGGAGTGTTAGTAGGACTGGACCTACCCTCAGTGGGTGGGGAAATAAAGCAGGGGTCCGATCCCCATATCAAGACAACTGTCTGAGTCAGGAGGGGAACATTTAAGGCTGAGAGTGAAACAGCTGATCTGTGGTGGCCTAAATGGAATGAGAATCAGACAGTCCTTGCCGCAGCCATACATAGCCCAGATAAGAATGAGCGTCCTCTGGAAGGTGCAGTGGCTGGGAGCTGGAGTTCAGGGATTGTGGAACAATCACAGGGCAAAAGCTACTGTTGACTGCAGAGAGATGGATTGAGGGCATGTGAGGGAGAAGATCATGGTGGGAAATGCTGGTGGAAGAAAGCCTGGCAGCCATGGAAGCAAGGCAATACTGCAGAGTCACGTGAAGAGGATGGAGCCATCAATATAGCCTCTTTTTCCCCACATTCCAGAATTGGCAGCTGAACAATAGAGATAGTGGCCCATGTAATAACTGATGCACTGAACTACAGAGTAGGAACCCACACAGGATGCCCTTTTAGTGCCTGATGCACCTATCTACAGAGTAAGACCCCAGCCAGGAGTGTCTGTCTATATGCCTGATGCACCAAACAGCAGAGAAGGATCCCAGACACGGGAGCATACTAAGTGCCTGAATGGGTGGGGAGCTATGGAGAAAGACTGGTCAAAGAGTCTGTCTGATTGCCAGTTATAAGAGTCTCGAAAAAAGACTCTGATAGGGCCATAACACCTGTGCCTGAGGCAGTCCATGTCCCTGAACCCTTTGCACTTTCAGGGCCCCCTTTGCCATCTTCACACTTAACTCTCACTGGAGCAGAGCTGCCATAGGCAAAATAAATAAATAAATAAATAAATCTTGTGTCTCTGTGTACAGGGTTGCTTTGATCCTTTCTGAGTCTTTGCGACCCTGTGGACTGTGGCATTCTCCAGGCAAGAATACTGGAACGTATTTGCCAATACTAGTTGCCATACCCTTCTAAAGCACTATATTCCCTTCTTCCCTAACCTCCAACACCCCTGGGTACCTGGTGCTGTCAGAATCCCTGTGACCCAAGCAGCTGTACCACTTCCACACCTGGCCCTCACAGGGGCAAACTCAAGTCTTCCCGGGCAGCCTAAGGAGCAATCCCCAGTGGACGACCCACATGCAGAGATGGAAATAAAACCACAACTGAAGCCCAGGGGTAGTGTGGCTAAGGAATAAGACCCAAAACCTTCCCACCAGCTATACAAGCTGCAGATTAAATCCACATGATCAATTAGGCAGACTTTGCGTCTATGGAATATAATAAAAGGACACTGAGAGCTCCCACAAAAGAAAATGTTCTAGTTCTGATAGCTGTGGACCTGGGAGGCAGGAACACACAGGTGGAGGACCAGATTAGAAACTGAACTGCCCCCACAACAAGCCCAGAGGCCATCACAGAGTTGGAGGGCATCCTAAGGAGGTGATGTGGATTGTGATTCCCAGAGAGGGAAAGAATTCTGGCAACAATGACTTAAATAAAATATTTATTATTCTTAAGTTTTGACTTGTTCTGTCAATTCTTCTTATTATTATTATTATTTTTTTTTATCTTTCCCCTCTTTGTCATAGTTGTCGATTTTATTGGCATTATTAAATCTAATTAAACTACTGAGCTTTCTTCTTCTTTTTTTTTTTGGTCAGTCATTTTTTGTTTTTGTTTTTATTGTTGTTATAAACCTATGCCTCTACCTGGGGCCTTTGTAGTTCTATGGATTTTGCCTTTTTTCTTTCTTTCTTTTCTCTTTTTTTAAATTTTAATTTTTAATATGTAATCTTACTATTATTTTTCTACATTTATTCCATTGCTTGTTTTTCCTACTGTTTTCCCCCTTGAAGTTAATCTTTAATGAATATAAATCTTCTCCATCTACCTCTATTTTACATTGCATATCTTTTCTTTGTTTCTTTCCTTTCCTCTCAACGTATTTGTTAGTTTTATTTTATTATCTTTTTCCCCTAATTGGGACTTTGATTTAGTTTTGTTTTTCAGTTTATGCTTTAGTTAGTTTAGTTTTTTTTTTAATCAAGAATCTCTTTTATTGATTATCATAAACATTACAAACATCTAATATGAACAAATTGTAACATGACAGTGATTAGTTTGAACAATTAATACATTTCAGATATAATATTATACATATTTCAATGCTATTCTCCCCAATCATCCCACCCTCTCCCGGTCCCAGATTCCAAAAGTCTGGTCTATACATCAGTGTCTCTTTTGCTGTCTCGTAAATAGGGTTATTTTTACCATCTTTCTAAATTCCATATATATGCGTTAGTATACTGTATTTGTGTTTTTGTTTTTGGCTTACTTCAGTCTGTATAATAGGCTCCAGTTCCATCCACCTCCTTACAACTGATTCAAATGTATTCTTTTTAATGGCTGAGTAATACTCCATTGTATATATGTACCACAGCTTGCTTATCCATTCATCTGTGGATGGACATCTAGGTTGCTTCCATGTTCTGGCTATTGCAAACAGTGCTGCTATGAACATTGGGGTACACGTGTCTCTTTCAGTTCTGGATTTCTCAGTGTATATGCCCAGCAGTAGGATTGCTGGATCATAAGGCAGTTCTATTCCCAGTTTTTTGAGGAATCTCCATACTGTTCTCCATAGTGGCTATACCAGTTTGCATTCCCACCAACAGTGCAAGAGGGTTCCCTTCTCTCCGCACCCTCTCCAGCATTTATTGCTTGTGGACTTTTGGATAGCAGCCATTCTGATTGGCGTGAAATGGTATCTCATAGTGGTTTTGATTTGCATTTCTCTGATAATGAGTGATGTTGAGCATCTTTTCATGTGTTTGTTAGCCATCTGTATGTCTTCTTTGGAGAAATGTCTATTTAGTTCTTTGGCCCATTTTTTGATTGGGTCATTTATTTTTCTGGAATTGAGCTGTAGAAGTTGCTTGTATATTTTTGAGATTAGTTGTTTGTCAGTTGCTTCATTTGCTATTATTTTCTCCCATTCTGAAGGCTGTCTTTTCACCTTGCTTATAGTTTCCTTTGTTGTGCAGAAGCTTTTAAGTTTGATTAGGTCCCATTTGTTCATTTTTGAATTTATTTCCGATATTCTGGGAGGTGGGTCATGGAGGATCCTGCTGTGACGTAAGTCAGAGAGGGTTTTGCCTATGTTTTCCTCTAGGAGTTTTATGGTTTCTGGTCTTACATTTAGCTCTTTAATCCATTTTGAGTTTATTTTTGTGTATGGTGTTAGAAAGTGTTCTAGTTTCATTCTTTTACAAGTGGTTGACCAGTTTTCCCAGCACCACTTGTTAAAGAGATTGTCTTTAATCCATTGTATATTCTTGCCTCCTTTGTCAAAGATAAGGTGACCATATGTGTGTGGATTTATCTCTGGGCTTTGCCATTTACTTTGGTGTTTTGGGTTTGAATTTATATATCCTTTTTGTGTTTCCTGTCTAGAGAATGTCCTTTAGTATTTGTTGGAGAGCTGGTTTGTTGTTGCTGAATTCTCTCAGCTTTTGCTTGTCTGTAAAGGTTTTGATTTCTCCTTCATATTTGAATGAGATCCTTGCTGGGTACAATAATCTAGGCTGTAGGTTCTTTTCTTTCATCACTTTAAGTATGTCTTGCCATTCCCTCCTGGCTTGGAGAGTTTCTATTGAAAGATCAGCTGTTATCCTTATGGGAATTCCCTTGTGTGTTATTTGTTGTTTTTCCCTTGCTGCTTTTAATATTTGTTCTTTGTGTTTGATCTTTGTTAATTTGATTAATATGTGTCTTGGGGTGTTTCGCCTTGGGTTTATCCTATTTGGGACTCTCTGGGTTTCTTGGACTTGAGTGATTATTTCCTTCCCCATTTTAGGGAAGTTTTCAACTATTATCTCCTCTAGTATCTTCTCATGGTCTTTCTTTTTGTCTTCTTCTTCTGGGACTCCTATGATTCGAATATTGTAACGTTTAAAATTGTCCTGGAGGTCTCTGAGATTGTCCTCATTTTTTTTAATTCGTTTTTCTTTTTTCTCCTCTGATTCATTTAATTCTGCCATTCTATCTTCTAATTCGCTAATTCTATCTTCTGCCTCTGTTATTCTACTATTTGTTGCCTCCAGAGTGTTTTGGATCTCATTTATTGCATTATTCATTATATATTGACTCTTTTTTATTTCTTCTAGGTCCTTGTTAAACCTTTCTTGCATCTTCTTAATGCTTTTCTCCAGGCTATTTATCCATGATTCCATTTTGCTTTCCAGATTTTGGATTAATTTCACTATCATTATTAGGAATTCTTTATCAGGTAGATTCGCTATTTCTTCCTCTTTTGTTTGGTTTGGTGGGCATTTATCCTGTTCCTTTACCTGCTGGGAATTCTTCTGTCTCTTCATCTTGTTTAAATTGCTGAGTTTGGGGTGTCTTTACTGTATTCTGGTAGTCTGTGGAGTTCTCTTTATTGTGGCGTTTCTGCACTATATGTGGGTTTGTACCGGTGGCTTGTCGAGGTTTCTTGTTTATGGAAGCTTGTATCGGTGTTCTGGTGGGTGGAGTTGGATTTCTTTCCTCTGGGGTGCAGTGGAGTGTCTAGTAGTGAGTTATGAGATGTCTATGATTTGGGGGTCGCTTTGTGTAGCCTGTGTATTGGAGCTCAGGGCTGTGTTCTTGTTTTTCTGGAGAATTTGCTTGGTATGTCTTGTCGTGGAACTTGCTGGTCTTTGTGTGATGCTTGGTTTCAGTGTAGGTATGGAGGCTTTTGATGAGCTCCTGTCAATTAATGATTCGTGGGATCAGGGTATGGACTTAAGCCTCCTGGTTCCAGTTATCGGTCTTATTTTTGCAGTAGTCTCAAAAACTTCTTCTTCTATAATGCATTCCACAACTGGACTGCTCAGAGATGTTCATGGAGTTATACAGAGAAGGAAAAAGGGAGGAAGGAGACAGAGGTGGTCAGGAGGATAAAAGGAGGGAGTGTGAAGGAGAGAGACAGATCTCCTTTAGAAGGCAGTGAGTTGCTTTTCTGGGTGTCCGACGTCCTCCGCCAGCACTCCGAAGCTGTTTGTGGAATTTACTCGGCGCCCAGATGTCCCTTTGATGAATTTGTGGAGGAGAGAGCATATTCCCTGTCCTAATCCTCCGCCATCTTAACCGGAAGTCCAGTTAGTTTAGTTCTTAACCAGTAGATATAATTGTTGGTTCCGTGTGTTCACTGGGTCAATCTATTGTGCTTAATTTTTGTTTGAATGTTTTGATTTTGTTTATGGGTGTATAAGTATATGTGTATATGCAGTTACACTTTTTATTGCTGTCATAAACCTCTGCCTGTATGTTGGGCTTTTGCGTTTCTGTGGAATTTATTTTTTTTTTTTACTTCTCTCTCTTTTTTTTTTTAATTTTAATTTTTGAAACCCAATCAGCCAAAACAAGACCAGGAGCTGACTGTGGCTCAGACCATGAACTCCTTATTGCCAAATTCAGACTGAAATTGAAGAAAGTAGGGAAAACCACTAGACCATTCAGGTATGACCTAAATCAAATCCCTTATGATTATACAGTGGAAGTGAGAAATAGATTTAAGGGCCTAGATCTGATAGATAGAGTGCCTGATGAACTATGGAATGAGGTTCGTGACATTGTACAGGAGACAGGGATCAAGACCATCCCCATGGAAAAGAAATGCAAAAAAGCAAAATGGCTGTCTGGGGAGGCCTTGCAAATAGCTGCAAAAAGAAGAGAAACAAAAAGCAAAGGAGAAAAGGAAAGATATAAACATCTGAATGCAGAGTTCCAAAAAATAGCAAGAAGAGATAAGAAAGCCTTCTTCAGCGATTAATGCAAAGAAATAGAGGAAAACAACAGAATGGGAAAGACTAAGAATCTATTCAAGAAAATCAGAGATACCAAGGGAACATTTCATGCAAAAATGGGCTCGATAAAGGACAGAAATGGTATGGACCTAACAGAAGCAGAAGATATTAAGAAGAGGTGGCAAGAATACACAGAACTGTACAAAAAAGAGCTTCACGACCCAGATAATCATGATGGTGTGATCACTGACCTAGAGCCAGACATCCTGGAATGTGAAGTCAGGTGGGCCTTAGAAAGCATCACTACGAACAAAGCTAGTGAAGGTGATGGAATTCCAGTGGAGCTATTCCAAATCCTGAAAGATGATGCTGTGAAAGTGCTGCACTCAATATGCCAGCAAATTTGGAAAACTCAGCCATGGCCACAAGATTGGAAAAGGTCAGTTTTCATTCCAATCCCAAAGAAAGGCAATGCCAAAGAGTGCTCAAAGTACCACACAATTGCACTCATCTCACACGCTAGTAAATTAATACTCAAAAGTCTCCAAGCCAGGCTTCAGCAATATGTGAACCGTGAACTTCCTGATGTTCAAGCTGGATTTAGAAAAGGCAGAGGAACCAGAGATCAAATTGCCAACATCCGCTGGATCATGGAAAAAGCAAGAGAGTTCCAGAAAAACATCTATTTCTGCTTTATTGACTATGCCAAAGCCTTTGACTGTGTAGATCACAATAAACTATGGAAAATTCTGAAAGAGATGGGAATACCAGACCACCTGATCTGCCTCTTGAGAAATCTGTATGCAGGTCAGGAAGCAACAGTTAGAACTGGTCATGGAACAACAGACTGGTTCCAAATAGGAAAAGGAGCACGTCAAGGCTGTATATTGTCACCATGTTTATTTAACTTATATGCAGAGTACATCATGAGAAATGCTGGACTGGAAGAAACACAAGCTGGAATCAAGATTGCCGGGAGAAATATCAATAACCTCAGATATGCAGATGATACCACCCTTCTGGCAGAAAGTGAAGAGGAACTCAAAAGCCTCTTGATGAAAGTGAAAGTGGAGAGTGAAAAGGTTGGCTTAAAGCTCAACATTCAGAAAACAAAGATCATGGCATCTGGTCCAATCACTACATGGGAAATAGATGGGGAAACAGTGGAAACAGTGTCAGACTTTCTTTTTCTGGGCTCCAAAATCACTGCAGATGGTGACTGCATCCATGAAATTAAAAGACGCTTACTCCTTGGAAGAAAAGTTATGACCAACCTAGATAGCATATTCAAAAGCAGAGACATCACTTTGCCAACAAAGGTTCACCTAGTCAAGGCTATGGTCTTTCCTGTGGTCATGTATGGATGTGAGAGCTGGACTGTGAAGAAGGCTGAGTGCCAAAAAATTGATGCTTTTGAACTGTGGTGTTGGAGAAGACTCTTGAGAGTCCCTTGGACTGCAAGGAGATCCAACCGGTCCATTCTGAAGGAGATCAGCCCTGGAATTTCTTTGGAAGGAATGATGCTAAAGCTGAAGCTCCGGTATTTTGGCCACCTCATGCGAAGAGTTGACTCATTGGAGAAGACTCTGATGCTGGGAGGGATTGGGGGCAGGAGGAGAAGGGGACGACAGAGGATGAGATGGCTGGATGGCATCACTGACTCGATGAATGTGAGTCTGAGTGACCTCCGAGAGCTGGTGATGGATAAGGAGGCCTGGCGTGCGGCAGTTCATGGGGTCGCAAAGAGTCGGACACGACTGAGGGCCTGATCTGATCTGATCTGATTAGTTTATCTACGTTTATTTCTTTGTTTGATTTTCCTATTGTTCTTTTTTCATTTGCAGTTAATCTTTAATGTATATAAATCTTCTTTATCTATGTCTATTTAGCTTTACATATCTCTTTCGTCTTTCTTTTCTTTTTTTTCCTTTCCTATTGCCATATGTTTTAGTTTTATTTTCATTGCTTATTCCCCACTTGGCAACTTGCTTTAGTTTTGTTTTCTGGTTTATGCTTTAGTTAGTAAATATAATTTTTTATTTCTTTTGTTTCCCAGTTGATTTATTGTACTTTATTTCAATGTATTGACTTTGCTTATGGTGTATATGTGTATAATCAATCATGATTTTTATTGTTGTTATACACTTCTGGCTTTACGTTGGGCTTTAGCAGTTCTATGGAGTTTTCCTTTTTTTTTTTTTTTATAATTTTAACTTTTAATTTTTTAAAACCTGTTATATTTTTTCTACATTTTTTATTTATTTGGCCTTTCCTACTGTTCTTTTCCCTTGACAGTTAATCTTTAATATATATAAATATTCTTCATATACCTCTATTTAGCTTTGCATATCTATTCTTTTTTTTCTTGTCTTTCTTTCTTTCCTATCAACATATTTGTTAGTTTTGTTTTCATTGCTTTATTCCTCACTTGGAAACTTGCTTTTTTTTTTTTTTTTTTTTTTTTTTCTGGTTTGTGCTTTAGTTAATTTTGTTCTTAACTGGCAAATATAATTTTTAATTTCCTTTGTTCACTGCGTCAATCTACTGTACTTTATTTTAATTAGACTGTTTTGACTTTGCTTATGGGTGTATACGTATATGTGCAAATTTCATTATTTTAAATATTATATGTCTTAAGTTGTAACTTTGAGTTGTCTGGGGGTCACCTTTGCTTTCTCATTTTTGGATATTTGTTTTAGTTTTACTTACCAGACCACCTGATCTGCCTCTTGAGAAACCTATATGCAGGTCAGGAAGCAACAGTTAGAAATGGACATGGAACAACAGACTGGTTCCAAGTAGGAAAAGAATACATCAAGGCTGTATATCATCACCCTGCTTATTTAACTTATATGCAGAGCACATCATGAGAAATGCTGGGTTGGAAGAAACACAAGCTGGGATCAAGATTTGCCAGGAGAAATAACAAGAACCTCAGATATGCAGATGATACCACCTTTATGACAGAAAGTGAAGAGGAACTAAAAAAGCCTCTTGCTGCTAAGTCACTTCCGTCGTGTCCGACTCTGTGCCACCCAATAGATGGCAGCCCACTAGGCTCCGCCATCCCTGGGATTCTCCAGGCTAGAACACTGGAGTGGGTTGCTATTTCCTTCTCCAATGTACGAAAGTGAAAAATGAAAGTGAAGTCACTCAGTTGTGTCCGACTCTTCAGGACCCCATGGACTGCAGCCTACCAGGGTCCTCCGTCCACGGGATTTTCCAGGCAAGAGTGCTGGAGTGGAGTGTCATTGCTTTCTCCAAAAGGGAATGGCTTAAAGTATTGAACAGGAAACATTTACAACCAAGATTGCTGTACCCGGCAACTGTGTTAGTCATTCAGTTGTGCCTGACTCTTTGCGACCCCATGGACTGAAACCCACCAGGCTCCTCTGTCCGTGCGATTTTCCAGGCAAGGATTACTGGAGTGGGTTCTCCAATGACACATAGCTAGTGATCATTATACTGAAAGAATAGACACATGTACACGCATGGTGGATTCAAGTCAATGTATGGCAAAACCAATGCAATATTGTAAAGTAAAATAAATGAATTAATTAAAACAAAACAACAACAAAAAAGAATAGACAGAATCTTACACCTTTTCACAAAGTTCTGTTGGATTGCACTGCTCTTAGAATAAGACCTACTAGTTAGAACTTTAGAATGCTAAGGAAGTTAACTGTAAGAGAAGAATGCAAATAATCCAAATTATGGTTCCCTCACTTACTGAGAAGCCTGCATAAATTATGTAATTTCAGACAGACTTTCTTAAACCACTGAATGGAAATAGAAATTATTTTACATGGAAATTGGGGAAAACACTTTCTAAATTAAATTGCTATATAAATATTAGTTATGAGGTGATTCTAAAGGAAAATATTCCTAAAAAAGAACTTATGTGAGCATTTTATTAATAACAAGTCACAATTGTATCATATTAAGGAAAATAAAATTTAGTTGCTGGCTAATAATAAAGTTTCTAAATTCATGAAACAATAAATTTTGACTTTATTCCTACTGTCATTCTAAAACTAACTATGACCATAATGGTTGGGAATTCTAAGTTCTGGATGCAGAATGTATGGATTCAGAAAACCCACTTATTGGCTGTGTAACTTTAATAAGCAATTTAAAACCTCTGGTTTCATTTTCTTAACTATAAAATGAGAATAGAACCTTCCCACAAGCTACACCTATGAGGATCAAATTAGTTAATACAGTTAAAAAGCTTTGAATACTGCTTGAAACATGGTAAGCATTAATATGGGTTAACCCATTCATTATGGTAGATGTTGATATCAAGAATAAAGAACTCCTATAACTCAACAACAAAAACAATCCAGTTTGAAAGTGGGCCAAAGGCTTGAATAGGGGTTTCTCCAAAGCATACAAATGACCAATAAGCACACCAGATATCAGTTATCACATTACTAATCATTCAGTTAAATTCAGTTCAGTTCAGTCACTCAGTTGTGTCCAACTCTTTGCAAACCCAGGAATCACAGCATGCCAGGCCTCCCTGTCCATCACCAATTCATGTCCATCGAGTTAGTGATGCCATCCAGCCATCTCATCCTCTTTCATCCCCTTCTCCTCCTGCCCCCAATCCCTCCCAGCATCAGAGTCTTTTCGAATAAGTCAACTCTTCGCATGAGGTGGCCAAAGTATTGGAGTTTCACCTTCAGCATCATTCCTTCCAAAGAACACCCAGGACTGATCTCCTTCAGAATGGAATGGTTGGATCTCCTTGCAGTCCAAAGGACTTTCAAGAGTCTTCTCCAACACCACAGTTCAAAAGCATCAATTCTTCTGTTCCAAGCTTTCTTCACAGTCCAACTCTCACATCCATACATGACCACTGGAAAAACCATAGCCTTTACTAGATGGACCTTTGTTGGCAAAGTAATGTCTCTGCTTTTGAATATGCTATCTAGGTTGGTCATAACTTTCTTTCTAAGGAGTAAGCGTCTTTTAATTTCATGGCTTCAGTGACCATCTGCAGTGATTTTTGACCCCCCCAAAAGTAGAGTCTGACACTGTTTCCACTGTTTCCCCATATATTTCCCTAGGGAAATCCAAACCAAAACCATAACAATACCACTTCACAACCATTAGAACACAATACACGGAAAACAACAAATGCTGAGAAAAATTTCAAGAAATTGGGACCCCTGTGCATTTCTGGTAGAAATAAGAAATGGTGCAGCCTCTATTAAAAACAATATGGTGGTTCCTCAATTAACAGTAGAATTACCATATGATCAGCAATTCCACTTCTGGGTATCTATCCAAAGGAATAGAAAGCAAAGATGCAAACAAATATTTGTACTCCCATGTTCACAGCAGCATTATTTACAATAGTCAAAAGGTGGAAACAACCCAAGTGTCCATTAACAGATGAATGGATAAACGAAGTGTGGCACATGTACATATAATGGATTATTGTGTCTTAAAAAAAGGGTATTCTGATTGACCCATGGTACAACATGGATGAATGTCAAAGATGTTCTGCTAAAGGAAATATGCCAGTCACAAAAGGACAAATTGGCATGATTCCACTTATATGAAGTACCTAAAGCAGTTAAGTTCATAGAGACATAAGGAGAGTGGTTATTTCCAAGGGTTAGGAAGAGCAAGGAGTAGTTATGGTTTAATGGGTACAGAGGTTCAGTTTTACAAAGTGAAAAGAGCTCTGGAGGTGAGTATTGGTAATGGCTGCATAACAACATGTATGTACCTAAATGCCACAGAACTATACAGTTAAAAATAACTGAAATGCTGAATTTTATGTTATGTGTATTTTGCCACAAATTATTAATTAGAACCAAAAAGTCTATTTTATTATAAACATATCTAATGTCCTTGAAGATATCCTTCAAAATACTTAAGAAGTGTTTCAAAAAGTACAATATCAATAGGTAAGAGGTACCCAGAGTAGTCAAATTCATAGGAAATACAACAGTGATTGCCAGGGTCTTGGAAAAAGGGAAAATGGAGAGTTAATGGGTAGTGTTTCAACTTAAGAAGATAAAACAACATTCTGGAAATGGATGATGGTGATAATTGCACAATGTGGGGGTACTAAATGTCACTGAACTGTATACTCAAAAATGGCTAAAAGAGTAAATTTTGTTTATTTTACCATAATAGAAAAGTTCCTCATTACACAGATTGGGAGATTAGTACAAAGGGGGCCAAAGATTTTACTTCTCTATCTCATAGAGTTGCTCAAAAGGCAGAAAAGACTTATGTCTGCTAAACTGATACAAATTTAGAGTCTATTTTCTTCTCTAAACTTAAAACAACCTATTTGTGGGGATGAAGACTTTAGCTAATATATTAACAACGTGTGGGTGTTCTCGGTCACTCAGTAGTGTCCAACTCTTTGTGACCCCATGGACTGCAGACTTCTTGGTTCATGGAATTTCCCAGGCAAGAATGCTAAAGTGGACTGCCATTTCCTACTACAGGGGAATCTTCCCAAACAAGGGAAAACCAACATGCAGATAGCTGTGTTTCTTTGTTTATGTTGATGTTTAGGAATGCTCTTCAGATGTGAAATTTTCTTTTTGTCTTTGCTTTCTGACTTATAAATTGGATTATTTCATCTGGAGTGGATAAGTACAACAGTGACAAGTACAAGGAATAATAAAGAGGACTTTAAAATATTTAAATCCAAGGAACTTGGCTAATTCTGGTGATAGCCATATGAAAACTTTAAAATAGAAGCACGGGTAGCTGACTGAAGTATCTCTATATCAAGTAGCCATAGGTTCAGTTCAGTTCAGTTCAGTCGCTCAGTCGTGTCCGACTCTTTGTGACCCCATGAACCGCAGCACACCAGGCCTCCCTGTCCATCACCAATTTCTGGAGTTCACTCAGACTCACATCCATCGAGTCAGTGATGCCATCCAGCCATCTCATCCTCTGTCATCCCCTTCTCCTCTTGCCCCCAATCCCTCCCAGCATCAGAGTCTTTTCAAATGAGTCAACTCATCACATGAGGTGGCCAAAGTACTGGAGTTTCAGCTTTAGAATCATTCCTTCCAAAGAACACCCAGTGCTGATCTCCTTCAGAATGGACTGCTTGGATCTCCTTGGAGTCCAAGGGACTCTCAAGAGTCTTCTCCAACACCGCAGTTCAAAACCATCAATTCTTCAGCACTCAGCTTTCTTCACAGTCCAACTCTCACATCCATACATGACCACTGGAAAAACCATAGCCTTGACTAGATGGACCTTTGTTGGCAAAGTAATGCCTCTGCTTTTGAATATGCTATCTAGATTGGTCATAATTTTCCTTCCAAGGATTAAGCATCTTTTAATTTCATGGTTGCAGTCACCATCTGCAGTGATTTTGGAGCCCCCAAAAATAAAGTCTGACACTGTTTCCACTGTTTTCCCATCTATTTGCCTTGAAGTGATGGGACTGGATGCCATGATCTTCATTTTCTGAATGTTGAGCTTTAAGTCAACTTTTTCACTCTCCACTTTCACTTTCATCAAGAGGATTTTTAGTTCCTCTTCACTTTCTGTCATCAGGGTGGTATCATCTGCATATCTGAGGTTATTGATATTTCTCCCCGCAATCTTGATTCCAACTTGTGTTTCTTCCAGTCCAGCGTTTCTCATGATGTACTCTGCATATAAGTTAAATAAGCAGGGTGACAATATACAGCCTTGATGTACTCTTTTTCCTATCTGGAACCAGTCTGTTTTTCCATGTCCAGATCTAACTGTTGCTTCCTGACCTTCATACAGATTTCTCAAGAGGCAGATCAGGTGACCTGGTATTCCCATCTCTTTCAGAATTTTCCACAGTTTGTTGTGATCCACACAGTCAAAGGCTTTGACATAGTCAATAAAGCAGAAATAGATATTCTTCTGGAACTCTCTTGCTTTTTCCATGATCCAGAGGATGTTGGCAATTTGATCTCTGGTTCCTCTGCCTTTTTGAAAACCAGCTTGAACATCAGGAAGTTCATGGTTCACATATTGCTGAAGCCTGGCTTGGAGAATTTTGAGTATTACTTTACTAGCATGTGAGATGAGTGAAATTGTGCATTAGTTTGAGCATTCTTTGGCATTGCCTTTATTTGGGATTGGAATGAAAACGGACCTTTTCCAGTCCTGTGGTCACTGCTGAGTTTTCCAAATTTGCTGGCATATTGGGTGCAGCACTTTCAGAGCATCATCTCTTAGGATTTGAAATAGCTCTACTTAAATTCCATCACCTCCACTAGCTTTGTTCATAGTGATGTTTTCTAAGGCCCACTTGATTTCACATTCCAGAATGTCTGACTCTAGATGAGTGGTCACACCATTGTGATTATCTGGGTTGTGAAGATCTTTTTTAAACAGTTCCTCTGTGTATTCTTGCCACCTCTTCTTAATATCTTCTGCTTCTGTTAGGTCCATACCATTTCTGTCCTTTATTGAGCCCATCTTTGCATGAAATGTTCCCTTGATATCTCTAATTTTCTTGAAGAGATCTCTAGTCTTTCCCATTCTGTTGTTTTCCTGTATTTCTTTGCACTGATCACTGAGGAAGGCTTTCTTATCTCATCTTGTTATTCTTTGGAGCTCTGCATTCAGATACTTATATATTTCCTTTTCTTCTTAGCCTAAGAGTTTTCAAAGAACGTGGATATTATTTCAGAGGACACACACACAAAAATAAAAAACTGGAAAACATAGAGATTACAGAGACAAACCCAACACCTGCCTGTGTAGTCCTGAGAAATCTATATGCAGGTTAGGAAGCAACAGTTAGAACATGGAAAAACGGACTGGTTACAGATAGGAAAAGGAGTACATCAAGGCTATGTATTATCACCCTGATTATTTAACTTATATGCAGAGTACATCATGAGAAACCCTGGGCTGGAAGAAGCACAAGCTGGAATCAAGATTGCCGGGATAAATATCAATAACCTTAGATATGCAGATGACACCACCCTTATGGCAGAAAGTCAAGAGGAACTCAAAAGCCTCTTGATGAAAGTGAAAGTGGAGAGTGAAAAAGTTGACTTAAAGCTCAACATTCAGAAAACGAAGATCATGGCATTTGGTCACATCACTTCATCATAAATAGATGGGGAAACAGTGTCCGACTTTATTTTTCTGGGCTCCAAAATCACTGCAGATGGTGACTGCAGCCATGAAATTAAAAGACGCTTACTCCTTGGAAGGAAAGTTATGACCAACCTAGATAGCATATTGAAAAGCAGAGACATTCCTTTGCCAACAAAGGTCCATCCAGTCAAGGCTATGGTTTTTTTTGTGTGTTCATGTATGGATGTGGGAGTTGGACCGTGAAGAAAGCTGAGTGCTGAAGAATTGATGGTTTTGAACAGTGATGTTGGAGAAGACTCTTGAGAGTCCGTTGGACTGCAAGGAGATCCAACCAGTCCATTCTGAAGATGATCAGCCCTGGGAATTCTTTGGAAGGAATGATGCTAAAGCTGAAACTCCAGTACTTTGGCCACCTCATGTGATGAGTTGACTCATTGGAAAAGACTCTGATGCTGGGAGGGATTGGGGGCAGGAGAAGAAGGGGACGACAGAGGATGAGATGGCCTGATGGCATCACTGACTCGATGGACGTGAGTCTCAGTGAACTCCAAGTGTTGGTGATGGACAGGGAGGCCTGGCATGCTGAAATTCATGGCGTCACAAAGAGTCGGACACGACTGAGCGACTGAACTAAAATGATATGTTGAGCAAATCAAATGTTAGTTCGTAAACTGTGATGAATTAACTTTGTCCTATGCTATTCTTTGGAGTCCTTTTCGTTTCTTGCAGTAAGACTCCTTGGCTTCAGTTTTCTGGGCAATCTCAAAAGAACTGTTAAGTAAATTGGATTGCAGAAAGAATTGTTAAGAACATTTCAGATTGAGACTGTTCACATTGGAAGTTTTTGTGGTTGTGAAGTAAGAGACAAATCAATTTGGTCAGTATGGCTTCATGGATTACTAGAAAGGTAGGGAAAAAAAAATACTCAACTAATAGCCAATGTACTTCCTAAGTATGAGTTTAGATTACATTCTGAATGCAGTTTAGTATTCCACTGTAGAATTAGGTAGTTTTTTAAACAAATTGCAGAGCTTGACTTTTAATCTGGTCTTTCATGAAGTAAATTGTTGTAAGGGATAACAATTCCTAACTTTTTAATCCATTACAGAAATTTTTTGAAACAAATTTTGAAGTGGCTTTGTATTTCAGATTGTTCATTAAGTTCCAAAAAGTTTCAAAAAGTCATTACTAGGAACAGAAACTGAGAGGAACTGAAAAGGTACCCTAAGAACCTTTACCTTAAAAAAAAAAAAAAAAAAAAAAGAGTATACATTTTCTGCCTCCAGAAGGTAATGCTGCCTTAAGTTTACAAACAAATCTTGGTTTAAGAAAAAAAAAAATGTGAATATAAATTGCTGTAATAAAAATCCTTTTACAAAAGTGTATCATTTTTTAATTGTTTGTTTGAGGATTGACTGGTATTATGATTTGTTACTGCATTTAGTTTTTTTTTAGTGAGTCATAGGCATTCAGTAGAAGTGTTTGTTTTCAAAATATTGACTAAAATTTATTTTTGAAGCAGTTTATATTAACAGATGAATGTAACTAAAGTTAAGAGTTTTAGTTTTTTCACTTAATCATCTCTCTGAGATTAAAAGATACTGTAATAGTTGCACACTTTGCCAAGATAGCCTAATAACTAGTGATTTGGCTCATTTTTGTTGTCGTTGTTGTTGTTGTTATGCTATTGAATCCTGTTAGCTCCCTTAGAGCAGGAGAGGTAGGAGAGTCCAAAAGATTATAGGTATTTAGACATATGTGGTATTTTATTTTCTGATGCAAAAATGAGATTAGAGTTAAATAAATCTTTCAGAAAAGAATAGGATATTTGTTGTTTTCTCTGTCAGAGCTGTGTGTAGTACTTCTAATTGAGTTTCCACCTGGATTTATATAAACCTATGATGAGAACAACACCCTTTCTGCCTTTCTCTTTGTCTCGGAGAGCCTGTATTTTATGTATTCCTCAAACTTAGTGCAAGTTACTTATTTAAAAACATTTATTTTGAATGTGATTAGGAATTTGAAATGAAAGTGAATGACTTTTTTTTTTTTTTTTTTAATACAAAAGAACCACATAAGATTTACTGTTTGTGATTATTTTTATTTAAATTTCTTCTGTTGCTCCAAGCAGTAGTATCCGGGTAAAGATGACTCTAATGACCAGGGTTTTTAACAATTACCTTTAATCCTCGAATAGTCTAACATTCGCTTACAGTAGTTGCTCAAGTGTAGCTTCATTCAACTTGAGTATTTTGATAAATATTTCATTATTTTTCTTGACATTGAAATATACAGTATCAGAGTAATTGAAATAAGGGCTTTCCTTATTTCTTTCCTCCCCCAACCACCCCATAAATACCTCTGTCTCCCCTTCTCCCATTTGTATAACATTTATAGATGATGATTGTGTCATACATAGAAGTATATAAGAGAAAACTACTATTAGTTGTATAGGTGAGAAATTAAAAATTTTAGGGAGACTGAGACTAGTGTAGAAGTCTTGACCAAGTCTCCAAGATGGACTAGAGAGACACAAACTTAATTGCTGGGAGCCAGCACGAGGACCTCCCCCAGTGGCAAAGGTCATGAGGAAGGAGGCTCGACATACGCAAAGGCAGGATTGAGCCTCAGGAGTCCCCCTGGAAATTCTCGAGCATCTACCCCCAAAACCAGAGTCTGCCTACTTTACTACTTTGTGCTCTCACCTACACCTCTGGCTTTAGGGGGGGCTGTCCCCCACTACCTCTTTTGGAGAAGGAGTTAGCTTAGAGCTCCAGTTATTAATAATTCCTAGGCGTGATAGGATGAGAAAGCAATGGCACCCCACTCCAGTACTCTTGCCTGGAAAATCCCGTGGATGGAGGAGCCTGGTAGGCTGTAGTCCATGGGGTCGATAAGAGTCAGACAGGACTGAGCAACTTCACTTTCACTTTTCACTTTCATGCATTGGAGAAGGAAATGGCAACCCACTCCAGTGTTCTTGCCTGGAGAATCCCAGGGACGGGGGAGCCTGGTAGGCTTCCGTCTATGGGGTCGCACAGAGTCGGAAACGACTGAAGCGACTTAGCAGCAGCAGCAGGCGTGGTAGGAGTGTTTCAACCACAAACTCCTCTGAAGGTTCTCTAGCCTGCCTGACAGGCTCGTCCAGCCACGTATGGTTGTTCACAGCCTCCCAACGGTGAGAGGCACGAGATGCTTTAAACCTTCTAAACACAGGTTCTTTAGACAAGTTAGAAAACTATTAGTATAAGTATAGTGGGCTGATTAGAAATTGTATCAGTGAAGGGTTTTTCATTTGTTGAGCCAATGTTTGCTGCTAAGTCTCCACATCCCCTGCCCTTATACACATTAATGAATAGATAGAAGAAATAAGTATTAACCTTTGATATTAATCGCATTAGACCTTAGGCTAAGCAAATTATTTCCTTAATTAAAACCCACTACACCCTCACCCTATAGGAATGTAACTTTATCTGGTACCTTTGGAAGGTGGCATCTATTTCAAAAATAATCACCCCTGGAGAAATAAGTGTTCTGGTTGACTGTCACAAGGAGAAGGTCATAAATTGTCATCAGGTTCCCCTGGCCAGAAGATGATGTAACATCCCTAAGACCTCTGTATACATTTGTATGAAGCACCTGACTTTAATAAAAGTCAGGACTGCTGACCCCACGTGACTTTTGTATAACATCTCAGTGTATAAAAACAGACCCTGGAAAAATAAAAAATGGGATCAGTTCCTCGAAAGACTGGTCTCCCCATGTCACTTGTTCTCTCACCTTCTGGCTGAATTATCTGGAACGTGGAGGCTCATCAAGTCTACTAATTATGCATTGGCTTCTAAGATCTGATCAGGGAATCCTTAGTGTCTCCTCTCCTTCGGGAGAATGGGAGGATGCCTGCAGCCGACGTAGGTGATATAAATTCCTTGCCTTAGAATTATTAGCTTTCCACGTAAACCAAGCTATTCAGCCTCTTTTCTCCACTGAATTTTCCTACTGAGCTATCCTCATTCTATTACTCTTTATATCTCTAATTAATATTTAATTAAAGCTATCATATTCTGATCACTGAAGCTGTCTCTCCTTCAAATTTCCCTGGATCCACTGGGGCAGGACCCCGGCAATTAATCACAAGCCATGTTTAATACTATCTTCATGTGGATTTTACTTTTATTCATTCCTTTTGAACATTATGACTGATATTTTTGTTTTTCTTCTCATTTACTTGTTTTCTTTAGTTAATAATGATTACTAGTGGAGCTTGGAGACCAGGTAACAGAAGAGAAAATGCTGTTTTACTATTTGTTAGTAGCTATTTGAATACTAACTTTGGTTAGCTAAAAATTAAAGTATGGTTTAAGATTATGAAATGAACAGGAGAGAGAAGAAAATAAAATTCAACAACGGAAGGGAATAAGGATGGGAACCACTAATCTGAAAGTAAAATTACAAGTGAGGATAGAACCTAAACAGGCCAGATTATCTAAATGTCTTTGATTCCACCACATTTTTTAATAAAAGTGTTTAAATAACAATTTAGATCCAGTTAGGGGCAGTGATATAAGATAAAATGTAGTTTTGGGGAGTTAGAAAGAAGATTTTTCATCTAGGATTTGGAATATTAGAAAAGGGTCTTTGTGACCTTAAATATTTACTTAAGGGTTTCCCAGGTGGTGCTAGTGTTAGGGAACCTGCCTGTCAGTGCAGGAGACCTAAGAGATGGGAGTTTGATCCCTAGGCGGGAAAGATTCCCTGGAGGAGGGCATGATGATCCACTCCAGTGTTCCTGCCTGGAGAATCCCATGGACAGAGGAGCCTGGCGGGCTATAGTCTTTTGGGTTGAAAAGAGTCAGAGATGACTGAAATGATTTAGCATGCATGCACATATTTAGTTAACCTCTTTTGGCTTTACTTTTTTCATAAAAATTATGGAAATAATGTATGTGAAGGCTTTTTTCGTTAATTATGAGGTGTAATATATAGGTGAAAGTTTATTGTATTTGTAACATTTTAAAATTCTGTTTAATATATTTTACATGTTAAACTAATACAGTCTATGAAATTATTTCTGTTTCTTGTTTCTGTTAACAGTATTATCTGCATCCTAGTCACACTTCCCTCCTCATTTCTGGTTTAATCTATCGTCCCAGCTTGATCTTTGGCTAAGGAAATACCCTACTTTAGTTGAGTTTGTGTGTGTGTGCTTAGTTGCTTAGTTGTGTCTGACTGTTTTCAACCCCATGGACTGTAGCCCACAAGGCTCCTTTGTCCATCGGGATTATCCAGGTGAGAATACTGGAGTGAGTTGCCATGCCTTCTTCTGGAGAGTTTTCCCAACCCAGGGTTTGAATCTAGGTCTCCCCCATTACAGGCAGATTCTTTACCGTCTGAGCCACCAAAGAGGTCCTTAGTTGAGTTTACGTCTCTACAAAGTCTTTTCCTGTGGACAGAGAAATCTGTCTAAATTACAGTTCTTGGTTTTACTACTTTAGCAGCCTTTCAGGTCATGTCTTTGGAATATTTTGGAAAGAGCAAGTTGGGAAGATGTCTCCTATGTCCTCCACTCTTAATCTTTCAGGTGTGAAGCGCTCTTAACATGAATTATTTTTGGCTACGTGGATGGGAGACTGATTTGAGAAGTCTCTAAAATAGATGTATTTGAAGGTGCTTCCATGTATTTTTTGGAGAGCAAGTTCAACAGCCGGATCACAGAGACACAAAATGTTATAATTACTGATAAGACATTTTAAGATTAGATCTCCTTTTCAGTTTTACCTGCCTGCTTTTCCCTTTTTTGTTAGCTATCCTACACAGCAGAATTCTTACAAGCTTTTGTGCTGTATCTCTTCAAGTAATTGCTGTTTTCTGCATCTTTTAATGTAAGAGATCATACTCAATCTCTTTTTAAAATTTTATTCATTTATTTTGGCTGTGCTGATTTTAGTTTCTGAGTGCAATTTTTTTTTTTTTTTTTTTTAATTGTGTTGCTTGGATTCCAGAGCACTGGTTCAGTAGCTGCACTCCTGCTGTGAGGCATGTGGGATCCTCCCAGGCCAGGGATCAAACCCATGTCTTGTGCATTGGCAGGTGGACTCCCAACCACTGAACCACCAGGGAAGCCCCAGTTGTTTTAGTCATCTTTCTGTTCACAACTTGGGGAATGCATTGTTTTCATCCTCACTTCCTACCCACTTATTCAGTTTCCAGGTTATGTACTTTTAAAACCGTATTCACAAGTTGTTCCATACTTAAGGTTTTTTTTGTTTTTGTTTTTGTTTTTTTTTTTAACAAGAATCTTAAAAATTCTAGTTAAATGGATTGTTTCTGTTGCACTTCTAAGATAGCATTAAAAACTTATTTAACTGAAAAATTGTCATTGTTTTTGTCTACATATGTATTATATTAATAAAAACAACTTAGGTTTCAGTAAACATAAATAACACAGTTGACTCTTGAAGGACATGGAGATTATGCACACCTACACTTGAATTGGAAAATTTGCATATAGTAGGCCAGATGTCATATCTGAGGTTTTTCAGTATCTGCAGTTTTGCATCCACAAATTTAACCAGTTTTGGATAGTGAAGTAGTCTAGTATTTAATATTGACAAAAATCCACATGTAAGCGGGCCTGCACAGTTCTAATGACTATGTTGTTTAAGGGTCAACCATATGCTCTTTCTTTATTTTATTTTATTTTTTTTTCCTTTCTAATGGCAAAATATTTTTCTTTTTCTTAAAACTATATTCTTTTAACAGGGGAGTTAAAAGAATACAATTGCACATGGATTTTCTGTGGGTCAGAAATTTCGTAGCAGTTTAGGTCAGTGGTTCTGGATTCTTCCATGAAAATCTCAAGGGTTGCTGTCATTTGAAGTCTACACTGGTGCCTAGAGGATCACCTTTTAATAAGGTATTCCTCTTTGGGCTGGCAGGTTGCTGCTGGATGTTGTCTAGAGGACTCAATTTCTTTGGTATATGTAGATCTCCAGCTGTTTGCATGGCAGCTGCATTTCCAGAGGAAGTAATCTGAGAAGAAAAGTAGGTAGAAGTGTCCAGTACCTTTTATAACCTACTCTCAGAAGTAACTTCTGGCACATTCATTAGATCAGATCAGTCACTCAGTCATGTCCTACTCTTTGCAACCCCATGAATCGCAGCACGCCAGGCCTCCCTGTCCATCACCAACTCCCGGAGGTCACTCAGACTCACATCCATCAAGTCAATGATGCCATCCAGCCATCTCATCCTCTGTCATCCCCTTCTCATCTTCCCCCCAATCCCTCCCAGCATCAGAGTCTTCTCCAATGAGTCAACTCTTCGCATGAGGTGGCCAAAGTACTGGAGTTTCAGCTTCAGCATCATTCCTTCTAAAGAAATCCCAGGGCTGATCTCTTTCCAAATGGACTGGCCAGATCTCCTTGCAGTCCAAGAGACTTTCAAGAGTCTTCTGCAACACCACAGTTCAAAAGCATCAAGTCTTAGGCGCTCAGCCTTCTTCACAGTCCAGCTCTCACATCCATACATGACCACAGGAAAGACCATAGCCTTGACTAGATGGACCTTTGTTGGCAAAGTAATGCCTCTGCTTTTGAATATGCTATCTAGGTTGGTCATAACTTTCCTTCCAAGGAGTAAGCGTCTTTTAATTTCATAGCTGCAGTTACCATCTGTAGTGATTTTGGAGCCCAGAAAAAGAAAGTCTGACACTGTTTCCACTGTTTCCCCATCTATTTCCCATGAAGTGATGGGACCAGATGCCATGATCTTCGTTTTCTGAATGTTGAGCTTTAAGCCAACTTTTTCACTCTCCACTTTCACTTTCATCAAGAGGCTTTTTAGTTCCTCTTCACTTTCTGTCATCAGGGTGGTATCATCTGCATATCTGAGGTTATTGATATTTCTCCCAGCAATCTTGATTCCAACTTGTGTTTCTTCCAGTCCAGTGTTTCTCATGATGTACCCAGCATATAAGTTAAATAAACAGGATGACAATATACAGCCTTGACGAACATCTTTTCCTATTTGGAACCAGTCTCTTGTTTCATGTCCAGTTCTAACTGTTGCTTCCTGACCTGCATACAAATTTCTCAAGAGGCAGATTAGGTGGTCTGGTATTCCCATCTCTTTCAGAATTTTCCACAGTTTATTGTGAACATTTATTAGAAGCAAGCCATTAAGTTTAGTCCACAGTCAAAGAATGAGAATTTAGGCTCCACATTTTGTCAAAAGATTTTTTGGACATAATTTTAAAAAACTAGGGGGTTAATTCTTTACAACTTGTTGTTGTCAATATGGGAGCTTTCCAGGTGACTCAGTGGTAAATAATCTACCCAGCAAGCATCTCATTCAAAATTAATCTCATTCACAATAAATAAATAAATAAAAAGATTTTCAGATCAACAAAAGTTAAGAGAATTCATTACCATCAAACCAGCTTTACAAGAAATGTTAAAGGGACTTATACAGTAAAGAATTGAAAGAGAAGGAAAAAAGATCTACAAAATTAGCCCCAAACAAAATGGCAATAGGAACATATATCAATAATTACTTTAAATTTAAATGGATTAAAAGTTCTAACCAGAAGACACAGACTGGCTGAATGAACACAAACACAAGAAGCATATATATGTCGTCTACAAGAAACCCACTTTAAACCTAAAGAAACATATGGAATGAAAGTGAGAGGTTGGAAAAATATATTCCATGCAAATAGGAAGCAAAAGAAAGCTGGAATAACAATCCATATCAAACAAAATAGACTTTATGATAAAGAAGATTACAAGAGATAAGGAAGGACACTACATAATAATCAAGGGATCAATCCAAGAAGAAGACATGACAATTGTAAATATCTGTGCACCTAACATCAGAACACCTCAAAATATAAGAGAAACACTAGCAGACATAGAAAGAGAAACTGACAGTAACACAGTATTAGTAGGAGACTTTAACATTCCACTCACACCAATGGACAGATCATCAAAATAGAAAATTCATTTAAAAAAATAAAAAGCCTGAAATGATACATTAGATGAGATGATCTCATTGATATCTTCAGGACTTTCCATCCAAATGCAGAAAAATACACTTTTTTCTCAAGTGCACATAAAACATTCTCCAGGATAGACGACAACTTGGGTCACAAATCAAACCTAAGTAAACTTAAGAAAACTGAAATTGTGTCAAGAATTTTTTTCTGCCCACAACACTAGGAGATTAGATATCAATTACAAGAAGAAAACTGTAAGAAACAAACACATGGAGATTAAACAACACGTTGCTGTGGAGGTGATGGATTTCCAGTTGAGATATTTCAAATCCTGAAAGATGATTTTTCTGAAAATGCTGCACTCAATATGCCAGCAAATTTGGAAAACTCAGCAGTGACCACAGGACTGGAAAAGGTTAGTTTTCATTCCAATCCCAAAGAAAGGCAATGCCAAAGAATGCTCAAACTGCTGCACAATTGCACTCGTCTCACACACTAGTAAAGTAATGCTCAAAATTCTCCAAGCCAGGCTTCATCAATTCATGAACTGTGAACTCCCAGATGTTCAAGCTGGTTTTAGAAAAGGCCGAGGAACCAGAGATCAAATTGCCAACATCTGCTGGATCATGGTAAAAGCAAGAGAGTCCCAGAAAAACATCTATTTCTGCTTTATTGACTATGTCAAAGCCTTTGACTGTGTGGATCACAAGAAACTGTGGAAAATTCTGAAAGAGATGGGAATACCAGACCACCTGACTTGCCTCTTGAGAAACCTCTACTCAGGTCAGGAAGCAATAGTTAGAACTGGACATGGAACAACAGACTGGTTCCAAATAGGGAAAGGGGTACGTTAAGGCTGTGTATATTGGCACCCTACTTATTTAACTTCTATGCAGGGTACATCATGAGAAACGCTGGTCTGGAAAAAACACAAGATTTCCGGGAAAAATATAAATAACCTCAGATATGCAGATGACACCACCCTTATGGCAGAAAGTGAAGAGGAACTAGAAAGCCTCTTGATGAAAGTGAAAGTGGAGAGTGAAAAAGTTGGCTTAAAGCTCAACATTCAGAAAATGAATATCATGGCATCCAGTCCCATCACTTCATGGGAAATGGATGGGGAAACAGTGGAAACAGTGTCAGACTTTATTTTTCTGGGCTCCAAAATAACTACAGATGGTGACTGCAGCCATGAAATTAAAAGATGCTTACTCCTTGGAAGAAAATTCATGACCAACCTAGATAGCATATTCAAAAACAGAGGCATTACTTTGCCAATAAAGACACATCTAGTCAAGGCTTTTCCTGTGGTCATGTATGGATGTGAGAGTTGGACTGTGAAGACAGCTGAGTGCTGAAGAATTGATGCTTTTGAACTGTGGTGTTGGAGAAGACTCTTGAGAGTCCCTTGGACTGCAAGAAGATCCAACTAGTCCATTCCGAAAGAGATCAGCCCTGGGATTTCTTTGGAAGGAATGATGCTGAAGCTGAAACTCCAGTATTTTGGCCACCTCATGCGAAGAGTTGACTCATTGGAAAAGACTCTGATGCTGGGAGGGATTGGGGGCAAGAGGAGAAGGGGACGACAGAGGGTGAGACGGCTGGATCACTCATCAGTGATGGATGTGAGTTTAAGTGATCTCTGGGAGTTGGTGATCGACAAGGAGGCCTGGCGTGCTGATTCATGGGGTTGCAAAGAGTCAGACACGACTGAGTGAGTGAACTGTACTGAAGAAATTATAAGGGAAATTTAAAAAAAAAAATTCTAGAAAAAAAATGACAAGGAGGACAGGGTAACTCAAAACCTATGGGATGCAGGAAAAGTAGTTCTAAGAGGGAAGTTAATAGTAGTACAATCCTACCTTAGGCAATAAGAAAAACATATAATAGACAACCTAAACTTGCACCTAAAGAACTGGAAGGAGAAAAACAACAACAACAACAAAAAAGTAAATATTAGCAGAAGGAAATAAGTCTTAAAGATTTGAGCAAAAATAAATGAAAAAGAAATGAAAGAAACAATAGTACAGATTAATAAAACTAAAAGCTGTTTTTAAAGAAAGTAAACAAAATTGATAAACTTTTCACCAGACTCTTCAAAAAAAAAGAGAGAAGAATCAAATCAACAAAATTAGAAATGAAAAAGGAGAGTTTACAACAGAAAATTCAGAAATACAAAGTATCAAAAAAGACCATTATGAACAACTATATGGCAATAAAATAGATAATCTGCAGGAAATGGACAGGTTCTTAGAAAAGTTCAATCTTCCAAGACTGAACCAGGAAGAAATAGAAATTATGAACAACCCAATTACAAGAACTGTGATTGAAGCTGTGATTTAAAAATCTCCCTAAAATCAAAACCCCAGGACCAGATGGCTTCACAGGATAATTCTATCAAACATTTAGAGAAGGGTGTTGGAGAAGACTCTTGAGAGTCCATTGGACTGCAAGAAGATCCAACCAGTCCATTCTGAAGGAGATCAATCCTGGAATTTCTTTGGAAGGAATGATGCTAAAGCTGAAACTCCAGTATTTTGGCCACCTCATGCGAAGAGTTGACTCATTGGAGAAGACTCTGATGCTGGGAGGGATTGAGGGCAGGAGGAGAAGGGGACGACAGAGGATGAGATGGCTGGATGGCATCACTGACTCGATGGATGCGAGTCTGAGTGACCTCCGGGAGCTGGTGATGGACAGGGAGGCCTGGCGTGCTGCGGTTCATGGGGTCGCAAAGAGTTGGACACGACTGAGCGACTGATCTGATCTGATCTGATCTGAATGTCTATCCTTCTAAAACTCTTTCAAAAATTTGCAGAGGAAGGAACAATTCCAAGCTCATTCTATGAGGCCACCATCACCCTGATAGCAAAAACAGACAAAGACAAGACACAAAAAAAGAAAATTACAGGCCAATATCACCGAAGAATATAAATGCAAAAGTCACAAAGCAATTTTAGCAAAAAGAATTCAACAACACATCAAAAAGCTCATACATCATAATCAAGTTGGGTATATTCCAGGGGTGCAAGCATTTTTCAATATATGTAAATCAATCAATGTGATTCACCATATTAACAAATTGAAAGATTAAAAACCATATCATAATCTCAATAGATGCAGAAAAGCCTTTGAGAAAATTCAGCATGCATTTATGATTAAAACTCTTCAAAAAATGGGCATAGAAGGAACCTACCAATACATAATAAAGGCTATATATGATAAGCCTACAACAAACATTATTCTCAGTGGTGAAAAAGTGAAAGCATTCCCCCTAAGATCAGGAACAAGGCAAGGGTGCCTCTTTCACCACTATTATTGAACATGGTTCTGTAAGTCCTAGCTGCAGCAATCAGAGAAGTGAAAAAAAAAAAAAAAAAAAAAAATCCAGATTGGAAAAGAAGAAGTAAAGCTTTCACTGTTTACAAATGACATGATACTGTACATAGAAAAAGCTAAAGATAGTATCAGAAAATTACTAGAGCTAATCAGATCAGATCAGTCGCTCAGTCGTGTCCGACTCTTTGCGACCCCATGAACCGCAGCACGCCAGGCCTCCCTGTCCATCACCAGCTCCCGGAGGTCACTCAGACTCGCATCCATCGAGTCAGTGATGCCATCCAGCCATCTCATCCTCTGTCGTCCCCTTCTCCTCCTGCCCTCAATCCCTCCCAGCATCAGAGTCTTCTCCAATGAGTCAACTCTTCGCATGAGGTGGCCAAAATACTGGAGTTTCAGCTTTAGCATCATTCCTTCTAAAGAAATTCCAGGATTGATCTCCTTCAGAATGGACTGGTTGGATCTTCTTGCAGTCCAAGGGACTCTCAAGAGTCTTCTCCAACACCACAGTTCAAAAGCATCAATTCTTCGGCGCTCAGCCTTCTTCACAGTCCAGCTCTCACATCCATACATGACCACAGGAAAGACTATAGCCTTGACTAGGCGAACCTTTGTTGGTAAAGTAATGTCTCTGCTTTTGAATATGCTATCTAGGTTGGTCATAACTTTCCTTCCAAGGAGCAAGCGTCTTTTAATTTCATGGCTGCAGTCACCATCTGCAGTGATTTTGGAGCCCAGAAAAACAAAGTCTGACACTGTTTCCACTGTTTCCCCATCTATTTCCCATGCAGTGATGGGACCAGATGCCATGATCTTCGTTTTCTGAATGTTGAGCTTTAAGCCAACCTTTTCACTCTCCACTTTCACTTTCATCAAGAGGCTTTTTAGCCCCTCTTCACTTTCTGCCATAAGAGTGGGGTCATCTGCATATCTGAGGTTATTGATATTTCTCCCGGCAATTTTGATTCCAACTTCTGTTTCTTCCAGTCCAGCATTCCTCATGATGTACTCTGCATATAAATTAAATAAACATGGTGACAATATGCAGCCTTGACGTACTCCTTTTCCTATTTGGAACCAGTCTGTTGTTCCATGACCAGTTCTAACTGTTGCTTCCTGACCTGCATACAGATTTCTTAAGAGGCAGATCAGGTGGTCTGGTATTCCCATCTCTTTCAGAATTTTCCATAGTTTATTGTGACCCACACAGTCAAAGGCTTTGGCATAGGCAATAAAGCAGAAATAGATGTTTTTCTGGAACTCTCTTGCTTTTTCCATGATCCAGCGGATGTTGGCAATTTGATCTCTGGTTCCTCTGTCTTTTCTAAAACCAGCTTGAACATCAGGAAGTTCACGGTTCACATATTGCTGAAGCCTGGCTTGGAGAATTTTGAGCATTACTTTACTAGCGTGTGAGATGAGTGCAATTGTTCAGTAGTTTGAGCACTCCTTGGCATTGCCTTTCTTTGGGATTGGGATGAAAACTGACCTTTTCCAATCTTGTGGCCACTGCTGAGTTTTCCAAATTTGCTGGCATATTGAGTGCAGCACTTTCACAGCATCATCATTCAGGACTTGGAATAGCTCCACTGGAATTCCATCACCTCCACTAGCTTTGTTTGTAGTGATGCTTTCTAAGGCCCATTTGACTTCACATTCCAAGATGTCTGGCTCTAGGTCAGTGATCACATCATCATGATTATCTAGGTCTTGAAGCTCTTTTTTGTACAGTTCTTCTGTGTATTCTTGCCACCTCTTCTTAATATCTTCTGCTTCTGTTAGGTCCACACCATCTCTGTCCTTTATTGTGCCCATCTTTGCATGAAATGTTCCTTTGGTATCTCTGATTTTCTTGAAGAGATCCCTAGTCTTTCCCATTCTGTTGTTTTCCTCTATTTCTTTGCATTGATCACTGAAGAAGGCTTTCTTATCTCTTCTTGCTATTCTTTGGAACTCTGCATTTAGATGTTTATATCTTTCCTTTTCTCCTTTGCTTTTCTCTTCTCTTCTTTTCACAGCTATTTGTAAGGCCTCCCCAGACAGCCATTTTGCTTTTTTGCATTTCTTTTCCATGGGGATGGTCTTGATCCCTGTCTCCTGTACAATGTCACGAACCTCATTCCATAGTTCATCAGGCACTCTATCTATCAGATCTAGGCCCTTAAATCTATTTCTCACTTCCACTGTATAATCATAAGGGATTTGATTTAGGTCATACCTGAATGGTCTAGTAGTTTTCTCTACTTTCTTCAATTTCAGTCTGAATTTGGCAATAAGGAGTTCATGGTCCGAGCCACAGTCAGCTCCTGGTCTTGTTTTTGCTGATTGTATAGAGATTCTCCATCTTTGGCTGCAAAGAATATAATCGATCTGATTTCGGTGTTGACCATCTGGTGATGTCCATGTATAGAGTCTTCTCTTGTGTTGTTGGAAGAGGGTATTTGCTATGACCAGTGCATTTTCTTGGCAAAACTCTATTAGTCTTTGCCCTGCTTCATTCCGTATTCCAAGGCCAAATTTGCCTGTTACTCCAGGTGTTTCTTGACTTCCTACTTTTGCATTCCAGTCCCCTATAATGAAAAGGACATCCTTTTTGGGTGTTAGTTCTAAAAGGTCTTGTAGGTCTTCATAGAACCTTTCAACTTCAGCTTCTTCGACATTACTTGTTGGGGCATAGATTTGGATTACTGTGACATTGAATGGTTTGCCTTGGAAACGAACAGAGATAATTCTGTCATTTTTGAGATTGCATCCAAGTACTGCACTTCAGACTCTTTTGTTGACCATGATGGCCACTCCATTTCTTCTGAGGGATTCCTGCCCACAGTAGTAGATATAATGGTCATCCGAGTTAAATTCACCCATTCCAGTCCATTTTAGTTCGCTAATTCCTAGAATGTCAACATTCACTCTTGCCATCTCTTGTTTGACCACTTCCAATTTGCCTTGATTCATGGACCTGACATTCCAGGTTCCTATGCAATATTGCTCTTTACAGCATCGGACTTTGCTTCTATCACCAGACACATCTACAGCTGGGTATTCTTTTTGTTTTGGCTCCATCCTTTCATTCTTTCTGGAGTTATTTCTCCACTGATCTCCAGTAGCATATTGGGCCCCTATTGACCTGGGGAGTTTCTCTTTCAGTATCCTATCATTTTGTCTTTTCATACTGTTCATGGGGTTCTCAAGGCAAGAATACTGAAGTGGTTTGCCATTCCCTTCTCCAGCGGACCACACCCTGTCATATCTCTCCACCATGACCCGCCCATCCCAGGTTGCCCCTCGGGCATGGCTTAATCTCATTGAGTTAGACAAGGGTGTGGTCCTTGTGTGATTAGATTGACTAGTTATCTGTGCGAATGGTTTTAGTGTATTTGCCCTCTGATGCCCTCTTTCAAGATCTACTGTCTTACTTGGGTTTCTCTTACCTTGGGCGTGGGATATCTCATCCGGGCTGCTCCTGGCTGCTCCCGGCCAGCGAAGCACAGCCATCGCACCTTACCTTGGATGAGGGGTCTCTCCTCACCGCCGCCCTTCCTGACCTCGGTCGTGGGGTAGCTCTTCTCGGCCGTGGTTAGTGCGCTGGCCCTCACCGCCGTCCTTCCTCGGTCGTGGGGTAGCTCCTCTCAGCCGCGCTCTTAGTGAGCGACGCAGCCGGCGGGGCGCTCTTAGTGCGCGACGCAGCTGGCGGGGCGCTAGATTCTGGAAGTCACACGACAGGCCAGGGTGCACAGCGAGATCAGAAGTAGAAAGAGCTAATCAGTGAATATAATTAAGTTGAAGAATACAAAAATCAATATATAAAAATCACTTGAATTTCTATACAATAACAAATAAAAATTAGAGAGAGAGATTAAGGAATCAATGCCATTCACCATTGCAACAACAACAAAAATCTAAGAATAAATTTACCTAAAGAGACAAAAGAATTGTACACAGAAAATTATAATAAGACACTAATGAAAGAAATCCGAGATGACATAAACAGATAGAGAGATATTCCATGTTCCTGAGTAGGAAGAATCAATATTGTGAAAATTATTGTACTACCAAACAGATTCTCAGATTCAATGTCATCCCTATCAAATTACTAATAACATTTTCCTCAGAACTAGAAAAAAAAAATTCATACGGAAACACCAAAGACCCCAAAGAGCCAAAGCAGTCTTGAGAAAGAAGAATGGAGCTAGAGGAATCTACCTTCTCGACTTCACATTATACTACAAAGCTACAGTCATCAAGACAGTATGGTATTGGCACATAATACCATAAATAAAACAAAAACAAAATATAAAACATATAAAACAAAAATATAGGTCAGTGGAACAAGATAGAAAGCCCCAAAATAAATACATGCACCTATGGGTAGTTTATAAATGACAAAGGAAGCAAGAATATACAATGGGGCAAAGACAGCCTCTTCAAAAAGTAGTGCTTGGAAAACTGAACAGCTGCATGTAAAAAAATGAAATCAGAATACTCCATAACACCGTATACAAACATAAACTTAAAATGGATTAAAGACCTAAATGTAACATCAGAAACTATAAAACTCTTAGACGAAAACATAGGCAGAACATCTGATGACATAAATCAAAGCAAAATCCTGTATAACCACTACCTAGAATAATGAAAATAAAAACAAAAGTAAACAAGTGTGACCTGTTTAAATGTAAAGGCTTTTGCACAGCAATGGAAACTATAAGCAAGGTGAAAAGACAACCCTCAGAATTGGAGAAAATAATAGCAAATGAAACAACTGACAAAGGATTAACTTTCAACATATAGAAGGAGCTCATGAAACTCAATACCAGAAAAACAAACAACTCAATCAAAAAGTGGTAAAAAGACCTAAACAGACATTTCTCCAAATAAGACCTACAGATGGCTAACAAACACATGAAAAAATGCTCAACATAGCTCATGATTAAAGAAATGCAAATAAAAACTACAATGAGATATCACCTCACACCAGTCAAAATGGGAATCATTAAAATGTCTACAAACAATAAATGCTGGAGAGGGTGTGGGAATGTGAATTGATACAGTCACAATGGAGGAAGGTATGAAGATTCCTAAAAAAAAAAAAAAAAAAAAAAAAAAACTATGAATAAAACCACCATATAACAGAAGATATTAAGAAGAGGTGGTAAGAATACACAGAAGAACTGTACAAAAAGATCCAGACCAAGATAATCATGATGGTGTGATCACTCACCTATAGCCAGCCATCCTGGAATGTGAAGTGGGCCTTAGAAAGCATCACTACGAACAAAAGCTAGTGGAGGTGATGGAATTCCAGTTGAGCTATTTCAAATTCTGAAAGGTGATGCCATGAAAGTGCTGACTCAATATTCCAGCATATTTGGAAAACTCAGCAGTGGCCACAGGACTGGAAAAGATCAGTTCCAATCCCAAAGAAAGGCAATGCCAAAGAATGCTCAAACTAATGCTCAGTTGCACTCTTCTCACACGCTAGTAAAGTGCTCAAAATTCTCCAAGCCAGGCTTCAGCAATACGTGAACTGTGAACTTCCAGATGTTCGAGCTGGTTTTAGAAAAGGCAGAGGAACCAGAGATCAAATTGTCAACATCCGGTGGACCATCGAAAAAGCAAAAGTTCCAGAAAAACTTCTATTTCTGCTTTATTGACTATACCAAAGCTTTGACTGTGTGGATCACAATAACCTGTGGAAAATTCTGAAAGAAATGGGAATACCAGACCATCTGACCTGCCTCTTGACAAACCTCTATGCAGGTCAGGAAGCAACAGTTAGAACTGGACATGGAACAACAGACTGGTTCCAGATAGGAAAAGGAGTACATCAAGGCTGTATATTGTCACGCTGCTCATATAACTTCTATGCAGAGTACATCATGAGAAATGCTGGGCTGGAAGAAGCACAAGATGGAATCAAGATTTCTGGGAAAAATATCAGTAACCTCAGATATGCAGATGACACTACCTTTATGGCAGAAATTGAAGAGTAACTAAAAAACTTCTTAATGAAAGTGAAAGAGGAGAGTGAAAAAGTTGGCATAAGGCTCAACATTCAGAAAACGAAGATCATGGCATCTGGTCCCATCACTTCATGGGAAATAGATGGGGAAACAGTGGAAGCAGTGTGAGACTTTATTTATGTTTTTATTTGGGCTCCAAAACTACTGTGGATGGTGATTGCAGCCATGAAATTAAAAGACGCTTACTCCTTGGAAGGAAAGTTATGACCAACCTAGATAGCATATTGAAAAGCAGACACATTACTTTGCAAACAAAGGTCCGTCTAGTCAAGGCTATGATTTTTCCAGTGGTCATGTATGGATGTGAGAGTTGGACTGTGAAGAAGGATGAACCTCGAAGAATTGGTGCTTTTGAATTGTGTTGGAGAAGACTCTTGAGAGTCCCTTGGACTGCAAGGAGATCCATCCAGTTCATTCTAAAGGAGATCTGTCCTGGGTGTTCTTTGGAAGGACGGATGCTGAAGGTAAAACTCCAGTGTTTTGGCCCCCTCATGTGAAGAGCTGAGTCATCTGAAAAGACTCTGGTGTTGGGATGGATTCAGGGCAAGAGAAGAAGGGGGCGACAGAGGATGAAATGGTTGGATGGCATCAACAACTCGACGGGCATGAGTTTGAGTGAACTCCGGTAGTTGGCGATGGACAGGGAGGCCTGGTGTGCTTCAATTCATGGGGTTGCAAAGAATCAGACATGACTGAGTGACTGAACTGATCTAAACCGACCCAGCAATCCCACTCCTAGGCATTTACCCTGAGAAAACCACAATTGAAAAAAAAAAAACAAACACACACATATATGCCATTTTTCATTGCAGCATTATTTACAATAGCTAGAACATGGAAGCAACCTAGATGTCCCTCAATAGATGAATGGATAAAAAAGTTGTGGTACATATACACAATGGAACATTCCTCGGCCATTAAAAAGGGACAGCTTTGAATCAGTTCTAATGAGATGGATGAACCTAGAACATATTATACAGAGTGAAGTAAGTCAAAAAGAGAAAGAGAAATATTGTATTCTAATGCATATATATGGAATCTATAAAAATGGTACTGACTGAAAAATGTACTTACAGGGCAGCAATGGAGAAACAGACATAGAGAATAGACTTATGGATATGGGGAGAGGGGAAGAGAGGGTGATATGTATGGAAAGAGTAATATGGAAACTTATATTACAATGTGTAAATAGATAGCCAACGGGAATTTGTATATGGCTAAGAAACTCAAACAGGGGCTGTATATCAACCTAGAGGTGTGGAATGGGGAGGGAGATGGGAGAAAAGTTGAAAAGAGAGGAGACATATGTATACCTAAGGCTGATTCAGATTGAAGTTTGAATGAAAACAGCAAAATTCTGTAAAACAATTATCCTTCAGTTATCCTTAAAAAAATAAATTAGTTAAGAAAAAAAGAAAGAAAATTGGAAATATAAAGGGTACGTTTAACCCAAAGATGGGCACAATAAAGGACAGAAATAGTAGAGACATAGTATACGTTGAAGAGATCTAGAAGAAATGGAGGAAAAAAAAAAACTGTACCAATTAAAAAAAAAAGGATTTTAAAGAACCGGATTAGTACGATGATGTGGTCATTCACCTAAAGCCAGACATTATGGAGTGTGAAGGCAAGTGTACCTCAGGAAGCTGTTGCTGCTGCTGCTAAGTCACTTCAGTAGTGTCCAACTCAGTGTGACCCCATAGACGGCAGCCCACTAGGCTCCTATATCCCTGGGATTCTCCAGGCAAGAATACTGGAGTGGGTTGCCATTTCCTTATCCAATGCATGAAAGTGAAAAGTCAAAGTAAAGTCACTCAGTCGTGCCCTTAGAGATCCCATGGACTGTACCCTACCAGGCTCCTCCGTCCATGGGATTTTCTAGGCAAGAGTACTGCAGTGGGTTACCATTGCCTTCTCCGCAGGAAGCACTGCTGCTTATAAAGCTAGTGGATGCGATGGGATTTCAATAGAGCTATTCAAAACCCTAGAGGATGATGTCGTCAACGTGTTGCAGTCATTATGTCAGCAAATCTGGGAGACCCAGCAGTGGCCACAGGACAAGAAAAAGTCAATCCTCATTCCAATTTCCAAGAAGGGCAGTACTAAAGAATGTTCATACTATTGGACAATTGTACTCATCTCCCATGCTGGGAATGTCAGTCTTAATATTTTTCATGCTAAGCTTCACCATTATGCCAGCCAAGAACTTCTAGATGTCCAATTTGGGTTAACGATAACCCTGTATGTGAGACAGCAAAAGAGACACAGATGTATAGAACAGTCTTTTGGACTCTATGGGAGAGGAAGAGGGTGGGACGATTTTGGGGAATGACACTGAAACATGTATATTATCATATAAGAAACGAATCGCCAGTCGAGCTTTGATAGAGGGTGCTTGGGTCTGGTGCACTGGAATAACTTGGAGGGATGGTACAGGAAGTGGGGTGGGAGCGGGGTTCAGGATGGGGAACACACATATGTCCATGGTGGGTTCATGTTGATGTGTGGCAGAACCAATACAATATTGTAAAGTAAAAAAAAAAGAAAAAAAGAAAAGGCAGAGGAACCAGAGATCAAATTGCCAATATTTGCTGCATCATAGAGAAAGCAAGGGAATTTCAAAAACATCTCCCTCTATTTCATTGACTACACACAGCCTTTGACTGTGTGGATCATAACAAACTGTGGAAAACTCTTCAAGAGGTCAGAATACTAGGCCATCTTACATGTCTCCGGAGGAATATGTATGCGGGTCAAGAAGCAGCAATTAGAACCCTGTATGGAAGAATTGACTGGTTTAGGATTGAGAAAGAAGTACGATAAGGTTTTCTGCTGTCACTCTGCTTGTTTGACCTATATGCTGAGCACATCATGAAAAATGATGGAGTAGATGAGTAACAAGTTGGAATAAACTTTGATTGGAGAAACATCAGCAACCTCAGATTTGCAGATGATACCACTCTAATGCCAGAAAATGAAGGGGAACTAAGGAGCCTCTTGATGAGGGAAAAGGAGAGTGGAAGAGCCAGGTTAAGTATTAAAAAATAAAATTAAGATCATGCCATCCAGCCCCATCACTTGATGGCAAATAGAAGGGAAAGAGGTGGAAGTAGTGACAGATTTCCTCTATATGGGCTCCAAAATCAGTGCAGATGGTGACTGTAGCCATGAAATCAGAAGATGATTGATTCTTGGCAGGAAAGCTATGACAAACCTGGACAGTGTGTTGGAAAGGAGAGGCATTACTCTGCCAACAAATGTCCATAATGTCAAGGCTGTGGTTTTCCCAGTGGTCACATACAGTTGTGAGAGCTGGACTTTAATCAAGGCAGAGCACCAAAAAATTGATAGCTTTGAACTGTGGTGCTGGAGAAGACTCCTGAAAGTCCCTTGGACAGTAAGGAGATGAAATTAGTCAATTTTAAGGGACATCAACTTTGAATATTCATTGGAAGGATGATGCTGAAGATGAAGCTCCAGTATTTTGGTCATCTGATTCAAACAGCCTACTCATTGGAAAAGTCCCTAATGCTGGGAAAGATTGAGGGCAGGAGAAGAAGGCATCAGATGATGAGATGGCTGCATGGCATCACTAATGCAATGGACATGAAGTTGACAAACTCCAGGAGATAGTGAAGGACAGGGATGCCTGGTGTGCTGCAGTCCATTGAATCACAAAGAACTGGACACAACTGGGTGACTGAACACACACACACACATTGTTATAGAGGTAGAATTATATTTGTAGTTTATAGGTATAAGTGCAAATACGTAGTTTCAGACAAGATAATTTGACTTTCATTTAATAGTAAAAAAACAATAATTAAAAAGTCATTTGCTATTTCATAAAACTATTAGAAGGACTTTTTTGTACATATGTGTTCAGGCATACATTTATTCCCATATGTATAGTTGTATGAAAAATAAGGCATGTTTGCCCTATCTTTAGAAAATGTAACAACCTCTCTTCCCTATAACTATCAGAGGTTTATTGCTAGCATCTCTGATTGATAAATATTTTATGGTCTATGAGTATTTAGTTGCATATATACAGAATTACACTATGTAAAATTATAAGATGGCAGGTGACACAGTGGTAAAAATTCAGCTGCTAATGCAGGAGACTAAAGAGATGCATGTTCAATCCCTGGGTCATGAAGATCCTCTGGAAAAGGAAATGACAACCCACTAAAATATTGTTGTTTGGGAAACACAGAGGTGGACATGGCTGGACATGCACTGCATAATATAAAAGTAGGAAGAAGAATTAAACAGAAATTACACAAAGGAAGAGATACAAAGAGCAAAAAGTATCTGAAAAGATGATCAGTGTTCAGTTAAGTTCAGTTCAATTCAGTTGCTCAGTCGTGTCCAACTCTTTGCGACCCCATGAATCGCAGCACGCCAGGCCTCCCTGTCCATCACCAACTCCCGGAGTTCACCCAGACTCACATCCATCGAGTCAGTGATGCCATCCAGCCATCTCATCCTTTGTCATCCCCTCCTCCTCTTGCCCCCAATCCCTCCTGGCATCAGAGTCTTTTCCAATGAGTCAACTGTTCGTATGAGGTAGCCAAAGTACTGGAGTTTCGGCTTCAGCATCATTCCTTCCAAAGAAATCCCAGGGCTGATCTCCTTCAGAATGGACTGGTTGGATCTCCTTGCAGTCCAAGGGACTCTCAAGAGTCTTCTCCAACACCACAGTTCAAAAGCATCAATACTTCGGCGCTCAGCCTTCTTCACAGTCCAACTCTCACATCCATACATGACCACAGGAAAAACATTAGTCATTACATAAATCCACATTACAATCCCAATGAAATTATATTTCACATCCATTACAAGAGTTAAAATCATGAGCTTCCATTTATTGCTACACCATTTGTGAAGAAAGCATTCATTATTTCATTGAATTTCATTGAATTTTTTGCTGAAAACTATTGATCACATAATAGTGAAACTATTTCTCAATTCCCAGTTCTGTTACATTGAAAATCTCCACTTTCACTAATTACCTTATTTGCTGTAACTTTTGTGGCACAATATTAAAATCAAGTAGTTCCTCCTCTAATATTATTCTATTTCAAAATTACTTTTGCCATTCTTAATGTTTTGGTATTTCATTTGCTTTTGTTGTTATTCAGTCACCAAGTCGTGTCCAACTCTTTGGGGCCTCATAGACTGTCCATCACCAACTTCCAGGCCTACTCAAACTCAAGTTTGGCATCAGTGATGCCATCCATCCAGCTATCTCATCCTCTGTTGGCCCCTTCTCCCCCTGCTTTCAATCTTTCCCAGCTCAGGGTCTTTTCCAGTTTGTCAGTACATCGCATCAGGTGGCTTTGGTATTGGAGGTTCAGCTTCAGCATCAGAACTTCCAATGAATATTCAGGACTGATTTCCTTTAGGATTGATTGGTTGGATCACCTTGCCATTAAGGGACTCTCAAGAATCTTTTCCAATATCACAGTTCAAGAACATAAATTCTTCAGTACTCAGCTTTCTTTATAGTCCAACTCGCACATCCATACATGACTACTGTATACTTTGACTAGAGAGACCTTTGCCGGTAAAGTAATGTATCTGTTTTTTAATATGCTGTCTACATTGGTCATAGCTTTTCTTCCAAGGAGCTAGTGTCTTTTAATTTCGTGGCTGCAGTGACCATCTGCAGTGATTTTGGAGGCCCCCCAAAATAAAATATCTCACTGTTTGCTCAAATTCATGTCCATTGAGTTGGTGATGCTATCTTAATGCTATTAGGTGATGCTCCTCTAATGGTATTCTATTTCAAATTTGCTTTGGACATTCTTAGTCATTTGGGATTTCAAATAAATTTTATAAGTATCTTTTCATTTTCTTAAAATAAAACCGGCTCTGCTGATATTTTGTATGAAAATGTATTAAATCTAATCATATTTTTTAGAGATTATAGATAAATAATTTGGCAATATAGTATCATGTGTGCATGCTCAGTCACGTCTGAATCTTTGCGAACCCATGAACTGTAGCCTGCCAGTCGCCTGCCAGTCTCCTCTGCCCATGAAATTTTCCAGGCAAGAATTCTAGAGTGGATTGACATTTCTACTCCAAGGGATCTTCTCCATCTAGGGACTGAGCTCACATCTCTTTCATCTCCTCATTGGCAGGAAGACTTTTTTAACACTAATGCCCTTGAAGTGAAGTGAAAGTCACTCAGTCGTGTCTGACTCTTTGCGACCACATGAACTATACAGTCCATGTAATTCTTTAGGCCAGAATATTGGAGTGAGTAGCCTTTCTCTTCTCCAGGGGATCTTCCCAACTCAGGTATCAAACCAAGGTCTCCTGCAGTGTAGGCAGATACTTTACCACTGAGCCACAAGGGAAGCCCCAAAAGGTGAGCAGCCACCACAAGAGGCCGACAAAAGTGCCATGACTCAGATATATTACACTGAAATTCAAATGAACAAGCTACTGATAGAACAGAGATGAGTCCTACAAGCATGTTTTTGAGTACAAGAACCCAACTTCAAGCTATTCCCCTTTGTAGGTATCAGTGCAAGAGAAACTACTTAAAATGCAGTTGTCTCTAGGAGACCTCTGAATAGTGAGAATGTCAGTTAGAAATACTTATACTATGCTTAGAATTAGAGGAGTTGTATCTAAATCATAGGTGCCTACACATTGTCTAGGTACTAGGTTTAGCAAATTCTTACCTTCTAAAAGTCTTAGTTTGTTGATCTAGTAAGCAGAGGTAAAAGTAGGATTTTTTTTTTTTTTTTTTTGGATAGCATATGTGAAAGCCCCTGAAAGAGTACCTGACATATGGTTATAGCTCAATAAATGTTACCTGACTCCAAATCACAAAATAACACTAAATCAGCATTTTGGTCACAGTGACCTTTCAACACCCTCAAAAAATTATGCCAGATGGCAGCTGAAACCTTCTGGTCATAAATAGGACTGGTCATAAATAGAGAGTGTGTTATTCATGCCCTGTCTGACTTCACCACCTGCTATTACTTGGCATAAATGTAGACTTGAGATATGGGAATTTTGTCTTTTTGATATAATTTACACTGACACCAACTTTCTCACCAAGTTCTGGATTTGAAGGGAATATTGCCTCACCAGAACTATGATATTGGAAAATGCTGACTAACCGAACACTTAAGTTTTCAGTTACTATTAAATTCTAATGAACATAAAATCCACATTAACATCTAATTAAGCCATTATGATTAGTGCTACACAATGCATAGTTAATCACCTTGCATATTTTAACACACTTTTATCTTTGAGAAAACTGAACTCATTAAATACTGCTATTTGCTGAACAGATCATAAGAACTTTATGATGCAGAATGACTAACATCATTAACCTCTTTATAATGTTTTCCAAAAACTGAATATTCAACCAGTGGGGGATTACTTTAGGTAAATACTGTTTTTGAAAAAAAAAAAAAAAAAAAGTTATTTACCTAGGTATAAATTTTGTGTTTACTTATGCCTAGTTTGGGCTTCCCTTGTGGCTCAGTATATTCAAAAGTAGAGAGATTACTTTGCCAACAAAGGTCCATCTAGTCAAGGCTGGTTTTTCCAGTAGTCATGTATGGATGTGAGAGTTGGACTGTGAAGAAAGCTTAGCACTGAAGAATTGATGCTTTTGAACTGTGGTGTTGGAGAAGAGTCTTTGAGAGTCCCATGGACTGCAAGGAGATCCAACCATTCCATTCTAATGGAGATCAGTCCTGGGTGTTCTTTGGAAGGAATGATGGTAAAGCTGAAACTCCAGTACTTTGGCCACCTCATGAGAAGAGTTGACTCATGGGAAAATATTCTGATGCTGGGAGGGATTGGGGGCAGTAGGAAAAGTGGATGACAGGAGATGAGATGGCTGGATGGCATCACAGACTCGATGGACATGAGTGTGAGTGAACTCCGGGAGTTGGTGATGGACAGGGAGGCCTGGTGTGCTGCAATTCATGGTGCTGCAAAGAGTCAGACAAGACTGAGTGACTGAACTGAACTGAACTGTGGCTCAGCTAGTAAAGAATCCATCTGCAATGCAGGAGACCTGAGTTCAATCCCTGGGTTGAGAAGATCCCCTGGAGAAGGGAAAGGCTACCCACTCCAAAATTCTGGCCTAGAGAATTGTGTGAACTGTATAGGCCATGGGGTCACAAAGAGTTGGACACGAGTGAGCAACTTTCACTTCACTTCACTTATGGCTAGATCAATATGCAATAAGGAATTCACCTCAAAGGTGCAATCCCTAGACATTCTAAGTTACTGAAAAACCTACTTGTTCAAATGGGAGTGCATATCTGTGTTTAAAATAAAGCCTTATTTTTCATCTGGATCATTGGTGCAGTATTGATATTGACATTGTTAAACCAATATTTTTATTGTCCAGATACAATGTATTCATTACACAACTGATGGAAAACTATGGGCAGGTAAATTTTCACTTTCATTGAATATAAACTTTCAATCTCTGCTTCAATCTCAACTTGTACTTTTGTAGGGTACGGAATTTTGAATTTGTGACTTAGAATCTGAACTTCAATGTCATTATCTATAAAATGGAATGGACATGCATGTTGCACAAACCAGAAACTTACAAATGCTTAAAATACAAATATTCATAATTATACATAGTATAAATTTATAAATATTTACATAATTAAATAAATACAGTGTATATACTACCCATTAAATCACAGCTTTAGTTATTGTTTGTTTGTAGTATTGTAATTGTTATAATTGCATTTCCCTTTCTACTAATTTCTTTCATATCTGTTTTTTTATCATCTGAAATTTTATTTTATTTTATTTTTTTAATTAAATTTTATTTTGTTTAGCTTTACAATATTGTATTGCTTTTGCCATACTTCAAGATGGATCCGTCACAAGTATACATGTGTTCCCCATCCTGAACCCTCCTCCCTCCTCCCTCCCCATACCATCCCCCTGGGTAGTCCCAGTGCACCAGCCCCAGGCATCCATTATCAGGCATCGTACCTGGACTGGCGACTCGTTTCAGATATGATATTATACATATTTCAATGCTATTCTCCCAAATCATCCCACCCTCTCCCGTTCCCAGGGCCCAAAAGTCTGTTCTATATATCAGTGTCTCTTTTGATGTCTCCTAAACAGGGTTATTGTTACCATCTTTCTAAATTCCATATATATGCGTTAATATACTGTATTTGTTTTTCTTTCTGGCTTACTTCATTCTGTATAATAGGCTCCAGTTCCATCCACCTCATTAGAACTGATTCAAATGTATTCATTTTAATGGCTGAGTAATACTCCATTGTGTATATGTATCACAGCTTTCTTAGCCATTCATCTGCCGATGGACATCTAGGTTGCTTCCAAGTCCTGGCTATTGTAAACAGTGCTGCTATGAACATTGGGGTACACGTGTCTCTTTCAATTCTGGTTTTCTCAGTGTGTATGCCCAGCAGTGGGATTGCTGGATCACAAGGCAGTTCTATTCCCAGTTTTTTGAGGAATCTCCATACTGTTCTCCATAGTGGCTGTACTAGTTTGCATTCCCACCAACAGTGTAAGAGGATTCCCTTTTCTCCACACCCTCTCCAGCATTTATTGCTTGTGGACTTTTGGATCGCAGCCATTCTGACTGGCGTGAAATGGTACCTCATAGTGATTTTGATTTGCATTTCTCTGATGATGAGTGATGTTGAGCATCTTTTCATGTGTTTGTTAGCCATCTGTATGTCTTCTTTGGAGAAATGTCTATTTAGATCTTTGGCCCATTTTTTGATTGGGTAATTTATTTTTCTGGAGTTGAGCTGTAGGAGTTGCTTGTATATTTTTGAGATTAGTTTTTTGTCTGTTGCTTCATTTGTTATTATTTTCTCCCATTCTGAAGGCTGCCTTTTCACCTTGCTTATAGTTTCCTTTGTTGTGCAGAAGCTTTTAAGTTTAATTAGGTCCCATTTATTTATTTTTGCTTTTATTTCCAATATTCTGTGAGGTGGGTCATAGAGGATCCTGCTGTGATGTATGTCAGAGAGTGTTTTGCCTATGTTGTTCTCTAGGAGTTTTATGGTTTCTGGTCTTACATTTAGATATTTAATCCATTTCGAGTTTATTTTAGTGTATGGTGTTAGAAAGTGTTCTAGTTTCATTCTTTTACAAGTGTTTGACCAGTTTTCCCAGCACCACTTGTTAAAGAGATTGTCTTTAATCCATTGTATATTCTTGCCTCCTTTGTCAAAGATAAGGTGTCCATATGTGCATGGATTTATCTCTGGGCTTTCTATTTTGTTCCATTGATCTATATTTCTGTCTTTGTGCCAGTACCATACTGGCTTGATGACTGTGGCTTTGTAGTAGAGCCTGAAGTCAGGCAGGTTGATTCCTCCAGTTCCATTCTTCTTTCTCAAGATAGCTTTGGCTATTCGAGGTTTTCTGTATTTCCATACAAATTGAGAAATTATTTGTTCTAGCTCTGTGAAGAATACCGTTGGTAGCTTGATGGGGATTTCATTGAATCTATAAATTGCTTTGGGTAGTATACTCATTTTCACTATATTGATTCTACCGATCCATGAACATGGTATATTTCTCCATCTATTAGTGCCCTCTTTGATTTCTTTCACCAGTGTTTTATACTTTTCTATATATAGGTCTTTAGTTTCTTTAGGAAGATATATTCCTAAGTATTTTATTGTTTTCATTGCAATGGTGAATGGAATTGTTTCCTTAATTTCTCTTTCTATCTTCTCATTATTAGTGTACAGGAATGCAAGGGATTTCTGTGTGTTGATTTTATATCCTGCAACTTTACTATATTAATTGATTAGTTCTAGTAATTTTCTGGTGGAATCTTTAGGGTTTTCTACGTAGAGTATCATGTCATCTGCAAAGAGTGAGAGTTTTACTTCTTCTTTTCCAATTTGGATTCCTTTTATTTCTTTTTCTGCACTGATTGCTGTGGCCAAAACTTCCAAGACTATGTTGAATAGTAATGGTGAAAGTGGGCATCCTTGTCTTGTTCCTGACTTTAGAGGAAATGCTTTCAATTTTTCACCATTGAGGATAATATTTGTTGTGGGTTTGTTATCTATAGCTTTTATTATGTTGAGGTATGTTCCTTCTATTCCTGCTTTCTGGAGAGTTTTTATCATAAATGGATGCTGAACTTTGTCAAAGGCTTTGTCTGCATCTATTGAGATAATCATATGATTTTTATTTTCAATTTGTTAATGTGGTGTGTTTCATTGATTGATATGCAGATATTGAAGAATCCTTGCATTCCTGGGATAAAGCCCACTTGGTCATGGTGTATGATTTTTTTAATGTGTTGTTGGATTCTGATTGCTAGAATTTTGTTAAGGATTTTTGCATCTATGTTCATCAGTGATATTGGCCTGTAGTTTTCTTTTTTTGTGGCATCTTTGTCAGGTTTTGGTATTAGGGTGATGGTGGCCTCATAGAATGAGTTTGGAAGTTTGCCTTCCTCTGCAATTTTCTGGAACAGTTTGAGTAGGATAGGTATTAGCTCTTCTCTAAATTTTTGGTAGAATTCAGCTGTGAAGCCGTCTGGACCTGGGCTTTTGTTTGCTGGAAGATTTCTGATTACAGTTTCAATTTCCGTGCTTGTGATAGGTCTGTTAAGATTGTCTATTTCTTCCTCATCCAGTTTTGGAAAGTTGTATTTTTCTAAGCACTTGTCCATTTCTTCCACGTTCTCCATTTTATTGCCATATAATTGCTGATAGTAGTCTCTTATGATCCTTTGTATTTCTGTGCTGTCTGTTGTGATCTCTCCATTTTCATTTCTAATTTTATTGATTTGATTTTTCTCCCTTTGTTTCTTGATGAGTCTGGCTAGTGGTTTGTCAATTTTATTTACCCTTTCAAAGAACCAGCTTTTGGCTTTGTTGATTTTTGCTATGGTCTCTTTTGTTTCTTTTGCATTTATTTCTGCCCTAATTTTTAAGATTTCTTTCCTTCTACTAACCTTGGGGTGCTTCATTTCTTCCTTTTCCAGTTGCTTTAGGTGTAGAGTTAGGTTATTTATTTGGCTTTTTTCTTGTTTCTTGAGGTATGCCTGTATGGCTATGAACTTTTCCCTTAGGACTGCTTTTACAGTGTCCCATAGGTTTTGGGTCGTTGTGTTTTCATTTTCATTTGTTTATATGCAGATTTTGATTTCATTTTTTATTTCTTCTGTGATTTGTTGGTTATTCAGGAGCTTGTTGTTCAGCCTCCATATGTTGCAATTTTTAATAGAGTTTCTCCTGTTATTGAGATCTAATCTTACTGCATTTGGATCAGAAAAGATGCTTGGAATGATTTCAATTTTTCTGAACTTACCAAGGCTACATTTATGGCCCAGGATGTGGTCTATCCGGGACAAGGTTCCATGTGCACTTGAGAAAAAGGTGAAATTCATTGTTTTGGGATGAAATGTTCTATAGATATCAATTAGGTCTAACTGGTCTATTGTATCATTTAAAGTTTGTGTTTCCTTGTTAATTTTCTGTTTAGTTGATCTATTCATTGGTGTGAGTTGGGTATTAAAGTCTCCCACTATTATTGTGTTATTGTTGATTTCTCCTTTCATACTTGTTAGTATTCGTGTTACATATTGCAGTGCTCCTATGTTGGGTGCATATATATTTATAATTGACTTACAAGTTAACAGATACATTTCACCACCAAGGAAGTAGAAAAGAGTTGATATATTACATTATTTTCTCTTAGAGTTTACTGATGCTGAGTAATGAAACATTAGTATTAAGACAAAATATCATTTTAGGACTCAAGCCAGTCTAGGGTAGAATGCTGCAAGGATTAATTTGAATATGCTTTAAAAGCCACAGATTATAGAAAAGAGGAAGGTGAAAGTGTATTTGCAATGATTAATCACTACAATTCTTTTATTCAAACTTATTTATTTTCAAAATCATATTCTTCCTTTGTCCAGATCTGAAGACCTCTGCCTATCATCCCTTGCATCAAAAGGCCTCACTTGCCCTCACCCTGGGCAGAGCCTCACATGGTCAGGCAGGAAAAGTTGTGCTAGATCTAGGCTGTTTAGTTATAACTTTACAACGAGAAACTCAACAGGTTTCTACATTTATCCAACTTTTGATGTTGCCTCAGGACTTGAGTACCAGACCTAAGTGAAATCCTGTGATGTTTGAAATTTTATTTTATTCCTATACCTGTGTAGTCTAAAGGAATATTTAGATGGTATTATTATTTTTATGTTTTCTCATTTGTAATTGCCTTGCATCAACTTCAGGTTAACACCTAAATTTATATTCTCTTCAAATGTAGCCAGGAAAATAACTTCAAGTTCAGTTTTCCAAGTTTTATTTCCTGTATACAATGGAACAGGAATCGCTCTAGGTATAGTTATTTTTGACCTGCTTTCTGCGAAACCTGTATGCAGCTCAGGAAGTAACAGAACTGCACAGCAAACTGGTTCCAAATTGAGAAAGGAGTACGTCAAAGCTGTATATTGTCACCCTGCTTATTTGAATTATATGCAGAGTATATCTTGCAAAATACCAGACTGGATGAAACACAAGCTGAAATCAAGAGTGACGAGAGAAATATCAATAACCTTAGATATGTAGATGACACGACCCTTAGGGCAGAAAGTGAAGAATTAAAGAGCCTCCTGATGAAAGTGAAAGAGGAGAGTAAAAATTTAGGTCTGAAACTCAACGTTTAAAAATTTAAGATCATGGCATCTGGTCCCATCACTTCAAGGCAGATATATGGGGAAACAAGGGAAACAGTGAGAGACTTTATTTTTGGGGGCTACAAAATCAATATATATGGTGACTGCAGCCATGACATTGAAAGATGCTTGTTCCTTGGAAGAAAAGCTATGACCAACCTAGACAGCATATTGAAAGTAGAAACATTACTTTGCAAACAAAGGTCCATTGAGTCAAAGCTATGGTTTTTCCAGTAGTCATGTATAGATGTGAGAGTTGGACTTTATATAAAGAAAGCTGAGTGTCAAAGATCTGATGGTTCTGAACTGTGGTGTTGGAGAAGACCCTTGAGAATCCCTTGGACAGCAAGGACATCCAACCAATCCATCCTAAAGGAAATCAACCCTGAATATTCATTGGAAGCACTGATGCTGAAACAGAAACTCCAATACTCTGGATACCTGATGTTGATGGACTTATTCATTGGAAAAGACCCTGATACTGGGAAAGACTGAAGGCAGAAGGAGAAGCGGATGACAGAGGATGAGGCGGTGGGATGACATCACTGACTCTAAGGACATGAACTTGAGTAGTCTCTGGCAGTTGGTGATGGACAGAGAAGCCTGGCATGCTTCAGTCCACAGGGTCATAGTCAGACACAACTGAGGGACTGAACTGAACTGAGTAGTTATATTTATTATTTCCATTTAACATTTTAAGAAACTGAAAATAGAAAATAGTCTCTTGTTTCTTTGAATAATTTTTGTGCAATGGCACTAAAATTTTTAAAATTAATATTTACTTAGTCCCCATTTTCTGCCTACACAGTATTCTAGTGAACAAGATGGGGAAAAAATATGGTTCATACGCTAGCAAGGGAAAGCATTTTTTATATATAGAAGAATATTAAAAGCTGTAATGTTATAAAATAAATTAACATTTTTATAATGTGATAAATAAAATATCATGAAACCACTTTTAATTAGATAAGAAAAGCAATATATAATATTTATATAAGCTTTTTCTGTGAAAGGAAAGAGATGAAGAATGTTTGGGTAAATAGGAGATAGCTAGAAATGGTTTTGCTATCAGAGACTGAACATCTTGACAGATTTGTTTGTGTGGGGCCCTGGGAAGGATGAGTTGGACAACCAAAGTTAAGCACATATGCTCACCATAAAGGTCAAAGTATTAGTTTATTATTATGAAAGATTAAAATAAGGGGATGGGATAAGAGAGGAGAGGCTGAGTTCTCATCACAGGGAGAATGTTGTCTTATTTTTAACTGCATGAGATGATGGATGTAGACTAAATTTCTTATGATAATTATTTCACAATGTAGGAAAATCAAACCATGATGCTGTACACCTTAAACTTATATGATGTATGTCAATTACTTCACACATACACACAAACACACATGCACACACACACACTGGGGGAAAAGGAAGGGAATTGAAATGTTAGAGTTCTCAAGGTAGACAAAATCAAGGTAGCAAGGGTCAGGAGAAAACTGCTCTTTTAAGGTACTCTTTTTGTTTTCCATTTGCTGGAATCATAATGGACAGAGTGGACATTCAAAAGACATTTTTTTACTAAAGTAAAAAAGTCTGTGCCCTGCTAACAATTTGTAAAAAGTAAGTCATTTTTTGATTTTCAGGAAATACCATATAGGACATGGTAAAAAAAATAATCATACGTAATGTGATGAGGAGGCAAAAACATGTTATGTAAAAGAGAAATGGAAATTACAATGCTACAGGGGCTTTTTCTAGGTGCACTGACTATCAGACCAATGACTAAAAGACTATTTGGAGACATCAACAAATAATGGAGCTCAGGCTGGGTGTTTTATTTTATGCTTGAGTTAGGAACACCTCAGAAACTGATCAAATCTGAGCAATCAGTAGAAGGTGTTAATGACCTTTCCTAAAAAAAAAAGCTTCATATCAAGGGTTAGGTAGGATCTGTTAGACACTAGAGCAAGTTACTAATATAATGGAAATCCTTCAGAATAGTGGAGGTAATTCACATAGAATGATATCCATATATGGTACAAAATGAAAGACTTCAAACTATTGTGCCACAGACAAAAAGATAGACCAATTGGACCTATGTAATCAAAGAAAATTAGTATTTAAAACATAAGAAAAGCCAAGCAAACCCAAGAATGATACATTTCTATATTGCCTTAAACCTTGTAAATCAAGAGCTAGAAAGCAATAAATGTGATTTCTGAAACACTACACTTATAAATTGTTAAATAAAGAAAACAGTTGCCTAGGTACAGGAAAAAATAATATTTTTATTGGCACACAATTTAAACATAGTTTTGATGAGTCATAAAACTCATTGTTTATACCATTGTAACCATCATTTCAATTAAGATATAAAATAATACAGTCACTCTGGCTAATTCCCTTGTGTCACTTTAAACATATCTTCTCCCACGCCAAATATTATCAAGATTCTACTTTGTAGCGTTAGAGTTTAATTTTACTTGTTCTTGAATTTCATCTGTATGGAATGAGAGAATATATCCTCCATATCTGGGTTCTTTCCCTCAATATATGTTGAGATTTATTAGTTATGCATGTTTTACTTGGTAAATTGATTTGGTCCAGTGTAGTAATTCATATTTGACCATGTCCATAATAGTTAATCCATTTTCTGGTTAAATGGAGAATTTTTCATTGTGGAGATGAACAGTTTCACTGTGAAGCCCTATCAATGAATTTACAAATAATAGTTCTGTCCTTTTATAGATGCATATTTTAACTTTTCTAGGATAGACACCTTCGAGTGGAATTTCTGTGTCATAGAGTAGATATACGTTTAAATACTAAGACATGTAAAATGTTTTTGTAAAATTATCCTAAAACTTTATATTTCTGAATAAATCAATAGCAACACAGAAACAGAAATATACCTCAATGGAACAAGATAGAAAGTTCAGAAATTGTTGCATGCTCTTGTGGTCACCTAATCTATGACAAAGGAGGCAAGAATACATAATGGAGAAAAAAGCAATCTCTTTAACAAGTGCTGCTTGGAAAACAGAATGTAAAAGAATGAAACCCCAACACCATACATAAAATGAATTCAAAACGGATTAAAAACCTAAATATAAGGCCAAATAATATAAAACTTTTAGAGAAAAATATATGGAGGGCACTCTCTGACATAAACTGCAGTGATATCTTTATCAATCCCCTTCCTAGAGTAATGAAAATAAAAACAAAAATAAACAAATGAGACTTAATCAAATATAAAAGTTTTGTGTAGCAAAGGAAATTATACATAAAGCCAAAATAAAGCCCTTAAGATGGGAGAAAATGCAAATGAAGTGACTGATAAAGGGTTAATTTCTAGAATATACAAATAGCTCTTGTAACTCAATATCCTGAAAGTAAACAATTGAACCAAAAAAAGGGAAGAAGATCTAAATAGACATTTTCCAAAGAATGCATTCAGATAAAAAACAAACACGTGAAAAGATGTTCAATGTACTAATTGTTAAAGAAATGGAAATCAAATTTACCAGGAGGCTGCACCTCACACAGAGCTGAATACCCATTATTAAAAAAAAAAAAAAAAATCTACAGACAGTAAACACTGGAGGGGTGTGGAGAACAGGGAATAATCAATTGACAATGCAAACTGGTCCAGCCACTATGGAGATCAGTATGAATGCTCCTTAAACAACTAAAAATATGATCCAGTAATCCCACTCCTAGGTGAAAACCTGGAGAAAACCATTATTTGAAAATATATATGTACTGCAATATTCATTGCAGCACAATTCACAATAGCCAGAATATGAAAGCAACCTAAATGGTCATCAAGAAGGGAATAAATAAAATGATGTACATGAATACAATGAAATATTATTTAGCCACAATAAAGTACAAAATAGCACCATTTGGAGCAATAAGGGTAAACCTACAAATTGTCCTATTGAGTGAAGTAAGTCATATAGAGGAGAAAAAAGGAATTTGTGTGCTAAGTCACTTCAGTTGTGTGTGACTCTTTGTGACCCCATGGACTACCTCGGTCCATGGAATTCTCCAGGCAAGAACATTGGAGTGGGTTGCCATTTCCTTCTCTGGGTGATCTTCCTGGCCCAGGGATCAAACCCACGCCTCTTATATCTCCTTCATTAGCAGGTAGGTTGTTTACTACTAGCACAGCATCAGTTCAGTTCAATTCAGTTGTTACGTCTTGTCTGACTCATTGTGACCCCACGGACTGCAGCACATCAGGCCTCCCTGTCCATCACTAACTCCCGAAGTTTACTCAAACTCATGTCCATTAACTTGGTGATGCCATCCAACTATCTCATCCTCTGTTATCCCCTTTTCTTCCCACCTTATCTTTCTCAGCATCAGGGTTTTTTCAAATGAGTCAGTTCTTCACATCAGGTGGCCAAAGTATTGGAGTTTCAGTTTCTACATCAATCCTTCCAATGAATATTCAGGGTAGATTTCATTTAGGATGGACTTGTTGAATCTCCTTGCTGTTCAAGGGACTCTCAAGAGTCTTCTCCAACACCACAGTTCAAAAGCATCAATTCTTTGGTGCTCAGCTTTCTTTATAGTCCAACTCTCACATCCATACATGACTATTGGAAAAACAATAGCCTTGACTAGATGAATCTGTGTTGGCTGCTTTTTAATATGCTGTCTAGGTTGGTCATAACTTTTCTTCTAATGAGTAAGCATCTTTTAATTTCATGGCTGCAGTCACCAGCTGCAGTGATTTTGGAGCCCCCCAAAAATAAAGTCTCTGACTGTTTCCCCATCTATTTGCCATGAAGTGATGGGACCAGCTGCTATGATCTTAGTTTTCTGAAGGTTGAGCTTTAAGCCAACTTTTTCACACTCCTCTTTCACTTTCATCAAGAGGCTCCTCAGTTCCCCTTCATTTTCTGCCTTAAGGATGGTGTCATCTGCATATCTGTGGTTATTGATATTTCTCCCGGCAATCTTGATTCCATCTGTGCCTCATCCAGCCCAGCATTTCTCATGATGTCCTCTGCATACAAGTTAAATAAGCAGGGTGACAATATACAGCTTTGACATACTTCTTGCCAATTTGGAAGCAGTCTGTTGCTGGATGTCCAATTCTAACTGTTGCTTGTTGACCTGCATAGTATTTCTAAAGAGGCAGGTCAGGTGGTCTGGTATTCCCATCTCTTTCAGAAGTTTCCACAATTTGTGGTGATCCACACAGTCAAAGGCTTTGGAATAGTCAATAAAGAGTGGAATTCTGTTGTTTTTTCAATGATCCGACAGATGTTGGCAATTTGATCTCTGGTTCCTTTACCTTTTCTAAAACTAGCTTGAACATCTGAAATTTCATGGTTCATATGTGTTGAAGCCTGGCTCGGAAAATTTTGAGCATTATTTTTCTGCATGTGAGATGAAAGCAATTGTGCAGTAATTTGAGCATTCTTTGGCATTGTCTTTTTTTGGGAATGGCAAACCACTTCAGTGTTCTTGCCTTGTGAAACTCATGAAGAGTCTGAAAGTGCAAACAGATAGGACACTGAAAGATGAACTCTCCAGGTTGGTAGGTGCCCTATATGCTACTGGAGATCAGTGCAGAAATAACTCCAGAAAGAAAGAAGAGATGAAGCCAAAGCAAAAACAATACCCAGTTGTGGATGTGACTGGCGATGGAAGCAAGGTTTGATGTTATAAAGAGCAATATTACATAGGAACCTGGAATCAAGGCAAATTGGAACATTGACATTTTAGGAATCAGTGAACTTAAATGGACTGGAATGATGAATTTAACTCATATGACCATTATATCTATTACTGTGTGCAAGAATCCCTTAGAAGAAATGGAGTAGCCATCACAGCGAACAAAAGAGTTCGAAATACAGTACTTGGATACAATACCAAAAATAACAAAATGATCTCTGCTCATTTCCAAGGCAAGCCTTCAATATCATGGTAATCCAATTCTACATCCTGAACAGTAATGCTGAAGAAGCTGAAGTTGAATGGTTCTATGAAGACTTACAAGACCTTCTAGAACTAACACACAAAAAAGATGTCCTTTCATTTCAGGGGATTGGAATGCCAAAGTAGGAAGGCAAGAATCACTAGGCATATTTGGCCTTGAAGTACAGAATGAAGAAGGGCAAAGGATAATAAAGTTTTGCCAAGAGAATGAACTGGTCATAGCAAACACCCTCTAGCAACAACACAAGAGAAGACTTTACACATGGATTTCACCAGATGGTCAACACTGAAATCAGATTGATATTCTTTGCAGCCAAAGGTGGAGAAGCACCATACAGTCAGAAAAAACAAGACCAGAAACTGCCCATGGCTCAGATCATGAACTCCTTATTGCCAAACTCTGACTTAAATTGAAGAAAGTAGGGAAAACTACTAGACCATACAGGTATAACCTAAGTCAAATCCCTTACATCTATACAGTGTAAGTGAGAAATATATTTAAGGGACGAGATTTGATAGAGTGCATGATGAACTAGATTTGCAGGTTCATGACATTGTACAGGAGACAGGGGGCAAGACCATCCCCCCAAAAAATACATGCAAAAAAGCAAAATGGCTGTCTGAAGAGGCCTTACAAATAGATATGAAAAGGAGAGATGTGAAGGGCGAAGGAGAAAAGGAAAGATATACTCATTTGAATGCAGAGTTCCAAAGAATAGCAAGGAGAGATAATAAAGCCTTCTTCAGTTATTAGCGCAAAGAAATAGAGGAAAACAATAGAATTGAAAGAAAATTAGAGATACCAATGTAACATTTCATGCAAAAATGTGCACAGTAAACAACAGAAATGGTATGGACCTAACAGAAGCTGGCTGTATTAAGAAGAGGTGACAAGAATATACCAAAGAACTGTACAAAAAATATCTTAAAGATCCAGATAATTGCAATGGTGTGATCACTCACCTATAGCCAGACATCCTGGAATGTGAAGTCAAGTGGGCCTTAGGAAGCATTACTATGAACACAGATAGTGGAGGTGATGGAATTTCAATTGAGCTATTTCAAATCCTAAAAGATGATGCTGTGAAAGTGCTGCACTCAATGTGCCAGCAAATTTGGAAAACTCAGCAGTGGCCACAGGACTGGAAAATGTCAGTCTTCAAGCACCACCTGGGAGGCCCCCCAAAATTATATACTAACCCTTTCACATGAAATCTAAAAATAAATGACACAAATAAACTTACTCACAAAAGAGAAAGATACTTAAAAAAGGAACTTATGGTTACCAGGGGGAAGGATAGAGAGAAGGGGTAGTTCGATAATTTGTGGTGGATAAATACACACTGTTATATTTACAATGGATAACTAACAAGGACTTACTGTATAGTATAGAGAAATCTGCTCAATGTTATGTGGCAGCTTAGATGAGATGGGATTTAGAGTATCATGGATATATGTATATGCATGACTGAGTCCCTTTGCTGCCCATCTGAAACTATCAAAATGTTAATCAGACATATTCCAATACAAAATAAAAAGTTAAAAAAAAATAATTCTTACATAAAAATTTTAAAGACTAAATGTTACAAATGAACTAAACTATGAAACCAAAATAGAACTACAGATGCAGAAAATAAACAAAATTGGGGGCTAAAAAGAGGAGAGAGGAAAATTGAAATATTGGAGTTGACATGTACCAATACTATATATCAAATAGAAAAAAATTCTTATGTATAGCACAAAGAACTCTATTCAGTACTCTACAATAGTCTGTATGGAAAAAAAAATCTAAAAAAGAGTGGACATATATATATATATATTTGTATAACTGAGTCACTTTACTGTACAACTGAAACTAATACAATATTGTATATCAATTATACCACAATAATTTAAAAAAAACTGTACATCCCAACAAGAATAGATCTATATTCTTCTCATCAACATTTGGCATCATCAGTGTTTGTAAATTTTAAACTTTCTAGTCTTAATGTATGATCATCTCTTTTTTTTTTTTTTTTGGCTTACATTTACTGATGACTATGGATGTTAAACAATTTTTCATATGCTTATTGGCTCTTTGCATATCTTCTTTTTTGAACTGCATGTTCAAGTCTTTTGTCATTTGTTATTGTATTGTTTGTCATCCTATTTTATTTTTTTGGAAGAGTTATTTGCATATTTTAGCTAAAAATAGGTGTTTTGTTATTATTTTCTAGTTGGTTGGTGCTGATAATTTATTTAATAATGAGGTAATTAGATATTCATATGTGTTAATTTTAATCAAGTATTTTTGCATCATAGCTAATAAATTTTTGCCTAACTAGAGGCAATATTTTCTCTAAAATGTTATTCTTTTACATTATCATAATTACTTGTATTACTTTTATAATTATATTGTATTACATAGAACTATTTTATATTATATATTATTACAATTATTTTATGTTATTTTAAAGCCTAATTTACATGGAAAACTTTTTCTTTATTTGCCTTTTGGATACTAAATAAAAATAAATATATAAATAAAATTTTACCTTCATATTTACTGTTTCTTATGGGCTTCAGACATACACTAGACATTCTGAAGTGTAAAGTCAAATGGGCCTTAGGAAGCACTCTTGTCAGTAAAGATGGTGAATAAAATGGAATTCCACTGTTGCTGTTCAGTCACCCAGTCCTGTCTGACTCTTTTTGACCCCATGGACTGCAGCACGCCAGGCCTCGGTGTCCCTCACCATCTCCCAAAGTTTGCCCAACTTCAGGTTCATTGCATCAGTGATGCCATCCTGCCATCTTATCCTTTGATGCCGTCTTCTTCTTTAGCCCTCAAACTTTCCCAGCATCAGGGACTTTTCCAATGAGTTGGCTGTTTATATCAGGTGACCAAAATATCAGAACTTCAGTATCAATCATTCCAGTGAGCATTCAGTGTTGATTTTCCTTAAGATTGACTGGTTTGATCTCTTTGCTGTCGAAGGAACTCTCAAGAGTCTTCTCCAGGAAACACAGCTTGAAGCCATCAATTCTTTGGTGCTCTGCCTTCTTTACAGTCCAGCTCTCACAAGCGTACATAACCACTGGAAAGACCACAGCTTTGATGATATGGACTTTTGTCAGCCCAGTGATGTTTCTGCTTTTCAATACACTGTCTAGGTTTGTCATAGCTTTCCTGCCAAGAAGCAATTGTCTTATGATTTCATAGCTGGAGTCACCTTCCACAGTGATTTTAGAGCTCAAGTAGAGGAAATCTATGACTGCTTTCACCTTTTCCCCTTCTATGTGAAATGAAGTAATGGGGCCAGATGCCATGATCTTAGCGCATACACACACACACACACAGACACACACACACACACACACACATATCGGAGAAGGCAATGACATCCCACTTCAGTACTCTTGCCTGGAAAATCCCATGGACAGAGAAGCCTGGTAGGCTGCAGTCCATGGGGTCCCTAAGAGTCGGATACGACTGAGCGACTTCACTTTCACTGTTCACTTTCATGCATTGGAGAAGAAAATGGCAACCCACTCCAGTATTCTTGCCTGGAGAATCCCAGGGATGGGGGAGCCTCGTGGGCTGCCGTCTATGGGGTCGCACAGAGTCGGACACGACTGAAGTGACTTAGCAGCATATATATATATATATGGTTTAAGCCCTCTCTTTCACCTTCTTCGTTCACCATCATAAAAGGTTCTTTAGTTCCTCTTCACTTTCTGCCATTAGCATGGTATCGTCCACATGTCTGAAGTTTTTGATGTTTCTCCCATCTGTCTTGATCCAGCTTGTAATTTCTCATGATGTGCACAGAATATAAGGTAAACAAACAGAAATAAAAGAGATAGCCCATCTCCGTAAGAGTTTTCCACAATTTGTTATGATCCACACAGTCAAAGATTTTACTGTAGTTGATGAAACAGAGGTAGATGCTTTTCTGGAATTCCGTCGCTTTCTCCATGATACAGTGAATGTTAGCAATTTGATCTCTGGTTCCTCTGCCTTTTCTAAACCCAATTTGGACATCTATAAGTTCTTGGTTGTCATAATGGTGAAGCCTAGCATTCAAAATTTTAAGTCTGACTTTACTAGCATGGCAAAGAAGTACAATTGTCCAGTGGTCTGTACTGCCCTTCTTGGAATTGGAATGAGGATTGACCTTTTCCAGTCCTGTGGCCACTGCTGGGTCTTTCAGGTTCAGGTTTGCTAATATATTGAAAGCAATACTTTGATAGCATCATGTTTAAGGGTTTAAATAGTTCTAGGGGAATTCTATCACATCTGCTACCTTTATTGACAGCAGTACTTCTTAAGACCCACCTAATTTCACACTCCAGGATGTCTGGCTCTGGGTGACTGACCACACCACTGTGGTTATCTCAGTCATTAAGATCTTTTTTACACTATTCATTTGTGTATTCTTTCCATCTCTTCTTGATCTCTTCAGCTTCTTCTAGATCTCTACCATTTCTGTCCTTTATTGTCCCATCTTTGGGCAAAATGTTCCCTTAATATTTCCAGTTGTCCTTAAAAGAACTCTAGTCTTTCCCATTCTTTTGTCTTTCTCTATTTTTAGGCGTTGTTCATTGAAGAAGGCCTTCTTTCCTTTCCTTGTTAGTCTTTGGAATTTTGTGTTTCATTAGATATACCTTCCTTTTTCACTTTTGCTTGTCTCTTATTTCTTCAGATATTTGTAAAGCCTCCTCAGATAACCACTTTGCCTTCTTCCTTTTCTTTTTCTTAGCTATGTTTTTTTTTTCACTGCCTCCTGTACAATATTATGGACCTCCATCCATAGATCTTCAGACATACTGTTTACTAAATTTAATCCCTTGAATCTATTGATCACCTCTAATGCATATTCATAGGGGATTTTATTTAAGTCATACCTGGATGATCTAGTGGTTTTCCCCATTTTCTTAAAGCCTGAATTTTGCTATGAGAAGTTGATGATCTGAGTCACAGTCAGCTCCAGGTATTTTGCTGATTATGCAAAGCTTCTCCTTCTTTGGCTGCAAAGAATGTAATAAATTTGATTTTGATATTGACCATGTGTAAACTCATCTCTTGTGTTGTTGAAAAAGGATGTTTTATATGACTAGTGTAGAGTGTATTCTCTTGGCAGAATTCAGTTAGTGTTTTTTTGTGCTTCAATTTGCACTCCAGGGCCAAACTTTCCTGTTACTCCAGGTGTCTCTTGATTTCCTACTTTTGTATTCCAATCCCAAATGATGGATAGAACATCTTTTTTTTTTTTTTTTTTTTTTGTCTTATTTCTAGGAATTCTTTTAGAATTTCATAGGAAGTTCTAGGAAGTTTTCATAAAACTGATCAACTTCAGCTTCTTCAGGATCAGTGGTAGGGGCACAGACTTGAATTAGTTCCTGTCATGTTGAGTGGCTTGCATTGGAAATGAACTGAGATCATTCTGTCCTTTTTGTGTTTGAGCCTAAGTACATTTGAATCTTTTGTTGAGTATGAACATTACTCTATTTCTTCTATGAGTTCCTTGCCCACAGTAGTAGATATAATGGTCATCTGAATTAAATTCATCTACTGGAATTCCAGTAGAGCTACTTAAAACTGTAAAAGATAATGCTGTCAAAGCACTTCAATCAATATGTCAAAAAATTTGGAAGACCCAGCGATGGTCACAGGACAGAAATGGTCAATTATTATCCCAATTCCCAAGAAGGGAAGGACTAAGAAATGTTCAAACCACTGGACATTTGTGCACACTTCCCCTGCCAGTCAGTACAGTTCAGTAGCTCAGTCATATCCGACTCTTTGCAATCCCATGAATTGCAGCACGCCAGGCCCTGTCCATCACCAACTCCCGGAGTTCACTCAAACTCATGTCCACCGAGTTGGTGATGCCATCCAGCCATCTCATCCTCTGTCGTCCCCTTCTCCTCCTGTCCCCAATCTCTCACAGCATCAGGGTCTTTTCCAATGAGTCAGCTCTTTGCATGAGGTGGCCAAAGTATTGGAGTTTCAGCTTCAGCATCAGTCTTTCCAATGAACACCCAGGACTGATCTCTTTAGGATGGACTTGTTGGATCTCCTTGCAGTCCAAGGGAATCTCAAGGCTCTTCTCCAACAAAACAGTTCAAAAGTATCAATTCTTCAGTGCTCAACTTTCTTCATAGTCCAACTCTCACATCCATACATGACCACTGGAAAAACCATAGCCTTGACTAGATGGACCTTTGTTGGCAAAGTAATGTCTCTGCTTTTTAATATGCTATCTAGTTTGGCTATAACTTTCCCCACAAGAAGTAAATGTCTTTTAATTTCATGGCTGCAATCAACATCTTCAGTGATTTTGGAGCCCCCCAGAATAAATTCTGACACTGTTTCCACTGTTTCCCCAACTATATCCCAGGAAGTTATGGGACCGGATGCCATGATCTTAGTTTCCTGAATGTTGAACATTAAGCCAACTTTTTCACTCTCCTCTTTCACTTTCATCAAGAGGCTTTTTAGTTCTTCTTCACTTTCTGCCATAAAGGTAGTGTCATCTGCACACCTGAGGTATTGATATTTCTCCCAGAAATCTTGATTTGAGCTTGTGCTTCTTGCAGCCCAGGGTTCTCATGATGTATTCTGCATACATGTTAAATAAGCAGGGTGACAGTATACATCCTTGATGTACTCTTTTTCCTAACCAGTCTGTTGTTCCATGTTCAGTTCTAACTGTTGCTTTCTGACCTGCATACAGGTTTCTCAAGAGGTAGGTCAGGTGGTCTGGTATTCCCATCTCTTTCAGAATTTCCCACAGTTTATTGTGATCCACATAGTCAAAGGCTTTGGCATAGTCAATAAGGCAGAAATAGATGTCTTTCTTGAACTCTCTTACTTTTTCCATGATCCAGTGGATATTGGCAATTTGATCTCTGGTTCCTCTGCTTTTTCTAAAACCAGCTTGAACATCAGGAAGTTCATGGTTCATGTACTGCTGAAGCCTGGCTTAGAGAATTTTGAGGATTACTTTACTAGCGTGTGAGATGAATGCAATTGTGCTGTAGTTGGAGCATTCTTTGGCAGTGCCTTTCTTTGGGACTGAAATGAAAACTGACCTTTTCCAGTCCTGTGGCCACTGCTGAATTTTCAGAATTTACTGGCATATTGAGTCAGCACTTTCACAGCATCAGGTTCCAGGATTTGAAATAGCTCAACTGGAATTCCATCACCTCCACTAGCTTTGTTCATAGTGATGCTTTCTAAGGCCCACTTGACTTCACATTCCAGGATGTCTGGCTCTAGGTGAGTGATCACACAATCGTGATTATCTTGGTCGTGAATATCTTTTTTTGTACAGTTCTTCTGTGAATTCTTGCCACCTCTTCTTAATATCTTCTGCTTCTGTTAGGTCTATACCATTTCTGTCCCTTACAGAGCCCATATTTGCATGAAATATTCCCTTGGTATCTCTAATTTTCTTGAAGGGATCTGTAGTCTTTCCCATTCTGTTGTTTTCCTCTATTTCTTTGCATTGATCACTAGGAAGGCTTTCTTAATGAAGTAGCCATGGCTCAGATCATGAACTCCTTATTTCCAAATTTAGACTTAAATTGAAGAAAGTGGGGAAAACCACTAGACCATTCAGGTATGACCTAAATCAAATCCTTTATGATTATACAATGGAAATGAGAAATAGATTGAAGGGACTAGATCTGATAGTCAGAGAACCTGATGATCTATGGATGGGGGTTCATGACACTTTATAGGAGACAGGGATCAAGACCATCTCCATGGAAAAGTAATGCAAAAAAACAAAATGGCTGTCTTAGGAGACCTTACAAATAGTTTTGAAAAGAAGAGAAGCCAAAAGCAAAGGAGAAATGGAAAGATATAAGCATCTGAATGCAGAGTTCTCCTGCCAGTTAGGTAATGCTGAAATTTTTGCATTCTAGGCTTACTACACCAACCAAGAACTTTCAGTAGTCCAACCTAGGTTTAGAAAAGGCAGAGAAAGCAGAGATCAACTTGCCAACATTCGCTGTATCATAGAGAAAGAAAGGGGATTTCAGGAAAGCATATGCCTCTGTTTCAGTGACTACTCTAAAGCTTTGACTGTGTGCATTATAAACAAACTGTGGAAAAGCAATTCAAGAGATGAGAATACTAGACTATTTTACTCGTCTCCTGAGAAACCAGTATACAGATCAAGAAGCAACAGTTAGAACCCTGTATTGAACAACAGACTGGTTCAGGATTGATAAAGGAGAATGACAAGGCTGTTTGTTGTCATCTTGTTGATTTAATTTATATGCTGAGAGTATCATGAGAAATGCCAGACTGATTGAGTTATAAGCCAGAATTAATCTTTTCTGATCACAGTGCTGTAAGAGTAGATATCAACTACAGGGGTAGGGGAGAAAGCTAATTATTAAAAAAAAAAAAAAATGTGAGGGCTAAACAACACACTTCTGAATAACCAGCAGATCACTGGAAAAAGCAAAACAGAAATAAAAATATGCATAGCAACAAATGATAATGAAAACAGGACCACCCCAAACTTATGGGATGCAGTAAAAGCTGTGCTAAGTGGGAAATTCATAGCAGTACAAGCCTACATCAAGAAACAAGCAAAAAATCTAATAAGCAATCTAACTTTACATCTAATACAACCAGAAAAAGAATAACGTAAAACCCCAATGTTTGTAGAAGGCAAGAAATCATGAAAGTCAGAGCAGAATTTAAAATAAATAAATTAAGACTATTGCAAAGATCAGTAAAACTACAAAGGCAAACTTCCAAGCTCATTCTACAAGATCACCACTATCCTAATACCAAAACCAGATAAAGTTGCCACAGAAAAAGAATACTATAAGCCAACATCACTGATGAACATAAATGCAAAAATCCTGGACAGAATTCTAGCAAACAGAACCCAACAACATATTAAAAAGATTGTTCATCATGACCAAGTGGGCTTTATCCCAGGAGTGCAAGGAGTCTTCAATATTTACAAATCAATCAATGTTATATACCATATTAACAATTGAAAGATAAAAACAATCTGATTATCTCAATAGATGCAGAGAAAGCCTTTGACAAAACTCAACACCCATTTACAATAAAAACTCTCCAGAAAGCAGGAATAGAAGAAACATACCTCAACATAATGAAAGCCATATATGACCAACCCACAGAAAAATTAATCTCAATGGTGAAAAACTGAAAACATTTCCTCTAAAACCATGAACAGAACAAGGGTGCCCAGCCTTACCACTGCTATTCAACATAGTTTTGGATGTCCTTGCCACAGCAATCAGAGAAGAAAAGAAATAAAATAAATCCAGATTGGAGAAGAAGTGAAACTTTCATTGTTTGTAGATTACCTGATTCACTACATAGAAAACCCTGAGGATACAACCAGAAAAATCCTAGAGCTAATAAATAAATATAGTAAAGTTGCACAATACAAAACTAATACCCAGAGATTCATTGAATTCTTACACACTAACAATAAAAAATCAGAAAGAAAAATTAAGGAAACAATTACATTCACTATGACAATGAAAAGAATAAAATATATAGGAATACAATTACCTTAAAAAAAAAAAAAACTATATACAGAAAACTATAAAACACTCATAAAATGAATCAAAGATGACAGAAATAGATGGAAAAATATATAATGCTCTTGGATTGGAAGAATCAATACTGTGCAAATGTGCATATTACACAAAGCATTACAGATCAAAGCATAGACTTGGGTTACTGTGATATTGAATGGTTTGTCTTGGAAAGAACAGAGATCATTCTGTCCTTTTTGAGACTGTATCCAAGTACTGCATTTAAGACTCTTTCATTGACTATGATGGCTACTCTATTTCTTCTAACAGACTCTTGTACACAGTAGTAGATATAAGAGTTTTCTGAGTTGAATTCAAACCAATTCCAGTCCATTTTAGCTCACTGATTCCTAAAATGTTGATCTTCACACTTGCCATCTCTTGTTTGACCACTTCCAATTTGCCTTGATTCATGGACCTAACATTTCAGGTTCCTATGCAATATTGCTCTATACAACATTGGACTTACTCCCATCACTGCTCACATTCACAAATGGGTGTTGTTTTTGCTTTGGCTCCATCTTTTCATTCTTTCTGGAGTTAGTTCTCCACTGATCTCCAGTAGCATATTGGGCACCTACTAACTTGGGGAGTTCATCTTTCACTTTCCTATCTTTTTGCCTTTTTTTACTGTTCATGGGGTTCTCAAGGCAAGAATACTGAGGTGGTTTGCCATTCCTTTCTCCAGTGGCTCACATTTTCTCAGAACTCTCAACCATGACCCTTTTGGGTGGCCCTACACAGCATGGTTCATAGGTTCATTGAGTTAGACAAAGCCATGGTCCATGTGACCATATTGGTAAGTTTTCTGTGATTTTGCTTTTAAGTCTGTCTGCCCTCTGATGAATGAGGATAAGAGGCTTATGGAAGCTTCCTGATGGGAGAGACTGACTGAGGGGGAAACTGTGTCTTGTTATCATGGGCAGGGCCATGCTCAGTAAATCTTAATCCAATTTTCTATTGATGGATGGGGCTGTGTTCCATCCCTGTTACTTACATGGGGACAAACTATAGTGGAAGTAATGAAGATAATGACGACCTCCTTCAAAAGGTCCCATGCATGCACTGCTACACTCAGTGCCCCCAACACTGAAGCAGGCCACTTCTGACCCATGCTTTTGCTGGAGACTCATGGACTCTCATGGGAAAGTTTGGGTCAGTCTCTTGTGGGGTCACTGCTCCTTTCTCCTGGGTCCTGGTGCACACAAGGCCGTGTGTGTCCTCCCAGAGTCTGTTTTTCTAGGCCTGTGTAAGTTCTGGTGGCTCTATGATGGGGTTAATGGTGACCTCCTCCAAGCGGGTTTATGCCATAAGCAGGTCTATTGCACTTAGAGCCCCTGCCCCTGCGGCAGTCCACTGCTGACCCATAACTCCTCATGAGACCAGAAATACCTGAACTAATAGGCAAATTTGTCCTTGGAGTACAGAATGAAGCAGGGCAAAGGCTAATAGAATTTGCCAAGAGAACACACTGGTCATAGCAAACACCCTCTTTGAACAACACAGGAGAAGACTCTACACATGGATATCACCAGATGGTCAATACCAAAATCAAATTGATTATATTCTTTGCAGCCAAAGATGGAGAAGCACTATACAGTCAGCAAAAAACAAGACCAGATGCTGACTGTGGCTCAGATCATGAACTCCTTATTGCTAAATTCAGATTTAATTTGAAGAAAGTAGGGAAAACCACTAGACCATTCAGGTATAACCTAAATCAAATCCCTTATGATTATACTTTGGAAGTGAGAAATAAACTTAACTAGATCTGATAGACAGAGTGCCTGAAGAACTATGGATGGAGGTTTGTGACATTGTACAAGAGACAATGATCAAGACCATCCCCAAGAAAAAGAAATGTAAAAAGGCAAAATGGGTATCTGAGGAGGCCTTACAAATAGCTGTGAAAAGAAGAGAAGCAAAAGGCAAAGGAAAAAAGGAAAAATATACCCATTTGTATGCAGAGTTCCAAAGAATAGCAAGGAGAGATAAGAAAACTTTTTTTAGTGATCAAAGCAAAGAATAGAGGAAGACAATAGAATGGGAAAGACGAGAGATCCCTTCAAGAGAATTAGAGATATCAAGGGAACATTTCATGCACAGATAGGCACAATAAAGGGAATAAATGATATGGACCTAACAGAAGCTGAATATATTAAAAGTGTCAAGAACACACAGAAGAACTACACAAAGAAGTTCTTTAAGACCCATATAATCATATGGTGTGATCACTCACCCAGAGCCAGACATCCTGGAATGTGAAGTCAAGTGGGTCTTAGGAAGCATCACTATGAACAAAGCTAGTGGAGATGATAGAATTCCAGTTGAGCTATTTCAAATCCTAAAAGACAGTGCTGTGAAAATGCTACACTAAATATGCCAGCAAATTTGGAAAATTCAGCAGTGGACACAGGACTGGAAAAGGTCAGTTTTCATTCCAGTCCCAAAGAAAGGCAATGCCAAAGATTGCTCAAACTACCTCCAATTGCACTTATCTCACATACTAACAAAGTAATACTCAAAATTCCTGGAGCCTGGCTTCAACAGTACATGAATCATGAAATTCCAGGTGTTCAAGCTGGCTCTAGAATAGGCAGAGGAACCAGAGATCAATTGCCAACACCCGTTGGATCATCAAAAAAGCAATAGAGTTCCAGAAAAACATCTAGTTCTGCTTTATTGACTATGCCAAAGACTTTGATTGTGTGGATCACAAAAAAACTGTGGAAAATTCTGAAAGAGATGGGAATGCCATACATCTAAACTGCCTCTTGAGAAATCTGTATGCAGGTTAGGAAGGAACAGTTAGAACTGGACATGGAACCACAGATTGGCTCCAAATCGAGAAAGGAGTACATCAAGCCTGTATATTGTCACCCTGATCATTTAACTTATATGCAGAGTACATCATGAGAAAAATGCTGAGCCGGATGAAACACAAGCTGGAATCAAGACTGCCATGGGAAATATCAATAATTTCAGATATGCAGATACTGCTGTTGCTGCTAAGTCACTTCTGTCGTGTCCAACTCTGTGTGACCCCATAGACGGCAGTCCACCAGGCTCCGCCATCCCTGGGATTCTCCAGGCAAGAACACTGGAGTGGGTTGCCATTTCCTTCTCCAATGTATGAAAGTGAAAAGTGAAAATGAAGTCATGTCTGACTCTTAGCGACCCCATGGACTGCAGCCTATCAGGCTCCTCCATCCATGGATTTTTCCAGGCAAGAGTACTGGAATAGGGTGCCATTGCCTTCTCCGACACCACCCTTAATAAAGAAAGCGAAGAAAAACTGTACCACCTCTTGATGAAAGTGAAAGAGGAGAGTGAAAAATCTGATTAAAAATCAATATTCAAATAACTAAGATCATGACATCAATTCCCATCACATTATGGCAGATAGAAGGGTCAAATGTAGAAACAGTGACAAGTTTCATTTTCTTGGGTTCCAAAATCACTCCAGATGGTCACTGCAGCCATGAAATTAACAGATACTTATTCTTGGAAGAAAAGCTATAACAAACCTAGGCAGTGTACTAAAAAGCAGGACATTACTTTTCCAACAAAGGCACATATAAGCGAAGTTGTGGTAGTCATATATCAGTAGTCTTTTCTAGTAGTTACATATCAATATGACAGCTGGACCATAAAGAAGGCTGAGCACTGGAGAATTGATGCTTTCAAACTGCCCTGTTAGAGAAGACTCTTGAGAGTCCCTTGGAATGCAAGGAGATCAATCTTGAATGCAATCAATCTTGAATATTCATTGGAAGGACTAATGCTAAAGCTGATGAGCCAATATTTTGGCCACCTAATGTGAAGGGCCAACTCTTTGGAAAAGGTTATGATGCCAGGAAAATTAGAAGGCAGGAAAAGAAGGGGACAATTGAGGGCAAGATTGTTGGATGACATTGCCGACTCAATAGACATGAGTTTGAGCAATCTCCAGGAAATGGTGAAACATAGGGAAGCCTATTGTGCTGCAGTCCATGGAGTCACAAAAAGTTGGACATGGCTGAGCAACTGAACAACAACATCAAATAGCAGAAAATGAAGAGGAACCAAAGAACCTCTTCATAAGGGTGAAGGAGGAGAGTGAAAAAGCTGATTTAAAACTAAATTTTAAAAAATAAACAAACAAACAACAAACTAAGATCATGTGTTCTGGCCCCATCATTTCTTGGCAAATATAGGGGGAAAAGGCAGAAGCAGTGACATATTTCTTCTTCTTGGGCACTAAAATCACTGCAGATGGTGACTACAGCCATGAAATCAGAAGACAATTGCTTCTTGACAGAAATGTTATGACAAACCTATACAGCATTTTGAAAAGCAAATACTTTGTTGACAAGTTTCTCTGTACTGAAGGTTATGGTCTTTTCAGTGGTCACGTTTGGTTCCAATATTTCAGTCAACTGATGCAAAAAGCTGACTTTTTGGCAAAGACCTTGATGATGGGAAAGATTGAGAGAGAGAGAGCAGAAGGAGAAGAGGACATCAGAGGATGAAATGTTTAGATGGCATAAATGATGCTATGGTCATGAAGTTGGGCTAACTTCAGAAGATGGTGCAGGACAGGGAGGCCTGGCCTGTTGCAGTTCATTGGATCATGAAGAGTGGGACACGACTGGCATGCTGTAGTTCATTGGATTGAGAAGAGTCAGACATGACTGTGCAGCTGAACAATAGCAATGTTCTTCATTTCCATTTTTTCTTAGACTTTTATTGGATGTTGTTTCCCTTTAGACTAAAAGACATTCTTTACTTTCTTGTGTTGCTGGGGTATTGACAACAGTTTCTTCTTCTTCTTTTTTTTTTTTTTTTTCTGTTTTAATCTGAAAATATATTTTAAGTTTTTAATTATCATATTTTTTAACAGAATTCCTATTTCTCAATTTAGATTCCTCATCTTCATTCATTTGGACTATATTTTAATTCATTTTGTGAACATATTGTGATATGTGCTTTGGAGTCTTTGTCTCCTATATTCAGCATTATTGGAGTTATTTTTATTGATTATTATTTGGCTTGATAATGAGTCACCCTTACCTATTTATATAAATGTCTAATATGTTTTTTTTTTTTTTCAAAAGTTTGAAAATGTCACTAACATATTACAGGCATACCTGAAAACTTTTGTGGGTTCAATTTCAGACCACAACACCAAAGCAAATATCACAAAAAACTGAACCATACAAATATTTCTGTTTTCCAGTTGCATATAAAAGTAATATTTATATTTTACTTTAGTCTAGAAAATATGTAGTGGCATAACATCTAAAAGACCAATGCATATACCTTAACTTAAAAATAACTTGATTGCTAAAAAGTACAATTATCATTTGAGCTTTCAATGAGTCATAGTCTTTTTGTTGGCAGAATGACTTGCCTCAGTGTTGATGACTGCTGACTGATCAGACTAGTGCTTCCTAAAGGATAGACTGACTGTGTCAATTTATTATAATAAGACCTCAATGAAATCTGTCACATTAATTGACTTCTTTCAGTAATGATCTCTCTATAGCATGTAATGCAGCTTGATAGCATCTTACCTACTGTAGAACATTAATCAAAGTTGGAGTCAGTTCTATCAAACTGTAATGATGCTTTATCTACTAAGTTTATGTAACATAATTTGTTGTCATTTCAATAGTGTTTATAGCATATTCAACAAGAATAGATCCTATCTGAAGTAACCACTATTTTTTTACTCCCCCATAAGAAGACATATCTCATGAACTAAAGTTTATCATGAGATTACATCAGTTCAGTCACATCTTCAGACTCCACTTCTAATTATATTTCTCATGCTATTTCCACCATATCTGTAGTTACTTCCTCTATGAAAGTCATCCATGATGGTTGAGGTCAACTTCTTTCAAGTTCCTGCTAAAGTAGATATGTTTTTATGTCTTACAATAGATAAGCAATGTTCTTAAGGGCCACTAGAATATTGAATACTTTTCAGAAGTTTTCAATTTACTTTCCAGAGATTCATCAGAGGAATTATAATCTATGACAGCTATAATCTTATTAAATGCATTTCTTAAATAATAAGACTTAAAAGTTGTAGATACATTGTCAATGAGCACTAAAATTTTGAAAGAAATCTCAACCTTGGGCTTGAACTATTCAGTAAATCATTTTGAAAACAGATGTGCTCTCACTCGGGCTTTGCTTTTCCACTTACAGAGCACAGTCAGAGAAGATTTAGTGTAATTCTTGAGGTCCCTAGGATTTTCAGAATACTAAATGAGCATTGGGTTCAACTTCAAGTTACCAGCTACATTAACTTCTACATAGAGTCAGCCTATTCTTTGAGGTTTTAAAGCCAAGAATTGACTTCTCTCCAATGTTGGAGACATGGGTTCAATCTCCAAGGAAGATCCCCTGGAGAAGGGAAAGTCTACGCACTCCAGTATTCTGGCCTGGAGAATTCCATGGGATCGCAAAGAGTCAGACACGACTGAGCGACTTTCACTTTATTGACTTCTCTCTAGTTATTAATATCCTGATGATATCTTCTTCCAATAGAAGGTTGTTTTGTCTACATTTAAAATCATTTGTTTAATGTAGCCACCTTCATTAATGATATTAGCTAGATCTTCTGAATAACTTGCTACAGCTTCTACATCAGTACTTGCTGCTTCACGTTACACTTTGATGTTTTGGAAATGTCTTCTCTCCTTAAACTTGATGAACCAACCACTGCTACATTTAAACTTTTCTTTTACAACTTTCTCACCTCTGTGAGACTTCACACAATTAAAGAGAGCTAGGACTGTGCTTTGAATTAGGTTTTGACTTAAAGGGAATGTTGAGGCTAGTTTTATATTCTAGCTAGACCACTAAAACTTTCTCCATATGAACAAAAAGGCTGTTTCTCTTTTTTATAATTCATGTGTTCACTGAAATATACTTTTAATTTCCTTCAAAAACTTTTGTTTTTCCAACTCAGATAATGTACCAAGAGGCCTAGCTTTCAGCCTATCTTGGCTTTTGACTTGCTTTCCTCAATAAGTTTAATCCTTTCTAGGTTTTTATTTAAAGTAAGAAATATTTGTGAATCAGGTTCACTGTTTCTATGGACGCATTTTGTGGTGCCCTAAAACAACCTGGCTATAGTCCATGGGGTGGCAAAGAGTCAGACATGATTTAGAGATTAAACAACAACAACAATAAGCAATTACAATATTAACATCAAAGATCACTGATCAGAGATCACCATAGAAACTAAAAAATATTGTGAGAATTATCAAAATATGAAACAGAGACATGAAGTGAGCAAATGTTGGAAAAATGGCTCCAACAGATTTTCTTAACACAGCATTACCATAAACCTTCAATTTGTTAAAAACAAAATAACCATGAAACATCATAAACTGAAGCAAAATAAAATGAAGTATGTCTGTACAGTGGTTATTGATTCTGTTATAGTCTGTGGATTTGGGGTTTTGTAATAACAGAAAGTCAACATACCTGGTTCAAACTGCAAACTATCTTCCCCTTGATATGCAGCTGCTAATAATTTTATTCTATTCTTATACTTTTAATCTTGACTCCCTGTGGATATTTGTATGGAAAAAGCAAATTAGACAAGATGGCATAGTCAGGCTCTGTCACTTCATGGCCTCTTGCTCTTGCCCCACATTTTGTAAATGACTATGTAACAGCTGAGATCACTAATAGAACTGTGTGTGAATGCCACAAGGGACTTGCTTGGTCACAGGGTTATGTCCTGTAAACATATGTGAGCTCCACCAAAAAAAGTGACAGCATTATTGCTGTATCATGGCTGTGTCCATGGGGTCAGCCTTGGGAGGAGAGAATTGTAGTATGGCTACTACACCAGCCAGGAGAGAATAAATGTGTCTGAAGTTCCTATGGATCCCAGAGTCTCCTCCCAGCCTCTTAGCTTGTGCCTTGCCTATTCTGGGTTCAGCAAACTGTGCAGAAAGTGGATACAGTAGGCAATTGGTGTCATAAACAGGATCAGTGATACAATATGCTTTGTGCCAAGGATTTGAGAAGAGATGAATTCATGCTTGGAATAGTTCCACTGGAATTCCATCACCTTCACTAGCTTTGTTCGTAGTGATGCTTTCTAAGGCCCATTTGACTTCACATTCCAAGATGTCTGGCTCTAGGTCAGTGATCACATCATCATGATTGTCTAGGTCTTGAAGCTCTTTTTTGTACAGTTCTTCTGTGTATTCTTGCCACCTCTTCTTAATATTTTCTGCTTCTGTTAGGTCCACACCATCTCTGTCCTTTATCGTGCCCATCTTTGCATGAAATGTTCCTTTGGTATCTTTGATTTTCTTGAAGAGATCCCTAGTCTTTCCCATTCTGTTGTTTTCCTCTATTTCCTTGCATTGATCACTGAAGAAGGCTTTCTTATCTCTTCTTGCTATTCTTTGGAACTCTGCATTTAGATGTTTATATCTTTCCTTTTCTCCTTTGCTTTTCGCTTCTCTTCTTTTCACAGCTATTTGTAAGGCCTCCCCAGACAGCCATTTTGCTTTTTTGCATTTCTTTTCCATGGGGATGGTCTTGATCCCTGTCTCCTGTACAATGTCACGAACCTCATTCCATAGTTCATCAGTCACTCTATCTATCAGATCTAGGCCCTTAAATCTATTTCTCACTTCCACTGTATAATCATAAGGGATTTGATTTAGGTCATACCTGAATGGTCTAGTGGTTTTCCCTACTTTCTTCAATTTCAGTCTGAATTTGGCAATAAGGAGTTCATGGTCCGAGCCACAGTCAGCTCCTGGTCTTGTTTTTGCTGATTGTATAGAGCTTCTCCATCTTTGGCTGCAAAGAATATAATCGATCTGATTTCGGTGTTGACCATCTGGTGATGTCCACGTATAGAGTCTTCTCTTGTGTTGTTGGAAGAGGGTATTAGCTATGACCAGTGCATTTTCTTGGCAAAACTCTATTAGTCTTTGCCCTGCTTCATTCCGTGTTCCAAGGCCCAATTTGCCTGTTACTCCAGGTGTTTCTTGACTTCCTACTTTTGCATTCCAGTCCCCTATAATGAAAAGGACATCTTTTTTGGGTGTTAGTTCTAAAAGGTCTTGTAGGTCTTCATAGAACCTTTCAACTTCAGCTTCTTCGGCGTTACTGGTTGGGGCATAGACTTGGATTACTGTGACATTGAATGGTTTGCCTTGGATATGAACAGAGATCATTCTGTCATTTTTGAGACTGCATCCAAATACTGCATTTCGGACTCTTTTGTTGACCATGATGGTCACTCCATTTTTTTTGAGACATCTTGGAATGTGAAGTCAAATGGGCCTTAGAAAGCATCACTACGAACAAAGCTAGTGGAGGTGATAGAATTCCAGTGGAACTATTCCAAGTCCTGAATGATGATGCTGTGAAAGTGTTGCACTCAATATGCCAGCAAATTTGGAAAACTCAGCAGTGGCCACAGGACTGGAAAAGGTCAGTTTTCATCCCAATCCCAAAGAAAGGCAATGGCAAGGAGTGCTCAAACTACCGCACAATTGCACTCATCTCACACGCTAATAAAGTAATGCTCAAAATTCTCCAAGCCAGACTTCAGCAATATGTGAACCGTGAACTTCCTGATGTTCAAGCTGGTTTTAGAAAAGACAGAGGAACCAGAGATCAAATTGCCAACATTCGCTGGATCATGGAAAAAGCAAGAGAGCTCCAGAAAAACATCTATTTCTGCTTTATTGACTATGCCAAAGCCTTTGACTGTGTGGATCACAATAAACTATGGAAAATTCTGAAAGAGATGGGAATACCAGACCACCTGATCTGCCTCTTAAGAAATGTGTAGGAAGGTCAGGAAGCAACAGTTAGAACTGGTCATGGAACAACCGACTGGTTCCAAATAGGAAAAGGAGTACGTCAAGGCTGCATATTGTCACCATGTTTATTTAACTTATATGCAGAGTACATCATGAGAAATGCTGGACTGGAAGAAACACAAGTTGGAATCAAGATTGCTGGGAGAAATATCAATAACCTCAGATATGCAGATGACACCACCCTTATGGCACAAAGTGAAGAGGGTCTAAAAAGCCTCTTGATGAAAGTGAAAGTGGAGAGTGAAAAGGTTGGCTTAAAGCTCAACATTCAGAAAATGAAGATCATGGCATCTGGTCCCATCACTACATGGGAAATAGATGGGGAAACAGTGGAAACAGTGTCAGACTTTGTTTTTCTGGGCTCCAAAATCACTGCAGATGGTGACTGCAGCCAGGAAATTAAAAGACGCTTACTCCTTGGAAGGAAAGTTATGACCAACCTAGATAGCATATTCAAAAGCAGAGACATTACTTTACCAACAAAGGTTCGCCTAGTCAAGGCTATGGTCTTTCCTGTGGTCATGTATGGATGTGAGAGCTGGACTGTGAGGAAGGCTGAATGCCGAAGAATTGATGCTTTTGAACTGTGGTGTTGGAGAAGACTCTTGAGAGTCCCTTGGACTGCAAGAAGATCCAACCAGTCCATTCTGAAGGAGATCAATCCTGGAATTTCTTTAGAAGGAATGATGCTAAAGCTGAAACTCCAGTATTTTGGCCACCTCATGCGAAGAGTTGACTCACTGGAGACAACTCTGCTGCTGGGAGGGATTGAGGGCAGGAGGAGAAGGGGACGACAGAGGATGAGATGGCTGGATGGCATCACTGACTCGATGGATGCGAGTCTGAGTGACCTCCGGGAGCTGGTGATGGACAGGGAGGCCTGGCGTGCTGCAGTTCATGGGGTCGCAAAGAGTCTGACACGACTGAGCGACTGATCTGATCTGAATTCATGCTTTCTGTGGTTTTCTTGCTTCTGAAGGTTCTTTCTAAATTTATAATGGCTTTGCCACCTATGGACTCTGTACTCTTATGTCAGTCTTTCTACAGTGTATACCGAGCATGGTTAGGGAATATACTCAGATAAGACTGGTACTAAACTGGCATATCTGATTTAACATAAGTTCTATTATGAGTAGATTTTTCTCTGGTTTCTGCATGCTTCTCTGTGATGCTTCTTCATCTTCTGTTAATATATTTTATTTAAAATTCTCAGTCAGGAATTTGGGCAGTTTGTGCTCAAATGTAGGTCTTGCTTATAGTATAATTGTGCTGTCAGTATTTTTCCTTTACACTTTCAGCTGTCTCCTGGCTCTGAATATTTTAATTCAATTATTTCTACTGAAACAGGCTGTGAATTTTTCATTCCATAGTTTTTCACAACTATGACCCATGGAGGTTGGACTAGACTATTGGACAAATTGATAATTCTGAATCCCTTGTGGTTGCAGTTTCTTGATAAGAAATCCTCAGTTTCTTCAGAAGTTGGATGGATTACTATTGTCATCTTTAAAATAATTAAAAATTATTTAGTATTCTTTTTACCTGCTATGTCCCAGGAGTTTGTGACAGAATACACTTTCCTTTCCTCCTCTTCCATGATAAGAAAAAAAAAAAATTCTATCTTGTAAATTTTTGAGTTCATTTTTCTATCACTGACTAAAAAATGTACTAAACTTAATTTTTCTTTTTAATTTCATCAGAATTTGCTTTATTTATTCATAAGTTATTTTTTAGGTGTTTAAAATCTACAAACTGCTATATAAACTCAGTGAAAATATAGTTAATTTTTAAAATTTTCTTCCAGCCAAAGCCAATATAGGTTCAAATACTATCATTTATTTTCAGTATTCCAATAAGTATGTAATAATCTTGGAATTTTATAACAATTCCAATAATTATTGATATCAATGATTTATGATTAATAGTTCCATTTTACTAGATTGTATCCTTTTGAAAGTATTAATGTTAGTCAAAGAGTTGACCTCCAAATCCATGTACAGTACTAGCTCAAGATGTCTTAATTAACACAAAGACTTTAATTTTGTTCTTATTGCTTTAAATTAACTTTTAAGTCTTAGCCTTTGCCCATATTGTATAATTTACAAAAGTAAACAAAATTTTATACAAAATATTTTCTGAAAATCTCAAATATCTTTTAGAAATTTACTTTATGCTACACCTTCTATCCCTCCTCAACAGCAGGAAATATTCTGTAGTATATTTAACATTACTTTATCTGTGTCTCCATTCCTTCCCTTCAGGTAGGTTCAACAATATCATTTTTCTAGATTCCAGATATATGTGTTAATATATGATATTTGTTTTTTAATTTCTAATTTAACTCACCCTGTATAACAGGCTCTAGATTCATCCACCTCACTAGAACTGACTCAAATTCATTCTTTTTATGGCTGAGTTATATTCCATTTCATATGTGCATCACATCTTTATCCATTCATCTGTCAATGGACATATAGTTAGCTTCCATGTCCTAACTATCATTAATAGTTTTGCTGTAACACTGGGGTACATGTGTGTTTTTTTCAATCATGTTTTGATCAGAATATATCCATAACAGTGGGATTGATGGATTATATGATAGTTTTATTCCTAATTTTTTAAGAAAAGACATACAGGCACAGTGGGAGAAGAGAGTGGGATGAATGGAGAAGGTACCATCAACATATATACACTATCATGTTTAAAATAATTAATGAAAAGATTTTATGTAATACAGGAAGCCCAGACAGACACTCTGTGATCATCTAGAAAGGTGAGTTGGGGGAAAGGGAGGGATGTACAAGGGGAAAGTGATATATCTATCTATCTATATCTACCTATCTATATATATAGATATAGAACTAGATAGATAGATAGATAGATAGATATAGATATATTTATAGCTGATAACGAAGATCATGGTATCTGGTCCCATCACTGCATGGGAAATAGTTGGGGAAACAGTGGAAACAGTGTCAGACTTTGTTTTTCTGGGCTCCAAGATCACTGCAGATGGTGACTGCAGCCAGGAAATTAAAAGACTCTTACTCCTTGGAAGGAAAGTTATGACCAACCTAGATAGCATATTCAAAAGCAGAGACATTACTTTACCAACAAAGGTTCGCCTAGTCAAGGCTATGGTCTTTCCTGTGGTCATGTATGGATGTGAGAGCTGGACTGTGAAGAAGGCTGAGCGCCGAAGAATTGATGCTTTTGAACTGTGGTGTTGGAGAAGACTCTTGAGAGTCCCTTGGACTGCAAGAAGATCCAACCAGTCCATTCTGAAGGAGATCAATCCTGGAATTTCTTTAGAAGGAATGATGCTAAAGCTGAAACTCCAGTATTTTGGCCACCTCATGCGAAGAGTTGACTCATTGGAGAAGACTCTGATGCTGGGAGGGATTGAGGGCAGGAGGAGAAGGGGACGACAGAGGATGAGATGGCTGGATGGCATCACTGACTCGATGGATGCGAGTCTGAGTGACCTCCGGAAGCTGGTGATGGACAGGGAGGCCTGGCGTGCTGCGGTTCATGGGGTCGCAAAGAGTCGGACACGACTGAGCGACTGATCTGATCTGATCTGATCTGATGCTTTGTTGTACAGAGGAAACAAAGAAATTTCCCTGCAATTAAAGGCTAATTTTTTAAAAATGAAAATAAAAATATGAATCTAAAATACTTTAATATCAGAGTTCAGTTCAGCTGTTCAGTCATGTCTGACTCTTTGCAACCCCATGAATCGCAGCACACCAATCCTCCCTGTTCATCATCAACTCCCGGAGTTCACTCAGACTCACGTCCATCGAGTCAGTGATGTCATCCAGACATCTTATCCTCTGTCATCCCCTTCTCCTCTTCCCCCCAATCCCTCCCAGCATCAGAGTCTTCTCCAATGGGTTAACTCTTCGCATAAGTTAACCAAAGTACTTGGCCAAAGTACTGAAGTTTCAGCTTTAGCATCATTCCTTCCAAAGAAATCCCAGAGCTGATCTCCTTCAGAATGGACTGGTTGGATCTCCTTGCAGTCCAAGGGACTCTCAAGAATCTTCAACACCACAGCTCAAAAGCATCAATTCTTCGGCACTCATCTTCTTTACAGTCCAGCTCTCACATCCATACATGACCACAGGAAAAACCATAGCCTTGACGAAATGAACATTTGTTGGCAAAGTAATGTCTCTGCTTTTGAATATACTATCTAGCTTGGTCATACCTTTCCTTCCAAAAGTAAGCATCTTTTAATTTCATGGCTGCAGTCACCATCTGCAGTCATTTAGGAGCTCAAAAAATAAAGTCTGACACTGTTTCCACTGTTTTCCTCTCTATTTCCCATGAAGTGATGGGACCACATGCCATGATCTTCGTTTTCTGAATGCTGAGTTTAAAGACAACTTTTTCACTCTCCGCTTTCACTTTCATCCAGAGGCTTTTTAGTTCCTCTTCACTGTCTGCCATAAGGGTGGTTTCATCTACGTATCTGAGGTTATTGATATTTCTTCCAGCAGTCTTGATTCTAGCTTCTCTTTCATCCAGTCCAGTGTTTCTCATGGTGTACTCTGCATAAAAGTTAAATAAGTAGGGTGAAAATATTCAGCCTTGACGTATTCCTTTTCCTATTTGGAACCAGTCTGTTGTTCCATGTCCAATTCTAACTGTTGCTTCTTGACCTGCATACAAGTTTCTCAAGAGGCAGGTCAGGTGGTCAGGTATTCCCATCTCTTTCAGAATTTTCCACAGTTTATTTTGATTCACACAGTCCAAGACTTCGGCATAATCAATAAAGCAGAAATAGATGCCTTTCTGGAACTCTCTTGTTTTTTTTTTTTTTTTTTGGTGATCCAGTGGATGTTGGCAATTTGATCTCTGGTTCCTCTGCCTTTTCTAAAACCAGCTTGAACATCAAGAAGTTCACGGTTCACATATTGCTGAAGCCTGGCTTGGAGAATTTTGAGGATTATTTTACTATCGTGTGAGATGAGTACAATTGTGAGGTAGTTTGAGCATTCTTTGGCATTGCCTTTCTTTGGGATTGGAATGAAAACTGACCCCTTCTAGTCCTGTAGCCACTACTGAGTTTTCCAAATTTGCTGGCATATGGAGTGCAGCACTTTCACAGCATCATCTTGGTCACCCTGGTCTTGTTTTTGTTGACTGTACAGAGCTTCTCCATCTTTGGCTGCAAAGAATATAATCAGTCTGATTTCAGTGTTGACCAACTGGTGATGTCCATGTGTAGAGTCTTCTCTTGTGTTGTTGGAAGAGGGTGTTTGTTATGACCAGTGCATTTTCTTGGCAAAACTCTAGTAGTTTTTGCCCTGCTTCATTCCATATTCCAAGGCCAAATTTGCCTGTTACTCCAGGTGTTTCTTGACTTCCTACTTTTGCATTCAGTCCCCTATAATGAAGAGGACATTTTTTGGGGGGTGTTAGTTCTAAAAGGTCTTGTAGGTCTTCATAGAACCGTTCAACTTCAGCTTCTTCAGCGTTACTGGCTGGGGTATAGACTTGGATTACTGTGATATTGAATGGTTTGCCCTCGTAATGAACAGAGATCATTCTGTCTTTTTTGAGATTGTATCCATGTACTGCATTTTGAACTCTTTTGTTGACCATGATGGCTACTCCATTTCTTCTGAGGAATTCCTGCCCTCAGTAGTAGATATAATCGTCATTGGAGTTAAATTCACCCCTTCCAGTCCATTTTAGTTTGCTGATTCCTAGAATGTCGACATTCACTCTTGCCATCTCTTGTTTGACCACTTCCAATTTGCCTTGATTCATGGACCTGACATTCCAGGTACTTATGCAATATTGCTCTTTAAAGCCTCAGACCTTGCTTCTATTACCAGTCACATTCGCAGTTGGGTTTTTTTTTTTTTTTTTTTTTTCGCTTTTCCTCCATCCCTTCATTCTTTCTGGAATTATTTCTCCACTGATCTCCAGTAGCATATTGGGCACCTACTGACCTGGGGAGTTCCTCTTTCAGTATCCTATCATTTTGCCTTTTCACACTGTTCATGGCGTTCTCAAGGCAAGAATACTGAAGTGGTTTGTCATTCCCTTCTCCAGTGGACCACATTCTGTCAGATGTCTCTACCATGACCCACCCATCTTGGGTTGTCCCATGGGCTTGGCTTAGTTTCATTGGGTTAGACAAGGCTGTGGTCCTCATGTGATTAGATTGACTAGTTTTCTGTGAGTATGGTTTCAGTGTGTCTGCCCTCTGATGCCTTCTTGCAACACCTACCATCTTACTTGGGTTTCTCTTACCTTGGGCATGGGGTATCTCTTCATGGCTGCTCCAGCAAAGCTCAGCCGCTGCTCCTTAACTTGGATGAGAGGTATCTCCTCATCACCGCCCTTCCTGACCTCCAACGTGGGATAGCTCCTCTAGGCACTCCTGTGCCTGTGCAGCCACGGCTTCTTGGATGTGGAGTTGGTCCTCCCGGCCGCCACCCCCTGGCCTCGTGCTTGGGGACGTGGGGTAGCTCCTCCTGGACGCCACCCCTGACCCCAGATGCAGGGTAACTCCTCTCATCTCAGTCCCTGACCTTGGACGCGGGGTAGCTCCTCTCCGCCGTTTCTGTGCTGTCGCAGTCTGGCACTCTCGGCCACTGCCCCTGACCACAGACGTGGGGTAACTCCTTTGGACCACTGCTCTTCGGGCATGGGGTCCTCCCAGCTTCTGCCCCTGACCTTGAATGTTGGGTAGCTCCTCTCGGCCGCACTTCGTGCGCTCGTCACAACTGCCTGCGCTTAGTGCACCGGTCGCATATTTGTCATTCTCAGCTAAGACCTCTAAGAATTTATATAGTCCTTAATGTATTTAGGTGAATTTTTAAAACATTCCCATATCGAATAATTTTATTACTTAAATAATTTGAAACATTTTCCTGTTAGTAGAATCGATTAATTAGGATAAATTCAATGACAGACATTCATGTATCTTTCTGTCAGTGTTTATGAGATCTTAATGCCAAGTGTTCGTTGAGCCTGCATTATTTATCTAATAAAATAGGTTAACTCTAATTTGTAGTTGTCCTATTACCTGTGAAACTGGTGAATTCAATTGCTAACTAATAGTTTATTTTAGCTAATCATATTATTTTATCATGAAGTTTCATGCAACCTAGTATATTTTATTGATCATGTGAAAAACAAGTCCGACTGATATAATTATTTTTTATTAGCTTATCCTTTATATGAAAATTGTTAATCTATCTTTCACAAAAGCTAGCCTATCCTTGCTATGTTATGAACATTGCTTATCTCTCTTTCACAAAAGTCAAAATTTATTGTTGTTGTTTTTCAGTCACTCAGTAATGTCTTACTATTTGGGACCCCATAGATGGCAGCACACCAGGCTTTCCTATCCTTCACTATCTCCTGGAGTTGTTAAAATTCACGAGCATTGAGTTGATGATGACATCAAACCATCTCATCTTCTGGTGCCCTCTTCTTCTGCTCTCAATCTTTCCCAGTATCAAGGTTGTTTCCAATGAGACGACTCTTCACATCAGGTGGCTAGAGTATTGGAGCTTCAGATTCAGCATCAGTCTCTCTGATGAATATTCAGGACTGATTTCATTTACAATTGACTGGTTTGATCTCTTTACTGTCCAATGGACTCTCAAGATCTTATCCAACACCACAATTCAAAAGTATCAGTTCTTCAGTGCTTAGCTTTCCTTATGGTCCAACTGTCATATCCACACATGACTACTGAAAAATCATAGCTTTGACTATATGGACCTTTGTTGGCAAAGTAATATCTCTGCTTTTTAATATATTTTTCTTTTTAATATGCTTTTCTTTTATTATGCTTTTCTTTTTAATATATTTTTCTTTGATATACTTTTAATATGCCATACATTTCTTTCAAGGAACAAATATCTTTTCATTTCATGGCTGCAATCACCATCTGCAGTGACTCTAGAGCACAAGAAAATGAAGTCTGCCACTGTTTCCATTGTTTCCCCATCCACGTGCCATGAAGTGATGGGCCCAGATGCCCAAATGTTAGTTTTTTGAATGTTGAGTATTAAATCAGCTTTTTCACTCTTTTCTTTCACTTTCATCAAGGGATTCTTTAGTCCCTCTTCACTTTCTGCTGTAAATGTGGTATCATCTGCATATCTGAGGTTATTGATATTTCTCCCTGCAAACTTGATTCTAGCTTGTGTTTCATCCATCCAGGCATTTTACATGATGTACTCTGCATATAAGTTAAATAAGCAGGGTCACAATATACAGCTTTGAGGTACTTTTTCTCAATTTTGATCAAGTCCATTTTTCCGTGTTCAGTTCTAACTGTTGCTTCTTGAGCTGCATACAGATTTCTCAGAAGGCAGGGAAGGTGGTCCAGTACTTACTTCTCTTTAAGAATTTTCCATAGTTTGTTGTGATACACACAAAGGCTATAGTGTAGTCAATGAAGCAGTAGTAGTTTTTTTTCTGGAATTCCCTTGCTTTTTCTATAATCCAAAGGATGTTGGCAGTTTGATCCATGGTTCCTCTAACTTTTCTAAATCCAGCTTCAACATCTGGAATTTCTCAGTTAATGTACTCTTCAAGCCTAGCTTGGAGAATTTTGATCATAACTTTGTTAGCATCTGAAATGAGTGCAATTGTGTGGTAGTTTGAACATTCTTTGGCATTGATTTTCATTGGGATTGGAAAGAAAACTAACCTTTTCCAGTCCTGTGGCCCCTTCTGAGTTTTCCAAATTTGCTGGCAGATTGAGTGCAGCATTTTCAAAGCATCATCCCTTAGAATTTGAAGTAGGTCAGCTGGAATTCCATCCCTTTCCCTAACTTTTTCCATAGTGATGCTTCCTAAGGTCCACTTGGCTTCACACTCCATGATCATCTGCCTCTAGGAGACCAATCATAGTATAGTGCTTATCTGGGCTATTGAGAATTTCTTTCTTTCTTTTTTTCTGTATAGCTCTTCTGTGTATTTTTGCCACCTCTTCTTTTTCTCTTCCTCTTCTCTTAGGACCATACTGTTTCTCTCCTTTATTATGTTCATCTTTGCATGAAATGCTTCCTTGGTATCTCTAATTTTCTTGAAGAGATCTAGTCTTTCCCATTCTATTCCCCGCCCCCCCCCCCCTCTATTTCTTTGCATTGACCACTTAGGAAGAGCTTTCTTACCTCTCCTTGCTATTCTTTGGAACTCTGCATTCAGATGAATATATCTTTCCTTTTTCTCCTTTGCCTTTAGTTTCTCTTCTTTGATCAGCTAGTTGTAAGTCCTCCCCAGACAATCGTTGTGTCTTTTTCCTTTTCTTTTCTTTCTTTCTTTTTTTTTTTTTTTTTTTGTGGATCATTTTTATCACAGTCTCCTGTACAATGTTATGAAATTGTTTCTAGTTCTTCAAGTACTCTATCAATCAGGTCTTATCCCTTGAATCTATTTGTCATTTCCACTGTATAATTATAAGGGATTTGATTTATGTCATACTTGAGTGGTCTAATGATTTTCTCTACTTTCTTTAATTTAAGTCTGAATTTTACAATAATGAGTTCACGATCTGAGCCACAATTTACTGTGGCTCAGATCATGAACTGATTATTGCAAATTCATAACCTCAGACTATATCACAAAACTACAGGTATTATGGTAGAATGCTACTCATAGAGAAGCAGAAATATAGATCACTGTAACAAGATGGAAAGTCCAGAGATAAACTCATGCACCTATGGGCACCTTATCTTCAACAAAGGAAGCAAGAATATAAAATGGAGAAAATATATCTTCTTCACTAAGTGGTGCTGGGAGGACTGGAGAACAACACATAAAAAGTAAGATAGAATACTTTCTAACACCATACACAGTAAACTCAAAATGGATTAGAGACCTAAAGGTAAGACCAGAAATTATAACATACTTAGAGGAAAACATAGGCAGAACATTATTTGACATAAATCACAGCAAAATACTCTTTGATCCACTTTCTAAATTAATGGAAATAAAAACAGAAATAAATAAATAAGACCTAATTAAACTTAAACATTTTGCAAAGCAAAAGAAACTATGAACAAGATGAAAAGGCAATACTCAGAATGAGAAAACATAATTGCAAACAAGGCAACTGACAAAAGATCAATCTCCAAACTATACAAGCAGCTCATGCAGGTTAATATCAGAAAAACAACAACAACAAAAACAATAAATGGACAGAGGATTTAAATAGACAGTTCTCCATAAAGATATACAGATGGCCAATAGATATATGAAAAGATGCCAACATTGCACATTATTGGAGAAATGCAAATCATACTTCACACTGGTCGGAATGGTCATCATCAAGAATCTACAAACAATATATGCTCGAGAGGATATACAGGAATGGGAATCCTCTTGCACCATTGATGGGAATGCAAATTGATACAAACACTATTGAGATCAGTGCGGAGATTCCTTTAAAAAATCAGAAATAAAACTAAAATAGAACTCAGAAATCCCCCTACTTGGCCTATACCTTGAGAATATCATAATTGAAAAAGATATATTCATCACACACACACACACACACACACACACACACACATACATACATACACAAGGGAGTATTACTCATCCATAAAAATGAGTGGATGAACTGAGTTGATAAACCAATAACCTGTTATAAAAGTTGAAATATGTCAGAAAGATAAATACGAGTATCTTATATTAAAGCAGGTACTGATGAACATGTTTGTAGGGAATGAATAGAGATGTAAACATGGAGATTAGAATTGTGGATACAATGGAGGAAGGAGAGGGTGGGATGAATTCAGAAAACAGCTATGAAACATATACATTATCATATGAAAAACTGATAGCTACTGGAAAGTTGTAAAACACAGGGAGTTCAAGCCAGTGTTCTATGACAGCCTAGAGGGGTGGGATTCAGGGTGTGGTTGATAAAGGTTTGAGAGGGAAGAGATATATGTATACTTATAGCTGATTCGTATTGTTGTATAGCACAAACTAATACAATATTGTAAATCAATTATCACCCAATTAAAATAAATAATAAAAAATTAATAATGGTCCATTATAAATATTTCAAACTCTACAAAGACCATTTGAGGGAAAAAGATTTGAATTGTCAGTAACGCAGAAGGAAATATGTGGAAGTATTAACTGCTCCACCTTGCATAAAAATTTCTATATTTAAGAAAGTTCTGGGACATTACCAAAGCTTTGAGTTGTACCTCTTCGAGTAAGGGTTTAGGAATTTTAATCCCCATTATTCCATTAATAACTTAATATTGCATCATTAGCAACTAAGAATTATAAATGGCAAATCATAGTAATGGTAAACATATACTGAACAAATACTTAAAAGAATCATAATCCTAAAGTAATCATGTAAAATCAGGGAAGGGCACACTAAATGATTGTATTTTTGGGAGGCAAATTTATGCTAAAATTGCTTCTGAGTGTGTGTGTGTGTAAGCTAAATTAAAAAAAAAAGAATTTTGCAAATTTTTGGAATTTATTTTAAACTTTATGTCTGTAGCTTTTAAGTAGAGTTCTCTGGAGAGTTTTGGATTAGGGAATGGCACCCGACTCCAGTATTCTTGCCTGGAAAATCCCATGGATGAAGGAGCCTTGTAGGCTCCAGTCCATGGGGTCACTAAGAGTCAGGCACGACTGAGTGATTTCACTTTCACTTTTCACTTTCATGCATTGTAGAAGGATAAGGCAACCCACTCCAGTATTCTGGCCTGGAGAACCCCAGGGACAGAGAAGCCTAGTGGGCTGCTGTCTATGGGGTCGCACAGAGTTGGACACGACAAAAATATCAATAACCTCAGATATGCAGATGACACCACCCTTATGGCAGAAAGTGAAGAGGAACTAAAAAGCCTCTTGATGAAGGTGACAGTGGAAAGTGAAAAAGTTGGCTTAAAACTCAACATTCGGATAACTAAGATCATGGCATCCGGTCCCATCACTTCATGGGAAATAGATGGGGAAACAGTGTCAGACTTATTTTTCTGGGCTCCAAAATCACTACAGATGGTGACTGCAGCCATGAAATTAAAAGACGCTTACTCCTTGGAAGGAAAGTTATGACCAATCTAGATAGCATATTCAAAAGCAGAGACATTACTTTGCCAAAAAAGGTCCGTATAGTCAAGGCTATGGTCTTTCCTGTGGTCATGTATGGATGTGAGAGCTGGACTGTGAAGAAGGCTGAGGGACGAAGAATTGATGCTTTTGAATTGTGGTGTTGGAGAAGACTCTTGAGAGTCCAACCAGTCCATTCTAAAGGATATCAGCCCTGGGATTTCTTTGGAAGGAATGATGCTAAAGCTGAAACTCCAGTACTTTGGCCACCTCATGCGAAGAGTTGACTCATTGAAAAAGACTCTAATGCTGGGAGGGATTGGGGGCAAGAGGATAAGGGGATGACAGAGGATGAGAGGGCTGAATGGCATCACAGACTCGATGGATGTGAGTCTGAGTGAATTCCGGGAGTTGGTGATGGACAGGGAGGCCTGGCATGCTGCGATTCGTGGGGTCGCAAAGAGTCAGACACGACTGAGTGACTGATCTGATCTGATCTAAAGCGATGTAGCAGCAGCAGCTGGAGAGTTTACCTGTAATTAATACTTTTCAGCTGAAAGCTCATCTTTCCTAGACTTACTTGAAAAATAGGAACAAAAAGCTTTAGGCTTACCTAAAAGCTTTCCAAATCTCTGCTAAACCATACACATATGTCAGCCATGTGATTTAAGAATGTCCTCATTTCAAAAAATACGAGTTCTGATTTCTGTCATGCAATAATTTTGTCATCCCCTTGTAATAAAGTCCACTTTAAGCTGTTTCAAGGTACTCTCCATGTTCTCTCAGACTTTTTCTTCTTTGTTTTAATTTTTTCCTGTGATTATCTTAAATCAGCCTTGTATTACAGCAGAGCCCTTCAATATTCCAGAAAACATTGACTTAATTCTGATTTTTATGCAAACAAGGGTCATTAGAAAACTGCATTTTTGTAGAGGAAAAGTTTAAAGGCAGGGATATATGGTAGAAAATATAATAAAAATAATAGTGAATGACAAAACAAAGTAACATACTCAAATAACTTTTTAGCTTTTCTTATGATAAATAAAAATATAAAAAACAACCTATTTACTGTCAAAATTGTGCCATAGCCAACAAGGTGTGGCATAATCTAGAGACTTAAATGAAAATCCTTATTTTTGGTAGTACTTCAAGAACAGTTGTTCAAACTACAACACAATCTTTAATAGTTTGATCAATACTAATTTGAACAAAGATAAAAATAGCTGCACAAAATGTCAATCTGGTACACAAAAGGATCAATTCAGAGGCTTATAAACAATTTTTCCTACAACCAAAATGCTTCACTCTGTCACTGCTAGAGAGATCAATGAGCAGACAATGACATCTCTTTTGTTGAAGCTTCAGCTAGAAGAAAATATATCTAGTATGAGATTTAACCAAGATGAAATTCAACAATTACAACCACTAGAAAGGATTAGTCACTGGAAAAAATATTGATTACATGCCTCCTGTGAACAGGTGCTTGACTGAAGAAATCTGGAAATATAAATGGACTGAAAAACACAGAAGCTCACTTTGGAGAGTACAGAGTACTAGTGATATAGGGAATTGCTAGGCCAGAAAGTTTAGTGAGTATAAAAATCATACAGATAACTTTTAGAAAAAAAAAAAAAAAAACTTTAGAATGAATCCTGCCCATTGAGTTTATCATTATTAAATCTTGTATAATTCCAATGTTTCTGAAGTAGTAGAACTGAGTTTAACATTTCATAAAATAAATAATGATTTTAAAAAATTGTAGAAAATAATAATTCATATAATTAGACCTGAATTTATTACTGCTGTTTCATATGTAGTTACAATAAATTTAAAGTGAATTTATTCATGACACATCAAACAATAAGAAGATATACTTTATTTAAACTGCTGCAATAAGGTAAGAAATACTACAGTGTGGTTTTGCAGTAGAGAAGTCTGAGGTCAACTCCAAATATGACAGTATTCTTGCTGAAAATAATTTCTTCATAAATTACATGAGGGCTTTAGGAGGATGAGAAGTCCAATCAAACGTTGACGGTGATTAGCAATGGAGCCTGGAAAATTCTAACCAAATTAACTTAGTTAGATTCCTGCTAAAATTGAACAATGCCAAGTTGAAAATAGAAGCTCAAAAGTCATGGTCTAGTTGAAAAGCAATTTCACAAAAACCTGAGGAAAGTTTGACCAGGAAAATAATCTCTTATAAGCAGCAAGCAGTTGCAAGTAAAATAAAATAAAAAAAATTGTTCTGTCTTTCAGAATTGTTGTAGAGCCTCAAACTAGTTTAAGTAACTTTTTTACTATAGAAATGAATCATATTTGCTTATGTTCTATGCAAATAATCTTTATACTCTCATTTTTCAGACAGATTTATATAACATAGGAGAGTAGAGAGGAACCAATATAACACATTTGGTGGTGGAATTTTTAAAGTAATGGTGGCAGTCATTATAAATCTAAGAATAAAATGTAAATGAGCCAATTGATCTCAAATATGGCTAAATATTTAAATCACCTGGAGAGCTTAAACTATAAATTAATACCTAACTTTCAGCCCTAAAGATTATAATTTAATTGGCATTGGGTGTAACTTGTATGTCACATTTTTTAATGCCTCAGGTTATCCTAACACATAGACAAATTTGAGACTACTTGAAACCAACTCCTTACCCCCCCCAAAAAAAAAACAAATTACCAACAATATTCAGTGATATTACTTAGTCAATGAATAATCACAATTGGTTTAAATTGTTAACTACTTTCTAAAGGATTACAAATAGATGCTTTTTGTTTGTTTTATTTTAATTAGAATTAACACATTGTTACTCAATTCAGTGAATAATTGGTTTTGTTTTGATTTTATGCATTTGTCTTCTAGTAAAAATGAAATAAGGTTGACCAAAGAATTAGATGCATATCTTTTTGTTCTTTTAGAAAGATAAGATTAGCCTGGATGAAGGAATGAGAAATAGAATATAGACTCTTGTATAGATGAGTAATTGTCAATTTTTGAATTCCTAAATAGGAGATTTTTTAATAGATTTAATGAAAATAATAGTACACTTTTTTGTTTATTCCAGGTAGCCTAGTTTCCTAAACTTGATTGTATGGAGATAGACACACCTGCAGTATTAAGAAACTGCGGGTGACTGGCCCCAAGATGGCAGAGGAATACACAGGGAGACCACTTTCTCCCCCACAAATTCATCAGAAGATCATTCGGATGTGGAGCAACTTCCACAAAACAACTTCTGAACACTGGTAGAGGACAACAGATACCCAGAAAGGCAGTCCATTCTTTACTAAAGGAGGTAGGACAAATATGAAAGATGAAAACAGAGACAAAGAATTAGGGATGGAGATCCATCCTGGGGAGGAAATCATGAAAGAGAAGTTTCCACACAATAGGAAACTATTTCACAGGCATGTCAGGGAGGATCTTTGGAATTTCAGAGGGCAACATAATGAGAAAAAAAAAGAAAACTCACAAAATAGGCACATAACCACAACTACCAGCGGAGAAGCAATTCAGATGCTTGTGTCTGCCAGCAGCAAGTGGGGTCTGGGCACAAAGGCACGTGCTACATTATTAATCCTTAGGATAAAGACCGAGCAAGAATGCGCTGAGGACAATCTGAGGGGGCTAATGTGACTTAGCAATTTAAACTATGTGATTGCCAGAGAGACAACAACAAGAACAAAAGGGACCTTTCCCATGAAATGTTCTAATGCTGCCTTATGGCCCCTGACACACAGAACAAAGGATTGCACCCTGCTATTGCTGCTGCTGCTAAGTCGATTCAATCGTGTCTGACTCTGTGCGACCCCATAGATGGAAGCCTACTAGGCTCCCCCATCCCTGGGATTCTCCAGGCAAGAACACTAGAGTGGGTTGCCATTTCCTTCTCCAATGCATGAAAGTGAAAAGTGAAAGTGAAGTCACTCAGTCGTGCCCAACTCTTAGCGACCCCATGGGCTGCAGCCTACCAGGCTCCTCCGTCCATGGGATTTTTTCAGGCAAGAGTACTGGAGTGGAGTGAATTGCACCCTAACACATACCAAAGGAGCACAAGCCTGCTGGTGTTTAGGGCCCTCCATCCCTGGAAGCAGAGAAGCAGGTGTGTGATAGCCAGAGCTGGAAGGCAAGGGGCCACTGCAAACTCAGCCCCAGAGACTACACCTTCTACCAAACTGTGAGAAGGCTGCCAGTTGCTAACTACATCTTCCTGGGATCCTGGACAGTTCACATTGGCTAGGAGTGTCACAGACTGAGATCAGTTCCCCAAAGGAGAAACCCGGAATACCTGGGACTGTGCCTTTGTGAGGCACCCAGGAAACCAAGCGATCGGGACCAGGAAGGTGCATAAGACACACGGCCCACCTGGGACAGTGCATTCACCAAGCATCTGGTCGCCTGAGCAGCTAGGACCTGGGAAGGGCACAAAACACATAGCCCATTTGGGTGTGTGCCCTTGAAGAGCCCCTGAGAACCTAAGTGGCTTAGATCTGGGAAGTATATGAAATTCAGGGCCCACTTGGGACAGTACCCTCATAGAGCATCCTGGACCCTGGGCAGTGTGGACCTTGGAAGTACACACCACCCTGGGCTGTGGCAAACCCAGTGTAGTCCATCCTCTGCAAGCATTCCCCACACATGCCAGTGATATTTGTTTGCAGTGTCCTTCTCTTTCCACAGCACAAATGAAAAAGTGAGCCTGAATAAGTAGCTGTCTTTGCCCCCTTGGATCAGGGCTGAAACAGTGAAGAAATTTGCAAACATTGGAATCCAAAAAAGACAAAGGAGGAACAGCCCTGGAAGTGGCAGGTGCAACAAATTAAAACTGCACTTAATGCTAATCCTGTGCATTTGAGGGGCAACTATAGACTTTGAGAACAAGTACAAGACAGAACAAGGGACTATGTGACACTTTACTGACCCCACACTGCCCAAAACAGCTCTAGAGAAATTACTAGCTATATTTTTAGTATTATCACTATATATAGTGATAATACTAAACATATATAAACATATATTTATTTAATTTATATATAATTAATTCATATATAATTATATAAATTTAATTTTTATTTAATTAATTTTATTAATTATTATTTTAATTTTTAATTTTATTTTATTTTATTATTATTCCTTTAACTTTCATTTTTATAGCCTACTATTATTATCTTTCTTTTTAAAAAGCTATTTTTAAAGGAAAATCCATATATATTAATCTTTGTGATGAATTTTGCTTTGCATTTTTATATTGTATTTTTGAGATTCTAAACACTATTCTAGGCTTTTAATCTTCGCTTTATAATATTTGTTACCAATTTTGTACCTTTAGAATCTAACCTTCAGTATTCATTTTCACTTAAGGATTTGATTACTGGCTTTATTGCTCTCTTTCCTTTTGACTCTCCTGTTTCTCCCTGAGGTCACCTCTATTGCCCCCACCCCCCACACACACACCCTGCCTCTTCTCTTCTCTATATAACTCTGTGAATCTCTCTGGGTGTTCCTGGCTGTGTAGAATTGTTTCACCATTAACCTAGGGATTTTATGTTCTGTGCTGTATGGATGGAAAAGTCTTGAGACAAATGTAAGAGGGGGAACAAAAGCCAGAGGCAGGAAGCTCAACTGCAGAACTCCAGAGCATCAGAAAACTCCTGATCCCAGGGAACATTAATAGATAAGAGCCCACCCAAAAGTCTCCTTGAAAGGGAAAGTGAAGTCATTCAGTCATGTCCAACTCTTTGCGACCCCATGGACTGTAGCCCACCAGGCTCCTCCATCCATGGGATTCTCCAGGCAAGAGTACTGGAGTGGGTTGCCATTTCCTTCTCCAGAAGTCTCCTTATCCACACTGAAATCAAGCTCCACTCCAGAGCCAGCAAGTTCCAATGCAAGACACACCAGGCTAATTCTCCAGCAAAACTGGAACACAACAATGAACGTAAAAAGACAATTTGCCCAAAGCCATACCAATCCCATAGATACCCACAAAATCACTAATGGATACTGTATTGCACTCTACAGATAAAAGATCCAGCTCCACCCACCAGAACACAAACACAAGTTCCCCCAACCAGGAAACCTTGACAAGCCACTAGTCCAACTCCATTCAAAAGGAGCAGACTCCACAATTAAAGGAACCGTGAACTTCCAGGCTGCAGAAAGGGCACCCCAAACATAGTAATCTAAGCATAATAAAAAGTCAGAGAAATATCCAGCAGGTGAAGGAACATGATAAAAATCCACCAAACTAAACAAAAGAGGAGGAGACAGGGAGTCTACCTGAAAAATAATTCAGAATAATGATAGTAAAGATGATCCAAAATTTTGAAAATAAATAAATAAATAAATAAAATTACAAATAAATTGACCAGAAACAAGGATTGAGAAGAACCAAGAAATGTTTAACAAGCACCTAGAAGAAATAAAGAAGAGTTAATCAATAATGAATAATACAATAAGATTAAAAGCACTCTGGAGGGAACCAACAGTAGAATAAGTGAGGCAGAAGAGAGGATACGTGAGGTGAAAGATAGAATGGTGGGAATACATGAAGCAGAGAGGAAAAAACAAAAAAAAAAAAAAAATTAAGAAATAAAGACAACCTCAGAGACCTCCGGAAGAATGTTAAATGTCCCAACATTTGAATCATAGGTGTTTCATAGAAGAATAAGACAAACAGAAAGGAAATGAGAAAATACTTGAGGAAATAATAGTCAACAAGTTCCCTAAAATGGGGAAGGAAATAGGCAGCCAAATCCAAGAAACCAAGAGAGTCCCAAACAGGATAAACCAAAGGCACACCAGCCCAAGACACATATTAACCAAACTAACAAAAAACTAAACACAACGAGCAACTATTCAAAGCAGCAAGAGAAAAGCAACAAATAACACACAGGTGATCCCCATAAGGATAAAAATAGAAACTCTTCAGGCTAGAAGGAAATGGCAGGACCTACTTAAAGAGATAAAAGAGAAAAACCTACAAGCAAGTTTACTCTACACAGCAAGGATCTCATTCAGATAGGAAGTAGAAATGAAAAATTTTACAGACAAGCAAAAACTGAAAGAATTCATCACCACCAAACCAGATCTTCAACAATGCTAAAGAATCTTCTCTATATAGGTAACATCAAAACGATTTATAAAAATGAACCCAAAACAACAAAGTATGTGTTAATAGGATCATACATATCAATAATAATAGTCCATGGAGTCACAAAGAGTCGGACATGACTGAGCAACTTTCATTTTCATTATGGGCACCTTATCTTTGACAAAAGAGGCAAAAATATACAATGGATAAAAGACCACCAGTCTCTTTAGCAAGTGATGCTGGGACAACTGGTCAACCACGTGTAAAACACTAACAATAGAATGCTTTCTAACACCATACACAAAAATAAACTCAAAGTAGATTAAATATTAATTTTAAGGTCAGAGACTATAAAACTCTTAGAAGAAAACATAGGCAGAACATTCTCTGACATAAATCACAATATCCTCTATGATCTATCTCCCAGAGTAATGGAAATAAAAGCAAAAATCAACAAATGGAACCTAATTGAGCTTAAAAGCTTTTGAACAATGAAGGAAACAATATACAAGGTGAAAAGGCAGCCTTCAGAATGGGAGAAAATAATAATAAATGAAATAACTGACAAATAATTCATCTCCAAGATATATAAGCATCTCACGCAGTTCAATACCAGAAAAACGAACAACCCAATCAAAATTGGGTCAAAGAACTAAACAGACATTTCTCCAAAGAAGACATACAATGGCCAGTAAGCACATGAAAACAATGCTCAACATTACTTGTTATTAGAAAAATTCAAGTCAAAATGCCAATGAGGTATCATCTCATGCCAGTCAGAATGGTTGCCATCAAAAAGCCTATACACAATAAATGCTGGAGAGGGTGTAGATAAAAGGTGACCTTCTCACACTGTTTGTGGGAATGCAAACTGGTCCGGCCACTGTGGATAACAGTGTGGATATTCCTCAAAAAACTGGCAATAGAAATGCCATATGACCCTGCAATCCCACTGCTGGACATACACACTGAAGAAACCAGAATTGAAAGAGACACTTCTACCCCAATGTTCATTGCAGCACTGTTTACAATAGCTAGGATGTGGAAGCAACCTAGATGTCTATCAGCAGATAAATATATAAGGAAGTTGTGGTACATACACACAAAGGAATATTACTCAAGTATAAAAACGAACACATTCAAGTCAGTTCTAATGTGGTGAATGAAACTGGAGCCTATTATACAGAGTGAAGTAAGTCAGAAAGAGAAACACCAATATAGAATATTAATGCATATATATAGGATTTAGAAAGAAGGTAATGATGATCCTATATGCAAGGCAGAAAAAGAGACAATGATGTAAAGAACAGACTTTTGAACTTTGTAAGAGAAAGCGAGGGTGAGATGATTTGAAACATATATAATACCATATGTAAAAGAGGTGAGCAGTGCAAGTCAATGCATGAAGCAGGACACTCAAAGCAGGAGCTCTGGGACTACTCAGAGGAATGAGGAGGGGTGGGAGGTGGGAAGTGGATTCAGAATGGGGCACACATGCACCTGTGCCTGATTCATATCAGATCAGATCAGATCAGTCGCTCAGTCGTGTCAGACTCTTTGCGACCCCATGAACCGCAGCACGCCAGGCCTCCCTGTCCATCACCAGCTCCTGGAGGTCACTCAGACTCGCATCCATCGAGTCAGTGATGCCATCCAGCCATCTCATCCTCTGTCGTCCCCTTCTCTTCCTGCCTTCAATCCCTCCCAGCATCAGAGTCTTCTCCAATGAGTCAACTCTTCGCATGAGGTGGCCAAAATACTGGAGTTTCAGCTTTAGCATCATTCCTTCTAAAGAAATTCCAGCATTGATCTCCTTTAGAATGGACCGGTTGGATCTTCTTGCAGTCCAAGGGACTCTCAAGAGTCTTCTCCAACACCACAGTTCAAAAGCATCAATTCTTCGGTGCTCAGCCTTCTTCACAGTCCAGCTCTCACATCCATACATGACCACAGGAAAGACCATAGCCTTGACTAGGCGAACCTTTGTTGGTAAAGTAATGTCTCTGCTTTTGAATATGCTATCTAGGTTGGTCATAACTTTCCTTCCAAGGAGCAAGCGTCTTTTAATTTCATGGCTGCAGTCACCATCTGCAGTGATTTTGGAGCCCAGAAAAACAAAGTCTGACACTGCTGCCACTGTTTCCCCATCTATTTCCCATGCAGTGATGGGACCAGATGCCATGATCTTCGTTTTCTGAATGTTGAGCCCTAAGCCAACCTTTTCACTCTCCACTTTCACTTTCATCAAGAGGCTTTTTAGCCCTTCTTCACTTTCTGCCATAAGAGTGGTGTCATCTGCATATCTGAGGTTATTGATATTTCTCCCAGCAATCTTGATTCCAACTTGTGTTTCTTCCAGTCCAGCATTTCTCATGATGTACTCTGCATATAAGTTAAATAAACATGGTGACAATATGCAGCCTTGACGTACTCCTTTTCCTATTTGGAACCAGTCTGTTGTTCCATGACCAGTTCTAACTGTTGCTTCCTGACCTGCATACAGATTTCTTAAGAGGCAGATCAGGTGGTCTGGTATTCCCATCTCTTTCAGAATTTTCCATAGTTTATTGTGATCCACACAGTCAAAGGCTTTGGCATAGTCAATAAAGCAGAAATAGATATTTTTCTGGAACTCTCTTGCTTTTTCCATGATCCAGCGGATGTTGGCAATTTGATCTCTGGTTCCTCTGCCTTTTCTAAAACCAGCTTGAACATCAGGAAGTTCACGGTTCACATATTGCTGAAGCCTGGCTTGGAGAATTTTGAGCATTACTTTACTAGCGTGTGAGATGATTCATATCAAGGTATGACCAAAACCATCACAATACTGTAAAGTTATTATCCTCCAATTTAAATAATTAATTAAATAAATAAAAACCTCAGATAAGATTCAAGTTTTGCCTGCAATAAACAAAATATATCGCAGAGGGTACATTGTTAAAAAAAAAAAAAAAAAAAAACAACTTTCTATTTTTATTTACTTATTTGGATGCACCAGGTCTTCACTGTAGCATGTTGGGTCTTTAGTTCTGGCATGAAAATTCTTCACTGTGGCATGTTTGATATGGATCCTCAACTAGGGGTCAAACCTAGATCTTCTGCATTAGGCATGTGGACCACCAGGGAAGTCCAAGAATGCAGTTTAAACAGAAAACTTTATTCAGGAATTTTGTGATTAAAAAGCAATAATTTTCAGCAAACTAAATCTTTCTGAACTTTTTTCTCTTTAGTTTTTCATAATATCAATTACTGACCATTTCATTCAACTTGAGCATATTTCAGAAATACCTTATTTGCACTAAGAGTTACATGTGAATTCAGTATTAGTGGCATTTAATCTGTGAAAAGTTCTGCTTCTGATATTCTAAATATAATTATAAAGGCCAAATAATAAGTTTGTCTCCAAAAATCCTCTATCACTTCAAAGTTTAAAAGTTAATCTCTTTCTGCTTCAGTTTCCTCAGCCATTAAATGAGGGTAACTATGGCTTTGTAGTAAGAACTCATTGAGTTATATGGAAAGATATCTTGTGACCTATTACCAATATTCTTGTGATCTATACACCATATAAGTTTTAACAGCTATTAGAAAATAAACATCTAGTATGCATGTTACTGAACTCAGGTTCAGCTACAAGACATTTTCTGTTGAGTGCAGATTGGGTGACTCTTCAAACATTACTTTGCCAAAATGATCTGCCTGCAGGAATGGTTAGGGGGCTTGATGAGGGAAGAAAGCTAGTTTTTGTTTTTTTGTTTTTGTTTTTTTTTTACTGCTTACTTCTCCATTTTTACTTCATTTTATCTACAAAAAGAATCAACAACTCAGATACGGCATGATAGAAATTCAGGAGAGCCTATATCAGGAGTTAGATTACATTGTCTAGAAATCTCATTTCTACTAATTAGGCTTTTTTTAAGTTTTAGGGGGAGGGGGATGGACAAACAAACAAGGGCAAAGGAGCTTCTTTCATGTACAGATGATTCATGAAAAAAAAAAAAAAAAAAAGGAAACAGGAGAGAAAGAGTTTATACTTGGTGGTCTGAAAGACAGTGACCGTTGGCTGCAGTTAACTAAATATAGTGAGCCACCTCTAACTTGCAAAACACTTGCTCTTAGAAATATCTAATTAAGATTCAAAAGAAGCTACAAGACTTCTACATGCTTTAAACTTTTCATCCATTTTCTGCAGATGAAAAGTGCTACCAAAAGTAGAAAGTTCATGGGTTTAACTCATCCCATCAATCAAAATTATTGAACTCAAGGAAGGTCTTCTTATTCTGACATTTCCAGATGGTAACTTGCTTTAATGGGGCTTTTCTAGCACTAAGCTCTATTTAAAGAAATTAATACATTTCTAACTCTGGAAAAGGAAAATTGTCTTTGAATCCAAGTGTGTTGTTTAACAGACAAAAATACAAAACAACAATTTAGTCAGTTTTTATGAACTTAACATAGTTTTTAAGGATGTACAAGACAATGTGGACTTCATTTTAATAGAATAAACCCAGAAACATACAAAAATTCCTACAATTTGTTACAATTTCAAGACTTATTGGTAATACAGAAGAGAGAGAAAATATTTTGTATTTAATAAGGAGGAATAATATCAGTAATTAGTTTATTTGGTAGTATAGTTTGATGAAATTCCCTCTTAAAATTGAGAACAACTGGCAATGTTCGAAAGCAAGGCTACTCCAAATACTGAGTCCTTGAGTGACTGTGCTAAGTAGAGCCTCCATGCTTGCTTATGAAGATCAGTTAACATGAGCAAGAAATAAACATTTTTAAACTACTAAGAATTTGAGGTTGTTTGTTACTGCAGTATGACCTAGCTACATACTTCTCAAAATTGTATGTGTATAAAACTCATCTGTAAACTTTGTAAAAATATAGAACTTGGGAAAGCATATCTGAGTAGAAAGTCTGTAGTCATAAGGAAAACACTCTGGTGAGGTTGACATTACTAGTCCACAAATCACACCTACTATATCAGATTAAAACACTGATAATAATGGGGGTTAAGCCCAGCATGTTAATTCTAAATTCAGGGCTTATTTCCCAGATTTTAACTAGTATATCTCATTGACTTTTGACCTACAGATAGAAATCTTAAAGTGGATATGAAAATTAATATAGTAGGTCATAACCAGAAGATAATAGGTGAAACGAACAAAAAAACTTAAATAAAAATAATAAACTAGAATGGAAAATGATCAGTTTTACAGAAAATAAGAGCAAATATTATTTTGTGAAACTGCACCTATTATATTATTCCAGATTGCTTTGGAAAATGTGGGGCAATCAAAAATATTTTAAATTCAATAAATCATTAGATTTAATATTCTTTATAAATGTTTATAAAAGTTAAGATAACAATGTTTAATGTATCAAAATATGGCTGATCAAGATAGCAGAAGAGTAGGACATAGAGTTCACCTTCTCCAGTAGAAACATTAAACATACATTTAAAGTGGAATGATGCACAAAGAACAGTTACTGAACTCTGACAAAAGACCTCAGACTTCTGAAAAGACAGGAAAACCTCCACATAACTGGTTAGAATAAAAAGAAAATAAAAAAGAATTTGGATGAGGCCTGAACACTAGGGAGGGAGCTATGAAGGAGGAAATATTCCCTCACACTGGGAAGTCTCTTCACCACTAGTGAAATCAAACTAAATGGAAGAGGAGATCCAGAGCTTACAAGGACAGCACAGCAACCAGTCTGTGGAAGACAAAATGAAGAATGACCTTCACATTGGGTTGGAACCACTGCCCTGAAGTCCCCAAATTGAGATACTCTTCTGTTGGTGTGGGTAGGTATTGGGTGCTGAAGCTCAGGCTTTGGAAGTCAGACCTAGGAAAAGGAGTGGGGTTGGATATCTGGAAACAGCTCAAAAAGGCTGGGCTATGACAACTGAAGATGTAATTGTGAGAAGCCTGAGTCTGGCTGAGAGGCAAGGTGCCATTATTGTGAGGCAATTGAGAAGAGGGGCAAGACCACCATAAGACCTTTTTTATTTTATTTTCCCCTCTGAGTGCTCCCAGGTAACAAAACAACACCTACAGGAGCCCCAAGGGGTGGCTTAAGTCACCCCTGCCATCTCTGGGCTCCAGAGATGGTTACTGGCCACCACCACCAGACACACAAGCAGATGGCATTTTCCTCCCCATTGTCCTGGGAGAGCAATGAATGGAAAGCTCTTGCCACTAGGATATTTGTAAGCAGGAGACAGGGTCTGTGTCTGTCATCCTAGGAAAATATGAATAGTTTCCACCACTAGGAAATTCATGGGAGGGTTCCAGGACCTGCCCCTGCTGTCCTGTGAATGGGGAAGGGATGCTTTATCTGAATATCTTGTATCGAAGGGATAATGGCCAGCTTACACTGAGCAAAAAGGCAGCAGGCTTCCAAACTTAAAGAAGCCCCTCAATTCCAGAGAAAAGAGCCAAGCAAAAGTACAGAAACTCATCTTGTGAAAATACCAAAATCATAACTAACTGCTGAACAACCAACAATAAAAAAAAGACTGGAACCTACCAAAAATGATATTTTACATTCAAAAACAAGGAATGAGGCAGAATGAGATGGCAGAATGAGTGCTCTTGTGATAATCAAATCCAAAACCTGCTGAGTGAGTGACCTGCAAATTGGAAAATAATCACATTGCAGAAGTTCTCTGAAAATATTTAAAGGTTCTGAGCTCCATTTCAGGTTTCCCAGCCCAAGGGACTAGTACTGAGAGGAGGAATCCCCAAAGCATTTGGCTTTGAAAGCAAATAATACCCCACTCCATCAGTGGACAAGTCATCCAGAAAGAATATCAGTAACAAAAAACAAGTCTTAAACTACACTTTAAACCAGACATAAGTAATGGGTATTTACAGAGAAATGCATCAGAAAGGAAATGAATAAAGTACACACGGACCATTTTTCTGGATAAATCACATCTTGGACCATAGACCAAGCATTGGTAACTTTATGAAAGTTGAATTCATAATTAGCATATATTTTGATCAAAATGCTATGGGATTAGAAATCAATAATAGGGAAAAAACTTAAAAAAATACAAATACATGGAGTCTAAACAAAAAGCTACTAAACAACCAAGATTACTGAAGATATTAAAGAAGAAACCAAAATACCTAGAGATAAATGACAATGAAAACACAATTGTCCAAAACCTATGGGATAGAGCATAAACAGTTTTAAGAAAGATGCTTATAGCAATACAATCTTATCTCAGTAAGCAAGAAAAATCTCAAATAAACAACCTAAGTGTACCCCATAAAGCAACTAGAGAATGAGGGGGAAAAAAACCTACAAAGTTATTATATAAATAACAGACCAGTTATAAAAACAGAAAATAAGAGAAAATATCAATGAAATGAAAAACAAATTCTTTGAAAAGAAACCAAACCTGACAAACTTTTAGCCAGACTCATCAAGGAAAAAGGTAAAGGACACAAATCAATAAAATTAGAAATGAAAAAGGAGAAGCTACAAGAGACATCACAGAAATACAAAGGAGTATAAAAGACTACTACAAACAAATATATGACAATAAAATGGACAACATTAAAAAATGAAATAAAATTCTTAGATACAATCATCCAAGACTGCACCAGGGGAAAAAATAAAATATGAACATAACATGCACAAGTATTGAAATTGAAACAATGATTTTAAAACTTCCAAGAACAAAAGTCCAAGACCAGACAGCTTCATATTAAAATTCTATCAACATTTAGAGAATAGTTAACATGTATTCTTTTCAAACTCTTCCCAAAAGTTGGAGAGGAAAAAGCCTTATTTCAAGCTCATTCTAGAAGGCAACCATCATCCTGGTACCAAAACCTGACAAAAAATTATAAAAAATAAAACTACAGATCAATATTGCAGATGAACATAGATGCAAAAATAGTCATAAAATGCTAATAAAACCAATATAGAAATTCATTATAAAGGTAATCCATCACGATAACTCAGTTGGTAAAGAAGCTTCTGGCAATGCAGGAGACCCGAGTTTGATTCCTGGGTTGGGAAGATCTGCTAGAGAAGGGATAGGCTACTCAATCCAGTGTTCTTGGGCTTCCCCTGTGGCTCAGCTGGTAAAGAATCCACCTGCAATGCAGGATACCTGGGTTTAATCGCTAATTTGGGAAGATCCCCTGGAGAAGGGAATAATTACCCACTCCAGTATTCTGGCCTGGAGAACTCCATGGACTGTATAGTCCATGTGTTCACAGAGCATTAGACATGTGTAAGTAACTTTTCACTCACTCATCATGATCAAGTGGGATTTATCCTAATAAAGCAAGACGTATTCAACATTCAAAAATCAGTCATTCTGAAACACTACATTAGCAAATTGAAGAATAAAAACTATATAATCACCTCAATAGATGCAGGAAAAGATTTTGACAAAATTCGTCACCATTTATAAAAGATTTCCAGAAAATGGGAACAGAGGCAACTTATCTAAACATAATAAAGGCCATATATGAAAAACTCACAGCTAACATCATAATCAATGGTGAAAACCTGAAAACATGTCCTCTAGGATTAGGAACAAGGCAAGGATGTCCATACTTACCACTGTTATTCAACATACTTTTGGAAGTCTTAGTCATAAGAACCAAATAAGGACAAGAAATAAAAAGAATCCAAATTGAAAATGAAGAAGTAAATATGTCACTGTTACAGATGACGTGATATGGTATTTGGAAAATCCTAAAAGCATTACCAGAAAATTACTATAGCTCATCAACAAATTTGGTAAAGCTGAAGGATATAAAATTAATACACAGAAATAGTTTAATTACTATACATGAAAAACAAAAGATTAGAAAGAGAAATTAAGCAAGCAATCCCAATACCATCACATCAAAAATAATAAACTACCTAGGACTAAAGTTACCTACGGAGAAGGCAATGGCAGCCCACTCCAGTACTCTTGCCTGGAAAATCCCATGGATGGAGGTGCCTGGTAGGCTGCAGTTCATGAGGTCGCTAAGGGTCAGACCCAACTGAGCAACTTCACTTTGACTTTTCACTTTCATGCACTGAAGAAGGAAATAGCATCCCACTCCAGTATTCTTGCCTGGAGAATCCCAGGGACGGATGAGCCTGGTGGGCTGCAGTCTATGGGGTCACACAGAGACAGACATGATTGAAGCGACTTAGCAGCAGCAGCAGCAAATTTACCTAAGGAAACCTACTCTAAAATATAGGAAATGCTAATTAAATAAATTAGAAATCATACAAAAAGATGGAAGAATGCATCATGTTCTTGAATTGGAAGAATAGATATTCTCAAAATGATTATGGTACCCAAGGCAATCTACAGATACAATGCAATCCTTGTAAAATTACCATTGTCATATTTCATAGAACTATAGCAAAAAAAAAAAAAAAACTAAAATTTATATTGAAACACAGTAAACCCTGAGTAGCCCAAGTAATCTTGAAAAAGAAAAATGGAGCTAGAGCAATCAGAATACTGGAGTGGGTAACCTTTCCCTTCCCCAGGGCATCTCCCCAAACAAGGGATTTAACCTAGTCTCATTCATTGCAGGCAAATTCTTTACCAGCTGAGCCACAAGGAAAGCCCAAAAATAATAGAATGGGTAGCCTATTCCTTCTCCAACCCCGACCCAGGAATTGAACTGGAGTTCCTTGCATTGCAGGCAGATTCTTTACCAAATGAGCTATCAGGGGAAGCCCTAAAGCAATCAGGCTCTCTGAGTTCAAATAATACTACAAAGCTACAGTCATCTAAACAGTATGGTACCATAACAAAAACAGAAATATAGATCAATGAAAAAGGACAGAAAGCCCAGAAATAAATTCATTCACCTATGTTCAATTAATATACAACAAGGAAGGCAAGAATATGCAGTTGGAGAAAAGATAGTCTCTTCAATAATTAATGCTGGGAACACTGGGCAGCTACATGTAAAAGAATGAAATTAGAATATTCTCTAACACTATACACAAAAACAAACTCAAAATATATCACAGACCTAAGGATAAGACTAAACACTATAAAACTCTTAGAAGAAAATAGAGGCAGAATACACTTTTACATAAATCACAGTAATATCTTTTTTGATTCATCTTCTACAATAATGAATATAAAAGCAAAAATCAACAAATGAGATCTAATTGAACTTAAAATATTTTGCACACCAAAGGAAACCATAAACAAAATGAAAATAAAACCCACAAAATGGGAGAAAACACGTGTAAATTAATTGACTGACAAGATATTTATATCCAAAATATAGAAGCATCTCAGTGTGTGTTCACACCAGGTTTCCCTGTCTTTCACTATCTCCCTGAATTTGCTCAAATGTGTACCCATTGAATCAGTGATGCCATCCAACCATCTCATCCTCGGTAGCACACTTATCGTCTTGTCCTCAATATTTCTCAGAATCAGGGTCTTCAATGAGTTGGCTTTTCACATCAGTTCGTCCAAGTATTGGAGTTTCAGCTTCAGCATCCACCCTTCCAATGAATATTGAGTGTTGATTTCCTTTAGGATTGACTAATTTGATTCCCTTGCTGTCCAAGGGATTCTCAGGGGTCTTCTCCAGCACCACATTATGAAAGTATCAGTTCTTCAGTTCTCACCCTTCTGTATGGTCCAACTCTCACATCTATAAATGACTACTGAAGAAAAAAAAAAAAATCATAGTTTTGACTGTATGGACCTTTGTCAGAAATGTGATGTCTCTGCCTTTAAAATAGGGATGGTATGGGGAGGGAGGAGGGAGGAGGGCTCAGGATGGGGAACACATGTATACCTGTGGCAGATTCATTTTGATACATGGAAAAACCAATACAATATTGTAAAGTTAAATAAAATAAAAATAAAATTAAGAAAAATTTAAAAAAGGACTGGACATAAAAAAGTCTATTTAGGTCTGTAATCTCATAGAGTCTTATTTTTAAAAAATCAAAAAATATACATAAGATGTAAATAGACATATCTCCAAGAAGGTATACAACTGCCAAAAAACACACACAAATTTGCTCAATATCACTAATTGTCAGAGAAACGCAAATCAAAACACCAATGAGGTATGATGTCACATGGGTCAAAAAAAACAATTTTCAAAAGGTCTACAAAAAATAAATGTCTTGAGAAGGGGTATCAAAAAGGAAAACTTCCTAAACTGCTGGTGGGATTGTTAATTGGGACAAACACTATGGAGAACAGAACAGAGATTCCTTAAAAAACTAAAAATAAACTAACCTTTGGTCCAAAAATCTGAATCGTGGGCATATACCTGGAGAAAACCATAATCTGTAGGAAACATGCACAACAATATTTATTGCAACACTGTGCATAATCAGTCAGTTCAGTCACTTAGTCATGTCCAACTTTTTGTACTTCATTTACTGTAGCACACCAGGGTTCCCTGTCCATCAACAATTCATGGAGCTTACTCAAACTTCTGTCTATTGAGTTGGTGATGCTATCCAACAACCTCATGCTCTGTTGTCCCCTTCTCCTCCAACAGTCAATCTTTTCCAGCAACAGGGTCTTTGCAAATGAGTCAGTTTTTCACATGAGGGGGCCAAAGTATTGGAGTTTCGACTTCAGCATCAGTGCTTCCAATGAATATTCAAAGTTGATTTCCTTTAGGATTGACTGGTTTGATCTCCTTACAGTCCAAGTGACTCTCAAGAGTCTGCTCCAACACCACAGTTCAAAAGTATCAATTCTTTGGCTCTCAGCTTTCTTTATAGTCCAACTCTCACATCCATACATGACTACTAGAAAAACCATAGCCTTGACTAGATGGACCTTTGTTGGCAAAGCAATGTCTCTGCCTTTTAATATGCTGTCTAGGTTGGTGAAAACTTCTTCCAGGGAGCAAGCATCATTTAATTTCATGGCTGCAGTCACCATCTACAGTAATTTTGGACCGCAAGAAAATAAAGTCTGTCACTGTTTCCATTGTTTTCCCATATATTTGCCATGAAGTGATGGGTCCATATGACATGATCTTAGTTTTCTGAATGTGGAGTTTTAAGCCAACATTTTCACACTCCTCTTTCACTTTCTTCAAGAGGATCTTTAGTTTTTTCTTTGCTTTCTGCCATAAGGGTGGTGTCATCTGCATGTCTGAGTTTATTGATATTTCTCCCTGCAATCTTCATTCCAGCTTGTGTTTCATCCAGACCAGCATTTCTTATGATGTACTCTACATATAAGTTAAATAAGCAGAGTGACGATATACAGCCTTGATGAACTTCTTTTCCGATTTGGCAGCAATCTATTGTTCCATGTCCAGTTCTAACTGTTGCTTCTTGACCTTCATACAGATTTTTCAGGAGGCAGATCAGCAGGTCTGATGTTCCCATGTGTTGAAAAATTTTCCCCAGTTTGTGGTGACCACAGAGTAAAAGGCTTTGGCATGGTCAATAAAGCAGAAGTAGATGAATATGCTGGAATTCTCTGGCTTTTCTGATGATCTAACGGATGTTGGCATTTTGATCTCTGGTTCCTCTGCCTTTTCTAAATTCAGCTTGAACATCTGGAATTTAACAGTTCACATACTGTTGAAGCCTGGCTTGGAGAATTTTGAGCATTACTTCGCTACCGTGTGAGATGAGTGCAATTGTGTGGTAGTTTGAAAATTCTTTGGCATTACCTTTCTTTGGGTTTGGAATGAAAACTGACCTTTTCCAGTACTGTGGCCACTGCTGAGTTTTCCAAATCTGCTGGCATAATGAGGGCAGCACTTTCACAGTATCATATTTTAGGATTTGTAATAGCTCAACTGGAATTCCATTACCTCTACTGCTGCTAAGTCACTTCAGTCGTGCCCGATTCTGTGCGACCCCATAGACAGCAGCCCATCAGGCTTCCCTGTCCCTGGGATTCTCTAGGCAAGAACACTGGAGTGGGTTGCCATTTCCTTCTCCAATGCATGGAAGTGAAAAGTGAAAATGAAGTCGCTCAGTCGTGTCCGACTCTTCATGACTCCATGGACTGCAGCCCACCAGGCTCCTCCGTCCGTGGGATTTTCTAGGCAAAAGTACTGGAGTGGGGTGTCATTGCCTTGTTCATAGTGATGCTTCCTAAGGCCCACTTGACTTCACATTCCAGGATGCCTGGGTCTAGGTGAGTGATGACACCATTGTGATTGTCTGGGTCGTGAAGATCCTTTTTGTACAGTTGTTTGGTGTATTCTTGCCACCTCTTCTTAATACCTTCTACTTCTGTCAGGCCCATACCATTTCTTTCTTTTATTTTGCCCATCTTGAAAGTGAAAGCTGAAAATGAAGTCACTCAGTCGTGTCCGACTCTTCATGACTCCATGGACTGCAGCCCACCAGGCTCCTCCATCCGTGGGATTTTCTAAGCAAAAGTACTGGAGTGGGGTGTCATTGCCTTGTTCATAGTGATGCTTCCTAAGGCCCACTTGACTTCACATTCCAGGATGCCTGGGTCTAGGTGAGTGATGACACCATTGTGATTGTCTGGGTCGTGAAGATCTTTTTTGTACAGTTGTTTGGTGTATTCTTGTCACCTCTTCTTAATACCTTCTACTTCTGTCAGGCCCATACCATTTCTTTCTTTTATTTTGCCCATCTTTGCATGAAATGTTCCCTTGATATCTCTAAATTCCTTGAATAGATCTCCAGCCTTTCCCATTCTATTGTTTTCCTCTATATTTTTGTGTTGATCACTGAGGAAGGCTTTCTTATCTCTTCTTGTTATTATTTGTAACTCTGCATTCAGATGCTTATATCTTTCCTTTTCTCCTTTGCCTTTTGCTTCTCTTATTTTCTCAGCTATTTGTAAGGCCTCTGCAGACAACCATCTTGTCTTTTTGCCTTTCTTTTTCTTCAGGATGGTCTTGATCTCTGTCTCCTGTACAATGTCACAAACCTCCATCCATAGTTCTTCAGGCCCTCTGTCAATCAGATCTAATCCCTTGGATTTATTCGTCATTTCCCCTGTATAATCATAAGGGATATGATTTAAATCATACCTGAATTGTCTACTGGTTTTCCCTATTTTCTTTGATTTAAGCCTGAATTCAGCAATAAGGAGTTCATGGTCCGAGCCACAGTCAGCTCCTGGTCTTGTTTTTGCTGATTGTATAGAGCTTCTCCATCTTTGGCTGCAAAGAATATAATCGATCTGATTTCGGTGTTGACCATCTGGTGATGTCCATGTATAGAGTCTTCTCTTACGTTGTTGGAAGAGTGTATTTGCTATGACCAGTGCATTTTCTTGGCAAAACTCTGTTAGTCTTTGCCGTGCTTCATTCCGTATTCCAAGGCCAAATTTGCCTGTTACTCCAGGTGTTTCTTGATTTCCTACTTTTGCATTCCAGTCCCCTATAATGAAAAGGACATCTTTTTTTGGGTGCCTGGCCTACCCGCAAGGGACGTACTGAGAGCACCCGGCCTACCTACGAGGGACGTACTGAGAGCGGCCGGCCTACCCGCGAACGGCGCACTGAGAGCCCCTCGCCAGCTGCGCAGCACACTGAGAGGAACTACCCAACAACCGAGGAAGGACGGCGGTGAGGACTGGCGCACTAAGCATGGCCGAGTGGAGCTACCCCACAACCAAGGTCAGGAAGGGCAGCGGTGAAGAGATACCCCTCCCCCAAGGTCAGGAAGGATGGCGGTGAGGAGAGACCCCTCATCCAAGGTAAGGTGCGATGGCTGTATCAGTTTACATTCCCACAAACAGTGCAAAGAGTTCCTTTTACTCCACATCCTCTCCAGAATTTATTATTTGTAGGTTTTTAGATGATGTTCATTCTTACTGTGTGAGGTGATACCTCATTGTAGATATGATTTCCATTTCTCTAATAATGTACAAACCTTCGCCTTATATTTCATTGAAACTGATCAAGTCCCTATGGGGCTCTGGGATACAAATCATTTCTGTGTTACTATTATTTTGTTTGTAGGAAATAAGCTTCATTTAGCCTCCTTGACCTTTCCTGAATTCCAAAGGGCAGATTCAAACAGTTCATAACCAGGGAAGGAAGGAGATGCAGAGATAATGGAGTGGAAAACAAGACAAAATAGTGCAGCATTGAGGCAGAGTCCATGTTCCTCCTTAAGAAATATACACAACAATTGGGGAGAATAACATTGAAATATGTATAATAATATATCTGAAATGTATTAATTGTTCAAACTAATCACTGTTATGTTACAATTTGTTCATATTAGATGTTTGTAATGTTTCTGATAATCAATAAAAGAGATTCTTGATACCTTAAAAAAAATCATTGCATATAAAAAAAAATAAATAAAGTCTTACTATTAAAAAAAAAAAAAGAAATATACATAACAATATGACCACCCTGTTACCCACCATCAATCAATCAGAAGAAAGTCACAGACCCCACCATCATCATCCTAGATTTTGGCCATAAAAAACTTCTACCCCCAAAGTATCAGGAAGCTTGTAGTTTTTGAGCACAAGCCTCTTTGCTTGACCCTGCAATAAAATTTTCTTTGCTCCAAACTGCAACAATTCAGTTTATTCAACTCATTCATGGAGCACATGAACTTTGTTCAGTAAGGTGATCTTCAGCTGAAGACAAAAGAGGGCTTTGGGGTAGTCGTTTGGAACTTCCAAAGAGAGGAAGGCAATTCATATCCAGATGAAAAACAAAATCTTTGGTAAATAAACATTTGCTGAGTCATACAGAAAAAATGGGACGTAGAGAAGTCTCTGATTTCTATGCCCTGCATAGAGTGTACTCTGATCTCTAGGCCCTGCTCAGTAGCTCCCACCAAACCTGGCCCATATTCTTTGTAGATATCTCTAATAACTATATTCTGGGAACAAGCCTTCAGTGGAAATTCCTTTAGGAAGTTAAGGAGAGGTCAAAGTTTCTACCTGAGTCTTCTGTGCCTTGATTGCTTTCAGTTTGAACTAATTAACATGTAATGAGATATTTAGGGATGATAAATTTTACCCCTCCACAGTTTCATTTTTTTTTTTTATAAATCTTCATTTTTCTCTGGTGTTATATTTTAGTTTTTGAAAATACATTTCAAATAACTCTTCCAGAAATATGCTTATGGTCTTAAAATTTGTGAATTTTTTTCCAAGGTAAATGCTATTTTTTTCTCTCTCATGTGAATGCTAGTGAAATGGGAATCTGAGCTCTTGTCTGTGGAGCTGAAAAACGGAATGAATGAAAACACAAATACTCATGGTAGAAACTGAATAGTATTTATTAAAGAAGAGGAAAGTACAAAGCTTTCAGCATAACAATGAGAGAGGGTAAAGAGCTACCCTCCCCACGTCACCCCCAACAAGGTGGGGCTTACAGCAGTTTTTATCAGATCAGATCAGATCAGTCGTTCAGTCGTGTCCGACTCTTTGCGACCCCATGAATCACAGCACGTCAGGCCTACCTGTCCATCACCAACTCCCGGAGTTCACTCAGACTCATGTCCATCCAGTCAGTGATGCCTTCCAGCCATCTCATCCTCTGTCGTCCCCTTCTCCTCTTGCCCTCAATCCCTCCCAGCATCAGAGTCCTTTCCAATGAGTCAACTCTTCACATGAGGTGGTCAAAGTACTGGAGTCTCAGCTTTAGCATCATTCCTTCCAAAGAAATCCCAGGGCTGATCTCCTTCAGAATGGACTGGTTGGATCTCCTTGCAGTCCAAGGGACTCTCAAGAGTCTTCTCCAACACCACACTTCAAAAGCATCAATTCTTTGGCGCTCAGCCTTCTTCAAAGTCTTACTCTCACATCCATACATGACCACAGGAAAAACCATAGTCTTCCTTAAATCAAAGTATTTCTGACCAGACAATTTAAAGTCAAGATACTTAACTAACATCTTTCTGGTTTCTCTTGATCCTTGGATTAAGTCACCACTCTTTTTCATGCCCCCTGACCATTTTCAGATCAGATCGGTCTCTCAGTTGTGTCCGACTCTTTGCGAACCCATGAACTGCAGCACGCCAGGCCTCCCTATCCATCACCAGCACTCGGAGGTCACTCAGACTCACATTCTTCGAGTCAGTGATGCCATCCAGCCATCTCATCCTCTGTCGTCCTCTTCTCCTCCTGCCCCCAATCCCTCCCAGCATCAGAGTCTTCTCCAATGAGTCAACTCTTTGCATGAGGTGGCCAAAATACTGGAGTTTCAGCTTTAGCATCATTCCTTCCAAAGAAATCCCAGGGCTGATCTCCTTCAGAATGGACCGGTTGGATCTCCTTGCAGTCCAAGGGACTCTCAAGAGTGTTCTCCAACACCACAGCTCAAAAGCATCAATTCTTTGGCCCTCAGCCTTCTTCACAGTCCAGCTCTCACATCCATACATGACCACAGGAAAGACCATAGCCTTGACTAGGCGAACCTTTGTTGGCAAAGTGATGTCTCTGCTTTTGAATATGCTATCTAGGTTCGTCATAACCTTCCTTCCAAGGAGTAAGCGTCTTTTAATTTCATGGCTGCAGTCACCATCTGCAGTGATTTTGGAGCCCAGAAAAATAAAGTCTGACACTGTTTCCACTGTTTCTCCATCTATTTCACATGTAGTGATGGGACCAGATGCTATGATCTTCATTTTCTGAATGTTGAGCTTTAAGCCAACCTTTTCACTCTCCACTTTCACTTTCATCAAGAGGCTTTTGAGTTCCTCTTTACTTTCTGCCATAAGGGTGGTATCATCTGCATATCTGAGGTTATTGATATTTCTCCCAGCAATCTTGATTCCAGCTTGTGTTTCTTCCAGTCCAGCATTTCTCATGATGTACTCTGCATATAAGTTAAATAAACATGGTGACAATATACAGCCTTGACATACTCGTTTTCCTATTTGGAACCAGTCTGTTGTTCGATGACCATTTCTAACTGTTGCTTCCTGACCTGCATACAGATTTCTCAAGAGGCAAATCAGGTGGTCTGGTATTCCCATCTCTCTCAGAATTTTCCAGAGTTTATTGTGATCTACACAAAGGCTTTGGCATAGTCAATAAAGCAGAAATAGATGTTTTTCTGGAACTCTCTTGCTTTTTCCATGATCCAGCGGATGCTGGCAATTTGATCTCTGGTTCCTCTGCCTTTTCTAAAACCAGCTTGAGCATCAGGAAGTTCACGGTTCACATATTGCTGAAGCCTGGCTTGGAGAATTTTGAGCATTACTTTACTAGCGTGTGAGTTGAGTGCAATTGTGCGGTAGTTTGAGCATTCTTTGGCATTGCCTTTCTTTGGGATTGGGATGAAAATGACCTTTTCCAATCTTGTGGCACTGCTGAGTTTTCCAAATTTGCTGGCATATTGAGTGTAGCACTTTCACAGCATCATCTTTCAGGATCTGGAACAGCTCCACTGGAATTTCATCACCCCCACTAGCTTTGTTCGTAGTGATGCTTTCTAAGGCCCACTTGACTTCACATTCCAGGATGTCTGGCTCTAGGTCAGTGATCACACCATCATGATTATCTGGGTAGTGAAGCTCTTTTTTGTACAGATCTTCTGTGTATTCTTGCCACCTCTTCTTAATATCTTCTGCTTCCGTTAGGTCCATACCATTTCTGTCCTTTATTGAGCCCATCTTTGCATGAAATGTTCCTTTGGTATCTCTGATTTTCTTGAATAGATCCTTAGTCTTTCCCATTCTGTTGTTTTCCTCTATTTCTTTGCATTGATCCCTGAAGAAGGCTTTCTTATGTCTTCTTGCTATTCTTTGGAACTCTGCATTCAGATGTTTATATCTTTTCTTTTCTCCTTTGCTTTTCACTTCTGTTCTTTTCGCAGCTATTTGCAAGGCCTCCCCAGACAGCCATTTTGCTTTTTTGCATTTCTTTTCCATGGGGACGGTCTTGATCCCTGTCTCCTGTACAATGTAACGAACCTCATTTTACCACAGACCAAATATATGGGCTTAAGATTAATGATCCGTTTTCCCCTCAGGCATATGGAACAGAAGTTAATTACGCCCCTTCCCTGGATCTGAGTGCTGACAGTTTATTAGACTAAAGATACATTTTAGTAATTCAGGACAATGGAGCGAGGTGTTCACTGAAAACAAGACCCAGGTCCCAGATATCTACAGTAACTGCCTAGTAATTTCTATCTCACTAATATTGTTTAGTAGAGCTTCCTAGGTAGCTCTAGTGGTAAAGAACCTGCTACTAATGCAGGAGATACAAGACACTTGTGTTCAGTCCCTGAGTCAGAAAGATCCCCTGGAGGAGAGCACGGCAATCAACTCCAGTATTCTTATCTGGAAAATCCCATGGACAGAGAATTCTGGTGGGCTACAATCCATTAGGGTCCCACAGAGTTGGACAGGCCTGAAGTGACTAAGCACACATGCACACATTGTGTGATAGTCAATTTTTTTAAAAAACATTTTCCCTGAGAATTAAGAAAATATTTTTCTACTGCTTTCTACCAGGCCTGAAGTGACTAAGCACACATGCACACATTGTATGACAGACAGTTCCTCTTAAAAACATTTTCCCTGAGAATTAAGAAAATATTTTTCTACTGCTTTCCAGCATTTGATACTGTTATTTTATTTTTTTAATTTCATTATAGGTAATTTGAGTTTTGTTTCATCCATGAATATATTTTAGATGTACTTAATGTTAATATATTGAGACATTAAGGATTCATTGAAGGATTGATACTGAAGTTGAAGCTACAATACTTTGGCCACCTGATGCAAAGAACTGACTCATTGGAAAAGACGCTGATGCTGGGAAAGATTGAAGGCAGGAGAAGAAGGGCACGACAGAGGATGAGATGGTTAGATGCCATCACTGACTCGACAGATGAGTTTGAGCAGGCTCCATTTGTTGGTGATGGACAGGGAAGCCTGGTGTGCTGCAGTCCATGGGGTCACAAAGAGTTGGACATGACTGAGTGACTGACCTGAACTGAATGTTCATATATGAAATTTCATTATCATTAAGTTATATAGATTTTAGCTTTTTTGTATGCTTTTTTTTGTTTTTGTTGCTGCTGCTGCTTTTTATTTCCATGACCACATTGTTGCCTATTTCAGTATGCATATTCATGTATTTCTTCAGCTATGAGTAGCACTTTATCATATATTTGATTGTTCTTTACATCAGATGCTAGAAGATACATTCTCTCAACTTTTCCCCATATATATCATTGGTTAGATATTTTATGCTTCATTTTTAGATGATTTGATTTTTTAAATAATGTGCTTTTCAATAATATCTCTTATAGTATTCAATTCTGAGTTTTGCTTTTCATTTTTCTTATTGACATTATTGTAATAATTCTTGCTTAAAATACCTGGCTTTTATATTTAGCTTCAATGTCATCTAATTTAATCTTTCTCATGTTATTTATGCATTTTTAATGTCTTCAATTTTATGGATTCTGTTTGCTTAAGTACTAATTATTTTATTAAGTACTTAATCATTTTAAAGATATTCCCTTCAAATATTTGCTAATTCCACATTTTCTGACATTTATTTATTTTATTTATTTATTTATTTTTATGAATTCTGCTTGTTCCATGTTCATTCTTGTTATTGAACACAAGTAAGCTAATATAAGCCAAAATGTTGGAATTTGGAGAAGAGAAAGTTTTATTGCAGAGCCAAGCAAGAAGAACAGGTGGTGGCTGAAGTTTGTTACCGAACAACAAAGCTGTTCACACAACAGTTCAAAAAATTCAAGGTCATGGTTTGTAAGCAGTCTTGAAATAGTAATGAAATTGAATATAAATAAAAAGAAAAATAATCAATGTATTATAGAAAGTAAAGGAGAGAGTTAAAACTCAGACAAGTTGATCAAGGCAGAGGAGGGTAAGACAGAGATAAGTGTGTTTGGTCACAATACAAAAAGGATTTCCTACTGTGAGTTGTGATCAACAACACATAGAAGCTAAGGACCTAAACATCTTCAAATTACCCTAACTCCCTCAGAGTGAAGCAATATTTATTTTATTTGCTCTTCCCTTATCATCACAATCTCATTAGCTGTTCTTAGCAATTTGCAAAGTATTGAGCATTTAAGACACCAGACAGGAAATCATATCTAATCTCACCACCTAGAGATGTAAACCACTTGGGCAATGTCATGTATTTCCTTCCAGGCTTTTGTCTACATTAATTTTCATGCACAGTTTAGCACATATTGTAGGCAGCAATTCCAGATTCCCCTTTTTTAAATTAAATATAAATCCTTTCCAAGTTACTCAAGAATTCTGGAACTTTTATCTTCAAAAAAAATAATAATAATAAATTATAACCCCCCAAAAGATATCCTTTTAATTACAGGGGACTGGAATGCAAAAGTAGGAAGTCAAGAAACACCTGGAGTAACAGGAAAATTTGGCCTTGGAATATGGAATGAAGCAGGGTAAAGACAAATAGAGTTTTGCCAAGAAAATGCACTGGTCAGAGCAAACACCCTCTTCCAACAACACAAGAGAAAACTCTACACATGGACATCACCAGATGGTCAACATCAAAATCAGATTGATTATATTCTTTGCAGCCAAAGATGGAGAAGCTCTATACAGTCAACAAAAAACAAGACCAGGAGCTGACTGTGGCTCAGATAATGAACTCCTTATTGACAAATTCAGACTTAAATTGAAGAAAGTAGGGAAAACCACTAGACCATTCAGGTATGACCTAAATAAAATCCCTTATGATTATACAGTGGAAGTGAGAAATAGATTGAAGGGCCTAGATTTGATAGAGTGCCTGACAAACTATGGACGGAGGTTCATGACATTATAGAGCAGACAGGGATCAAGACCATCCCCATGGAAAACAAATGCAAAAAAGCAAAATGGCTGTCTGAGAAGGACTTACAAATAGCTGGGAAAAGAAGAGAAGCAAAAAGCAAAGGAGAAAAGGAAAGATATAAACATCTGAATGCAGAGTGCCAAAGAATTGCAAGAAGAGATAAGAAAGCCTTCCTCAGCGACCAGTGCAAAGAAATAGAGGAAAACAACAGAATGAGAAAGACTAGAGATCTCTTCAAGAAAATTAGAGATACCAAGCGAACATTTCATGCAAAGATGGGCTTGATAAAAGACAGAAATGGTATCGACCTAACGGAAGCAGTAGATATTAAGAAGAGGTGGCAGGGATACACAGAAGAACTGTACAAAAAAATCTTCATGATCAAGATGATCACGATTGTGTGATAACTCACCTAGAGCCAGACATCCAGGAATGTGAAGTCAAGTGGGCCTTAGAAAGCATCACTGTGAACAAAGCTAGTGGAGGTGATGGAACTCCAGTTGATCTATTTCAAATCCTGAAAGATGATGCTGTGAAAATGCTGCACTCAATATGTCAGAAAATTTGCAAAACTCAGCAGTGGCCACAGGACTGGAAGACATCCGTTTCATTCCCATCCCAAAGAAAGGCAATGCCAAAGAATGCTCAAACTACCACACAATTGCACTCATCTCACACGCTAGTAAAGTAATTCTCAAAATTCTCCTAGCCAGCTTCAACAATATGTGAATGGTGAACTTCTAGATGTTCAAGCTCGTTTTAGAAAAGGCAGAGGAACCAGAGATCAAATTGCCAACATCCTCTGGATCATCAATAAAGAAAGAGAGTTCCAGAAAACATCTATTTCTGCTTTATTGACTATGCCAAAGCCTTTGACTGTGTGGATCACAATAAAATGTGGAGAATTCTGAAAGAGATGGGAATACCAGACCACCTGATCTGCCTCTAAAGAAACCTGTATGCAGGTCAGGAAGCAACAGTTAGAACTGGACATAGAATAACAGACTGGTTCCAAATAGGAAAAGGAGTATGTCAAAGCTGTATAATGTCATCCTGCTTATTTAACTTCTATGCAGAGTATATCATAAGAAACACTGGACTGGAAGAAGCACAAGCTGGAATCAAGAGTACCAGGAGAAATATCAATAACTTCAGATATGCAGATGACACCACCCTTATGGCAGAAAGTGAAAAGAAACTAAAAAGCCTCTTGATGAAACTGAAAGAGGAGAGTGAAAAAGTTGGCTTAAAGCTCAACATTCAGAAAACGAAGATCATGGCATCTGGTTCCATCATTTCATGGGAAATAGATGGGGAAACAGTGACAACACTATCAGAGTTTATTTTGGGGGGGCTCCAAAATCACTGCAGATGGTGACTGCAGCCATGAAATTAAAAGACGCTTACTCCTTGGAAGGAAAGTTATAACCAACCTAGATAGCATATTCAAAAGCAGAGACATTACTTTGCCAACAAAGGTTCATCTAGTCAAGGCTATGGTTTTTCTTGTGGTCAGGTATGGATGTGAGAGTTGGGCTGTGAAGAAGGCTGAGGGCCAAAGAATTGATGCTTTTGAACTGTGGTGTTGGAGAAGACTCTTGAGAGTCCCTTGGACTGCAAGGAGATCCAACCAGTCCATTCTGAAGATCAGCCCTGGGATTTCTTTGGAACGAATGATGCTAAAGCTGAAACTCCAGTACTTTGGCCACCTCATGCTAAGAGTTAACTCATTGGAAAAGACTCTGATGCTGGGAGGAATTGGGGGCAGGAGGAGAAGGGGATGACAGAGGATGAGATGACTGGATGGCATCACTGACTCAATGGATGTGAGTCTGAGTGACCTCCGGGAGTTGGTGATGGACAGGGAGGCCTGGGGTGCTGCCTTTCATGGGTTGCAATGAGTCAGACAGGACTGATCGACTGCACTGACTGAACTGATTTTTAAAAACCTCAAACTCCTTAAGAGCTTGCAGAGAAAAGTTTTTATAGTCAAATTTTGGAGTGACAGCAGAATGGATGCATGGCTTTCTTCTGATTGGTTGGTGGTTAGGTATCAAGGGGATGATATTTTTATGAATATACCTTGAAGAGGAACCAGGACACTGCCCCTAGACTGCACTATTGTTTCCTGATTGCCACTCCCTTTTCTCTGTATCCTTCCCTTATCTGATTAGTAACTGTTTTAATAGTCCATTTGGAAATCTGGGAAGATCAGGGAGGCAGAATGAAGCCTATTTTCTACAAGTGGGAAACAAAAGACGCTGAAAGAAGTTGCACCTGGGAGCCTTAGTTTGACCTGCTCTATTTCCTTCTCACAGAATCATATTTCTGATAATTTTAAGATGAAAAGTGATTTAGTTTTTCTATATTGCTGATCCTGGTTTTCTTTTGTTTAAAGACTTGTTACTATTTCAGATCCATTGATGCACTATAACTATTTATGGTTGTATCCCCCCCCCCCCCCCGTTAGCTCAATGATTTTTAGGGATAAGGGGATATACATAGAGAGCATTACTTTATTACATCAATTTATTCATCCCCAAAATGTATATTTCAGTAATACTACACCTGCAGAGCTGCATAAATCACAGGCTAAAAATCACAGTAAATATTCATATAATGAAAACAACTATATCAGCAAAAGTCAGGTTAAAAACAGAATCTAATCACTATGCCAGAAGTCTTCCTGTGCACTTTCTCTTTGACTACTGGCTTGCAAGGTAGTACTAACTTTTAACATAACAGATTAGTTTCACTAATTTATGTTTTATGTAAATGACTAATCATCTACAAAATATTTTCTTATCTTCTTGTGATAGACATTATATTGTGAGATTCGTTGTTTTATATAAATATGGTAGCCACTATTGTAGGGCTTTATCTTATCCTGAATCCAAAGTAGCAACTCTGTAATTATTTTCAATTTTTTTTTCCTTGAAAAGTAATATCAATGATCATATTTCATGTTTACTGTCTTTGGATATTATCTTTTGTAAAGTGTCAAACAACAGTATTTTCCTTTCTTTTCTGTTGAGTCATATGTCAAAATAATAAATTGAAATTGTTATTTATGCATTCTAGACTATGCAAATTTTCACTCACTCTGTGGCTTGCCTGTCTCCTCTCTTAATGTGTCTTTTGATACACAGAAGTTCTAATTTTAACATAGTATTATTTATCAGCTTTTTTTTTTAATAGATAGTGCTTTTCATGTTGTAGGATATAAAGTTGCTTTCCTAAGCTTTCTTCTAGAATATCAACGTGCATGTGTGTTTAATGTTATAAACTCTGATCCCGTTCCTTCATGGAAAATATGACTCACAGACCACCACAACAGAGATTCATCTTTGTTGTCAACTGAGGTAACTATTTGCTAATTAAATTTGAAATCTATGTTAGAGAAAAATAGCCAGCAAAATATTAATTTTATTGTAAATAAACTGTATAAAATGCATTGTTATTTGATTCATTTGAAGTTTTCAAAGTTTAGTTTATAAATTCAAGTGACCACATGAGACAAACCATATTTAGCAATTTACTAGCTCATAGCATCAGTCAAGTAAAGACAAAAAGAGGCAACTCCAAAGGAACACTATTGTAAAAACTTGTCCTAAATGTTGTCAAAACTGTCCTGGATGCAATGTATGTAGTTTATTAAATTGTAGTCCAAAATAAAGCCTTTCTTTGATAAGAAAAAAATAATTATTAAACATGCTTATAAATATTTTGTTTAACAAAGCAGTAAAACTTAAAGTGTGATTTATAAATAATGTTTTCCTGAATTGAATTTTGTGCAGAAATATTTGCTATCCAATGTCATAAAGTAAGTAGGACTTTCACATAAGGACTTCTTGAGTATTGAATAACAACTTAATAAAATAAATTTATTTTTTTTCTAATTGTGTTTAACTCTTGTTACAAGGATAGTGCTTAAGATTATAGCTTGAAAAAAAAAAAAAATATAATTGCAAACAAATTAATCATAAATTGAGGGTGAGATGGTGGAATAAAAGTATGTGTTCTCATTTTCTGTTAGAATACCAAATTTGCAACCACCTGCTGAATAACCATCAACAGGAGGTTGTTGGAACACACTAAAAAAAAAAAAAAAAAGGAAGATACATCACATCTAACAACAATGGGGAACCACAATGAGATGGTAGGAGGGGTGCTATCACTTTAAAATCAAATTCCATACCCACTGGGTGGGCAAACCACAGACTATAGAACAATAATACCAAACAAGTCCTTTCACTGTTGTGAAAATTCTAGGCATCACATCTAAATTCCCCTCATAAGGATCTAGCAAAATGACTGGGAAACTCTAAGTAATCTATCTTTGAAGGATACTAGGAATTGATTACAGAATTTCCACAAGACAAAGGGAAACAGAGACTCTTCAGGGGCACAAACAAAACCTTACATGCATCAAGACCCTGGGGAAAGGAGCAGTGACCCCACAAAAGTCTGAGCCAGATCTGCATGTGAGTGTCTGAGGATCTCCTGTGGAGTCTTGGGTCATCAGTGGCCCACAGTAGGGACAGAGGCACTGGGAGGAGCTGTCCTCAGAGGCATGTGTTAGCATAAGTGATTTTGGAGGTCGCCTCTACTTCTACCATAGAGTCTGTATACTCCAGGTCAAGGTAGCCTTAAGCCAAGGAACTAACAGGGAGGGAGCACAGCCCCACCCATCAGCAGAAAATTAGATTAAAGTTTTACTGAGCATGGCTCTGCCCACCAGACCAAGACCAAGTTTTCCCCACAACCAGTACCTCCTATCAGGAAACTTGCACAAGCCTCTTATTGTCATCCATCAAAAGGCAAACAGAGGAAGTGAGAACTACAATTCCACAGCCTCCATAAGGAAAATACAATCAAAGAAAGCTAACAAAAATGACCACATGGATCACAGTCTTGTGTAAATCAATGAAGCTAGGAGTCATGCTGTGCAGGGCCAGTGAGGATGGACAGGGTATGGTAGAGCGTTGATAACTTACAATGTACGATTTTGGATTTGTGATCTCCAAAGAAGAACATTTAGCTTCAGGATCAGGGACCAGGCCTGATTATTAGAGCTTTCATGTGGTAGAAGTTTTATTACAGTGAAAAAGGACAGAGAAAACTTCTGATAAAAACATCAGAAGTGGGTTGGAGAGTGGCCCCCTCGCTAGTCTTATGAAGGCCTTATATACCTTTACCAGACCCACTCCTACAACATACATCTTAAATTAACAAAATTAGAACTAACAATAAGAAGTTCTTACTAGACACATTCCCACAACATTTGTCTTAATGAGTTTAGTCAGAAGGTTCCTGTTAAGAAGGAAAAACACGTCCTTAAGCAAGATACACTGTTGTTATATAATCATTAGTAGAGAGCTTAAGGAAAAAAAAAAAAAAATGCAGTTGAGCCATGGGCTTTGGGCTTAAAGAAAAAAACATTTTATGTGGTTAAGATGAAGAAATGTAGGGAAAAAAAAAATTGTCCTTTTCTCCTCCTTGAGAGTCCTGTATCACTTCCTCCTTGAGGGCCTTGGACTCCTTATCAACCTACCTAAGAATTAACTCGCTCAGAGTTATGATTAAACATAGTCCACAGGAGAAGGGAAAGGCAAACCATTTCAGTACTCTTGCCCCGTAAAAATTCAAAAAGATATAACACTGGAAGATAAGTCCACCATGTCAGTAGGCTTTCAACATGCTGCTGGGAAAGAACAGAGCTATAACTTCACAAAGAATGAAGAGGCTAAGCCAAAGTAGAAATTAAGCTCAGTTGTGAATGTCCTTGGTGGTGAAAGTTAGTCCAATGCTACAAAGAAAAACATTGGATAGGAACCTGAAATGTTAGGCACATGAATCAAGGTAAATTGAACATGGTCAAGCAGGATGAGTCAAGAGTAAATGTTGACATTTTAGAAATCAGTGAACTAAAGATGGATGGGAATGTGTGAATTTAATTCAAATGACCATAATATCTACTACTGTGGAAAATAATTCCCTAGAAGAAATGAAGTAGCCCTCATAGTCAACAAAAGAGTCTGAAATGCAGTACCTCAGTGCAGTCTCAAAGATGACAGAAAGATCTTGGTTCATTTCCAAGGTAAATCATTTAGCATCACACTAAACCTCGTTTATGCCCCAACCTCTAAACTCTGAAGAAGTTGAAGTCAAATGGTTCTATGAAGACCTAAAATACCTTTTATAACTAACACCTGTATGTGTGTGTGTGTTATTTATATATATATATATATATATATACACACAATCATGGGATATTAGAATGCAAAATAGGAAGTCGAGAGATATCTGGAATAACAGAAAAGTTTTTGGCCTTGGAGTAAAAAATGAAGCAGGATAAACACTAACATAGTTCTCCAAGAGAACACACTGATAATAGCAAATGCTCTCTTTCAAGAACATGAGACAATTCTACACATGGATATCACCAGATGGCCAATACTGAAATCAGATTGATTATATTCTTTACAGCCAAAGATGATGATGCTCTATGCTATGCTAATGCTAAGTCACTTCAGTCGTGTCCGACTCTGTGTGGCCCCATAGACGGCAGCCCACCAGGCTTCCCCATCCCTGGGATTCTCCAGGCAAGAACACTGGAGTGGGTTGCCATTTCCTTCTCCAATGCATGAAAGTGAAAAGAGAAAGTGAAGTCGCTTAGTCATGTCCGACTGTTAGCGACCCCATAGACTGCAGCCTACCAGGCTCCTCCATCCGTGGGATTTTCCAGGCAAGAGTACTGGAGTTGGTTGCCATTGCCTTCTCCAGATGATGCTCTATACAGCCAACAAATACAAGACTTGGAACTGACCAGCTTCAGATCATTAGCTCCTTATGGCAAAATTCATGCTTAAATTGAAGAAAATAGGGAAAAATACTAGACCATTCAGGTATGACCTAAATCAAATTAATTATGACAATGCAGTGGAGATGACAAGTAGAGTCAAGGAACTAGATCTGAAGAGAGAGGGCCTGAAGAACTATGGACAACTGTTTGTAACTTCATACAGAAGCCAGTGATCAAAACCATCCAAAAGAAAATAAATGCAAGAAAACATTTATTGCATTTATTCCTGTTGTCTCAGGAGGCAACAAATAGTTGAGAAAAAAAAGTGAAAGTCAAAGGAGAAAGGGCAGGATTTACTCAACCTGATGTAGTGTTCCAGAGGATAGCAAGGAGAAATGAAAAAGCTTTCTAAAGTGAGTAATTTATTTAAACCAAATAAAGTGAGGGGGAAAAAAATAGAATGAGAAAGACAAGAGGTCTCTTTAAGAAAATTGGAGTTACCAAGGAACAGTTCATGCAAAAACAGGTACAACAAAGGACACAAATGGCAATGACCTAACAGAAGTAGAAGATAATAAGAAAAGGTGACAAGGATTCACAGAAGAACTGTACAAAAAAGATTTTAATGACCTGGATAACCATGATGATGTGGTCACTCACCTAGAGCCAGACATCCTGGAGTGTAAAGTCAAATGGGCCTTAGGAAGCATTACTACAAACAAAGTTAGTGGAGGTGATGGAATTCCAGCTGAGCTATTTAAAACCCTAAAATTTGATGCTGTTAAAGTGCTGTACTCAATATGTCAGCAAATTTGGAAAACTCAGCAATGGTCACAGGACAGGAAAAAAAAAAAAACAGTTTTCCCAAAGAAAAGCAATGCAGAAGAGTGTTCAAACTGCTGTAAAATTATTTTCATTTCATGTGCTAGAAAAGTAATTTTCAAAGTTCTTCAAGCACAGTTTCTACAGTAAGGAACAGAATTTCCAGATGTACAGGTTGGATTTAAGAAATGGCAGAGGAAACAGGGATCAAATAACCAACATTCGTTAGATCATAGAGAAAGCAAGGGAATTCCAGATTATATGGAAACCTTTGACTTTGTGGATCATCTTAATCTTTGAAAATTCTACAAGATACAGAAACGAGAGACATCATCTCTGCTTCCTGAGAAACATGTATGGAAGTCAAGGAGCAACAGTGAAAACTGGACTAGGAACAACAGACTGGTTCAAAATTGGGAAAGGAGTATATCAAAGCTGTATATGGTCACCCTGCTTATTCAATTTATATGCAGAGTACATCATGGAAAATGCAGGGCTGGACAGATCACAATCTGGTATCAGGATTGCCAGGAGAAATATCAGCATCCATAGATAATCAGATGATATCACTCTAATAACGGAAAGTGAAGAGAAGTTAAAAAGCCTCATGATGAAAATGAAAGAGGAGAATAAAAAAGCTGGCTTAAAACTCAACATTAAAAAAACTTAGATCATAGGTTTGGTCCCATCACTTTATGGCAAATATATGGGAAAAAGTGAAAACAGTGACAGATTTTATTTTCTTTGGCTTGAAAACCACTGTGGACAGTGACTGAAGCCATGAAATCAAAAGACACTTGCTTCTTGAAAGAAATGCTTTCATAAAACTAGACAATGTATGATAAAGCAGAGACATCACTTTTATGACAAGAGTGAGTATAATCAGAGCTATTGTTTTCTAGTAGTCATGTACAGATATGAGAGTTGGACCATAAAGGCTGTAACACCATAGAATTGATGTTATCAAACTGTAGTCGTTGAGAAGACTCTTCAGAGTCTGTTGGACAGCAAGATCAAACCAGTCAATCATCTTAAAGGAAATCAACCCTGAATATTCATTGGAAAGACTGATGCTGAAGCTGAAGCTCTAATATTTTGGCCACCTGAGAAGAGTAGACTCACCTGAAAAGATGCTGATTCTGGGAAAGATTGATGACAGAAGGAGAAGCGTTTGACAGAGGATGAGATGACTGGACACTGACTCAATGGACATGAGTTTGAGCATACTCTGGGAGATGGTGAAGGACAGAGTAGCCTGGTGTACTGTAGTCCATGGGATCACAAAAAGTCAGACATGACTTCGTGACTGAACATCAATCTGGGATGAGTAGGGATGCTATTTTCTATTATAAACCCATATTGTACTGTGAGTGTGATAAATTTGCATAAGTTTTCATTCTTTTTGTATCCCTGAAACATGATTTTGGTACATAAATTCTTTATATTAATGCTAAAAACAAGTAATTTCTCATAATAGTTTCAAGAGAGTAATTTCTCATAAATAACCAGTCTTCAATCTAAATTTTCAGCTCAGTTTATCTTGCTCTACTTAGAGTAACAATATTCAATTCATCTCTTTTACACTCTAATTCTGATAAACCACACACACACAGCAGATGCCTTAAATCGATAAATGAGGATATTAACATCTCAGATAATAGCAGCTTGGAAAGTAAGAGAGCTTTTGTTTTTCCTTAAAATATGATTTTGACCCTCAGTAGTGAGTAAACAATTTTTTTAATTGAAATATAGTTGATTCACAATGTTGTGTTAGTTTCTGCTGCACAGCAAAATGCATCATTTACACATAAAAAGATATCCACTCTTTTAGGATTATTTTCTCATATAGTTCATTATAGACTATTGTAATGGAGTTCCCTGTGCTATAGAATAGGTTCTTATTAGTTATTTATTTTATTTATACTAGTTTTAATATGCTAACCTCAATTTCCTATTTTATTTCTTTTTCTTTTCCATCACCCAGCTTTCTACATCTTCGACTCTGTTTCAGTTTTTAAATAAGTTCATTTTTATCTTTTTTTTTTTTAGATTCCACATACAACCTATATCATATGATATTTGTCTTTCTGGGTGATTTTTTTCAATCATTATAATAATTTCCAGGTCTATCCATATTGTTGCACCTAGCATCCTTTCATTATTTTGATCACTGAACAATATTCCACTGTATATAAATATCATAATTTTATCCATTAATATGTTAATAGTCATTTATATTGCTTTGATGTCTTGGCTATTTTAAGTGGAGCTGCAGTGTATATTAGGGAACAAGGGTCCTTTTGAATTATGGTTTTCTCTGAATATATACCCAATAGTGGGATTGCTGTGTCATAAGATAGTTCTATTTTTAGTTTTTTATGGAACCTCTGTCCTGTTCTCCCCAGTGGTTATATTAATTTATATTTCCATCATCAGTATAATAGGGTTCCCTTTTCTCAACACCCTGTCCTGCACTTACTGTCTGTAGACTTCTTTATGATGACCATTGTGACTTCCGTGAATTTATACTCACAGATGTAGTGATGTAGAACATCTTCTCATGTTCTTTTTGACAATCTGTATGTCTTTGGAGAACTGTCTAGAACCTCTGCCTGTTAATTTATTCATTTATTTATGTATTTTTTACATAACATTAATGGTGTTGCCGAGTCCACGCTCACTCTACTCACTGCATGACAGGCTAATGAATCCAAGAAACGAGGTGTTGAGACAAGGACTACAACTTTATTTGGAAAGACAGCTGACTGAGAAAATTGAAGACTAATGTCTCAAAGTAACGATCTTATTAGAATCTGGATGCTGAGTTGTCTTATATAGACAGAAAGAAGCAATAAGGAAGTAAATTGAAAAGACAAAATAGAGAAGAAGAGACAGTGGGGAAATAGAATGAAAAGCCCTCAGTCTTTCAAAACATCTCCAGGCCAGCTTCAGGGAAGAGATGTTTCCGTTTCTTCTTTTCACAGTTGGGCAGGGTCATATTATCTCTCTGTGAGCTAAACAAATGTGTTTTAGTACAACAGTCAGGCTAAGGGTCAGAGTCCTCTGAGGCAGGTCATTATATATCATTGTAATAACAAAAGCAACAAAAAGCAAGTCAAAGAAACAGTTCCAAGTGGACTCACAATTGACTTCTTGCAACAATTCCCCACTGTCAGTCCATTCCAAAATCTTTTGAAAAAAAGGGGATGATGACTGTCTGCTTCATCAGATGGATTTTTCTGGGAGTGATCACCATTGGGGCTAGTATTTCAAGTGTTGTCTTCATTTTGTTCTTCCATTGCAAAGTGTCTATTTTACACCTATAGACTTAGAAATATAAGACTTTAAACCCAGGAAGCCACATTTCATGTTAAGGAATTTAGTGCTTATCTATCTAGGGTAAGGTACAAAAGTCAGGATTCATTAAGATAATTTCCTTGGTATATACCTCTGCTATCAGGGGGCTGTGATTCTGTATTCTAAGAGTAGCCTCAGGGTTCACTATAGGGAATGCCTTAGATGGCAGGAATTCTCCTTCCTCAGGATTCATCAGCTCACGTTGGAGAGTTGCAATTGCTGATTCCATTTCTCAGGTCTTTCCTTCTTGGTCAGAAATTTGACCAATATTTGTAAGACATTTCATGATAAACTTTTTGTCCCATGGTACTGAGAGTCTCATACCAGTTTAGGCAAAAATTCTTGACATGCCACTCCAGCTGTTAAATTTTGGACCAGGCCCCATCAATAATTTAAAATTCTCTGAATTCTTTCTAACTATAATCCAGGAGACATTTACCCTTCCTTGTTGCTTCTTCCCATACCTAGAATCACACTATTACAATTGTGGTGTGGTGGTTTAGTCACTAAGTCATGTCGAAATCTTGCAGCTCCACGGACTGTGGTCTGTCAGGTTCCTCTGGCCATAGGATTCTCCAGGCAAGCATACTAGAATGGGTTGTCATTTTCTTCACCAGGGGATCTTCCACACCCAGGGATTGAACCTAGGTCTTCTGCATTGCAGGCAAATTCTTTACCCACTGAGATACAAGGGAAGCCCACTGACTTTCTCAAAATATTTAGCCATATAATTTTTGGGGGGGCCAGTTACACATTGTTTACTGCAAGGGAAAATAATCTTATAAATTAGATAGGATTTAAGTTATGCAGCTTGTAATATTGACAATGACATATTGCAGCAGAAGACACAAAACACAATTTGAAAATAAATAACAAATTTAAAAAATGATTATTATAACTAATTGCAATCCAACTGCAATAATCAAGCAATCAAAGGAGCCATAACTTATTTATTGAGATAAATAAGTTTCACTGCAGTTTCACATACTGGTAATGCATGCTTAGATGTGGCTTAATATTTGATACAAGCATACATTACTGACAGGATCAGCAAGGTATAGAGAAATAGATAAATGCTTCAATTTTGCTCCAAAAAGACATAATTTACCAAGTTACTGTAAGTAATAATTAGCTTCAGTTCAGTTCAGTTGCTCAGTATTGTCTGACCTTTTGCATCCACACGCCCTGCAGCACACCAGGCTTCCCTGTCCACCACCAACTTCCAGAACTCACTCAAATTGAGTTGGCGGTGATGCCATCCAACCATCTCCTTTTCCATAGTTAATTTAAGAAGTTTTCTCTTACACACAGAAAACAAAGATTTTAAAGCAATGATTCTTTTAGAAATAAACCACAAAAATTATAACAATATTTACCAGTTCACTCAGTTCTCTGTAACTAATTCTTTTTGTTAACAGTTTTATGAAGCCACCAGGTTTCCCATTAGAATTCTTTATTTTTTTACTCATTTCAACATTATTACCAGAAAGTCAGAAAGTTGTGTTTATCTAAATTCCTTTTATAAATCTTTTTGAAGAAGAGGCATTTTTGCAAAGACATCAGAGTAAAACCATAACTGTATATACTGACAAAAGACTTATGAAGACAGGTTTAGATCTGATTTCAATGCGATTGACAAAGCAACCTGGTTACTGCTGTGACATATAACACTTTCAGATAATAACTAGAATTATGACTAATAGTATTTTGCCAAGACATATATTTTTAGGAACTCCATATAATCTCTAGAATATCTGTATCATTTGCCATATAACTTAAAATGTATCACTCATTTGATAACACATCCCACATAGTTTAACATGCTAAGTGGATCTAATTTGTTTAATATCTTGCATTGGGTGTTTTGGGGGTCCTTTAACATATCCCAAAGTTATCCAGAGTTAATTTGATTTGAGGTTTGTTAGAACTTTTTTTTTTTTTTTCCTAAAACACAAAACTAGCATAAGCAATAATTATTTACTTAGCCAAAGTGACAGTAAAAGATTTCAAAGTCAAATACAGAATAGATCAGTTAAGAAAGAAACTTAAAGTCTGATATCAAAGGCATTTTGGCATCTTCAGAAAACTTGTCTGCTTTAACAGAGAGAAAATCCAAATTTACATTTTATACCAGCTTAATTTAAAGGTTCATTTACCCAATTAAACTTATTTTTAAATTAGTCAATCCTGAATGATCATATACAACTCTTTTTGGGGTCCATTTTCCAGAAATCTTTAATCACTTAACTTTCTTTAGCACAGTGTGAACTTTGAAGTTGTAGAATATCTGGAGAAATCCTAAAACATATATTTCTAGAAGTTCATTCAAAACCCTTTCTCATTTGCTGTTTCCTTCCTCAAAAGTTTCTTCACATTGAATTTCTTTCCTTGTTGATGAATGTGTAACAGATATAGGATATTATTTAGCTTGTGTTAAGCCTAGGAACAATGAAAACATCACACGTAGATCACCAAACTTGAAATATTAATGCTGCTACTGCTAAGTCGCTGCAGTCGTGCCCGACTCTGTGCGACCCCATAGACGGAAGCCCACCAGGCTCCCCCGTCCCTGGGATTCTCCAGGCAAGAATACTGGAGCGGGTTGCCATTTCCTTCTCCAATGCATGAAAATGAAAAGTGAAAGTGAAGTCGCTCAGTCGTGTCCGACTCTTAGCGACCCCATGGACTGGAGCCCACCAGGATCCTCCGTCCATGGGATTCTCCAGGCAAAAGTACTGGGGTGGGGTGCCATTGCCTTCCCCAGAAATATTAATACAAGGTACTAATTTAATATTAAATATTTCCTAGCTCATGTCAATCTGAAACTCCTTGAACTTATCTTGTATTTAGAATTGTTTGGTTTATTTAAACCAATTAAATTGAACTCTTTTATAAATCACCCATGGCAACATTATCCAAAGACAAGTAGTGAAGTCTCTCAGTCGTGTTCGACTTTTTGCAACCCCATGGACTGTAGCCTACCAGGCTTCTCAGTCCATGGAATTTTCCAGGCAAGAGTACTGGAGTGGGTTGCCATTTTCTTCTCCAAAGACAAAGATATATGCAAATAGACCAACAGAAAGGTTTCAGTCCTTATTTCAAGATTTCAGTCCTGAGTCAGGTGCAGCAATGTAAAAATCTATCATTTTAAAAAAGAGGTGGAATTAAAATTAGGTTTCAGACAGATTTGATGTTTTTGAACTGTGGTGTTGGAGAAGACTCTTGAGAGTCCCTTGGACCGCAAGGAGATCCAACCAGTCCATTCTGAAGGAGATCAGCCCTGGGATTTCTTTCTTTCTTTCTTTCTTTTTTTTTTTTAATTAAATTTTATTTTGCTTAACTTTACAATATTGTATTGCTTTTATCATACATCGAGATGGATCCGCCACCAGTATACACGTGCTCCCCATCCTGAACCCTCCTCGCTCCCCCCTCCGCATACCATCTTTGGAAGGAATGAGGCTAAAGCTGAAACTCCAGTACTTTGGCCACCTCATGCGAAGAGTTGACTAATTGGAGAAGACTCTGATGCTGGGAGGGATTGGGGGCAAGAGAAGAAGGGGGCGACAGAGGATGAGATGGCTTGATGGCATCACTGACTCGATGGACGTGAATCTCAGTGAACTCTGGGAGTTGGTGATGGACATGGAGGCCAGGCGTGCTGCGATTCATGGGGTCGCAAAGAGTCAGACACGACTGAGAGACTGATCTGATCTGATCTTTAAACAGATGGAACAAGTCAAGATCACTTGACTAGATGGCTAAATATTTGCAGAAAAAGCAATTTCTAATTACTTTGGACAAGCAAGCTTCTACTTTACTCTCTTTAAAATTTGTGTTTTAAAAAGATAGCAAAGATAAGTGTTCCTAAGACGACCCAATAGGATTTTTGCACCTTTAAATATACAAGCAGGTTCTTCCTACAATGATTTTGTTTCCCTTTTATTTAATATTTACAAGCTTCTTATAAGGGAAGGTTTTAGGAGTGGTAAAAGAATTTTTGGAGCCACCCTTCTGGTCTTGTAAAGACCACATTTGCAATACAAGACAGCTATTTTTTTTTTTTGAAAGAGTTAGGTGACAACCTCAATGAAAATGAAGGACTGACATATCCATTAGTTTTACTTTTCCTCACTTACCTTAGTGGAGAAGGCCTCTTGGGAAGACTCACATGCAATATCTAGACTCCTGTAAATCAATATAGACCAAGGAAGTAAGAGTTGAAGGTAACAGGAAAGACAGGTTGAAGAATTTCCTCACATAGTCAGCACACAGGTGAGAGTGGACTCAGTGTTTTTCTTGGATCAATATGTCCCTGATGTTGCATGGAAATGTCTTGACAGGGGCAGACACTAATTATCTGATCCATTCCGTGATCCCCTTATCCTGTCACAGGGGTCTTCAATCAGCAGGTGCCTTAGTGGCTTTTAAGTGCCTGACCTATGCCCACACAATTTTAAGTGGTCTGATCCTCAGCTTAAGGTAGAAAGAGGAAAGGAGGGCCCTCACCTGCTTGGGTGATAGCTATTGGGACACAAAGGGCTGTGCGGCCCTAGGAACACACCTGAGAGTAATCCTGGCCAGAGTTCCTCAACAGCTTCCATAGCCACTGGCCTGTTCACAGAGAGCTCTAGGAGAAAGAAATGAGAAACCATAGAGGAAGAGTTAGAGGAAGCAGTTAGTAAATCTCTACATTGTCAAATACCTGTACATTACAAAAGTAACCAGAAAAAAAAAAAAAAATCTAGCCAGCTGAGAAGTCACATTAAAGTGATCCCATTAGACCTGAAAGGTCTGAGTTTTCCTTCAAAGGAAAAGTTTTCAAACTGGAGCTGAAACTCCTTACTCTCAAAATTACCCAGGGCTCCTATAGGAAATTAGAATCAGACACCTCAAATCCAAGGGAGGCCCTAGGCCTGTCCATTTATTATCAGTATGTTCCTCTTCTTTGCAAAGTGCTTCTAACTTTCAGATTGCATAATTGTGAGACAGAGCACATTGCTCTTCTGATGCTAACATATATTGGGTTCACACCCTCTTACAATAGTATACCATATCATTCTCAATCATAGGCTCACAGTTATATTTTACTCATTTATCTAATATATGTGCCAAAAGGCTTTCTTTTGGGATGGATTAGGTTAATTATTTCCCATTTTTACAAGTTTGATAACACCAAAACATAGAAAACATAGGCAAATTCAAACAAAACAAATCCCAGCATTAAGGTACAAATGAACTGGTTCCCAAATCAGGTAAATAAATTTGCCCTACAAAACAAATATGTTAATTCCAACTACTATAAGCTTGTGCCCATAAGAACTAGATCCCCAGTGAAATGGTTCCAGGTAGAATCCAACAACACTTCCCTTCTCCAAGAGCATACCCCAACCAAATTGGCTTGTCTCATAAAGGAAAATCCCAAATTTGGGGGGCAGGGTATGTTCTTGGTATGCACATCAGAGTGACTTATCCTATAAAATTGAGTCTGTCAACTTGCAACAAAAAGGACATACAACACAGACAAGTCAGTTTCTAAATCAGATAAATAAAGTTTACTCTACAAAACAATTGAACTAACCCAAACTAAGCTGCCCACCCCCCACATGAACTTGTTCCTTAATGAACTGGTTCCAACTGAAAGTGAAGTCGCTCAGTCTTGTCTGACTCTTTGTGACCCCATGGACCATAACCTACCAGGATCCTCTGTCCAGGGTATTTTCCAGACAAAAGTACTGGAATGGATTGCCATTTCCTTCTCCAGGGCATCTTCCAGACCCAGCGATCGAACCTGGGTCTCCCACATTGCAGGCAGACGCTTTACCGTCTGAGCCACCAGGGAAGCCCTGGTTCCAACTGAACCAGTTCCCTAATCAGGTAAATAAATCATACCCTATAAAACAGATGAACTAATCCCAACTAGGGTAGGCTTGCCCCCACAATAACTAGTTCCCCAATAAACTGGTTCCAACTTTTGTAGAGTCCAACAATTCCCTTTTCCAAAAATTGGGAGCAGAGGATATACTGACTCACAACACAAAAGGAACAAAAACTTACCAACAAATTTGAGTCTATTGACCTGTAGTTTGTCAGTTCTGTCAGCTACAAATTGACAGTTACCAAGAGCATTGCGAAAACTGAATAACAAAGGCATTTGCCATCCGCCTCTATGGAGACTGAACCCCATACTACTACCTCTATTGATCTTCAAAAACCCCTGAGAGAGTTCAGAGTGGAGTGAGGCACTTTGCTCCAGGGAATCCGATGGTACAGGTCTTTGGATAGTTGGATGTTTTTCAGTTCAGTTTAGTTCAGTCGCTCAGTCCTATCCAACTCTTTGTGACCCCATGAATTGCAGCATGCCATGCCTCACTGTCCATTACCAATTCTCAGTGTCCACCCAAACCCATGTCCATTGAGTCGGTGATGCCATCCAACCATCTCATCATCTGTCGCCCCTTCTCTTTCTACCCTCAATCTTTCCCAGAATCAGGGTCTTTTCAAATCAGCTGTTCACATCAGGTGGCCAAAGTATTAGTTTCAGCTTCAAAATCAGTCCTTCCAATGAATACCCAGGACTGATCTTTAGGATGGGCTGGTTGGATCTCCTTGTAGTCCAAGGGACTCTCAAGAGTCTTCTCCAACACCACAGTTCAAAAGCATCAATTCTGCACTCAGCTTTATTTATAGTCCAACTCTCACATACATACATGACCACTGGAAAAACCATACCTTTGACTAGACAGACCATTGTTGGCAAAGTCTTGTCTCTGCTTTTTAATACAATATCTAGATTGATCATAACTTTCCTTCCAAGGAGAAAGCATCTTTTAATTTCGTGGCTGCAGTCACCATCTGCAGTATTTTGGAGCCCAGAAAAATAAAGTCTGACAGTGTCCACTGTTTCCCCATCTATTTGCCATGAAGTGATGGGACTGGATGCCATGATCTTAGTTGTCTGAATGTTGAGCTTTAAGCCAAATTTTCCACTCTCCTCTTTCACTTTCATTAAGAGGCTCTTTAGTTCTTCTTCACTTTCTCCCATAAGGGTGGTGGAATCTGCATATCTGAAGTTATTGGTATTTCTCCTGACAATCTTGATTCCAGCTTGTGCTTCCTCCACCTCTAGATTCTCATGATGTACTCAGCATATAAATTAAATAAGGGTGACAACATACAGCCTAGACATAATCCTTTTCTAATTTGGAACCAGCCTGTTGTTCCATGTCCAGTTCTGACTGTTGCTTCCTGACCTGCATACAGATTTCTCAAGAGGCAGATCAGGTGGTCTGGTATTCCCATCTCTTTAAGAATTTTCTACAGGTTATTGTGATCCACACAGTCAAAGGCTTTGGCAAAGCCAATAAAGCAGAAATGGATGCTTTTCTGGAACTCTCTTGCTTTTTAAATGATCCAGTGGATGTTGGCAATTTGATCTCTGGCTCCTCTCCCTTTTCTAAATCCAGCTTGAACATCTGGAAGTTCATAGTTCACATACTGCTGAAGCCAGGCTTGTAGAATTATCAAATCCCTTATGTTTATACAGTGGAAGTGAGAAATAGATTTAAGGGCCTAGATCTGATAGATAGAGTGCCTGATGTACTATGGAACGAGGTTTGTGACAAGGATCAAAGAGGAGACAGGGATCAAGACCATCCCCATGGAAAAGAAATGCAAAAAAGCAAAATGGCTATCTGGGGAGGCCTTACAAATAGCTGTGAAAAGAAGAGAAGCAAAAAGCAAAGGAGAAAAGGAAAGATATAAACATCTGAATGCAGAGTTCCAGAGAATAGCAAGAAGAGATAAGAAAGCCTTCTTCAGGGATCAATGCACAGAAAGAGGAAAACAACAGAATGGGAAAGACTAGAAATATCTTCAAGAAAATCAGAGATACGAAAGGAACATTTCATACAAAGATGGGCTCGATAAAGGACAGAAATGATATGGACCTAACAGAAGCAGAAGATATTAAGAAGAGGTGGCAAGAATACACGGAAGAACTGTACAAAACCATCATGTCCCAGATAATCATGATGGTGTGATCACTGACCTAGAGCCAGACATCCTGGAATGTGAAGTCAAGTGGGCCTTAGAAAGCATCACTACGAATAAAGCTAGTGGAAGTGATGGAATTCCAGTTGAGCTATTCCAAATCCTGAAAGATGATACTGTGAAAGTGCTTCACTCAATATGCCAGCAAATCTGGAAAATTCAGCAGTGGCCACAGGATTGGAAAAGGTCAGTATTCATTCCAATCCCAAAGAAAGGCAATGCCAAAGAATGCTCAAACTACCGCACAATTGCACTCATCTCACATGCTAGTAAAGTAACGCTCAAAGTTCTCCAAGCCAGGCTTCAGCAATATCTGAACCATGAACTTCCTGATGCTCAAGCTGGTCTTAGAAAAGGCAGAGGAACCAGAGATCAAATTGCCAATATCCGCTGGGTCATGGAAAAAGCAAGAGAGTTCCAGAAAAAACATCTATTTCTGCTTTATTGCCTATGCCAAAGCCTTTGACTGTGTGGATCACAATAAACTGTGGAAAGTTCTGAAAGAGATGGGAATACCAGACCACCTGATCTGCCTCTTGAGAAATCTGTATGCAGGTCAGGAAGCAACAGTTAGAACTGGTCATGGAACAACAGACTGTTTCCAAATAGGAAAAGGAGTTCCTCAAAGCTGTAAAGTTGTCACCCTGTTTATTTAACTTATATGCAGAGTACATCATGAGAAATGCTGGACTGGAAGAAACACAAGTTGGAATCAAGATTAGTGGGAGAATTATCAATAACCTGAGATATGCAGATGGCACCACCCTTATGACAGAAAGTGAAGAGGAACTAAAAAGCCTCTTGATGAAAGTGAAAGAGTAGAGTGAAAAAGTTGGCTTAAAGCTCAACATTCAGAAAACGAAGATCATGGCATCCCGTCCCATCACTTCATGGGAAATAGATGGGGAAACAGTGGAAACAGTGTCAGACTTTATTTTTCTGGGCTCCGAAATCACTGCAGATGTTGACTGCAGCCATGAAATTAAAAGACGCTTACTCCTTGGAAGGAAAGTTATGACCAATCTAGATAGCATATTCAAAAGCAGAGACATCACTTTGCTAATAAATGTTCGTCTAGTCAAGGCTGTGATTTTTCCTGTGGTCACGTATGGATGTGAGAGCTGGACTGTGAAGAAGGCTGAGCCCCAAAGAATTGATGCTTTTGAACTGTGGTGTTGGAGAAGACTCTTGAGAGTCTCTTGGACTGCAAAGAGATCCAACCAGTCCATTCTGAAGGAGATCAATCCTGGGATTTCTTTAAAAAAAATGATGCTAAAGCTGAAACTCCAGTACTTTGGCCACCTCATGCAAAGTGTTGACTCATTGGAGAAGACTCTGATGCTGGGAGGGATTGGGGGCAGGAGGAGAAGGGGACGACAGAGGATGAGATGGCTGGATGGCTTCACTGACTTGATGGATGTGAGTCTCAGTGAACTCCGGAAGTTGGTGATGGACAGGGAGGCCTGACATGCTGCGATTCATGGGGTCGCAGAGTCCGACACGACTGAGCGACTGATCTTATCTGATCTGAAGCATTACTTTGCTAGTTTGTGAAAGTGAAAGTGAAGTTGCTCAGTCATGTCCGACGCTTTTCTACCCCATGGACTGTAGCTGTCAGGCTTGTCTGTCCATGGGATTTTCCAGGGAAGTGTGCTGGAGTGGATTGCCATTTTTCTCCAGGGTATCTTCCTGACCCAGGAATCAAACCCAGGTCTCACGCATTGCAGGGAAGACTCTTTACTGTCTGAGCCACCAGTGAAGCCCACTAGTGTGTGAGATGAGTGCAATCTGCGGTTTGTTTGAGCATTCTTTGGCATTGCCCTTCTTTGAGATTCGAATGAAAACTGAACTTTTCCAGTCCTGTGGCCACTACTGAGTGGCCAAATTTGCTGGCATATTGAGGGCAGCACTTTCTCAGCCTCATCTTTCAGGATTTGAAATAGCTCAACTGGAATTCCATCACCTCCACAAGCTTTGTTCGTAGTGATACCCACTTGACTTCATATTCCAGGATGTTTGACTCTAGGTGAGTGATCACACCATCATAATTTTCTGGGTCATGAAGATCTTTTTTGTACAGTTCTTCTGTGTATTCTCTTTTTAATATCTTCTGCTTCTGTTAGATCCTTACCATTTCTGTCCTTTATCGTGCACATTTTTGCATGAAATGCTCCCTTGGTATCTCTAATTTTCTTGAAGAGCTCTCTAGTCTTTCCCATTCTATCGTTTTCCTCTATTTCTTTGCATTGATCACCGAGGAAGGCTTTCTTATCTCTCCTTGCTATTCTTTGGAACTCTTCATTCAAATGGGCATATCTTTCCTTTTATCCTCTGCTTTTTGCTTTCCTTCTTTTCACAGCTATTTTTAAGGCCTCCTCAGACAGCCAATTTGCTTTTTTGCATTTCTTTTTCTTGGTTATGGTCTTGATCCCTGTCTCCTGCACAATGTCATGAACCTCTGTCTATAGTTCATCAGGCACTCTATCAGATCTAGTTCCTTAAATCTATTTCTTACTTCCACTGTATAGTCATAAGGGATTTGATTTAGGTCATAGCTCAATGATCTAGTGGTTTTCTCCTGTTTCTTCAATTTCAGTCTGAATTTGACAATAAGGAGTTCATGATCTGAGGCACAGTCAGCTCCTAGTCTTGTTCTTGCTGACTATATAGAGCTTCTCCATCTTTGGCTGCAAACAATATAATCACTCTGATTTCGGTGTTAACCATTTGGTGATGTCCATGTGTAGATTCTTCTCTTGTGTTGTTGGAAGAGGGTGTTTGCGATGACCAGTGTGTTCTCTTGGCAGAACTCTCTTCGTCTTTGGCCTGCTTCATTCTGTATTCCAAGGCCAAATTTGCCTGCTATTCAAGGTGTTTATTGACTTTCTACTTTTGCATTCCAGTCCCCTATAATGAAAGGAACATCAGTTTTGGGTGTTAGTTCCTGAAGGTCTTGCAGATCTTCATAGAAATGTTCAACTTCAGCTTCTTCAGCATTACTGGTTGGGGCATAGACTTGGATTACTGTGATATTGAATGGTTTGCCTTGGAAACGAACAGAGATCATTCTGTTGTTTTTGAGATTGCATTCAAGTACTGCATTTCGGGCTCTTTTGTTAACCATGATGACTACTCCATTTCTTCTAAGGGATTCTTGTCCACAGTAGTAGATATAATGATCATCTGAGTTAAATTCACCAATTCCCATCTATTTTAACTTGCTGATTCCTAAAATGTTGATGTTCACTCTTGCCATCTCCTATTTGACCACTTCCAGTTTGCCTTGATTTATGGACCTAACATTCTAGGTTCCTATGCAATACTGCTCTTTACAGCATTGAATCTTGCTTCTATCACCAGTCCCATCCACAATTGGGTGCTGCTTTTGCTTTTTCTCCATCCCTTCATTCTTTCTGGAGTTATATCTCCACTGATCTCCAGTAGCATATTAGGCACCTACCAACCTAGGGGCGTTCATCTTTCAGTGTCCTATCATTTTGCCTTTCCATGCTGTTCATGGGGTTCTCAAGGCAAAAATATTGAAGTGGTTTGTCATTCCCCTCTCCAGTGGACAACATTCTGTCAGACTTCTTCACCATGACCCGTCGGTCTTGTGTAGCCCCAAGATATTTTATTATCTCAATCCTTGCATCTCCTTATATCTAGAGAAGCACTAAATCCCTTCAGGGTGACATCGGATTCTCATGACTAACAAAAATATTTTGTAAAATGAGTGCTTCATGGCACTAAATCCCCCTTTGCCAAAACATTATATATATTGATTTTCCCCCACTGCTGCTTTGGAGCAGTCTCACAGAGCTATCTGAGATGCTGTCTCTAGGGCTGCAGCCCTCATTTTACCCCAAATAAAATTTAACTCAAAAATATCTAATTATATGTCTTTTAATCTACAGTTCCATGCTTCAGTTCACTTCAGAGAGTCTTGAGGGAAAGATCTTCAGGACAAGTGGTCCTGGCAGCTACTAAGGCCTTCACCAATACTCCCTGACAAGGGTTGTCTAGCCATTAGCAGCAAGACTTCCTGCTATCTAAGCCAAATTTGTTATTGAATCCAATCTTCATCTTCTTGCTTCTTGACAGGCTAATGATCCTGAGAAATGAGGTTTTGAGGCAAGGAACCTGACTTTATTTGGAAAATTAGCTGACCAGGAAGATGGCAGATTAATGTCTCAAACTAGCCATTCTATCAGGGTGTGGATGCCAGGCTCTTCTCTAGAGGCAGAGAGAAGCAATGAGGAACTGAAATCAAAAGGAGAATGGAGAGGGAGAGGCAGTGGGGAAATAGAGTGAAAGGGCCTCAGTCTTGCAAAATGTCTCTGGGAATGGCCAGCCTCAAAGAAGGAATGTGTTAATCTCTTCTTTTCAAAAGTGTGTAGAGTCAGATTATCTTCCTCTGAACTAAACAAAGGAACTTCGGTATAAGAGTCAGGCAGAGGAGCAAGGTCCTTTGAGCCAGTCTTTTATGTATGATTGTAGTAACAGAAAAAAGAAGGAGCAAGTTAAAGAAACAGTTCCAACTTGGAGTTAGAATTGACTTCTCCCCGAAACAATAGGAGCGTGTATTTTCAGTTCAGTTCAATTCAGTTGCTCAGTCATGTCTGACTCTTTGCAACCCCATGGACTGCAGCACACCAGGACTCCCTGTCCATCAACAACTCCTGGAGTTTACTCAAACTCATGTCCATTGAATCAGTGATGCTATCCAATCATCTCATCCTCTGTTGTCCACTTCTCCTCCCGCCTTCAATATTTCCCAGCATCAGTGACCCACAAGGAATTAATTGCCAAACTAAAATAACTTTTGATAGATTCCTTATTTGACTTTGCTCATCTACTTCTTGTCCTGATTGAGAAGCACTTTGGAAGGAATATCGCAACTATTCTAGATATGTTAATCTTGACTACTCTGACTAGGAAAGCTTAGTGAAGTTTAAACCCAAGTAATTATTTGTATTTAATGGTATGTAGGAGAATAGAGCCCACTGGATATTAAAAGCAACATAAGATTAAAGACTTTCTGAATTTTCACTCTCTGAGGGAATAAATATGTATGTCCATCTGTGGAGGTGTGTGTATATATCCATTAATATAAGAATCAATGTATAATTAATTATATATTATAATTATATGACATAATTATAATTATATCATATAATTCATGTATATTATTTATACATCAGATCAGATCAGATCAGTCGCTCAGTCGTGTCCGACTCTTTGCGACCCCATGAACCGCAGCACGCCAGGCCTCCCTGTCCATCACCAGCTCCCGGAGGTCACCCAAACTCACACCCATCAAGTCAGTGATGCCATCCAGCCATCTCATCCTCTGTCGTCCCCTTCTCCTCCTGCCCTCAATCCCTCCCAGCATCAGAGTCTTCTCCAATGAGTCAACTCTTCGCATGAGGTGGCCAAAATACTGGAGTTTCAGCTTTAGCATCATTCCTTCCAAAGAAATTCCAGGATTGATCTCCTTCAGAATGGACTGGTTGGATCTTCTTGCAGTCCAAGGGACTCTCAAGAGTCTTCTCCAACACCACAGTTCAAAAGCATCAATTCTTCGGCGCTCAGCCTTCTTCACAGTCCAGCTCTCACATCCATACATGACCACAGGAAAGACCATAGCCTTGACTAGGCGAACCTTTGTTGGTAAAGTAATGTCTCTGCTTTTGAATATGCTATCTAGGTTGGTCATAACTTTCCTTCCAAGGAGTAAGCGTCTGGGCTTCCCTGGTGGTGCAGACTGTAAGGAATCTGCCTGCAATGTAGGAGATCTGGGTTCAGTCCCTCTCACTTCAATATTCTTGTCTGGAGAATTTCATGGGCAGAGGAGCCTGGGGGGCTAGAGTTAATAGAGTTGCAAAGAGTGAGACACAACTGAGCAACTAACACACACACATGACATATATACATGTGAAAGAAATAATCTTACAGTGTTGTTCAGTTATACCTATGCTGCTAAGTCGCTTCAGTCGTGTCTGACGCTGTGCGACCCCATAGACGGAAGCCCACCAGGCTCCCCTGTCCCTGGGATTCTCCAGGCAAGAACACTGGAGTGGGTTGCCATTTCCTTCTCCAATGCATGAAAGTGAAAAGTCAAAGTGAAGTCGCTCAGTCGTGTCCGACTCTTAGCGACCCCATGGACTGGAGCCTACCAGGCTCCTCCGTCTACGGGATTTTCCAGGCAAAAGTACTGGGGTGGGGTGCCATTGCCTTCCCCGAGTTATACCTATAGATCAGCACTTTAATAGCATCCTATTTTAGGACTTAAAATAGCTCAGCTGGAATTACATCCCTCCACTAGCTTTGTTTATAGTGATGCTTCCTAAGGCTCACTTGACTTCACACTCCAGGATGTCTGCCTCTAGGTGAGTGATCACACCATTGTGGTTATCTGGGTCATTAAGATATTTTTTGTATAGTTCTTCTGTGATGTGCTGAACAACAGAGAAGGACCCTCCAGCCAGGGGAGCTATCTAAGAGCTTGAACTGGCAGAGCAGTGGAGAAGGACTAGCCAAAGAGTTCTTCTGATCACTAGCTGCCAAAGGCTAGAAAAAGTCTCTGATGATTGGCCCATACCTTCTGTGGCTGAGGCAGTCTGTGTCCCTGCACACTTGGCACCACCAGGGTCCCCAAGACCCAAGGAACTGTACCATCTTAACACTCAGTTCTCACTGAGGAAGAGCTGCCACAGGCTAGAAAAAACCCTAAAGTACCATATCTCCTGTAACAATAGTCACCGGAGCTCCTGACTGGCCGGCATTGCCAGGGTCCCTGTGATCCAAGCAACTGCACCACCCCCATGCACGATCCCCACTGGGACAGAGCTGCTAGGGGTCATAAAAAGTCCTGCATCTGTGCATATGGGGTTGCTTAAGGCATATCCAAATCTTTACGACCCTGTGGACTGTGGCCTGCCAGGCTTCTCTGTCTTGGGGATTCTCCAGCTAAGAATACTGGAGTGGGTTGCCATATCCTTCTAAAGCACTGTATTTTCTGCTGCCCTAGGCATCATTTTCCCTGAGTACCCGGTGAAGCCAGAGCCCCTCTGACCCAAACACTTGTGCAACCTCCACACCTTGCCCTCACTGGGGCAGGCCCAAGTCCTCCACGGCAGTCTGAGGAGCAAGTCCCTGTAGATGACCCACATGCAGAGGTGGAGATAAAATCACAGTTGAAACCCAGGGGGCAGGGTGGCAATGGTATAAGACCCAAAACCTTTCCATAGCTGTAGAAGCGGCAGATTAAATCCACACAAACAACTAAATGGATTCTGTTTTTGGAATATATTAAAGAACAATGAGAGTTCTCACAAAAGAAAGCACTAGTTCTGACAGTCTTGGACATTGGAGGCAAGAATACACAGGAGTAGTACCAGATTAGAGTCTTAACTGCTCCTAACAACAGGTCCAGAGACCAACCAAGCATTGGAGGATATCCTAGGGAGGTAAGGTGGACTCCTAGCAAGAGAAAGAATACTGATATTAGAGACTCAATCCAAACATTTATCATTCTTATATTTTGACTTGTTCCACAGTTGCTTTTGGAATTTTTTTTTTCCTTTCTTTTTTATCCTTCTGTAGCTATCGACTGCATTAGTACTATTAAATCTATTTAAGGTTTTGATATATTTTTTATAAAACTTTTTATTTCTGTTATATACTTCTGCCTCTATTTGTCCCCTATGTGATTCTGTGGGGTTTTTGCCTTTTTTTTTTTCTCTCTCTCTCTCACTTTTTTTAATTTTAATTTTTGAATTTATTATTTTTCTACATTTATTCTTTTCTTTTCTTTTTCTATTTTTTTTCCCATTACAAAAATCTTTAATATTTGTAAATCTTTATCTACCTCTATTTAACTGTGTTTCCATTCTTTCTTCTTTCTTTCTTTTTCTCACCATATTTGTTTGTATCTTGTGTTTTGTTTCTTTATTCCCCAGTTTGTACCTTTCTGTAGTTTTGTTTTCCAGTTTGTATTTCATTTAGTTTTGCTCTTAAATGGCAGATATCATTTTTAATTTCTTTTGCTCACTGGGTCAATCTATTGTACTTTATTTCTTTTTCTGAACAGTTTCAGCTTTGCTTATTGAAGTACAGGTATATGTGTATATACCATTATTTTAGTTACTATTTGCCTAATTTTTTAAATTGTCATTTGCCTGGGGTTTCTGTTTTATTTCTAATTTATTTCTGTTTTATTTCTCACAAAATTCACATTTTGTGTATTTGTTTTAATCCCACTTATTTCCATAACAAGCCAACTGTGCAATCTCCATTCACATCCAGAGATCAAGCCTTTGGAGTGGGAGCTCTAACTCCAAGACCGTAGAATACCAGATGACTCCTAACTCTACTTTGATACTCTAGTGAGTATCAAATGGTGAGGTCTCCCACAAAGTTAACTACTTGTATACAAGACCCAGCATCATCCAACTGCCAGCAGCACCATGGGCAGGACACCTCATCCGAATAACAAACAAAACAAAAATATAAACCTAATCATCAACAGACAGGATTACCTCCTTACTCAAAGCTGCCCGTAAGGAAGAAAGAATTCAACCTTGAAGACTGGGAAAAGGAAATCTCACACAAAATAAGTTAAAAAAAAAAAATAGTTAAAAGGAAGAGACATACTGTGCAAATGAAGGAACAACCTAGAAACATACAAGTCCACATCAATGAAGACAAAATAGACAAACTATGAGAAAAATAATTCAGAATGATGATAGTAAAGATGATCCAAAAACTTTGAAATTAAAATGCAGAAAATGCAAGGTGGCACTAGTGGTAAAGAACCCACCTGCCAATGTATGAGACATAAGAGATCCAGGTATGATCCGGGGTTGGGAAGATCCCCTGGAGGAGGAAATGGCAACCCACTCAATTAGTCTTGCCTGGAGAATCACATGGACAGAAGAAGCAGGTGGGCTACAGTACATGGAGTCACAAAGAGTTGGACACAACTGAAGTGACTTACCACAGAGAAGAAATAAAGAATAAACATACAGAGTCAAATAACACAATTACTGAGATTAAAAATACTCTAAAAGGAATTAATAGCAAAATATCTGAGGCAGAATAATGAATAAATCAGTTGAAAGAGAGAATGGTGGAAATAACTGCTGAACAACAGAATAAAGTAAAAAGAAAGAAAAGAACTGAGGATCGTTTCAGAGATCTCTGGAACAATATTAAATGCACCAGCATTCGAATAATAGAGGTCCCAGAAGAAGAAGAGCAAAAGAAAGGGTATAAGAAAAATTTTGAAGAAATTATAGTTGAAATTTCTCCAATATGAGAAAGGAAATAGTTAATCAAGTCCAAGAAGCACAGAGTCTCATACAGGGTAAACCAAAGGAGAAACATGTCAAGACACATACTAAGCAAACTAAAAACTAATAAACGCAAACAAAGAAAATTAAAAGCAGCAAGGGCAAAGTAACAAGCAACATACAAGGGAAAGTCCAAATGTATAACAGCTGATCTTTCAGCAGAAACTCTGCAGGCATGAATGGAATGGCAGGATATATTTTAAAAGGAATGAAAGGGAAAATTCTACAACCAAGCTTACTCTACTAGGCAAGGATCTCATTCAAAATTGAAGGAGAAATCAAAAGCTTTACAGAGAAGAAAAACTTAGGAGAATTTAGTACCACTGAACCAGCTCTACAACAGATGTTAAAGGGATTTATATAGTCAGGAAATACAAGAGAAGAAAAAGATTTACAAAAACAAATCCCAAAAAATTAAGAAAATGGTAATAGGAAAATATATATCAACTTCTTTAAATGTAAATGGATTAAAAGCTCCAACCAAAAGACACAGAATGACTGAATAGATGAAAAAACAAGATTTAGGTATCTATGCTGTCTACAAGAAATTCACTTCAGACCTAAAGACACATATAGACTGAAAGTGAATGAATGGAAAATATATTCTAAGAAAATGGAAAACAAAAGAAAGCTGGAGTAGCAATTCTCATGTCAGACAAAATGGATGTAAAAAAATATTACAAGAGATAAGAAAGGACACTACACAATGATCAAAGGATCAATCCAAGAGGAAGACATAACAAGTGTAAATATCTGTGCAACTAACATAGGAACACCTAAATGCATAAGACAAACACTAACAATCATAAAAGGAGATGTTAACAGTAACACATAATAGTAGGAGACTTTAACACCCCACATATACTAATGGACAGATCATCAAAACAGAAAATTAACAAGGAAGAACAAGGCTTAAATGACACATTAAACTAGATGGATCTCCATGAATCTTCAGGACATTCCATCCAAATTCAGAAGAATACACTTTATTTCCAAATGCACATGGAACATTCTTCAGGATATACCCAGTCTTGGGTCACAAATCAAAACTTGGTAAATGTAACAAAGTTCAAATTATGTTAAGCATATTTTCTGACCACAAAACTATGAGACTAGATATCAATTACAAAAAAAAACAACTGTAAAAAAAAAAAAAAAAAAAAAAAAACCCAGAAACCATTGCAGACTAAGCAATACATTTCTAAATAATTAACAGGTTACTGAAGAAATCAGAAGGAAATTTTTGAAATTTCCAGAAATAACTGACAATGAAAACACAATTCAAAACCTATGGGATATAGCAAAAATAATTCTAAGAGGGAAATTTATAGCAATACTACTGTACCTCAAGAAACAAGAAAAACATTGAATAAACCATCTAAATTTGAACCTAAAGCAGCTAGTAAAAGAAAAAACAACAACAATACCCCAAAGTTAGCAGAAGGAAAGAAATCATAAATTTCAAAGTAGGAAAAAAGAAATGGAAATGAAAGTAACAAAAGTAAAGATTAATACAACTAAAAGCTGGTTCTTTCAGAAGAACAACAAAATTGACAAACTTTAACCAGACTCATCAAGAAATAAAAAAAGAAGAATCAAATCAACAAAATAGAAATAAAAAATAAAAGGTTATAGCAGACAATGCAGAAGTACAAAGGATTGTAAGAGACCATTATGAGCAACTGCATGGCAAAATGGACAACCTGAAATAAAAGGACAGATTCTTAGAAAAGTTCAATCTTTCAAGACTGACCCAGAAAGAAATAGAAATTATGAACAACATAATTACAAGCACTAAAACCAAAATTGTTATAGAAAAATCTCTGAAAAAACAAAATCCCAGGGCCAGATAGCTTCACAGGTGAATTTTATCAAACATTTAGAGAAGAGCTAATGCCTATCCTTCTAAAATTCTTTTTAAAAATTGCAAAGGAAGGAACACATCCAAACTCATTCTATAAATCCACTATTCCCCTGATATAAAAATCAGATAAAGACAAAAAAAATTGCACTGATGAATATAGATGCAAAATCCTCAACAAAATTCTAGAAAACACAATTCAACAACACATTCAAAAGCTCATGCACCATGATCAAGTCAGGTTTATCATATCATATTAAGTCAGGATGCAAGGATTCTTCAATATATGCAAATCAATCAATGTGATACACCATATTAGCAAATTGAAAGATAAAAATCGTATGATAATTTCAAGTAATACAGAAAAAGCCTTTGACAAAATTCAGCACCCATTTATGATTAAAAAAAAAAAAAAAACTCTTCAAAAAATGGGCAGAGAAAGAAACTACCTCAACATAGTAAAGATCACATATGATAAGTCTGCAGCAAACATTATTCTAAATGCTGAAAAACTAAAAGCATCTCCTCTAATAATAGGCAAAAGACAAGGGTGTCCACTCTCACCACTATTATTCAACACAGTTTTGGAAGTCCTAGCTATGGCAATCAGAGAAAAAAAAAAAAAAAAATAACAAGAATCCAGATCAGAAAAGAATAAGTAAAACTCTCATTGCTTGCAAATGGCATGATACAATACATAGAAACCCCTAAAGATACTATCAGGAAATAACTAGAGTTTATCAAAGAATTTGGTAAATTTGCTGATATAAAATCAATACACAGAAATCATCTGCATACCTACATATTAATAATGAAAAATCAGAAAGAGAAATTAAGGAATCAATCACATTCACCAATCACATTCACCATTGGAAAAAAAAAAAAAAGAACAAAATATCTAGGATTACTTAAGGAGAGAAAGAACTATATACAGAGAAACATAAGAGAGTAAAGAAAGAAATCAAAGATGACATAAACAGATTCCATGTTCCTGGGTTGAAAAAATCAATATTGTGAAAGTGGCTATACCACCAGATGCAATCTACAGATTCAATGTGATCGCTTTCAAATTACCAATGGCATTTTTTCACAGAACTAGAACAAAATTTCATAATTCATATGGAAAAAAAACAGACCCCAATTACCCAATGCAGTTTTAAGAAAGAAGACTGGAGATGGAGGAATCAACATTTCTGATTTCAGACTATACTACAAAGATACCTTTTGAAGACAGTATGATAGTGACACAAAACCAGAAATATAGGCCAATGGAACAAGATAGAGAGCCCAGAGATATACCTGCACAGAGATAAACTAAAAGCATCCCCTCTGATACCAGGGAAAAGACAAGGGTGTCCACTCTCACCACTATTATTCAACACAGTTTTGGAAGTCCTAGCTATGGGAATCAAAGAAGAAAAGAAATAACAAGAATCCAGATCAGAAAAGAATAAGTAAAACCCTCACTGCTTGCAAATGGCATGATACTATACATAGAAACCCCTAAAGATACTAGCAGAAAATAACGAGTTTATCAATGAATTTGGTAAATTTGATGGTATAAAATCAATACACAGAAATCATCTGCATACCTATATATTAATAATGAAAAATCAGAAAGAGAAATTAAAAAAAACACATATCAATTTATTTAAATGTAAATGAATTAAAAGCTCCAACCAAAAGACACAGAGTGACTGAATAGATGAAAAAAACAAGGTTCAGGTATCTATGCTGTATACAAGAAACCCACTTCAGACCTAGAGACACATATAGACTGAAAGTGAATGAATGCAAAGTATATTCTAAGAAAATGGAAAGCAAAAGAGAGCTGGAGTAACAATCCTCATGTCAGGATACCTTTGGGTACCTTATTTTGAACAAAGGACGCAAGAATATGCAATGGGACAGCAGTAGCCTTTTCAATAAATGATGCTGGGAAAACTGAACAGCTGCATGTAAAAGAATGAAATTAGACCATTCTAATACCATCAGTCCAGTTCAGTTCAGTTTCTCAGCTGTGTTCGACTCTTTGTGACCCCATGGATTGCAGCATACCAGGCCTCCCTGTCCATCACTAACTCCCAGAGTTTACTCAAACTCATGTCCATTGAGTAGGTGATGCCATCCAACCATCTTATCCTCTGTTGTCCCCTTCTCCTCCTGCCTTCAATCATTCCCAGCACCAGGGTCTTTTCAAGTGAGTCAGTTCTTCGCATCAGGTGGCCAAAGTATTGGTATTTCAGCTTCAACACCAGTCCTTCCAATGAATATTCAGGACTGATTTCCTTTAGGATGGACTGGTTGGATCTCCTTGCAGTCCAAGGGAATCTCAAGAGTCTTCTCCAACACCACAGTTTAAAAGCATCATTTTTTTGGTACTCAGCTTTCTTTATAGTCCAACTCTCACATCTGTGCATGACTTCTGGGAAAACCATAGCCTTAACTAGATGGACGTTTGTTGGCAAAGTAATGTCTCTATTTTTTAATATACTGTCTAGTTAGGTCATAAATTTTCTTCCAAGGAGTAAACTTCTTTTTATTTCACGGCTGCAGTCACCATCTGCAGTGATTTTGGAACCGCCAAAAATAAAGTCAGCCATTGTTTCCACTGTTTCTACATCTATTTGCCATGAAGTCAATGGACTCGATTCCATGAACTTTGTTTTCTGAATGTTGAGCTTTAAGCCAACTTTTTCACTCTCCTCTTTCACTTTCATCAAGAGGCTCTTTAGTTCTTCACTTTTTGCCATAAGGGTGGTTATTGATATTTCTCTCATCAATCTTGATTCCAGCTTGTGCTTCATCCAGCCCAACGGATGTACTTTGCATATAAGTTAAACAAGAAGGGTGACAATATACAGCCTTGATGTACTCCTTTTCCTATTTGGAACCAGTCTGTTGTTCCATGTCCAGTTCTAACTGTTGCTTCCTGACCTGCATACAGATTTTTCAAGAGGCAGATCAGGTGATCTGGTATTCCCATCTCCTAACACCATACACAAAGATAAACTCAAAGTGAATTAAAGACCTAAAGGTAAGACTAGAAAATATAAAATTCTTAGAAGAAAACATAGAACTGTCAATGACATAAATCAAAACAAGATCCTCTATGACCCACCTCCTAGAATAATGGAAATAAAAGCAAAAGTAAACAAATGGGACCTGATTAAACTTAAAAGCTTTTGCACAACAAAGAAACTATAAGCAAGGTAAAAAAAAAAAAAAAAAACTGGGAGAAAATAATAGCAAATGAAACAACTAACAAAGGATTAATTTCCAAAATATACAAGCAGTTAATACAAATAAAGACTTTAAAAACAAACAATCTAATCAAAAAGTTGGGAAAAGATAAAGCAGACATTTCTGCACAGAAGGCTTACAAATAGCTAACCATCAAATGAAAAGATGCTCAACATCACTCTTATTAGAGAAATGGAAAGCAAAACTACAATAAGATATCACCTCACACCAGTCAGAATGGCTACCATCAAAAAGTCTACAAACAATAAATGCTGAAGAGAGTGTGGAGAAAAGGGAACCCTCTTGACTTGTTTGGAATATAAATTGATACAGCCATTATGGAAGACAGTATGGAGATTCCTTAAAAGAAATAGGGATAAAACCACACTATGACCCAGCTCTCTCACAATTAGACATATACCCTGAGGAAACAAAAACTGAGAAAGACACAGGTGTTCCATTATAGCACTATTTACAATAGCTAGGACAAGGAAGCAATCTAGATATCCTTTGACAGATGAATGGATAAAGAAGAGGTGGTACATATATACAATAGAATATTTAGTCATAAAATGGAATGTAATTGAATCAGTTCTAATAAGGTGGATGAACCTAGGGCCTATTATACAGAGTGATATAAGTCAGAAATAGAAAGATAAATACCATATACTAACACATATATATGGAATCTAGAAAGATGGTACTGATGAATTAACTTGCAGGGCAGCTATTGGAGACACAGACTTAGGGAACAGACTTATGAACATGCAAGGGGGAGGAAGGAGAGGGTGAGATGTATTGAGACAATACATGAAAACTTAGGTTACCATATGTAAAGTAGCCAATGGGAATTTGCTGTATGATTCAGGGAACTCAAACATGGACTATGTATCAACCTAGAGGAGTAGGATGGGTAGGGAGATAGGAGGGAGTTTCACGAGGGGGAAATATATATATATATACCTATAGCTGACTCATTTTGATATTTTGCAGAAAACAACAAAATTCTATAAAGCAATTATCCTTCTATTAAAAATAAATAAATTTAAAAAACCACAAATGTTGGATTAAAAATCCTATGGCATAGAAGATAAACAACTAACAAGCACCTGCTGCTGCTGATAAGTCGTTTCCGTCATGTCCGACTCTGTGCAACTCCATAGACGGCAGCCCACAAGGCTCCCTGGTCCCTGGGATTCTCCAAGCAAGAACACTGGAGTGGGTTGCCATTTCCTTCTCCAATGCATGAAAGTGAAAAGTGAAAGTGAAGTTACTCAGTCCTGTCCGACTCTTAGCAACCCCATGGACTGCAGCCTACCAGGTTCCTCCGTCCATGGGATTTTCCAGGCAGGAGTACTGGAATGGTGTGCCATTGCCTTCTCCGAACAAGCACCTACTGTATGCAAAAAACTATTTTCAATATTCTGGGATAACCTATTTGGGAAAATAATGTTAAAAATAATAAATATATGTATATGTACAGCTGAGAACGTGAACGTGAACGTGAAGTCGCTCAGTCGTGTCCGACTCTTTGCGACCCCATGGACTGTAGCCTACGAGGCTCCTCTTTCCATGGGATTTTCCAGGCAATAATACTGGAGTGGATTGCCATTTCCTTCTCCAAGGGATCTTCCCAACCCAGGGATCGAACCCGGGTCTTCCGCATCGTAGTCACTTTGTCATACATCTAGAAATGACACAACATTGTAAATCAAATATACTCCAATTTTTTTTAAAAGAAAAAGGGCAAAACCTAAAAAAAAGTAAAATTGCAGTGTTTTTAATGCAAGATACAAAAAAATTTGTGTTCACACTAATGAAGTCTGATCACTAAAATTAGCCGATCATAAACGTGCAATTTTTATAGAATGTTATAGGGAAGAATAATATGATTTTAACTTAATATTCCAGAAGAAAAGTAAAGGCAATTATCAAAATAATTGTTCTACATAAGTCATTTTTATGACATATTGATTTCTAAGTAATAGCTTTAAAATAATTATGTGAAAGTTTTACATTATCACCTATTAATTTTGTATGGGAATAACTTTTCTAATAGAATATTTATGTGAGTTCTCAGGTTAAACTTCAATATTTTTTATTAAAATCAAGTACAGAACACAATTGTAACACAAAATTAAGTGTATATATATATATATAGGCAATTCATATTTTTAGGAATAACTCAGCCTATTGAGCTTGTTATCAAGGAAATTCATGAGAGCATTATTAAATACTTAGCTACTTACAATACTTGGATTTGAATACAGATAAACAGTGGAAACAGTGTCAGACTTTATTTTTCTGGGCTCCAAAATCAGTGCAGATGGTGACTGCAGCCATGAAATTAAAAACGCTTACTCCTTGGAAGGAAAGTTATGACCAACCTAGATAGCATATTCAAAAGCAGAGACATTGTTTTGCCATCAAAGATACGTCTAGTCAAGGCTATGGGTTTTCCTGTGGTCATGTATGGATGTGAGAGTTGGACTGTGAAGAAGGCTGAGCGCGGAAGAATTGATGCTTTTGAACTGTGGTGTTGGAGAAGACTCTTGAGAGTCTCTAGGACTGCAAGGAGGTCCAATCAGTCCATTCTGAAAGAGATCAGCCCTGGGATTTCTTTGGAAGGAATGATGCTAAAGCTGAAACTCCAGTACTTTAGCTACCTCAGGCGAAGAGTTGACTCATTGGAGAAGACTCTGATGCTGGGAGGGATTAGGGGCAAGAGGATAAGGGGATGACAGAGGATGAGATGGCTGGATGGCATCACTGACTCAATGGATGTGAGTCTGAGTGAACTCCGGGAGTTGGTGATGGACAGGGAGGCCTGGCATGCTGCGATTCATGGGGTCGCAAAGAGTTGGACACGACTGAGTGACTGATCTGATCTGATCCGATCTGAATTAAATGTAGTCATTTGTATTCTATTCCATCCTATATTTTAAAATATGCTATAAGTATGGTGAAAAGGCAGTCTTCAGAATAAGAGAAGATAATAGCAAACAAAGCAATGGGCAAAGAATTAACCTCAAAAATATCCAAGCAGCTCACACAGCTCAATGCCAGAAAAATAAGGGACCCAATCAAATAATGGCCAAGTAATTTAAACAGATATTTCCCTAAAAAACACATATAGATGGCTAACAAACACATGAAAAGATACTCAACATCACTCATCAGAGAAATGCAAATCAAAACCACAATGAGGTACCATCTCACCCTGGTCAGAATGGCTGCTATCAAAAAGTTTGCAAACAATGAATTCTGGAGAGGGTGTGGAGAAAAGGGAACCCTCTTATACTGTTGGTAGGAATGCAAACTAGTCCAGCCACTATGGAGGACAGAGAGATTCCTTTAAAAAACTGGAAATAGAACTACCATACAACTGGCAATCCCACTTCTGGGAATACACACTCAGGAGATCAGAATTGAAAGAGACACGTGTACCCCAGTGTTCATTGCAACACTGTTTACAATAGCTAGGACATGGAAGCACCCTAGATGTTCATCAGCAGATGAATGGATAAGGAAATGGTGGTACATATACACAATGGGTTATTATTCAGCTATACAAACGAATACATTTGAATCAGTTCTAATGAGATGAATGAAACGAGCCTATTATACTGACTGAAATAAATCAGAAAGAAAAGCACTGATACAGTATATTAACATATATATGAAAATTAGAAAGGTGGTAATGATGACATACAGCAAAAGAGACATGGATATAAAAAACAGACTTTTGGACTCTGTGGGAGCAGCTGAGGGTGAGATGATTTGAGAAAATAGCATTGAACTATGTATATTACCATATGTGAAACAGACGACCAGTCCAAGTTTGATGCATGAAACAGGGCACTCAAAGCTGGTGCACTGGGACAACTCAGAGGGATGGTGTAGGGAGGGAGGTGGAAGGAGGATTCGGGATGGGGAACACATGTGAACCTGTGGCTGATTCATATCAATGTATGGCAAAAACCACTACAATATTGTAAAGTAATTAGCCTCCAATTAAAATAAATAATTTAAAAAATGTGCTAAACCCACAAGGTGATATACTGTGACATTCAAGTCAAAGCTTAATTTCACTGTCATTATATGGACTTTTATTTTATTAATTTTATTTTGTATAGTTGCTTTACAATGTTGTATTTGTTGTGATTTCCCTCCCCCCCCCCACCCCCCGGTTTTGGTATCTGGGTATGGTGGCCTTGTAGAATGTGACTGAGAGTGCCCTTCCCTCTGAATTTTTTTAGATGAGTTTGAGGATATCTGTTATCTCTTCTCAACATGGTTGATATAATTCGCTGGTGAAGCCATTGGATTCTGGTCTTTTGGTTTGGGGAAATATTAAATTACAGTTTCAATATCAGTACTTGTGATTGGCCTATTCTTGTTTCCTATTTATTCATGGTTCAGTCTTGGATAGTTATACTTTTCTAAGAATGTGTCCATTTCTTTCAGGTTGTGCACTTATTTTCATATGTCTGCAACTTCTGTTGTAACTTCACCTTTTACACTCTAATTTCTTTGTGTTGCATTTTCTCCCTTGTCTTTGTTAAGTCTGGCTAAAGTTTCATTACTTTCTCTTTATTTTCTCAAAGTAAAATATTTTGCTTTCATTGATCTTTGCTATTGATTTCTTCATTTCTACATTTCTATTTCATTCATTTCTGCTCTACTTTTTTTTTTTTATTTCTTTTCTTCTACAAATTTCTTGTTGTTCTTCTCTCTTTAATTTCTGTGATGTACATTTAGTTTGTTTATTTGAGATTTCTGTTTTTTGAAGTAGGATTTTATTGCTATAAACTTCTATCTTAGAACTGCTTTTTCTGCATTCCATAGATTTTGGTTCCGTGTGAGGCTTAATTTGGGGAAAAGACATTATCTGTCCTGGAGAATATTCCATGTTCACTTGAGAAGAAAATTTTTTCAGCTGCTTTCTTGTGGAATGTTCTATAAATAGCCATTGAGTCTATCTGGTCTGTAGTGTCATTTATGGCTGGTTTCCTTTATTAATTTTTTATCTGGATGACTTGTCCATTGGTATAAGTACACTGTTAAAATTCCCCACTATTGTTGTGCTACTGTTGATTTCCTCTTTTATGACCCTTATCATCTGCCTTGTGTATTGAGGTGCTCCTATGTTGGTTGCATAAATATTTACAATTGCTACATCTTCATGGATTAATTCCTTGATCATTGTGCAGTGTCTTCTCTTGTCTCTTCTAATAGTCTATTTTAAAGTCTTTTTTTTTTTTTTTTTTCTGATATGGGTATTAACACTTCACGTTTCTTTTGATTTCCATGTGCATGGAATATCTTTTTCCATCTCCTTACTTTTCATCTGTGTGCCCCTGGGTCTGAAACTGGTGTCTTATAGACAACATATATACAGATTGTGTTTTGTGTCCATTAAGCTAATCTGTTATTTTGTTTGGAGCAGCTAATCTATTTGTATTTAAGGTAATTATCTATATGTATCTTCCTATAACTATTCCCTTATTTGCTTCATTTTTGTAGGTTTTCTTCTCTTATGTTGGCTGCCTAGAGAATTTTCATTAACATTTGTTCTAAAGCTTGTTTAGTGGTGCTGGATTCTCTTAGGGTTTCCTTGTCCATAAGCTTTTGATTTCTCTGTTGAATCTGAGTAGCAGCCTGACTAGTTAGAGTAATCTTGTTTTTTGTTTTTTTTTTTTCCTCTCCTCTTTCAACTATTTAAATACATCATGCCACTTCATTCTGCTCTACTGATTTTATGCTGAAAAATCTTGCAGTAACATTGGGGTTCCTTTATATGTTATTTTGTGTTTTTCTCTTGATGTTCTTAATATTTTTTGGAGGTCTCTAATTTTTATTAGTTGCATTAATATGTATCTTTGTGTGTTTCTCCTTGGGTTTAATCCATATGAGACTCTGCACCTCCCAGACTTGGGTGACTATTTTCTTTTCTATGTTCAGGAAATTTTTGACTACAATGTTTTCAAATATTTTCTCAGACACTGTCTCTCAATTCTCCTTCTGGAACCCCTAAAATTTGAATGTTCATGCAATTTATATTGCTCCAGAGGCCTCTGAGATGGTCCACTTTTTTTTTTTTTTTCATTCTTTTTTCTTTATTCTGCTCTGCTCCAGTTATTTCAACCCTTATATCTTCCAGCTCACTTACTTTTGTTTCATACACTCTGCTACAGATTATTTTCTTGGATTATCTTTACTACTGTTACTCCAAGTTATTTTTCAGATAGATTTCTTATTGTCTCTTTATTTATTTGTCTTTTTCAGGTTTAACTTTGCTACTGTTTCTGTAACATATTGTCATCTCATGTTTTCTAACTTACTGTGTTTGTGTTTTTCTTCCTGCAGACTGCAGGTTTACAGATTCTTATGGTTCTGGTGTCTGTCCTGTATTGAATGAAGTTGGACTTGGGGTTTATGTAGGCTTCTTGGTTTAAGGAACTTGTTTGTGCTCTCTGGTGGTTGTAACTGACTCGTGTCCCCCTCATAGACAAGGCTAGGTCTAGTTATGTGTTTTGGGGTAACTATGAGCTTAATATTTCAGGCAGCCTGTCTACTGATGACTATTGCCGTGTTTCTTTGTTGTCAGCTCCTTCACATAAGGCATCAATCACTGGAGCCTGAAGCCAATTGGATGTAGGTAGGTGTTGGTGTCAAGACGAAAAACCCTGTGATATCTCATACTGATTAATATTCCCTGAGGCTGGGAATTCTCTGGTGATCCAGCATCCTGGACTGAACACTCGCACCCCAGAGGCTCAGGCCCAACCTCTGGCCAGAGAACCAAGATTCTACAAGCTGTGCTATGCAGAAAATAAATAAATAAATGAACAAACAAAAAAACGGAAAGAAAGTAAACAGACAAACAAAACCAAAGGTAAGTAGCAAAAACACAAAGGAACATCAATAACAACAAATGGACTGTAGTGCACCATATCCCATGGACTGTAGATCACAAGGCTCCTCTGTTAATGGGATTTTCAAGGCAACAATACTGGAGTAGATTGTCATTGCCTTCTCCAGGGGATCTTTCTAACTCAGGGATCAAACCTGAGCCTTCTGCATTAAAGGCGGATTCTTTAACACTAAGCCACCAGGGAAGCCCATAACAACAAAAGATGATAATAAAACTGACAAACAAACCCCAAATAATGGTAAACGCAAAACCAAGGAAGTGAAAGCAACAAAATAGACAAAAAAAAACACAAAAAAAAAAGCAAAAGAACAACCAAAGGAACAAAAGAACCCCAAAATAAAAATGAACAAAAAAATAAAACCATCAAAAAAAGAAAACAAAAGCAGAAATCAAAACACATAAAAATAGAAAAATGCAAATATATCTTAAAAAGATAAACTAAAAATTAAAAGTAGAAATAATAATAATATCAGCAAAACAAAAGGAAACCAAAGAAAATTTAATAACAATATTTTCCTGGGTCATCAGCTGTCAGCATCCTTGCCCTTAGAGTGAAACACAGTCAATCCTCACCTGTCCAGGAGGTCCTCCAGTACCTCTTGATTGACCTCTGCATGCTATATGGGCACTGTGAGGGAAGTTCAGACCCTGACTTGGCCCAATCTCTGTGTACTTGCCCCAGAGTTCATAGCTGTTAAAAGCTAGAGTGATCTCTGTTGTGGGAACACTCCTTGTCTATTGAATATTTATTTCACAGATGCAGGATTTAGCAAGCTGATCTTGATAATTCAATCCACTGCTTGTACAGCTGCATGGAGTGTTTTCCCTTCATCTTTCTTTGTTTCACAGCCCCTGAAGTGAACTGAGGGCTCAGCTTTGGCTTTGGCCTCACCTCTTCATATGGGCCACCCTCAAGTGTCTGTTTGCTGCGTTGGCAAGAGGAGTGAAAGAAGTAGCTAATTGGGGCACATTTATTCACTCAGCCTGGTGTGGGATAAGGTGTGTTGTGTGCAATGCTTACAGCATCAGAGATATACAGGAAGTTACAACAGAGTGGGCGTGCTCTGTGCTCTCCCAGGTAAGTTGTCCCCAGATTGTAGAAGCCTTGGCTGGGATGGGCCATGTAGGCTCCTGGGAAGTTAGAGGAAGGGAGGTAAACTTGCTCATAGGACATCTGAGGGCAGCAGTAGCAGTGGTAGTGGTTCAGTCCTGCTTCTGAAGTCTGAATCAGCAGCTATGGCTCACACCAGTTTCTGGAGTTTGTATAGGCGGTACCCTGCTTCCCATGGATGCAGGAAGAAAGAAGCTCTCACGGTGGGCCCACCACTCTACTCTCATATCGCCCAACAATGATCCTTTATCTCTCTGGCAAACCCAGGCTTTGTCTCAGACTTCCTTAGTTGTGGTAAACTATACCCTAGCCCCCTCAGGTTGTCTTCATGCAGCCAACATCAGTCCTTTCCCTGGCCTCTGACTTCTGAAGCACAAGTACCAATGCCCAGACACCGTTCACCTGAGTGAGAAAGTGGACAAGCATTTCAGCCTGGAGAGTGCTGGTAAGCCTGACCCCTCTGGGCATGGCATTCTCCACTCTGCTCTCTGCACACTTGTTGCTGTGCTCTTCTCTGAGGCTCCAAAGTCCACCCCCACACCCTGCTTTTCCTGCCATCCCTGCCAATGAGGGAACTTCCAGTGTACAAAACCCTTTCTTTTTTTTTTTCATGGCTCCCTTCCAGAAGTGCAGGCCCCATCCTAATTCTTCTCTTTCTCCTCCTTTTTCATTTGCTCTACACAGTTACACAGTGATTTGTTGTTGTTATTTTTCTTTTGGAAGTCTAAAGTTTTATTCCAGCCTTCAGTAGATATTCTGTGAGAGTAATTTCACATGTAGATGTATATTTCATACATCTGTGGGGAGAAGGTAAGTTTCATGTTCTAACACACTCAAATCTTGATCCTTTATATAGATGTACATTTATATTTTAAATCAATTAAGTTTAAATCATTCATCACTACAAGTTTGTGTCCCTTGCAATTACACAAGTTATGTCACATATCTGAGAGCAAATGTAAACTTTATAGATTGTTGTTATCCTTATCTTAGTGAACTACTTCTGGTTTCTACTGATTAACTTATATATGAATTACAACAATCAGTCATCTGTGGCTGACAATTGAAGACACTGAAATAAACACTCATGAGTCACCACTGAGTGGGTAAGACTGATGGCTGAGATCAGGCCAGGACAACAGATATAAACTATTTTCTTAATCAGTCTTGTTGTTGTTTGTTGAGTTGCTATGTCTAACTCTTTGTGACACTATGGACCCCAGCACTCCAGACTTCCCTGTCCTTCACTATCTCCCAGAGTTCACTGTAATTCATGTCCATTCAGTCAATGATGTCATTCAACTATCTTATCTTCTGTTTCCCTCTTCTCCTCCTGCCCTCAATCTTTTCCAGCATCAGGGTCTTTTCCAGTGAGTCAGCTCTTCACATCAGGTGGCCAGAGAATTGGAGTTTCAGCTTCAGCATCAGTCCTTTCAATGAACACCCAGGACTGATCTCCTTTAGGATGGACTGGTTGGAGAATCCCTTGTAGTCCAAAGGATTCTCAATAGTCTTCTCCATCACCACAGTTCAAAAGCATTAGTTCTTCAATGATCAGCCTTCTTTATGTTCCAAGTCTCACATCTGTACATGATTACTGGAAAAACCATAGCTTTGGTTACACAGAACTTTGGCAGCAAAATGATGTCTCTGCTTTCTAATATGCTATCTAGGTTTTTCATAACTTTTCTTCCATGGAGCAAACATCTTAATTTCATGGCTGAAGTCCCTGTCTGCAGAGATTTTGAAATCCAAGAAAATAAAACCTGTCACTGTTTCCACTTTTTCCCCTTCTATTTGCCATGAAGTGATGGCACCAGATGCCATGATCTTAGTTTTTTGAATGTTGAGTTTAACCCCATTTTTTCCACTCCACTCTTTCACCCTCATTAAGAAGCTCTTAGTTCCTCTTTGCTTTAGGCCATTAGATTGGTATCGTATGCATATCTGAGGTTGTTGATATTTCTCCTGGCAATCTTGACTCCAGCTTGTGATTAATCCAGACCAGCATTTTTCATTATGATACATATAAGTTAAATAAGCAGGGTAACAATGTACAGCCTTGACTTATTCCTTTCCCAATTTTGAATCAGTCCACTGTTCCATGTCCAGTTCTAACTGATGCTTTTTAACATGCATACAGGTTTCTCAGAAGACAGGTAAAGTGGTCTGGTAAGCTTATCTATTTAAGAATTTTCTACAGTTTGTTGTGATCCATATGGTTAAAGGGTTTAGCATAGTTAATGAAACAAAAACAGATGATTTACTGGAATTCCCTCACTTTCTCTATGATCCAATGAATGTTAGCAATTTGATCTCTGGTTCCTCTACCTTTTATAAATCCACGTTGTACATCTGAAATTTCTTGGGTCATGTACTGCTGAACCTCTCTAGCAGTTGTCCAACTGATGTGAAAAACATAAACGACTGTGAGGTAATGAGGCCAGAGATGAAAATAAGAAAGTTAATAAAAAGCTTAATAGTGGCATGCTACATTACACCAGTGGGTGGGAACAAGGAGAGGGCTGATCTAAGAAAGCTGAGTAAATATGCATTAAAACACAGGATTCACAGTTGAAATAAAATTAACAGGAATTTGAAGTGATCTCTGGGGAGGCTCTAAATCCAGAGCTTGTAAGTGACATAGATAATTCATCAAAATGTAAATGCAGAGATTCAAAGTTAGGTTGAGGCAAAAGAGGACAGCTGCTTCAAGGTGAAATGAATAAAAAATACACTGCTTATAGCAACACCTGTGGTTGGCCTTCCTTGAATCCATAGAAAAGGAGATAAAACTCCTGCCACCTAGGACAGAGAATTGATGTATTACTTATATTTTTCCTAATCACTGAAGCTTGGAAATTGACAGTCAAATGAAATGATTTTCTTACATTCTGAACAGAAGGCCAAGTCACTGACCACACTGCTTCTCAATGTTTAATATGTACATGAATCCTCTGAAAATCTTGTAAAATGGGAAAATCTAATCCAATAAGTGGAGCTAGATATAGGGCACTGAAATTCTATGTCCCAGACGTCTCCCAGGAGACCACAGCATTCCAAGAACCATGCTTTGAGTCAAAAGCATTTATCACTGAAATTTTTCAAAGTTCCCATACTCTAGGAAGAGTTGTATTATTGTATTATTTACTATGCTTAAATAGTGAAATAAGTTTTTCTGCTTTATTCTCCTTATGAGTCTAGTTTTTAAATTAAAGATTTATATATAGAGAGATAGATATGTATAGATAGATAGACAGATAGAGAAATAGATAATTCTAATGTACATGCAATATAAAAATACAAAAATACTTGTGTGGTATCACAGACTTATCTATAAATCTCCTAAATAATGCAGAATTTTCAACTTTCAACAATCTGAGAACATTCAGACTGTGAAGTCATTTCTAAAATATACCATAGTTTAATACATTTGGTACAGCTTTTATTATGAATACACTCTGTCTTTGTATTGCCATAACATTCATTTAAAGAAAATCCACATAACAGTATTTTAATATGAAAAAAAAATTAAATGTTTTTGTTCATAGAGAGGTTAAAGTAATCGTGAGAAATCAAAAATAAATTGATATATCCCAAGGGGTTCCAGGAACTAAATTTTATTCTCTATAACAATTGCTATGAAAATAATCTGTGATACATAGACTATATAAAATGTTCTCTGTTATCAGGCATCAAGGAAAGGAAAATTAAAACTGCAATAAACCATCACTACAGCTATTAAAATGGTGAAAATTATTAAGAAAGAAAATACCAAGTGGTCACAAGAATATGAAGTAACTAAAACTGTCACAAAGAGATGACAGGAATGTAAATTGCACAACCACCTTGGAAGCTGACTTGATGGCTTCTTAAAAAGTTAAATATACAAGTCATATGACCTGTACTTATTTCACAGAAATAAGAGTATAAGTTTAGAAACATCTCACACAAAAATGTCATGATAGTTTTTATTTGTAATAACCCCAAACTGTAAAAAACACAAATGTACATTGATAAATAAGTGGATTCAGGAAATATGACATATATACTACTAATCTGTATACAGATTAAGAAACAACAGTCAGACCTGGACATGGAACAAAAGACTGGTTCAAAGCTGGGAAAGAAGTACATCTAGGCTATATATTGACATCCTGCTTATTTAACTTATGTGTAGAGTACATCATGAGAAATGCTGGACTGGGTGAAGCATGAAGTAAAATCAAGATTGCAAGGAGAAACGTCAATAACCTGAGATATGAAGATGAAACCACTCTCGTGACAGAAATTGAAGAAGAACTAAAGAGTTTCTTGATGAAAGTGAAAGAGGAGAGTGGAAAAGTTGACTTAAAGCTCAAAATTCAGAAAAAAAAAGTTCATGGCATCCAGTCCCTCACTTCATGACAAATATATGGAGAAACAGTGATAGACGTGATTTCTTGGGGCTCCAGATGGTGATTGCAGCCATGCAATTAAAACAAGCTTAATCCTTGGAAGGAAATGTATGACCAACCTAGACAGCATATTAAAAAGCAAAGACATTACTTGGTCAACAAAGTTTCATCTAGTCAAGGCTATGGTTTTTCCAGTAGTCATGAATGGATGTGGGAGTTGGACTATAAAGAAAGCTGAGCACTGAAGAATTGATGGTTTTGAACTGTGGTGTTGGAGAAGACTCTTGAGAGTCCCTTGGACTGCAAGGAAATCCAACCAGTCCATCCTAAAGGAGATCAGTCCTAGGTGCTCATTGGAAGGATTGATGTTGAAGCTGACACTCCAGTACTTTGGCCACCTGATGTGAAGAGCTGACTAATTTGAAAAGATGCTGATGCTGGGAAAGATTGAGGGAAGGAAGAAGGGGACGACAGAGGATGAGATGGCTGGATGGCATCACTGACTCGATGGACATGGGTTTGGAGGGATTCCAGGAGTTAGTGATGGAAAGGGAGCCCTGAGTGCTGCAGTTCATGGGGTCGCAAGTAGTCAGACACAACTGAGTGACTGAACTGAACTGATCAGCAACAAATTTCTATGAAGTCAAACATAGTCTGGACTATCTGGATTAATAATGTATCTTCATACAATATAATCGCTGTTATCTTTAAACTTTGTTGCTCTAATATCAATGTAGAAGACATAGGATAAAATAATAGTGGTATACATTACTAAAGAGAAAAGATGAAGTCTCTATTTTATTTTCTTAAAAGTTTGAAATTAATTTAATAAGTACTTATTGAACATCTAGTTGTGAGCAACCCTGAATAATGGCTAATAATAATAAAAGCTTGTTTTATTAAGAGTTTCCTGTATAACAAGTACTTATGTAAAGATTTTTAAAATATTTAACTCATCCATACTTTGAATGATTTAAACTTCACAGCAAGTTTTTATCAGAAAACACCAATATAGGGAAAACATTTTTGAATCAGATGAACTTATGTTTCTATCTCAGTTCAGCCACATAGTAAGTCTGCAAATGTTTTTACAGTGATTGTTTCCAATGAATCATGACTCTGTATCCTTGATTTTACATAATCCCTTTCTTCATTTTCTCTGGACTTGGCTTTGTGATTTGCTTTCACCAACTGGACATTAGCAAACTTTACCTGAGGAACTTCTTGGGCTTGCTGTTTCTCTTGCTTCTTTTAGAGCTTTTGTAAGGTAACAAAACCAGGTTAGCCTGTGAGGAACACATTGTTCAGCCTATAATTATCACCAACAGCTAGACATCAGACTAAGGTCATATCAAGACCACCCATCCCCAGTTGAGCTATCAGAGGACTGCAGCTACATGGTATTTTATGATGGTTAGTTATGCAGTGATAGGTCAAATTCAACTTTATAAGTTTTAGTTTCTCCATCTTTATAATAGGCATGGTAATATTTATATTAGAGAGTTGTTACAATGATTATATACTGTAACATATATAAATATGTCAATCACGATGCCTTGGGCAAGTAAGTAATTACTAAAATTAATTTCCCACATTCTATCTTTTTCCATGGCTAGCTTTAGCAGAACTTCTCTTTGGCCATAAATTTTTAAAAGTCAACAGAAAAATAATTTTCAGGAAACTATTAATGAAAAGTCAACATTCAGAAAATGAAGATCATGGCATCTGGTCCCATCACTATATGGGAAATAGATGGAGAAACAGAGGAAGCAGTGTCAGACTTTATTTTTCTGGGCTCCAAAATCACTGCAGATGGTGACTGCAGCCATGAAATTAAAAGATGCTTACTCCTTGGAAGGAAAGTTATGACCAACCTAGATAGCATATTCAAAAGCCAGAGACATTACTTTGCCAACAAAGATTCGCCTGGTCAAGGCTGTGGTCTTTCCTGTGGTCATGTATGGATGTGAGAGCTGGACTGTGAAGAAGGCTGAGCGCCAAAGAATTGATGCTTTTGAACTGTGGTATTGGAGAAGACTCTTGAGAGTCCCTTGGACTGCAAGAAGATCCAACCGGTCCATTCTGAAGGAGATCAGCCCTGGGATTTCTTTGGAAGGAATGATGCTAAAGCTGAAACTCCAGTATTTTGGTCACTTCATGCGAAGAGTTAACTCATTGGAGAAGACTCTGTTGCTGGAAGGGATTGGGGGCAGGAGGAGAAGGAGACGGCGGAGGATGAGATGGCTGGATGGCATCCCTGACTCGATGGATGTGAGTCTGAGTGACCTCTGGGAGTTGGTGATGGACAGGGAGGCCTGGCGTGCTGCAGTTCATGGGGTCACAAAGAGTCAGACACGACTGATCGACTGATCTGATCTGATCTGATTAATGAAAAATTATCTGTTGGGTAGTGTGAGACAAGCGATAGCATAGGAAAATAGCTGTAAATACCCTACTTAACTAAGAGATTGCTTGCTCCAAGATTTAGCGCACATTCAATGTTCTAACTAAGCGAACTAAATAAAATTAGTGACTTTCTCTTACTCGCTTTTTGTTGTTGTTGTTGTTCTCTTCTAGGCAGAAAGAAAGAAATCTTTCACAAAAAAGTGTTACTCTACCAGTTTCCAAGCCTGCTTCAATCTGAAACATAGTTTTAAAGTTTCTACAACTTCTTTGGAGAAAGTAGAAAAATTACAGTTCTTTTCTTTTTTTTTTCCCCAAACACTGCTTCTCATTGTTAATCTATCTCCACTCTTCCAGCTTCCACTTTCCAGTCTATTTTCTATAACATTTCTTCAATAAAACTTCTTCCAGAATTCCCTCTTAAATTATTATTTTTTTAATCATTAGTTCCAGTTGATAACAAGACCACCTGACCTGCCTCTTGAGAAATTTGCATGCAGGTTAGAAAGCAATAGTTAGTACTGGACATGGAACAACAGACTGGTTCCAAATAGGAAAAGGAGTATGTCAAGGATATATGTTGTCACCCTGCTTTTTTAACCTCTATGCAGAGTACATCATGAAAAACGCTGGGGTGGAAGAAACACAAGCTGGAATCAAGATTGCTGGGAGAAATATCAATAACCTCAGATATGCAGATGACACCACCCTTATGGCAGAAAGCGAAGAGGAACTAAAAAGCCTCTTGATGAAGGTAAAAGAGGAGAGTGAAAAAGTTGGCTTAAAGCTCAATATTCAGAAAACAAAGATCATGGCATCTGGTCCCATCAGATCAGATCAGATCAGATCAGTTGCTCAGTCATGTCCGACTCTTTGCGACCCCATGAACTGCAGCACGCCAGGCCTCCCTATCCATCACCAGCTCTCGGAGGTCACTCAGACTCACATTCATCGAGTCAGTGATGCCATCCAGCCATCTCATCCTCTGTCGTCCCCTTCTCCTCCTGCCCTCAATCCCTCCCAGCATCAGAGTCTTCTCCAATGAGTCAACTCTTCGCATGAGGTGGCCAAAATACTGGAGTTTCAGCTTTAGCATCATTCCTTCCAAAGAAATCCCAGGGCTGATCTCCTTCAGAATGGACTGGTTGGATCTCCTTGCAGTCCAAGGGACCCTCAAGAGTCTTCTTCAACACCACAGTTCAAAAGCATCAGTTCTTCGGCACTCAGCCTTCTTCACAGTCCAGCTCTCACATCCATACATGACCACAGGAAAGACCATATCCTTGACCAGGCGAACCTTTGTTGGCAAAGTGATCTGGTCCCATCACTTCATGGGAAATAGATGGGGAAACAGTGGAAACAGTGTCTGACTTTATTTTTCTGGGCTTCAAAATCACTGCAGATGGTGACTGCAGCCATGAAATTAAAAAATGCTTACTCCTTGGAAGGAAAGTTACGACCAACCTAGGTAGCATATTGAAAACAGAGACATTACTTTGCCAACAAAGGTTCAATTAGTCAAGGCTATGGTTTGTCCAGTGGTCATGTATGGATGTGAGAGTTGGACTGTGAAGAAAGCTGAGCGCTGAAGAATCGATGATTTTGAACTGTAGTTTTGGAGAAGACTCTTGAGAGTCCCTTGGACTGCAAGGAGATCCAATCTGTGCATTCTGAAGGATATCAGCCCTGGGATTTCTTTGGAAGGAATGATGCTAAAACTGAAACTCCAGAGATTGGGGGCAGGAAGAGAAAGGGACGACAGAGGATGAGATGGCTGGATGGCATCACTGACTCAATGGACATGAGTCTGAGTGAATTCTGGGAGTTGGTGATGGACAGGGAGGCCTGGCGTGCTGCGATTCATGGGGTCGCAACGAGTCAGACATGATTGAGCGACTGAACTGAACTGAATATCAATCTCTAAATCTAACCCAAACATTACACTTTGTTAGAAAGAAATCTTCTACTCTTTATTCATGACATTGGAATTGTTAAATAATAACAAACAACCTGTATTTGGTGAATGCTACTTGTTTGATGAAGAATCTTTAGATATTTGTTCCAAATTTCTAGTTTTAAATTTTGCTTATTAGCATGCATAGTACAAGCCTAATTATGCGCCTTCAGGTTTCCTATTGTTTAGTCACCAAGTCAATTCTGATTCTTGTGCGACCTCATGCACTGTAGCCCTCCATGTTCCTCTTTCCAAGGGATTTCTCAGGCAAGAATACTGGAGTGGGTTCAAATTTGCTTTTACAGGGGATCTTCTTGACCCAGGGATCGAACCCAATTTTCCTGCATTGACAGGAGGATTCTTTACCACTAAGTCATCAGGGAAGCCCTGGTGGCTGTTCCCATGCTGATAAGTCGCTTCAGTCGTGTCCAACTCTGTGCATCCCCATAGACAGCAGTCCACCAGGCTCCCTCGTCCTTGGGATTCTCCAAGCAAGAACACTGGAGTGGGTTGCCATTTCCTTCTCCAGCGCATGAAAGTGAAAAGTGAAAGTGAAGTGCTCAGTCGTGTTGGACTCTTAGCGACCCCATGGACTGCAGCCCACCAGCCTCCTCCGTCCATGGGATTTTCCAGGCAAGAGTATTGGAGTGGGGTGCCATTGCCTTCTACGGGCTACTCCCATACCAACTGGATATTGCTGCAGAATCTTAAGTCCCAGTTCCACAAAGCTTGTCTGATTGTGTTGTCTTGTTTCCAAGCTTCTAGGTTCTGATAATCCCCAAACTCTTCCTTTTATCTTCTCCAGCATGGTGAAAGCAGACAGTGGGGAAGAATATAGTTGGATACTGCAGTTATTATTTATATTAATGTTTCCTTTCACTTTTCTATTTTCTGATCTTATGTATTAAATTATTTCTGAATTAAATCATTGAAATACCTAGTGTCAAAGCATCCATAGACAAAATGTAAAAGAACGGTCATAAATGGATTTTGACAAAACTCTACTATAACAGGTAGAAAGCTGGATTTTTTCCATAGATCATTGTTTGCTGACTATTCATCTAAACTACTATATTTATATTGATCAACAGAAACTTCACAAAGATTATTACTATTTATTACACTTTTAGTCCTTTAAAAGTATATTCCCTTTGATGTTTTTCCCTAACAGTATTTATATGTTCTATGAATAAAAATATCATGCAGATAGCACAGGTAGCACATCTAGACTAGATATTTTCCCAAGTAATTTCTATATCTATTTGTGTTATATATTTGTAGCAGTAACACATAGAAATCTATCAGCTAATTATAAATCTATGATTGTATATATTTGATATTATGTTTTAATTATATATACATAAAATTATGTTAGTCCTAAGTCATTAGTTCATGAGGCATTTTATTGTGCCCATATTCAGTGTATTCTTTACATCATCACTCTCAGTAATGCCAGTATAGACCTCCCCAGACTCTTAAGGGAGCAGATATCAGTGATATTTTGGCAAATAATAACAATTATGTCTGTTCTCTATTTTATATGAACTTCATTTTTTTACTTTTTGTTTTTATATAATTTTTTAATTCATTTTTAACTTTCATTTTTATGCCTTTGTTTTTATTTTATTTTTATTAATCTATTTATGTTAGGCCATGCTATGCTGCATGTGAGATCTTAGTTCCTCTACCAAGGATCAAACTTGTGACTTCTGCAATGGAAGCACAGAGTCTTAACTGTTGGACTGCCAGGAAAGTCACTGTATGTATATATATCATACATATATTATATATATATATATGATTTAAATATATATATATATTTAAATCATGCACTGAAGCAGCAAACTATTGTCTCATCTTTTTTTTTTTTTTAATAAATCCATTGTGCACTTAATATTCAAAAATGTGTATCTGTAATTTTCTCTCCATCTATAGTTCTTGGTTATGTGATTGAAGGAAAGTTGCAAGTGATGCAATTTAGAGCAATCTGCTTTTATTCGTTGCTGCATAATAGATGGCAATTGGAGATTTCTTATTGTTAATTCTATTTTTGCATCTTAATCATGCTAGACATTTGGTCTTCAAAAACTGAAATATATCACATCAATAGGATTTTCCCTTCTGGGTTACATAGGAATGTAGACATCTTTGGTGATAAATTTACTCTGACAGCTACTAAAATATTTACCAAGCTTGACAACACACTTGAAAAGCAAATGAGAATATAGAGACCTTGGTTAATTATTTACCCCAAATATTTGTCTTTTGGGAAAGCAGAAAGAAAAAAATAAAATGAATTTAAGTGTCTGTATAAGAAGGCATTAAGATTCTATTTGTAAGTTTTTTTAGGGGGAAATGCTATTTGTATATCACTTTGTGGTCTGTCTTGCAAGGTTTATTTTAGTGGCATGACATTTTTCACAAGAAGAAGGATAAATGACTTGAAAATCATGGGCTGAATTTGGAATGAAAAGTCAGTCCTTGCTAGCTCTTTTGAGGGAAAAAATAAATTTTTTCTCATGGAGACAGACAAAGCTGAAGCAACCCTTTTGGCAAAAATGTTTACAATCTGGTCAGTGTAATGCCATGAGCAGCAGTGAAATTCTAAGCAGCTCTCCAGTATTCTAAACAGATTAGCTCTCACAGTTACTTAGACAGATGTGAATCTGGCTTACTTGTCTTATTGCTTCCCTGTTGCTAATGATGTTCCAAAGGTATCACGGAGTGGAAATAAATGGCTGGCTTAGTAGCTGCCTGGAGCTCCCTTAAGTGCCAGGCCTACTGGGTATCAATTGTTTGTTTGATGACTTTGAAAGTAGAGTGGACATTGATTTGTTTAAATACTGCAGTGCATTAGTGCTTCTTCTCTTCTTCCGAACATTCAGCTTCATCTCATTCAGAAGAAAATAACTTGCTTTGTTATTTACTTTATGTGTTATTCAGTGACTTGAAATATGATTGACTAAACTGTTGATTTTTACCAAACTATATCTCAGAAGCAATTTTGAATTGACATTGTGGAACCTTGACTATTATGGAATAAGATGATAAGAAATGGTTTGGTAAAAACAAAACAAAACAAAACTGTATTTAAACAGGTTTATTGGCCAATTTCCTGATTCTCTCAGGAATAGGTTTCACAAATTAGCAGCTTTAGGAAGTTGTCACTTTTTCTCATCCCTCTCTCCTTACTTCACTTGGTCCTTTTCTGTATCTCCCTCTTCTTAACCCTCTCTTTCCATCCTTCTTCATTTTTTTTTTTTTCTTAATGATGTCTCTTCAGCTAATCTGATGCCCCATCCCTCAAAATTTAGAACTTCAGTTAGTTCAGTTCAGTTCAATCACTCAATCGTGTCTGCCTCTGTGCCACCCCATGAATCGCAGCATGCCAGGCCTCCCTGTCCATCACCAACTCCCAGAGTTTACCCAAACTCATGTTCATTGAGTCGATGATGCCATCCAGCCATCTCATCCTCTGTTGTCCCCTTCTCCTCCTGCCCCCAATCCATCCCAGTATCAGAGTCTTTTCCAACGAGTGGAAAAGTCAACTCTTCGCATGAGGTGGCCAAAGTATTGGAGTTTCAGCTTCAGCATCAGTCCTTCCAATGAACACCCAGGACTGATCTCCTTTAGGATAGACTGGTTGAATCTCCTTGCAGTCCAAGGGACTCTCAAGAGTCTTCTCCAACACCACAGTTCAAAAGCATCAACTTCTCTGTGCTCAGCTTTCTTCACAGTCCAACTCTCTCATCCATACATGACCACTGGAAAAACCATAGCCTTGACTAGACTTACATATAATGAAATACTCCAGAACAGCAAACATACAATAGCTTAAAAGATCACCAAAGAACCCAAGGGTTAGGTAGTAGTAACGAATGCAAGTTGTTTTGCAGTACTAGCACAGCAGAAAATTCATCTGCAGAAACAGCCTTCTGACAAAGTCTAAAGTAAAAATTCATCTGTATCTTCCCTTTAAAGCAAGTATCTCTGAGAGGAGAAAATGCTTTTTTTTTTTTTTTTTTTCCTCATGTTTTTCTCATTATTTCCTCTTTTTGGCTTTTATAACTTCTTCCCTATGTTGTTCAGTTGCCAAGTCATGTCCAGCCCTTTGTGACCTCATGGACTGGAGTGTGTCAGGCCTCCCTGTCCCTCGCCATTTCCCTGAGTTTGCCCAAGTTCATTTCCACTGAATTGGAGATTCCATCCAGCCATCTTACCCTCTTTTGCCCTCTTCTCCTTCTGCCTTCAATCTTTTGTAGCATCAGGTTCTTTTCCAAGGAGTTGGCTGTTCACATCAGGTAGCAAAAATACTGGAGTTTCAACTTAAGCATCAGTCCTTCCAATGAGTATTCCTGCAAGCGTTGATTTAAAGATTGATTGGTGTGGACAGGGCCCGGATCTCGGGTTGGTGGGGGGGGCCCCCTCCTTTATTCTTGAGAGTCAGTGGACTCTCAAAGTCTTCTCAAGCACCACCATTTGAAAGCACCTATTCTTCAATACTCTGCCTTCTTTTTGGTTCAACACTCACATCCATACACTACTGCTGTAAAGACCATAGCCTTGATCATACAGACCTTTGTTGGCAAAGTGATACCTTTGCTTTTCAATACACTGTCTAGGTTTGTCATAGCTTTCCTGCCAAGAAGCTATCATCTTCTAATTCATGGCTGCAGTCACCATCCACAGTGATTTTAGAGCCCAAGAGGAGGAAAACTCTCTGTCACTTCTTCCATCTTTTCCCTTTTTATTTGCCATGAAGTGATGGGACCAGATGCCATGATCTTAGACTTTTTTTTTTTTTTAATAATGAGTTTTAAGCTGGCTTTCTCACATTCCTCTTTCACCCATATCAGGTGACTCTTAATTTATTTTTCCCTTTCTGCCATTAAAGAAAAAGAAAGTGAAAGTGAAGTCACTCAGTTGTGTCTGGCTTTTGCGACCCCATGGGCTATAGCCAACCAGGCTCCTCCATCCATGGGATTTTCCAGGCAAGAATACTGTAGTGGGTTACCATTTCCTTCTCCAGGAGATCTTCCTGACAATCTACATATCTGAGGTTGTTGATATCCCTCCAAGAAATCTTGATTCTAGCTTGTAACCCATCCAGACTGGCATTTTACATGATATATTCTGACTATAAGTTAAATGAACAGGGTGATAATAAACAGCCTTGCCCTACTCCGTTCTTAATTTTGAGCCAGTCAGTTCTCTCAAACGAATTTCTAACTGTTGCTTCTTGACCTGCATACAGCTTTTTCAGGAGACAGGAAAGATTGTCTTGTATTCCCATCTCTTTAAGAGTTTCCCACAGGTTGTTATGATCCACACAGTCAAGGGTTTTATCATAGTCAATGAAACAGAGGTAGATGCTTTTCTGAAATTCCCTTGCTTTCTCTATGATACAGCCAATGTTGGCAATTTTATCTGTGGTTCCTTTACCTTTTATAAACCCAGCTTGAACATCTGGAATTTCTCACTTCACTACTGCTGAAGCCTAGCTTGAAGGATTTTGAGTTTTATCTCCCTAGCATGGGAGATGAGTGCAACTGCCCAGTAGTTTGAACATTATTTAGTACTGTCCTTGGGAATTGGAATGAAGATTGACTTTTTCCAGTCCTGTGGCCACTGCTGACTTTTCCAGATTTGTTGACATATTGAGTTACAGCACTTTGATAGCATCATCTTTTAGGATTTTAAATAGTTCTGCTGAAATCCCATCACCTCCACTAACTTCATTGCTAGTAGAGCTTCCTAAGTACCACTTGACTTCACACTCCAGAATGCCTACCTGGGTGAATGACCACACCATTGTGGCTATCTGGGTTATTAAGATATTTTTTTGTAAAGTCCCTCTGTGCATTCTTTCCATCTCTTCTTGATCTCTCTTGCTTCGATTAGTTCTTTACCATCTCTGTCCTTTACTGTGTCCATTTTTGGAGAAAATATTCTTTTGAGATTTGCATTTTTTTTTTTTTTTTTTGAAGAGATCTCTAGTCTTTCCTTTTCTATTGTTTTCCTGTTTCTTCACATTTTTCATTGAAGAAGGCCCTCTTGTCTCTCTGTGCTCTTCTCCAGAACTCTGCATTCAGTTGGATATACCTTCCCTTTCTTCTTTGTTTTTCACTTCTCTTCTTTCTTCAGCGATCCATAAAGCCTCCTCAGACAACCACTTTGCCTTCTTTCATTTGTTTTTCTTTGGGATGCTTTTGGTCACTGCCTCCTGTACAAAATTATGAACCTCTTTCCACAGTTCTTCATGCACTTTGTTTACTAGATCTAATCCCTTGAATCTATTCATTACTTCCACTGTATATTTACAGGGGATTTGATTTAGGTCATACCTTACTGGCCTAGTAGTTTCCCCTAATTTCTTTAGTTTAAAGCTGAAGTTTGCTATAAGGAGATGGGATCTGAGCCACAGTCAACTTCAGATCTTGTTTTTGCTGACTGTAGCTTCTTTATCTTTGGCTAAAAACAAAGTAATCAATCTGATTTTGGTATTGACCACTTGATGATGTCCATGTGTAAATTCATCTCTTGTGTTGTTGGAAGAGGCTGTTTACTATGATGATTCTGTTCTTTTGGCAGAATTCTGTTAGCCATTCCCCTGCTCCATTTTGTACTCTGAAGCCAAACGTGCCTGTTGCTCCAGGTTTCTCTTGACTTTCTACTTTTGTATTCCAATCTCCTATGATGAATGGAACATCTGTTTTTGGTGCTAGTTCTAGAAGGTCTTGTAGGTCTTCATAGAACTGGTCAATTTCAGCTTCTTTGGCATCAGTGGTTGGGACATAGACTTGGATTACTGTGATGTTGAGTGGTTTACCTTAGAATGAAACCAAATTCATTCTGTCATTTTTGAGGTTGCCTTCAAGTACTGCATTTCAGACACTTTTGTTGATTATGAAGGCTACTCCATTTATTCTAAGGGATTCTCACCCACAGTAGTGGAGATAATGGTCATCTGAATTAAATCCACCCATTCTGGTCCATTTTAGTTCACTGATTTCTAACATGTCAATGTTTACTCTTGTCATCTATTTGATCATGCTCAATTTACCTTGATTCATGGACCTAATACTTCAGTTTCCCTCCTTTACAGCATCAGATTTTGCTTTCATCACCAAACACATCCACAACTGAACATCATTTCCACTTTGGTTAGCTGCTTCATTATTTCTGGAGCTATTTGTACTTTTCCTTGGCTCTAACCCAGTAGTGTACTGGACACCTTTCAACCTAGGGGGCTTATCTTTTGGTGTCATATATTTTTGTCTTTTTATACAGTTCACAGTTCATGGAGTTTTCATGGCAAGTATATTGGAGCAGTTTGCCATTCCCTCCTCCTATAGATCACATTTGTCCGAACTCTCCACTATGATCCAACCATCTTGAGAGACCCTGTACAGCATGGTTCATAGCTTCATAGTGTTATCCAAGCCCCTTAATCACTACTAGACAGTGATCCATAAAGGGGTTCTTCCCTACAATTCAGTGCAAATCTTTCTCCCTTTCAGTCTAACAGATTTATGATGTATAGAGCAGTCTTTTGGACTCTGTGGGGGAGGGAGAGGGTGGGATGACTTGGGAGAATGGCATTGAAACATGTATAATATCATATATGAAACAAGTCACCAGTCCAGTTTCAATGCATGATACTGGATGCTTGGGGCTGGTGCCCTGGGATGACCCAGAGGGATGGTACAGGGAGGGAGTAGGGAGGAGGGTTCAGGATGGGGAACACATGTATACATGTGGCTGATTCATGTTGATATATGGCAAAACCAGTAAAGTATTGTAAAGTTAAAAAATAAGAATAAAAATAAAAATAAAAAAGGACAAGACAAAAACAAACAAACAAAACCGTAGAGAAATCAAATGAAGTGGTTATAATTTTCATACACTTCAAATCCAAATGTAAAATTTTCATGTATATTTCAAAATACAGAAAAGCCAAACGTTATTTCTAAATTGAGCTTTTATTTTCTATAGCAAGAGCACAATTTATCTTTACCTTGCATATAGTTCAATGTGATGGCTTATCCATCAATTTTAATTAATTAATTTATTTATTTTTAATTTTATTTTGCTTAACTTTACAATATTGTATTGCTTTTACTATACATCGAGATGGATCCGCCACCAGAATACACGTGTTCCCCATCCTGAACCCTCCTCCCTCCCCCCTTCCCACACCATCCCTCTAGGTCATCCCAGTGCTCCAGTCCCAGGCATCTGTTATAGGGCATCGTACCTGGACTGACTCGTTTCAGATATGATATTATACATATTTCAATGCTATTCTCCCCAATCATTCCACCCTCTCCCGGTCCCAGAGTCCAAAAGTCTGTTCTATACGTCAGTGTCTCTTTTGCTGTCTCATAAGCAGGGTGATTGTTACCATCTTTCTAAATTCCATATATATGCGTTAGTATACTGTATTTGTGTTTTTCTTTCTGGCTTACTTCACTCTGTATAATAGGCTCCAGTTCCATCCACCTCATTAGAACTGATTCAAATGTATTCTTTTTAATGGCTGAGTAATACTCCATTGTGTATATGTACCACAGCTTGCTTATCCATTCATCTGTGGATGCTACAGTCATCAAGACAGTATGGTACTGGCACAAAGACAGAAATATAGATCAATGGAACAAAATAGAAAGTCCAGAGATAAATCCACGCACATATGGTCACCTAATCTTTGACAAAGGTGGCAAGAATATACAATGGATTAAAGACAATCTTTTTAACAAGTGGTGCTGGGAAAACTGGCTGAACACTTGTAAAAGAATGAAACTAGAACACTTTCTAACACCATACACAAAAATAAACTCAAAATGGATTAAAGAGCTAAATGTAAGACCAGAAACCATAAAACTCCTAGAGGAAAACATAGGTAAAACACTCTCTGACATACATCACAGCAGGATCCTCTATGACCCACCTCCCAGAATATTGGAAATAAAATCAAAAATGAACAAATGGGACCTAATCAAACTTAAAAGCTTCTGCACAACAAAGGAAACTATAGGCAAGCTGAAAAGACAGCCTTCAGAATGGGAGAAAATAATAGCAAATGAAGCAACAGACAAACAACTAATCTCAAAAATATACAAGCAACTTCTACAGATCAATTCCAGAAAAATAAACGACCCAATCAAAAAATGGGCCAAAGAACTAAATAGACATTTTTCCAAAGAAGACATACAGATGGCTAACAAACACATGAAAAGATGCTCAACATCACTCATTATCAGAGAAATGCAAATCAATTTTAATTTAAACTCAACAAATTTAAGATTTTATTTTCTTATCTTCCTCTTTCCTTGATATACTTTCTCAGTTCCAAGAAGGCCTCCATAAAATGATGTCTAATCTTCAGTTTTCTAGGGTGGGCATTTGGTGTTGACAATCTGTTTATCTCTCCACTAGTACCTGCAGAGATGGCCAGAAATTTCCCATGATGATGTTCTCTGAGTCAGGCTCAACAGCATCTGGCCTCTATTTCACAAGGTACAACATTGCTGTGTATACTTAAAGACTCTTTAGGGCTGTAATTACTCCTAGGATGTTTGGGTCTCTTCCTGAGGCAATACAAAAGTCTGCTTCCTTCTAAATATGAGACAGAGTGGTTAGAACTTAGAAAAGACTTGCGACATATCTAATATTACTCTTTTCATGATGTACCTTTCTGAACATAGGTTTCATTTGGTCTTTGAGGCCAAAAATATTGAAAGGAAAATTTTTCTAGTAGATACTCTTCTATATCTATGGTTTAAGCTCGGATTTGTGCTGACAAAAGACCCCCAAGGTCTCACCTTATTCTAAAAATTATTGTACTGAATTTTGAAAATCAAAATCTCTGAGTATTTCTCTCTTCTTTTAATTATGACAATCTTACTATTTCTTGATGCATGATTAAATGGGAAAAGTCCGCTTGAATTTAAGGGAGAACCATCACTAATTTCTCAAACTTCCACCATTCAACCCCCTTACTCGCTCATATGGATTGCTGATTTTTCTCCATGTAGCTAGACAGAAAGTCCTTCCTTAAATGGGGATTCATGGTGGTGCATTTATGTGTCTATCACAGAAGAATTGATGGGAAGCACAATGTAGCAGAAAAATTATTTTAAACTGCTATCTAAACCCCTATTGTCCAAAGGGAAAGAAATTAAAATGTTTAAGGAGTAAAGTGATTCTAATTAGGACACATGAACTTTTCAAAAAATATATTTATTTATTTTAACTGGAGGCTCCTTTAAAATACTATGGTGGTTTTTGCCATACATTGATATGAATCAGCCATAGGTATACATGTGTCCCCCGATCCTGAACCCTCCTCCCAATTCCCTCTCCACCCCATCCCTGTGAGTTTTCCCAGAGCACAAGCTTTGAGTGCCCTGCTTCATTCATCAAACTTGCACCGCGGTCATCTATTTTACATTTCATAATATACATGTTTCACTTCTATTCTCTCATATCGTCCCACTCTTGCCTTCTCAAGTCTGTTCTTTACATCGGTATATCTTTTGCTGTCATGCATAAAGGGTCATCATAACCATTTTTCTAAATTCCATATATATGTATTAATACACTGTATTGGTGCTTCTCTTTCTGATTTACTTCATTCTGTATAATAGGCTCCAGTTTCTGGTACTTCTCTTTCTGACTTATTTCATTCTGTATAATAGGCTCCAGTTTCACCCACCTCATTATAACTGACTCTGATGCATCCTTTTTTATAGCTGAATCATATTCCATTGTGTATATGTACCAAAACTTCCTTACCATTCATCTGCCAATGGGCATCTAGGTTGCTTCCATGTCCTAGGTATTGTAAGCAGGGCTGCAATGAATATTGGGGTACATGAATCTCTATCAATTCTAGTTTCCTCAATGTGTATGCACATTGAGATTGTATGGAAGTTCTACTTCCAGTTATTTGAGGAATCTCCACATTGTTCTCCATAGTGGCTGTAATAATTTGTATTCCCATCAACACTGTAAGAGGGTCCCATTTTCCCCACACCCTCTCCAGCATTTATTGCTCACAGACTTTATGATGGCAGCATTTCTGTGTGATGTGAGATAGAAGGTTATTGTGGTTTTGATTTGCATTTCTCTGGTAATGAATGATGTTGAGCATATTTTCATGTGTTTATTAGGCATCTGTATGTCTTCTTTGTAGAAATCTCTGTTTAGTTCTTTGGCCCATTTTTTTATTTTTTTTTTTTTTTTTTTTTTTTTTCTGGAATTGAGCTGCAAGTGAACCAGTTGCTCAGTGAACCAGTGAACAAGTCAGTCTGACTCTTTGTGATTCCATGGACTGTAGCATACCAGGCTCCTCCATCCATCGAATTTTCCAGGCAAAAATACTGGAGTAGATTGCCATTTCCTTCTCCATGGGATCTTTGGTATCCAGAGATTGAACCGAGGTGCCCTGTATTGCAGGCAGACGCTTTACTGGCTGAGCCACCAGGGATGCCAAATAAAGTTTCTTCTTTAGTGGAAGACAACTATGAAAGGCCATTGAATTCTCCAGGATGGAATTCTGGAGTGGGTAGCCTTTCCTTTCTCCCAGGGATCTTCTCAACCCAGGGATCGAACCCAGGTGTCCAACACTGCAGGCAGATTCTTTACCAGCTGAGCCACAAGGGAAGCTGTGTGTATATTTTGGAGACAAATACTTTGTCACTTGTTTCGTTTGCATGAACACGTGAAGTTTTATTTTAGGTTGAAATATAAACTTAGGTATCATTGAAATATAAACTTAGGTATCATGGCATTGAAATATAAACTTAGGTATCATTGAAATATAAACTTAGGTATCATGGCATTGAAATATAAACTTAGGTATCATGGCATATTGTCACCATGTTTATTTAACTTATATGCAGAGTACATCATGAGAAATGCTGGACTGGAAGAAACACAAGTTGGAATCAAGATTGCTGGAAGAAATATCAATAACCTCAGATATGCAGATGACACGACTCTTATGGCAGAAAGTGAAGAGGAACTAAAAAGCCTCTTGATGAAAGTGAAAGTGGAGAGTGAAAAGGTTGGCTTAAAGCTCAACATTCAGAAAACGAAGATCATGGCATCTGGTCCCATCACTACATGGGAAATAGATGGGGAAACAGTGGAAACAGTGTCAGACTTTGTTTTTCTGGGCTCCAAAATCACTGCAGATGGTGACTGCAGCCATGAAATTAAAAGACACTTACTCCTTGGAAGGAAAGTTATGACAACCTAGATAGCATATTCAAAAGCAGAGACATTACTTTACCAACAAAGGTTTGTCGAGTCAAGGCTATGGTCTTTCCTGTGGTCATGTATGGATGTGAGAGCTGGACTGTGAAGAAGGCTGAGCGCCGAAGAATTGATGCTTTTGAACTGTGGTGTTGGAGAAGACTCTTGAGAGTCCCTTGGACTGCAAGAAGATCCAACCAGTCCATTCTGAAGGAGATCAATCCTGGAATTTCTTTAGAGGGAATGATGCTAAAGCTGAAACTCCAGTATTTTGGCCACCTTATGCGAAGAGTTGACTCATTGGAGAAGAGTCTGATGCGGGGAGGGATTGAGGGCAGGAGGAGAAGGGGACGACAGAGGATGAGATGGCAGGATGGCATCACTGACTTGATGGGTGTGAGTCAGGGTGACCTCCGGGGGCTGGTGATGGACAGGGAGGCCTGGCGTGCTGCGGTTCATGGGTTCGCAAAGAGTCGGACACGACTGAGCAACTGATCTGATCTGATCTGATCTGATCATTGAAATAATTGATATAATTAGCTGAGTCAAAATTTTGTTCCAGTAAAAAGGAAAAGAGTGGGAAGTGATTTAAAGATTCAGTTCAGTTCAGGTACTTCAGTAGCTCTGTTGTGGTTGACTCTTTGCAACCCCATAGACTGCAGAAAGCCAGGCTTTCCTGTCCATCACCAACTCTTGGAGCTTACTCAAGCATATGTCCATCTAGTCAGTGATGCCAAACAACTGTCTCATCCTCTATCCTCCCATCAGTCTTTCCAATGAACACAAGTGGGAGGTGTTTCAGGGCTGATCTCCTTTAGGATGGACTGGTTGTATCTCATTGAAGTCCAAAGGGCTCTCAAGAGACTTCTCCAACACCACAGTTCAAAAGCATCAATTCTTCGGCGCTTAGCTTTCTTCACAGTCCAACTCTCACATCCATACATGACCACTGAAAAACCATACCCTTGACTAGACGGACCTTTGTTCGCAAATAATATCTCTGTTTTTTAATATGCTATTTAGGTTGGTCATAACTTTCCTTCCAAGGAGTAAGCGTCTTTTAATTTCATGGCTGCACTCACCATCTACAGTGATTTTGGAAGCCAGAAAAATAAAGTCTGACACTGTTTACACTGTTTCCCCATCTATTTCCCATGAAGTGATTGGACCGGATGCCATGGTTTTAGTTTTCTGAATGTTGAGCTTTAAGCCAACGTTTTAACTCTCCTCTTTCAACTTCATCAAGAGGCTTTTGAGTTCCTCTTCACTTTCTGCCATAAGGGTGGTGTCATCTGCATGTCTGAGGTTGTTGATATTTCTCCCAGCAATCTTGATTCCAGCTTGTGTTTCTTCCAGCCCTGAGTTTCTTATGATGTACTCTGCATATAAGTTAAATAAAGAGGGGGACAGTATACAGCCTTGACGTACTCCTTTTCCTATTTGGAACCAGTCTGCTCTTCCATGTCCAATTCTAACTGTTGCTTCCTGACCTGCATATAAGGGTTTCTCAAGAGGCAGGTCAGGTGATCTGGTATTCCCATCTCTTTCAGAATTTTCCACAGTTTATTGTGATCCACACAGTCAAAGGCTTTGGTATAGTCGATAAAGCAGAAATAGATATTTTTCTGACACTCTTTTGCTTTTTTGATGATCCAGTGGATGTTTGCAATTTGATCCCTGGTTCCTCTGCCTTTTCTAAAACCTGCTTGAACATCTGGAAGTTCACGGTTCTCATATTGCTGAAGTCTGGCTTGGAGAAATTTGAGCATTACTTTACTAGCGTGTGAGATGAGTGCAATTGTGCCATAGTTTGAACATTTTTTGGCATTGCCTTTCTTTGGGATTAGAATGAAAACTGACCTTTTCCAGCCTGTGGCCACTCTTGAGCTTTCCAAATTTGCTGGCATATTAAGTGCAGCACTTTCAGAGCATCATCTTTCAGGATTTGAAATAGCTCAACTGAAATTCCATTAACTCCACCAGCTTTGTTCATAGTGATGCTTTCTAAGTCCAACTTGGTTTGACATTCCAGGATGTCTGGAACCAGGTGAGTGATCACACCATCGTGATTATCTGGGTTGTGAAGATCTTTTTTGTACAGTTCTTCTGTGTATTCTTGCCAGGTCTTCTTAATATCTTGTGCTTCTGTTATGTCCATACCATTTCTGTCCTTTATAGCACCCATCTTTGCATGAAATATTCCCTTGGTATCTCTGATTTACTTGAAGAAATCTCTAGTCTTTCCCATTCTGCTGTTTTCCTTTATTTCATGATATATTCATCAATCAAGGCAAACTGGAAGTGGTAAAACAGGAGATGGCAAGAGTGAACATTGACATTCTAGAAATCAATGAACTTAAATGGACTGGAATGGATGAATTTAACTCAGATGACCATTATATCTACTACTGAGGGCAGGAATCCCTCAGAAGAAATGGAGTAGCCATTATGATCAACAAAAGAGTCTGCAATGCAGTACTTGGATGCAATGTTAAAAACGACAGAATGGTCTCTGTTCATTTCCAAGGAAAACCATTCAATATCACAGTAATCCTAGCCTGTGCCCCAAATAGTAATGCTAAAGAAGCTGAAGTTGAACGGTTCTATGAAGACATATAAGACCTTTTAGATCTAACCCCCTCCCCCACCAAAAAAAAAGTCATTTTCATTATATGCAACTGGAATGCAAAAGAAGGAAGTTAAGAATCACCTGGAATAACAGGAAAATTTGACCTTGGAATACAGAATGAAGCATGGCAAAGGTAAATAGAGTTTGGCCAAGAGAACACACTGGTCATAGCAAACACACTCTTCCAACAACACAAGAGAAGGCTCTACACATGGACATCACCAGATGGTCAACACCAAAATCAGATCAATTGTATTCTTTGCAGCCAAAGATGGAGAAGCTCTATACAGTCAGCAAAACACGACTGGGAACTGACTGTGGCTCAGATGATGAAGTCCTTATTGCCAAATTCCGACTTAAATTGAAGAAGGTAAGGAAAACCACTAGACCATTCAGATATGGCCTAAATAAAATCACTTATGCTTATACAGTGGAAGTGAGAAATATATTTAAGGGACCAGACCTGATAGACAGAGTGCTTGATGAACTATGGACGGAGGTTCATGACATTGTACAGCAGACAGGGATCAAGACCATCCCCATGGAAAAGAAATGCAAAAAAGCAAAATGGCTGTGTGGGGAGGCCTTACAAATAGCTATGAAAAGAAGAGAAGCAAAAAGCAAAGGAGAAAAGGAAAGATATAAACATCTGAATGCAGAGTTCCAAAGAATAGCAAGAAGAAATAAGAAAGCCTTCCTCAGCGATCAATGCAAAGAAATTGAGGGAAACAACAAAATGGGAAAGACTAGAGATCTCTTAAAGAAAATTAGAGATACCAAGGGAACATTTCATGCAAAGATGGGCTCGATAAAGGACAGAAATGGTATGGACCTAACAGAAGCAGAAGATATTAAGAAGAGGTGGCAAGAATACACAGAAGAACTATACAAAAAACATCTTCATAACCCAGAAAACCATGATGCTGTGATTACTCACTTAGAGGCAGATATCCTGGAATGTGAAGTCCAGTGGGCCTTAGGAAGCATCACTACACACAAAGCTAGTGGACGTGATGAAATTCCAGTTGAGCTACTTCAAATCCTGAAAGATGATGCTGTGAAAGTGCTGTCCTCAATATACCAGCAAATTTGGAAAACTCAGCAGTGGCCACAGGACTGGAAAAGGTCAGTTTTCATTCCAATCCCAAAGAAGGGAAATGTGAAAGAATGTTCAAACTACTGTAAAGTTGTGTGTACATCTCACACACTATCATAATAATATTCAGAATACTCCAAGCCAGGATTCAACAATATGTGAAATGAAGACTTCCACATGTTCAAAATGGATTTAGAAAAGGCAGAGGAACCAGAGGTCAAAGTGCCAACATCTTTTGGGTCATAGAAAAAGCAAGAGAATTCCAGAAAAAAAAAAAAAAAAAAGTGCCTACTTCTGCTTTACTGATTACACCAAAGCCTTTCACTGTGTAGATTACAAATAACTGAAATATTCTTCAAGAAATGAAAATAACAGATCACCTAACTGCCTCCTGAAAAATCTGTATGCACATCAAGAAGCAACAGTGAGAACCAGACATGAAACAATAGGCTGGTTACAAATTGGAAAAGGAATATGTTAAAGCTGTATATCGTCATCCTACACATTTAACTTAAAAGCAGAGTACATGATGAGAAATGTTGGGCGCAATGAAGCACAAGCCAAAATCAAGATTGCCAGGAGAAATATCAGTAACCTTAGATACACAGATGATACCACCCTTATGACAGAAAGTGAAGAAGAACTAAAGAGACTCTTGATGAAAGTGAAAGAGGAGAGCGAAAAAGCTGGCTTAAAACTCACCATTGAAAAAACAAAGATCATGTTATCCAGTCCCATCACTTCATGGCAAATAAATGGGGAAACAGTGGAAACAGTGAGAGACTTAATTTTTGGGGGCTCCAAGATCACTACAGACTGTAACTAAAGCCATGAAATTAAAAGACACTTGTTCCTTGGGAGGTGGGGGCGGGGGGGGGGGGACTATGACCAATCTAGACAGCATATTATAAAGCAGAGACATTACTTTATCGATAAAGATCCATCTAGTCATAGCTACTGGTTGGGGCATAGACTTGGATTACTGTGATATTGAATGGTTTGCCTTGGAAATGAACAGAGATCATTCTGTTGTTTTTGAGATTGCATCCAAGTACTGCATTTCAGACTCTTTTGTTGACCACGATGGCTACTCCATTTCTTCAGAGAGATTCCTGCCTACAGTAGTAGATATAATGGTCATCTGACTTAAATTCACCCATTCCAGTCCATTTTAGTTCACTTATTTCTAGAATGTTGACATTCACTCTTGCCATCTCTTGTTTGACCACTTCCAATTTGCCTTGATTCATGGACCTGACATTCCAGGTTCCTATGCAATATTGCTCTTTACAACATCAGACCTTGCTTCTATCACCAGTCAAATCCACAGCTGGGTATTGTTTTTGCTTTGTCCCCATCCCTTCATTCTTTCTAGAGTTATTTCTCCACTGATCTCCAGTAGCATATTGGGCACCTACTGATCTGGGGAGTTCCTCTTTCAGTATCCTATCATTTTGCCTTTTCATACAGTCATGGGGTTCTCAAGGCAAGAATACTGAAGTGGTTTGCCATTCCCTTCTCCAGTGGACCACATCATTGCAGATGGTGACTACAACCATGAAATTAAAAGATGCTTACTCCTTGGAAGGAAAGTTATGACCAACCTAGATAGAATATTCGAAAGAAGAGACATTACTTTACCAACAAAGGTCCATCTAGTCAAGGCTATGATTTTTCCAGTGGTCATGTATGGTTGTGAGAATTGGACTGTGAAGAAGGCTGAGTGCCAAAGAATTGATGGTTTTGAACTGTGGTGTTGGAGAAGACTCTTGAGAGTCCCTTGGACTGCAAGGAGATCCAACCAGTCCATTCTGAAGGAGATCAGCCCTGGAATTTCTTTGGAAGGAATTATGCTAAAGCTGAAGCTCCAGTACTTTGGCCACCTCATGCTAAGAATTGACTCATTGGAAAAGACTGATGCTGGGAGAGATTGGGGACCGGAGGAGAAGGGGATGACAGAGGATGAGATAGCTGGATGGCATCACTGAGTCAATGAACGGGAGTCTGAGTAAACTCTGGGTGTTGGTGATGGACAGGCATGCCTGGTGTGCTATGATTCATGGGGTCGCAAATTGTCAGACACGACTGAGCGACTGAACTGAACTGAGTCAAAGCTATGGTTTTTCCAGTAGTCATGTATGGATGTGAAATTTGAACTATAAAGAAAGCTGAGTGCCTAAGAATTGATCCTTCTGAACTACGGTATTGGAGAAGACTCTTGAGAATCCCTTTTACTGCAAAGAGATCAAACCAGTCAATCCTAAGGGAAATCAGCCCTGAATATTCATTGGAAGTACTGATGATGAAGCTGAAACTCCTATACATTGGTTACCTGATACAAAGAACTGACTCATTTGAAAAGTCCCTGATGCTGGGAAAGATTGAAGGCAGAAGGAGAAGGGTATGACAGAGGATGAGATGGTCGCATGGCATCACTGACTGGATGGGCATGAGTTTGAGCAAGCTCTGAGAGTTGGTGATGCACAGGGAAGCCTGGCATGCCGAAGTCTGTGGGGTTGCACAGAGTCAGCCATGACTGAGCGACTGAACTGAACTGAACTGATGGAATTAAAGAAAAGGAATTTTAACTGAGTTTTGGAGACTGTTATAAGCTAATGTCCACTCAAGAAAAGGATCCAGTAACCTAGAAACAGTATACTCTACCTTAAAGTAAGACCATGCATATTCATATGCTAGGGACACACATTCTAATAATTAAAACACAAGAGAATAGATATGGGGTCTGAATGAACCTTGTTACATGAAATCAGGCAATCAATTGTCCTTGAAGAGTAACAGTTCTGCATGTAGTCAGGACAAGAATAGAGGTGAGAGGCAGAAAGAAACTAAGGGAAAGGTAATGTTATGACAAAACCTGAGATGAATCACCATATTTTAGTATATATTACCACCCTTTTTGGTAATATACATATAATTTAAATAGCATCATGATAGTCCTGGTTAGACAATATCAGATTAAAGGAAGAACTGATGATGTAAGCCTTGACATCAACTGAAAAATAAGGAAGAAGATGACCTTCTCATGTTTGTATTTTTTATTATTATTATAAAAATGCAGCCTTTTTTGTTCTTGGGTCTGGGCTCCATTGTCCATCCTCTAATGACTTTCAGAAGCATCGTATGCTACTGTCACTTTGTCTCACACTGAATTATTTCTGTGCTGAGACTAGAGAACCCTGAGTTTCAGTAAGTCTTGACACTAGGTTATTTTAAAGTAAAAGACACTTTTAATTAAAAGACAGTAGCTTTGATTTCCCTCTTAAGTCAAAGGTTATGGTTTCAAGTTCCATACTGAGGTTTGGTTGATTTTGAATCCCAGCCAAGAAGGAGTACAAGTTTGGTAGATACAGCATAATGGAGCTCTATACGACCAAACAGATGATGTTTGTCCGTAAAAATCCACCTGGTCACTCTACAAACGGATGTATATTGATGTATTTAATAATTAGTAGTCAAATACATAAGATATGCACTATATTATTCTAAGAACTGTGGCAAGTTAATAATAAACCTATCAGGAACCCTTTTCCCTTATCAAAGCTAACAAAAGAGGTACATAAAAAGTAGTTTGAGACATCCAGAAGAAATTTCTGGAAATATTTTATATAAAATTTTAAGAGGCTAATTACTTTACAATATAGTAGTGGGTTTTGCCATACATTGACATGAATCAGCCATGGGTGATTCCCCATCCTTAACCCCCTCCCACCTTCCTCCCCATCCCATCCCTCTGGGTCATCCCAGTGCACCAGCCCTGAACACCTTGTCTCATGCATTGGACCTGGACTGGCTATCTGTTTCACATATGATAATATACTTGCATCTCTTGTCTAAAATAAGTCCATCCTTAAAAAGTGAAAAAGGCTCTGTTCTACTACCACTAAGGAAAAACGAAGTTTGTATGAATGAGGATCTCTAGTTCATTTCTATGTATAAGCTCCTTGGAACAGAAGCTATGACAAACCTAGACAGCATATTAAAAATGAGAGACATTACTTTGCTGATGAAGGTCTGCATAGTCAAAGCTATGATTTTTCCATTAGACACGTATGGATGTGAAAGTTGGACCATATAGAAGGCTGAGCACCAAAGAACTGATGCTTTCAAACTGTGGTGGTGCAAAAAACTCTTGAGTTTCTTGGACAACAAGGAGATCAAACCAGTCAATACTAAAGGAAGTCAGTCCTGGATATTCATTGGAAGGATTAAGACTGAAGCTGAAGCTCCAATACTTTGGCCACCCAATGTAAAGAACCAACTCATTGGAGAAGACCGTGATGCTACGAAAATTTGAAGGCAAAAGAAAAGAATGGCAACAGAGGATGATACGGTTGGATGACATTGCCAACTCAATGCATATGAGTTTGAAAAAACAGGAGATAATGAAGGATAGGGAAACCTTGTGTGCTGCAGTTCATGGGGTCACAAAATGTTGGAAATAACTTAGGGATTAAACAACAACTACCAGAAATAAGAAAGGAAAGAATATATAGCAGGTCAGTAAACAATAGTATACAATTTAAACTCTTAAAAAAAAAAAAAATCTAAGAAAGACATGTAGGATTAATTACTCTACATGTGTCCCAATTGATTCACAGAAGACTCATGATTAGTGTTGGCCAGAAAATGCCATGGCCCTAAGAGGCTGATGTACACTCTGCCATGTCCCTTCCTGGGCAGAGCCTACAGTGAGAAGCTATCAAAGTGATATCTCCACATCAGATGTTGTCCACAAGGCATTTGTTCTTGTTGCTGACATCCTTCATTTCCTGCAGGGCTTTCTCTTCTGTGATCACAAAGCTGAGCTGCTGGCAGAGGGAAAATTTTTTTCAACAGAGGGGACCAGATACAGTTACTTTGCTGCTGTGACAGTAATTCAAGCAACAGTTCTACTGAAAGAGGCTCTATCCTAAACTCTTTAAGAGTAGGCCAGTGATTAATGTGCCCACTTAGGCCACAGAAATTCCAGGCACCCTGCTTTAGAGAAGATTAAGTCAGCAGGAGATCCAAATAATGAGAAACTCTGAGGAACTATTCCAAAAATCAGAAGAATCTGAATGGAAAACGTAAAATAACATTTTTTAAAAGGAAAATAAAATTTTGAAAACATCATAGAGGTTTAATAAATTTATAGACCTCTTACCAGATTGTAAATATTCAAAATATTAAGTAAATAGAAGAGGGAATGGTGCAGAGGAGAAAATAAATTAGATGGCACTTAGAACTCTGCAATATTTGCCAACCCAAATTACAGGGCAAACTGGAAAACTGGCTGAATTTCTGTGAGGACTCCCGAGAGTGTGAAGAAGGAGAAAAGGGAAAGGAAAAATACGTGAGCTGTGAGGAAAAAAAAAAAAAGAGAGAGAGAGAGAGATTAAACCTTAAAAGTTTGCTTTTCTAGTCCCAAATTACAATAAGGAAACACGTAAAAGAGGAGTTATGGGAAGAAAACATATTTAATCTGATAAAGCCCTGGAGAAAGGACAGAGGGAAACATCTCATCTCTGTATTTGAACTTTCCATTCCCTTGGTACAGCTTCTGCCTTAATATACATATTTTTAATTTTTATCTATTTTTACTGAATTATTTGGGAATTACACAGAGTGACAGTCATACGGAAGGATGTGTTTTCATTTTCTTGTTCTCTTAGTTCCAATGTCAAAATGTTTTCCTTTACACTTAATCTAGTCAGATCAGATCTGATCAGTTGCTCAGTCATGTCCGACTCTTTGCGACCCTGTGAATAGCAGCATGCCAGGCCTCCCTGTCCATCACCAACTCCTGGAGTTCACTCAAACTCACGTTCCATCGAGTCAGTGATGCCATCCAGCCATCTCATCCTCTGTCGTCCCCTTCTCTTCCTGCCCCCAATCCCTACCAGCATCAGAGTCTTTTCCAATGAGTCAACTCTTCGCATGAGGTGGCCAAAGTAATCCAGTCAAGGCTATGGTTTTTCCAGTGGTCATGTATGGATGTGAGAGTTGGACTGTGAAAAAAGCTGAGCACCAAAGAATTGATGCTTTTGAACTCTGGTGTTGGAAAAGACTGTTGAGAGTCCCTTGGACTGCAAGGAGATCCAACCAGTTGGTTCTAAAGGAGATCAGTTCTGGGTGTTCACTGGAAGGACTGATGCTGAAGCTGAAACTCCAATACTTTGTCCATTTCATGCAAAGGGTTGACTCATTGGAAAAGACTCTGATGTTGGGAGGGATTGGGGGCAGGAGGAGAGGGGAATGACAGAAGATGACATGGCTGGATGGCATCACTGAGTCAATGGGCACAAGTTTGAGTGAACTCTGGGAGTTGGTGATGGACAGACAGGCCTGGTGTACTGCAATTCATGGGGTCACAAAGGGTCAGACATGACTGAGCGACTGAACTGAACTGAACTTACACTTAATCAAGTATCATTAAAATCGTCCTTCCCTCCCTCTCTCTGTATTCCCATCTGGTTCTATGTAGTGGCTTTAAATGCAGGTTTTAAATGACATTGAACCGAAAGTTGACTTTCACATGAAAAGATTAGAGTATATCCATGACCTGCCAATGTGAGCCTAATTCAATACAAGGTCACCACATGAACCAACATTATATCATGCTGTGTGCTAAGTCACTTCAGGGGTGTCTGACTTTTTTCAGCCTTATAGACTATAGCATGGCAGGCTCCTCTGTCCATGGGATTATCCAGGCAAGAAGACTGAAGTGAGTTGCCATTTCCTCCTACAGGGGATCTTCCTAACCCAGGGATCATACCCAAATCTCCTATGTCTCCTCCATTGGCAGGTGGGTCCTTTACCTTTAAGGTCTCCTTGGAAGCCCTCTGCAATTTCTGTATCAACATCTACAATTTCTAGGCATTCAGCTTTACAAAGTGTTGTAAGTATCCAAAGATGACTCCTCAGGCTGAAGTAGTGGTCAAAGAACACAAGGCTGACATCAGAAGACAGTTGACCTGATTATGCCACTGCAGTTACAACAGCATTCCCTCCATATTTCTTTCTTTAAAATAGACTCTGTCAGCACTCTACATTGACATGATGCAGCTATCTAGACAGCTATTCTGTAACAACATCCTACCTACTGAGTGTATGTTCTCAGCTTGGGGATGAAGTTGGGATAAGGATATCAGGTTTTGTTTCTAAAATGTAAATTTAGAGTGTTATATCTTAGAGTGAAGGGAAATAGTCATTTCTATAATGAAACAAAGTTAAAGGCTAGCTGAGGCTGAAAGGTACAGAAACTAAAATTATTGCAGAGAAAGCCAGTGTACAGAGAAATAAATAGAGCAAATAAGCAGAAAGATCACAACAAACTGTGGAAAATTCTTAAAGAGATGAGAATAACCGACCATCTTACCTCCCTCCTGAGAAATCTTTATGCAGGTCAAGAAGCTACAGTTTGAACTGGACAGGGAACAACAGACTAGCTCCAAATCAGGAAGAGTACCTCAAGGCTGTATATTGTTACCCTGCTTATTTAACTTATATGCAGTGTACATCATGTGAAATGCCAGGCTGGATGAAGCACAAGCTGAATTCAAGATTACTGGGAGAAATACCAATAACCTCAGGTACACAGATGACACCACCCTTATGGCAGAAAGCGAAGAAGAATTAAAGTGCCACTTAAATAAAAGTGAAAGAGGAGAGTAAAAATGGTGACCTAAAACTCAATATTCAGAAAATGAAGAGTATGGCATCCAGTCCCATCATTTTATGGCAAATAGATGGGGAAACAGTGAGAGACTTTATTTTGGGGGGCTCCAAAACCACTCAGAGAAGGCAATGGCACCCCACTCCAGTACTCTTGCCTGGAAAGTCCCATGGATGGAGGAGCCTGGTGGGCTGCAGTCAATGGGGTCACTAAGAGTCAGACACCAATGAGTGACTTCACTTTCATGCATTGGAGAAGGAAATAGCAACCCACTCCAGTGTTCTTGCCTGGAGAATCCTAGGGACGGGGGAGCCTAGTGGGCTGCCGTCTATGGGGTCATACAGACTCGGACACGACTGAAGTGACTTAGCAGCAGTAGCAGCAGCCAAAACCGCTGCAGAAAATGACTGCACCCATGAATTTAAAAGACATTTGCTCCTTGGAAGAAAAGCTATGACCAAAGAAGACAGCATATTTAAAAACAGAGGCATTACTTCACTGACAAAGGTCCATTCAATCAAAGCTACAGTTTTTCCAATAGTCGTTTATAGATGTGAGAGTTGGACTATAAAGAAAACTGAGTGCCAAAGAATTGATGCTTTTGAACTGTGGTGTTAGGGAAGACGCTTGAGAGTCTCTTGGACTGCAAGGAGATCAAACCAATCAATCCTAAAGGAAATCAGCCCTGAATATTCATTGGAAGGACTGATGCTGTGGCTTAAGCTTCAATACTTTGGCCATCTGATGTGAAGAACTGACTCACTGGAAAACAACCTGATGCTGGAAATGAATGAAGGCAAGAGGAGAAGGAGATGACAGAGGATGAGATGGTTGGATGGCATCACTGATTGGAAGGACCATGAGTTTGTGCCTGGGAGTTGGTGATGGACAGGGAAGCCTGACATGCTGCTATCAGTGGGGTCGCAAAAAGTCAGCCATGACTGAGTGACTGAACTGAACTGATGGAGAGCGAAGGAAAGGTAGAAGATAAATGGGGAGCAGAAAACAGGGAGAAAAATGAGGGAGAGAAATCACTAAAATCTGTTTTATTAGTCTTGCTCTACTTGCAAACTATTCTGTGACATTCATTATAATCTCACTATGGCAACCCTTGTTTTGACTTCAACTTGCATCTTTTTGTCCTTTGGAACAAAAAGACATTAATTACAGAAAATCTTGAGTGGTGTGTGACCTAGAAAGTGTCATCTTACCTTGCCTCTCAGAACTATACCTTGCTTTACTGTATAATGGTGATATTAATGTGCCCTCATGACAGAACAGATACTACATGTGAAAATGCTACTCTGACACTTAGTTCTTACCTGCTGTGTAAAGTGTCTCTGAATTTTTAAATCTGAATCCCTTGCCAACACATTAGTGATGGAGAGTATCTGGAATATTTCCACCAGTTGGGAAGAGTGTAGAGAATTGGGGTCTTTGAGGAAGATAAAATGACAAATAGGCTGTTGTAGGCAACAGGGAAGGAAGAAAGTGAATTGAAAAAGGTGTTGAACTTGCCATGGCACACGTTGGTGAACATATGGAGTCTAGAGGTCGAAAAAATATGATTTGGCCAGTGTTTTCCTGATCAAATTCATGAATTTGAATTTCAAGTTGGCTTTGGTTTTATTCTAAGGCATATTCAGTTTAAAAAGAATGGGAAAAAGAGGAGTACAAACACAAAGTTCCTCAGACATTCAAACTTCATGTCACCAAAATGAAAATTCTGCAGTGCTTTGCTCTCTAAAATTTGTATTTAAAATGAATTTGAATGTTTCCAAGTATAAATTCATATTGTATTATTCACTGTATTTTTGAATAGTATATTATTCCAGTAGATTAATGTCAGAATCTTAGTTATTCTCCCTCCCCCAATCCTTCCTTCCCATTCAGAATCAGCACATTTGAAATGCAAACTGCCTTCATGGGCAGTATATACTCTCAGCCAGTTACATATAGTTCCAGTACAAAACCAAACTTCTTCTAAGACATTTTGCAGCACAGTGTTTGGCATATAGTAAGAACTCAATAACTACTTACTGTTGAATTAATAAATAACATTCTTTCATGATTTACCATAACTGTTAACGAGGTTTACTCCAGGAATTCTGATTCTATATGGAAGAAGACTGAGGAAGAGGAGGAAGGGAAGAAGAAGGAAAAGCAATCTTTGTATCTTATTTAAGGAGAAAATTGGATTCCAAATCCAATCATAAAAACATACTGCTGTTTGAATACAATCAGGTTATTCCTACATCTTGAATCCCTGCAATCTTGTGAACTGTGACCCTGTGAATATTCTTTGGATTTTGAGATCACTGGTCATAATGAAAGAAATACTTCATTATATTAAATTATTGATGAAAAGTTAAAAGACAGGCTAAAACTTTTATTCCAGTTATAAAAGTGATGCATGTTTGTTTCAGATAAAATAACTTCAAGCCCAAGTGTACAGAGACAAATGTATGAAGCATTAATTTATAAATTACAATTTATGAAAGGGAAAATTTCAGACCCTAAATTTTGTAGCTCCAGGGCCCTTAAGGGTATATTATTATTGTCTTTTTAGTTAAGTATGGCTGGTAGTGAGAGACATGGTTTTGACTGTGCTTTAGACTGGCAAGGTTTTGAGTGGTTCTATTGTCAGCACTCTGGGACTTTCTTCCTTTCAACACACATACACACATGTAAAGACTGATTGAATATAGAAATGCTGCCTTTCCTGGAGTCTCCATTAATTTCTCTCCATCAAGGCAAACACAGAAGCCTATTTATTCTAAGTGCTTGGACTATGTGAGAAAATAAACAGGATGACCAAACTAATGTTCATGGAGAAAGGTTAAAATTTACCAAGTTATAGTAATTCTTGTTCCTCCCCCCGCCCCGCCCCCCGCATAGATGTGACTCCTGAATAATTTGAAACAGAATGTTGGGTAGACTACTGCTTTCTGTCCCCCACCCCCACCCCGGGCATTTCTGTTCCCGTATTCTGAAGGTATTCCCTGAAGTAGGCACCTAAGCATGTCAGTTGTTCTCACTCACAGCGGGGGAGTAAACTGCTTCCTCTGCAATTATACCAATTGGTCTATTGACACACAAGTAAATGAAATGTTTATACCCTGAAAGGAAGCCCCTGAATTGTTCTCAAAATTACAGGCCTTCCGAACGTCACTGAATGTCTAGCTCTATAAAATTTGCAGAGATAGACAAATAATAAGGAAAAGAGAACATTCAGGCTCCAGTAAACAGCTGTATTTGAGGCATTGTGTCATAATGGAAACATCAATCCTGTTTTTTATGGAAACTACTGAAAAACTTAACCGTAATATTGTCTTCTACTCAACTGCCAAGTTGGTTTATAACTTATTCTTTCGAAAAGCTAAAATCTAAATTCATAGCACCATACAGAGTACAACCTGAAGATGAAGTTGCAAACAATTTTCAAGATTCATTTAATACAAAAACTGATGTATTCAGGCTTCAAACCATCAATTCAGAGGTTGGTTTATGAGCAGTGCTCAAATGTGATAAATAAATGAGATGGAAGAGTACTCCAGTATCCAGCCTAGTTTATTATTGGACTCATAATAAACAATTATAATATTTATTTACAGATTCAAAATGTAAGATATCACAGTTTATTCAGAATTTGGCTATTTGTGCAACAAAAATTTCTCAAGCACAAACTATTTGAGAGACTTTTCTCTTATTTCTTGTGTATGAAAAATAATTTGGAATAAACTTTAGTGTTGTTTATGCTTGGAAATACAGTTTTTTTCTTTTTTTTCCCAATCACAAATTTTCAATCTAATAACCAGGCCAACAACAAGTTCAACATTTTAGTGTTGATAGTAATTATAATAAGCAGTCTCTAATGACTTCATCTAAATATCTTGCTCTTAAAATCATTAATATCTTTACCTCTGTTTCACATAAGATCTATCTCCAAAATTTCAACTATTACACACATTAGATGCCTCCTGCTGAATCCAACTTGGCCTTTCTTCCTGAATTTTAGATTTCAAGCAAATCAGTATTTTGGCATTATAGTTCACCACTTGTCCTTCCTCCATATTCATCCCTAATCTGTACTTTATTCTTTATATTACAGTTTAAATACTTTGCACACGCTTCTTGCTCTCCAAATTTAAAATGTTTAATCACTTCAGTTACAAACATCAAATTCATGTTTATCTGCTCTTATGCAGAGTGATTTCATTAGTCCCTAAGTTTTATAAATTATACATTTTAAACACTTATCTGATATATTTCCCACCCTCTACATACTCCATCTCTACTTTATATCACTCTGTATTTCCTTATTTTTCATTGTTCATCTATTAAAATGACAAAGTTCAGAAAAAATAAAGAGATATATTAAAACCAAAACAACATTTTTAGGGACATGTGGGAAACTATCAAAATGTCTAATAAATAATAGGGGACAAGAAGTTATAAAAGATTTGATTAGAAAGAATATTTGAAGAAATAATCAGTGAAATGTTCTCAGATTTTTCAAAATGACGTATATTTGTAGGCTGAAAATTCAATAAATCATGAACAGAATAAATTAAAAGGTGCTTAAACATATTCACATAAAATTAACTGGTTGGAAAACCACAGTTAAAAAAAAAAAGAAAAGGGACAAAAATTAAAATGATAGTAGATTTTAACGCAGAAATCATGGTGTTTTTAAAATGGTGGGAAATTTTAGTAAAACAAATAATTAAAGTGTTTTTTAAAAAGGGTAAAATAAATTTGTACCCTGAAATCTACATTCAGTTAAAAAAAATTCACAAGTAAAGTGAAAATGAAGACATTGTCACATGAAGAAAAAAATAAGAAAATTTGATGTCAGAGACATCTTCTACAAGAAATTTAAAAAATGAAAAAAAATTAAAAGTATATTAACAAGGCCAAGAAACAAGGCATATTACACAGAAATTTTCATGTTTTGGTGGAGGGGGAATTACCATCAGAAAAGGTAAATGTTTCAGTAAATATAAAATCTGCATTTTCTTGCTTAGTTTAAAGAAAAAAAAAGTGGTTGTGTTTGTTGTTTTAAGCTGACACACGCACACACAAACAAGTTATTGCTTTTGTGTGTGGGTCCAATCATGCCATTCACAAACTTAATAAAACTCCAATAGCTTCTAATTTTCTATTAGATGAAACTCTTTACAATATCACCCATGCCCTTCACAGATAAATATCAGTGTAAGCCTACTAGAATGCAAGGTCCATATTGGTGAACATTTTTACATTATTGTTCACTGCCATATTTCCAGTGCTTGAAAGAATGCCTTTATATTATGTAGTCTGTGGTATCGGTAACTATTTGCTAGATGAATGAATACTTCCAGCTGTCTTCCCTTCTAGGTTGCTAATGCTGATTGTTCTTTACATGACCTACAATTACCTACTGCCTTTTATTCTTTGATATTCTCCAGCTCACCTTGAAATTCTAAGTTTTAATATTAATCATTTATGTGGAATTCTCTCCATCTTTTTAAGTAAGACTTACACAAAATTTTCCTCCCCAAATATTCTGTATATACATAAAGTATTCTACTTCAACATTTCACTTTACATACTTCACTTTTAATTTATCTTCAGATACTGTTTTGCATGTCCAGCTATTTTCAGATGCTAATTAGAAACTAGATCAGATCAGATCAGTCGCTCAGTCGTGTCCGACTCTTTGTGACCCCATGAACTGCAGCAACCCAGGCCTCCCTATCCATCACCAGCTCCCGGAGGTCACTCAGACTCACATTCATTGAGTCAGTGATGCCATCCAGACATCTCATCCTCTGTCGTCCTCTTCTCCTCCTGCCCTCAATCCCTCCCAGCATCAGAGTCTTCTCCAATGAGTCAACTCTTCGCATGAGGTGGCCAAAATACTGAAGTTTCAGCTTTAGCATCATTCCTTCCTAAGAAATCCCAGGGCTGATCTCCTTCAGAATGGACCGGTTGGATCTCCTTGCAGTCCAAGGGACTCTCAAGAATCTTCTCCAACACCACAGTTCAAAAGCATCAATTCTTCGGCACTCAGCCTTCTTCACAGTCCAGCTCTCACATCCATACATGACCACAGGAAAGACCATAGCCTTGACTAGGTGAACCTTTGTTGGCAAAGTGATGTCTCTGCTTTTGAATATGCTATCTGGGTTGGTCATAACTTTCCTTCCAAGGAGTAAGCGTCTTTTAATTTCATGGCTGCAGTCAACATCTGCAGTGATTTTGGAGCCCAGAAAATAAAGTCTGACACTGTTTCCACTGTTTCCCCATCTATTTAACATGTAGTGATGGGACCAGATGCCATGATCTTCGTTTTCTGAATGTTGAGCTTTAAGCCAACCTTTTCACTCTCCACTTTCACTTTCATCAAGAGGCTTTTTAGTTCTTCTTCACTTTCTGCCATAAGGGTGGTATCATCTGCATATATGAGGTTATTGATATTTCTCCCAGCAATCTTGATTCCACCTTGTGTTTCCTCCAGTCCAGCATTTCTCTGATGTACTCTGCATATAAGTTAAATAAACATGGTGACAATATACAGCCTTGACGTACTCCTTTTCCTATTTGGAACCAGTCTGTTTTTCCATGACCAGTTCTAACTGTTGCTTCCTGACCTGCATACAGATTTCTCAAGAGGCAGATCAGGTGGTCTGGTATTCCCATCTCTCTCAGAATTTTCCACAGTTTGTTGTGATCTACACAGTCAAAGGCTTTGGCATAGTCAATAAAGCAGAAATAGATGTTCTTCTGGAACTCTCTTGCTTTTTCGATGATCCAGTGGATGTTGGCAATTTGATCTCTGGTTCCTCTGCCTTTTCTAAATCCAGCTTGAACATCAGGAAGTTCATGGTTCACATATTGCTGAAGCCTGGCTTGGAGAATTTTGAGCATTACTTTACTAGCGTGTGAGATGAGTGCAATTGTGCAGTAGTTTGAACACTCTTTGGTATGGCCTTTCTTTGGGATCGGGATGAAAACTGACCTTTTCGAATCTTGTTGCCACTGTTGAGTTTTCCAGATTTGCTGGCATATTGAGTGCAGCACTTTCACAGCATCATCTTTCAGGATGTGGAATAGCTCCACTGGAATTCCATCACCTCCACTAGCTTTGTTCGTAGTGATGCTTTCTAAGGCCCACTTGACTTCACATTCCAGGATGTCTGGCTCTAGGTCAGTGATCACACCATCATGATTATCTGGGTCGTGAAGCTCTGTTTTGTACAGTTCTTCTGTATATTCTTGCCACCTCTTCTTAATATCTTCTGCTTCTGTTAGGTCCATACCATTTCTGTCCTTTATCAAGCCCAGCTTTGCATGAAATGTTCCTTTAGTATCTCTGATTTTCTTGAATACATACTTAGTCTTTCCCATTCTGATGTTTTCCTCTATTTCTTTTCATTGATTGCTGAAGAAGGCTTTCTTATCTCTTCTTGCTAGTCTTTGGAACTCTGCATTCAGATGTTTATATCTTTCCTTTTCTCCTTTGCTTTTCACTTCTCTTCTTTTTGCAGTTATTTGCAAGGCCTCCCCAGACAGCCATTTTGCTTTTTTGCGTTTCTTTTCATGGGGATGGTCTTGATCCCTGTCTCCGTACAATGTCACGAACCTCATTCCATAGTTCATCAGGCACTCTGTCTTCATCAGCAATCATTTCTACTTCCACTGTATATCATAAGGGATGATTAGGTCTACCTGAATGGTCTAGTGGTTTTCCTACTTTCTCAATTCAGTCTGAGCAGGAGGTCAGCCACAGTAGTCCTGGCGAGAGAGCTTCACTGGCTGCAAGAACGACTGAGTAATCGGTGATGTGAGAGTCCTGTGTTGTTGGAAGAGGGATGATGACCAGTGCACTCACCATAGTCTCCCTGCTCACCGACCAGAATGATCCAGGTTTTCTTACTTCCTACTTCAGCTCCCCTATTGAAGGACATCTTTTTGGGGTGTTACTGGTTGGGGCATAGATTTGGATTATTGTGACATTGAATGGTTTGCCTTGGAAACGAACAGAGATCATTCTGTCATTTTTAAGATTGCATCCAAGGACTGCATTTCACACTCTTTTGTTGACCATGATGGCCACTCCATTTCTTCTGAGGGATTCCTCCCCACAGTAGTAGATATAATGGTCCTCTGAGTTAAATTCACCCATTCCAGTCCATTTTAGTTTGCTAATTCCTAGAATGTCGACATTCACTCTTGCCATCTCTTGTTTGACCACTTCCAATTTGCCTTGATTCATGGACCTGACATTCCAGGTTCCTATGCAATATTGTTCTTTACAGCATCGGACTTTGCTTCTATCACCAGACACATCTACAGCTGTGTATTCTTTCTGCTTTGGTTCCATCCCTTCATTCTTTCTGGAGTTATTTCTCCACTGATCTCCAGTAGCATATTGGGCCCCTACTGACCTGGGGAGTTTCTCTTTCAGTATCCTATCATTTTGCCTTTTCATACTGTTCATGGCATTCTCAAGGCAAGAATACATTTTAATTCAACAAATATTTTTTGAATGTAAGAATAAATATGCATGGTTTCAGAAGTCTATAAAAATAATATTGTTTTTAAAAATATTTGAGTCAAGATAGAAAAATGTACACATGGTTCTTATTTAAGGGAAAGCATAAAAAATATTTGTAAAAATTATATTAATTCCCCCCAAAATCTTTACTTATTTTGACTCTTGAATGTCCTATGACAGGTTTACACAGAGGGAGAATGCAGCATTGACACTTAAAAAGAATGATAGGGAAATAGTTTAACAAATAATTCTATATATGCTGTATTCCAAAAGCTATTTTCTAAATGAATCATGTAGTGTTTGCAAGATATTTCTTAAAGGAAGAAAAGAAGGAGGAGAAGATGGTTGGGAGAAAGAAGATAATGCTTATATTGTTAGATCATTTCATTAAATATAATTTAATCTAAAATATACCAGAGATGACAGATGTGGTACTGCTGAAAAATTAGCAATGTGTATTCCTCCTACCACCTGTATATTGTCTACTACCTAGAGAAATGCTCTCTGACTGAAGTTGTATATTGTAAATGACACTCTATAGATTTGGATTTGCTTTGAAATTCAGAATAAGTGGGAGATAGAAAACCAATAATCCATAATTATCAAAAAGGTGAGGGGGAGTAGAGACTTAAAATTTTCCATCTACATGTGCACACATTTACCTGCATTGGGTTCAGAATATATTTGACTATTCTATTACCATTTTAGTCAATGCGGCCCACTGATAGGATAAAATGGTTTAGAATTCCTCCTCTTAACTCTTAGTAGAGTAATAATAATAATAATAATAATAAAAATCCAGAGAGCATTTTCCAGCCAATTTTTTATATGTTCTCTTTCATAATAGCTTTTTCTGGATATATTAACAAGATATAGAGGGTTTTATTTGATTACTATGATTGTTCATCAATTGTGAACTGGGTTAATTATGCCTGAGTTCTGTTGTGATAATAACCATTCACTGAAAGAAGATTGTGTCTGCTTTTTCTACAAGTGTGTAATTGGATTAGTCAGACATATAGAGAATTTTTAAGTAGTTCTCAAATAAAGATACCAAATCAAGAGATACTTGATATCAATTTTACATTATTCCATTACTCTGTATGTTCTCTCTACTTCTTTTTTTGTGTGTCCTCTTTTATTTTTATATCTGCACTTCATTCTTGTGACTGCACTTACTTCATTTAATGAGACAACTATTATAATACTTGCACTCTACTCTCCTTTTTTAAAAGAAGATTGGTTAGGGAAGAGTCAAGATAGAGGAATAGAAGGATGCAGAATTTGTTTCTCTTCACAAATGCATTAAGAACACATCTACAAATTTGGAACAATTTTCATAGAGCACATGCTGAACACTAGTGGAAGACTTCAAACACCTTAAAGAACAAGAGAAATCCCTTCACAACAGGATAAGACAAAAGGAAAAGAATCAAAGAAGGAACCAACAAACTCTGATGGGAAGCTGAGGTTCCCTATATCCAGCAAACTCTCACACAGTGGGAAAATCAACTGGGACTGAAAAGGCCTTTTCAGGGGATCAAAGGAAAAGACAGCAGCCTGTGGAAGGCAGGACAAAATAAGAACTGTATACATGTCTTTGCCACAGCACTGTGGACTCCAGCCTTAGTTCTGAGTCACCTGTTATGAAGGAGGACTGGATGCTAGAAATTGGGGCTTGGAGCACAGACCCAGGCAGGGATAGACAGCAATTGGCTTCAGAAACTTGAAGCCACAGCAGTAAGAAGTTCCACAACCAGAAAAGTCTGTGGAAAAAGATTAGAATTCCATAGAAGCAAGAAGTCGTTGTTGAGTAGCACAAAAGAGGTAGAGCTGCTATTACAAATCCTTCCCCAACCAGCCAGTTTCTTTGGCAATCACAGGCAGTGGGTTGTGCTCCCTTCTTAGCAGTGGTCCACTTGCCCTGCAAGCCTGGGTCTCCTCTGCCCTGAGAGGACTCCAGGGGCCCTCAGTGTTGCCCATCCCTAAACTTATGTGGGGATTAGTCCTAGATGCCCTTGCTTGGGATGAGAGTTCTCCAGTGATGGTGAGGGCTGAGTGTTAAAGCATGGGAATGAAAGAGCTGATCCAGGAAAATGAACACTCTTGGCTGCAAGGATAGAGCAGTATGGATGGGTGAAGGGGATGCATGGCCGGGAATGCCTGTAGATAAATCAAGATCTGCCTGGAATGCAGATGCCACTGTTGAGAGGTATGTGAAGGGTGGGGTGATCACTATCCCCACACACCAGGTCCGGCCTTCTTGGTCACCGGGAGGAATTTCCACCAGAGCGAGTCGCTGCATTTGGTTACAACTGCCTATGCTATGCTATGCTAAGTCACTTCAGTCATGTCCGACTCTGTGCAACCCCATAGACGGCAGCCCACCAGGCTTCCCCATCCCTGGGATTCTCCAGGCAAGAGAATTGCCATTTCCTTCTCCAATGCATGAAAGTGAAAAGTAAAAGTGAAGTCGCTCAGTCATATCCGACTCTTAGTGATCCATGGACTGCTGCCTACCAGTCCCCATCTCAATAGGCAATGCATGCTTATCCTGGTCTGAGTAGGTAAACATGCTGCAAGCAGCCTCTGCTTCTGTTCCATCTCGCCTAGACATGGAACAGATGCTTAACGGTAACAGTGAGAGGTGGGGTAAAAACCAAAGCTGAGCCTGGGGCAGTGCAACTAAGGAAGAGGAATAGAAACCTGTCCATGAAGTTGCACCAGCTGGGTATTAATTCTCCAAGACTGGCTTAGTAAATCTCGCATATGTTGAGTATCTGAATAGATAATGAGTATTCCCACAATTGAGACAAGTCTAGCTTCCAAAGCAGTGGATTTAGGGAATAAATACACACAAGAAATGGGTCAGATCAGAGAATGAGCTGATCCCAGATTGCCCATAACAGGTCCAGACACTTGCATTGGAAAGCTTCCTGGTGAGGCATGGATTGACTCTGGGTCACAGTGGAAGCAAGAACACTGACAATAGAGGCCAGAGGAGAATGTTCTTACAATTTTTTTTTTTTTTTTTTGCTTGTTTCATTTTGTTCAGTTGTTGATGGCATTATTTATATTATTTTTAATTTCATATTTTAAAATACATTTTGTTTATATTTATTTTCTATTTTTACTTTTTTTTTTACTATTTCTGTTTTTTTCATGTTTTTGTTCTTTTTTTTTAATTTGTTTCCTTTTTTTGATTGGTTTTCATATACACATTTTATTCTCTTCTTTTGTTGCTTACTTTCAGTTTTTATTTTAGTTTTCTTTACTCTTTTTGTTGTTGTTGTTAGTTTAGCCCTTATTGCCTCTTCTCATTTTTTAAATTGTTTGTTCTCAAGGATTTTTTTATTTGTCCTGTTTCTATCTTTTTTACTGTTGTTGCTTGTTTATTTGTTTTAACCTTTCTGTTTGGTCATGTTGCTGTTTTTGTTGCTGTTTGTTTGCTGATGTTTTCTCTATTTGTCCTGGGTGGAATCTGTTTCTCTCTCTTTTTTTTTTTTTTTTTAATTTTCTTTTGTTTCCTGCCACGGGTTGCAGGTTATGGGTACTTGAGTCCCCAGTGAGAGCTCAGATTGGGGTGTCCAAGGTGGGAGTGCTGTTACAGGACACTGGACTGGCAGAGATTTCCTGGACTAGGGGATATTAATCAGTGCATGTGCTCCCAGAAGTATTCATATCAGCACCAAGACCCTTGTTCACACAACTGCTGGCAGGTTTCTGTGCTGGGTACCTCTTGCCAAACCACCAGCAAAACAGGAATATACCTCTGTCAATCAGCAGACAGGGTGCCTAATGTCATATTAAGCTTACAGGCCCCCAAACAAACCACCTGATGTGTCCCTGCCTTTCAGAGGGAAAAGATTCAGCTGTGCTTATCAAAGATCAGGTATTTCTGGAGGTTTATCAAGTCCTCCTACCAGGAAGCTTACAGAAGACCCAGGAGCAACTTCATTTGTTCAAGGAAGACAAATGAAGTAAGAAGGAAACATGAGCCTGCACCCTAGGAAAGCAGATCATGCTGCTGCTAAGTCACTTTGGTAGTGTCGGACTCTTCGCAACCCCATGGACTGCAGTTAGACAAAATTAGATGAGAACTTGAAAAAAAAATACTTGAAGAACTTATGGTTGAAGACGTATCTAATATGGGAAAGGAAATAGTCAATGAAATCCAAGGAGCACAGAGCACCCCACACCTAATAAAGCCAAGGAGAAACAGGCTGAAACATGTATTAATCAAACTAATAAAAATTAAATAAAAAGAAAAATATTAAAAGTAGCAAGGGAAAACCAACAAATAAACTACATGGGAAGCCCCATTTGGTTATCAGCTGATTTAATGATCTTAGACCTATTAAATGGATACAAAAATAAGACCCATATATATGCTACATATAAGAGACACACTTTGGACCTAGGTACACACACAGAATGAAAGATAGGAGATGGAAATTATATTTGGTGCAAGTAGAAAAAAAAAAAAAAAAGTGAAGTAGCAATGCCATAGATGAGTGATATATATCAGAAAAGATTTCAAAGTAATTGACAAAGAAAGCTACTACACAATTAACGATCATGATATCAATCCAACAAGATAAAACAATTTTAAATATTTATTTACCCAACAAAGGAGGAATTCAATACATAAGATAAACATTAACAACTATCAAAGGGGAAATTGACAATAACAAAATAATAATGGAGACTTTAACACATCACTTACACCAATGAATATGTCATCCAAAAAGAAAATAAAGGAGAAAACACAAGTTTTACATGACATAATTATCCAAGTGGCTCAAGTGATAAAGAATTTGCTTGCTAATGCAGGAAACCAATGTTCAAACCCTGGCTTGGGAAGATTCCCTGGACGAGGAAATGGCAACCCACTCCAGTATTCTTGCCTGGAGAATTGGCAGACTACACTCTCTGGGGTCTCAAACAGTCTTATAAGACTGAGTACACATAAGCATTCCCACAACAAGTAGACTTAATTGATATTTTAAGACATTCCTCCCAAAAGTGACAGAATACATTTTCTTCTTCTCAAGTGTTATGGAACATTCTTCAGGATAGCTCACATCTTGGGTCACAAATCAAAGTGCAATTAATTGAAGAAAATTGATTTTTTTCTTTTTTCATTAAATTTATTTATTTTAATTAGAGGCTAATTACTTTACAATATAAACATCTTTTCTTTCTGCAATGCTATCAATATAGAACTCAACTGGGGCAGATGTAAAAATATGCAAATACATGGAAGTCAAATAATACAACGCTAAATAACCAAGAGTTCACTAAAGAAATGAAGGGAGTAATAATAAAAAATGAAAGAAAAAGAAAATTCTTAGAAGCAAATGACGATGAAAACAGATCAGATCATATCAGTTGCTCATTCGTGTCAGAATCTTTGCGACCCCATGAATCGCAGCATGCAAGGTCTCCCTCCCTGTCCATCACAAACTCCCGGAGTTCACTGAGACTGACGTCCATCGAATCAGTGATTCCATCCAGTCAACTCATCCTCTGTCATCCACTTCTCATCTTGACCCCAATCCCTCCCAGCATCAGAGTCTTCTCTAATGACTGAACTCTTCTAATGAGGTGGCCAAAGTACTGGAGTATCAGCTGTAGCATCATTCCTTCCAAAGAAAGCTCAGGGCTGATCTCCTTCAGAATAGAATCTTTGGATCTCCTTGCAGTCCAAGGGATGCTCAAGAGTCTTCTCCAACACCACAGTCCAAAAGCATCAATTCTTTGCCACTCAGCCTTCTTCACAGTCCAACTCTCACAGCCATACATGACCACAGAAAAAACCATAGACTTGACTAGACGAATCTTTGTGGCAAAGTAATGTCTCTGCTTTTGAATATGCTATCTAGGTTGGTCATAACTTTCCTTCCAAGGAGTAAGCGTCTTTTAATTTCATGGCTGCAGTCAGCATCTGTAGTGATTTTGGAGCCCAGAAAAATAAAGTCGGACACTGTTTCCACTGTTTCCCCATCTATTTCCCATGAAGTGATGGGACCAGATGCCATGATCTTCGTTTTCTGAATGGTGAGCTTTAAGCCAACTTTTTCACTCTCCACTTTCACTTTCATCAAGAGGATTTTTAGTTCCTCTTCACTTTTTGCCATAAGGGTGGTGCCATTTGCCTATCTGAGGTTATTGGTATTTCTCCCGGCAATCTTGATTCCAGCTTGTGTTTCTTCCAGTCCAGCATTTCTCATGATGTACTCTGCATATAAGTTAAATAAGCAGAGTGACAATATACAGCCTTGACATACTCCTTTTCCTATTTGGAACCAGTCTGTTGTTCCATGTCCAGTTCTAATTGTTGCTTCCTGACCTTCATACACATTTCTCAAGAGGCAGATCATGTGGTCTGGTATTCCCATCTCTTTCAGAATTTTCCACAGTTTATTGTGATCCACACAGTCAAAGGCTTTGGCATAGTCAATAAGACAGAAATAGATGTGTTTCTGGAACTTTCTTGCCTTTTTCCATGATCCAGCGGATGTTGGCAATTTGATCTCTGGTTCCTCTGCCTTTTCTAAAACCAGCTTGAACATCAGGAAGTTCAAAGTTCACATGTTGCTGAAGCCTGGCTTGGAGAATTTTGAGCATTACTTTGCTAGCATGTGAGATGAGTGCAATTGTGCAGTAGTTTGAGCATTCTTTGGCATTGCCTTTGTTGGGATTGGGATGAAAACTGATCTTTTCCAGTCCTGTGGCCGCTGCTGAGTTTTCCAAATTTGCTGGCATATTGAGTGCAGCACTTTCACAGCATCGTCTTTCAGGATTTGGAATAGCTCAACTGGAATTCCATCACCTCCACTAGCTTTGTTCATAGTGATGCTTTCTAAGGCCCACTTTACTTCACATTCCAGGATGTCTGGCTCTAGGTCAGTGATCACACCATCGTGATTATCTGGGTCATGAACATCTTTTTTGTACAGTTCTTCTGTGTATTCTTGCCACCTCTTCTTAATATCTTCTGCTTCTGTTAGGTCCATACCATTTCTGTCCTTTATCGAGCCCATCTTTGCATCAAGTGTTCATTTGGTATCTCTGATTTTCTTGAAGAGATCCCTAGTCTTTCCCATTCTGTTGTTTTCCTCTATTTCTTTGCATGATTGCTGAAGAAGGCTTTCTTATCTCTTCTTTCTATTCTTTGTAACACTGCATTCAGATGTTTATATCTTTCATTTTCTCCTGTGCTTTTTGCTTCTCTTCTTTTCACAGCTATTTGCAAGGCCTCCCCAGACAGCCATTTTGCTTTTTTGCATTTCTTTTCCATGGGGATGGTCTTGATCCTTGTCTCCTGAACAGTGTCACAAACCTCATTCCATAGTTCATCAGGCACTCTATCTATAAGATCTAGGCCCTTAAATTTATTTCTCACTTCCACTGCAACCCATGAAAACAATATGGTACAAAATTTATGTGAGGCAGCAAAAGGAGTTATACCAGGGAAGTTTAGAGTAATACAATATTATTTCAAGAAACATCTCAAATACACAACCTATCATCAAATCTAAAGTAACTAGAAAAAGAAGAACAAATTAAACCGAAAATTAATAGAAGAAAATAAATCATAAAGATAAGAGCAGAAACAAGTGAAATAGAAATAAATAAAACAATAGCAAAGATCAATAAAATGAAAAGCTAGTTCTTTGAAAAGACGAACAAAATTCATAAACTCACAGTGTTGTAATTGTTCAGTTGATAAGTCATATTTGACTCTGCCACCCCATAGACTGCAGCATGCCAGGCTTCCCTGTCTTTCACTATCTCCTGGAGTTTGCTCAAACTCATGTACATAAAGTCGATACTGCAATCCAGTCATCTCATGTTCTGTCACCTCCTTGTCTTCCTGCCCTCAATCTTTCCCAGCATCATGGTCTTTTCCTATGAGTTGGTTCTTCACATCACATGGCCAAAATATTGGAGCTTCAGCATCAGCAGCAGTTTTTTCTTAGCATCTTAGGTTGATTTTCCATAGGATTGACTGGTTTGATCTCCTTGCAGTCCAAAGGACTCTAAAGAGTATTCTCCAGCACAATTCCAAAACATCAGTTCTTCAGTGCTCAGCTTTCTTTATCATCCAACTCTAGTATCTGTACAGGACTACTGGAAATACCGGAGATTTGACCATACAAACTTGTCAGCAAAATGAGGTTTCTGCTTTTTAATGTGTTGTCTGGGTTTGTCACAGCTTTTCTGCCAAGGAGTAATAATCATCTTTTAAATTTGTGGTTGCAGTCACTATCTGAAGTGGTGTTGAAGCCCAAGAAAATAAAATATGTCACTATTTCCACTGTTCTTCATCTATTTGCCATGAAATGATGGGTGTTCATTGGAAGGACTGATGCTGAGGCTAAAATTCCAATACTTTGAACACCTCATATGAAGAGTTGACTCATTGGAAAAGACCCTGATTCTGGGAGGGATTGGGGGCAGGAGGAGAAGGGGATGACAAAGGATGAGATGGCTGGATGGCATCACCAACTCGATGGACATGAGTTTGGATAAACTCTGGGAGTTGGTGATGGACAGGGAGGCCTGGTGTGCTGCAATTCATGGGGCTGCAAAGAGTCAGCAACAACTGAGCAACTGAACTGAACTGATGGAACTAGATGAACTTTAGTTTCTTGAATGCTGTTTTCAGCCAGATTTTTCAGTCTCCTCTCTCACCCTCTTCAAGCGACTCTTAAGTTCCTCCTCTGTCATTCCAATGCTTTCTGCCATTAGAGTGGTATCATTAGCATATCTGAGGTTGCTGATATTTCACTGGTGATCTTAATTCCAGTTTGTGACTCATCCATGGTGGCATTTCACATTATGTACTCTGCATAGAATTTAAATAAGCTGTATAATTTAAATATACTATATTGCTGTATTCCTTTCCCACTTTTGAACGAGTCTATTGCTCCATGTTCAGTTTTAACTGTTGATTTTTACCTGCATATTGATTTCTCTGGAGGCAGGTAAGGTGATCTGGTGTCCCTATGTCTTTAAGAATTTTCAGTAGTTTTTTATGACCCACAGAACAATACAGTGTGTGTATGTAGTGTGACCCACTCTACACTAAAAGTGAAAGCTTTTAGCATAGCCAATGAAATGGAAGTAGATGTTCTTCTGGAATTCTCTTTTTTTGTTTTGTTTTGTTTTGTTTTTCTGTGAACCAACAGATGATGACAATTTGATCTCTGTTTCTGTTGTCTTTTCTAAGTCGAGGTTGTACATCAAGATGTTCTCAGTTCACATACTGATGAAGTCTAGCTGTAAGGATTTTTAGCACTACCATGCTAGCATATGAAATGAGTTTAATTATATAGTAGTTTAAATATTCCTCTGCAGCACCTTTCTTTGGGATTGGAATGAAAACTGACCTTTTCCAGGACTGTGGCCACTGTTCAGTTTTCCAAATTTGCTGACCTATTGAGTATAGAACTTTAACAGCAACATCTCTTTAGTTGAGTCACTCAGTCTAGTCTGACTCGTTGTGACCCCATGAACTGCAGCATGTCAGGCCTCCTTATCCATCACCAACTCCCAGAGTTAACACAAACTCATGTGCATTGCTGTGGTGATGCCGTCCAACCATCTCATTTTCTGTCATTCACTTCTCCTCCTGCCCTCAATTTTCCCCAGCATCAGGGTCTTTTCAAATTAGTCAGCTCTTCGCATCAGCTGGCCAAAGAATTGGAGTTTCAGCTCCAACATCAGTCCTTCCAATGAACACCCAGGACTGATCTACTTTAGGATGGACTGGTTGGAACTCCTTGCAGTCTGAGAGACTCTCAAAAGGCTTCTCCAACACCGCAGTTCAAAAGTATCAATTCTTTAGCACTCAGCTTTCTTACAGTCCAACTCTCATAACCATACATGACTACTGGAAAAATAATAGCCTTGACTAGACAGACATTTGTTGACAAAGTAATGTCTCTGCTTTTTAATATGCTATCTAGGTTGGTCAAAAATTTCCTTCGAAGGAGTGTCTTTTAACTTCATGGCTCCAATCACCATCTGCAGTGATTTTGGAGCCCCCAAAAATAAAGTCTGACACTGTTTCCACTGTTTCCCCATCTATTTCCCATGAAGTGATGGGACCGGATGCCATGATCTTCATTTTCTGAATGTTGAGTTTTAAACCAACTTTTTCACTCTCCTCTTTCACTTTCATCAAGAGGCTCTTCAGTTCCTCTTCACTTTCTGCCATAAGGGTGGTGTCATCTGTGTATCTGAGGTTATTGGTATTTCTCCCGGCAGTCTTGATTCCAGCTTGTGTTTCTTCCAGTCCAGCGTTTCTCATGATGTACTCTGCATATAAATTAAATAAGCAGGGTGACAATATACAGCCTTGACGTACTCCTTTTCCTATTTGGAACCAGTCTGTTGTTCCATGTCCAGTTCTAACTGTTGCCTCCTGACTTGCATACAGGTTTCTTTAGAGGCAGATCAGGTGATCTGGTATTCCCATCTCTTTCAGAATTTTCCACAGTTTATTGTGATCCACATAGTCAAAGGCTTTGGCATAGTCAATAAGACAGAAATAGATGTGTTTCTGGAACTCTCTTGCCTTTTTCCACGATCCAACGGATGTTGGCAATTTGATCTCTGGTTCCTCTGCCTTTTCTAAAACCAGCTTGAACATCTGGAAGTTCATGGTTCATGTATTGCTGAAGCCTGGCTTGGAGAATTTTGAGCATTACTTTACTAGCGTGTGAGATGAATGCAATTGTGCAGTAGTTTGAGCATTCTTTGGCATTACCTTTCCTTGGGATTGGAATGAAAACTGACCTTTTCCAGTCCTGTGACCACTGCTGAGTTTTCCAAATTTGCTGGCATATTGAGTGCAGCACTTTCACAGCATCATCTTTCAGGATTTGAAATAGTTCAACCAGAATTCCATCACCTCCACTAGCTTTGTTTGTAGTGATCCTTCCTAAGGTCCATTTGACTTCACATTCCAGGATTTCTGGCTCTAAGGAAGTGATCACATCATCATGATTATGTGGATCATAAAGATCTTTTTTGAATAGTTCTTTTCTGTATTCTTACCACCACTTCATAATATGTTCTGGTTCCATTAGATCCGTACCATTTCTGTCCTTTGTTGAGCCCATCTTTGCATGAGATGTTCCCTTGGTATCTCTAATTTTTTGCAGAGATCTCTATTCTTTCCCATTCTATTGTTTTCCTCCATTTCTTTGCATTTTTTGTTGCAGAAAGCTTTATCTCTCCTTGTTATTCTTTGGAACTCTGTTTTCAGGTGCTTATATCTTTCCTTTTCTCCTTTGCTTTTTGCTTCTCTTCTGTTCACAGTTATTTTTAAGTCCTCCACAGACAGCTATTTTGCCATTTTTCATTTCCTTTTCTTTTGGATCATCTTGATCCTTGTCTCCTGTACAATGTTATGAACTTCTGTCCACAGTTCATCAGGCTTCTGTCTATCAGATCTAGTCCCTTATTGAACTAGAACTCCTTATTGTCAAATTCAGACTTAAATTGAAGAAAGTGGGGAAAACCACAACATCTCTTTGAATTTTGAATAGCTCAAGTGATATTCCATCACCTCCACTATCTTTGTTTGTAGTAATATTCCATAAGGCCCACTTGACTTCACACTCCAGGATTGTCTGGCTCTAGATGAATGACCAAATAATCATGGTTATACAGGTCATTAAGGCCTTTTTATAATAAGAAGCAGAGACATTGCCAACAAAGGTCCATCTAGTCAAGGCTATGGTTTTTACAGTAGTTATGTATGGATGTGAGAGTTAGAGTATAAAGAAAGCTGAGCACTGACAAATTGGTACTTTTGAAGTGTGGTGTTGGATAAGACTCTTCAGAGTCCCTTGGACTGTAAGTAGATCTAACCAGTCCATCCTAAAGAAAATCAGTCCTGAATATTTATTGGACGGACTGATGTTGAAGCTGAAACTCCAATACCTTGATCACCTGATGAAAAGAACTGACTCATTTGAAAAGACCCTGATGCTGGGAAAGATTGAAGGTTGGAGGAGAAGGGAACAACAGAGGATGAGATGGCTGGATGGCATCATCGACTCAATGGACATGTGTTTGAGTAAACTTAGGGAGTTGGTGATGGGCAGGGAGGTGTGGCATGCTGAACTGAACTAAACTGAAGATCCTTTTTTGTACATTTCTTCTGTGTATTCTTGTACCTTTTCTTATTCTCTTCTGCTTATGTTAGACCCTTGCTGTTTCTGTCCTTTATTGTGCCCATCTTTGCATGAAATAATCCTTTGATATCTCCAATATTTTTGAATAGGTCTTTAGTATTTCCTCTTCTATTGCTTTCATCTTTTTTATTGCATTGTTCACTTAAGAAGGCTTTCCTATTTCCTTGCTTCTTAATATTGTATAGGAGGCAGTGATCAAAATCATCCCAAAGTAAAAGAAATCTAAAAAGGCAAAGTGGTGGTCTGAATAAAAAATAGCTGAGAAAATAAAAAAAAAGCAAAAAGCAATGGAGAAAAAGGAAGACATTTCGAACTAAATGCTGATTTCTAGAGAACAGCAAGGAGAGATAAGAAAATCTATAGTAAGACTTACTTTAAAAAAATAGGGGATTTGGAACAGGACTCAAATTAATAAGATTAAAAGTGAAGAGGGAAAAGGTATAGTGAACACCATAAAAATATAAAGATAGAGACTACCACAAGCAAGTGTATGTCTAAAAAATGATAATTTGGAAGAAATGTACTAATTCTTAGAATAATATAATGTTCTAAGACTGAACCAGGAAAAAGTAGAAAATACTAACAGACTAATAATAAGGAATGAAATGAAATAACAATTAAAAATCTTCCAAAATGAAGTTTGGAAACAATGGCTTTGTAGACAAATTCTATCAAACATCTTGAGAACAGTTAACACCTATCTTTCTCAAATTATTCCAAATCATTGCAGAGGTTAGAACTCTCCCAAACTCATTCAAATCCACCATCACCCTGATACCATAACCAGACAAAGATATCACACAGAAAAAAAAAAAATTACAGATTGTTGGAGTCCAGCTCTAACAGCAAGGGAATCAGCCTGAAGGGGTGAGTGGTGTCGGCAGATGATGATGTAGCCTTTGACTCATAGTACGGAACTACATATTTATTTAAAGCTTCAGGGTTTTTTGTTTACACTTTGACAAAAGCACTAGGTCAGAGGTTTGACATTTTCAGTTTTCCCCACCCAGATTTACTGTCTCCAGAAATCACTGTTGTCCTTCAAACAGAGTTCCTGTTTAAGCGATTCTCTCAGAATAGGCTTTAGTATCTATTATCTACTTTCTCTTATGTGTTCTGTACTTAACTTGTGATTACATTGTAACTCATGCTACATTCCTCAGTTTATTTCTTATCTTTCTAAATCCTGTTTGCCCCTAGCATCTCATCAGTGGCCACAAGATTGGAAAAGGTCAGTTTTCATCCCAATCCCAAAGAAAGGCAATGCCAAGGAGTGCTCAAACTACCGAACAATTGCACTCATCTCACACGCTAGTAAAGTAATGCTCAAAATTCTCCAAGCCAGGCTTCAGCAATATGTGAACCGTGAACTTCCTGATGTTCAAGCTGGTTTTAGAAAAGGCAGAGGAACCAGAGATCAAATTGCCAACATCTGCTGGATCATGGAAAAAGCAAGAGAGTTCCAGAAAAACATCTATTTCTGCTTTATTGACTATGCCAAAGACTTTGACTGTGTGGATCACAATAAACTATGGAAAATTCTGAAAGAGATGGGAATACCAGATCACCTGATCTGCCTCTTAAGAAATCTGTATGCAGGTCAGGAAGCAACAGTTAGAACTGGACATGGAACAACAGACTGGTTCCAAATAGGAAAAGGAGTACGTCAAGGCTGCATATTGTCACCATGTTTATTCAACTTATATCTTAAGATCACTATCTCCTAAAAAGGCTACTAGCTATTCTTAATTATTCCTAAACCCTAAACTCAGCAAACTATTTTTGCCATAAATATTTCTCTCACAAACAGATCTCAGATAACAGTCCTTCCCATGGCCTCAAACTGTGGCCTACGTGCTCATCCTGGGACATTCTTTGCAAAGATCTTTGAATAAATGTCAATGGTTATTTTATAGATTATCTTCTGGGCACAGCTGCAGAACGTTTTGTGCTTTCTCATGCTGCTCTCAAGCACCTTAACATTTTTTCCCAACCAACTCAACCAAAGAAAGGAAAGAACAAGTCAGAATCACAAGGCCTAACTCCTTCATCCCATGACCATGCCCGTGAGATGAGGAGAGGAGGTTGAGGCAGTGTCTCCATTTTGTCAGTAATGCCTAACACGGCTTTCAAAACCTCCCCCTTTCTTATTTTTTAGAGCATATTTATTAAACTCAGTAGATAAAGCAGAAACACTTCAGTTGAGTATTCTGAAAAGACACAGGGCTAATACACAAATCAGAATCAACAGGCATAAGCACATGACCACATTGATTATTATTTTAAAAAAATGATTCATGGGAAAGATATCCCTTCAGATTTTTAAAAAACGGCAATTAGAAAGCCATTGAGAGGAAAAGTCAGACTCCACCTGTTTCATACTCTGATATCCTGATGTAACTTAGAAATATAAATACTAAAACCTGAATGATTCCAGACGCCTAAAATATGATTCCTAATGTGTTCCCAAGAATGTAGGGAATCATTCACTTGTAGAGGGGTAACGCACATCCATTTAAATTCAGTATGGCACCTTAAAGACAAGTTAATTTTTAAATTTGTAATTTCTTACCCTATAAGCAGGACTGCTTCTTCTAAAGCATTGACCTTATTTTCTATTTTCCTATCTATAATTTCCTGTGTAATGAGAGCTACGGAGACGTTTTTGGACAGCTGATGGACAAACAAGGCCATATGCACTTATTTTGACAGGGCAACAGCAGAAACCGTAACTGAAGCAATTATGGCAATCAAGGCAGTTATTCCCACAATCAGAGCTGCAATGAATCTTTTGGGTTGAGAAATTAAGCCATTAAATTCATATAAAACGTTCAATGCATAATCATTAAACCCTTGTTCCTCTAATTTTACAGGAACCATCAAATATGGTGGTTGCTTTACAATCATCACAGCCTTATAATTAATCATTCCCATTAACACAATTTGATATAAAACGATTCACACATTCAACATTATAAACAGTTTCTCCTTCAAAAACCCCCAAATCATTCTGATTTCTGGCCAACAAAAAGGCATAGGGAGAGTGCCTGCAGGCCTGTACAATATATTTTTGTTCATTTAAAGGTCTATGTAAAATCACAGGTGCCATAGCAGCCAATGATCTCCATAATTCAGGCTGCATGGGACCTGTTCCATCGAAACTCACTAAAGGGGGAACCCATCCATTAGCATGCAACCTAGCAATTGCTAAAGGATAAGGGGTGAATGAATCATTCCATAATGGATCTATAAGGTTCTTGAAAAATCAAGTTCAATCATTGATTCAAAAAATAGGGGCACCCCATTTGATCAAAAAGTGTCTGGTGGCAAAAATGGGAATAGATAACTTTATGGCATACATACATTCTTTCCAATGAGGAAAGCCAGAAATTTTGCTTATGCTTTCCCAGACCTGTAGTCCTTGTTCATCAGAATCTGGAGGGAGGAGTGCATAGCTCAGAAAGTCCTTTAAATGAGGGGCTGCATGTTTTATGGCATCATATAGTTTTCTTGTGCCCCTGGCATCAGCAGCTGTAAGGACCGAAAGTCTCTCTTACCATTCCTTCTCAGAAAACCAATAAGCATGCCTTTCAAGGAAGTGCTAACACATCCATTCAAAACTGGAACTGATCCTTGTAAGGAGGAAGGTATGGCAAAGCAAATAGGTGGATAAACGGACATGCCTGAAAAATTGAAAGGGGCTCTGACTGCTGCTTTAGCATTATTAGGATAGATGAAAGACCCGCGCAAAAGACGAGTATCATTAACAAAAACAGTAATGGGCTCATTCACCCAGTCAACAGGCTGCAAAGAAGGTGGATTACGCAAATAGGCCCAATGAACTTTTTCTGTGCTGGAGGGCCTTGGCTGACAAGCCAGCACAGCAAGCATAGCCATGAACATTACCATAGGAGTGCTCTCATGTCTCCCCATTTCTATTAATTCTTCAGCTGCTGAACAGGATGTTTCAGCTGGCCCCATGTTGCACCATGCTGGAGGTAGTCGCTTGAGTATGATGACAGTGATGAGATGGAGCAGAATATGGTTGCACTAGATGAGCATGTCTCTCCAGAAGTGCCAAGTGCCTCAAGCGATGTACTAGCGGTGAAGACTCAGATGAAAGGTCACTCACCCTTCGGCTTTTCCTTGGCTCCCTCAGGTCCAGACTCGATGAGCTTCTGATCTCTCCATCTTCCCTTGGTCCCAGACTCCAGGACTCTAGGGATCTCAGTGACCTCGGGGGTCTTTGTGATCTTGAATATCTCATGGGACTGGGCATGTTGAATCAGTCTATCACGAATCCAAACATAAGTGGAATCCTGTGGAAACACACAAGAATACCCTCTCCTGCAAGTTAACAGCACATCGGCCCTTTCCACTCTCTGGTAAGGAGGTTCTTCCACTTGATCAGGGGCCGAGTCAGCCCGTTTAGGAATCCAGTGTCTCATTATTTCTGTCTGCCCCTGTGTGTCCACGTTTAAATGATTAATTACAAACAAAGCATGGTATAGAACATGATGTGCAGAGGAATACTTAAATTCTCCCTGCCTTAATTTAGCTATCTGATTTTTTAAAGTCTGGCGTGACTTTTCCACTATGGCTTGGCCTTGGGGATTATAAGGTATTTCTGTTGAATGCACTATAGAAAATTGTTGACAAAATCTCTTAAAAGCAGCAGAAGTATAAGCTGGGGCATTATCTGTTTTTATCTGTTAAGAGAGTCCTATTTGAGAAAAGCATTGAAACAAGTGTTGAATTACATCTTTTGTTGCTTCACCTGATCTAGCAGAGGCTGTAATAACATGAGAAAAGGTATCCACAGTAACATGTACAAAGGACAGTTTTCCAAAGGTTGGGGTATGAGTTACGTCCATTTGCCAGAGAGCATTAGGCCTAAGACCTTGGGGATTTACTCCTAAAGGTGGAGATGGATTAGATGTTGGGCAATTTGAACATAACTATTTGTCTAGCTGCCTCCCTAGGAATATGAATTTCATACTTTAAACCAGCTGCATTTTGATGGTAAATTTTGTGAGAATTTTTGGCCTTGTCAATCTTTTCATGTAAGTTTAAAGCAATTACTTTACTCAATGCCTCTGCCAAAGCATATCCTTCATGTAAAGGACTGGGCAAGCAGGAATGGGTTCTAAAATGTCCCACAAAATATTTCTTATCTCTATGTTTAATCTCCTTCTGTAAATCAGGTAATAAGGAGAAGATAGTAGTCTTATTTTCTGGAATATTAGCAGTCTCAATATGAGTAAACAACCCTACAATATATCAGGAGTCAGTCAAAAGATTGAAGGTATGGTCTCTCAAATGTTGAAAAGCCCAAATAACCACTCTCGACTCAGCTCTCTGGGCAGATGTCTCTTCAGTTACCCAAACATGGGATTTTCCATTAATAATTGTGACTGTTTTACCATTAGAGAAATCATCTGTGAAAACTAAAGTTGTCCCTTCCAAAGGTTGAATAGAACATTTCTCGGAAAAATCACAGAATGTGTTTTTAAAAAAAGCAAAAGGGGGTTGGAGGGCAAATGAAACAAAATTTGACCCCTGAAATCTATCAGGGAAACTTGCCAATCATCACTATTTTGTAAAAGAATTGCAGTCCTCATTTTTCTCCAAATAAAATTTAACATGTAACTCTCAAGTTGTGCATCTTTTATAGTTTATAAAGTAAAAACGTGTTACTGCTTACAGGTGACATGATATTATACATCAGATGAGATCAGTCGTTCAGTAGTGTCAGACTCTGCGACCCCATGAATTGCAGCATGCCAGGCCTCCTTATGCATCGCCAACTCCTGGAATTCACTGAGAGTCACGTCCATCGAGTCAGTGATGCCATCCAGCCATCTCATCCTCTGTCGTCCCCTTCTCCTCTTGCCCTCAATCCCTCCGAGCATCAGACTCTTCTGCAATGAGTCAATTCGTCGCATGAGGTGGCCAAAATACTGGAGTTTCAGCTTTAGCATCATTCCTTCCAAAGAAATCCCAGGGCTGATCTCCTTCAAAATGGACCAGTTGGATCTCCTTGCAGTCCAAGGGACTCTCAAGAGTCTTCTCCAATACCACAGTTCAAAAGCATCAATTCTTTGGCGCTCAGCCTTCTTCACAGTCCAGCTCTCACATCCATACGTGACCACAGGAAAAATCACAGCCTTGACTAGACGAACATTTATTAGCAAAGTAATGTCTCTGCTTTTGAATATGCTATCTAGGTTGGTCATAACTTTCCTTCCAAGGAGTAAGCGTCTTTTAATTTCATGGCTGCAGTCACCATCTGCAGTGATTTTGGAGCCCAGAAAAATAAAGTCTGACACCGTTTCCACTGTTTCCCCATCTATTTCCCATGCAGTGATGGGACTGGATGCCATGATCTTCATTTTCTGAATGTTGAGCTTTAAGCCAACCTTTTCACTCTCCACTTTCACTTTCATCAAGACGCTTCTTAGTTCCTCTTTACTTTCTGCCATAAGGGGGGTGTCATCCGGATATCTGAGGTTATTGATATTTCTCCCAGAAATCTTGATTCCATCTTGTGTTTCTTCCAGTCCAGCATTTCTCATGATGTATTCTGCATATAAGTGAAATATACAGGGTGACAATATACAGCATTGACGAACTCCTTTTCCTATTTGGAACCAGTCTGTTGTTCCATGACCAGTTCTAACTGTTGCTTCCTCACCTGCATACAAATTTCTCAAGAGGCAGATCAGGTGGTCTGGTATTCCCATCTCTTTCAGAATTTTCCACAGTTTATTGTGATCCACACAGTCAAAGGCTTTGGCATAGTCAATTAGACAGAAATAGATGTTTTTCTGAAACTCTCTTGCTTTTTCCATGATCCAGCAGATGTTGGCAATTTGATCTCTGGTTCCTCTGCCTTTTCTAAAACCAGCTTGAACATCAGGAAGTTCACGGTTCACATATTGCTGAAGCCTGGCTTGGAGAATTTTGAGCATTACTTAACTAGCGTGTGAGATGAGTGCAATTGTGGGGTAGTTTGAGCATTCTTTGGCATTGCCTTTCTTTGGGATTGGGATGAAAACTGACCTTTTCCAATCTTGTGGCCACTGCTGAGTTTTCCAAGTTTGCTGGCATATTGAGTGCAGCACTTTCACAGCATCATCTTTCAGGATTTGGAATAGCTCCACTGGAATTCCATCACCTCCACTAGCTTTGTTCGTAGTGATGCTTTCTAAGGCCCACTTGACTTCACATTCCAGGATGTCTGGCTCTAGGTCAGTGATCACAACATCATGATTATCTGCATCGTGAAGCTCTTTTTTGTACAGTTCTTCTGTGTATTCTTGCCACCTCTTCTTAATATCTTCTGCTTCTGTTAGGTCCATACCATTTCTGTCCTTTATCAAGCCCATCTTTGCATGAAATGTTCCTTTGGTATCTCTGATTTTCTTGAAGAGATCCCTAGTCTTTCCCATTCTCTTGTTTTCTTCTATTTCTTTGCATTGATCGCTGAAGAAGGCTTTCTTATCTCTTCTTGCTATTCTTTGGAACTCTGCATCCAGATGTTTACATCTTTCCTTTTGTCCTTTGCTTTTCACTTCTCTTGTTTTCACAGCTTTTTGCAAGGCCTCCCCAGACAGCTATTTTGCTTTTTTGCATTTCTTTTCCATGGGGATGGTCTTGATCCCTGTCTCCAGTACAATGTCACGAACCTCATTCCATAGTTCATCAGGCACTCTATCTCTCAGATCTAGGCCCTTAAATCTATTTCTCACTTCCACTGTATAATCATAAGGGATTTGATTTAGGTCATACCTGAATGGTCTAGTGGTTTTCCCTACTTTCTTCAATTCAGTCTGAATTTGGCAATAAGGAGTTCATGGTCTGAGCCACAGTCAGCTCCTGGTCTTGTTTTTGCTGATTGTATAGAGCTTCTCCATCTTTGGCTGCAAAGACATAGAAAACCCTAAAGACTCCACCAGAAAATTCCTAGAACTAATCAATGAATATAGTACAGTTGCAGGATACAAAATCAACACACAGAAATCCCTTGCATTCTTATACACTAATAAAGAGAAAATAGAAAGAGAAATTAAGGAAACAATTCCATTCAACAATGCAACAAAAAGAATAAAATACTTAGGGATATATCTACCTAAAGAAGCTAAAGACCTATATATAGAAAACTATAAAACACTGGTGAAAGAAATCAAAGAGGACACTAATAGATGGAGAAATATACCATGTTCATGTATTGGAAGAATCAATATAGTGAAAATGAGTATACTACCCAAAGCAATTTATAGATTCAATGAAATCCCTATCAAGCTACCAATGGTATTCTTCACAGAGCTAGAACAAATAATTTCTCTATTTGTATGGAAGTACAAGAAACATCGAATAGCCAAAGCTATCTTGAGAAAGAAGAATGGAACTGGAGGAATCAATCTGCCTGACTTCAGGCTCTACTACAATGCCACAGTCATCAAGATAGTATGGTACTGGCACAAAGACAGAAATATAGATCAATGGAACCAAATAGAAAGCCCAGAGATAAATCCACGCACATATGGACACCTTATCTTTGACAAAGGAGGCAAAAATATACAATGGAGAAAAGACAATCTCTTTAACAAGTGGTGCTGGAAAACTGGTCAACCACTTGTTAAAGAATGAAACTAGAACACTTTCTAACACCATACACAAAAATAAACTCAAAATGTATTAAAGATCTAAACGTAAGACCAGAAATCATAAAACTCCTAGAGGAGAACATAGGCAAAATACTCTCTGACATACATCACAGCAGGATCCTCTATGACCCACCTCCCAGAATATTGGAAATAAAATCAAAAATAAACAAATGGGACCTAATTAAACTTAAAAGCTTCTGCACAACAAAGGAAACTATAAGCAAGGTGAAAAGACAGCCTTCAGAATGGGAGAAAATAATAACAAATGAAGCAACAGACAAACAACTAATCTCAAATATATACAAGCAACTCCTGCAGCTCAATTCCACAAAAATAAATGACCCAATCAAAAAATGGGCCAAAGAACTAAATAGACATTTCTCCAAAGAAGACATACAGATGGCTAAAAAACACATGAAAAGATGCTCAACATCACTCATTATCAGAGAAATGCAAATCAAAACCACTATGAAGTACCATTTCAAGCCAGTCAGAGTGGCTGCAATCCAAAAGTCTACAAGCAATAAATGCTAGAGAGGGTGTGGAGAAAAGGGAACCCTCTTAGACTGTTGGTGGGAATGCCAACTAGTACAGCTACTATGGAGAACAGTGTGGAGATTCCTTAAAAAACTGGAAATAGAACTGCCTTATGATCCAGCAATCCCACCGCTGTGCATACATACTGAGGACACCAGAATTGAAAGAGACACGTGTACCCCAATGTTCATCACAGCACTGTTTATTATAGCCAGAACTTGGAAGCAACCTAGATGTCCATCGGCAGATGAATGGCTAAGAAAGCTGTGGTACATATACACAATGGAGTATTACTCAGCCATTAAAAAGAATACATTTGAATCAGTTCTAAAGAGGTGGATGAAACTGGAGCCTATTTTACAGAGTGAAGTAAGCCAGAAAGAAAAACACCAATACAGTATATTAACGCATATATATGGAATTTAGAAAGATGGTAACAATAACCCTGTATACGAGACAGCAAAAGAGACACTGATGTATAGAATGATCTTTTGGACTCTGTGTAAGAGGGAGAGGGTGGGGTGATTTGGGAGAATGGCATTGAAACATGTATCAGATCAGATCAGATCAGTCGCTCAGTCGTGTCCGACTCTTTGCGACCCCATGAACTGCAGCACGCCAGGCCTCCCTGTCCACCACCAGCTCCCGGAGGTCACTCAGATTCGCATCCATCAAGTTAGTGATGACATCCAGGCATCTCATCCTCTGTCTTCCCTTTCTCCTCTTGCCCTCAATCCCTCCCAGCATCAGAATCTTCTCCAATGAGTCAACTCTTCGCATGAGGTGGCCAAAATACTGGACTTTCAGCTTTAGCATCATTTCTTCCAAAGAAATTCCAAGGCTGATCTCCTTCAGAATGGACTGGTTGGATCTTCTTGCAGTCCAAGGGACTCTCAAGAGTCTTCTCCAACACCACAGTTCAAAAGCATCAATTCTTCAGTGCTCAGCCTTCTTCACAGTCCAGCTCTCACATCCATACATGACCACAGGAAAGACCATAGCCTTGACTAGGCGAACCTTTGTTGGCAAAGTAATGTCTCTGCTTTTGAATATGTTATCTAGGTTGAAACACGTATAATATCATATATGAAATGAGTCACCAATCCAGGTTTGATGCACGATACTGGATGCTTGGGGCTGCTGCACTGGGAAGACCCAGTGGGATGGTATGGGGAGGGAGGAGGTAGGAGGGTTCCAGATAAGGAACACATGTATACCTGTGGTGGATTCATTTTTATATATGGCAAAGCCAATACAATATTGTAAAGTTAAAAAATAAGATAAAATAAAAAATAAATAAAATATAATTTTATCAAAAATAAAATATATTATGAATAGGTTTATTCTGCATTTGAAAAAAAAAGTATCTCACTATATTAGCAGGGTAATTTTAAAATATCATGTCATCTAATACAGAAAATGCATTTTATAAAAGAAAATTATTTAAATGAAGAAAGTCAGCAAACCAAGTGTACAATTGAACTTCCTCAAAGTCATAAAGGTTATCTTTGAAAAACCTATACTTAACAGTATGATCTGAACAGTATATGTAATGATGAAATATTTAACTTTTTGCTCATAACAATGGGAAACATGACAAAGATGTTCATTAACCACTTCTTTTATTTTATTTTTTTTAATTAGAAGGTAATTACAATATTGTGATGATTTTTACCATACATCAAGTTTAGTCAGCCATATGTACACATATGTCCTTGCCTTCTTATGCTTCCCTCCCCCATCCTTCCCGATCCCATCCCTCTAGGTTGTCACAGAGCACCAGCTTTGGATTCTGTGTGTCAAACAGCAAATCCCCACTGGTTATCTGCTTTAAATATGGTAATGTATATATTTTAATGCCACTCTTTCCGATCCATCCCACCTTCTCCCTCCCTCACCATATCCAAAATTCTGTTATCTATATCTGCATCTCCATTGCTGCCCTGTAGATAGGTTCATCAGTACCATCTTTATAGATTCCATATATATATATGTTAATATATGATATTTATCTTTCTCTTTCTGACTAACTCCACTCTTTATAATAAGCTCTAGGTTTGTTCACCTCATTAGAACTGACTCATAAGCATTCTTCTTTATGTCGTCATTGTTCAGTTGTGTCCAACTATTTGCGACCCCATAGACAGCAGCATGCCAGGTCTCCCTGTCCCTCACCATCACCTGGAGTTTGCTCATTGCATTGGTGATGCCATCCAGCCATCTCATCCTCTGACACCCAGCATCAGAGATTTTCCCAGCATCAGAGATTTTTCCAATGAGTTTTCTGTTTACATCAGATGAACAAAATACTGGTGCTTTAACTTCAGCATCAGTCCTTCCAGTAAATATTCAGGGTTGATCTCCCTTAAGATTCACTGGTTTAATATCCTTGCTGTCCAAGGGACTTTGGAATAAAAGGTATTTTGGAATAAAAGGGTACTTTATCTCCAATCTACTCAAAAGATTCATGATAAATTTCATGCACATATTTATAGAAAAAAGTATACAGCAATTGGGGAAAAATTCAGACAAATAATAAAGCTGATTAAAGACTATATACAGAAGCTTCTTGTACTATTTCTGGTATTTTAAGGTTGAAATATGTCATAATACAAATTGAAAGCAAATATATATATATACTGCTAATAACAGCAGAATATTACAGATAATATAATACAGCTAATTACAGATAATCATCCTTATGTTTCAAAAGGCAAATTTTTCTAACAATAGATATGATAATAAATGACAGTATTGGTATATATATATATATTGGTGTGTGTATATATATATATATATGTATATATATTATACAGCATTTGTAAATATATAGGTGTGTATATATATATAAGGTATATATATACTTTATATATATATTTATAAGTATATATATATACTTCATTTTTTGAAAAATGTGCTTTATAATATACAAGTTTTAAACTCACTAAGATGGATAGATATTTCATTTGGCATATATAAATTACTATGAATTAATTTATTTGGTATCTACTATCATGGCTTTAAGTAGAATAATGTGCACATGGGTACTTCCCAAATTATATTGCATTATTTTTGATTAAAAAGCTAAGGATTCAGGGTTTTAAGAGACTGGATTCCAATTTAGCATTCTAAGTTTAAAAAAAAAAGTGTTTTCCAATTTCCTAAGTAAACTGACAGTTTAAAAGTTTTACAGAGATTTGAATGTGAGAATGAAAATTCCTCACTGCATATTGAAATGACTTATTTTAGAATGTACATTTCATATTGTGCAAATAAAAGTCTAACAAATTCCCTTGGGAGTATTATGCTTATAAAAAGAAATGCTATAGTTCTGACATATTCCTCTTCACTAAACATAACTTCGAAATGTAACAAATACTAGATTAATTACTAAATTAAATACTAGAATTTTAATTTATTAACAAAATCTGCCATATCAATGATAGAATAATGTCAATTAAATAAACTCATAGACTTAATTCCAAATCTAGGCTTTACCAACTGTCCAACTGATTGTTCAAGCTGACGGATTTCAACAGCTTTTTATATAGAAGAAAACAAATAGCAAATTTGAACTGCGTTTTTCTTTAGGTTCCTCCTGGCATAGTTGTTTATGTAAGAACTTCTGCCTTGTTTTGGATGTCCTTCTATGTCAACCTGGTGATCACTGTCAGGATTAACACACAATATTACAAATATCAAAAGCAAACAAGCAAACAAAATTATAGGTAAGCAAAGTAATCAAAAATATTGGTAAACATAGCTGACTTTTCTTCTCTTCTTGAATTTTATAACTTACATTTGAAATTTGAAGAAAATTTTGAAAGAATGTCTGATGTGTGTCTAAATATGGAAAAGAAATATTTAATTAATTAATGTCACAAATAGGGGAGGGTAAATAATGTAAAGAGAAATAAAATTTAACTGCATTCAAAGATGTAAAATGATGAAACTGCTAGACTTTGATAGGTTATATCTAGATTACCTAGAGCAACGACCAAAACTGTACATAAAATACAAAATAAGCCCAAATCAAGCAGAAGGATGGGGACAATGAAGATACAATAAAATTTAAATGAAAAAACAACAGAAAGAAACTAATTAAATAAAATCCTACCTCCCTGAAAACAGTAAAATTGGCACATACTAGCAAAGTTGATAAAGAAAAGACCCAATTTATCAATATCAGGGATGAAATAGGGGTTATCATTATAACACATACTACTATAATCCTCTGAATATCAATTACAGTAGTCTGCCATATTAACAGGCTAAGGAGAAGAAACACATGGTCATATCAATCTATACACAAGTCATTGGACATAAACTCAACATCAGTTCATTAAAAAGAAAAAGATTAAAACATTAAAAAAAAAAACAAGATAATTAAGGAAGTAGAAATAAATCTACACACATAGATTTAACCACACAAAATTGCCTTTTTTTTTTTTTTTTTTTTTTTTACAATTTGTTAAAAAACACACACTACTACAATCCTCTCAATATCAATCAGAGTACTCTGCCGTATTAATAGGCTATAGAGAAGAAACACATGAACATGCCAATCCATACACAAGACATTGGACATAAACTCAACATTAATTCATGATCAGAGATCAGATCAGTCGCTCAGTCGTGTCCGACTCTTTGCGACCCCATGAACTGCAGCACGCCAGGCCTCCCTGTCCATCACCAGCTCTCGGAGGTCACTCAGACTCGCATCCATCGAGTCAGTGATGCCATCCAGCCATCTCATCCTCTGTCGTCCCCTTCTCCTCCTGCCCTCAATCCCTCCCAGCATCAGAGTCTTCTCCAATGAGTCAACTCTTCGCATGAGGTGGCCAAAATACTGGACTTTCAGCTTTAGCATCATTCCTTCCAAAGAAATTCCAGGATTGATCTCCTTCAAAATGGACTGGTTGGATCTTCTTGCAGTCCAAGGGACTCTCAAGAGTCTTCTCCAACACCACAGTTCAAAAGCATCAATTCTTCGGCGCTCAGCCTTCTTCACAGTCCAGCTCTCACATCCATACATGACCACAGGAAATACCAAAGCCTTGACTAGGCGAACCTTTGTTGGTAAAGTAATGTCTCTGCTTTTGAATATGCTATCTAGGTTGGTCATAACTTTCCTTCCAAGGAGCAAGCGTCTTTTAATTTCGTGATAAAAATTCTCAAAAATATAAAAACAAAAGAAACTTACTCAATTTGATACAAAGATCTAAAAAACAACAAAACTAACAAACAAAACACCTATAAATATTATTCTTAATAATCTAAAACTAATGCTTACCCAGTAAGACAAGAAAGATCAAATTTAGTTTGTCTACTCTTTTTTTTTTTTTTTCTTTAACTCAATATAGTGCTGCTGCTGCTGCTGCTGCTAAGTCGCTTCAGTCGTGTCCGACTCTGTGCGACCCCATAGACGGAAGCTCACCAGTCTCCCCCGTCCCTGGGATTCTCCAGGCAAGAATACTGGAGTGGGTTGCCATTTCCTTCTCTAATGCAGGAAAGTGAAAAGTGAAAGTGAAGTCGCTCAGTCGTGTCCGACTCTTAGCGACCCCATGGACTGGAGCCTACCAGGATCCTCCGTCCATGGGATTTTCCAGGCAAAAGTACTGGGGTGGGGTGCCATTGCCTTCCCCTCAATATAGTGCTAGAATTTGTAAACAATATTGTAAGTCAAGATAAAGTAATGAAGACCATGCAGTTCAGATAGGAAGCCATAAGATTATCTCTTTTTGCAGATGGCATGACTGTCTACATGGAAAATTCCAAGATATTTACAAAAAAATAAACAATAAAACAAATAAAAAATTATATTTACAAAAAATAAACGATAAAACAAATAAAAAATTAAAACTAAAAAGTTATTTTTGCAAAGTTACATGATATAAGATATATATATATATGACATTTTCTTTCTATATACAATCAAGGAAGACCTTAGTAACAAAATTAAAAACCCAATGCAATTGCAATTGCTGAAAAATTAAAAAAAAAAAAAAAAGAAAGAAATTTAGATGTGAATCAGAAAAATTGTGTGTAATGTTTGGAAGCTGAAAATATTCAATCTTGTTAAAGGGAAATAAAGATCTAAGCAAACTTATATATACTACATATTTATGAAATTGAAAACTCTATGTTGTAAAGATTGATATACAGGCTTACTGAAATTAATATTAAAGTTGCAACACGAATTATTAAATATACTCTAGCACTTTTCTGGAAAAGGAAATAGAATAATAGCTAAATAAATTTTGCGAAAAATAATAATATGAGAAGAATTACTCTACACTGTCAAAATCTTATCATACAGCTATAAAATGAAAATTGATTAATTGGAGGAAGAATAAACACATAAACCAATGGAGCAGAAGACTGAGCTAGAACTAGATCCACACAAATATGATTGATTTTTGACAAAGGTGGGGAATTAATTGAATATCCATGGTGTGGAGGTGGGACTAGTTTTCAGTCTTCACACTCTTAAGGATTTTTTATCTCTCTCTCTCTCTTTTTTTTTTTTTTTAATTTAAGGATTAAAACTTAAATTCATAACTTAAAACTATGAAACTTTTGAAAAAAAGTAAACCGTGCTTAGGTTCTAGAGCTAAGCAAGTATTTCTTAGATTTCACACCAAATTCACAGTCCATAAAGGAAAAGTTAACAAATCAGACTTCAACAAAATACACACTTTCAATCTGCAAAGTTCCCTATTAGGAAGAGGAAAAGCCATACTATTTTCAGGGGAAAAATATTTCAAAATTGCATCTAAATAACATCTAGGATATTAAAACAAACAAGGAACACAAATAAACTAATTTCAATGATAAAGGCAAAACAAATTCAATTAGAAACTAGGGAAAAAACACATGAATACATATTTTATATGAGGGTATAATATGACAAATTATAACAGGACAAATGATCAACATCAGCATCATTCAGTTCAGTTCAGTCGCTCAGTCATGTCTGACTCTTTGAGACCCCATGAATTTCAGCACACCAGGCCTCCCTGTCCATCACCAACTCCCAGAGTTCACTCAAACTCACGTCCATCAAGTCAGTGATGCATCATTAGTAATGTGAAATAACCATTTCTGCAAAGAAGACTTTCAATGATCAAAGAGTGCAAGAACAGTGCTTATCACTAATCATCAAGAAAATGTAAATAAAAAACACACTGAGATATAATCTCATACCTGTTAAGATGGCTATTATAAAAGGTCAAGAGATATTGATAATAATGAGAATATTAAATAAGGAAAACCATGACGGAGCATATATTGTTAAAGTCACAATGGAAAATAGCATAGCCATTGTTCAAAAAATTAGGATCTCATAGTTGAATCTTCTGTGGAAAATTCTGCAAGAGATGGGAAAACCAAACCACCTGACCTGCTTCTTGAGAAATCTATATGCAGGGTAAGGAAGCAAGAGTTAGAACTGAACATGGAACAACAGACTGGTTCCAAATAGGAAAAGGAGTACGTCAAGGCTGTATATTGTCACCCTGTTTATTTAACTTCTATGCAAAGTACATCATGAGAAATGCTGGGCCAGAGGAAGCACAAGCTGGAATCAAGATTTACTGGGAAAATACTAATAAACTCAGATATGAAGATGACACCACCCTATGGGAGAAACTGAAGAGGAACTAAAAAGCCTCCTGATGAAAGTGAAAGAGCAGAGTGAAGAAGTTGGCTTAAATCTCAACATTCAGAAAACTAAGATCATGGCATCTGGTCCCATCACTTCATGGCAAATAGATGGGGAAACAGTGGGACACTTGATTTGGCGGGGGGCGGTGGGGGGGGGCGCTTAAAAATCACTGCAGATGGTGACTGCAGCCATGAAATTAAAAGATGCTTACTCCTTGGAAGGAAAGTTATGACCAACCTAGATAGCATATTGATAAGCAGAGACATTACTTTGCCAACAAAGGTCCATCTAGTCAAGGATATAGTTTTTTCTAGTGGTCATGTATGGATGTGAGAGTTGGACTGTGAAGAAAGTTGAGCGCCGAAGAATTGATGCTTTTGTACTCTGGTTTTGGAGAACTCTTGAGAGTCCCTTGGAGTACAAGGAGATCCAACCAGTCCATTTTATGGAGCTCAGGCCTGGGTGTTCTTTGGAAGGAATGATGCTAAAGCTGAAACTCCATTACTTTGGCCACCACATGCAAAAAGTTGACTCATTGGAAAAGACTCTGCTGCTGGGAAGGATTGGGTGCAGGAGAAGGAGATGACAGAGGATGAGATGGCTGGATGGACTCACTGACTCAATGGACATGAGTCTGAGTGAACTCTGGGAGTTGGTGATGGACAGGGAGGCCTGGCGTGCTGCAATTCATGGGATCGCAGAGTCAGACATGACTGAGTGACTGAACTGAACTGAGTCTGTCTAGTGAGAAGTGATATCTCATTGTAGTTTTGATTTGCATCTGTCTAACAATGAGTGACATTAAGCATCTTTTCATTGTTTATTGGCCATTTGTATATCTTATTCAGAAAATTGTTTATTCAGGTTTTCTACTCACTTTTTGATTGTGTTGTTTTACTGATATTGAGCTGCATAAGCTGCTAGTCTATTTTTAAAAAAATCCTTTTTCAATTGCTTTATTTACAATTATTTTCTCCCATTCTGAGAGTTGTCTTTTCATCTTGATTATAGTTTCCAGTGCTGCACAAAATCTTTTAAATTTAATTAGGCCTCATTGTTTAGTTTTCTTTTTATTTTCATTACTCTAAGATGCGGGTCAAATAGGATCTTGCTGTGATTTATATCAAACAGTGTTCTGTTTATACTTTCCTCTAACAGTTTTATAGCTTTTGGCCATGTGTTTAGGTATTTAGTCCATTTTTATTTCTATGCATGGTGTTAAGAAGTGCCCTAATTTCATTCTTTTACACATAGCTGTCCAGTTATCCCAGCACCATTTAGTGAAGAAGCTGTATTTTCTTCACTGAATATTATTACTTCCTTTGTCAAAGATAAGGTGCTCATAGGTGTTTTTCTCTGGGCTTTCTATCTTATTTCATTAATCTGTATTTATGTGTTTGTGCCAATACCATATTGTCTTGATCACTGTAGTTTGTAGTATAGTCTGAAGTCAGAAAGGTATTGAAAGATAAAACCCTACAATAATCTCAATAGATGCAGGAAAAGATTTTGACAAAGTTCGACACCCATGTATGATAAAAATTCTTCAGAAAAGAGGCGTAGAAGGAACCTATTTCAACTTAACAATGGCCATAAATGACAAACCCACAGAAAACGCTATTCTCATTAATGAAATCCTGAAAGCACTTCCTCTAAGATCAGGAACATCAACAACAAAAAAGGTACCCACTCTTGCCATTATTATTCAACATAATTTTGGAAGTTCTAGCCCCAGCAATCAGAAAAGAAAAGAGAAAAGGAATCAAGATCAGAAAATGACTAAAATATTCACTGCTTGCAGATGATATGATACTATACATAGGACATCCTAAGGATACCATTAGAAAAATAGCTAAAGCTAGTTGATGAATATGGCACCCCACCCCAGTACTTTTGCCTGGAAAATCCCATGGACAGAGGATCCTGGTAGGCTCCAGTCCATGGGGTCGCTAAGAGTCGGACACGACTGAGCGACTTCACTTTCACTTTTCACTTTCATGCATTGGGGAAGGAAATGGCAACCCACTCCACTGTTCTTGCCTGGAGAATCCCAGGGACGGGGGAGCCTGGTGGGCTTCCTTCTATGGGGTCGCACAGAGTTGGACATGACTGAAGCGACTTAGCAGTTGATGAATTTAGTAAAGTTGAAGGATACAAAATCAATACACAGAAATCCTTGCATTTCTATACCCTAACAATAAAGAATCAGAAACAGAAATTAAGGGAACAGTCCTATTTACTATTGCAACAACAACAACAAAAATATCTAGGAATAAAGCTACCTAAGGAGACAAAAGATGTGTATGCATAAAACTATAAGACACTAATGAAATAAAGCACTAATACAGACAGGTAGAGAGATATATAACATTCTTGAATTTAAAAAAAAAATCAATATTGAGAAAATGAATATATGACCTAAAACAATCTATAGATTTAGTGCAATATCTATCAAATTACCAATGATATTTTTCTCAGAACCAGAACAAAATATTTAATCATTTGTATGGAAAAACGAAAGATCACTAACAGACAAAGCAGTTGTGAGAAAAAAAAAAAAAAGCTTTCTGCTCACATAATAAATTAGGAGAAGGTGGCATGATGTTGGAGTAGAAGAATGTGGACTCACCCCTTCTTAAACAAACACCAAAATCACAACCAACTGTTAAAGAGTTACTGACAAAAGATGTTGGAACCTCAGAGTGAAATTTCTAAGCTCCCAGTCTCCATGTGGCTCCCCAGCCCGGGGTTCTGGCAATGAGAAGAGGAGCCTCCCAGAGAGTTTGGCTTTGTAGGCAGTAGGGTTTGACTGCAGGAATTCCCGTAGCTCAGACGGTAAAGCGTCTGCCTACAATGCGGAAGACCCGTTTGATCCCTGGGTCAGGAAGATCCCCTGGAGAAGGAAATGGCAACACACTCCAGGACTCTAGCCTGCAAAATCCCATTGCCTGAGGAGCCTGGTAGGCTACAGTCCATGGTGTCGCAAAGAGTGGGACACGACTGAGATACTTCACTTCACTTCACTTCACATGATAACCTGAAACTCCACTCTTAGAGGGCATATAGAGAGTCTAGTACATAACAGGATGGGCGGGGACGGGGGGAAGAAATGACTTCATAAGAAATTGAATCCGACTTGTCGGCTAGTATTGGAAGGATTCCTGTGGAGGCAGGGATTGGGTGTGGCTCATTGTGGGAAAAGGAATACTGGGAGCAGTGGCTCTGGTGAGTACTAATTAGAGGTCCTAGAAGAAGATAGTTGAAGAGATAACAGGTGAAAATCCCCCTAACATTGGGAAAGAAACAGTCATCCAATTCCAGGATACAGAAAGTCCCAAGAAGAGTTGTCATTTTCTTCTCCAGGAGATTTTCCCAACAGAGATTGAACTCATGTCTCCTTCATTGACAGATGGATTCTTTATGGCAGAGCCAATAGGGAAGACAAAAAAATTCATAAGACAGATGACAAATAGAACTCTACTTGAAAGGGAAGAAGATGGCAAAAAAAAAAAAAAAAAAAAAAACAGAGTTAAAATTAGGCAATACTCATTTGACATTTATAAAGTGTCAAACAATATGTAATGCTTTTTTACATATGCTCACAATTAATTTGTACCATAATACGGTCGTATGTCTATAATTCAGAATTTTATAGATAAATTGAGAAACAGAGAAATTAATTCAGAAAATCTGATATCTGCACTATGATCTTAGATATATATAAATCTAATATTGCTACCACAAACCATACTGCCAGTGGAAGATCTAATAGAAGAGAAATGAGGTTGGAGGGAGAATACATGTTGTGGGTGACAATATGATAGGAAATGATAAACCAGTTATGGGATTTATATATATATATATATATATATATATATATATATATATGTTTATTATTAGCTGTGGCTAGAATTAAAAAAGCCCATTTAAAAAATCTCACAGAATATAAAATTGTGGCATCATCTGGGTTTATGGGCCCTATAAAAGTTACTTCCACTATGATATAATATTTAAAGTTTCCAGTAGTGCCACCGTTCTCAACAGGCAGCAATTAAGCTGAGAGATCTTGAAAATTTTGGAGATTTTTGATAGTCACAACTATGGAGATGTTACTGAAATATTGAGAGTGCATACTAGTTCAGTTAAGTTCAGTCTCTCAATCTTGTCCGACTCTTTGTGACCCTATGGAATGCAGCATGCCTGGCTTCCCTGCTGCTGCTGCTGCTGCTAAGTCGCTTCAGTTGTGTCCGACTCTGTGCGACCCCACAGACAGCAGCCCACCAGGCCCCGTGGTCCCTGGGATTCTCCAGGCAAGAACACTGGAGTGGGTTGCCATTGCCTTCTCCATTGTGTGAAAGTGAAGTTGCTCAGTTGTGTCTGACTCTTAGCAACCCCATGGACTGCAGCCTACCAGGCTCCTCCGTCCATGGGATTTTCCAGGCAAGAGTACTGGAGTGGGGTGCCATTGCCTTCTCCCGCCAGGCTTCCCTATCTATCATCAACTCCTGGAGATTGCACAAATTCATGTTCATCAAGTCAGTGATGCCATTCAACAAACTCATCCTCTGTCTTCACCTTCTCCTTCTGCCTTCAATATTTCCCAGCATCAGGGTCTTTTCCAGTGAGTCAGTTCTTCACATCAAGTGGCCAAAGTATTAGAGCTTCAACTTCAGCATAAGTTGTTCCAAGGAATATTCAGGATTTATTTCCTTTAGAATTGACTGAATGGATCTCTTTGGAGTCCAAGGGAATCTCAAGAGTCTTCTCCAACACCATAGTTTAAAAGTAACAATTCTTTGGCACTCTGCTTTTTTTATGGTTCAACTCTTATATGTATAGCTACTGGAAAAACCATAGCATTGAGTAGATGGACCTTTGTCGGCAAAGTAACACCTCTGCATTTTAATATGCTGTCAAGGTTGTCAGAGATTTTATTCCAAGGCGCAGGGATCTTTTAATTTCATGTCTGTGGTCACCATCTGCAGTGATTTTGGAGTCCAAGAAAATTAACTCTCTGTTTCCACTGTTATCCCATCTATTTGTCATGAAGTGGTAGGACCAGATGCCATGATCTGAGTTTTTTGAACATTGAGTTTCAAGCCAGCTTTTTCACACTCCTCTTTCACTTTCATCAAGAGTTTCTTCAGTTTATTGTCAATTTCTGCCATAATGGTGGTGTCATCTGCAAATCTGAGGTAACTGACATTTCACCTGGCAATCTTGATTTCAACCTGTGGTTCCTCTAGCCCAGTATTTCACAAGTTTCACTCTGTATAGAAGTTAAATATGCAGGGTGACAATATACAGCCTTGAGGTACTCCTTTCCCAATTTGGAACCAATCTGTTGTTCATATCCGGTTCTAACTGTTGCTTCTTGATTTGCATACAGATTTCTCAGAAGGCACCTCAGGTGGTCTGATATTCCCATTTCTTTCAGAATTTTCCACAGTTTATTGTGATCCACACAGTCAAAGCCTTTGGCATAGTCAATAAAGCAGCAGTAGATGTTTTTTTTTCTGGAACTTTCTTGCTTCTTTTATGATCCAATGAATGTTGGCAATTTGATCTCTGGTTCCTCTGCCTTTTCTAAATCTAGCTTGGACATTTGGAAGTTCTCATTTCATGTACTGTTGAAGCCTAGCTTGGAGAATTCTGAGCCTTACTTTGCGTGCCTGTGAGATGAGTACAATTGTGTGGTAGTTTGAACATTCTTTGGCATTGCCTTTCTTTAGGATTGAAATGAAAACTGACCTTTGTTGGACACTGCTGAGCTTTCCAATCTACTGGTATTTTGAGTGTAGTACTTTCACACCATCATCTTTTAGGATTTGAAATACCACTACTAGAATTCCATCTCTGCCACTAGCTTTGTTCGTAGTGATGCTTCCTAAGGCCCACTGGACTTCACACTCCAAGATGTCTGGCTTTAGGTGAGTGATCACACCATCGTGATTATCTCGGTCATGAAGATCTTGTTTGTATAGTTCTGTGTATTCTTGCCACCACTTCTTAATACCTTTTGCCTCTACATTACATTAATCCTAACATTAATGTAAGGTCCTAGAGTTTCCATCCTTCATTTTGCCTATCTTTGCATGAAATATTTCCGTGATATTTCTAATTTTCTTGAAGAGATCTTTCTATTCTATTGTCTTTCCCATTCTATTGTTTTCCTTTATTTCTTTGCATCTATCACTGAGAAAGGCTTTCTTATCTCTCCTTGCTATTCTTTGGAACTCTGTATTCAAATGCTTATTATATTTTTCTTTTTCTCCTTTGCCTTTAGCTTCTCTTCCTTTCTCAGCTATTGGCAAGGCCTCCTTGACAATCGTTTTGCCTTTTTCCATTTCTTATTCTTGGGGATGGTCTTGATCTCTGCCTCCTGTGCAATGTCATGAACCTTTGTACATATATCTTAAGGCACTCTGTCAATCAAATCTAGTCCCTTAAATCTATTTATCATTTCCACTGTTAAATCATTAAATATTTGATTCAGGTCATACCTGAATGGTCTAGTGGTTTTCCCTACTTTCTTCAGTTTAAGTATGAATTTTGCAATAAGGAGTTCGTGATCTGAGTCACAGTCATCTCCGGGTCTTATTTTTGCTGACAGTTAGAGCTTTTTCATCTTCAGCTGCAAAGAATATAATCGATCTGATTTCAGTATAGACCATCTAGTGATGTTCATGTGTAGAGTTGTCTCTTGTTTTCTTGGAAGAGAGTGTTTGTTATGACCAGCGTGTTCTCTTGGCAAAACTCTGTTAGCCTCTGCCCTGCTTCATTTTGTATTCCATGGCCAAACTTAACTGTTATTCCAGGTATCTCTTCCCTTCCTATTTTCTCATTCAAATCCCCTATGATGAAAAGAATATCTTTGTATGTGTGTGTGTGTGTGTGTGTGTGTGCGCGCGCGCGTTTGTGTTAGTTCTAGAAGGTCTCATAAGTCTTCATAAAATCATTCAACTTCAGCTTCTTTGTCATTAGTTCTTGAGACATAGACCTGGATTAATGTAATATTGAATGACTAGCCTTAAAAATGAACAGCATTCATTCAGGTATTTTTGAGATTTCACCCAAGTACTGCCTTTTGGACTCGTTTGTTGACTCTGAGAACTATTCCATTTCTTTTAAGGGGTTCTTGACCACAGTAGTAGATATAAGGATCATCTGAATTAAATTTTCCCATTCCAGTGCAGTTCACTGATTCCTAAAATTTCAGTGTTCACTATTGCCATCTCCTGTTTGACCACTTTCAATTTACCTGGATTCATAGACTAGCACTGCAGGTTCCTATGCAATACTGTTCCTTATAGCATTGAACTTTACTTCTATCGCCAGTCACATTCACAACTGGGCATTTTTTCATTTTCTCTCTCTCTCTTCATTCTTTCTGGACATTAATCCTAATGCCCTTAATCCTATTCATGGGTTATTTCTTTACTCTTCTCCAATAGCATATTAGGCACATAGTTACTGGAGAGTTCATCTTTCAATATCATATATTTTTGCCTTTTTGTACTGTTCATGGGGTTCTCAAGGCAAGAACATTGAAGTGGTTTGCCATTCCTTTGTCCAGTGGACCACATTTTGTTAAAACTGTCCTTTATAACCCATGCATCTTAGCTGGGCCTACGCAGCTTCATTGAGTTAGACAAGGCCATGATCCATGTGATCAGTTCAGTTAGTTCTCTGTGATTATTATTTTCATCCGGTCTGCTTTTGATGGATAAGGATAAGAAGCTTATTGAAGCTTCTAATGGTGGAGACTTACTGTGGGAAAAAGATAGACAAGTTGATTATGAACTTATGAAATTGCATGCATCATAATAAAGGCAAAGGAGAAAAGGATAGACTATACCCATTTGAATGCATAGTTCCAAACAATAGCAAGGAGAGATAAGAAAGCCTTCCTCAGTGATTAGTGCAAAGAAGTAGAGGAAAACAATGGGATCAGAAAAACTAGAAATCTCTTTAAGAAAATTAGAGATACCAAGGGAATATTTCATGCAAATATGAGCACAATAAAGGACAGAAATGGTACGGACCTGACAGAAGCAGAAGATATTAAGAATAGGTGGCAAGAAAACACAGAAGAAATATACCAAAAAAAAAAAAAAAAAATCGTGACCCAGAAAACCACGATGATGTGATCACTCGACTAGAGCTACATCCTGGAATATGAAGTCAAGTGGGCCTAAGGAAGCATCACTACGAACAAAACTAGTGGCAGTGATGGAATTCCAGTTGACCTCTTTCAAATTGCAAAAGATTATACTCTGAAAGTGCTGCACTAAATATGCTAGCAAGTCTGAAAGCTCACCAGTGGCCACAGGACTGGAAAAGTTTCTTTTTGATTCCAACCCCAAAGAAAGGCAAGGCCAAAGAATGTTCAAACTATGACACAATATCACTCACCTCATAGGCTAGCCAAGTAATGCTGAAAATTCTCCAAGCTGGGCTTCAAAAGTACATGAACCATGAACTTCCAGATATTTAACTTGAATTTAGAAAAGACAAAGGAACCAGAGATCAAACTGCCAACATCTACTGGATGATCAAAAATGCAAGAGAGTTCCATAAAAACATCTACTTTTGCTTTATTGACTATGTCAAAGCCTTTGATTATGTGGGTCACAACAAACTCTGGAAAATTCTTAAAGAGATGGGAATACCAGACCACCTGACCTGTCTGCTGAGAAATCTGTAAGCAGATCAAGGAGCAACAGTTAGAACTAGACATGAAACAATAGACTGGCTCCAATTCGAGAAAGGAGTACATCAAGTCTGTGTATTGATACTCCACTTATTTAACTTCTATGAAGGGTACATCCTGAGAAACGTTATGTAGGATGAGGCAGAAGTAGGAATAAAGATTGCTTCGAATAAAGATTGCTGGAATAAAGATTTCTGGGAGAAAATAGATGACACTACTCTTATGGCAGAAAGTGGAGAAGAAATAAAGAGTCTCAAGTAAAAGAGAAGAGTGAAAAAGTTGGCTTAAAATTCAGCATTCAAAAAACTAAGGTCATGGCATCCTGTCTCATCATTTCATGGCAAATAGATGGGGAAACAGTGGAAACAGAGGGAGAATTTTTTTTTTTTTTTTTTTTGGAGGAGGAGCTCCAAAATCACTGCCAATGGTGACTGCAGCCATGAAATTAAATGACCTATGCTCCTTGGAAGAAAAGCTATGACCAACCTAAACAGCATATTAAATAACAGAGACCTTACTTTACCAACAAAGGTCTGTCTTTTCAAAGCTATGTTTTTTTCCAGTAGTCATGTATGGATGTGAGAGCTGGACTGTAAAGATAGTTGAATGCTGAAGTACTGATGCTTTTGAACTGTGGTGTTGAATAAGACTGCTGAGAGTCACTTGAACTGCAAGGAGATCCCACCAGTCCATCCTAAAGGAAATCAGTCTTGAATAGTCATTGAAAGGACTGATACTGAAGGTGAAACTCCAATATTTTGGCCACATGATGCAAAGAACCGACTCATTGAAAAAGTCCCTGATCCTGGGAAAGATTGAAGGCAGGAGGAGAAGGGGATGATAAAGGATGAAATGGTTGGATGGCATCACTGACATGATGGACATGAGTTTGAGGAAGCTTTGGGAGTTGATGTTAGACAGGGAAACCTCACGTGCTGCAGTCCTTATGGTTGCAAATAGTAGGACAAGCCTGAATGACTGAACTCAATAGATAATAATAGAGATTAAAATTTTTTAAAAAAAATTACTTATACACCATAGACAATTAGCAATTTTTTAAATCATACACACATCAGTGAAGGAATGATACATTAATAGAATTACAAAATTGATGAAATCACTATTAATGGCAGTAAGGTGAAATTAGTTATATAGCAAACTGGGAATATCTATTATTTGCCTTGAATATTCTACATTCATAATATTATCCTATATTGTTTTCAAATTTGTGAGAGGTAATCTAATTTAGAAGTTATAAAAAATGGTTTTACATCCAAACTACTTTCTAATTCAGCTCAACAATTTACTGTACATGTGAACTTCAGAAAATATTATTCTCTTCATTTTCCACAGATATGAAATTAAAATAGCAAAAAGTACCTCTTTCATAAGATTGATGATGATCTAACTTTATAGTGTGTCTTAGAAGAGTTTCTGGTGTAGAGTAGGTGCTGCATAAGAGTTTTTTGTCACTAACTGTATGCAAATAAATGTGTAAAATGAGATTAATCATAGTGTCTTTAACAGAAAAAAAGGAGGAAAATAGCAAAAAGTCAAGGCTGTATATTGTCACCCTACTTATTTAACTTATATGCAGAATACATCATGAGAAACACTGGACTGGAAGAAACACAAGCTGGAATCAAGATTGCTGGGAGAACTATCAATAACCTCAGATATGCAGATGACAACCACCCTTAAGGCAGAAGGTGAAGAGGAACAAAAGCCTCTTGATGAAAGTGAAAGTGGAGAGTGAAAACATTGGCTTAAAGCTCAACATTCAGAAAACGAAGATCATGGCATCTGGTCCCATCACTATATGGGAAATAGATGGAGAAACAGTGGAAACAGTGTCAGACTTTATTCTTCTGGGCTCCAAAATCACTGCAGATGGTGACTGCAGCCATGAAATTAAAAGACGCTTACTCCTTGGAAGGAAAGTTATGACCAACCTAGATAGCATATTGAAAAGCAGAGACATTACTTTGCCAACAAAGGTCCACATAGTCAAGGCTATGGTCTTCCGTGTGGTCATGTATGGATGTGAGAGCTGGACTGTGAAGAAGGCTGAGCACCAAAGAATTGATGCTTTTGAACTGTGGTGTTGGAGAAGACTCTTGAGAGTGCCTTGGACTGCAAGGAGATCCAACCAGTCCATTCTGAAGGAGATAAGCCCTGGGATTTCTTTGGAAGGAATGATGCTAAAGCTGAAACTCCAGTCCTTTGGCCACCTCATGTGAAGAGTTGACTTATTGGAAAAGACTCTGATGCTGATGCTGGGAGGGATTGGGGGCCAGAGGAGAAGGTGACGACAGAGGATGAGATGGCTGGATGGCATCACTGACTCGATGGATGTGAGTCTGAGTGACCTCCGGGAGTTGATGATGGACAGGGAGGCCTGGCATGCTGCAATTCATGGGGTTGCAAAGAGTTGGACACGACTAAGCAACTGAACTGAACTGAAAATTCTATATAATTATAGTTATGGATAGGGAAATTTTATGTATTTTTATTATAAAATATAAAACAGATATAACTATTATGCAAATATACAGCTGCTGATATGAAATTCTTACCAGCATACATGCTTAAAATAAAACATGAAATTGTGGAATAGAGCATAGATATACTTCAATTTGTGGAATGTTTTAAGAATCTATCCATATATGATGTATATTTAAGGTAAATAGCATATTTTTTTTAGAAACCACAAGAAAATCTTATCAGTATTTTCAGAGTGAAGATCTGGATATCTGGGTTGTGAATGAGCCTTTGTTTTCACTATATACTCTTTTATTTTATTTGAACTTATACCACATATATATATATGTATGTATGTATATATATATATATACCTTGAATAAGCAAAATGATTGATAAAATAACTCAGCAAAATGCCTTCATTTATGGTCCAAATTTGCGTAGTTTGTATTAATTGGGAAGGAATGAAGTGAATATTATTCACAGCAGTATTATGATCAATTAATAGCATGAATACAATATTTAGGGATTTGTCTGATTTGATTTTCTTAAAATTTATATAACAATTTTGTTCTTTTAGCCTTTCATAACAAGGGCTGCTGCAGAAAAGTTCTTCAAATAACATTAATAGCTTCATGGTGTATTAATAGAAATATGGATTATATAGATGATTGAGACAAACAAAAATTGTTCAAAGGCCAAAATGGTTTAATAAGAGAATATGCTTTATGAATTCAATTATTTATCTGTAGTAAAAATAAAACCCTACACATTACTATTGTTACATTAAAATGATCTCATAAACTTAAATATAAATGAATATTTAACTTATTAACCAAGATGCAAGTTATAATTATTATTTAAAATGTGGCCTAAAACTTTTCAAATTATATATACATACACACACTTTTCTCAGCTGTATGTAGAAACAGAGTAATTTATTAGGTACTATGTTGAACCTTAACTCACTACTTTCTCTTGGAAATATCTTCACTTGGGCAAAAAGGAGCTAGGAATTTTCAAGATTTTTGAATAAACTGTTAGGTAGACAATAGTGTACTTATGATTGGGTATGCCAAATGAGCATAAATTCAAATTTTATTTACACATTTGACAATCAGTTTATTTTACACCAAGTTTACATGTATCCCATTTGCAAGTCAAAGTGAGTAAGTTTTTACAAAACAGTAACATATTCCTCTTAGTGAGTTGGATTTGTTCTTATCTGATAAACATGGTTATAAAATCCTCTGAAAACTTTCTGAATATATTTTGAAGAGAAATTTAAAACCTAAAAATTATTCATAAGTATATTTATACATTTACATCTAGATGGTAAAGGTAAATTTAGAAGGATGATTTTTGTTTTTGTTTTTTTATCAAATATTTTTTATGGATTTCTGTTTGATTCTAGTGTGTTGAAGAATACAGACCCTAATATAGCAATCTTTTAAAACATTTTGAGAAGTTTTTAAAAATATAAATTTATTTATTTTAATTGGCGGCTAATTACTTCACAATACTGTATTTGTTTTGCCATACATCAACATGAATCTGCCACGGGTATACACGTGTTCCCCATCCTGAACCTCCCTCCCACGTCCCTCCCCATACCATCCTTCTGGGTCATCCCAGTGCACCAGCCCCAACCATCCTTTATCATGTATTGAACCTGGACAGGTGATTCATTTCATATATGATATTATACACATTTCAATGCCATTCTCTCAAATCATCCCACCCTCTCCCTCTCTCACAGAGTCCAAAAGACTGTTCTATACATCTGTGTCTCTTTTGCTGTCTCACATACAGGGTTATTGTTACCATCTTTCTAAATTCCATATATATGTGTTAGTATACTGTATTGGTTTTGTTTTTCTTTCTGGCTTACTTCACTCAGTATAATAGGCTCCAGTTTCATCTACCTCATTAGAAATGATTCAAATATATTCTTTTTAATGGCTGCATAATATTCCATTGTGTATATGTATTTCTTATCCATTCATTTGCTGATGGACATCTAGGTTGCTTCCTTGTCTTGGCTAATATAAACAGTGCTGTGATGAACATTGGGGTACATGTGTCTCTTTCAGTTCTGGTTTCCTCAGTGTGTATGCCCAGTAGTGGGATTGCTGGATCATAAGGCGGTTCTATTTCCAGTTTTTTAAGGAATCTCCACACTGTTCTCCATAGTGGCTGTACTAGTTTGCATTCCCACCAACAGTGTTTGTTTGCATGGTCAATCAATAAGTCATATCTGATTCTTTGTGACCGAATGGGCTGCATACCACTGAGCTCCTCTGTACGTGGGATTTTCCAGGGAAAATTACTGGAGTGAGTTACCACTATTTAAATATAAATACTAGATAATGGAGTTTAATTGAAAAATTTATTTGAAACATAAGTAACTTATGAGCTGGGCTTCCCCTATGACTTAGCAGTAAAGAATCTACCTGCAATACAGGAAGCACAGGATATACCAGTTTTATCACTGCACTGGGAAGATCCCCTGGAGAAAAAAATTGTAACTTGCTCCAGTATTGATGCCTGAAAAATACTATGGATAGAGAGGAGCCTGGTGGGTTACATTCTGAAGGGTCCTAGCAAGTCAAATATCACTGAGTGACTGAATAGACAACATATGAGTTAAGACATTTTTTGTTAGTAAAAAACAGAGATAAAATTCCATTCTCAAGTTAACCAACATAAAATAGTATTTCCTCTATTACTGAAAGTCCAGAGAGTCAGATTAATTTTTTTCCAAGAATGTTTTTTTGGAAACTACATGTTTTATTAGTTTAATATTATTATTTTTCATTAAAATGTTTATCTTGAGATATAGACTCATATGATGAATATATCTACTATCGTGGACAAGAATCCCATAAAATAAATAGAGTAGCTCTCAGTCAACAAATACTGAAAGGCAGTATGTGGTTGTGATCTCAAAAACAACAGAATGATCTCAGTTCATTTCCAAGACAAATCAATCAAGATCAAAGTAATCCAAGTCTATGCCACAACCACTAATGCCAAAGAAGCTGAACCTGAATGATTCTATGAAGACATATAAGATCTTCTAAAATTAACATCCAAAAAAGATATCCTTTTAATCATAGGTGACTGGAATGTGAAAGTAGGAAATCAAGACATAACTGGAATGACAAGCAATTTAGCATAGGAGCACAAAATGAAGCAGGGCAAAAACTAACAGAATTTTGCTAAGAGAAAGCACTGATCATAGCAAACACCCTCTACCAACAACACAAGAAATAACTCTACCCAAGACATCATCAGATAGTCAACACTAAAATCAAACTGATAATCATCTTTGCAGCTGAAGATGGAGAAACTCTATATAGTCAGCAAAAACAAGACCTGGAGTTGACAGTGGCTCAGATCTTGAGCTCCTTATAACAAAATTCAGCCTTAAATTGAAGAACATAGGCAAAACTACTAAGCCATTCAGTAAGAAGAAGGCTACTGGAGAAGAGAATGGCAAACCACTTCAGTATCCTTGCTTTGAGAACCCCATGAACATTATGAAAAGGCAAAAAGATAGGATGTTGAAAGATGAACTCCTCCAGTCAATAAGTGCCCAATGTGCTACTGGAGATCAGTGGAGAAATAACTCCAGAAAGAATGAGGAGATGGAGGCAAAGTGAAAACAACACCCAGTTCCAGATGTGACTGGTGATAGAAGCAAGGTCCAATGCTGTAAAGAGCAATATTGCATAGGAACCTGGAATGTCAGGTCCATGAATCAAGGCAAATTGGAAGTGGTCAAACAGGATGGCAAGAGTGAATGTTGACATTTTAGGAATCAGCGAACTAAAACGGACCGGAATGGGTGAATTTAACTCAGATGGTCATCATATCTACTACTGTGGGCAAGAATCCCTTAGAAGAAATGGAGTAGGCATCACAGTCAAAAAAAAAAAGAAGAAGAAGAAGAAAAAGAGTCTGAAATGCAGTACTTGGATGAAATCTCAGAAACGAAAGAATGATCTCTGTTTGTTTCCAAGGCAAACCATTTAATATCATGGTAACCCAAGTCTATGTCCCAAAAAATAATACTTAAGAAGCTGAAGTTAAATGGTTCTATGAAGACCTACAAGACGTTCTAGAACTAACACCCCCAAAAAGATGTCCTTTTCATTATAGATGACAGGAATGCAAAAGTAGGAAGTCAAGAAACACCTGGAATAACAGGCAAATTTAACCTTGTAGTACAGAATGAAGGAGGGCAAATGCTAACAGAATTTTGCAAAAAGAACACACTGGTCACAGCAAACCCCTTCTTTCAACAACACAAGAGAAGACTCAACACATGGACATCACCAGATGGTGAACACCAAAATCTGATTGATTACATTCTTTGCAGCCAAAGATGGAGAAGCACTACATAGTCAGCAAAACAAGACCAGGAGATGACTGTGGCACAAATCATGAATTCCTTACTGACAAATTCAGACCAAAATGGAAGAAAGTAGGGAAAATCACTAGACCATTCAGGTATGACATAAATCAAATCCCTTACAATTATACAGTAGAAGTGAGAAAAGGATTCAAGGGGTTAGATACGATAAACAGAGTGCCTGATGAACTATGGATGTAGCTTCATGACATTGTACAGGAGATAGGGATCAAGACCATCCCAAGAAAAAGAAGTGCAAAAAAGCAAAATGGCTGTCTGAGGAGGCCTTACAAATCACTGTGTAAAGAAGTGAAAAGCAAAGGACAAAATGAAAAAAAAAAAAATATATGCATCTAAAAGCAGAGTTCCAAATAAGAGGAAGGAGAGAAAAGAAAGCCTTCCTCAGTGATCAATGCAAATACTAGAAAACAATAGAATGGAAAAGACTAGAGATCTCTTCAAGAAAATTAGAGAAACCGAGGGAACATTTAATGCAAAGATGGCTCAATAAATGACAGAAATGATATGGACCTAACAGAAGCAGAAGATATTAAGAAGAGGTGGCAAGAATACACAGAAGAACTATACAAAAAAGTTCTTCATGACCCAGGTAATTATAATGGTATGATCACTCACCTAGAGCCAGACATCCTGGAATGCAAACTCAAATGGGCCTTAGAAAGCATCACAACGAACAAAGCTAGTGGAGGTGATTGAATTCCAGTTCAGCTATTTCAAATCTTGGAAGATTATGCTGTGAAAGTGCTGCACTCCATATGCCAGCAAATTTGGAAAACTCAGCAGGGGCCACAGGACTGGGAAAGGTCAGGTTTCATTCCAATCCCAAAAAAGGCAGTGACAAAGAATGTTCAAACTACCATATAATTGCATTCATGTCATACGCTAGTAAAGTAATGCTCAAAATTCTCCAAGCTAGGTTTCAACAATACATGACCTGTGAACTTCCAGATGTTCAAACTAGGTTTAGAAAAGACAGAGAAACCAGATATCAAATTGCCAACATCCGCTGGATCATTGAAAAAGCAAGAGAGTTCCAGAATAGGATCTATTACTGTGTTATTTACTATGCCAAAGTCCTTGACTGTGTGGATCACCACAAATTCCGGAAAATTCTTCAAAAGATGGGAATACTAGACCACATGACTGCCTCTTGAGAATTCCGTATGCAGGTCAGGAAGCAACAGTTAGAACTGGACTTTGGAACAACAGACTGTTACCAAACAGGGAAAAGAGTACATCAAGGTTGTATGTTAACACCCTGCTTATTTAACTTACATGCAGAGTACATCATGAGAAACATTTGGCTGGTGAAGCACAAGCTGGAATCAAGATTGCTGGGAGAAATATCAATAACCTCAGATATGCAGATGACAACACCCTTATGGCAGAAAGTGAAGAGGAACTAAAGAGCCTCTTGATGAAAGTGAAAGAGGAGGGTGAAAAAGTTGGCTTAAAGCTCAACATTCAGAAACTAAGATCATGGCAACCAGTCCCATCACTTCGTGGCAAATAGATGGGGAAACAATGAAAACAATGGAAGACTTGATTTTAGGGGGCTGCAAAATCACTGCAGATGATGATTGCACCCATGAAATTAAGACACTTATTCCTTGGAAAGACTGTTATTACCAACCTAGACAGCACATTAAAAAGCAGAGACATTATTTTGCCAGCAAAAGTCCATTTAATCAAAGCTATTGTTTTTCCAGTAGTCATGTATGGATGTGAGAGTTGGATTTTAAAAGAAGCTGAGTGCTTAAGAATTGTTGCATTTAAACCATAGTGTTTGAGAAGACTTTTGAGAGTCCTTTCAACTTCAAAGATATCCAACCAGTCCATCCTATAGAATATCAGGCCTGAATGTTAATTGGAAGGACTGATGTTAAAGCTGAAACGTCAGTACTTGAGCCACCTGATGCGAAGAACTGACTTATTCGAAAAGACCCTGATACTCGGAAAGATTAAAGTCAGGAGGAGAAGGGGTTGGCAGGGGTTGAGATGATTGGGTAGCATCACTGACTCAGTGGACATGTGTTTGGGTAAACCCTGGGAGTTGATGATGGACAGGGAGGCCTGGCGTTCTGTATTCCATGGGGTCACAAAGGGTCATACACAACTGAGGGACTGAACTGAATGGAACTAAAGAGCTTCTTGATAAGGGTGAAAGGAGAATGAAAAGCTGGCTTAAACCTCAACATTCGAGAAACTAAGCCAATAATTGGGGAAAAAGTGGCAACAATAACAGATTTTTAGTTATTAATTTTTTGGTGGGTTGGAGCACCAAAATCACTGTGGTTGGTGACCACAAAGTTAAAAGACATTTGCTCTTGGAAAGGAAACTATGATAAACCTGGACAGTGTATTAGAAAGCAGAGACATCACTTTGTCAAAAAACTCCATAATCAAATCTATGGTATTTTCAGTAGTCATTTACAGACGTGAGAGTTGAACCATAAAGAAGGCTAAGCACCAAAGAATTGATGTTTTCTAATTGTGGTGCTGTTGAAAACTCTTGAGAGTCTCTTAGACAGCAAGGATATCAAAGCAGTCAATCCTAAAAGAGATCAACCCTAAATATTCATTGAAAGGACTGTTACTGAAACTGAAGCACCAATACTCCAATACTTTGGCCACTTGCAAACAAAAATAAACAAATGGGACTTTATTAAACTTAAAAAAAAGTTTTGTACAATGAAAAGAACTATAAGCAAGGTGAAAATACAGCCTTCAGACTGAGAAAAATAATAGCAAACAAAACATTTGACAAATAATTAGCCCCCAAAATATACAAGCGGCTCCTGCAGCTCAGATCAGATCAGATCAGTCGCTCAGTTGTGTCCGACTCTTTGCGACCCCATGAACTGCAGCACGCCAGGCCTCCCTGTCCATCACCAACTCCCGGAGGTCACTCAGACTCACATCCATCGAGTCAGTGATGCCATCCAGCCATCTCATCCTCTGTCGTCCCCTTCTCCTCCTGCCCCCAATCCCTCCTAGCATCAGAGTCTTCTCCAATGACTCAACTCCTGGCAGCTCAATACCAGATAAATGAACAACCTGATCAAAAAGTGGGCCATAGAACTAAACAGACATTTCTCCAAAGAAGACATACAAATGGATAAAAAACACATGAAATAATGCTCAACATCAATCATTATCAGAGAAATGCAAATCGAAACCACAATGTGATATCATCTCATGCCCATCAGAATGGCCATCATAAAAAAATTTACAAACAATAAATGCTGGAGAGGGTGTGGAGAAAAGGGAACCCTCTTACACTGTTGGTGCAGAGGCAAACTAGTACAGCCATTATGGAGAATAGTGTGGAGATTCCTTTAAAAACTGGGAATAGAACTGCCATACAACCCAGCAATCCAACTTCTGGGCATACTCCCTGAGGAAACCAGAATTGAAAGAGACACATGAACCCCAATGTTCATTGCAGCACCGTTTGCCATAGCTAGAATATGGAAGCAATCTAAATGTCCATTGGCAGATGAATGGATAAGGATATGGTGGTACATATACACAATGGAATATTATTCAGCTATAAAAAGAAAAAACAAACACATTTGAATTAGTTGTAAAGAGGTGGATGAAAGTGGAACCTATTATACAGTGTGAAGTAAGTCAGAAAGAGAAACACCAATGCAGCATATTAACACATTTATATGGAATTTAGAAAGACAGTAATGGCAATCCTATATTTAAGACAGCAAAAGAGAAACAGATATAAAGAACAAACTTTTGGGCCATATGGGAAAAGGTGAGGGTGGGATGGTTTAGGGAACAGCATTGAAACATGTATCAGATCAGATCAGATCAGTCGTTCAGTCGTGTCAGACTCTTTGTGACCCCATGAATCACAGCACGCCAGGCCTCCCTGTCTATCAACAACTCCTGGAGTTCACCCAGACTGACATCCATCAAGTCAGTGATGCCATCCAGCCATCTCATTCTCTGTCATCCCCTTCTCCTCTTAACCCCAATCCCTCACAGCATCAGAGTCTTCTCCAGTGAGTCAACTCTTCACATGAGGTGGCCAAAGGACTGGAGTTTAAGCTTTAGCATCATTCCTTCCAAAGAAATCCCAGGGCTGATCTCCTTCAGAATGGACTGGTTGGATCTCCTTGCAGTCCAAGACACTTTCAAGAGTCTTCTCCAACACCACAGTTCAAAAGCATCAATTCTTCGGCACTCAGACTTCTTCACAGTCCAGCTCTCATATCCATACATGACCACAGGAAAAACCATAGCCTTGACTAGGCGAACCTTTGTTGGCAAATAATGCCTCTGCTTTTGAATATGCTATCAAGGTTGGTCATAACTTTCCTTCCAAGGAGTAAGTGTCTTTTAATTTCATGGCTGCAGTCACCATCTGTAGTGATTTTGGAGCCCAGAAAAATAAAGTCTTGCACTGTTTCCAGTGTTTCCTCATCTATTTCACATGAAGTGGTGGGACCGGATGCCATGATCTTCGTTTTCTGAATGTTGAGCTTTAAGCCAACTTTTTCACTCTCCACTTTCACTTTCAACAAGAGGCTTTTTAGTTCCTCTTCACTTTCTGCCATAAGGGTGGTGTCATCTGCATATCTGAGGTTATTGATATTTCTCCCAGCAATTCTGATTCCTACTTGTGTTTCTTCCAGTCCAGCCTTTCTCATGATGTACTCTGCATGTAAGTTAAATAAACAGGGTGACAATATACAGCATTGACGAACTCCTTTTCCTGTTTGGAAGCAGTCTGTTGTTCCATGTTCAGTTCTGACTGTTGCTTCCTGACCTGCATACAAATTTCTCAAGAGGCAGATCAGGTGGTCTGGTATTCCCATCTCTTTCAGAATTTTCTAGTTGATTGTGATCCACACAGTCAAAGGCTTTGGCATAGTCAATAAAGCAGAAACATGTATACAACCATATATAAAACAGATGACCAGTGCAAGTTCAATGTGTGAAGCCAGGCACTCAAAGCCAGTGCTCTGGGATAACCCAGTGGAGAAGGAGGTTAGAGAGGATTTTAGGATGGGCAGACACATGTGCACCTGTGAGTGATTCATGTTGATATATGGCAAAAATCACCACAATATTGTAAAGAAATTATCCTCCAATTAAAATGAATTGACTAAAACAAACAAACTCTGATGCTGGGAAAGATTGAGTACAAGGGTGACAAATCATGAGGTGATTGCATGCCATCACTGACACAATGGACATGAGTTTAAGTGAACTCCAGGAGATACTGAAGGGCAGGGAAGCCTGTTGTGCTGCAGTTTGTGAAGATATGACTTAATGACTAACCACAAGACCAATAGATTCAGTTATAGGAAGTAATAGATTTTATGTATATTATATTTCACTCAGTTTCTCATATGCTATCATTTTGTAAAACTATGTTGCAATATTATAAGTAGTGTCCTGACATTGATATAGTCAATGTGTAGAACATTTCTATCAGCACAGATCAGATCAGATCAGTTGCTCAGTCATGTCCGACTCTTTGCAACCCAATGAACTGCAGCACACCAGGCCTCCCTGTCCATCACCAACTCCCGGAGGTCACTCATACTCACATCCATTGAGTCAGTGATGCTATCCAGCCATCTCATCCTCTGTTGTTCCCTTCTCCTCTTGCCCTCAATCCCTCCCAGCATCAGCAGCATCAGAGTCTTCTCCAATGAGTCAATTCTTCATATGAGGTGGCCAAAGGACTGGAATTTCAGCATTAGCATCATTCCTTCCAAAGAAATCCCAGGGCTGATCTCCTTCAGAATGGACTGGTTGGATCTCCTTGCAGTCCAAGGGACTCTCAAGAGTCTGCTCCAACACCACAATTCAAAAGCATCAATTCTTTGGTGCTCAGCCTTCTTCACAGTCCAGCTCTCACATCCATACATGACCACAGGAAATACCATAGCCTTGACTATGTGGACTTTTGTTAGCAAAGTAATGTCTCTGCTTTTGAATATGTGATCTAGGTTGTTCATAACTTTCCTTCCAAGGAGTAAGCGTCTCTTAATTTCATGGCTACAGTCACCATCTGTAGTGATTTTGGAGCCCAGAAAAATAAAGTCTGACACTGTTTCCACTGTTTCCCCATTTATTTCCCATGAAGTAATGGGACCGGATGCCATGATCTTCATTTTCTGAATGTTGAGCTTTAAGCCAATTTTTTCACTCTCCTAATGTCATCGTTTATAGCCATACCCATCAAAACTTTCCTCCCAAGGAGTGTCTTTTAATTTCATGGCTGTAATCACCATCTGTAGTGAATTTGGAGCCCCCCAAAATAAAGTCTGGCAATGTTTCTACTGTTTCCCCATCTATTTCACATGAAGTGATGGGACCATATGCCATGATCTTAGTTTTCTCTATGGATGTGAAAGTTGGACTGTGAAGAAAGCTGAATGCTGAAGAATTGATGCTTTTGAACTGTGGTATTGGAGAAGACTCTTGAGAGTCCCTTGGACTGCAAGGAGATCCAACCAGTTCATCCAAAGGAGATCAGTCCTGGCTGTTCATTGGGAGGATTGATGCTGAAGCTGAAACTCAAATACTTTGGCCACCTCATGCGAAGAGTTGACTCACTGGAAAAGACCGTGATTCTGGGAGCGTTTGGGGGCAGGAAGAGAAGGGGATGACAGAGGGTGAGATGGCTGGATGGCATCACTGACTCGATGGATGTGAGTCTCAGTGACCTCCGGGATTTGGTGATGGACAGGGAGGCCTGGCATGCTGCAATTCATGGGGTCGCAAAGAGTTGGACACGACTGACTGAACTGAACTGACCTGAACTGAACTATCCTTTCACCTTCCACCTCTCTCATTATCTCCTGGCAACCACAACTATGTTTTTCATTCCTATAACATTGTCATCCCAAGAATGCAATGCAAATGAATCATATGTAATGTAAATGAGTCATATGACTTTGTTTTTCATTCATAATAGTTTTTCAGAGAATCATTAAAGTTTCTGTTGTGCATTCATTTTTTTTCTTAAGTTAACTGAGTATTTTCTTTATACATGTGTGGTATGAATGTAGCACTTTTTTTTTTTTTTTTTAATGATTCACCTGCTGAAAAACAACTGTATTTTTCCCAGTTTGGGGCTATTTGAATAAAACTGCTACTGTGTATAGGCTTCTGGATAAACATAAATCATTATTTCTTTTGGATAAATGCCCCAGAATTAAATTGCTGGATTGTATGTTAGATGCACATTTTCAGTTTTTGTTTTAAAGTAACTAACACTCCTGATTGCCTGATTGACTTGGTTAAATATTTATTTGACTTGTGTTTTACTATGGGTTTCTTCCTGTCCAATATGTCCTTCCCCTTCTCCTTTCTCATATGTCAGACCTGTATCATGGTCTAAAAGATCTTTTGTCATTCTCTGTATCCTTTAATTTTCTAGAAGTTTGCCCATATGTCTGTTGCACAATTAATTTGGTTTTGGTGTCTCCTTCTAAAACAGACACATGTATTTTGCTAAGTCACTTCAGTAGTGTCTGACTATTTGAAATTCTATGGACTGGAGCTCATCAGACTGCTCTGTCCATGGAATTCACCAGACAAGAATACTGGAGTTGGTGCCATGCCTTTCTCCAGGGCATCTTCCTGACCCAGTAATTGAACCTGTGTCTCTTATATCTCTTGTATTGGCAAGTGGGTTCTTTACAACTAGAGCCACGTGGGAAGCCCCCAAAATGGACACAGTGTAAAATTCAAATCACCTTTAAAATAATTACATTTATACAGAAATTGGATGAGTGGAGTAAGACATGGTAAATAGTAAAAATGGAAGTATTGTGGGGATTTAGAACAACATTATGAATGTTGTGAAGAAGTGACTTAACTTTGAAGAAAATTGCTTTATAGAGTCCAGAAAACACTGGAATATTATACCTTGCTAAATGTACCTTAATAATATTAGCACCTATATAGAAAATTTAGACATTAGTGTGATTTTAAATATGTCTGAAATCCTTTGAGCTCCTATCATCAGTAAGTAGGTTCTAATCCTTCTACCACTGAATATTGAGTGGTTTCAATGAATTATTTTTTAATAAAACGAATAAGGCAAAAATGCCCAGGTCATAAAAATCAACAGCACTTTTTCCTCATTATTTCTCTCTCGGGATATGCACCCTGAGCCTGTGTGTAAGAAATCCTGCTATCCTGCAACTACTATGCTGGAGAGACCATGTGGAAATATATCAAGATATAAAGAGAAATCCCAGAATTCTCAGATCCCCTCATCCCCAAATGAGTCTTCACAGCACAAGCACCAGCCATTGATTCTAGCTTCTAACTTTCAAGTCATCGCAGCTGATGCTAAATAAATTAGGAATAAGCAGTCTCCATCAAGGCTCCCCTTATTCCTGAGAAGAGAAATGCTATTGTTACTAAGTTACTAAGTTTAAGGGATGGCTTTATTATTCAGTAAAGTTTCTGGAATTAGAAATTGAGTCTTTCTCTTTTATACTTTGATATTGAAGTAACCTGATCTTTTCCCCAGCTCCAAGTAGATGCATAATTTTATTTTATTTTTTGATTCATTCTATTTTAAAGGTAAGAGATAAACTTATTTAAGATTTGGGAGCAACTGCCTATAAATCAGTCCCCTTAGATCCTCACAATAGAATGTAATAAAATTATTTTTATGTAATATTTCAGCACCAAAAGTAAAACTAGTAAAATATAATAAATGTAGCCTGAAAAATAGATTTAACAAATTCATCAATTTAGCAGAATATCATACTTTGTTATGCTCTTCAGACACTGTAATCAACAATAAATGAAGGACTGCAATATCTCAGTAGGATACTGTAAGGTTCTAATCTAAGAATAAACCACACAACAACAAAGATCCATTACTTATCAAGCACACAATTATATATCCTCTACAAACCTATAGTAAGAACAATTTATTTATTTATTTATTAGCATTTTGAGCATAAGTTGCAAAGCAAACAAAGAGAAAATGTTAATAATGTCACTCTCTGAGCAGTTTCAAACATATCTGATTTTTTCTCCTTTTGTGAAACTGACAGCAACTATGCTTGATCAGGCCAAGAACTTAATAAATGTCAGCTTAACTGATTAAGTTTTTAATTTTTTTTTATTTAATTTTTTGACTGGGTCTGGATTTTCATTTCATCATGCAGCACATTTCATTGTGGTGTATGGATTCTCTAGTTGTAGCATGTGGGTTCTATAGTTATGGCACTTTGGCTTAGTTGCTTTGAGGTATGTGGGATCTCAGTTCCCTGACCAGGGATTGAACCCACATCACCTGTATTGAAATGCAGAATTTTAAACAGTGGACCACCAAGGAGTTTCCAATTAATTATATTTTTATCCCTGGAAATACTTCTTTCTTTTTCTTTTCTTTTCTTTTTTTTTTCTTTTTTTAAAAATGAAAATATTTTAAAATATTTCTGTTAGTGGAGGCCCACTGACTGAAACTGCCCACTGGGGCCAGGCATCATAGTAACCATTTGTGTGATTTATTTTACAACAGGAGGTCCTAGTAAGGAACATGGAACTAATAAGCCACCACCAACCAGAAGAGTTCAGGAAAGGGCAAAAGGAGATATCACATGACAGACAACATCCCAGAGTCCTACTCTCAAGTATCCATCTTGGTTGGGTAATGCATGTGCCACCAGAAAGGACCCTGAATCAGAATGATTGGCCAAAGAGAACCCAGAAACTAATCCCATCACCAATCTGAGTGTTAGACAAGAGTCCACTGCCTGGCCCTGGAAGTGGTCCCCCTTCCTGCAACAATTTTATTTTTTGTCTGTGCTGATCTTCATTGCTGCATAGGCTTTTTCTCTTGTTGCATTTCTCTTGGAATATCTCCCTAGTTGTGGTGCATAGGTTTCTCATTGCTGTGGTTTCTCTTGTTGCAGAGCATGGTCTCTAAGGGGAGTGGGCTTCAGTAGTTGTGGCACATGGTTTCAGTTGTTGCAGCTCCCAGGCTCTAGAGCACAGTCTCAATAGTTGTGGCTCACTGGCTTAGTTGCTCTGCAGCAAGTGAGATCTTTCAGGACCACGGATCAAACACGTGTCTCTTGCATTTGCAAGCAGATTCTTCACCACCGAGACAACAGGAAAAGCCCCTAAACATATTTATTTGCCTCATCAAATAAAGAGTATTCATCCATTTTAAAATATAATGATTGATTATTGAAAAATAACATAATGACCCTAGGAAGGTGTAACTGAAATGTAATTGTTGACCAGTGAAATGTATACAGGTGTAATAAACTTAAACTTTAAGAAGTATTTCATATTATGAGAGTTGTTTATGAAACCATTTACCTGAGGTTGGGATTTGAACACATGTGCCAGAATTCAAATCCACTCAAAACCTATTTTGGGACTCAAATCCACATGGCTGGGACTGGAAGTCAGCCAAACCCTGCTTGGGACTTGAACCCATGTGGCTGGAACTTGAACCCTGCCAAAACCCATGATCTTCCAAGTCAGATCACAGACCTGGTTTCAAGACCAAATGAAGCTTACGTTCTTGATGTCTCATTACATAAAGAATTCAGTGAAAGACAAAGTGATAGGTAAGAACTGGATATATTCAGAGAGAAACACACTCCAAAGACAGTTTGACCATTTTGGGGAAGGAGTTGGGATTTCCAGTGGTTGGGCCACTGCCCACTTTTTGGTCTTTGATGCTTGACCTTCAAACTGTCATGGGGCATCTGGATGTGTCAATTAGCTTGCTGATTTGTTACAATGAGCTTATATCAAGGATCAAGTTCTAGTCAAGTTGACTTGCTTGCCATCTTGGACCATTTTGATCTAAACAGTTTATTTTGTGCCAGGCTATGTATGTCCTGCTCTGTCATTATTTCAAAGGTTTCACTGTTCCCTTCCCTCCTGTTTCACCTAGTGGCAGAAGCTAAATTAAATACAAATATTAATGTTATCAGCTTAGAAAAATAGTATCATAGCTTCCATTTCATATCTTATTCAAATATTGCAAATGATCCTCTAAGAGGCAGCCTGCAGACACAAAAATAGCAATAATTAATCTATAAAATTACTTGTATAGGAAACACACAATAGTTAAAATGTCAAATTGATTTGAAATTTAAGATCTTAATGACTCTGAACAGTTCTTAATGCACATTTAACTTGGGCTTTGTCTAAAAATCACATAATAGCATTTTCATTTCCTCATATATAAATTTGAAGTGACAGAACTAATATTGAGATTCAAAGAAGATTGTTGCTCATATAGTGGTTTTTATTTCTGAAGTCTCCACAGATTGGGTCCCTTTCTCTTACCTTTTATTTTCCCCTCTTTTATTTCTTACTCTTCCTCATTAGTTAATTAGTTGGTATGTTTTGTGCAATTTATTTTTGTCTTTTTATAGGTTATCCTGCTGCTTCTGCTGCTGCTGCTAAGTCACTTCAGTTGTGTTTGACTCTGTGTGACCCCATGGATGGCAGCTCACCAGGCTCCTCTGTCCCTGGGATTCTCCAGGCAAGAATACTGGAGTGGGTTGCCATTTCCTTCTCCATTATAGGGTATGAATTATACTTATTCTAAAAGAAATAGAAATATGCATATTATAGCCAATGAGTAAATATATCTTAAGAAAATTATAAAAGGATATCAGAAGAAAAAAATCAATGAACATCGAATCAGAGAAGGTAGAGTGGAGGATATAAGGCCTCAACTAATGTCTATATCCTTCACTCAACCTTCTCTGATTCAACAATGGAAAAAAGGAAGAAAAATTCAGACTTCACTTGGAGTATGAAGCAGTGGGGAGATAATTACAGAGCGAATACTTAGAAAACATTTAGGTTCCATGTAAGGAAATTTCATGGAAGAAATAAGACTTGAGTGAGATTTTGAGTAAAAGACATGCAATTAATTAGCAAGGGGCAAGATAGATTTAGATTTTACTGAAAGTTCATTCAAAATATTTGTCACATTGAAATTTAATTGGGCTAAGGAAATATGTTATATCAAGCATAAAAACATGATACAATGAAGTGAAAGACTAAAAAACTGAGTCAGATGATAAGAGTGGGGAAAAAAGGAAATGACATCCAGGCCAAGGTGTCTGGATTTGAGGTAACTGATACTGAGGCCTTATTGGCAGTTACCTGTTTCAGTGTAATATCTTTGTGGTAGATATTTCTTCAACTGAAAGCCAGAAAAATTACACTGAAAAAAAAAAAAAAATATATATATATATAGTGATTCACCAAATAGAGCTTTCCCTAGAACCATCTAACACAACTGAATTCTTATGTTGAAGTGCATGTGAAGTGTCAGGAAATTGGGAGTCAGATCCTACAAAACATGATACAAGTATACTCATTAGAAGTGTCATTTTCTTTACCCATAAAGAGCAAAGAGAGTCATCACTTGGAAATTATAAGATAGACTCCAAGTGGGGAAATTTATTGAAGAGCTATGCAATTCAAGAGTTAAGAGTTAATGTGCTCAGTGATGATAATTTAAATATAAGCTTAGTACAAAATGTCAGTCTTTTGGCTGTGCAAGAGCAGGAACCTTCCAAAGAAGTTACCTAAACTGTTTTATTCACAAGTATCCTAAGTTTGCCACCCTTTAAAATATCAGCTATTCTCCATTCCCCAAAGCAGATATTTTACCAAGCTATTATGTAATATGTGTATGCTTTCTCACTCTGACATAGCACTGTTCTAGTTTGAGGGTGAAAGGGAAAGCTTTGACAGTCTATTTTAGTTTTGTCAGAAGAACTCAGGTGGCAATTGTCTGACACTCATTGGAACAGTCACAAAGCTATTTATGCTCCAATGACCTAAGTGGCAATTTGCTAAGTTTCAGCAGCAACTCTCTTCCAGTTATATTGCTTAGCAAGAACTTGTTTTCTTCTACCACAACCTTATCTGTCTAAATGTTATGATGAGCAGTTAATTTATATTGATTGGCCTATATGTTTACCTATGCACAACATGGCCAGGTAAGTCTTAGAAAAACATGTCAATGCAGGAGGTGAGCTTACTCTGACAGATATACTTACTTAATTTGAAAACTGCTAAGCCCTTCAGTTACATCTTGAAAGCTCACCATCTTTAAGGCAGGAACATTCCAAGAGAGCTTGGTCATCATTTTTGGGAGGATAAACAATATTACCAAAGGGATATAATTTATCCATGTGTAAGCATTTAAGCATATATGTTATAGTCCACAAACAAATGGGTAATGAAATACATTCATCCCCAAAATATATAATTGCACACCTATTAACTTTTAATTAAACAAGCCCCTCAAATTACCTTTTAATTTACATTTTATTTATGTTTTAATTGCTGGAAAATTGTTTCATAATTTCATGTTGGTTTCTACCATACAAGGAAGTGAATCCCTCCCTTCTGAGCCTCCCTCCCCTCCCCCATCTCACCCATATATGTCATCACAGAGCACCAGCCTGAGCTCTCTGTGTTGTTTAACAACTTCCCACTATCTGTTTACACATGATAGTATATATATGTCAATGTTATAATATCAATTCATTCCATTCTCACCTTCCCCCACTGTATCCACAAGATCATTCTCTACTAAGTTCAGCAGTACAATTTTACTAGATCCCATATATATGCATTAATATGCAATATTTGTTTTTCTCTTTCTGTCTGTTTTGTTGGAAGTTTTAATTTTGTCTTAGATTTGAAAGATTCTTTAACAAAAGAAATCACTCATTACACCCAAATAAATAATTTCAATATTTAATAAAGAATTATTTAACTTACTTTCAATATACAATCCTTCAAAGAGAAACAGAAAGTGTAAAGGATAGTAACAGCACATACATCACCTAATCGGGCTGACTGACATCCGGACACAGACGACTCTAGGAAACCCCATGAGGCAGCAATCTGGAGTCCCATTTGGGAAAAGATCCTGTGCAGTGTGTCCACTTCATTAGTGAGACTGCAAATTTCAGTTTTGGGGTTCCCAGTTATAATTCTGGGCCACAAACTGGTATCATCATCAGTTTGAAAGCATACTGCACCTCTGATTTTAGGTTAATATTTTTTTACAATCTTGTTTTGTACTGAAAGTCTTGGAATGTTGTTAAGTCCCATATATTGGCCAGATGCCCTCCAGATGCTCCCTCCAGGGGATCATCAGTTCCAAGACCCATTCACTCTTATCTATAGTGTCCCTGGCTTACTAGTAACAATAGGTACATTCTCAGGCACATAGTCAGGGCAGTGTCCATGCAGGTTAGAAGCAAGGTCAGAGGCCTGCTCTATTGTCCTGTCTCTGAAGCCTACTTCAGAGACTACAGTGGTTTAATTTCTGTGACATTGATTTACTTCACTCTATATAAGAGGTTCTAGTTTCATTCACCTCACTACAACTGACTTATATTTGTTTCTTTCTGTGTCTGAGCAATATTTAATTGTATCAATGTACCAAAACATTTTTATCCATTCTTCTGTCAATGGGCATTAATATTGCTTCCATGTCCTGGTTATTGTAAAGATTGCTACAATGAACATTGGGGTACATGTGTCTTTTAGAATTGTCGTTTTCTCAGGGTTTATGGCCAGTAGTGGAATTGTTGAATCAGGTGGTAGATTTATTCCCAGTTTCTAAAGGAATATCCATACTATTTTCCACAATGCCTGTATCAGTTTACATTTCCACTAACAGTGTAAGAGGGTTCCCTTTTCTTCACATCCTCTCTAGCTTTTATTGTTTTTAGATTTTTAGATGATGGCCATTCTGACTGGTCTGAGGTGATACCTCACTGTAATTTTGTGTTTGTCTAATAGTGAATGATATTGAAACATCTTTTCATGTGTTTATTAGCCATATATATTGTTTGTTTGATCTGCCCACTTTTTGTTGATTTGTATGTTTTTCTGCTATTGAGTTACATGAGCTGCTTGTACATTTGGAAATTAATCATTTGTCAGTTGTTTTATTTGCTATTTATTTGCTATTGCTATTTCATTCCATTCTGAGGGCTATGCTTTCCTTTTGTTTATCATTTCCTTTGCTGTGGAAAACTTTCAAGTTTTGTTAGGTCCCATTTGCTTATTTGTGTTTTATTTCCTTTAATCTAGGAGGTGAGTCAGAGAGAATCATGCTGAGATTTATGTCAATAAATGTACTACCTATGTTTTCCTCTATAGTTTTTGGCCTAATAGATAAGTCTTTAATCCATTTTGATTTTATTTATTTATTTGTACAGTATTAGGAAGTATTCAGAGGATTTCCAGGTGGTGCTAGTGGTAAAGAACCCACTTGCCAATACAGGTAGATGTAAGTGATCTAAGTTCGATCCCTGGAGAAGGATGTGGCAACCCACTCCAGTATCTTTGTCTGGAGAATGCCATGGACAGAGGAGCCTGACAGGGTACAGTCCATAGAGTCACAAGGATTCAGAGATGACTTAGCAAATAACCAATAGATGGAATTACACTGAATGTTTCCAAGGTGGTTTTAAAAACCTCCTGAAAAAGTATTCTGAAACAATCACATTTCATGGGGGGGGAAAAAAAAAAAGGAAAGAAAGAAACTCTCATTAATAATTTTCCATATGGCATCTATATTCTTGGTATGGGAACCATAAATATCATTGAAATAGAAATAATTCAGTAAGCAGAGGTGAAATTCAACTCCAGTGACTATTAAAAGCAACTTTCAAATATTTTAGTATAATGTATCAGGTGGGAGAATTCCTTAAAATCCATAATGTCTTTTTTTGTTCATCAGCTTCAGATAAACCTTAACTTACAGCAACTCATTGCATAAATGAAAGGGAAAGGGAGTATTTTAATTGATTTAACAATGGATCAGCATATGTAGAAAACACAAAAGGTAAATAAGCAGCTTGCAATATCTTCCCCTCCCCCCCCTCAGTGTTTTAGCAAAAAATGTTTTTTTAGGCCAGTATTCAACATGCCTAGAGGAAGGTATAGTGAGGATAGCTCCTTCACCAGTTCTGTCTAGGTCATATTAAAGTGACAAGGAATAGTTGAATTATTTTTTTTTCTTTTTATGCAACACTACTAATATTTACATTTTTAGGTGATAGTAAAATATTTTGTCTTAATATATGCAATAAACCTGTATTGATTGAAGAAGGAAATGGCAACCCACTCCAGTGTTTTTGCCTGGAGAATCCCAGGGACAGGGGAGCCTTGTGGGCTGCCATCTATGGGATCACACAGAGTCGGACATGACTGAAGTGATTTAGCAGCAGCAGCAGCAAACCTATATTGAACACAAAGACATTATTTTGGTCATAGAAAATCCACATATCAAGCTTTTGCTAAAAATAACAGTTGAAGAAATCCTCAAAATATATTGATCATAATTTTGTAAAATTTTAATTTTTCCCAGATTTATTGAGGTATAGTTGTCAATTAAAATTGTGCATATTTAACGTGTTCAATTTAGTTATTTGATATATGTATACATTGTGAAATATTCATCATAATCAAGCTATGTAATTCAATGACTTTAAATAGTTACCATTTTCTTTTTAAAATTTTTGTTGTGATAAGACTTGAGATATAACTTTTAGCAAATGTAAAGTATACAATCAGATCAGATGAGTCGCTCAGTCGTGTCCCACTCTTTGCGACCCCATGAACTGCAGCATGCCAGGCCTCCCTATCCATCACCAGCTATCGGAGGTCACTCAGACTCACATTCATCGAGTCAGTGATGCCATCCAGCCATCTCATCCTCTGTCGTCCCCTTCTCCTCCTGCCCTTAATCCCTTCCAGCATCAGAGTCTTCCCCAATGAGTCAACACTTCGCATGAGGTGGCCAAAATACTGGAGTTTCAGCTTTAGCATCATTCCTTCCAAAGAAATCCCAGGGCTGATCTCCTTCAGAATGGACTGGTTGGATCTTCTTGCAGTCCAAGGGACTCTCAAGAGTCTTCTCCAACACCACAGTTCAAAAGCATCAATTCTTTGGCTCTCAGCCTTCTTCACAGTCCAGCTCTCACATCCATACATGACCACAGGAAAGACCATAGACTTGACTAGGTGAACCTTTGTTGGTAAAGTGATGTCTCTGCTTTTGAATATGCTATCTAGGTTGGTCATAACTTTCCTTCCAAGGAGTAAGCATCTTTTAATTTTATGGCTGCAGTCACCATCTGCAGTGATTTTGGAGCCCAGAAAAACAAAGTCTGACACTGTTTCCACTGTTTCCCCATCTATTTCCCATGTAGTGATGGGACCAGATGCCATGATCTTCGTTTTCTGAATGTTGAGCTTTAAGCCAACCTTTTCACTCTCCACTTTCACTTTCATCAAGAGGCTTTTGAGTTCCTCTTCACTTTCTGCCATAAGGGTGGTATCATCTGCATATCTGAGGTTATTGATATTTCTCCCGGCAATCTTGATTCCAGCTTGTGTTTCCTCCAGTCCAGCATTTCTCATCATGTACTCTGCATATAAGTTAAATAAACATGGTGACAATATACAGCCTTGACGTACTCCTTTTCCTATTTGGAACCAGTCTGTGGGTTCCATGACCAGTTCTAACTGTTGCTTCCTGACCTGCATACAGATTTCTCAAGAGGCAGATCAGGTGGTCTGGTATTCCCATCTCTTTCAGAATTTTCCACAGTTTATTGTGATCCACACAGTCAAAGGCTTTGGCATAGTCAATAAAGAAGAAATAGATTTTTTCTGGAACTCTCTTGCTTTTTCGATAATCCAGCGGATGTTGGCAATTTGATCTCTGGTTCCTCTGCCTTTTCTAAATCCAGCTTGAACATCAGGAAGTTCACGGTTCACATATTGCTGAAGCCTGGCTTGGAGAATTTTGAGCATTACTTTACTAGTGTGTGAGATGAGTGCAATTGTGCGGTAGTTTGAGCACTCCTTGGCATTGCCTTTCTTTAGGATTGGAATGAAAACTGACCTTTTCCAATCTTGTGGCCACTGCTGAGTTTTCCAAATTTGCTGGCATATTGAGTGCAGCACTTTCACAGCATCATCTTTCAGGATTTGAAACAGCTCCACTGGAATTCCATCACCTCCACTAGCTTTGTTCGTAGTGATGCTTTCTAAGGCCCACTTGACTTTACATTCTAAGATGTCTGGCTCTAGGTCAGTGATCACACCATCATGATTATCTGGGTCGTGAAGCTCTTTTTTGTACAGTTCTTCTGTGTATTCTTGCCACCTCTTCTTAATATCTTCTGCTTCCCTTAGGTCCATACCATTTCTGTCCTTTATCGAGCCCATTTTTGCATGAAATGTTCCTTTGGTATCTCTGATTTTCTTGAATAGATCCTTAGTCTTTCCCATTCTGTTGTTTTCCTCTATTTCTTTGCATTGATCGCTGAAGAAGGCTTTCTTATCTCTTCTTGCTATTCTTTGAAACTCTGCATTCAGATGTTTATATCTTTCCTTTTCTCCTTTGCTTTTCATTTCTCTTCTTTTTGCAGCTATTTGCAAGGCCTCCCCAGACAGTCATTTTGCTTTTTTGCATTTCTTTTCCATGGGGTTGGTCTTGATCCCTGTCTCCTATTTGCAGTAGTAAGGAGATGTTGGTTATATATAGTTGTGAATCCTTGCCTTAGAGAGATATCACAAAATAATTAGTTTTTGAAACAGTACTATGTTCTATAGTTAATGGAAAAGAATTTTCTGTGCTTCTTTTTGTGGCAAAGAAATGGTTTCATCCAGAACTCTTACTTTGGCTGTGAATTGCATCCTTTTTATTGTGGTTCAAATAGTACCATTTCTTCAACATGTGGGAGGTCGGGAGGAGATAAATTTCTGAGATTTTTGCTAAATTTTCATACAATAGTTTTGGCCTAAAAAATGACTTAGATTTATCTTTAAGTGGGAGATAAATATTCTGTTTAAAATGATCAGACTTTGATATTGAGTTTTCAGCTATATTTAAATCTCAGTTTGGCTCAAGATACATGTGTGGAAGGAACTCCCCTGGTGGTCCAGTGGATAAGACTCAGTGCTCCCAATGCCAGAGAAGGCAAAGGAACCCCACTCCAGTACTCTTGCCTGGAAAATCCATGGATGAAGGAGCCTGATATGTTGCAGTCCATGGGGTCGTTAGGAGTCGGACATGACTGAGTGACTTCACCTTCACTTTTCTCTTTCATACTTTGGAGAAGGAAATGGCAACCCACTCTAGTGTTCTTGCCTGGAGAATCCCAGGGACAGCGAAGCCTGGTGGACTGCCTTTTATGGGGTCACACAGAGTCAGACACGACTGAAGTGACGCAGCAGCAGCAGCAGCTTCCATTGAAGGGGACCTGAGTGTGATCCCTTATTGGGGAACAGGTATCCAGTCCCATCACTTCATCAAAGTAGATGGGAGGGAAATGGAAAAAGTAGCAAACTTTATTTTTTCAGCTCCAAAATCACAATGGGCAGTGACTGTAGTCATGAAATTAAAAGACAATTGCTCATTGAAAGGAAAGCTATGACAAACATAGAATGCATTAAAAAGCAGAGAGATCACTTCACTGACAAATGTCCATCTAGTCAAAACTATGTTTTTTGTTTTGTTTTTATTTTCCAGTAGTTATGTATATATGGATGTGAGAGTTGGAACATAAATAAGGCTGAGAGCCAAAGAACTGATGCTTCGGAACTGATGTTGGAGAAGATCCTTGAGAGTCCCTTGGACAGCAAGGAGATCAAAGCAGCCAATCCTAAAGGAAATCAACCCTGAATGTTCATTGGAAGGACTGATGCTGAAGCTGAAGCTCCAATACTTTAGCCACCTAATGCAAAAAGTTGATGCATTGGAAAAGACCTTGAGGCTGTGAAAGATTGAGGGCAGGAGGAGAAGGGGGCGACAGAGGATAATATGGTTGGATGGCATCACTGACTCAGTGGACATGAGTTTGAGCAAACTCTGGGAGGTAGTGAAGGACAGGGAAGCCTGACATGCTGTAGTCCGTGAGGTTGCAAAGAGTTCGACATGACTGAACAACTGAGCAACAACCATGTATACAATTCACACTTGATGATTTAAATCTCTGATTTTCTACCTCATAAGAAAAGTAGATAGAAGTTACCTATTCAATTTTTAGGAAATTTAAAACCTTTAGGGGAAATTTAAAAAAAAAATCTTTAGGCGAAAATGAATGTATGAATATATATAATATATACATATATACATGCACACACATACAAACATTTTATAGAACTAAGATGCATTTAAAAGCCTCTTGAGTTTCATTTATTAGTTGCTTCCTAATTTTTATTGTTCAAAAAAAAAAAAATCTATTGACCAGTGATAGAAGGGCTTCCCTAGTGGCTCAGATTGTGAAGAATCTACCTGCAATGTAGGTGACCCAGGTTCAACTCCTGGGTCAGGGAGATCTCCTGGAAATGGAAATGGCAACCCACTCCAGTATTCTTTCCTGGAAAATGCCATGGACAGAAACTGGTGGCCTACTGTCCATGGGGTTGCAAAAAGTCAAATATAACTGAGCGACGGACACACACACAGTGATTAAAAAGTGACAATGCAATTAGTCTTTGGTGTTAATGAATATATGCATAACTCCCCAAATAAAATCCTCTGAGGAATTTTTTTCCCCTAGAAATTATGAGGCAGATAAGTACTTTTGTATTTCAGAGATAGAAATCACAAGGTTATACTAAATGAGACCTCTGTTGGTAATATAAGAAAGTAAATTGTGAACGGATATTTTGGCAGTGTATGAGAGTACTGTGAGTGTAACAGTCAGGAAGACTATTTCCTCCAAACGGAGGAAACAGGCTGCAAGCGTTAGACAATTTTTTTTTACATCTCTTAAGAGGCAAGAGGAAGCAAACTACAAGGGTCAGATTTTTTTCCCTTCTCTGTACAAAATTACAAAGATTTCTCTTAAAATTCTATACTGCCATGATGACCCCTGCTGCTGCTGTTGCTGCTGCTGCTGCTAAGTTGCTTCAGTCGTGTCCAACTCTGTGCAACTCCATAGACGGCAGCCCACCAGGCTCCCCCATCCCCTGGGATTCTCCAGGCAAGAACACTGGAGTGGGTTGCCATTTCCTTCTCCAATGCATCAAAGTGAAAAGTGAAAGTGAAGTCGCTCAGTCACGTCCAACTCTTCGTGACCCCTTGGAGTGCTGCCTACCAGGCTCCTCCATCCATGGGGTTTTCCAAGCAAGAGTACCGGAGTGAGGTGCCATTGCCTTCTCCGCGATGAAACCTGATTCCACCTGAGCTTAACTTTTCTCAAACCTGGAGTTAACCAATACATTTTTCTTGTGGAAATGTTTTTCTTAAGCTATGTTAATGAACTATGTATTTACCCTATACTCTGTCTTTCTTCAAGTCAGTTCTGCTTAGGACTCAGATCCTACAAGAGCTCAACAAACCAGTATGTTTTATTCATACATTGTTCTCCTAATCTATGTTAATGAAATTATATATTTGCTTGGAAATCTGCCTTTCTTCAAGATTCATGTCAATAGCTTTATGGCCCGGGATGACTCACCTTGTGCCAAAATTATCTCAAAATGTATGTTGTGGGTGAGGGGCCTGGTGCCACTCTGAGTTTTGAGACATTTGCTTTCTCTAATTAGTAGCCTGATAGTAGCTATATAACATCTAGCTCAATACTAACAGGCGGGGGGCGGGGGTGGGGGTGGGGGGAAGCACTTCTGATGTCTATGTCAGAAGTTTTCTCTATCTCTTTTATATCTTAATAAAACTTTATTACACAAAAGCTCTGAGCAATCAAGCCTTGTTACTGGCCCCAGATTGAATTCCTCTCTTCCAGAGGCCAAGAATCCTGGCATCTTTCATGGCTCAGCAACAACCTTTAGTAGCAGGAAGGAAAAATCCACCAAGACACTTCTTCTAGGATTTTTTAACTTAAATGAGATGTCTTTGTTCTGTTAGAATGTTGCTTAGTGAACCTCAAGAATGCATTTCATTTTAAAAACCCTGTCATCAAATGAATGTGCAAAGAGACTAATTTAAGAGTTTCAAATGAGTCCCCAAATGGTCAATGGATTTTCAAGTTCTTAAAGATTTTCAAGTTTATATATCTATCTATCTAGATAGATAGATACCTAAAGGCTTCCAAAGTTGCTCAGTGGTAAAGAATCTGCCTGCCAATGTAGGAGATGCAGGATACATGGGTTCGATCCCTGGGTCAGGAAGTTACCTTGGAGTAGGAAATGGCAACCTACTCCAGTATTCTTGCCTGGGAAATTCAATGGATAGAGGAACCTAGTGGGCTACAGTCTGTTACAAGGATAGGTTTTCAAAGAGGAAGACATAGCTGAATGAGCACAGCACGGCAACAGCATATGTATTGATGTTGTCAAGGCATGGAACATTTCCATCACCACAAGGATCCCTTATATAACCTTGTTGTACACAAATCTACTATCCTTTCACCCTCCCCTCCTCCTTAGCTCCTGGAAACAGCAAATATGTTCCAATTTTTATGATATTATTTTTATACCTAATAATTCTTCAGAGAATCACTGAAAGAGAGAGATGGGGCAATATATCCGTTAAGCCCATACTATCCACTGGTACTACCTCCATGAATTAAACCAACTATAGATCAAAAATATTTGGAGAAACAATTTTAGAAAGCTTCTCAAAGCAAAACATGAATTGGCTGCATGCTGGTAACAGTTTGCATAATACTTACATTTGTATTTATAACAATTTATAAGCATTTATATTATATAAAGTACTATAAGTAATTTATAGATGATTTAAAGTATAAGGAGGATGTGCTTAGGTTATATGTAAACACTGTGCCATTTTATATAAGGAACTTGAGTATCTATGGAGTTTGGTATTCCAGGGGAAAGCAAGGGACAAATATGTATTAGAATATGTATTTAAAATCTTGGTGCTATAAAAGGAAATTCAGAAACAGATGAATAGCAAGGAGGAGAACACTGTGGTAGATATTGAGAGGAACAGAATGGAGCAGAGGGAACCAAAGGGAGAGAGTTCTCAGAGCTTGAGAGGATTTTTCTAATTTGGAAATCTTTTAAGATAGTTGTGATTTAGTTTCTCTGATGGAAACAATTCATTATTACATTTGGAGGGCTCAAAATACTGATCAAAATATGTTTACTATTTTTGTTATCTTTTCCTATAGCATTTTTGTTCCACTTGAGTGTGCAAATAGATTACTTTAAAAGTCTTAAATGATCCCCAAGTGAGCCAACACATTTTCAAGTTCTTGACAGTGCAATAGAAATTTACAGGAGTAGGACTTCTAAGTCTTAAAGAAGTCAGAGTTCTGAGTGGCAGCTGCCTATTGACAGTGCCATCTGCAACAGTGCTGATGTAGAAGTGAGTCACTTTGGATTCTCATTCTGACACCATGTGATGTCAAAGGATAACAAGTATCAAGACAATAGAAAAGAAAGAGTTTTACTTGGGATCTTAAGAATTGCAATTCTGTAGACACAGGTTTGGGTAAAAACAAAAGTACTCCAAGAAAGAAGAAGAGTCAGGGGTTTGTAACAACAACAAAAATCATGAGATTGTTAAAGTTGCCAATGAGAGCTGTAATTGACTTTGATGCAAGGCAGGGCATGCCTGTCCTTCTTGAGTCTCACTTAATTTTATTTTATTTTTTAGGTAAGTATCTGATAAGTAAATAACCTTTCATAAGTTATTTTAGGGAAAGTTTTCAATAAGTATCTTGCATTTCTGACAGATATTGTGATATCTTTGCTAAGACAAAAAGTGGACAAAGATCAGATTCCATCCAGGCTGAAATATGTATAAGTCACATTTCCTCAATGGCCTCTTAGTTTCTTTTTAGACCATTTTCTTAGCTCTCCATTTTATTTTATTTTTTTTTCACCAAAGAAAGAAATAAAACTATTGCTACGGACAGATGACTTAATTGTCTTTGTAGAAAGCTTTAAAAAAATGTATAGTTTTAAAAAATCTCTTAGAATTAATGTACAAGTATAAAAAATCAAAGCATAGAAGTTTGATATATACAATTTTAGTTTGATTTCTTTATTTTACTTGATTGCTTTCCTATATACTAGAAATGAACAATGATATTTGAAGTTTAAAAAATGTTTAGCAGCATAATAAGTTGAATATTTAAGTATAAATCTAACAAAATAATGTGAACCAAGCTGAAAAGCATTTAGTAAGACTGGCAGAATAAAAACTGAGTTACAGTTCACAGGAGTAAACTCATGAGCAGAAACTGTCACAGGAACCAGCGTGGAGTACAATAACATGAAGCATAATTGAAAAGTTACTAAAGGTTCAGAGTGCACAAATCTGAGAATTAAAAAAAAACTCCAGAAGAACCAGGTCATAGGTGGAACCCCACAATATTGTGAGATTTACTTGCAGGAGCTTGATCAGGTGCCACAGTAAATAGAGGAAAATCCCTTTGTGCTTTGAGCACAGAGAGAGGAAAACTAATGATTTTAAGCATTGGATTAAAACACTCTGTTCTTCTTAACAAGATCTGACCTCAAGGGAAACTAGGTAACTATACTATCACTGTAGCTATATTAACTTGTTGGAGTATCATCAGAGCCTAATTGACACAAGTGAAGAAAAATACTCAACTCCAGCTGATTTTAGTATTTATTTTATTATTATTATTATTATTTTTTTAATGTTGGAGAAGGAAAATACTAAACTCAGGTGCAATATATCAATCCTGTTCCCCAAAAGAATGGAGGAAAAAACTGAGAAACACTTGCATAGATCAAATCCAGAGGCTCAGGCTCACCTGAAGACTGAGACCCTGTGATATAACTGTAGAATGATTCTTCTTCCCCTACTACTCAGAAGATTACTAAAGACCTACTATAGCAGTTCCTTTCATCAAATACATCTTGTCTGACCATCAACAGATATTTACAAAAAGAAAAATTGAAGAGACAGAGAAAACATTGGAAGGAGATATAGCAGGAATGTTAGAATTTCAGAAATGTAAAACATGATTAATATGCTAAGATCTTGAATGGATAAAGTAGACAGCATGTACAAACAGATGTAAAATATATGCAGAGAAATGCAAATCCAAAGAAAGAGCAAAAATTAATGCTAGAGATCTAGAAATAAAAAACACTAACAGAAATTATCAATACCCTTGACAGACTTACTAGTAGACTGAACAAAGTTGAGGAAAGGCTCTGAGCTTGAGGAAATTTCAATAGAAATATTAAAAACTGAAAAGCAAAGATAAAAAGGCAGCAGATTAAAAACAAATCAAATATAATATCCAAGGACTGTCTGACATCTAAAGGTATAATATATACAATATAGTGAGACTACTAGAAGAAGAATACAAAAGAGCAGCAGAAATATTTGAAAAAAAATAGTGAGAATTTAACCCAAATTTATTTTAGACACTAAATAACAGGTTGAGGAAGCTCAGAGACTACTAAGTAACATGAGCCAATAAAAGCTACACCTGAATTTTCCATTTTCAAACATCAGAAAACCAAAGATTAAAAAAAAAATCCTGAAAAAGCCAGGAGAAGAAAACACAGAAATAAGAATTGCATCTGACTTCTCAGAAATCATGCAAGTAAGAGCAGAGAGGAGTGAAATATTTAAGTTGTCAAGAGGAAAAAAGAAAAAGAAAAAATACACTAACCTAGAATTCTATGCCCTGTGAAGCTATCCTTTAAAATCTATCCTTTAAAAGTGGAAAATAATTTCCTCTCACAAAACCTGAGAGAATTTGTTGCCAGTAAGCCTGACCTCCTAGAACTTTAAAATAATTTCTTTAGAGAAAAAAATGTATAAGTCAAAAATCAGATCTATATAGAGAAGTTGCCTGGGACTGGTGCACTGGGACGACCCAGGGGGATGGTATGGGGAGGGAGGAGGGAGGGGAGGGTTCAGGATGGGGAACACATGTATACTTGTGGTGGATCCATCTTGATGTATGGCAAAAGCAATACAATATTGTAAAGTTAAGCAAAATAAAATTTAATTAAAAAAAAAAAAAAAGTAGTGAAGTGATGCCCAGTTAAAAAACACATTATGATACCAGTGCTGCGGCTAAGTCGCTTCAGTCATGTCCAACTCTGTGTGGCCCCACAGAAGGCAGCCCACCAGGCTCCCCCGTCCCTGGGATTCTCCAGGCAAGAACACTGGAGTGGGTTGCCATTTCCTTCTCCAATGCATGAAAGTGAAAAGTGAAAGCGAAGTTGTTCAGTCGTGTCTGACTCTTAGCAACCGCATGGACTGCAGCCTACCAGGCTCCTCCATCCATGGGATTTTCCAGGTAAGAGTACTGGCGTGGGGTGCCATTGCCTTCTCCGATGATACCACTATGCACCTATTAAAATAACTAAAATTAAAAATAATTACAAGGACATGGAGCAACTAAAGCTCTGACACTGTTATAAAAGTATGGTAAATTGGTATAAGCTGCTAATAAAATGTTTTGCAATTTCTTCCCAATTTATACAAGCATTTGTCATATCCATCCATTCCACTTCTGTTTTTAAGCAATATAAATGAAAACAAATATTTGTACAAAAATTTGTAAATAGATAAAAAATGCAAGTAATTTAAATGTCAACATTTACAAATAAATAAATTGCCATAAATACATGGGGTTGTTGTTCAGTCACTCATTCATGTCTGACACTTTGAGACACCCATGGACTGTAGCATGCCAGGCTTCCCTATCCTTTAACATCTCCTCAGGCTTGCTCGAAGTTATGTCCATTGAGTTGGTGATGCTATCCAACCATCCTATCCTCTATCATCCCCTTCTCCCTTTGCCTTCAATCTTTCCCAGCATCAGGGTCATCACCCCATACAGTGGGGTGTTACTCAGAAAATAAAAAGAGATTAATTTTTGATAAATGCAATAACATGTTTGAATCGGAAAGTAACTACAATGAATGAACGAATTCAGAAGCAAGACAGAAAAAAAAAAAAAAAAGAATGTTCTAGATAATGCCATATTTCTAAAATTCCATAAAATCAGCATTAATTTATAGTGATTGAAAGCAGATCTGTGGTTTTCTATGAATGGAGTAAAGTGGAAAGAATCTGGATCGAAGGGCTAACCTGGGGCATGAGGAAACTTTTGAGTGTGATAAATATGCTTGTTATTTTGATTTTTGTAATTATTTTCTGCACATACAAACGTCACATGCATAAATTGCATTTAAAAATATGTAGTTAAGTACATCAATCATAACTGCTCTTTAAAATCATCATCAAGCTCTTGCCATTGGAAAAGAAAAGAAATATGACTGATCCAATAGAAATTTGAAAAGAAATAAAAGGAAGAAAATAAAAAGTACTGTAAGTATAAAGTGAAACAGGATTCACATTAGTACAATTGCATTAGCAATCTTAGTAAATATAAATGGCTTATATTCACAAGTTAGAGAACAGACTCTCATTTAGGAAAACAAAGTATGCTAAATTTTGCCATCTAAAATACACTTAAACTAAAATGTTAGAGAAAAATTAAAAGTAACAGATCTGAAAAAATGATAATAGCCTTCAAATATTAATAACAACAAAAATTTAGTCTAGGAGTGTTAATAAATGGTACAATAATGTTCATGGTAAAAATAATAATAGCAATTTTAAAACCTTAAAGAGTCATTAACAATAAAAAAGGAATGTATAACAATTCCACATATTTTTATATATGACATTATCCTAAGTAAAAGTTAAAATAGGCTTAAAACATGTAACATCATACTTATCAGAATTACTAGCAAATTCCAAAATTTTATCCCAATGTTTCATTGCTAATCAGATTTGCTGAATTTAGTGTCCAATATCATACAATTTTTATTTAAAATCACTCTAATGATTCTCAAGCACAGAGATGTTAAATAACCTGATGTCTTGGGATGGGCCATTCTCTGAACTAATTATGTTTCAAGGTAGAAACATAGAAGTACATAGACTTGAGCATATACCAGAATTATCATCATAGATTATTAAAACACAAATTAAAACTCATCCATAAGGTTTTTGACTTAGTAAATCTGAGCTGAGTCCTGATAATTTGAATTTCTAATAACTTTTGAGGGGAATATTTGAAAGACCAAGGATTATACTTCTAGAACCACTGATATAAAGAGATATAAAGTTCATGGTACTATTTAGTGGAATGTCATTCCTCCAACTGGCATTGCAGGGCTCCAATATGTAAAGATAAAGTGTTAGGAAAGACTTATAAAAATGAAATTTGTATTTTTTAAGAGACTGTCAATTTCCTTTTATTTCTATTTTCGATTAATGTTGCTCTTGGAGTCACTATTGATGTATAACTCTCACTCATATCTAATTGCATTCCAAATTCTATTAATTATACTTATATTTTAATCTTTAATTCATATGGTCTTCTCAATTTTCTTCTCACTTACTTCAACAGTACTTGAACCTTGAACTTCCAGATATTCAAGCTGGATTTAGAAAAGTCAGAGGAATCAGAGATCAAATTGCTAACATTTGCTGGATTATCAAAAAAGCAAGAGAGCTCCAGAAAAACATCTACTTTTGCTTTATTGACTAGGTCAGAGCCTTTGACTGTGTGGATCACAGCAAACTGTGGAAAATTCATACAGAGATGGGATTACCAGACCACCTCACCTGTCTCCTGAGAAATCTGTATGCAGGTCAAGAAGCAACAGTTAGAGCTGGGTATGGAACAACAGACTGGTTCCAAATCAGGAAAGGACTATATCAAGGCTATATATTGTCACCCTGGTTATTTAACTTTGACTAGATGGACATTTGTTGGTAAAATAATGTCTCCACTTTTTAATATGCTGCCTAAATTGGTTTTTCCAGTGGTCATGTATGGATGTGAGAGTTGGACTGTGAAGAAAGCTGAGCACTGAAGAACTTTTGAATGCTTTTGAACTGTGGTGTTGGAGAAGACTCTTGAGAGTCCCTTGAACTGCAAAGAGATCCAAACAGTTCATCCTAAGTGAAATCAGTCCTGAATATTCATTGGAAGGACTGAGGCTGAAGCTGAAATTCCAATACTTTGGCCACCGGATGCAAAAAGCTGACTTGTTTGAAAAGACCCTGATGCTGGGAAAGTTTGAAGGGGAGAGAAGAGGGGATGACAGGGAATGAGACGATTGGATGGCATCACTGATGTGATGGATATGAGTTTGAGTAAGCTCCAGAAGTTGGTGATGGGCAGGAAGACGGCGTGCTGCAGTCCATGGTGTTGCAAAGAGTCAGACATAATTGAGCGACTGAACTGAACTGGACTAAATATTTTCTTACTGATCTCCCATTTCCAGTTTCTTCTGAATCTTATACTATCCATTTTGTAAACCTATGTGATATTTCTGAAGCAAGGTTTGGGTTATTTCACTTCTTTCTTCATTTTTTGGTATTTCTTTCTGTACAGTTCAATATCTCATTTGCAACATACAATATATATGAAAAGCCTTAGTATGACCTTACCTCATCTACTTAATAAATATTCATTAGCTTTCAAGTACATGCAAGGCTCTGTGCTCAGTTCTGGTGATATCTAAACTGTTCCTTCCCTCATTAAGATAGAATCTACTGGAAAAAAAAAAAAAAAAAAACAGACATAGGACAGATGATCACAAGGGAAGAGCAGCTAACTATGAGTACTGAATATTTATTTTCCTTCTGAGTGCTAGGTTACTTCAGTCATGTCTGACTCTTTGTTACCTTGTGGACTATAGCCTGCAGGCTCCTCTGTCCATGAGATTCTCCATCCAAGAGTACTGGAGTGGGTTGCCATAACCTCCTCCAGGGTATGTTCCTAACCCAGGAATTGAACCCGAGTCTCTTATCTCCTTCATTGGCAGGCAGGTTCTTTACTAGGTTTAATCGCCATTCATGCTATGGACTAAATTTCCTATAGACACAAAGTTTTTCTTATAAAGTTACATATTTTATATGTCACAGTATATTATTTTGCTTCCCCTGAAAAATTATTATTTCTTATCTTTTTAGTTTTACCACCATTTGGAATGTTTTTCTACTTCTCCTATTTGGGAGCCCACTCATTTTTTAAGCTCTAAGTGAAAAGTCTTTCTTATCCCACAAGTCAGGATTGATTGCTCCATCTTCTGCACTCCTACAGCATATCGAATTTCAATTTGTACAGTGACTTACTTATCACTCAATCCCACTAGATGCATCCTATGGGAGGGCAGAAGTTTTACTCATCCTCGCCAGCACAGCATTTTGTGCAGAGCATAAATTTAAATTGAGCTTGTTGAGTAAAAGAAAAATGTAATTTATCCTTTTTTGCTTCCACACAAAATAGCAATTGGCAATTGCACTTCTTTTTTTTTTTTTTTTTCCTTTTTAAACCACTGTATAGAGGCTTTTAAATCCATTGCTATAGAGTCTAGCCAATAAAGGAAAACTAGTCTTTTAATTCTCAACACAAATTAAAGAATTAGGATCTCAAAAATACACTTTCTTAAGTGTTCATTAATCAAAATAACAAGTAATATCTATTTATAATTCTTAAGGGTAATTTTATGCACAACACTTTTATGAAATTGAATTACATTTAAATTTATTTATTAATAGATTCTGCAACTGAACTGATTTTTATTTTTCTGCATTATTTCAGTCATATAGGTCTAATAGTTCAGCATCTTAACTAATAGTTCAATATTCTATTTTTTGCAAAAAAAAAAAAAAAAACACACAAAATCTTGGTCAAATTTCTGTAGTCAAAATCAACAGAAAGCAACTGCAAATGAGGAAGAACAACACAAAAAGACTGATGAGTTCACAAAATTATGAGGAATTAGCTAAATCTTCAGCTTAATCTATGTTTTATTAAAGAAAATAGTGCAACTTGAAAATCTATTAGTGTACTGGACAAATTAATTTCAGGGCTGGACATGACCATAGCTGTTCTAGGTAAAATGGTTTTACTTGTCACCTTCATGTATTAAAATGCAGCTGGGTGGGTAAGGCCAAATTGTTTATCCATTATCATGGAGCAACATACTCTAAATAGATAGGGAAAAAAAAAAAAAGATAACTGATCCAGAATTTAAAATTTTAAAAAAGTGAAAGAAAACCTGAAATAGCTTCAAAATACAGAATATGATTGGCAAAAGGGAAGCAGTTCCCCCACATTAATAGTAAAACATAAGTATAAAAATCAGTCCTGCTACTGAATTCCTAAAGCTTAATGACCTTCCAATAGTAATGCACATTTTTTTTTTTAAGTTAGGTTTGTTATGTTAGTTTATATGTGTTAAAATCCACACTTCTCAGGTGTATAATTCTATGAATCTTAAAAGATGTATACATATTATCATTTCAGCAGCACCACAATTAGGAGTAGGATATTTTTGTTATCCATAGAAAGTTTTACTGCTTTACTGAGACATCTTCATTTAAAAAACATTTATTGATGTGTGCTCAGTCACTTAATTATATCTAACTCTTTGCAGCTCTATGGACTGTAGCCATCCAGGCTCCTCTGTCCATGGAATTTTCCGGGAAAGAGTACTGGAGTGGGTAGTCATACCCTACTGCAGGGGATATTCCATGCCCATGGATCAAACCCACTTATCTTTCATTTCCTGTATTGACAAGTGGATTATTTTCTACAATAGTTTATTTAAAATGTTGCATTAATTTTAGGTGTATAGCAAAGAAAATATATACATGTATAAATATATATAGTCTTTTTTAAAAAAGATTATTTTCCCATATAGACCATTACAGAGTACTGAGTAGAGCCCCCAGTGCTATACAGCAAGTTCTTAGATGTTACCCACTTTATATATAGTTCTTGTTTTTGTTCAGTCACACACTTATGACCAACTCTGATACCCAATGGACTGCAGCATGCCAGGATTCCTTGTCTTGCACTGTCTCCCATATCTTGCTGAAACTCACGTCCATTGAGTCAATGATGCCATCCAACCATCTCGTTCTCTCTCATGCCCTTCTCATCATGCCCTCTATCTATCTTAGATTCAAAGTATTTTCCAATGAGTCAGGCCTTCCCATCAGATGGCTAAAGTATTGGAGCTTCAGCTTCAGCATCAGTTCTTCCAATGAATATTCAGGATTGATTTCCTTTAGAACTGACTGTTTTTATCTCCTTGCTGTCCAACGGACTCTCCGGAGACTTCTCCAGCACCATGATGCGAAAGAATCAATTTTTTGCCACTCAGCCTTCTTTACAGTCCAACTCTCACATCCATATATGACTACTGGAAAAACCAAAGTCTTGACTGTACAGTCCTTTGTCAGCCAAGTGATGTCTCTGTTTTTTAATATGCTGTCTAGGTTTGCATTGATTTTCTTCCATAGAGCAAGTGTCTTTTAATTTCACTGCTGCAGTCAGTGTCCACAGTGATTTTGGAGCTCAAGAAAATAAAGTTTGCCACTTTTTCCATTTTTCCCCATCTATTTGCCTGAAGTGATGGAACTGGATGCCATGATCTTAGTTTTTTGAGTGTGAAGTTTTAAGCCAGCTTTTTCACTCTCCTCTTTCACCTTCATCAAGAGGCTCTTTTGTTCCTCTCCACTTTCTGCCACAAGGGTGTTGCCATCTGCATATTTGAAATTATTGATATTTCTCTCAGCAATCTTGATTCCAGCTTGTGATTTATCCAGTCTGGCATTTTGCATGATATACTCTGCATATAAATTAAATAAGCAGGGTGACAATGCATAGCCTTTATGTACTCCTTTCCCAATTTTGAGCCAGTTTGTTTTTCCATGTCAAGTTTTAACTGGTGCTTCTTGACCTGCATACTGGTTTCTCAGAAGTAAAGTGGTCTGGTATTTCCATGTCTTTAAGAATGTTCCATAGTTTACTATGATCCACACAATCAAAGGCTTTATTTAGTGTAATCAATGAAGCAGATGTAGATATTTTTCTGAAATTCCCTTGCCTTTTCTATGATCCAGTGGATGTTGGCAATCTGATATCTGGTTCTTCTACTTTTTCTAAATCCAGCTTGTACATCTGGAAGTTCTCAGTTCATGTATTGTTGAAGCCTATCTTGAGGAATTCGGCACATTACCTCGCTAACATGTGAAATGAACACATTATGTAGTAGTGTGTATGAAAGTGAAATTATTAGTCACTCGGTCATGTCCAATTTTTTGTCATCTCATGGACTGTAGTGCACTTCTGTCCATGGAATTCTCCAAGTAAGAATACTGGAGTTAATAGTCATTCCCTTCTTCAGGGAGTCTTCCCAACCCAGAGACTGAACTCAGGTCTCCTGCATTTCAAGCAGACTCTTTACCATCCGAGCCATCAGAAAAGTTCAGTAGGGTGTAAGTGTCAATCTGAAAATCTGAATCTTTTGACTGGTCTTCTCCCCTTCTCCCCACTCAACTTATCTCATGATGGATGATCTCAAATTTCTTTTGTATATCTTTGACTCTACTTCTATTTTGTAAATAAGTTTCTTTATACTTTTTTTTTTTTTTTTTTTTTAGAATCCACGTATAAGTGATATCATATGCTACCTTTCTTTCTGTTGTCTGACTTACTTCAGTCAGTATGACAATCTCTAGATCCATTCATGTTGCTGCAAATGCATTATTTTGTTCTTTTTTATGGCTGAATAGTAGCTCATTGCATAGATATACTCTATCTTCTTCATACATTTCTCCATTGATGGATATTCAGGTTACTTCCATGTCTTGGGTATTGTTAATAGTGCTGCATTGAACATTAGCATGCATATATATTATCAAATTATGATTTTCTCTGGGTATATTCCCAGGAGCGGGATTTCTAGGTCATATGGTAGTTCTATTTTCATTTTTAAAGGAAATTCCATACTGTTCTCCACAGTGACTACTAGTTTACATTCTCCACAACAGTGTAGGAGGGTTCCCGTCCCTCCACTCCCTCTCCACCATTAGTTGTAGATTTGTTGATGATGTTTATTCTGACTATGAGATGATACTTCATTGTAGTTGTCATATGCATTTCTGTAATAATTAGTAATTAGATTAGTATTAACGAAATTCAAATCAAAGTTAAGACATATTATTGAAGACCTATCCATGAAGTCTGGCCAAAGAAGTCAGAAGCCCAAAAGTATACACTATGTGATTTCATTTACCTATATTATATTTAGATATGTCTATATTATATTTGTTTGCATTTATTCTCAAATCTATCATGTTAGAAATCAGGATTTTTTTTTTTTTATTTTTTTTTACTCTTAGGGACATAGAGTGAGGCAAATATGATTTGAGTAGAGGTTGTGCAATAGTGGTAATGGTATTCTATTTTGATATGGATGATGGTTACTCAGGTATATATAGTAAAATGCAAACTTATTATTATGAGTATGACTATTTGATTTTTTGTATGTGTGTTATACTTTAATAACAATAAACCTCTGTCACCTGGGGGACTGGTGAATAAAAAGAAAAAAATAAGTCAAAAAATACTGCAGTATCTCTGAGAAAATCACAAAGTACCTGTAACATGCTAAAATTCTATATGTGATCTGTTTCCCTTTGCTGCTTTGCTCTCAATAATTATCCATTCTTTTCCAGTTAGATTGACCTCTTTGCTGTTCCAAGCACACACAAGCAGAAACAAACAGAGTATGTTTCTCTGCTGTAGACCTGAGAGCTAGCTGTCTTGTTTGTAACACTTTCTAACTGTAATTCCCTCACATTTTTTCAAGTCTTCATTCATATATAAAATTGGTAAAGTCTATCTGACCATTTTTTTAGATAGAAATATCTCTTCATTGTTAAAATAGAGAAAACTTTCAACTAAATTTAGATTTTCAACTAAATTTGTTAAAAATCACACATTAAGTGTTTTCAAAATAATTGAGTTTTTTTTAAATTTATTTTGCTTAACTTTACAATATTGTATTGCTTTTACAATACATCAAGATGGATCCACCCCCAGTATACACGTGTTCCCCATCCTGAACCCTCCTCCCTCTCCCCTCCCCACACCACCCCTCCAGGTCGTCCCAGTGCTCCAGCCCCAGGCATTTGTTATCAGGCATCGTACCTGGACTGACGACTCGTTTCAGATATAATATTATACATATTTCAGTGCTATTCTCCCCAATCATCCCACCCTCTCCCGCTCCCAGAGTCCAAAAGTCTGTTCTATACATCAGTGTCTCTTTTGCTGTCTCGTAAATAGGGTTATTTTTACCATCTTTCTAAATTCCATATATATGCGTTAGTATACTGTATTTGTGTTTTTGTTTCTGGCTTACTTCACTCTGTATAATAGGCTCCAGTTCCATCCACCTCCTTAGAACTGATTCAAATAATTGAGTTTTTTGTTAGTCACTGAGATATTGAGTAATCAGTTGTATTTATAAATTTAGTTTAAGGGAGTCAATCAGAGTCTATGTATTTTGGAGTTGTGGACCTATAGATACATTTAAATCTGGTAATCATAATGTAATTGAAAGAAAGAATATGGGTGTACATAGAAAAGAGAAAAATAAACACTAAGGCAAACCAACATGAAGAAGCTCAGAAAAAGGAGAAAAAAAATCAATTAAGGAGACTAAGAAGGATATACTAGTGAGGTAGTAGGAAAATCAAACTGTCATGTCATTCTAGAAATCAGAGTGAGAAAACACATGCAGAAGAGAGTGAAAACCATATTTAGTTTTTATCCAAGTTAATACACTTTTGAGAGTAAACATAATCCCCATGTTGCCCAACAGTTTTAAACAGAAAAGCAGTTTTAAAATAGAACTGTTTTAGAAAACTATGGCTATATGATATAAGGTGAGGACTGAGAATTGACCATTAGACTTAGCAATGTGAAGACTATTGTATAAATTAAGTGCAATGTGAATTGGGAAAGTGCAGAAGGTTGAATAATGCTCCCCCAAATGCATGTCCACTTATAATCACAGAATGTGACCTTATTTGGAAATAGTCTTTGTAAATATATTAGTAAATAATTAAGATCAAATCATACTGCAGTAGCCTGGGCCTTAAATTCAATAAAAAGATGAAATGACATAGACAGACACAAAGGGAAGGTGGTTATATGAAAGAAGAGGCAGAAATAGAAGGTATGATGCTGCAAGCCAAGGAATGCCTATGCTTACCAGAACCTGAAAGAGGCAGGTAAATATTTTCTACTAGCACCTGCAGAGGGAGTCTGGCCCTACTGGCACCTTTATATCAGATTTCTAATTTCACTAACTGTGAAAAAACAAATCTCTGTTGTTTTAAGCCACTCATTGTTTTTATATTTTGTTACAGAAGTCCTAGAAAATTATTACCAGACATAAATACTTGAAATAACTTTAAGAAATATTAGAGATATTAGAAGTGGGTGGCATAGAAGAATACTCCAGTGCTCCAGAGTTCACCTTATAAACTCTCTGTGTTGATGGATAAGCTTTTTTTTTTTTAATTTTCTGACCTCTTACAGAAAAACTTTCTATAAAATAAAATAAACTGCTCCAAAAGTGAAATAAAGAACAACAACAAAAAAACAAACAAAAAATATATGAGCCCTATTTTCATTGTTATTTAACTAAACTGATAATTAAAAATTATTCCACAAATTATTGTTAAGCTTGTTTCTAAATGCTTACTTTCATCACTATTTATCCCATCACAGAATGATACTTAAAAGTTCAGGGATTGGAAAGTTCCCATCAGCTACATACTTAGAGTGTTTGTGGTACAGATAACTCTCTTAAGGAACTCTTAGAGAAAACAAAATATGACTCTGATAGTCATTTCTCTATTGAAATATCTATTTTTATCTCTTATATTTTATTAGAAATTCTGGGGACAATTATATATGATCTTAATATGTTTCACTTTATTATTTTGGAAAGAGTATAACTGGTGAAAATTAAGCCACCTGTACCAAATGTTTGGACTTCCCCAATGACACAGCAGTAAAAAATCTGCCTGCATTGTTGGACATGTGGGAGATATGGGTTTGATCCTTGGGTCAGGAAGTTCTCCTAGAGAAGGCAATGGCAACCCACTTCATTATTCTTGCCTGGAGAATTCCATGGCAGATTGTGGTAGGGTACAGTGCACAGAGTCCGATAAAGTGGACATGACTGAGTATGATCACACCGAATATTCAGTGGCTACTATCGATCCTCTATTGGTGCTTTTGAATTGTGGTGTTGGAGAAGACTCTTGAGAGTCCCTTAGACTGCAAGGAGTTCCAACCTGTCCATCCTAAAGGAAATCAGTCCTAAATATTCTTTGGAAGGACTGATGTTGAAGCTGAAACTCCAATACTTTGGCCACTTTATACAAAGAACCAACTCATTTAAAAAGACCCTGATGCTGGGAAAGATTGAAGATGGGAGGTGAAAGGGAGGATAGAAGATGAGATGGTTGGATGGCATCACTGACTCAATGGACATAAGTTTGAGTAAACTCCAGGAGTTGGAGATCGACAGGGAGGCCTGGTATGCTGCAGTCCATGGGGTTGCAAAGAGTCAGACAGGACTGAGAGACTGAACCAAACTGAACTGATTGATCCTCTGCCCAGGTACTCTTACATCCCTCTTGCTGTTTGTTTGAACCTCACATTCAGCGTTCATACAAATTTGCTTCTAAAATCCTGCAGGGCATCTTTTCCCTTTGATACTATACTTTGGCTTCTGAAACTACGTTTGTTCACAAAGGGCCTGGGAGTTTACTTCATCATAACATGCAAGTGCAAAAAGTAGGAAAATCTATTTCTCTTGCTTCTTGTCAGATCATTCCGCAAAATACAGCTTATACTCCAGAGCACCCCATGGGAACAGGCTGAGACTGAGATATTTTGAAAACTCACATTAATTTGGTTTCTTTTCTTTCTTGACCTGTTTTCTCTACTAACTTTCTGTTTCTTCATGGAAGTGTTTCTATACTAAGCATTTGCATAGGAATTCTCACTTCATGGTCTGTGTTTGGGTAATCAGAAGTAAAACCAAATATAGTCATTTGCAATAAAGAAAACAATTCATGAAGTAGTGTTCTATTTCTGACATATTTCATTTACTGGAATAAATTAGCTACTATGAGTTGATTATAGGAGCTAATAGAAGAAAAGTTTCACCAAATCTTGATTACTTTTTCGGCAAAATTTGAAGTATGTGGGAATGTAAGAGAAATTTTATTTATCAATAAATTTTGAGGGTTTTATCCAAGATAAAATTTTTCTCTGGAAAAAAGGTTAGTTTCAGTTTTAGAAGTATAACATGGATCATAATAAACCTATCTTAATTATTTGCTGGGCTATGGATATTTTCAGTTCAGTTCAGTCACTCACTAGTGTCTGACTCTATGCAACCCCATGAATCATGGCACGCCAGGCCTCCCTGTCCATCATCAACTCTCAGAGTTCACTCAAATGCATGTCCATAGAGTCGGTGATGCCATCCACCCATCTCATCCTCTGTCGTTCCCTTCTCCTCCTGACCACAATCCCTTCCAACATCTGAGTCTTTTCCAATGAGTCAACTCCTTGCATGAGGTGGCCAAAGCATTTGAGTTTCAGTTTTACTGGAGTTTCAGTCCTTCCAGTGAACACCCAGGACTGATCTTTAGAATGGACGGGTTGGATCTCCTTGCAGTCCAAGGGAATCTCAAGAGTCTTCAACACCACAGATCAAAAGCATCAATTCTTTGGCTCTCAGCCTTCTTCACAGGCCAACTCTCACATTCATACATAACCACAGGAAAAACCATAGCCTTGACTAGACTCATCTTTACTGGCAAAGTAATGTCTCTGCTTTTCAATATGCTATCTAGGTTGGTCATAACTTTCCTTCCAAGGAGTAAGTGTCTTTTAACTTCATGGCTGCAGTCACCATCTGCGGTGATTTTGGAGCCCAGAAAAATAAAGTCTGACAGTTTCCACTGTTTCTCCATCTATTTCCCATGAAGTGATTGGACCAGATGCCATGATCTTAGTTTTCTGGATGTTGAATTTTAAGCCAACGTTTTCACTCTCCTCTTTAACTTTCATCAAGAGGCTTTTTAGTTCCTCTTCACTTTCTGCCATAAGGGTGGTGTCATCTGCATATCTGAGGTTATTGATATTTTTCCCAGCAATCTTGATTCCAGCTTGTGCTTCTTCCAGTCCAGCATTTCTCATGATTTACTCTGCATATAAGCTAAATAAGCAGGATGACAATACATAGCCTTGACGTACTCCTTTTCCTATTTGGAACCAGTCTGTTGTTCCATGTCCAGTTCTGTTGCTTCCTGACCTGCATATAGGTTTCTCAAGAGGCAGGTCAGGTGGTCTGGTATTCCCATCTCTTTCAGAATTTTCCACAGTTTATTGTGATCCACACAGTCAAAGGCTTTGGCATAGTCAATAAAGCAGAAATAGATGTTTTTTTGGAACTCTCTTGCTTTTTCAATGATCCAGTGGATGTTAGCAATTCGATCTCTGGTTCCTCTGCTTTTTTGAAAACCAGCTTGAACATCTGGAAGTTCACAGTTCACCTATTGCTGAAGCCTGGCTTGGAGAATTTTGAGCATTACTTTACTAGCGTGTGAGATGAGTGCAAGTGTGTGGTAGTTTGAGCATTCTTTGGCATTGCCTTTCTTTGGGATTGGAAAGAAAACTAACCTTTTCTAGTCCTGTGGCCACTGCTGAGTTTTCCAAATTTGCTGGCATATTGAGTGTGGCACTTTCACAGCATCATCTTTCAGGATTTGGAATAGCTCAACTGGCATTACATTACCTCCACTAGCTTTGTTCATAGTGATGCTTTCTAAGGCCCACTTGACTTCACATTCCAGGATGTCTGGCTCTAGGTGAGGGATCACACCATCATGATTATCTGGGTTGTGAAGATCTTTTTTGTACAATTCTTCTGTGTATTCTTTTTTTTTTTTTTTTAAATTTTTCTTAACTTTACAATATTGTATTGCTTTTACTATACATCGAGATGGATCCGCCACCAGAATACACGTGTTCCCCATCCTGAACCCTCCTCCCTCCCCCTTCCCACACCATCCCTCCAGGTCATCCCAGTGCTCCAGTCCCAGGCATCTGTTATAGGGCATCATACCTGGACTGACTCGTTTCTGATATGATATTATACATATTTCAATGCTATTCTCCCCAATCGTCCCACCCTCTCCCAGTCCCAGAGTCCAAAAGTCTGTTCTAAACATCAGTGTCTCTTTTGCTGTCTCATAAGCAGGGTGATTGTTACCATCTTTCTAAATTCCATATATATGTGTTAGTATACTGTACTTGTGTTTTTCTTTCTGGCTTACTTCACTCTGTATAATAGGCTCCAGTTCCATCCACCTCATTTGAACTGATTCAAATGTATTCTTTTTAATGGCTGAGTAATACTCCATCGTGTATATGTACCACAGCTTGCTTATCCATTCATCTGTGGATGGGCATCTAGGTTGCTTCCACATCCTGGCTATTGTAAACAGTGCTGCTATGAACATTGGGGTACACGTGCCTCTTTCAATTCTGGTTTTCTCGGTGTGTATGCCCAGCAGTGTGATTGCTGGGTCATAAGGCAGTTCTATTCCCAGTTTTTTGAGGAATCTCCATACTGTTCTCCATAGTGGCTGTACTAGTTTGCATTCCCACCAACAGTGTAAGAGGGTTTCCTTTTCTCCACACCCTCTCCAGCATTTATTGCTTGTGGATTTTTGGATCGCAGCCATTCTGACTGGCGTGTAATGGTACCTCATAGTGGTTTTGATTTGCATTTCTCTGATAATGAGTGATGTTGAGCATCTTTTCATGTGTTTGTTAGCCATCTGTATGTCTTCTTTGGAGAAATGTCTATTAAGTTCTTTGGCCCATTTTTTGATTGGGTCATTTATTTTTCTGGAATTGAGCTGTAGAAGTTGCTTGTATATTTTTGAGATTAGTTGTTTGTCTGTTGCTTCATTTGCTATTATTTTCTCCCATTCTGAAGGCTGTCTTTTCAGCTTGCCTATAGTTTCCTTTGTTGTGCAGAAGCTTTTAAGTTTGATTAGGTCCCATTTGTTCATTTTTTATTTTATTTCCGATATTCTGGGAGGTGGGTCATAGAGGATCCTGCTGTTATGTAAGTCAGAGAGTGTTTTGCCTATGTTTTCCTCTAGGAGTTTTATGGTTTCTGGTCTTATATTTAGCTCTTTAATCCATTTTGAGTTTATTTTTGTGTATGGTGTTAGACAGTGTTCTAGTTTCATTCTTTTACAAGTGTTCAACCAGTTTTCCCGATGCAGAGAAAGCCTTTGACAAAGTTCAACATCCATTTATGATAAAAACTCTCCAGAAAGCAGGAATAGAAGGAACATACCTCAACATAATAAAAGCTATATACGACAAATCTTCTGTGTATTCTTGCCACCTCTTCTTAATATCTTCTTCTTCTATTCGGTCTATACCATTTCTGTCCTTTATTGAGCCCATCTTTGCATGAAATGTTCCCTTGGTATCTCTAATTTTCTTGAAAGGGATCTCTAGTCTTTCCCATTCTGTTGTTTTCCTCTATTTCTTTGCATTGAATGCTGAGGAAGTCTTTCTTATCTCTCCTTGCTATTCTTTGGGACTCTGCATTCAGATGCTTATGTCTTTCCTTTTCTCCTTTGCTTTTAACTTCTTTTCACAGCTATTTGTAAAGCTATTTTATATACTTAATATTATTATATATATTTAATATATATAATATATTTTTAAAATTTAATATAAGTTCATATATTTTATATAAAATGGATATTTCAGTTGATGATTTTTCTTTTAAATAGCATATTATAGATAGATATTTGCATATCATAATAAGAATATATAAATTATTCATAAACAATAAAGTAAAAAATACATCATATCGATATAATCAAGTAAAGCTTAAAGATACCATTTATATGTCTGTGTAGAGAAGGGGCAATAATTATAAAAAATTATTTCCCTTACAATTTTACAATCAGAGTAAATTCCAGCAGAGAATTGAACAAAACTGAATATAACTTACTTGATCTACAAGTAATTTTATTTTTATACAATAAGCTTAAGACTCAAAACTGTAAATGTATTAGAGGTGGTTTTTTTTTGTTTTTTTTTTTTTTTTTTTTTCATTTAATGTAGCCTTTAATGTATGAATTGCATCTGCATCATTCTTAGATATGATTATTTAAGAGCAAAAATATACATTACTACAAAGCTGGTTAATCAAAACTCTATACAATTGTAAAAAGAAAAAAAATTAGTAACTAGAATGATAGGGATCTGCTATGTTAATATTGTCTTCCTTAATAAATAAAGACTTGTGTAGATATACCCACATACATAAGATGTTCTTAGAAGCATTTTTTTAAGGAAAATATATGTTACAGTTGGTGAAAATGATTTTACCATGGTATAATACATTCTGAAATCCATCCCCACTAATTTCTATGAGTGCTCTGCCAGTTTTCCCCATGCCTTGGCACCTATCACATACTTTTGGGTAAAAAACCATTTACTAGGCCCAAAGTTCAACCAAAGAAAAAATAACTAGGTTTCTGTCAGATGTGGTTTTGACTTATTGTGATAGTTTTCAGAAAATAATTACTTAATGTTCATATTTTTCTTACTGTGAAAGAAGGTTGAATGACAAACTCAAAGTGTCTTGCAAAAAAAAATAAAAGACAAAAAATGCTCTGATAGGAATAATCTGAGTAGCTTTTGCTTCTCTGTGGAACTTTTGTGTGGGAAATGTTCATAAGTCTCCAACTATAATAAATTAGTGATGGCATGACAGGACTGGATAGGAACTCAAAAGTCCCCATTCCTTTAGGTCATGAAGATTCTGAAAGCAATCACAGCTCCTAGGCCTTTCAGGCTATAGAAACTCAAACAAAATGAGAAAGCATTTATGTATGTCAACATAAAATTCATTGACATAATATTAGTAAGGGTAATAATTTTTAAAGAATGAACAATATTTTGTATAAAATAGTTTTGACCCTGATGAGTAGCTTATGAAAATGTCAAGAATTTCAGCAATAAAATTATAGTCAAAAACGGCAGAAAAATATGTTCTAATTTCTACTAACTCATCTTCATTTACTTTTAACCCTAACCTGACCCAAAGAAGCCAACAGTTAATGAGAATATCAATACTAGAGTCTAGAAATCTGACACTTATGTATTCTGTAAAAATCAGATTATTTTAGAATGTACAGAATATAGTTACAAATGTTGTCAAATTGACACTAGCTCCAAAATTTTGTGAAAACCTTGACAGAAGGTTCTAAAGGCAGAAAGATAATGATTGTTAGAAAAATTTGAAGATTGTAATGAAGTATGTTTTGTTGTTTATTTGCCTACTTTGTCTATGTTTTACACTGAAACAATTCAATTGCACACATTAGAAGAATCAAGCTCTTCATGGTTATTTTAGATTCCTTATTTGATAAGATCTTAATTAGTGTAATAAACAGAAGTGACCTTCTGTCAAGCCTAAGTAACATTCTTGTTATCCATCTCAGTGAGTTTTAATAACCCTTTTGCCCCTTCTAACTGTATTTGATAGCTCTGGCAACTGGAACAGGTACAAATGTGCATTGGTGAGTATCAGTATACTGATAAGCCTGGTAAGTCTGGGATCAGTGACCAGACATCTGTAGACATTTTAACAGAATTGAGTTCAAGACATCTGTGAATTTATTGTATTATCTATAAAATTTTGATAATAAATTTGGGCTGAGAACCAAAATTACAAGTATTTTTATAGCACTGTGAAGTCATAGTTATTTATTGAGTAGCTAATATTAGATGTGGGAAAAAGTTATTTCTATCTGAGCCCAGAAGCATAATGCTTCCCTTACAGTAGATGAGAAAAATGTGGCTATCTTCTCCCCACCTAAAAAAGAAGAAAATATCTTTTAATGTTGAGAAATATATAAATCAATTTTCTAAAGACCAGATTTTACTTGAGCAAATAACTCAAAAGAGGAATATCAAAACTGAAAACCAGTACTGCCCTAATGAATTTATGAATACCTTCATTTATGAATACCTTCTTTAAAATGGTGGTGGCAGTGATGAAGGGAGTAATTGATTAGAGAGTCTCTTAGAAAACAAAGGGGCAAGTTATTTCTTTTGGGTCTATTGGCTGAAAATGCGTAACCACACTGCTTACTTAATTGCCACAGAGGAGTAAGTCTTTTTCAAGTCTGACTATTCTTTAAAAAATAGAACTATCCCTTGTTAGTTCAGAAAAATAGTTCCTTTTGAATTTGTTTTGAATGTCCTAGCAAGGGTATTCCTTTCTCTCCTAGATTCAACCAACTGTCTCTGGTGTCTTTATTTTAATACTAATAGAAAAGAGACAAGGCCCAATGACAGATCCAATGTATGTTTTATAACACTGAATAAAAAGTATAAGCTATAAACAACCAAATTTAGTGCCTCAGCAGTTAAAAATAAAAAAATATACCAGATTGGGCTTTTTGAATGGAGATGAGATTTCCACATCTATTACACTATCAATCTTTCACTTATGTTACATTGCTGTTTAGTCACTAAAGTGAAAGTGAAAGTGAAAGAAGTCGCTCAGTCATGTCTGACTCTTTGAAACCCCATAGACTGTAGCCTACCAGGCTCCTCTGTCCATGGGATTGTCCAGGCAATAGTACTGGAGTGGATTGCCATTCCCTTCTCCAGGGGATCTTTCCAACTCAGGGCTCGAACCCATTTCTCTTACATTGTAGATAGTTGTACCCAACTCTTTCATGACCCCTGCTTGCCAGGATCCTCTGTCCATGGCTTTCCCAGGTGAGAACATTGGAGTTAGTTGCTATTTCATTTTCCAGAGAATCTTTCCAATCCAGGGGTCGATTCCACATCTCCTGCATTGGCAGATAGATTCTTTACCACTGAGCCACCAGGGAAGCCTATGCAACATTAGCTTGTCTTGATTTGTGCCATCAATCACTTCCCCTCCTTATTCTAGGCTTTGTGATTTCAACTTGACAAAATATAAAAACGGTAGTTGTTAAAATTAATTTGAATATTGGTAATTTGAAGAAGCCCTCTGATGATATAAATAAAAAGTTTTAGTGGTCTAGAGGAATATTAAACCAGTCACAACATTCCCTTTAGCTAAAAACCAATTCCAAATGAGACCCTAAATCTCTTCAATTCTTTGAAGGGTGAATGAAGTGAGAAAGCTGCAGGATAAGTTTGAAGTCAGTGAAAGTTGGTTCATGAGGCTTAAGAAAAAGAAGACACTTCACAACATAAAAGTGCCAAGTGAAACTACAAGCACTGATGTAGAAGCTGAAGCAAGTTATACAAAAGATACAGCTAACATCATTATTGAATGTGGTTGCAATAAACAGGCTTTCAGTGTAGGAGAAACAGTCTTGTATTTGAAGAAGATGTCATTTAGAACTACCATACCTGATGAGGAGAAGTCAATGCCTGGCTTGAGATTTAGGGGCTAATATAATTGGTGATTTTAAGTTAAAGCCAAAGTTCATTTATCATTTTGAAAATCTTAGGTCTCTTAAGAATTATACTAAATTTACCTTGCCTGTGCTCTATAAAAACAACAAATCCTAGATGACAACACATTTATTTGCAACATAGTTTACTAAATATTCTATGTTATGACATATTGTTCAAAAATTTCTTTTAAAGTATTAATGCTCATTGACAAAGTACTTGATATGTTGATGAAGATGTACACAAGCTCTGATGAATATGTGCAATAGGATTAATGTGATTTTCATGCCTTCAAACAAAGCATTTGTTCTGAAGCCCTGGATCAAAAAATAATTTCAACTTTCATGTCTTATTCATGAGTCTGTGTGTATGTGTGTGTTAACTACTATAGATACTTTGTGGTTGCCATGACATTTGATATAGCAGTTTGTATATTGATATGTGCAAGACTGTTTTAAGTTGCTGGTTTCTCATTTCAAATGCATTTGCAATATCATGCAGCTGTACACTCCTCTTCTGGCAATTGCTAGTTTTGACATCATATTTGTGTGTAGACGAATTTCTACCTTTATTGTACATTTGCCTTTACTGATGAACTTTCCTATTCATAATGTCCTTGTTTCTAGTTGAAGTGTCTTCTTTTCCAACAAGAGAAGTTTCTTTAGCATTTGTTGTAAAGCTAGTTTAATGGTGGTGAAATACCTTGGCTTTTGCTTATCTGTAAAGCTTTTATTTCTCTGTTGAATCTAAATGAAGGGTAGAGTACTCTTTGTTGTAGGTTTTTCTCTTTTATCACTTTAAATATACTGTGCTGTTCCCTTCTAGTCGATAAAGTTTTTGCTGAAAAATCAGCTGATAACCTTATGGGTGTTCCCCTGTAAGTTATTATTTATTTTTTCTCTTGTTGGCTTTAATATTTTCTCTTTGTCTTTAATTTTTGTCAATTTGAGTACTGTGTGTTTCAATGTGTTCCTTCTTGTGTTTAGCCTGTATGAGACTCTGAATTTTCTGATATAGTTTATTGTCTCCTTTCCCAGGTTAGGAATTTTTCACCTATAAGGTCTTCAAATATTTCCCAGGCCCTTTCTCTTTCTCTTTTCCTTCTGGAAATCCTATATCATGAATACTGGTGCATTTAATTTTGTGCCATATGTTAAGTACCAGAAGACAGTTTAAGTTCTTGTTTCTTTATTTTTTTTTCTTATTTTGTTCCATGGCAGTGATTTCTATCATTCTGTTTTCCAGCTCATTTATCTGTTCATCTTCATTGTTTATTGTGCTATTGACTACTAGTGTATCTTTTATTTTATTTATTGTTCAACTTTGATGCTTCTTTATATCTGGAACTCTATACCTTTTTTTGTATCTTTTTAGTTGGTGCCTCCATTTTTTTTCTGAGATCTTGAATCATCTTTGCTATCATTATTCTGAATGTTTTGTTTCAGGTAAATTGCTTATTTCCACTTCACTTAGTTGTTCTTCAAGGATTGTATCTTTTTCCTTCATTTAGAGCATATTCCCAGAGAAGGCAATGGCACCCCACTCTACTACTCTTGCCTGGAAAATCCCATGGAAGGAAGAGCCTGGTAGGCTGCAGTCCATGGGGTCACTAGGAGTCGGACATGACTGAACGACTTCACTTTCACTTTTCACTTCTATGCATTGGAGAAGGAAATGGCAGGCCACTCCAGTGTTCTTGCCTGGAGAATCCCAGGGATGGGGGAGCCTGGTGGGCTGCCATCTCTGGGGTCTTACAGAGTCGGACACGACTAAAGTGATTTAGCAGCAGCAGAGCATATTCCTTCACCTTCTCCATTTGTGTAACTTTCTGTATTTGTGGTCCCACAGCCTGCAGTACTGTAGTTCATCTTGTTTCTCGTGTCTTCTCATTGATATTTGAGGCTGATGGAGAAGCCTGTGCAGCCTTTCTGGCTGGAGGGGCAATGCTTGCCCCCTGGTGATTAGAGTTGGCTCTTGTCCTCAAGGTCAGGGCCATGCGAAGGGATGTGTTTAGAGGTTGCTGTGGTCTCAGGAAGACTTTAGGTAGCCTGTCTACTGACAGGTGAGGCTGTTTTCCTGCTGTGTTGGTTGTTTGGCTACAGTCATCCCAGCACTGGAGACTATAGTCTATTAGGCCTTGAAGTCAAAATGGTAGCCTCCAGGAGAGCTTACACTAATGAATATCCTTTAGTACCTCTGCCATCAATGTTCTTGTGCTCAAAGTGAGCCACAGCTGTCCCCCATCTCCCGAGGAGACTCTCCCAGATTAGCAGATGAATTTGGCCCAGTGTCCTATGGAGTCACTGTTTTGTATTTTTTTCCCCCTTGGGTTTTCTATGCAAGAAATTGCAAGCACTCTACAAGAGAGTTTTTCTGTTTTCCCAGTATTGTGGAATTCCTATATCAAGCTCTTCTGACACTCAGAATGCTTGAGGGCTTAACCTGAAGCCAGATAACCAGGCTGGATAGTCTGACATGATGTCAGACCTTTAAATCCTGAGGGATCACTTCATTTCATATGCTCAGTTGGGTCCAACTCTTGGTTACCCCATGGACTGATGCATGCCAGGCCTCCCTGTCCATCACCAGCTCTTGGAGCATGCTCAAATTCATGTCCATTGAGTCAGTGATGCCATCCAACCATCTCATTCTGTCATGTCCTTCACTTCCGGCCTTCAATCTTTCTCAGCATCAGGGTCTTTTCATGTGGGTCAGTTCTTCCCATCAGGTGGCCAAAGTATCAGAGAATCAGCTTCAGAATCAGGCCTTTCAAGGAATATTCAGGCCTGATTTCCTTTAGGATATACTAGTTTGATCTCCTTGCAGTCCAAGACACTCTCAGGAGTTTTCTCCAACATCACAGTCCAAAAGCATCAATTTTTCTACGCTCAGCTTTCCTTGTGGTCCAACTTTCATATCCATACATGACTACTGGAAAAACAATAGCTTTGATTAGACAGATCTTTCTCAGCAAAGTAATGTTTCTTCTTTTTTAATATGCTGTATGGGTTGGTCATAGATTTTCTTCCATGGAGCAAGCTTCTTTTAATTCCATGGCTGCAGTCACCATCTCCAGTGATTTTCTAGAAAATAAAATAAAGTCTGTTACTGTTTCCATTGTTTCCCCATATATTTGCCAATAAAGTGATGGAACAACAGACTGGTTCAAAATAAGAAAAGGAGTATGTCAAGGCTGTATATCGTCACTCTGCTTATTTAACTTACATGCAGAGTACATCATGAGAAATGCTAGACTGGAAGAAACACAAGCTGGAATCAAGATTACCGGGAGAAATATCAATAACCTCAGATATGAAAATGACACCACCCTTATGGCAGAAAGTGAAGAGGAACTCAAAAGCCTCTTGATGAAAGTGAAAGTGGAGAGTGAAAAAGTTGGCTTAAAGATCAACATTCAGAAAACGGAGATCATGGCATCTGGTCCCATCACTTCATGGCAAAGAGATGGAGAAACACTGGAAACAGTGTCAGACTTTATTTTTGGGGTCCAAAATTACTGCAGATGGTGACTGCAGCCATGAAATTAAAAGACGCTTACTCCTTGGAAGGAAAGTTATGACCAACCTAGATAGCATATTAAAAAGCAGAGACATTACTTTGCCAACAAATGTCCGTCTAGTCACGGCTATGGTTTTTCCTGTGGTTATGTGTGGATGTGAGAGTTGGACTGTGAAGAAGGCTGAGCGCTGAAGAATTGATGCTTTTGAACTGTGGTGTTGGAGAAAACTCTTGAGAGTCTCTTGGACTGCAAGGAGATCCAACCAGTCCATTCTGAAGGAGATCAGCCCTGGGATTTCTTTGGAGGAAATGATGCTGAAGCTGAAACTCCAGTCCTTTGGCCACCTCATGCAAAGAGTTGACTCATTGGAAAGGACACTGATGCTGGGAGGGATTGGGGGCAGGAGAAGGGGATGACAGAGGATGAGATGCCTGGATGGCATCACTGACTAGATGGATGTGAGTCTGAGTGAACTCTGGGAGCTGGTGATGGACAGGGAGGACTTGCATGCTGCGATTCATGGGGTCACAAAGAGTCGGACACGACTGAGCGACTGAACTGAACTAATGGGACCTGATGCCATGATCTGAGTTTTTTGAATGTTGAAGGTTTTTTTTTTTTCTTTTCTTTTGTTTTAATGTGCATTTTAATAACTAGCGAGAGTGAATATTTTTTTCACTTGTCTATTGCCATCTTCTTTTGGAGAATTAACTTTTCATACCAGTTTCCATTTTTCTACTAGGGCATTTTTATTTTTTCTTAGTGGCTTTATGGCTTGGAGTAGTTATTTTAGTGCAAAGAATATTTATCTCCCACAATTTTCTAAGTTTATTTGCTTTTTGGCTTTTTATTTAATTGTAAGTAGATGCATTCTGGATTAAGTCTTCTATCAGATTATTTTTTAATATAAATTTATTTATTTTAATTGAAGGCTAATTACTTTACAGTATTGTTTTGGTTTTGCCATACATCAACATGAATCCACCCCCGGCATACATGTCTTCCTCATCCTGAACCCCTCTACCTGTTGAGCTTTAAGCCAGCAGTTTCACTCTCCTGTTTTGCTTTCAAAAATAGACTCTTCAGTTTCTTTTTGCTTTGTGCCATAAGTGTGGTGTCATCTGCATGTTTGAGGTTATTGATATTTCTGTGGCAATTTTGATCCCAGCTTGTGCTTCATCCAGCCCAGCATTTCATATGATGTATGCTGCGTATAAGTTAAATAAGCGGGGTGACAATAAGCCTTGATGTACTCATTTTGCAATTAGGAACCAGGAAGCTGTTCCCTGTCTGGTTCTAACTGTTGCTTCTTGGCCTGCATACAGATTTCCCAGGAAGCAATAAGGTGGTCAGGTATTCCCATCTCTTGAAGAATTTTCCACAGTTTGTTGTGATCCATGCAGTCAAATGCTTTGACACAGTCAATAAAGCAGAAATATATTTTTTTCTGGAATTCTTTTGTTTTTCTATGATCTGATGGATGTTGGCAATTGTCTCTGGTTCTGCTGACTTTTCTAAACCCAGCTTGAACATCAGGAAGTTGTGGTTCAAGTACTGTTGAAGGCTGGCTTGGAGAATTTTGCACTTTACTTTGGCAGTGTGAAATGAGTGCAAATGTCCAGGAGTTTGAACAGTCTTTGACATTGACATTCCTTGGGATTAGAATGAAAACACGTTTTCCAGTTCTATGGCCACTGCTGAGTTTTCCAAATTTGCTGACATATTGAGTGCAGTACTTCCATAACATCAGCTTTTAGGGCTTGAAATAGCTCACTTGGAATTCCATCACCTCCTCTAGCTTTTGTACATAATGATGCTTCCTACTCACACGATTTAGGACTCCAGGATATCTTGCTCTAGGTGAGTGATCACACCATCATGATTATCTGGGTAATGAAGATCTTTTTGGTATAGTTTTTTTGTTTATTCTTGCCAAGTTTTTTTTAATATCTTCCACTTCTCTTAGGTCCGTGATCTTTCTGTCCTTTATTGTGCCTGTCTTTGCATTAAATATTCTTGGTATCTCTAATTTTCTTGAAAATGTCTCTAATCTCTCCCATTCTATTGTTTTCATCTATTTCTTTGCACTGATCACTGGGGAAGGCTTTCTTATAGACTCTGTGCCATTCTTTGGAACTCTGTGTACAAATGGGTATATCTTTCCTTTTCTCCTTTGTCTTTAACTTCTTTTCTTTTCTCAGCTATTTGTAAGGCCTCTTTAGACAATTATTTTGCCCTTTTTTATTTATTTTTATTTTTTTTTCCCTTGGGGTTGGTCTTGATCACTACAATATCATGAATCTCTGTCTATAGTTCTTCAGGGACTCTGTCTATCAGATCTAATCCTGTGAATCTGTTTGTCACTTCCACTGCATAATTGTAAGGGATTTGATTTAGGTCATACCAGAATGATAGTGGTTTTCCTTACATTTTTCAATTTAAGTCTTAATTTGGCAGTAAGGAGCTCGTGATCTGAGGCACAGTCAGCTCCTGGTATTGTTTTTGCTGGCTGTATAGAGCTTCTCAATGTTCAGCTGCAAAGAATATAATCAATCTAATTTGGGTATTGGCCATCTGCTGATGTCCACGTGTAGAGTCATGTTTTATTTTGCTGAAAGAGGGTGCTTGCTATGACCAATGTGCTCTCTCTCGGCAAAACTCTATTAGCCTTTGACCTGCTTCATTTTGTATTCCAATGCCAAACTTTCCTTTTACTCCAGGTATCTCTTGAATTTCTACTTTTCCATTCCAGTCGCCTATGATGAAAAGGACATCTTTTTGGATGCTAGCTCTAGAAGCCTGCTGGCTGTGATGGACCTCGCAGAAGCGTGGCCAACAGGAGCTACTCCACGTCTGAGCTCTGGGGCGGCGAACAAGAAGGGCAACCCCACGTCCAAGGAGCAGTGGCTGTGCGGATGCAGAAGAGCCAAGCGGAGTTACTCTGCATTCAAGGTCAGGAGGGGCAGAAGTGAGGAGATACCCCTCATCCAAGGTAAGGAGCAGCAGATGCACTTTGCTGGAGCAGCCATGAAGAGATACCCCACGTCCAAGGTAAGAGAAACCCAGGCAAGATGGTAGGTGTTGCGAGAGGGCATCAAAGGGCAGACACACTGAAACCATACTCACAGAAAACTAGTCAATCTAATCACACAGACCACAGCCTAACTCAATGAAACTAAGCCATGCTGTGTGGGGCCACCCAAGATGGACAAGTCATGGTGGAGAGGGCTGACGGAATGTGGTCCACTGGAGAAGGGAATGACAAACCACTTCATTATTCTTGCCTTGAGAACCCCATGAAGAGTATGAAAAGGCAAAATTATAGGATACTGAAAGAGGAACTCTCCAGGTCAGTAGGTGCCCAATATGCTAGAGGAGATCAGTGGAGAAATAACTCCTGAAAGAATGAAGGGATGGAGCCAAAGCAAAAACAATAACCAGCTGTGGATGTGACATGTGATAGAAGCAAAGTCTGATGCTGTAAAGAGCAATATTGCATAGGAACCTGGAATGTCAGGTCCATGAATCAAGGCAAATTGGAAGTGGTCAAACAGGAGATGGCAAGAGTGAATGATGACATTCTAGGAATCAGGTCAAGAAACACCTGGAGTAACAGGCAAATTTGGCCTTGGAATATGGAATGAAGCAGGGCAAAGGCTAATAGAGTTTTGCCAAGAGAACGCACTGGTCATGGCAAACACCCTCTTCCAACAACACAAGAGAAGACTCTAGAAGGTCTTGTAGGTTCATAGAACCATTCAACTTCAGTTTCTTCAGCATTATTGGTCAGGGCATAGACTTGGATTACTGTGATATTGAATGGTTAGCTTTGGAAATAAACAGAGATCATATTTTTGAGATTTCACCCAAGTACTGCAATTTTGATTCGCTTGTTGACACTGAGGGCTACTCCATTTCTTCTAAGAGATTCTTGCCCATGGTAGTAGATATAATGGTCATCTGAATTAAATTCATCCATCTGTTCCATTTTAGGTCACTGATTCCTAAAATGTCGATATTCACTCTTGCCATCTCCTGTTTGACCACTTCTAATTTACCTTGATTCATGGACCTAACATTTCAGGTTCCTATGTAATACTGTTCTTTAAAGAATCTGACTTACTTCTATCACCAGTCACATCCACAACTGTATGTGGCATTCACTTAGGCTCCATTTCTTCATTCTTTATTGAGTTATTTCTCTACTGATCTCCAGTAGCATATTGGGCACCTACCGACCTGGGCAGTTCATCTTTCAGTTTCATATATTTTTGTCTTTTCACACTGTTCTTGGGGTTCTCATGACAAGAATACTAAAGTGGTTTGCCATTCTCTCCTCCTGTGGGCCACGTTTGGTCAAACTCTCCACCATGACCCATCTGTCTTCGATGACCCTACATGGCATGGCTCAGAGTTTCATTGAGTTACACATCTTGGTCCATGTGATCAGCTTGGTTAATTTCCTAGGACTGTGGTTTTCATTCTGTCTGCCCTCTGATGAATGAGTATAAGAGATTATGGAAGCTTCCTGATGGAAGAGACTGACTGTTGGGGTAAACTCGGTCTTGTGCTGAGCATTGCCATGCTCAGCAAATCTTTGATCCAGTTTTCTTTTGAAAGGGGGGCTGTGTTCCCTCCCTCTTGTTTGGCCTGAGGTCAAACTTTTGGCCCAAGACTCCATGAATTCTGGATATATTTCTAATGATCAGTCATGTTTAAAAACAATTGGACTATATGATTATCTTTTATTTTATCCAATTTGTTTCACTGTCTCTATGCCATATTCAATGCTCCTGTTTTATTTTGTTTATTTTTCCAATTTTGCCATCTCTTCATTTTTTTTATTTATTTATTTTTTAAATTAAATTTTATTTTGCTTAACTTTACAATATTGTATTGCTTTTGCCATACATCAAGATGGATCTGCCACAAATATACATGTGTTCCCCATCCTGAACCTTCCTCCCTCCCCCCTCCCCATACCATCCCCCTGGGTCGTCCCAGTGCACCAGTCCCAGGCATCCGTTATCAGGCTTCATTTTTTAAATGTTATTTCTTAAGTCTTTATCAAGTGTAATAGAAAAATTTTTTATACATATATATGTACAATATATATATTTTGCTTAACTAAAAAAAATTGACATTTTGATTCCAATTGTTTGACTTAGTATAAATAGAATGCTAGATTTCTAATTAAAAAATAAATATGCAAGAAGCAACAAAGCTTTACTGTATACCATGGGGAACTGTAATCAGTATCTTGTAATAACATGATGGAAAATAATTTTAAAACAATATATGTGTATTTGTGTGATTGAATCACTTTTCTGTGCACCTGAAGCATTTTAAGTTAACTACATTCAGAAAACGAAGATCATGGCATCTGGTCCCATCACTGCATGGGAAATAGATGGGGAAACAGTGGAAACAGTGTCAGACTTTGTTTTTCTGGGCTCCAAAATCACTGCAGATGGTGACTGCAGCCATGAAATTAAAAGACGCTTACTCCTTGGAAGGAAAGTTATGACCAACCTAGATAGCATATTCAAAAGCAGAGACATTACTTTACCAACAAAGGTTCGCCTAGTCAAGGCTATGGTCTTTCCTGTGGTCATGTATGGATGTGAGAGCTGGACTGTGAAGAAGGCTGAGCGCCAAAGAGTTGATGCTTTTGAACTGTGGTGTTGGAGAAGACTCTTGAGAGTCCCTTGGACTGCAAGGAGATCCAACCAGTCCATTCTGAAGGAGATCAATCCTGGAATTTCTTTGGAAGGAATGATGCTCAAGCTGAAACTCCAGTATTTTGGCCACCTCATGCGAAGAGTTGACTCATTGGAGAAGACTCTGAGGCTGGGAGGGATTGAGGGCAGGAGGAGAAGGGGACGACAGAGGATGAGATGGCTGGATGGCATCACTGACTCGATGGATGCGAGTCTGAGTGACCTCCGGGAGCTGGCGATGGACAGGGAGGCCTGGCGTGCTGCGGTTCATGGGGTCACAAAGAGTCGGACACAACTGAGCGACTGATCTGATCTGATCTGATACTTCTATTTATATATATATATATATATATATATATATATATATATATATATACACACACACACACATATTTATATATATATATATATATATATATATATATATGAATGATGTATTTTTCATTATAAGGGATTGGAATGTAAAAGTAGAAGTCAAGAGATACCTGGAGTAACATGAAAGTTTGCCTTGGAGTGCAAAACGAAGCAGCAAAAAGGCTAAGAGAGTTTTAACAAGAGAACACACTGATCATAGCAAACATCCTCTTTCAACAACACAAGAGATGACTCTACACATGGACAACACCAGATGGTCAACACCAAAATCAGATCAATTTTATTCTTTGTAGTCATACATGAAGAAGCTCTATACAGTCAGCAAACAAACAAAAAAAAAAAACAAACAAACAAAAAACACCTGGGGTAGATTGTGGCTCAGATCACCAACTCTTCTCTGTAAAATTCAGGCTTAAATTGAAGAAAGTAGAGGAAACCACTAGGCCATTAAGATATGACATAAATCAAATAGCTTATGACTCTATAGTGGAGGTGACAAGTAGATTCAAAGTGTTAGATCTGGTGCATAGAGGGCCTGGAGAACTATGGACAGAGATTCATAATGTACAGGAAGCAGTGACAAACCATCCCAAAGAAAAGGAATTGCAAGAAGACAAAGTAGTTTTCTGAGGTGGCCTTGCAAATAGCTGAGAAAAGAAGAGAAGTGAAAGGCAAAGGAGAAAGGGAAAGATATACTCAACTGAATGCAGAGTTCCATAGTGCAGCAAGGAGAGATAATAAAGCCTTCTTAAATGAATGATACAAATAAATAGAGAAAAACAATAGAATGGGAAAGGTTAGAGTTCTCTAGGAAGAAAAAAAAAAATGGAGATACGAAGAGGACACTCCATGCAAAGTTGGACACAATAAAGGGCAAAAATGTCAAGGCCGTGACAGAAGCAGAAGATATTAAGAAGAAGTGGCAAGAATGCACAGAAAAAATCATTAAAAAAACTTCTAAATGTTACAGATAACCATGATGGTGTGATCAACTCACCTAGAACCAGGCATCCTGTAGTGTGAAAGTAAGTGGGCCCTAGGAAGTATTACTATGAACAAAGCTAGTGGAGGTGATGGAATTTCAGTGGAGCTTTTTAAAATCATTTAGGATGATGCTGTGAAAGGGCTGCACTCAATATGCCAGCAAATTTGGAAAATTCAGCAGTGGCCACAGAACTGAAAATGTTAGGTTTCATTCCAACCCCAAATAAAAGCAATGTCAAAGAATGTTCAAACTACCATACAGTTGTGCTCTTTTCTTACGTTAAAAACATAATGCTCAAAACCCTGTATGCTAGACTTCAACATCACATAAACTGACAAATTCCAGATGCATAAGTCAGGTTTAGAAAAGGGGGAGGAACCAGAGACCAAGCTGCCAACATCTGCTGGATCATAGAAAATGCAATGGGATTCTGGAAAAACATCTACTTCTGCTTCATTGATTATGCTAAAATCTTTGTGTGGATAGCAAAAAACTGTGGGAAATTCTTAAAGAGAGGGGAATTACCAGACAACCTTACCTGTCTCCCGAGAAAGCTATATGCATGTCAAGAAGCAACAGTTAAAACCAGACATTGTACAAAGGGCTGGTTTGAAATAGGGATAAGAGTACATTAAAGCTGTGTCTTTTTGCTCTGCTTCTTTAACTTCTATGCAGGGTACATCATGTGAAATGTTGGTCTGGATGAATCACAAGCCAGAATCAAAATTGCAAGGAGAAATATCAACAATGTCAGATATGCAGGTTATACCACCCTAAAATGGCAGAAAGTGAAGAGTAATTAAAGAGCCTCCTGATGAGGATGAAAGAGGAGAGTGAAAAAGCTCACTTAAAATTCAACATTCAAAAAAATGAAGACCATGGCATCTGGTCCCATCGCTTCATGGCAAATAGAAGCAGAAAAAGTGGAAACAGTGGCAGATTTCATTTCCTTCAGCTCCAGAATCACTGTGCACAGTAACAGCAGCCATAAAATTTAAAGAACCTTGTTCTTTAGCAGAAAAGCTATGACAACCTAGACAGCATATTAAAAAAAAAAAAAAAAATCACTTTACCCACAAAGGCCCATATAATCAAAACTATGGTTAATCCACTAGTCAGATACAGATGTGAGAGTTGGGTTATAAAGAAGGCAGAATGCTAAAGACATGATGCTTTTGAATTGTGTTGCTAAAGATGACTCTTGAGAGCCCTTGGACAGGAAGGAGATCAAACCAGTCAGTCCTAAAACAAGTCGACTCTGAGTATTCATGGAAGGACTAATGTTGAAGCTGGAGCTCCAATATTTTGATCACTTGATATGAAGAGATGATCTATTGGATCTGACCCTGATCTTGTTAAATCCTGAGGATGGGGCGGGGGGGGGGGGGTGTTGACAGAAAACGAGCTGTTGGGATGGCATCATCATCTTAACGGACATAAGTTTGAGCAAACTCTGGGAAACAGGGAAAGACTTGGAAGCCTGGCATGCTGCAGTTCATAGGGTTGCAAAGAGTTGGACTCAACTTAGTAACTGAACAACAACAAAATTTATATTCTTACCAGTTGCTAAAATCTTGCTATGTTTATTTTACCTTTTAGTGCTGATTTCTCCATATTAAAAGTGCAGTACTTTGATATTTAGGCAGGTAATAAGATATTGTACTTAAAATGTTTAGGAGATACTCTATTCTGTATAGCTAAAGGACATATGTCCACAATTAACGGGATATCCCAAGATGGCAGAGGAATAGGTTGAGGAGACCACTTTCTCCACCACAAATACATCAGAAGATCAATCAGCATCTGGAGCAATTCCCAAAGAACAACTTCTTAATGCTGGCAGAGGACCCCAGGTGTAGAGAGGAAACCAATCTCTTCATAATGAGGTAGGGCAAACTATAAAGATGAAAAGGGATACAAAGAATTTCTAGACAGGTCCCATCCTCGGGAGGGAATTGTGAAGGAGGAGAAGTTTCCATACAGTAGGAAACTGTGTCACAGTGGGAGCTTAGGAACCTCAGAGGGAGACACAATGAGGCAAAACCTAGAAAATTCACCACAGAAATTGTGCCAGATGGAAATTACCAGCTCACATGCTTATGTCTGTCTGCAGCAAGTTGGGGGTGGGTACATAAGTATGGACTGTGTTGTCAGTCCTCAGGGAAAGACCAGGGCTGTATGCCATGAGAACACTCTGAAGGGGATCATGTGACAGCACAGACAGAATGGGAAAAATCATGGGACCAACAGAGAAACAAAGGACCATTCCTTCCACACTCTGACACCAGGCACACTCACAGAACAAAGGATAACATCCTAGCAAATACTGAAGGGTGGCAAGCTGGCTCCCATCTACAGCCCTGGAGGCAGAAAGGCAGGCATGTGACAGTGAGAAGCAGAAGGCAAGGGCCCACTGCAATCTCAGCTCTAGAGACCACATCTGTTGCAAAGCTGTGACCTACCCACCAGTCTCTACCCACATCTTCTTGGGATCCCAGATGGCCCAGATTTGCCAGAAGTGTCACAGTCTGGGGAGATACTAGCTCCCCTGGGGAGATGTACAGCCCACCTGGAATTGTGCCCTTGCAGTGCAGCCAGGAGTCCATGTGTCTTGGCCCTAGAAGGTGAATGGCTACCTTGGACTGTGTAGACCTCTGTTGAGCTTCAGCCACCATGAGTGCTCCCCTTGCATGCCAGTGACATTTTCAGCACAGTCAGGAGCCCAAGTGGCTTGGCTCTGGGAGGTGGATGTCTTCTTCTCCACTTCCTGGTGGCTCAGATGGTAAATAATCTGCCCTCAACGTGTGAGACCTGAGGTTGATCCCTAGGTTGGGAAGATCCCCTGGAGAAGAGAATGGCAACCTGCTCCAGTATTCTTGCCTGGAGAGTTCAGAGAACAGAGGAGCCTGGCTGACTGCAGTCCATGTGTTGCAAAGAGTTGGACATGACTGAGCAAACTAACACGTTTCTGTCTCCACAGCACAACTGAGGAAGTGAGCCTGAATAAGTGACAATTTTTGTCCCCTCCTGTCAGGGCAGAGATAAGAGAGTGAAGAGAGACTTGCAAGTAGGGGCAGTTCAAAATTTGCAAAGCAAAACGGGGCAATTGTCCTGGAAATGGCTGATGCAACAGATTAAAACCATCCAGTGAACCTGAGACTGTGTGACTTTAGGGGTAACTGTAGACTTTGAGAGCAAGTAAAAGCTGGAACAAGGGAAGATCTGAGACTAAACTGACTCCACACTGGCCACAACAGGTCCACAGACCTTCCTAGATATATTAGAGAACTTTCTGAGTAAGCAACTTAACTAAAGCAGGAAAATGGAGGAACATGAACATTCATGTCACTACCATTGTATATATACTTCTCACCTCCTATAATTGTTGTTATTATTTTAATTAATTTATTTTGTTATTTTTAAAGTTTTTAACAGTATGTTTCCTTTTTATTCATTTTTTCCTTTGATCCCTTTTTTTTTTTTTTCTTCCCTCATAATTTCCTAGAATGATTGCTTATTACTCCTTTAATTTTTATAGTCCACTTTTACCCTTCTAAGAATAAAACCTCATCTTAAAATTTAGTAAATAATTTCCATATTTTAAAATTTTTATGTTCAACATTTCATTTTTTTATATTGTAATTTGGGGAGTTTAATTTTTATTTAGTTTCTAATTTTTCTTTTTTGATCTTTTGTTATTAATTTTGTATATTTGAGAGTCTAAATTTTAGGATCCATTTTCACTTAGAGATTGGTTACTGGCTTGATTGCTCTCTTCTCTTTTGACTCTCCCTTTTCCCTCCTTATCATCTCTATCTCCCACCCCCCGCCCCCTCCTCTTCTCTGTAGAGCTCTGTGAATCTCTTTGGGTGCTCATAACTGTGGAGAGTTGTCTCACCATTAACCTATGGGTTTTGCCTTCTGCACTTTGTGGACTGAGAAGTCTTGATGCTACTCTAAGAGGATAGGACTGAATCCCAGAGGCAGGAGGCTCATCTCCAGGACTTTGGACACCAGAGGACTCCTGATTCCAGGGGACACTAATATATAAGAGCCTTCCCCAAAGCAGGCTGGAAGGCTTGATGTAGATGAAGAGAAAAGTTGGTTTCAATTAATAAATATATGGCTTAATTGATATTTTAGACAATAATACATTTGTGGGAAAGTATCTGATCAATATTTGGTCAATTCTTCATTTTTCAGTCCTATTAGTTGATGTAAACCCATCTCACCTTTGTCCTTAACTCATTCTGTTCTGTTTCAATCTCCTTCACCTCCCAGCTAAACAGTGCTTCAATTCACCTCAGAAAGATTACTATTCACTGTGAGTTGTGTAAATTCTGGCTTAAATTTGCTTACCAAAAGTATTCCTTTGACTTCTATAAAGTGTACTTAGGTTACAGTACTAGATTTTATTTTGACTAATACAGTAACAGTCAAAATCATTTTCTGTCACCCCAATGTTTATATTCAGCCCAGTTATGATCCTTTAAACCATACAGCCTATCCCAAATAATATTCTATTTGATGATATTCTATATCTTGAACTATAGGCATATTCCAAAATGTCGTGGATTTGGTTTCAGCCCACCACAATAAAGAAAATATCACAACAAAGTGAATCACATAAATTTTGTTCTTGCTTCCAGTACATAGAAAAGTCATATTTATACTACTTTGTAGTCTATTAAGTGTATAATAGTGTATAATGTCTAAACAGACAATGTATATATCTTTTTTAGCCTATACCTTAATGGAAAATCACCTTATTGCTAAAAAATGCCAGCCATCATCTGAGCTTCAATGAGTTGCAATATTTTTGCTGGTGGACGTTCTTTCCTCAGTGTTATTGGGGGCTGTTGACTGATAAGAGTGGTGGTTGCTACAAGTTGGCATGCCTGCAGTAATTTTTTTAAAATGAGTTTTGCCACATTATTGACTCTTCCTTTTACGAAAGATTTTTCCACACATGCAATGCTGTTAGGGAGCATTTACCCCTAACAGAACTTCTTTCCAAACTTTAATCAATCTTCTCAAACCCTGCTGCAGCCTTATCAACTAAATGTGTAATATTCTAACATCCCTGTTGTCATTTAAGACAACATCTTCATTAAGAGTAGATTCCATCTCAAGAAACTACTTATTTTCTTTGTTGTTGTTAATCACATCTTTAGGCTACAATTTTAACTCTAGTTCTCTTGTTGAATCTCTCCACCATATCTGTAGTTACATTCCCCACTTGTCTTGAACCGCTCAGAGTCATCCATGAGTGTTGAAATCAACTTCTTCTAAACTCCTGTTAATGTTATTAATTTTACATTTTCCCATGAATCACAGGTGTTCTTGATGGAATCTAGAATGATGATTCATTTCCATAAGGTTTTCCATTTACTTTTTCGAGATCCATCAGAGGAATTACTTTCTATGGCAGATATAGCATTCTGGAATGTATGTCTTAAAGAATAAGATGTAATTGGGTTGGAGACAAGATGGCAGAATAAAAGGATTTGAGTTCACCTCCTTTTATGAAAATACCAAGATCACAACTAATTGCTAAATGACCATTTACAAAAAAAGATTGGACTCTACCAAAAATATATTCTGCATACAAAGGCAAACAAAAACCCAAAATTAGATGGCAGGATGGGGTAAATTAATGAGATCATCAAATTCTATTCCTGCCTGTTGGGTGACCCACAAACTGGAAAATAGTTATATCACAGAAGTTATCCCATAGGATAATTGGAAAGCAAGATGTTAGAGTAGAAGGACGTGTACTCATCTTCTCCTGTTAGAACTCCAAAACTGCAACCCACTGCTGAACAACCATCAACAGGAAAATGTTGGATCTTACCATAAAAAGATACCCCGCATTCAAGGGCAAATAAGAAACTCCAACGAGATGAAACGAGGGGAAAAAAAAATAACATTTAGAATCAAACCCCATACCCACCAGAGATGTCGGGAGGGGTCAAACAAAACCTTGTGCACACCAGGACTCAGAGGCTCCACAGAGACTGAGCCAGACTTTCTTTGAGTGTTTGAGTGTCTCCTGCAGAGGAACAGGTCAGCAGTGACAGCCGCAGGGACAGGGTCTCTGTTTGCAGCACACATGGGTCAACCAGCATATGGCATAAGACCTCTTAGAGGAGGTCGCCATTAGCCCCACTTAGAGCTGCCAAGTAGACGACCCAGAAACTGCAGAAAAGTTATACCAAAGAAATTGTCACACTATTAAGAAAGTTCTAGGATATGCAACAGATTTCCCAACTGGGGGATCTGGCAAAGGGTCTGCAAACCCCCAGGGAATTTGACTCTGAAGACCAGTGGACACTGTCAGACTTGCCTGTGAGTTTCCAGGAGTTCATTGGTCAGCTACTGTGAGACTGTGCTTCTGCTTGCTTCTTCTGTCTGCCCTCTGATGGATTAGGCTAAGAGCCTTCTATAAGTTTCTTAATAGGGTGGATTGGTGATGGAAAAAACTGGGTCTTGCTCTGGTGGGCAGGGCCTTGAAAGTAAAACTTTAAATCAATTATCTGCTGATGGATAGAGTTTTACTCCCTCCTTCGTAGTTGTTTGGCTTGAGGTGACCCAGCCCTGGGGTCTACAGGCTCTAAGTGGGTTTAATGGGAAACTCCAAGAGGATTTACACCAAGGTGGATTTTCCGATGCCCCATCCCTGTGGTAAGTCCCTGCCAACTCATGGCTCCAGAAAAAGGCCCTCCAACTACCTGTTAATAGCACGTAGTTTTGGTTCAGTCTCCTGTGAGAAAAGTGTTCCTCTCTTCTGGATCTTGCTGGATGCAAAATTTTCTTTATGCCCTTCAAGACTGGAGTCTCTATTTTCCTCAGGCCCCTGAACGGCCTATAATCAAATTCTGCTGTCCCTCATAGCCAGATTCCTGGAGGATTCCCATTCCCTTGTCAGATCCCCAAGCTGGAAAGCATGACATGGGGTTCAGAATCTTCATAAGAGTGGGAGAACTTCTTGGGCATTATTGTTCTCCAGTTTGTTGGTCACCCTCCCAGCAGGTATAAGATTTGATTTTATCATGTTTGAGCCCCTCCTACCATCTTACTGCAGCTTCTTCTTTGTCTTTGAATGTGGGATATCTTCTTTCGGTGGGTTCCAGTGTCCTGTTAATTGTTGTTCAACAGCTAGTTGCAAATTTAATGTTCTCAGAGGAGGAGATGAGTGTATATCTACTCCTGAAAAAATACTTTTTTTTTTTCTTTTCCTAGTGCTAGTTCTAGAAGGTCTTGTAGGTCTTCACAGAACTATTCAAGTTCAGCTTCTTTGACATTAATGGTTGGGGAATTGACTTGGATGTTTGTGAATGTTGAATATTTTTCCTTGGAAACAAATCAAGATCATTCTGTCATTTTGGAGATTTCACTCAAGTACTGCATTTTGGATTCTTCTCTTGACTATGAGGGCTAATCCACTTCTTCTAAGGGATTCTTGCCAACAGTAGTAGATATAATGGTCATCTGACTTAAATTCTCCCATTCCTGTCCACTTTAGTTCACTGATTGCTAAGATGTCGGTGTTCACTCTTCCCATCTCCTCCTTGACTACCTCCACTTTACATTGATTCATGGACTTAATAATCAAGTACCTATAATATTGTTCTTTACAGCATTGGGCTTGAATTTTACCACCAGATATATCCACAACTGAAAATCACCTCTGCTCTGGCCTAGGCACTTCATTCTCTCTATAGCTCTCTCTGTTCTTCCCCAGTGGCATATTGGACACTTACCAGTCTGAAAAGCTTCTCTTCTGGTGTCATATCTTTTTGCCTCTTCATACTACAAATGGAATTCTTGAGGCAAGAATACCACAGTTGTTTTCCATTCCCTTCTTCAGTGGACAATGTTTTGTTAGAACTCTCCACCATGATCCATCTATCCTGGAGGGCCCTTCACAGCACGGTAGCAAAAATCCTGGGAGATGTGTGCTGGCATAAGTCCTTTTTGGAAGTCACCTTCAGCCCTAGCAAAGAGCCTGTAGATTCAAGGACTGGGTTGACTCAAGACAAAGAACTAACAGGGAGGGAGCACAGCCCCACCCATAAGCAGGAAATTGGATTAAAAATGTACTGGCCTGGCCTACCAAAGCAATACCCAGTTTTCCCCACAGCCAGTCTTCTCATCAGGAAGTGTGCACAAGCTTTTTATCCTCATCCATCAAAGGGATGATAGAAGAGGCAAGAATTATAATAACACAGCACACAGAATGAAAACCACAATAACAGAAAGCTAATCAAAATGATCACATATATCACAGACTTGGGTAACTCAATGAACCGATGAGCCAGGCCATGCAAGGCCAGCAAAAATGGAAAGCATAATAGTGACAAAAAAAAAAAAAAAGTGTATCAGTGATATTAGCTCAGTTAGTTAAGTTAGAATATCTCAGTCTGAATGTGCTCCTATAACAAAATAGCATAGGCTGAGTGGCATCTAAACTGCATAATTTATTGTTCTGAGAACTGGAAGGTTAAAGATTAAGCCTCTTCATGGTTACATTCTGGTGATGTCCCTCTTTCTATTTCATAGTTGATACCTTTTTTTCCTGAGTTCTCACATGATGGAAGGAGCAGAGACATTCCTAGAGACTCTTTTATAAGGGTGCTACTACCATTTATGAGCGCTTTATTCAAATGATCCAATTCTTTGGACCCTCCCCTCCCCATCTCCTAATACCAACAACTCTGGAAGTTAGAATTTCAACATGTATTTAATAAGTACACAGCCATTTGGGCCATTGCAAGAGATGGAAATTTTTAGAGATAATGTATTAATCCTAGAAATATATTGAATATGATGCAATTAAAGAACACCTAAATATTAATAGAAATATCTGAGAATGAGTTCATGCAGACATGCTTTTTTTAAGTGAAAGTTTCATGGAAAAAGTCTGGACATTTTCATAATAAAAATATTGAAAATGGTTGCACTTTCTGAGGAAGTAGATATAGGGAACAAAAAATATAGGGTTGGAAATAGTATAGATATCTCTGAAAGATTCTTCAAACAAATTTTTTATCTGAGTAGGAGAGAACAAGCACTACAAAAAGGGGAGGGAGAACAGGGAAAAAGTTTGTTAAGCCATATTTCCTGCTTAATTCCAAATATATACTAATAAATAGATTAATAAAAAGCAATTAATACACAAACTGTAAGATCTTAATACATCACACAGTACTGTCAACTTCCCAGTTAAAACAAACTATGATTCTTTTAAGAGAAAGGATATTTTTGAAAGGTTTTTGCTGAAAGACAAGACACTGGATGCTTGGCCTCTGGAGGAAAAGAATTCACTCTGGGGCCAGAGACAAGGCTTGATCCCTTAGAGATTTTCTGTAATAAAGTTATATTAAAGTATAAAGGAGATAGAGAAAGCTTCTGGCATAGGCATCAGAAGGAGGAAGAAAAAATACCCCCTTGCTAGTCTTCAGCTGGATCTTCTATAGTCACTGTTGAAGCTGCTAAGTTGGTTCAGTCATGTCCAGGTCTTCGTGACCCCATGGACTGCAGCCTACCAGGCTCCTCTGCCCATGGGATTTTCCAGGAAAGAGTACTCAGATCAGATCTGATCAGTCGCTCAGCCGTGTCCGACTCTTTGCGACCCCATGAATCACAGCACCTCAGGCCTCCCTGTACATCACCAACTCCCGGAATTCACTCAGACTCACGTCCATCGAGTCAGTGATGCCATCCAGCCATCTCATCCTCTTTCGTTCCCTTCTCCTCTTGCCCCCAATCCCTCCCAGCATCAGAGTCTTTTCCAATGATTCAACTCTTCACATTACGTGGCCAAAGTACTGGAATACTTTCATTCCTTTCAAAGTACTCCCAGGGCTGATCTCCTTCAGAATGGACTGGTTGGATCTCCTTGCAGTCCAAGGGACTCTCAAGAGTCTTCTCCAACACCACAGTTCAAAAACATCAAGTCTTTGGAGCTCAGCCTTCTTCACAGTCCAACTCTCACATCCATACATGACCAAGGAAAAACCATAGACTTGACTAGACGGACCTTTGTTGGAAAAGTAATGTCTCTGCTTTTGAATATGCTATCTAGGTTGGTCATAACTTTCCTTCCAAGGAGTAAGCATCTTTTAATTTCATAGCTGCAGTCACCATCTGCAGTGATTTTAGAGCCCAGAAAAATAAAGTCTGACACTGTTTCCACTGTTTCCCCATCTATTTCCCATGAAGTGATGGGACCAGATGCCATGATCTTTGTTTTCTGAATGTTGAGCTTTAAGCCAACTTTTTCAGTCTCCACTTTCACTTTCATCAAGAGGCTTTTTAGTTCCTGTTCACTTTCTGCCATAAGGGTGGTGTCATCTGCATATCTGAAGTTATTGAGATTTCTCCCGGAAATCTTGATTCCAACTTGTGTTTCTTCCAGTCCAGCGTTTGTCATGATGTACGCTGCATATGAGATAAATAAGCAGGGTGACAATATACAGCCTTGAGGTACTCCTTTTCCTATTTGGAACCAGTCTGTTGTTCCATGTCCAGTTCTAACTGTTGCTCTCTGACCTGCAGACAAATTTCTCAAGAGGCAGATCAGGTGGTCTGGTATTCCCATCTCTTTCAGAATTTTCCACAGTTTATTGTGATCCACACAGCCAAAGGCTTTGGCAAAGTCAATAAAGAAGAAATAGATGTTTTTCTGGAACTCTCTTGCTTTTTCCATGATCCAGTGGATATTGGCAATTTGATCTCTGGTTCCTCTGCCTTTTCTAAAACCAGCTTGAACATCAGGAAGTTCATGGTTCACATATTGCTGAAGCCTGGCTTGGAGAATTTTGAGCATTACTTAACTAGTGTGTGAGATGAGTGCAATTGTGCAGGGGTTTGAGCATTCTTTGGCATTGTCTTTCTTTGGGATTAGGATGAAAACTGGCCTTTTCCAGTCCTGCGGACACTGCTGAGTTTTCCAAATTTGCTGGCATATTGAGTGCAGCACTTTCACAGCATCATCTTTCAGGATTTGGAATAGCTCAACTGGCATTCCATTACCTCCACTCGCTTTGTTCGTAGTGATGTGTTCGAAGGCCCACTTGACTTTACATTCTAGGATGTCTGGCTCTAGGTCAGTGATCACACCATCGTGATTATCTGGGTTGTGAAGATCTTTTTTGTACAGTTCTTCTGTCTACTCTTGCCATCTCTTCTTAATATCTTCTGCTTCTGTTAGGTCCATACCATTTCTGTCCTTTATCAAGCCCATCTTTGCATGAAATGTTCCTTTGGTATATCTGATTTTCTTGAAGAGATCCCAAGTCTTTCCCATTCTGTTGTTTTCCTCTTTTTGCATTGATCGCTGAAGGAGGCTTTCTTATCTCTTCTTGCTGTTCTTTGGAACTCTGCATTCAGACGTTTATATCTTTCTTTTTCTCCTTTGCTTTTTGCTTCTCTTCTTTGCACAGCTATTTGTAAGTTCTCCCCAGACAACCATTTTCCTTTTTTTGCATTTCTTTTCCATAGGGATGGTCTTGACTCCTCTTTCCTGTACAATGTCAAGAATGTCCTTCCATAGTTCATCAGACTATCTATCAGATCTAGGCCCTTGAATCTATTTCTCACTTCCACTGTATAATCATAAGGGATTTGATTTAAGTCATACTTGAATGGTCTAGTGGTTTTCCCTACTTTCTTCAAATTAAGCCTGAATTTGTCAATAAGAAGTTCATGGTCTGAGCCACAGTCAGCTCTTGGTCTTGGTTTTGCTGACTGTATAGAGCTTCTCCAGGCAATGGCACCCCACTCCAGTACTCTTGCATGGAAAATCCCATGGACAGAGGAGCCTGGTAGGCTGCAGTCCATGGGGTCGCTAGAGTTGGACAGGGCTGAGCAGCTTCACTTTCACTTTTCACTTTTATGCATTGGAGAAGGAAATGGCAACCCATTCCAGTGTTCCTGCCTGGAGAACCCCAGGGACGGTGGAGCCTGATGGGCTGCCGTCTATAGGGTCGCACAGAGTCGGACACGACTGAAGCGACTTAGCAGCAGCAGCAGCAGCAGCATAGAGCTTCTCCATCTTTGGCTGCAAAGAATATGATCAATCTGATATTGGTGTTGACCATCTGGTGATGTCCATGTATAGAGTCTTCTCTTGTGTTGTTGGAAGAGTGTATTTGCTATGACCAGTGCATTTTCTTGGCAAAACTCTGTTAGTCTTTGCCCTGCTTCATTCCATATTCTAAGGTCAAATTTGCCTGTTACTCCAGGTGTTTCTTGACTTCTTACTTTTGCATTCCAGTCCCCTATAATGAAAAGGACATCTTTTGGGATTCTAAATTGTCTTGTAGGTCTTCATAGAACCATTCAACTTCAGCTTCTTCAGCATTATTGCTTGGAGCATAGACTTGGATTACTGTGACACTGAATGGTTTGCCTTGGAAACAAACAGATCATTCTGTCGTTTTTGAGATTGCATCCAAGTACTGCATTTTGGACTCTTTTGTTGACCATTTTGGCCACTCCATTTCTTCTGAGGGATTCCTGCCCTCAGTAGGAAAGAATGCTAGCAGTCTGTTAATGAAAGAAAGGAATGTCTTAAAACTAAGAATGACACCAGGCCCCTCATCTGTAAAATGAGTTTTGGGATAATCTTGGCAGTAGATGATTCATCCCGGGCCATAAAATGATTGATTTGAATCTTACAGAAGCATAAATTACCATACAAATAGCTTCATTTACATAGATTAGGCGAACAATGTCTGAGTATAACATACTGGTTTGTCAAGTAGGTCCTGAGCCATTAGCCAGAATTGACTTGAAGACAGAGTCTGGGGTAAATGCATAATACATTAACAGAAGTTAAGACACACATTTCCATAAGAAAAATGCAATGGTTAACTCAAGGTTTGAGAATAGTTAACTTCATGTGAAACCAGGTGTCAGTATGGCAACACAGTACCTTAAGAGAAACCTCCTTTTAAATTTGTATCAGATCAGATCAGATCAGTCACTCAGTCGTGTCCGACTCTTTGCGACCCCATGAACCGCAGCACGCCAGGCCTCCCTGTCCATCACCATCTCCCAGAGGTCACTCAGACTCGCATCCATCGAGTCAGTGATGCCATCCAGCCATCTCATCCTCTGTCGTCCCCTTCTCCTCCTGCCCTCAATCCCTCCCAGCATCAGAGTCTTCTCCAATGAGTCAACTCTTCGCATGAGGTGGCCAAAATACTGGAGTTTCAGCTTTAGCATCATTCCTTCTAAAGAAATTCCAGGATTGATCTCCTTCAGAATGGACTGGTTGGATCTTCTTGCAGTCCAAGGGACTCTCAAGAGTCTTCTCCAACACCACAGTTCAAAAGCATCAATTCTTCGGCGTTCAGCCTTCTTCACCTTCCAGCTCTCACATCCATACATGACCACAGGAAAGACCATAGCCTTGACTAGGCGAACCTTTGTTGGTAAAGTAATGTCTCTGCTTTTGAATATGCTATCTAGGTTGGTCATAACTTTCCTTCCAAGGAGTAAGCGCCTTTAAATTTGTATAGAGAAGGAAAAATATATCACTGGTTTGTTTCCTCCCACGGCTCAAGAGAGATAAAAATGTCTGACACTTGCAGGCTATATCCTCCATTTGGAGAGCCCTGGCCTTCCTGCCTGTTACCCTCTCAATTTCAGAGACAGAAAGGGAGAAACTGTCAAACTTAAAAATTTTGAGAACTGATTATTCCTTTCTATTAATTTTAGATTTAAGAAATTAATTATGTAAAGGCTAGATGCCAAGATTTCACTCAACATCTGAAAACATGTTTGATCCTTACACCACCAGACTGAATCCTGCGGACAATATCAATATTAACATTCATCTTCTAGAGATAGTTAACACCCTGTATAATATATAGGATATTTTTAAGAGAGTAAATCTTGAGCATTCTCATCACAAGAATATTTTTCTTTTTATTGTATTTTTATTTAAAAGATGAATGTTAAGTAAACCTGTTGAGGTAATCATTTCACAATATATATATATGAACTATCATATTGTACACCATAATCTTACACAGTGATATATGTCAATGATTTCTTTATAAAACTGGAGAAAATTAACCTGAACTAGAGATATGCAAAAGAGAAAACATATGAAAATTATATCTGAGATTGGGTAACATAATAAATAGTGACTAGGGAAAAGAGAGAAAATTCACTTAGTCATTGGCTGCTATGATGCTAAGTATTACCAATGATAGTGAAAATTCTTTGCTTGTGACAGAGCCCTTATCATTGAGGTAAATGAGAATGATCCCTTTTAAGGCAGTGATCAGTGGATAAACTTTTACATATTTTTGGGGAGATCTCAAAATTAAATTTTTAATCTTATCTAAATTATGAGTTCTTTACTTATTTTCATGAGTAAGTTCAGTTCAGTCGCTCAGTCATGTCCAACTCTTTGTGATTCCATGGACTGCAGCACATCAGGCCTCCCTGTCTATCACCAACTCATGGAGTTTACCCAGACTCATGTTCATTGAATCAGCGATGCCATCCAACCATCTCATCCTCTGTTGTCCCCTTCTCCTCCCTCCCTCAATCTTTCCCAGCATCAGGGTCTTTTCAAATGAGTCAGTTCTTCACATCAGGTGGCCAAAGTACTGGAGTTTCAGCTTCAACATCAGTCCTTCCAATGAACATTCAGGACTGATTTCCTTTAGGATGGACTGATTGGATCTTTTTGCAGTCCAAGGCACTGTCAAGATTCTTCTTCAACACCACAGTCCAAAAGCAGCAATTCTTCGGTGTTCAGCTTTCTTTATAGTCCAACTCTCACATCCATACATGTCCACTGGAAAACACATAGCCTTGACTAGTTGGGCATTTGTTGGCAAAGTAATGTCTCTGTTTTTTAATATGCTATTTAGATTGGTCATAGCTTTTCTTCCAAGGAGCAAATGTCTTTTAGTTTCATGGTTGCAGTCACGATCTGCTGTGATTTCATGAGTAAAGAAGTGTTATATTAATAAAATTATATATAACATGAGGGATGATTTCAATGCCTATATTTATCAAAAATTCCCTGTGTCTCTTGGACAAGGAAGGGATGGGAGTATGGGGATGAAGGATAGTAATTAACATTTATTTTGCACCTATTATATTGATTTTTCTATTTATATATTCTAAATTAATCTCTTTCTACAAGCCACATTTCTTGAAGCTATCTTTTCTTGATCATTTATTGAAAGATCCTGAAGTCTTTCCCATTCTGTTGTTTTCCTCATTTTGCATTGATCGCTAAAGAAGGCTTTCTTGTCTCTCCTTGCTATTCTTTGGAACTCTGAATTCAAATAGATATATCTTCCCTTTTCTCTTTTGCCTTTAGCTTCTCTTCATCCTCAGCTATTTGTAAGGCTTCCTCAGACAACTATTTTGCTTCGTTGCATTTCTTTTTCTCGGGAATGGCCTTGATCCCTGCCTCCTGTACAAGGTCACTAACTTCTGTCCATAGTTCTTCAGTCACTCTATCAAATTTAATCCCTTGAATCTATTTGTCACTTCCACTGTATAATTGTAAGGGATTAGATTTAGGTCATACCTGAATGGTCTAATAGTTTTCCCTACTTTCTTCAACTTAAGTCTGAATTTGGCAATAAGGCATTCATGAATGAGCCACAGTCAACTCCTAGTCTTGTTTTTGCTGACGGTATAGGGTGTCTCCATTTTTGGCTGCAAAGAATATAATCAATCTGATTTGAGTATTGACTATCTGATGATGTCCCTGTGTAGAGCCATCTCTTGTATTGTTGGTACAGGCAGTGGTACACTAGTAACCAAACTCTCTGAGGAATAAAACTCATTTGTAGTTTATCAATTTTCATGATGTAAATACTCTCAAGTTATCAATATGACAGTACTGTATACAGAGTTAGGAAGAGATGCAAAATCAGCTCTCCTCAGCTCTCATAAGTCAATGCTGTCATACTGCAAGTATTTAGAAATGGACACGCTTTTACACGGTTTGTAGCACAGTCTCTTTGCATGCTATGCTGAAATAAGATTCAAAATTACAGAAACAAGTAGAGTTTGATGGACCAATTTATTATCAAGAATTTTTGTGGAAATCCAAGATAACAGAGATTATATCTATAGCTCTAAACAATGGAGGTGGGTTCTTTTTGCAGATTTGTTTTAGTGCTTAGTGACTCAGTCATGTCTGACTCTGAGATTCTTTGGACTGTAGCCCACAAGGATCCTCTTTTCATGGAACTTGTTCAAAGAAGAATACTGGATTGCTTTGCCATTTCCTTCTCCAAGTGATTTTCCTGACTCAAAGCTCAAACACATCTCCTGTGTTTCCTGTATTGTAGATGGATTTTTTACCCACTGTGCCATGAAGCTGAATAAGTAACTAGTTACATGGATTTATATTACACTTAAACTATGAAAATTAAACAATTACTTTAAAATAAAAAATTGGGAATAAAGAAAGAGAAGGGAGAAATAGAAAATTTCGAAGGATAAATTGTTATTTCTCAGGAAAGATACAGGCAAAGAAAATATGACGGGGACCTTTCAGATTCACTCTTTGTATTTTTGAATTATTTCAACTTTTAAATTAATTGTTTCTCATAAAAATGGAAATTATAATAATGACACTGGGAATTCCCTAGGGGATCCAGTGATTAAGACTCTGCCCTTTTACCTTAGGGAGCACAGCAGTTTCAATCCCTGTTCAGGAAACTAAGATCCCACATGCCATGAGACATAGGGAAAAAAAAATAATAATAAAAATGGTGAATAATTACAGAATCTCAGTGAGAATCACAAAAAATTACTTGAGGCATTATAAAGAATGCTGGTTATTTTTTAAAATTGTATATTGGAGTAAAGTTGATTAATAATGTTGTATTAGTTTCACATGTATAAAAAAGAGATCGTTATATATATGTGCATGCTGCTGCTAAGTCACTTCAGTTATGTCCGACTCTGTGCAACCCCATAGATGTCAGGCCACCAGGCTCCCCCGTCCCTGGGATTCTCCAGGCAAGAACACTGGAGTGGGTTGCCATTTCCTTCTCCAATGTGTGAAAGTGAAAAGTGAAAATAAAATAGCTCAGCCATGTCCAGCTCTTTCCGACCCCATGGACTATAGCCTACCAGGCTCCTCTATCCATGGGATTCTCCAGGCAAGAGTACTGGAGTGGGGTGCCATTTTCTTCTCCAATATATGTGTGTATATATATATATATATATATATATATATATATATATATTTTTTTTTCCCCCATGCTATACATTAGGTCTTGCTTGTTATTTACTGTGCCTCTTGCATTGCAAGTAGATAGTTTATCCCTGAGCCACCAAGCAAACCCTGCTTCAGATATAATACTGTGCATATGCCAGTCCCATATTTCTTTCTTTGGATCTCATTTTCTTTAAACCTATGATTATAAAAATCCTATAATTTTTATCCTATATTTATTTAAAATAACCAATTATATATCAAATAATTATAAAAATCCTATAATTATTTAACCTAATGTTTACTTAATGCTTGTAATAGTGTACTGAAGCAGGCTTACACTGATTCATGGGAAAAGCTAATTTTTAAATTTTAAGGCATTTAGTATGTCCATAGTTACAATCTTTAAATAGTGCTAAAGTTAAATTTGGTTTAGAATAATTAATTAAGTTTGTATTGGGTTAGATGTAATGTTAAAGCACATGTTATATTTAATAACAATAAATTTAATGAGAAAAGAGAAAATTGAGATGAAACTCCATTGACTGTGGTTGAGTTGCTATTATAAGTCAACTATAGATACAAATTATCCATACTTTATTAACTTAATCTTGGTCCCCAAATTTTGGTCCATAAACACTGGCTAAAGAAAATAATAATAATAATGTGTGTAAGAAAAATACAGAAATATAAATGACAAGATAAAAATATTTTATATAGATATTGAAATTTAAAAAACAATCTTTCATAAAACCCTTGACAAAACGTTGTGAGATAAAGGAAAAATATGAAGTTTCAACTATAGGGTATAAAGTTGATGAGTAGACTAAAATAGAAGCTAAATAAAATCCACTTAGGGCTTGTATATTAGCATCCTAGAAACTGAATATGCGAAGGTTATATGATATTTATCACAATCTGCAAAGGACTTTTCATTGAAATGGAAAGCGAAATATGATAAAGTCTCTAATACAGATAAACAGAGTTTCCCTGGAAGACTTGTCTCAGTCCTCCTCAGTTCAGTTTACTTCAGTCGCTCAGTCGTATCGGACTCTGCAAGCCCATGAATCGCAGCAGGCCAGGCCTCCCTGTTCATCATCAACTCCCAGAGTTCACTGAGACTCATATCCATCAAGTCAGTGATGCCATCCAGCCATCTCATCCTCTGTCGTCCCCTTCTCCTCTTGCCCCAAGTCCCTCCCAGCATCAGAGTCTTTTCCAATGAGTCAACTCTTCGCATGAGGTGGCCAAAGTACTGGAGTTTCAGCTTGAGCATCATTCCTTCCAAAGAAATCCCAGGGCTGATCTCCTTCAGAATGGACTGGTTGGATCTCCTTGCAGTCCAAGGGACTCTCAAGAGTCTTCTCCAACACCACACTTCAAAAGCATCAACTCTTCCGTGCTCAGCCTTCTTCACAGTCCAACTCTCACAGCCATACATGACCACAGGAAAAACCACAGCCTTGACTAGACGAAACTTTTTTGGCAAAGTAATGTCTCTGCTTTTGAATATGCTATCTAGGTTGGACATAATATTTTTAAATAAAAATAATTGTTTCACTAATCTGGTAACAATGACACTCTTCCTAGAGTCAGAAGATAAAGGGAAACAGTTCTTACCTGCTTAGCTAACAAAAAGCTATAAATCCATCCTATATCCATGGGATCTTTCACAGTGAGGTGTTCCTTTGAAGATACAGAAGCATTTTCTGAAAAAATGTTTTAGATGATTACCTATTTTTCCTTTGTCTGTTATGATTTTGGAAACACAATAGTGCCAATTTCTAAAATCTAGCAAGCCCTACTATTGCTGGCAATTATCCAGAGTTCACTTGGTGTTGAAAATGACAAAGTGTTACATCTAAATAAGAAAAGGAATTAAAAGAAATCATGGTTATTATTTTTAAAAATGATAAGACTTCCCTGGTGGTGCAATGGATAAGAACCTACCTAACAATGAAGAGGACACAGGTTCAATCCCTCTTCCGAGAAGATTCCACATTCCACAGAGCAACTCAGCCCATGAGCCACAACTGTTGAGCAAGTGCTCTAGAGCCTGTGAGTTACAACTACTGAGTACTACAACTATTGAAATCCTCATGCTCTTGGGCTTACAAGTCAGAACTACTGAGCCTACATTCTGCAACTCATGAAGCCCATGGGCCTAGAGCCTGTCCTCCACAAGAGAAGCCATCAGAATGAGAAGACTATGCACCACAAAGAAGTGTAGCCTCTACTCATTGCAAATAGAGAAAGCCTACACAAAGCAAAGAGATTCAGTGCAGCCAAAAGTAAATACTTTTTAAATGATGAATATTATAACTTTAAAAAAAAAAAGAGTCTTGAATGCTCTAGATATTTGATACTAACAGACTTTCATGATAGAGAATGCATGCTTATCCTGGGGGTAGAGGGAATATTAGTGATAATTTTGTAGAAACTAACAAAATATGTTACATCAATTCATGATTGAATATGCTACAGCAAAAATAAAATAAGGACATTCTTGAATAGAAAAGAGACTTCTGATAAATAAGGAAAATAAGAAACAATGAACAGGCTGCATAAACAAGCCTAAAGGTGTTAAGCAATCTTGGTTATTCTTTAGCACTGCTACTAAAAAACACTTGTAGCTAGACTTGTCCTTCACAAAGCTAAACAAAGTTAATTACAGACTCCATATGAATTGCACTGTACACGTGGTATTCTCCTCCCCATACTCCCCCTTGTAGCATTCTGAATTTCAAAAAGCAAGTCACTGGTGATAACTTCAAGGACACTAGATAGGTTACTGAGCCCCCTGACACCAGCTTTGGCCATAAATTTGCTGAGGACATTTTTTTTTTTAATTTAATACCTTGATAACTTTGATACTTATCATCTTACCCCAGACCACAAGCCTTGGGAGATAAACCTCTCCATATTCCATGGGAAAGGAGCACAGTTTTTGAAGCACTAGCCTACTGTGTCCCTTGCCTGGCAGAGAATAAAACAACACTTTCTTTTTGCCTCCGAACACTGCCTCTGTATTTCTACTCAGCATTGCTGGACAAGGAGACAAGATTTTGGCATCAGAGAGAAGCAGTGATGCTAAGGTTTCTTTTTTTTTTTCTTTTTTTGGCCATGCACATGGCATGCAGGATCTTAGTTCCTCAACATGGATCACACCCATGTCCCTGGCACTGGAAGACTGTGGAGTCTTAACTACTGGACTGCCAAGGAAGTCCCCAACAGTGATTCTAAAAAGGAATAAATAATTTAATTGGTTCAGTTCAGTTCAGCTGCTCAGTCATGTCTGACTTTTTGAAACCCCATGGACTGAAGCACGCCAGGCCTCCCTGTCTATCACCAACTACAGGATTTTACCCAAACTCATGTCCATTGAGTCAGTGACGTCATCCAACCATCTCATCCTCTGTTGTTCCCTTCTCCTCTCGCCTTCAATGTTTCCCAGCATCAGGGTCTTTTCAAAAAAGTCAGCTCTTTGCATCAGGTGACCCAAGTATAGGAGTTACAGCTTCATCATCAGTCCTTCCAATGAACATTCAGGACTGATTTCCTTTAGGATGAACTGGTTGGATGTCGTTGCAGTTCAAGGGACTTTCAAGAGTCTTCTCCAACACCATAGTTCAAAAGCATCAATTCTTTGGTGCTCAGCTTTCTTTATACTCCAATTCTCACATCCATATATGATTACTGGAAAAATCATAGCTTTGACTAAACGGTTTGGTAACCTATAAACTCTTATAAGGAGTGTTGGCTTAAATATATTTTGTATACTCTAAATCAAAAGCAACTCCTTACAGTTTTAGTGAAAATTAATCACAAAGTAGAATGAAAGATATATGAAGTCAAAAACTTCTATTTTATTCACTATATTTGCTATTAGTAAATTCTATTAATATGTCTCTTTTATTTATATTGTGTCCCTACGCTTAGCACAAAGTAAGAAATTAAATATTTATGAAATAAATGAATGCCATAAAAAATGAATAATAGAAATAAGTGCACAATTCTATGATAGTGACAACTAGCCTCAATTCCAGGACTAACATATTGCATTTGCTCTAATGTAATTAAATAACTAACTGAGCAAAAAAAGAATTCTGGGTTCTGGCTTCACACATTATTTGAAATAGTTTTAAAATGGCATCAATAAACAATACCTGCACATTTACTCTGGAGAATAAGCTGAGCAAATTCCAGTTTTAGTTCAGTGAAATTAATTTACTTGAAGAATAAAGATTTGAAAATAAAACTTTTTATTTCCTTTGCTTAATGTCATATATTAAGAAACTTGAACATATATTAGTAAAATCCCCAACACGTTTTTTTTTTTAACAAAAGAACAAAAATAAATATTTAGAACAAAAATAAATATTTAGGCAAACATATTAATGTTGTCAAATTTATCATACAAATTTCCTTTGCAATTTTCAGGTTTCATTGTTTACCACAGTTATAAGAGGATAGAAATATAAACTCTCAGCCAGATTTGGTTTTCAGCTTCCCCAAAGAAAGGAATAGTGTGTGTGTGTGTGTGTGTGTGTGTGTGTGTGTGTGTGTGCGGGCACGCACGCACGCTAAGTCACCTCAGTCGTGTCCGATTCTTTGTGACTCATGGACTTAAGTCCACCAGGCTCCTCTGCCCATAGCATTCTCCAGGCAAGAATACTGAAGTGAGTTGCCATTCCCTTCTCCAGGGGATTTTCCTGACCTAGGGATCAAACCAAGGTCTACGTAAAGTTTCTTCCTCTAAAAACCTTCTAGAAGAATTTGTTTATCCATAAGATTTTCAGAAAGTCAAGATGATATTCATTATTTGTTAACAATCTAGAATTTTGTTGAATATCAACATTGATTAACTGCTAGCTGTCATTTATCAGCTTCTAAGCCAACTGATTCAGCCCATTCTGAAGGAGATCAGCCCTGGGATTTCTTTGGAAGGAATGATACTGAAGCTGAAACTCCAGTCCTTTGGCCACTTCATGCGAAGAGTTGACTCATTGGAGAAGACTCTCATGCTGGGAGGGATTGGGGACAAGGAGAGAAGGGGACGACAGAGGATAAGATGGCTGGATGGCATCACTGACTCGATGGACGTGAGTCTGAGTGAGCTCCGGGAGTTGGTGATGGACAGGGAGGCCTGGCGTGCTGCGATCCATGGGGTTGCAGAGTCGGACATGACTGAGCGACTGATCTGATCTCATCTGATCTGAATGTTTTTTCTTCAGATTTACCTTTCTCTTATACTTTACCCTACTTTCTCTTATATTTTGCCCTATGTCTGCTCTTTGGCACTGGAGTGACTGTGAGAAGATATCACACGTCCAGGAGCAGAGAAGCCCCGACAAGATAGTAGGTGCTGGAGCGGTGGATGTGCAGCTCTTGGAGCAACTTTGAGGAGATATCCCACATTCAGGGGCAAAGGAGAAACCCCAGCAAGATGGTAGGAGGAGCGAAATTGTGTTTAGAATCAAACCCCATATTTGCCAGAGAAGCTCAGAGGGCTCAAACATACCTTGTGCATACCAAGACCCAGGGACCCCACAAAGACTGAGACAGAACAGTGTTTGTGTGTCTCCTAAGGAGGTATGTGTTAGCAGTGGACTGCTGCAGGGGCAGGCCTCTGGGTATAATAGACCTGGGTATAGCATAAGCCTTCTTGGAGGAGGTTGCCATTAACCTATCATAGAGCCACCAGAACATACACAGAACTGGGGAAACAGATGCTTGTTGGGCACAAACAGAACCTTATATCTACCAGGACCCAGGAGAAAGGAGCAGTGACCCCACAAGAGACTGAATCAGACTTACCTGTGAGTGTCCAGGGGTCTCAGGTGGAGGTGTGGGTTGGTGGCGGCCTGCTGCACAGTTGAGGGCACTGAGTGTAGCCATGTGTGCATGGGAAATTTTGAAGGAGGTAGCCATTATCTTCATTATCTCCATCATAGTTTACCCCCAGTCAAATAACAGGGAGGGAATACAGCCCCTCCCTTCAACAGAAAAATGGTTTAAAGATTTATACAGCATGGCCCCACGCATCAGAACGAGGCCCAGATTCCCCCTGAATCAGCCCACAATCATAGAAAACCAACCAATCGGATGATATGGACCACAACCTTGTATAACTCAATGAAACTGTGAGCCATGCCGTGTAGAGCCACCCAAAATGGACAGGCCAAGGTGGAGAGTTCTGATAAAACGTGGTCCACTGGAGAAGGGAATGGGAACCACTTCAGTATTCTTGCCTTGAGAACACCTTGATCAGTATGAAAAGGCCAACAGATAGAACACTGAAAGATGAACTATCCAGGTCAGTAGGTGCTCAATATGCTACTGAAGATCAGTGGAGAAATAACTCTAGAAAGAACGAAGAGACAGAGACAAAGCAAAAGCAACACCCAGTTGTCGATATAACTGATGATGGAAGCAAAGTCTGATGCTGAAAAGAACAATATTGCATAGGAACCTAGAATGTTAGGTCCATGATTCAAGGTAAGTTACAAGTTATCAAGCAGGAGATGACAAGAGTGAACATTGACATTTTAGGAATCAGTGAACTAAAATGGATGGGAATGGGTGAATTTAAGTCAGAAGACCATTATGTCTATTACTGCGAGCAATAATCCCTTACGAGAAATGGAGTAGCCATCATAGTCAACAAAAGAGTACAAAATGCAATACTTGGATGTCATCTCAAGAATGACAGAATGATCTCTGTTCATTTCCAAGGCAAACCACTCAATATCAGAGTAATACAAGTCTATTCCCCCACCAATAATGCTGAAGAAGCTGAAGCTGAATGATTCTATGAAGACCTGCAAGACCTGCTAGAACTAACACCCCCAAAAGTTGTCCTTTTCATTATAGGGGACTGTAATGCAAAAGTAAGAGGTCAAGTTACATGGAGTAAAAGGCAAGTTTGGCCTTGGAATACAGAATGGAGCAGGGTAAAGCCTAACAGAGTTTTGCTGGGAGAACACACTGGTTGTAGCAAACACCCTCTTCCAACAATAAAACAGAATACTCTACACATGGACATCACCCGATAGTCAATAACAAAATCCAATTGATTTCATTCTTTGCAGCCAAAGATAGGGGAGTTCTATACAGTCAGCAAAAACAAGACCAGGAACTGATTCTGGCTCAGATCATGAACTTATTATTGTCAAATTCAGACTTAAATTGAAGAAAGTAAGGAAACCCCCTAGACCATTTAGGTATGGCTTAAATCAAATCCCTTACAATTATACATTGGAAGTGACAAATAGATTCAAAGGATTAGATCTGATAGGCAGAGTGTCTGAAGAACAATGGACAGAGGTTCATGACATTGTGCAGGAGGCAGTGATGAAAACCATCCCCAAGAAAAGAAAAGCAAAAAGGCAAAATAGATGTCTGAGGAGGTCTTAGGAATAGTTGAGAAAGAAGAGAAGCTAAAGGCTAAGGAGAAAAGGGAAGATATATCCATTTAAATGCAGAGTTTTCAAGAAAAGCAAAGAGAGTTAAGAAAGTTTTCCTCAGTGATCAGTGCAAAGAAATAGAGGAAAACAATAGAATGGGAAAAACTAGAGATCTCTTTAAGAAAATTAGAGATACCAAGGGAATATTTCATACAAAGATGGGCACAATAAAATAAAGAAATAGTATAGACCTAACTGAAGCAGAAGATATTAATAAGAGGTGGCAGGGATACACAGAAGAGCTATACAAAAAAAAAAAAAAAAAAAGATCTTCATGGTCCAGATAAAAATGATGTTGTGATCACTCATCTAGAGCCAGACATCCTAGAATGCAAAGACAAGTGGTCCTTAAGAAGCATCACTATGAACAAAGCTAGTGGAGGTGACAGAATCCCAGTTGAGCTATTTCAAATCCTAAAATATGGTGCTATGAAAGTACTGCATTCAATATGCCAGCAAATTTGGAAAACTCAGCAGTAGCCACAGGACTGGAAAATCTCACTTTTCATTCCAATCCCAAAGAAAGGCAATGCCAAACAATGCTCAAACTACAGCACAATTGCACTCATCTCACAAGCTAGTAAAGTAATGCTCAAAATTCTCAAGCCAGGGCTAAATAGTATGTGAACTCTGAACTTCCAGATGCTCAAGCTGGATTGTTGGAAAAGACAGAAGAACCAAATATCAAATTGCCAACATCTGCTGGATCATTAAAAAGCAAGAGAGTTCCAGAAAAACATATACTTATGCTTTATTAATTACACCAAAACTTTTGACTGTGTGGATCACAATAAACTCTGGAAAATTCTAAGAGATGGGAATACCAGACCACCTTAGCTGCCCCTTGAGAAATCTGTATGCAGGTCTAGAAGCAACAGTTAGAAGTGAACATGGAACAACAGACTGGTTCCAAATTGGGAAAGGAGTATGTCAAGGCTGTATATTGTCACCCTGCTTATTTAACTTATATACAGAGTACATCATGAGATATGCTGGGCTGGATGAAGCACAAGCTTGAATCAAATTTGCCAGGAGAAATATCAATAATCTCAGATATGCAGATGATACCAATCTTATGGCAGAAAATGAAGAAGACCTAAAGATCCTCTTGATGAAAGTGAAAGAGAAGACTGAAAAAGCTGGCTTAAAACTCAACATTCAGAAAACTAAGATCATGGCATCTTTCCCACCATTTCATGGCAAATAGATGGGAAAACAACGGAAATGGTGACAGACTATTTCTTTGGACTCCAAAAGCACTGCAGCCATGGAAATAAAAGACGCTGTTCCTTGGAAGAAAAGTTACAATCAAACTAGACAGCATATTAAAAAGCAGAGACATTACTTTATCAACAAAAGCCCACCTAGTGAAAGCTATCATTTTTCCAGTAGTCATGTACAGATGTAAGAATTCGACTATAAAGAAAGCTGAGCACTGAAGAATTGATGGCTTTGAACTGTGGTGTTGGAGAAAACTCTTGGAGTCCCTTGGTCTGCAAGATTCAACCAGTCCATCCTAATGGAAATCAGTCCTGAATATTCACTGGACGGACTGATTCTGAAGTTGAAACTCCAATACGTTGGCCACCTTTAGAAGAACTGACTCTTTTGAAAAGACTCTGATGCTGGGAAAAATTGAAGGCGGGAGAAGTGAATGACAGGATGAGATGTTTGGATGGCATCACGGGTTCAATGTACATGAGTTTGAGTAAACTCCTGGAGGTGGTGATGGGCAGGGAGGCCTGGTGTGCTGCAGTCCATGCGGTTGCAAAGAGTAAGACATGACTATGTGATTCAACTGATACTGATGTATTTTATCCAGAAATTAGCATAGAATAATTTTCTAAGAGAGAAGCACATACACCGAGTGTGGTCCAAAACTAGATTCTTGAGCATCAGCTTTTCAAAACTAATTTTATTGATTAGATGCACGAGCTTTTACCATTTCCAAGTTTTTGGTCTTCCCATATTAAGTGACAAATGAGTGACATATTAGTAAATAAGCTTTCAGGTGACTTTCAACTTCCAATTTTTGAGCTGTCTCAACAAATACCAAGTATTTTCCAGTATCAGAGTCCAAATTTCTTATTCATAGAGTCAGTATTATAGTAACTTATCTCATATTAGGGAAAACAAAATAAAGGAAATCTTTGTCAGGTTTCAGAAACAGGAGACCAGGTCTCTGACCTGTTTCTTACCTGCCTGAACACCGCCCGGATTTTGTGCTTTCCTGTAATTACACCAAGTCAGGTGGCAATTTAGTTAGGAAAGTGAGTGGGTCTTAAACTCGCTTAGAATTCTTAAACTCTAGAAGTCTGGCAATCTCCACCTCCCCAGGGTCTAAGAAATCTTATGACTCACAAAGTGAAGAAAACAGCATGGTAAAAGTCAAAGTAAAACCAGAGCTTCATTTTGGGGGGAAACTGATGATGATATCATATAAGTGGGAGCACCCAAAACTGCAATTTGAAATCTCACACTTGGCTAAATGCCTAGGACTGAAATTTCTAGGCTAACTGATTTTAAAGTTAATTTATTTCAATTGGAAAATAATTTCATTATGATATTGTGATGGTCTGCCATACATCAACATCAATCAGCCATGGGTCCACATGTATCCCTCATGCTGACCTCATGTCCACCTCCCTTCATACCCCATCCCTCTGGGTTGTCCCAGAGCACCAACTTTGAGTGCCCTGCTGCATACATCAAACTTACACTGGTCATCTATTTTGCATATGGTAATATACATATTTCAATGCTATGCTCTCAAATCATCCTACCTTCCCCTTTTCCCACAAAGTCCATAAGTCTGTTCTTTACATCTGTGTCTCTTTTGCTGCTTTGCATATAGGAACGTCATGATTATTATGTTTATCAGAAACTGCCAAACCATTCTTTTTTATTTTATTTTTTTTTTTACAACTGGCTGTACTATTTTACATCACTAAGTCATTTCTCAGTAATAATTGATATTGATGATCATTTTAATTTTAGCCATCTCACTGGTTATAGAGTTGTTTTCCATTGCAGAAATTTAAGTTTTGCTTAATGAAAGTGACATTTACACACTGTAAATTTTATTCTTTAAACTCATACAGTTTTGTGAGTTCTAATAAACACATACAATATTATAACTAGTACCACGGTTGTGATATAAAACAGTTATGTCACCTTCCCCTCAATTCCTCTGCAAACAATTTTAGACCATACACCACACTCCCCATTTCCAGGCTCTGGCAACAACTGATATATTTTCTATTCCTGTACTTTTGTTTCTCCCAAATATTTTATAAATAAATTAATAAACTACATAGCCTTTGAATTTGGCTTCTTTTACTTAGTATAATGCAACTGAGATTAATTCATGGCATTGTATGTGTGTTAATAGTTGGTTCTTTTATTATTGAGTGATATTTGATGGTGAATGAACTACACACCTTTTGCCATTCACCAAGGGGTGAAAATCTGTGCTGTTTTCAGTTTTGGGGAATTATAAGTAAATAATGTGTATTTATCATCATCTGAATTAAAAGATTTACCTAGTCAATCATGTTAAAATTAAGGCATTAATGAGGAAAAAGTGAAACCTTCAAACTAGGGATGGAGACATCTGGGCAGAAACAGGAAAAGCTGATTATTTTACTCTGTTGAGCTTCCCTTGTAAATGGAACCAGCTTTGTTTCCTGTGCCTGAGTAAATGTAAAAATCCTAGTTAGAAAATATTGTATCAGAAACCTCTTTAAAGTACATACAGAAGTTCTTAATATAACAAAAGAAGAAGGAAAATCAATGTTCTTCATGGTTAGGCATTCTGTCTTGCTAAATCCTTATCTTGGATTTTGAAATTCAGAAAAGGAAGATGTTATTATCACTTCCTACTTGGAAATATCCTAAAATGTGTCACACTTGAGGATTTTAGGCTTAATTTACTACTTTAGTTTTTATAGATTAGTAGTGTAGCATTTGGGAAAGAAATCATAGCTTTTACGTAGTAAAATGGGTCAGGATGACCAAAATTTCACTTCTTACTGTCTCATCACAAACTCTAACCATGTCATGTGCTTGACTTGTTCTGTTTTGTGCTAGATTACTAAATCTAGGGCACTGCTGCCTCAGGTGTGCAACTGCAGTTCATTTATTTGAGGCCATTTAAGTTAAATATATAATAATGTTCCTTACAGGTGTTTCTCTTTGCCCATCTTCAGTAGAGAGTCTAAAGATGTGCCCTACATTTAAGAAATAAAATTTACTTATTTAATGGGTTTCAAATAACTGAGATAAAACACAGAGAACAGGAATTTGGACCAAGTGACCGAGGTTCAAAATCCAACTTTACATCTACCTTGGGCAATAAAAATGTTTCTCCACAATTTTGAAATAAATACTCTAATCTCATTATATTCTGTTAATTTGCATAGTAGCTGAAATACTGCTACCAGTATGTAGCCAAAACACTGATCATGTATAATAAAATCTATGCACAATGAATGGAGTAGCCCTCACAGTCAATAAGAGTCCAAGATGCAGTACATGAGTGCAATCTCAAAAACAGCAGAATCACCTCAGTTAATTTACAAGGCAATTCATTCAATGTCACAGTAATCCAAGTTATGCCTCAACCACGAAAGCTGAAGAACTTTAAGTTGAACAGTTCTATGAAGATCTACAAGACCTTCTTGAACTAGCATCAAATAAAAGGTGCACTTTTCATTATAGAAGGCTGGAATGTAAAGTAGAAGTCAAGAGATATGTGGAGAACACACTGGTCATAGCATGCACCCTCTTCCAACAAGAGAAGATGACTCAACACGTGGACATCACTAGATCAGATTGATTATATTATTTTCAGATGAATATGGAAAAGCTGTATATAGTGATCAAAAACAAGACCTGAGGCTGACTGTGGCTGAGATTATGAACATCTTACTTTGGAAAATGCTGAAAGAGATGGGAATACCAGACCACCTGATCTTCCTCTTGAGACATTTGTATGCAGGTCAGGAAGCAACAGTTAGAACTGGACATGAAACAACAGACTGGTTCCAAATAGGAAAAGGAGTACGTCAAGGCTGTATATTGTCACCCTGTTTATTTAACTTATATGCAGAGTACATCATGAGAAATGCTGGACTGCAAGAAACACAAGCTGGAATCAAGATTGCTGGGAGAAATATCAATAACCTCAGATATGCAGATGACACCACCATTATGGCAGAAAGTGAAGAGGAACTAAAAAGCCTCTTGTTGAAGGTGAAATTGGAGAGTGAAAAAGTTGGCTTAAAGCTCAACATTAAGAAAACGAAGATCATGGCATCTGGTCCCAACACTTCATGGGAAATAGATGGGGAAACAGTGGAAACAGTGTGAGAATTTATTTTTCTGGGCTCCAAAATCACTGCAGATGGTGACTGCAGCCATGAAATTAAAAGATGCTTACTCCTTGGAAGGAATGTTATGACCAATCTAGATAGCATATTCAAAAGCAGAGACATTACTTTGCCAACAAAGGTTCATCTACTCAAGGCTGTTTTTTCCTGTAGTCATGTATGGATGTGAGAGTGGACTGTGAAGAAGGCTGAGCGCCAACGAATTGATGCTTTTCAACTGTGGTGTTGGAGAAGACTCTTGAGAGTCCCTTGGATTGCAAGGAGATCCAACCAGTCCATTCTGAAGGAGATCAGCCCTGGGATTTCTTTGGAAGGAATGATGCTAAAGCTGAAACTCCAGTATTTTGGCCACCTCATGCCAAGAGTTGACTCATTGGAGAAGACTCTGATGCTGGGAGGGATTGGGGGCAAGAGGAGAAGGGGATGACAGAGGATGAGATGGCTGGATGGCATCACTGACTCGATGGGTGTGGTCGATGAGTGACCTCTGCGAGTTGGTGATGGACAGGGAGGCCTGGCATGCTGTGATTCATGGGGTCGCAAAGAGTCAGACATGACTGAGTGACTGATCTGATCTGATTGTAAAATTCAGATTTAAGTTGAAGAAAGTAGGGAAAATTACTAGTCCATTCAGGTATGACCTAAATCAAATCCCTTACAATATACAGTGGAAGTGACAAACGAATTCAATGGGTTAGATCTGACAGAATGCCTGAACTATGGTTGGAGATTTGTAACATTTTACAGGAGTCTCAGATCAAAACCATACCCCCAAAAAAGAGATGCAAAGAGGCAAAATGGCTGTCTGAAGAGGCCTTACAAATAGCTAATAAAAGAAGAGAAGTGAAAAGCAAAGGGGAAAAGGAGAGATATACCCATTTGTATGCAGTTGTTGTTGTTCAGTCACTCAGTCATGTCCCATTCTTTGTGACCCCATAGACTGCAGCATGCCAGATTGCCCTGTATTTCACCATCTCCTGGAGTTTGCTCAAACTTATGTTCATTCAGTTGATGGTGTCATTCTATTGTCTTGTCTTCTGTTGTCCTCTTTCTTACTTTTAATCTTTTCCAGATACCGGACTTTTCCAATGATTTAGCTCTTTGCATAAGGTGGTCAAAGCATTGGAGCTTCAGCTTCAGCATTAGTCCTTCCAATGAATGTTCAGTTCGGTTTTCTTGAAGATTGACTGATTTGACCTCCTTGCTATTCAAAGGACTCTCAAGAGTCTTCTCCAGCAGCACAGTTCAAAGGCATCAATCCTTCAACACCCTGCCTTTTTATTGTTCAGCTTTCACATTCATACATGACTACTGGAAAAACCATAAATTTGAGAATATGGACCGCTGTAGGCAAAGTACTATCTCTGCTTTTAAATACTCTCCTAAGTTTGTCATTTTTATCTTCCCAAGGAGCAAGCATCTTCTAATTTCATACCTTCAGTCATAATTTGCAATGCTTTGGGGGCCTGAGAAAATGAAGTCTCTCACTGTATGCATTGTTTCCCCATCCATTTGCAATGACATGATAGGACCAGATGCCATGATCTTTATTTTTAAAATATTGAGTTTTAAGCCAGATTTTTCACTCTCCTCTTTCACGTTCATCAAGAGGATCTTTAGTTGTTCTTCACTTTCTGCCATCAGAGTGGTGTCATCTGAATATCTTAGGTTATTGATACTTCTCCCGGGAATCTTGATTTCAGATTGTGCTTCATCCAGCTTGGCATTTTGCATGAACTTTGAATAGAATTTAAGTAAGGAGGGTGACAGTAGAGAGCCTTGTTGTACTCTTTTCCCAATTTTTGAACCAGTCCATTGCTCCATGTCTGGTTCTAACTGTTGCTTCTTTATCTGTATATAGTTTTCACAGGAGGGAGGTAAGGTGGTCTGGTATTGCCATCTCTTGAAGAATTTATCAGTTTGTTGTGATCCACACAGTCAAAGTTTTTAGAATAGTCAATGAAGCAGAAATAGACTATGAAGTAGTCTTGGGAACTGAATGCAGAGTTCCGAAGAATAAGAAGCCTTCTTAAGTGAAATAAGAAGAATAAGAATAAGAATAAGAAGCAAGGAGAAATAAGAAGCCTTCTTAAGTGAAATATGCAAAGAAATAGAGGTAAACAGTAGAATGGGAAAATCTAGATATATCTTCAAAAGATTAGAGGTATCAAGGGAATATTTCATGCAAAGATGGGAACAATAAAGGATATAAAGGACAATGACCTAATAGAAGCATAAGATATTAAGAAGAGTGGCAAGAATAGAAAGTCAAGCTATACAGAAAAGATTTTAAAATGTGGATAACCATGATGGTGTGATCACTCTCTTAGAGCCAGATATCTTGGAGTGTGAAGTCAAGTGGACCTTAGGAAGCATCACTATGAACAAAGCTAGTGGAGGTGATGGAATTTCAGCTATACTATTTCAAGTCCTAAAAGATGATGCTGTGAAAGTGCTGCATTCAATATGTCAGCACATTTGGAAAACTCAGCAGTGGCCATAGGACTGGAAAAGGTCAGTTTTCATTCCAATCTCAAAGAAGGTCAATGTCAAAGAATGTTCAAACCATTGCACATTTGTACTCATTTGACATGCTAGCAAGGTAGTGCTCAAAATCCTCCAAGCTATGCTTTAACAGTACAGTACCAAGAACTTCCAGATGTACAAGCTGGATTTAGAAAAGGCAGAAGAACCAGAGATCAAATTTCTAACATCCATTGAATCATAGAAAATAAAAAGAGAGAGAGAAAGAGTGAGAGAATTTCAGAAATATCATCTACTTCTGTTTTATTGACTATACTAAAGCCTTTTGACTGTGTAGATCACAACAAACCGGAAAATTCTTCAGGTAATGGGAATACCAGACTACCTTATCTGTCTCCTTACAAATCTGCATGCAATTAAGGAAACCACCATTAGAACTGAACATGGAACAATGGACTGATTCAAAATTGGGAAAGGAGAACATCAAGTTTGTACATCATCACCATGGTTGTTTAACTTCTATGCAGAGTACATCATACACAATCCTGGGCTGGATGAAGCACAAGTTGGAATCAAGATAGCTGGGAAAGATATCAATAATCTCAGATACACAGATGATACAACACTTATGGCAGAAAGTGAACAGAAACTAAAGAGGGTCTTGATGAAGGTGAAAGAGGAGAGTGAAAAAGCTGGCTTAAAACTCAACATTCAAATAGCAGCGATCATGGCATCTGGTCCCATCACTTCATGGTAAATAGATGAGGAAATGATGGAAACAGTGACAGACATTATTTTGTGGGGCTCCAAAAATCAGTGCAGATGGTGGCTTCAGTCATAAAAGTAAAAGAGGCTTGCTCCTTGGAAGAAAAGCTATGACAAATCTAGAGAGTGTATTAAAAACCAGAGACATTACTTTGCCAACAAGTTTCATATGGTCAAAGCTATAGCCTTCCCAAGAGTCATGTTCAGATGTGAGAGTTGTATCATAAAGATGGCTGAGCCCTGAATAATTGATGTTTTTGAGCTCTTAAGAATCCCTTGGGCTGCACGGAGATCAAACCAGTCAATCTTAAAGAAAATCAATCCTGAAAATTCATTGGAAGGACTGATACTGAAGCTGAAGCTGAAATGTTTGGCCATCTGATGTGAAGAGCCAATTCAGTGGAAAAGTCTCTTATTCTGGGAATGATTTTTTGGCAGAAGAAGAAGGGGATAATAGACATTGAAATGATTGAGTGTCATCATCGACTAAATGGACATGAGTTTGAGCAAATTTCAGGAGATGGTGAAGGACAGGGAAATCTCGCATGCTGCAAATTAAGGAACTTGGAAAGGATTGGAGATGACTCAGTGATTCAACAACAACATAAACAATGAGAATACATCTTTCATTCATTTTTTCATACAGTCATTCATGTTTAAATGAAAGTTCCATGGGGACATCAAAATCACAACTATTAACAGAGAAATTATCTATGAGAACAACCTGTAGACTGGAAAATATATTTTCCAAAATAAAAATATAAAGAACTTCAATAAAATGGGTAGAAGGGAATAGATGCAGTATAGTCCAATCTTATATCCCAAGGCAGGTGACCCATAAAAAGAAAAATAATCACATTTAATCACATTACAGAAGTTCTCCCCAAGGAGCAAAGGGTCCAAGCCCCATATTTGGCTCTCCAGCCTGGGAGTCCTGCACAAGAAAGAAGAGCCTCCAGAAAATTGAAATTTGAGGTCTCTGAGGCTTATGTATGGAATAAGTGCCGAGCTTTAGGAAATAGAAACACCACTCTTACAGAGTGTATGCAAAATGTCACATTCTTTGAGTGGTAGTGGAGTGGCAGACATTTGAAATAGTCTGGGTCAGACACTCCTGTTGATCTTTGAGGGCTTCTTAAAGCTATAGTAGGCAAATAGGACTCCCCTGGGGATGGAGATGTGGATAGCAGTCATTTTAGTAAGATCATAAACCACAAAGACACTGGTGCTTGTAAGCCCCATTTTGGAGCTCTCTCCAGCCTATTAAGGCTTGGAGCTTACACCCATAAGCAGGTCATCATCAACCCAGGGCATCCCTGAGCCCACCTACCAATGGGCTAGCCCTAGGCAAAACTGCCTCAGTTGACAAAGCCAGATGCTCCAGGACTTAGCCTTTCCCAAGTCAGTAAAAGCCCTGGGCTCACTTGGGCCCTACAACCAGCAAGCCAGGGACATAGCACCATCAGTTAGCCAATATCGACCACTGTACCTCATCCTCAAGATGTGGAGCCAGTTACCCTAGGATGTGGCTCTCCACCAGCAGATTGGCACATACACTTCACCCTCTGAAACCCACCACCAACTGTCATCCCTACCAGGGGACCAGCAGCCTCCTGCAATCCAGGTCCTACAGTCAACAGGCTCAGGAACTTGTCCTGACAACCAGCGTGCACACAGTAGTCAGCTCCACCACAGAAGGGTACACACAAGCCACCTAAGGGACAGAAGTCAGACATATAGAGGGGAGTGTGCTGCTGGGTCCGATAGGACATTTCTTACAAAAGGCCACTTCTCCAAGATCAGGATATATAATCAACCTGCTAAACATATACACTAAACACAGAGATTTAGGCAAAAGTAAGAGACAGAAGAATATATTATCAATGAAGGAACAAGAGAAATCCTTAGGAAAAGAACTAAACAAAATGGAGATATGTAATTTATCATATATAGAGATTAAAGTAACAATTGTAAGGATGCTCACCAAACTCAGGAAAGAACGAACATGAACTGATAATTTTCACAAGAGTTAGAAATAAGAAGAAAAATCAAACAAAGCTGAAGAATACAATAACAAAGTTTAAAGAGTAAAAATATACAATAAAGATATACTTTATAACAGGGAATTATAGCCATTTTTTGTCCTAACTCATGATGGAATATACTCTGCTAAATATTGAATCACTATTTGGTACACCTGAAACAATTTTGATACTGTAAATCACTTGTATTTCAATGAAATATAGATTAGAAAATATAGAGGAACAAATCAGAACACTGGGAGACACAGTAGTAGGAATCACTTAAGCTGAACAGAAAAAAAGAAAAAAAAAGATTAAAAATACATGATGACTGTTTAAGATATTTCTGGAGAAATCAAGCCCCTTAGCATGTTATAAGTGTCCTAGAAGGAGGAGAGATAGAGAAAGCGACAAAGAATGACATATTACATTTGAAGAGATAATAACTAAAAGCACTCCTAACCTAACAAAGGGAACAAAGATTAAGTTCCAGGGAACAAAGCGAGTCTCAAAGAAGTTGAAGCCAAAGAGGTCTACACCAAAATACATTATAACTAAAGTTGCAAAAATAAAAGATTAAGGTAGAATCTTAAAAACCTGTTATGTACAAACTCCCATTAAACTATGTTTTGACTTTTCAGTAAAAAGGAGCTCCCAGAAGGGAGCAGTCCAACATACTCCATGATGATAAGAAAAACTGCAACCAGGTGTACCCTGCCTGGCAAGAATAGCATTCAGATTGAAACTGAGATTAAGTTTTACAGACAAGTAAAAGCTTAAAGAGGCCAGTGCCACTAAACTGACATTACAAGAAATGTTCACATGATTTCTCTAAGTGGAAAACACAAGAACAAATTAGAAATATGAAACTTACAAAAGGAAAAATATCTCAATAGTTAAGAAAAATTAGAGTGCAAAGGTGGTAAACCAGCCACTTATGAAGCTAGTAGGAAGACGAAGGCAACTGTATTTATGGTAAGTAGTTAAGAGATACATAGAACTAAAAGATATGTGTCAAAATATTAAAAGTGAAAGTAGGCATAGAGAGAATATAACTGAATATAATAAAAGCCACAATGACAAATCCATTAATAACATCATAATCAATGGTGAAATGCTGAAAACATTTCATTTAAGATCAGGAACAGACTAATCTTGCCAGTTTTACTCAACATTGTTTTTGAAGTCCTAGTTATAATAATCAGAGAACAAAATAAAATAAAGGGAATCTAAATTGGAAAAGAAGTAAATCTGCAACTGTTTATGAATGTTTAACTATGGCAAAATTGCACTTATCTCACATGCTATCAAAGTAATGCTCAAATTTCTCCAAGCTACGCTTCAACAAATCCATAAACACAAAATTTCCAGATGTTCAAGCTGAATTTAGAAAAGACAGACGATCAGATCAGATCAGATCAGTCGTTCAGTCATGTCCGACTCTTTGTGACCCCATGAACTGCAGCACGCCAGGCCTCCCTGTCCATCACCAACTCCCGGAGGACACTCAGACTCACATCCATCAAGTCAGTGATGCCATCCAGCCATCTCATCCTCTGTCATCCTCTTTTCCTCCTGCCCTCAATCCCTCCCAGCATCAGAGTCTTCTCCAATGAGTCAAATCTTCGCATGAGGTGGCCAAAATACTGGAGTTTCAGCTTTAGCATCATTCCTTCCAAAGAAATCCCAGGGCTGATCTCCTTCAGAATGGACTGGTTGGATCTCCTTGCAGTCCAAGGGACTCTCAAGAGTCTTCTCCAGCACCACAGTTCAAAAGCATCAATTCTTCGGTGCTCAGCCTTCTTCACAGTCCAGCTCTCACATCCATACATGACCACAGGAAAGATCATAGCCTTGACTAGGTGAACCTTTGTTGGTAAAGTAATGTCTCTGCTTTTGAATATGCTATCTAGGTTGGTCATAACTTTCCTTCCAAGGAGTAAGCATCTTTTAATTTCATGGCTGCAGTCACCACATGCAGTGATTTTGGAGCCCAGAAAAATAAAGTCTGATACTGTTTCCACTGTTTCTCCATCTATTTCCCATATAGTGATGGGACCAGATGCAGACAGAAGAACCAGAGATCAACTTGCCAAGAGCCTTTGTATCACAGAAAAAGCAAGATAATTCCAGAAAAACATCTGCCTATGCTTCATTGACTACACTAAAGCCTTTGACTGTATGGGTCACAACAAACTGGAAAATTCTTCAAGAGACAAGAATACTAGACCACCTTAACTGCCTCCTGAGAAACCTGTATGAAGTTCAAGAAGCAACAGTTAGAACTAGACATGGACCAATGGATGGTTCCAAATTAGGAAAGTAGTACATCAAGCCTATATACTGTCACCCTGCTTATTTAAATTATATGCAAAATACATTATGTGAAATGTGGGGCTGGATGAAGCACAAGTTGGAATCAAGATTGCCAGGAGAAATACCAATAATTTCAGATATGCAGATGATACAACCTTCATGACAGAAACCAAAGAGGAACTAAAGAACCTCTTTATGAAAGTAAGAGAGGAGGGTGAAAAAGCTGACTTAAATCTCAACATTCAGAAAGCTAAGATCATGGCATCCAGTCCCATCACATCATGGGAAATAGAGAGGGGAACAATGGAAACCGTGACAGATTTTATTTTCTTGGGCTCCAAAATCATTGCAGATGGTGACTGCAGCCATGAAGGAACACTTGTTCCTTGGAAGGAAAGCTATGGCCAACCTAGAGAGCATATTAAAAAGCAGAGACATGACTGGGGAGGCCTTACAAATAGCTGTGAAAAGAAGAGAAGTGAAAAGCAAAGGAGAAAAGGAAAGTTATAAGAATCTGAATGCAGAGTTCCAAAGAATAGCAAGAAGAGATAAGAAAGCCTTCCTCAGTGATCAATGCAAAGAAATAGAGGAAAACAACAGAATGGGGAAGACTAGAGATCTCTTCAAAAAAATTAGAGATACCAAGGAAACATTTCATACAAAGATGGGCTTGATAAAAGACAGAAATGGTATGGACCTAACAGAAGCAGAAGATATTAAGAAGAGATGGCAAAAATACACAGAAGAACTGTACAAAAAAAGACTTTCATGACCCAGATAATCACAATGGTGTGATCACTGACCTAGAGCCAGACATCCTGAAATGTGAAGTCAAGTAGGTCTTAGAAATCATCACTGCTAACAAAGCTAGTGGAGGTGATGGAATTCCAGTGGAGCTATTCCAGATCCTGAAAGATGATGCTGTGAAAGTGCTGCACTCAATATGCCAGCAAATTTGGAAAACTCAGCAGTGGCCACAGGACTGGAAAAGGTCAGTTTTTATCCCAATTCCAAAGAAAGACAATGCCAAAGAATGCTCAAACTACCGCACAATTGCACTCATCTCACATGCTAGTAAAGTAATGCTCAAAATTCTCCAAGCCAGGCTTCATCAATATGTGAACCGTGAACTTCCTGATGTTCAAGCTGCTTTTAGAAAAGGCAGAGGAACCAGAGATCAAATTGCCAACATCTGCTGGATCATGGAAAAAGCAAGAGAGTTCCAGAAAAGCATCTATTTCTGTTTTATTGACTATGCCAAAGCCTTTGACTGTGTGGATCACAATAAACTGTGGAAATTCACAAAGAGATGGGAATACCAGACTACCTGCCCTGCCTTTTGAGAAATTTGTATGCAGGTCAGGAAGCAATAGTTAGAACTGAACATGGCAAAGGAGTATGCCAAGGCTGTATATTGCCACCCTGTTTATTTAACTTATATGCAGAGTGCATCATGAGAAATTCTGGACTGCAAGAAACACAACCTGGAATCAAGATTGCTGGGAGAAATATCAATAACCTCAGATATGCAGATGATACCAACCTTATGGGAGGAAGTGAAGAAGAAATCAAAAGCCTCTTGATGAAAGTGAAAGTAGAAAGTGAAAAAGTTGGCTTAAAGCTCAATATTCAGAAAACGAAGATCATGTCATCCAGTCCCAACACTTCATGGGAAATATTTGGGGAAACAGTGGAAACAGTGTCAGACTTTATTTTTCTGGGATCCAAAATCACTGCAGATGGTGACTGCAGCCATGAAATTAAAAGACACTTATTCCTTGGAAGGAAAGTTATGACCAACCTAGATAGCATACCAAAAAGCAGAGACATTACTTTGCCAAAAAAGGTCCGTGTAGTCAAGGCTGTGGTTTTTCCTGTGGTCATGTATGGATGCGAGAATTGGACTGTGAAGAAGGCTGAGCGCCAAAGAATCAATGCTATTGAGCTGTGGTGTTGGAGAAGACTCTTGAGAGTCCCTTGGACTGCAAGGAGATCCAACCAGTCCATTCTGAAGGAGATCAGCCCTGGGATTTCTTTGGAAGGAATGATGCTAGAGCTGAAATTCCAGTACTTTGGCCACCTCATGCAAAGAGTTGACTCATTGGAGAAGACTCTGATGCTGATGCTGGGAGGGATTTGGGGCAGGAGGAGAAGGGGATGACAAAGGATGAGATGGGTGGATGGCATCACTGACTCGATGGGTGTGAGTCCCAATGAACTCTGGGAGTTAGTGATGGACAGGGAGGCCTGGCGTGCTGCAGTTCATGGGGTCGTGAAGAGTCGGACACGACTCAGCAACTGAACTGAACTGATGGATTTTCCAGTAGTCATGTATGGATGTGAGAGCTGGTCCATAAAGCTTAACACCAAAAATTTCATACTTTTGAACTGTTACATTGGAGAAGACTCTTGAGAGTCCCTTGGACTGCAAGGAGATCCAACTGGTCAATCCCAAATACAATCAGTCCTAAACATTCATTGCAAGAACTGATGCTGAGACTGAAGCTTGGATACTTTGGCCATCTGATGCAAAGAACTGATTCACTGGAAAAGACCCTGAGGCTGGGAAAGACTGAAGGCAGAAAAAGAAAGGGATGACAGAGGATGAGATGATTGAATGACATCACCGACTAGATGGATATGAGTTTGAGCAAGCTCTGGATGTTGGTGATGGACAGGGAAGCCTGGCATGCTGCAGTCCATGGATTCACAAATAGTCAGCCATGACTGAGTGTCTGATCTGAACTCTAGACTAATGGAAATAAATCAAAAATAAACAAATGGGAACTAATTAAACTTAGGGACTTTTACACAAGAAAGGAAACCATAAACAAAAAGAAAAGTCAAGCTATAGAATGGAGAAAATATTTGTTCAGGGTGAAGCTAAAAACCAAAAACAAGACAAACAACAACAACAAAAACAACAAAAACTATAATAATTCCTTAAAATGGGGAGTAGTGATAGCTTATGGTGAACAGTGTCAGATTAATGATTTCTAAAGAAGATTTAGCTGTGAGACCAGAGACCAGGCTTAATCAGTCAAGAGCTTTTGTGTAGCACAGGTTTATTGAAGTATAAAAGGAACAGAGAAAGCTTCTGACTTAGACATCAGAAGGGGAATGGAGAGTGTCCCCCTCATTAGTTTAAGCAATAGTTATATACTATTTTAACTGGCTATTACAATAAATAAAAAGAATGTCTCAAAGTTGTAAAGATATTACTAGACCCATTCCCATAATCTACATTTTAAAATAACAAGATTAGAATTTAACAGTAGAAAGATCCTACCAGACCCACTTCCATAATATACATCCTAAAATATCAGGATTAGTTCAGAAGGTTTTCAGGAAGGAGAAACTGTCCTCAAACAGGATACATTGTTGTTACATAATCCCTAGTACAGAGTTTAAAATGAGCTGTTTATTGTCTAATCATCAATTCCAGGCTTAAAGTAAAAAAAAAAAAAAAACACTTTATGTGACTAAGACTAAGGAACATAGGGGGGCAAGGGAAGAACGTTTGTCCTTTCCTCCTCCTTGAGAATTCCAGACCCCTATCTCTTCTTCAAGAACCTCAGAGTCCTCTCTCCTCGGGGACTCCTGGACTTCTTATCAACTTGCCTAGGAATTGACTCTCTCAGTAGGAAATAAAAATATAACACAAATGATATTAATGAAATAACAAAAGTAGACAGCAAATAAGAAAGGAACAAAAAAAGAGCTACAAAAGCAACCATGAAACAACTAACAAAGTTACAATAACTACACACCTGTCATTATTTTAAATGAAAATGAACCGATGCCAGTGTTCAGTTGTGCCCAACTCTTTGTGATTCTATGTACAATAGCCTGCCAAACTTCTCTATTCATGGAATTCTCCAGACAAGAATACTGGAGTGCGTTTCCATTTCTTTCGCCAGGGGATCTTCCTGACCCAGAGAATGAACTTGCATCTCCTGCATTGGCAGGTGGATTCTTTACCACTTGTGCCACCTAGGAAGACTGGCAAATTAACTAAATGCTCCAATCAAAACCAGAGAGTACCTAAGTATATAAAATAACACCCCAAAACATACTGCCTACAGGTGACTCATATTGGTCTAAATATGGATTTAATTCTGGAGATTAAAAAAAAAAAAAAAGTGCTCCCTGCAAATGGAAACAAACAAACAAAAAAATCTGGAGTAGCAACACTTATAATTACACATAATATACTTTAAACACACTGCAACAAGAGGCAAAGAAGGAATTTATATAATGATAAAGGCATCAATTCAAAGGGAATATTTAAAAACTGTCAGTTCAGTTCAGTTGCTCAGTTGTGTCTGACTCTTTGCAACCCTGCGGACTGCAGCACACAAGGCCTCCTTGTCCATCACCAACTCCCGGAGTTTACCCAAACTCACGTCCATTGAATCGGCGATGTCATCCAACCATTGCGTCTTCTGTAATCCCCTTCTCCTCCCTCCTTCCATCTTTCCCAGCATCAGGGTCTTTTCAAATGAGTCCACTCTTCTCATCAAGTGGCCAAAGTACTGGAGCTTCAGCTTCAACATCAGTCCTTCCAGTGAATATTCAGGACCTGATTTCCTTTAGGATGGACTGGTTGGATGTCCTTGCAGTCCAAGGGACTCTCAAGAGTCTTCTCCAACACCACAGTTAAAAAGCATCAATTCTTCAGTGCTCAGCTTTATTTACAGTCCAATGCTAATATACATACATGACTACTGGAAAAACCATAGCCTTAACTAGAGAGACCTTTGTTGGCAAAGTAATGTCTCTGCTTTTTAATATGCTGTCTAGGTTGGTCATAACTTTCCTTCCAAAGAATAAGCGTATTTTTTATTTCATGGCTGCAGTCACCATCTGCAGTGATTTTGGAGCCCAAGAAAATAAAGTCTGTCACTGTTTCCACTGTTTCCCCATCTATTTACCATGAAGTGTTGGGACTGGATGCCATGATCTTAGTTTTCTGAATGTTGAGCTTTAAGCCAACTTTTTCACTCTCTCTTTTTAACTTTCATCAAGAGGCTCTTTAGTTCTTCTTCACTTTCTGCCATAAGGGTGGTGTCATCTAGCAACTATATAAAGCAAATATTAACAAATATAAAGGAGGAAATTGACAGTGATACAGTAATAATAGGAGATTTTAACACCCCACATTCATCAGTGGACAGATCATTCAAACAGAAAATCAATAAGGAATCAGTGAACTTAAATAGCACATTGGAACAGTTGGACTTTATATATATATAAAAAATCACATCAAAGCAGCATAGTATACATTTTTTAACTACAAATGGAATATCCTTAAGGAGACATCACTTATCAGGCCACTACACATCTCAATAAGCATAAGAGTAATATCATATCAAACACTATTTCCAACCAAAATAGTGTAAGAGGAGAAATCAATCATTTAAAAAATTGCAAAATTCAGAAACATATGGAGGCTAAACAATGTGCTACTAAACAGATTCAGTCACTGAGGAAATGAAAATGGAAATAAAAAAAGAAAGATACAAATTATAATGGAAAATCAATGACAAAATCTATTTGATGCAGCAAAGTAGTTTTGAGAAAATGTATACAAAATTAGAATTTGAAATAGCTGAACTGGAATTCCATCACCTCCACTAGCTTTGTTGGTAGTGATGCTTCCTAAGGTCCACTTGATTTCACATTCCAGGATGTCTGGTGGTAGCTGAGTGATCACACTACTGTGGCTATCTGGGCCATGAAGTTCTTTTTTGTATAGGTCTTCTGTGTATTCTTATCACCTCTTCTTAATATCTTCTGTTTCTTTTAGGTCCATACAACTTCTGTCCTTCATTGTGCCCATTTCTGCATGAAATGTTCCCTTTGTATCTCTAATTTTCTTGAAGGTACTTATAGTCTCTCCCATTCTATTGTTTTCCTCTATTTCTTTGCATTGATCACTGAGGAAGGCTTTCTTACCTCTCCTTGCTATTCTTTGCAACTTTGCATTCAAATGGGTATATCTTCCCTGTTCTCCTTTGCCTTTAGCTTCTCTTCTTTCTCAGCTATTTCTACGGCCTCCTTAGACAGCCATTTTGCCTTTTTACATTTCTTTTATTGGGGATGGTTTTCATCACTGCCTCCTGTACATCACGAACCTTCATCCATAGTTCTTCAGGCACTCTGTCTATCAGATCTAATCTTTTGAATCTGTTTGTCACTTACATTGTATCGTCATAAGGAATTTGACTTACATCATACCTGATTGGTCTAGTAGTTTTCCCTACTTTCTTAAGTCTGAACTTGGCAATAATGAGTTCATGATCTGAGCAACAGTCAGCTCCCAGTCTTCTTTTTGCTGACTGTGTACAGTTTCTCCATCTTTGATTGCAAAAATATAATCAATCTGATTACCTTATTGATCATCTGGTGATGTCCGTGTAGAGTTGTCTCTTGTGTTATTGGAAGAGGGTGTTTGCTATGACCAGTGTGTTCTCTTAGCACAACTCTGTTAGTCTTTACCCTGATTCATTTCATACTCCAAAGCCAAACTTGCCTGTTACTCCAGGTATCTCTTGACTTCCTACATTTGTATTCCAGTTCCCTATGATGAAAATGATATTTTTGGGGTGTTCATTCTAGAAGGTCTTGTAGGTCTTTATAGAACCGTTCAATCTCATCTTTTTCAGCATTACTTCTTAGGGCATAGACTTGGATTACTGTGATACTGAATGGAATGCCTTGGAAATTAACAAAGATCATTCTACCAATTTTGAGATTTCACCCAAGTACTGCATTTTGGACTATTCTTGATTATGAGGGCTACTCCATTTCTTCTAAGGGATTCTTGCCCATGGTAGTAGATATAATGTTCATATGAATTACATTTGCCTAGTCCAGTCCATTTTAGTTCACTGTTTCCTAAATTGTCAATGTTCACATTTGCCATTTCCTGCTTGATATCTTTTAACTTACCTTGATTAATGGACCTAACATTCCAGGTTCCAATGCAATATTGCTCTTTATAGTATCAGACTTTACTTCCATCACCAGTTACACTGACAACTGGGTGTTGTTTTCACTTTGGCACCTTCTCTTCATTCTTTATGGAGCTATTTCTCCACTCTTCTCCAGGCTTCATCAGTACATGATGTGTGAACTTCAATATTCAAGCTGGATTTAGAAAAGGCAGAGGAACCAGTGATCAAATTGCTGACGTCTGTTGAATGATAGAAAAAGCAAGATATTTCCAGAAAAAACATCTATTTCTGCTTTATTGATCATGTCAAAGCATTTAACTGTGATCATGACAAACTCTGGAAAATTCTTAAAGAGATGGGAACACCAGACCACCTTACCTGCCTGCTGAGAAATTTGTATGCAGGTCAAGAAGCAACAGTTAGAATGGGACATAGAATAATGGACTGGTTCCAATTCAGGAAAGGAGTACGTCAAGGTTATATATTGTCACCCTGCTTATTTAAATTATATGCATAGTACGTCATGCAAAATACAGGGCTGGATGAAGCACAGCTGGAATCAAGACTGCTGGGAGAAATATCAATAACCTCAGATACACAGATGACATCAACCCTATGTTGGAAAGCAGAGAGGAACTAAAGAGTATCTTGATGAAAGTTAAAGAAAAGCGTGAAAAAGCTCGCTTAAATCTCAACATTAAGAAACAAACAATCTCAGATCATGGTATCTGAGTAACAATGAAAACAGTGACAGACTTTGTTTTCTTGGGCTTCAAAATCACACAGATGGTAATTCTAGCCATGAAATCGGAAGACACTTGCTCCTTGGAAGAAAAGTTATGACTGATCTAGACAGCATATTTAAAAACAGAGGCCGAGGGGAGAAGGACGGGGAAACACCCCCCACAAACACAGGGACACAACGCCGAGAACCCAAACAGCCGGAAGTCGGCAGAGAACACGGACGAGAAAAGCAACCACCCCCCAAAGGAGGAGGAAAGAAAGAAGCCAGAGAGGGACGAGGGAGGGACGGACCGCGGGAGGGAGCGAGGGAGAGAGCCACACCGGGAAACCCCAGAGCGGCCACCGAGAAAGCACGGAGAACAACAGAGAGGCAGGAACAAGACCCACAGACAGAGCCCGCAGAGCCCGCGGGGGAAGGCACACGCAAACACCCGCCCGCAGGGGGGGGGGGGGCCCCCGCGCGGCGGCCCCGGGGCCCCCGAGGGCGCCCCCCCCCGCCGCCGCGGCGGGGGCACCCCCCCCGCGCCCGGGGCCCCGGCGGGCGCCCCCCCCCGACCGCCCGGCGACCCCCCCCCACCGCGCCCCCCGCCGCCGGCGCGCGGGCGCCGGGAGGGGGCGGGCCGGGGGGGACCGGAGGGGCGGCCCGGGCCGCCGCGGGGCGCCGGGGCGACGCCCCGGGGGGGGGCCCCCGCTATTAAAAACAGAGACATTACTTTGCTGAAAAAGTTGTGTCTAGTTAAACTTATGGATTTTCCTGTAGTCATGTATGGACGTGAGAGTTGGACTATAAAGAAAGTTGAGCGCTGATGAATTGATACTTTTGAACAATGGTGATTGAGAAGACTCTTGAGGGTCCCTTGGACTGCAAGGAGATCAAACCAGTCAATCCTAAAGGAAATCAGTTCTGAATATTTATTGAAGGGACTGATGTTGAAGCTGAAACTCCAATACTTTGGCCACCTGATGGGAAGAGCTATCTCTTTGATAACCCCCTGATTCTGGGAAAGAGTGAAGGCATGAGGAGAAAGGGACGACAGAGGATGAGATACTTAGATGGTATCACGGACTTGATGGACATAGTTTGAGGAGGCTCTAAGAGTTGGTGATGGACAGGAAAGCCTAGTGTGCTGCAGTCCATAGGGTAACAAAGAGCCAAATACGATTGAGCAACTAAACTGAACTGAACTAATACAAACTTATCACAAGAAATAAGAAAACTCTCCAATAAATTACCTAGCTTCAATCAACTGGAAAATTAAAAAAAAAAAAAAAAAAAAAAAAAAACAGTAAAATTAGAAGGAAAGAACTAGAAAACATGAAAGCAAAATAAATAAATAAGTAAAAATAAGGAAAAAAAATCTACGAACTAAAAATTGGTCCTTTAAAAGATAAACAAAAACTGATTAATCTTTAGCTAAAGCAATCAAGAAAAAAGAGATAAGTCACAGATTAAAAAAAAGCAGAAATAGAAGAGAAGACATTACATAACAACACTACAGAAATGCAAAGAAGCATAAAACAGTGCAATGCAATTTTCGGCCAAAAAAACAAAACCTTAAAGAAATCGATAAATTCCTAGAAACCTGCCAATAAATGGCAAATCTAAAAGAAATAAATAAATTCCAATAAACCTAAATTGTTCTAAGCTGTATCCTAAAGAAATAGAATATGAGCAGAACAATTACCACTAATGATGTTGAATCAGTAATCAAAATACACCCAGCCAACAAAAATCCAATACCAGATGACTTCACAGGTAATTTCACCAAGCATTGAAAGAGGCAGTAACACCTATCTATTTCAAATTATTTCAAAAAAATTGAGGAAAAAAAAAACATGCTTCTGGATGCATTCTACAAGGCAAACATCAACTCCGTACTGAAACCAGATACAAACATCACAAATTTTCTTTCTTTAAAATATTGCTAACCAATATTCCTGAAAATGGATGAGAAAATTTCAGCAAATATCATCAAGCTGAATTTGATAATAATTTAAAAGGATCATGCACCAGGGTAAATTTGGATTTATTATCAGAATTTAAAGATGTTTCAATAGTCACACATCAATAAATGTGCTACACCATATTAAGATATTGAAGAATAAAAATCATGTGATAATCTCAATAGATGCACAAAAAGTTTTGACAAAATTCAGTATTAATTTATTATAAAAAATAACTCTCAGCATGGTAGATGTAGAGGGAACAAAATTTAACATGATTAAGTCCATATATTACAAAATGATGGGCTTCCCAGGTGGCTCAGTGGGTAAATAAATCTGCCTGCAATGCAAGAGAGAAGGAGATGTGGGTTCAGTCCCTGGGTCAGGAAAATCCCCTGGAGGAGAGCAGCACAACCCACTCCAGTATTCTTGCCTGGAGAATCCCATGAACAGAGGAGCCTGGTGGGCTACAGTCTATAGGGTCACAAAGTGTTGGACACAACTGAAGCAACTAAGCACATCACATGACAAAACAACAGCCAACATCGTACTCCACAGTAACTAGTTGAAAGCATTTCTTCTAAGATCAAGACAAAGAGGACCATTCTAACCACTTTTACGCTAACCACTTTTCTTTACCCAATTTTATTGAAAGTCCTAACTAGATCAATCAGACAAGGAAAAGAAATACAAAGCCTCCCAATTGGAAAGGAAAAAGCAAATGTCTACTGTTTGCAGCTGATACAATTCTATATATTGAAAATCTTAAAGATATCAGCCAAAAAAATAATACAACAAATAAACAATTCAGTAAAGGTGAAAGATACAAAATTAATATATAGAGATGTACTATATTTCTTCACACTAACAGGAAATTAATGGGAAAAAAATTAAGAAAACAATATTATTTACAATGAGAACTGACTCACTGGAAAAGACCTGATAGCAGGAAAAGATTGAGGGCAGGAGGAGATGGGGGCAACAAAGGATGAGATGGTTGGATGGTATCATCAAGTCAATGGGCATGAGTTTGAGTAAACTCTGGAAGATAGTAAAGGACAGGGAAGGTTGACATGCTGTTGGTCAGGGGGTCACAAAGAGTCTGACACGACTTAGCAATTGACAAATGAACAACAATTTACAATCATATTAAGAGAATAAAATACCAAGGAATAAACCTAACCAAGGAGGTGAAAGACCTGTACTTAAAAATCTATAAGACATGGCTGAAAGAAATCGAAGACAACACACACACATATAGAGAAGGGAATATATACATTGCTCATGTATTGGAAAATTTAGTATTGTTAAAATAATCACACTATGCAAGGAAATATTCAGATTCATTGCAATCCCTGTCAAGATACTAATGACATTTTTTTCCCAAAGAACTGTAAAAAAGAATCCTAAAATTTGAATGGAAACCCTGAAGTCCTCAAATAAGCTCAATCTTGATACAGAACAAATCTGAAGGTATCACACACTCTGATGTAAAACACTACTAAAATCAGAGGAAAGCGATAAGGCGGAGGTGAAAATCAGCTGGGCAGCTGAAGTGAATTACATTGGCTAGGACAAATGGTTCATTAAAAGAGAGAAAGATCCAGAGAGGAAGAAAAGAAAGGGGGCCGGCCCAAGTAAAGTATTCTATCCAGTGCTTCACTGTCATGTTTTCCTTGGTGCTTCCAACACCAAGACACCATGGGTTTCTTCCCCAGGCAAATGTGAAAAGTACATTTCTTTCCATTAAGGTATAAAATAAAGTCATGAGGAGAAAACTTAAGATGGTAGAGGAATGAGATGGCAAAATCACCTTCCCTGCCAACAAATATATCAAAAATTCATCTGCATACGGAACAACTTCTACAGAACATGTTCTGAATGCTGACAGAAGACCCCAGACTTCCACAAAGCAAGCCAATCTCCTCAGAATGAGATAGGACAAAATATAGAGATCAAAAACTAAAAAAAAAAAAAAAAAGAGAGAGAGAGACAGAGAGACAAAAAAGAATTTCATATGGGGACCTGCACTCTGGGGAGAGAGTTGTGAAGGAGGAAAAGTTTCTGCACACTTGGAAACCACCTCATGGGCAGAAACAGTGGGAAGCTTCACAACCTCAGTGGGGAGCATAGCAGCAATAGGTGCTTAGAAAGCCAAACAGAGAGAATTGACCACAGGAATCATTGCCAAAAACCACTTCCTAGTCAAAAAGGAGCTTACATGCCCATGCTGTGGAGAACAGGTGCTGGATGCTAAGGCTCAGGCTTCAGGGTCTGGACCCCAGAGGGAGTACTGGGGTTGACTGCTTTGTCGGTATTCTGAGGGGGCTAGTATGACACAGCAGAAGAAGTCTAGGGGTAAAGCCTGCCCCGCTGCCAGAGTGACAAGAGATCACTGCCCCTGGAATGCTCTAGTTATTGTACTCAGAAACGCAGGCCCCCACCCTCAGTAGAAGCATAGAAGGACAAGTCAGCTGTGGTCTGCAGCTCCAGAGGTAGAAAAGCTGGTATGGGTGTCAGAGGCAGAAGAGAGGAAGCTGCTACAGTTTTGACCAATAAACTGTGAGCAGGCAAAAGTCACTGCCCATATATTCCTGGGAGCCAGAGAAGCCTGGCTCTGCTGAGAGTCCAAAACCCAAGGTCCATACCTCTGGGGAGATGCAGGATCCATCTCAGACTCTGGTCACCTCCCACAGGTCCTGGCCACAGCAGTACTCCTCACCCACACCAACTATGTCTGTCATGCCCCTCCCTTTCCCCAGCCCAACTGATCAAGTGAACCCTGGTAAGTGGCTACTTGCATCCTCTCTTATCTGGGTAGAGAGGAAACATTGGAGGGTGACCTCCAAGCAGAGGTGGGTGCAAAACCAAAACAGAGTACTAGTGAGCAAATGAGAGGAGAAAAATCTCTTGCAGCCATAGATGCAGTGTATTAAATCCAACAAGTAGCCTGAGATTGTCAGCTTTAGGGGCAACTATGGACCATGGGAGCAAGCACAAGCTAGAACAAGGCAACATCTGAATCTGAGCTGAGTCCACACTGCCCATAACAGGACCAGAGAACTTCCTAGAAATATCAAAGAACTTTCTGAATATGCAGATTGGTTGGAGAAAATGTGTGGAGAGGAAAAAAGAAAGAATCACAAGGTCATTCTTATTTTACTTCGATATGTATTTTTTCCCTTTTCTTTTTCATATTGATCTTTCTATATGAAATTCCTTTTAATTTTTATCTTTATAACATATGTTTCCCATTTTTAAGCATCTTATTTTTAAATAAATTCATTTTATTTTATTTCCTATTTTCCAGTATCATTTAGTTATATTGCCTTTTTTTTCCAGGTTTTTGATTTTGTATTTTCACTAGTCTAGTTTTATTATTCATTTTCACTAAGGGGTTTGCTTATTGGCATTATTTCTCTCTTATTTTTTGAGTCCTGTTTTTATCCTTTTCCCTCTTTTTCTCATTTTTTTCCCCTTTCTAAGTGTGTGAGTTTCTTTGGGTGATCTTGACTGTTGAGTGTTGCTTTCACTATTCATCTTGCAGTATTTTCTTCTGCGCTGTGAGGCCTGTGAAGTCTTGGTGCTATAGAAAGGGGTCAGGTCTGAAACCCTGAAGTGGGAAACATGAGGCCAGGACATTGTGCCATCAGAGAAATCCCAACCTCATGAAATGTTAATCAGCGAGTGCTCTCCCAAGTGCCTCCATCTCAACACTAAGACCAAGCCCCATCCAAAGTCCAGCAAGCCCCAGTGCCAAATGTCTTACTTCAAACCTTTAGCAAAACAGAAACACAACCCTGTCCACTAGCAGAAAGATTGACTGAAGCCACACCAAGCCCACAGACACTCCCAAACACACTACTGGACAAAGCACTGCCCTTCAGAGGGACAAGATCCAGCTCCATTCGCCAAAACCCATGCACAAGTCACCCTAACCAGGAAACCTTCACAAGACACTGGTCCAACCCCCTCATGAGGACAGACTCCACAATTAAGAGGAATTATGACCTTCCAGCCTGCAGAAAGGATACCCAAACACAGCAAATTAAACAATATGAAAAGACAGAAACAGGCAGAGATGAAGGAGCATGGTGAAAACTCACAAGATCAAACAAATGCAGAGGGAATAAGCAATCTACCTGAAAAATAATTCAGACTAATGATAGTACAGATGATCCAAAATAAATAAATTAGAGGAACAGATAAACAGACTGGAAGCACAGGTCGAGAAGATTTAAAAAAAAAAAAAAAAATTAACAAGGACCAGAAGAATTAAAGAATAGACAATTAGCAATAAGCAATACAATAACTGAGATTAAAAATACAGTAGAGAGAACCAATAGCAGAAAAACTGAGGTAAAAGAATGAGGCACTGAGCTGGAAGGTGTAATGGTGGAAATAGCTGAAACAGAGAAGAATAAAGAAAAAGTAATAACAAGAAATAAAGACAGCCTCAGATAGCTCTGGGACAACATTAAGCACATCAACATTCTAATTAGAGGGACCTTAGAGAAGGCAATGGCAACCCACTCCAGTACTCTTGCCTGGAAAATCCCATGGACAGAAGAGCCTGGTAGGCTGCAGTCCATGGGGTCGCACAGAGTCGGACACGACCGAGTGACTTCACTTTGACTTTTCCTTTCATGCATTGGAGAAGGAAATGGCAACCCACTCCAGTGTTCTTGCCTGGAGAATCCGAGGGATGGGGAAGCCTGGTGGGCTGCCATCTATGGGGTTGCACAGAGTTGGACACGACTGAAGCAACTTAGCAGCAGCAGGCGAAGAAGAAGAAAAAAATAAAGGCGATAGGAAATATATGAGGAAATTATAGTCTAAAACTTCCCAAACATGGCAAAGGAAATTGCCACCCAAATATAGGAAGCCCTAGAGTCCCATACAGGACAAACCCAAGGAGAAACATGGTAAGACATAAGTTAATCAAATTAACAAAAATTAAACACAACAAATGAAAACAGCAAGAAAAAAAGCAACAAATAACATACAAGAAGATCCTAATAAGGCTAACAGCTGATCTTTAAACAGAAATTCTGCAGCCCAGAAGGGAACAGCAGAATTTTCTTAAACTGATGATTGGGAAAAAAAAAAAAGAAGAAGAAAAACAAGATTACTCTATCTAGCAGGGATTTCATTTAGATTTGAAAGAGAAATCAAAAGCTTCACTGATATGCAAAAACTACGAGAATTCAGCATCACCAAACCAGCTTTACAACAAATGCTAAAGGAAATTTTCTAAACAGGAAACACAAGATAAAGAAAAAGCCTGCAAAATGCAAAAAAAAAAAAAAAAAAAAAAAAAAAAAGAAGTAAATAGTAATAGGATCATGCATATCAATAATAATCATAAATGAAAATTGACTAAATATTCCAACCAAAAGACACAGATTGGTTAAATGGATACAAAAACAAGATACCTATTTATGCTATCTACAACAAATCCACTTTACATCCACATACAGACTAACAGTGAGGGGCTGGAAAAAGATATCTCATGCAAAAAGAAATCAAAAGAAAGTGGGAGTAGCAATATTCATATCAGATAAAATAAACTTTAAAATAAAGACTGTTACAAAAGACAAGGAAGGACACTACATATGTCCAAGGGATCAATTAAAGAGGAAGACATAGCTCTTAATAATACATATGCACTCAGCTTAGTAGCACCTCAATACATAAGGCTAATAACCTTTGAAGGGGAAATTGACAGTAGCACAATAATAGTGAGGGGCTTTAATACCCTACTCACACAAATGGATAGATCATCCAGACAGAAAATTCATAAGGAAACACAAGTTTTAACCTTATACCTAAGTAAACTAGAAAAAGAAGAACAAAAAGGGCCAAAGTTAAAAGAAAAAAACAAAAAAGAAATCAAAGATCAGAGCAGAAATAAATGAAAAGGAAATGAAGGAGGTAAGAGTAAAGATCAATAAAATTATAACCTGGTTATTTGAGAAAAAAAGGTAGAAGGCTCAAACCAGTACAATTAGAAATAAAAAAGAGAACTTACAACAGACAACACAGAAATACAAAGAGAAATGCAAATCAAAATGACAATGAGGTATCACCATACACTAGGATCATAAGAGACTACTACAACCAAATATATGCTGCTAAGCTAAGTCACTTCAGTCGTGTCCGACTCTGTGACCCCAGAGATGGCAGCCCACCAGGCTCCCTGTCCCTGGGATTCTCCAGGCAAGAACACTGGAGTGGGTTGCCATTTCCTTCTCCAAAAGATATGCTAATAAAATGGACAACCTGAAAGAAATGGACAAATTCTTAGAAAACTACAAATTTCCAAAATTGAACCAAGAAGAAATTGAAAAGATGAACAGACCAATCACAACCACTGAAATAGAAACTATAACCAAAAATCATCCAACAAATATAAGCCCAGGAATAGATGGCTTCACAGGTATATTGTACCAATAGTTTAGAGAAGTACTAATACCTTCCCTGCTCAAATTCTTCCATAAAATTGCAGAGGAAGGAAAACTCCCTAACACATTCTATGAGGGAACAATCACTCTGATAGCAAAACCAGAAAGAAAATTACAGGCCAATGTCACTGAGGAATACAGGTACAAAAATCCTTAACAAAATTCTAGCAAACAGAATCAAACAACACACTCAAAGGATCATACACGATGGTCAAGTAGGATTTATCCTAGGAATGCAAAGATTCTTTCATTGATATGAAAATCAATCAATGTAATACACATTGATTGTAGTAAAAATTGAAAGATAAAATTCATACAATCATTTCAATATATGCAGAGAAAGTTTTTGACACAATTCAACATCCATTTATGATAACATCACTCCAGAAACTAAGTATAGAAGGAATATGCTTCAACATAATAAAGGTCATATACAACAAACCCACAGCAAACATTACACTCAATAGTGAAAAACTGAAAGTATTTCCTCTACAATCAGGAAAAAGAGAAGGATTCCCACTCTTACCACTATTATTTAACATAATTTTAAAATTCCTAACCACGAGATTTTTTTTTTTTTCTGCTGAATCTGAGAATCCATTTGTAATTTGCAAACCAAATTTGGATGGGAGATTTAAGATAAAAACCATAACTGACTCTGGTGAACTTTGTAGAAAACGTATCCTTTTAAAAAGTGGATAAAGTTAAAAAAATTAAAAAATATTTAAAATTAAATGTATATTTGAATTATTTAGATATAGAACTAATTAATGAAGCATCAATAAAATAGCAAGCCATATACTAAGGTTAGAAATAATCAGTTCAACTTATGAACTTATTAGTTTTAGAACCATTGGGGATTTGCTTCAGTTCCTGTTTCTGTTTTCTCAAGTAATACTTTGTCAAGTAAGAATGAACAGAGTACTTATACCATAGAGTTGTTATAAGATATGAGTGAGCCAATAACTATAAAACACTGAAAAGAGTGCTTCACACATAGCGAACTTCATATTTACAGGTGGTAGTGAAAACACAAAGATCTGAAGATCAGAAAGTTAAAAATAGGATGGAAATCAGTCCAGTATGTTTAGAGACTATGATACCACAAATCAAAGGCTGAACAATATGACTGATAATGAGATTATGAAACCTCTCTCAATATTCATATCTGGATAAGCCTTCTAAATACTCTCAGCTAGTAAAAAAAAAAAAGAAAGAAAGAAAGAAAAGTGATTAAAATGAAGTATAAGGATTAAGTTGTCCAAGATGGATCCTTATAACCTAGTCTCCTAAAGGAGGAAAGTTCACTTCCCGCAGAGCACACCAGTTTAGGAAATGAGGCCAACTCAATGAAATCAGATACAATTTAATTATTAAGGTGGTTATTCTTGACAGAATGATATGGTAGCTGGTCAGGGCTGAAAGTCACTTCATATAGTCACTAGTGGATGTCCTAGATCCTTGATCATGCTGGAGAAAGGGCTGGTGTTCCAACTGAAGGTCAGAGACTACGCTTTCACAACTTCATACTGTTATAACCACAAGAATTGTATTTAAGTTCTTGATTATGCTGACTGGAGCAGAGCTTGTGTCTTCCTAATCACACAGATTAAAAGCTTTACAACTCAAAATCCAGTAGTACTCTCCAAAACTGACATTCTATCCTGATAGATTCCTGCATACTATCTTAAAATGCAATAAGTTATGGAAGAACCATGCACAAGCTATAGCTCTATGTCAGTAACACCCCCACCCCACCCCTACACACATATACATATTTTCTGTCTGATAATTCTCCCCTGTTTGCTTGATCAAGATCTTACACAAAACCAAAGCTTGACCCACTGGCTTCCATCACAGTTTCAAAATCACTGATGAACTTCGTGCTATATAAGGCATGTCACAGTACTAAGGTAGCAATATTCTAGGCTACTACCCATGTGCACACTATAGTAAAAACTCAGAATGTTCCAGCACTAAATGCAAAAGAATGTTCCCAAGAGGGTTGCTTAAACCACCATTGATCAGAAATTCACAGGACATTTAGTTCCCATAGTGAATTAATGGAAAGGAAGAAAGGGAGGAAAGAAGACAAGCTACTGATTTCTTCTGCATAGGAAGGCTCTTGATTAAGGGAGGACTGGTGATAAAATTATATCCCTGATACATTTTTAACTTCAGTCCTTGATTTAAGTGGCAATTTATGACATAAATATAAGAAGTTACAGTACAAAGAACCAGGAGAAATAAACTGAGAAGAACATCCTGACCCATCTGCTCTATAAGAGTTTATTCAAGCCCTCATTAAAGAATTCAATTTTTTTTTTCAAAGATTATGCTGTTCTTGGTTGACTTTTAGGGATATATATTAAGAAAAAATTAAATCTTTGTCTTATATAACCTTTATATTAGTAAAGAAAGGCAAGTAAAATTTTTGTTTATTTTTATATTTATAAGCATATATATACAAATTACTGTGTACTATCTGATATGATAGTACACAGTAATTTGTATATATATACTTATAAATATAAAAATAAACAAAATTATTACATGTCTTTCTTAAGCCTTTGACTGTGTAGATCACAATAAACTGTGGAAAATTCTGAAAGAGATGGGAATACCAGACCACCTGATCTGCCTCTTGAGAAATCTGTATGCAGGTCAGGAAGCAACAGTTAGAACTGGTCATGGAACAACAGACTGGTTCCAAATAGGAAAAGGAGTACGTCAAGGCTGTATATTGTCACCATGTTTATTTAACTTATATGCAGAGTACATCATGAGAAATGCTGGACTGGAAGAAACACAAGTTGGAATCAAGATTGCCGGGAGAAATATCAATAACTTCAGATATGCAGATTACACCGCCCTTATGGCAGAAAGTGAACAGGAAATAAAAAGCCTCTTGATGAAAGTGAAAGTGGAGAGTGAAAAAGTTGGCTTAAAGTTCAACATTCAGAAAACGAAGATCATGGCATCTGGTCCCATCACTACATGGGAAATAGATGGAGAAACAGTGGAAACAGTGTCAGACTTTCTTTTTCTGGGCTCCAAAATCACTGCAGATGGTGACTGCAGCCATGAAGTTAAAAGACGCTTACTCCTTGGAAGGAAAGTTATGACCAACCTAGATAGCATATTGAAAAGCAGAGACATCACTTTGCCAACAAAGGTTCGCCTAGTCAAGGCTATGGTCTTTCCTGTGGTCATGAATGGATGTGAGAGCTGGACTGTGAAGAAGGCTGAGCGCCGAAGAATTGATGCTTTTGAACTGTGGTGTTGGAGAAGACTCTTGAGAGTCCCTTGGATTGCATGGAGATCCAACCAGTCCATTCTGAAGGAGATCAGCCCTGGGATTTCTTTGGAGGAATGATGCTAAAGCTGAAACTCCAGTATTTTGGCCACCTCATGCGAAGAGTTGACTCATTGGAGAAGACTCTGATGCTGGGAGGGATTGGGGGCAGGAGGAGAAGGGGACGACAGAGGATGAAATGGCTGGATGGCATCTCTGACTCGATGAATGTAAGTCTGAGTGACCTCCAGGAGTTGGTGATGGACAGGGAGGCCTGACGTGCTGCGGTTCATGGGGTCGCAGAGAGTCGGACATGACTGAGCGACTGATCTGATCTGATCTTACTGAGTTACATTTTATTTTTAAATTTTTTTAATTTAAATTTATTTATTTTCATTGATGGCTAATTACTTTACAATACTGTATGGGTTCTGCCACACATCAACATGAATCTGCCATGGGCATACACTTGTTCCCCATCCTGAACACCCCTCCCACCTCCCTCCCCATACCATATTGAGTTGCATTTCAAAAGGACCACACTGAGAGCTGTTGAACACACTAGGATTCTTGAAATAGTTCAGAAGATTTTGGTCTGGACCACAAGAGCAAGTACTGAAAACCATGAGCAGTAATTCTATTTTTTTAAGGTATGATTAAGCAACAGTTAAAACCAGGCATGGGGCAACTGACTGGAGCAAATTGGGAATGGAGTAGGTCAAGGCTGTATATTGTCAATCTGCTTAATTAACTTCTATGCAGAATACATCTTGCAAAATGATGGCCAGACTGGATAAATCACAAACTAGAATCAAGATTGACAGGAGAAAAATAAATAACCTCAGATATGCAATTGACATCATGCTAGTGGCAGAAAGGGAAGAGCAACTAAAGAGCCTCTTGATGAGGGTGAAAGAGGAGCATAAAAAGCTGGCTTAAAACTCAACATTTAAAAAGTGAAGATCATGGCATCTGGTCCCATCACTTCATGGCAAATAGAAAGGGAAAAAGGGAAGTAGCAACAGATTTTATTTTCTTGGGCTCCAAAAGTACTGAAGATCGTGACAGAAGCAATGAAATTAAAGATTCTCCTTGGAAAGAAAGCTATAACAAACTTATCCGATCAGATCAGTCACTCCGTCATGTCCGACTCTTTGTGACCCCATGAATCACAGCACGCCAGGCCTCCCTGTCCATCACCAGCTCCCGGAGGTCACTCAGACTCACACCCATCAAGTCAGTGATGCCATCCAGCCATCTCTTCCTCCGTCATCCCCTTCTCCTCCTGCCCTCAATCCCTCCCAGCATCAGAGTCTTCTCCAATGAGTCAACTCTTCACATGAGGTGGCCAAAATACTGGAGTTTCAGCTTAAGCATCATTCCTTCCAAAGAAATCCCAGGATTGATCTCCTTCAGAATGGACTGGATGGATATTCTTGCAGTCCAAGGGACTCTCAAGAGCCTTCTCCAACACCACGGTTCAAAAGCATCAATTCTTCGGTGCTCAGCCTTCTTCACAGTCCAGCTCTCACATCCATTCATGACCACAGGAAAGACCATAGCCTTGACTAGGCGAACCTTTGTTGGCAAAGTGATGTCTCTGCTTTTCAATATGCTATCTAGGTTGGTCATAACTTTCCTTCCAAGGAGTAAGCGTCTTTTAACTTCATGGCTGCAGTCACCATCTGCAGTGATTTTGGAGCCCAGAAAAAGAAAGTCTGACACTGTTTCCACTGTTTCTCCATCTATTTCCCATGTAGTGATGGGACCAGATGCCATGATCTTCGTTTTCTGAATGTTGAGCTTTAAGCCAACCTTTTCACTCTCCACTTTCACTTTCATCAAGAGGCTTTTTAGCCCCTCTTCACTTTCTGCCATAAGAGTGGTGTCATCTGCATATCTGAGGTTATTGATATTTCTCCCGGCAATCTTGATTCTAACTTGTGTTTCTTCCAGTCCAGCATTTCTCATGATGTACTCTGCATATAAGTTAAATAAACATGGTGACAATATACAGCCTTGACGTACTCCTTTTCCTATTTGGAACCAGTCTGTTGTTCCATGACCAGTTCTAACTGTTGCTTCCTGACCTGCATACAGATTTCTCAAGAGGCAGATCAGGTGGTCTGGTATTCCCATCTCTCTCAGAATTTTCCACAGTTTATTGTGATCTACACAGTCAAAGGCTTTGGCATAGTCAATAAAGCAGAAATAGATGTTTTTCTGGAACTCTCTTGCTTTTTCGATGATCCTGCGGATGTTGGCAATTTGATCTCTGGTTCCCCTGCCTTTTCTAAAACCAGCTTGAACATCAGGAAGTTCACGGTTCACATATTGATGAAGCCTGGCTTGGAGAATTTTGAGCATTACTTTACTAGCATGTGAGATGAGTGCAATTGTGTGGTAGTTTGAGCATTCTTTGGCATTGCCTTTCTTTGGGATTGGGATGAAAACTGACCTTTTCCAATCTTGTGGCCACTGCTGAGTTTTCCAAATTTGCTGGCATATTGAGTGCAGCACTTTCACAGCATCATCTTTCAGGATTTGGAATAGCTCCACTGGAATTCCATCACCTCCACTAGCTTTGTTCGTAGTGATGCTTTCTAAGGCCCAGTTGACTTCACATTCCAGGATGTCTGGCTCTAGGTCAGTGATCACACCATCATGATTATCTGGGTCGTGAAGCTCTTTTTTGTACAGTCCTTCTGTGTATTCTTGCCACCTCTTCTTAATATCTTCTGCTTCTGTTAGGTCCATACCATTTCTGTCGTTTATCGTGCCCATCTTTGCATGAAATGTTCCTTTGGTATCTCTGATTTTCTTGAAGAGATCCCTAGTCTTTCCCATTCTGTTGTTTTCCTCTATTTCTTTGCATTGATTACTGAAGAAGGCTTTCTTATACAACATATTAAAAAGCAGAGACATTACTTTGCCAACGAAAGTTCATATATCAAAGCTATGTTTTTTTCCAGTAGTCATGTATGGATCTGAGAGTTGGACCATCAAGAAGGCTGAGCACTGAATTATCAATGCTTTTGAAATATGGTGCTAGAGAGGACTGCTGAGAGTCCCCTGGACTGCAAGATCAAACCACTGAATCCTATAGAAAGTTAAACCTAAATGTTCATTGGAATACACTTTGACTATAATTTTCCAACAAAGGTACATATAATCAAAGCCATGTTTTTTATTAGTAGTCATGTATGGGTGTCAGAGTTGGACCATGAAAGCTGGAAGCCAAAGAATGGATGCTTCCAATGGTATTGGAAAAGACTCTTGAGCATCCCTTCAACTGCAAGGAGTTCAAACCAATCAATCCTAAAGGAAATTGGGCCTGAATATTTCTTGGAAGGACTGATGTTGAAACTGAAGCTTCAATACTTTGGCCACCTGATGCAAAGAGCCAACTCATTGGAAAAGACTCCAATTCTGGGGAAAATTGAAGGCAAAAGCAAAAGAGGTTCCAGAGGATTAGATGGTTGGAAGGCATCACCGACTCCATGGGCATGGATTTGAACAAACTCCCAGAGATAGCAGAGGACAGAGAAGCCTGACATACCACAGTCTTTGGGGTTAGAGTGGGAGATATCTTAAGAGACCAAACAGCAACAATAACAGGATTTACTGTTAATCAATGGGGTCATGCTAATATGCTTGTAAATACTAAAACAGCTTGGAATGCAACTGTGTCGTGTGTTTGTAAATGTGGGTTACAGATTTGACTTGTAATATGAATATAAAAATTTATATTTATTATTTATGGTTGACAAGATGTTACATACTAGATCAAGTATCTGGGAAAAGAGTGCTTAGTTAAGTTCCATAAGCTTCCTAAAATGTTAAAATAGTGAGATGCAAAAATAAATGTAACTCTGAAGAAGAAAAGAAAAAAGGAAATTCCCTCTTAACATAATAAAATTGTATTAAAAGGAGCTACATGTGTGTTTGTGTGTGTGTATGAATATATAATATCTTAGGGAAAATTGATGTCTATTAGCATTATTCTTTGGATTGTAAATAGGTAAACCATTCTCAAGAAGGATAAGTCTTTTTTTTTGAATGAGCAATCACCTTAGAAAAATCTTCTGAAATGTGAATTTTACAGTGAATATCTATGTGAAAAAAGCTAAATAAATTGACTCTTCTACACTTAAATCACAGACAAACTGCTCCAACAGACAGAACAAGTTTGCTTCTTTCTAGTAAATACCTGACAGGTACATAAAAAGGAATGGATGCTGAGTTTCCCCTTCTTCTGTGGGAAAACTGAACTAAATATGGTCTGCTCTGAAAATTTATGTATTCATAACCATATAGTCAGCGATGAAATTAAAAGATGCTTACTCCTTGGAAGGAAAGTTATGACCAACTTAGCATATTAAAAAGCAGAGACATTACTTTGCCAACAAAGGTCTGTCTAGTTAAGGCTATGGTTTTTCCAGTGGTCATGTATGGTGTGAAAGTTGGACTGTGAAGAAAACTGAGCACTGAAAAATTGATGCTTTTGAACTGTGGTGCTGGAGAAGACTCTTGAGAGTCCCTTCGACTGCAAGGAGATCCAACCAGTCGATTCTAAAACTCAGTCCTGGGTGTTCATTGGAAGGACTGATGCTAAAGCTGAAACTCCAATACTTTGGCCACCTCATGTGAAGAGTTGACTTATTGGAAAAGACTCTGATACCAGGAGGGATTGGAGGCAGGAGGAGAGGGGATGATAGAGGATGAGATGGCTAGATGTCATCACCGACTCGATGGACATGAGTTTGAGTAAACTCCAGGAGTTGGTGATGGACAGGGAGGCCTGGCATGCTGTGATTCATGGGGTCACAAAGAGTTGGACATGACTGAGCAACTTAACTGACTGAACTGAACCATATAGTCAATCAAGCAAGATATGTTTAGAAATAAGCCAATAATGAAATAATGTTTGCTCACAAATATTGCTTTCAGTATAAGCAATTTAAAAGTATAAATTGGTTTAAACAAATTTAAAAAAATGAGGACTTTTCCACTCAATAAGGCAACAAATATTCTTTTGAATGTATCTATATAAGATGATAGACACTGAGAAGATTAAGAGAATAATTCGGTCAAGATGTAGATAATTCGTTATAATACAGCACAGAGAAATGCTGTTGAAACTGTAGTTATCAAGACTCTTCTCAAATTTCACAGAAGCATTTCTTACCTTTTAACCACATTGTAAGGGTAACACTTTCCCATTACCTTTGAAATTAGTTAAGATCATTCGAGTTGCTCAGTCAATGAATTTAAGTGAAAGTGACTTTAGTTGCTTCCAGTTAGAAGTTCAAAGAACCAGGTATGATCTATCATACATGGTTTCTTTCTGACACAGTAATTGCAAGGGCTGAAATACAGGTGTAGCACCCATCATCTGGGTTCCTCAGTACCTGTAATGAGCAGAGACCCAGCCTTGACTTCTTTAGTAATATAATCAAGAGTTAATCAAGAACAGACACAGAGGTAGAAATGATGCTAAGAGAAATCATAATAGTCATTATCCAGACTAAAGACTTTAAGGAAAAGATCCCAGAGAAGGAGAACATTAAGCTGAGGTTGAGTATTGTTTTTTATAACATGCTTTTAAATTGTTTTATTTTTTAACATTTTTTTTTATAATACACTTTTGAAACATGACATGGTTCACATTATTATATTTGCTTTTTAGCAGTCAAATTGACTGACTAAAGTTAAATCTGTTTCATTACTTATGTGCAACCTCTCTTTGTTTCTTTTTCTTTCCTGTGTATATATATAAATATAATTAAATAATAAGATACCTACCTCATGGGCTTGTCATTAATATTAATCAAGATAATAGATTACTTACACAACATGTATAGTATATAGAAGTGCCAACTCTTATTATTAGTTTAATCCCCAAATTAATTGTGAAAGTAAATAATGGCATCCCATACTAAAGAAATTGAAACCCATAACGTTTGAGTAATTTAGCCAGAAGCTCAGCTAGAAATCAGAAGTTTCAGGATTTTAAAATTATGCAGTTTCCTCTATGTCATGTTGCCCATAGCTTTCCCCCTACTTTTCAAGTTTTGTTCTTTTCCATTCTTTTGTGGTAAGACTCCAGTAGACTGAGTACACAGGACAATTGATTTTTAAATTCAATGAACAGCTCTTCACCTTTTCATGCCACTAATAGTCTACAATCCTGTTAGTTATTTCTCATTCTTCAAAGTACTCATTTCTTCTACTTTCAAATAAGGCAATTAGATGTTATACCTTTTATAAAAAAATCAAAAATTTAAGGAGAGAGTCTAGTCATGCACAGCTTCTCAAATTTTACCCCTTCCCTCTTACTTGATAAAGAGAAAACAAGTTATTATTTACCAATATGTAAATTGGGAGAATTAGAACGTTCACACTAATCTGAATTTATTCTTTGTAAAAATCTATTTGAACAAGGAAACAAAGTATGCTTAGTTAAGAATCCTTACTCCAAGGGTTTATGAATTAAAAAACAAACAAAAAAAATGGATTTGTGAATACTCAAGTAAGATAGCAAAGCTTAAGTGTGCCAGTGATCCAAGTGAATAATAGATAGATGAACATAAGGGTTAAATGAACATATTTACTGATGGGCAAATAATCTAAAAAATATCCCCATATATTCATGATTTAGTTTTCACTAATGTTAACTTTGTGAGATCTTCTGTAATTTTGTTTACAACTTTTTACTTTGAAATTCAATATTTGGTGGTAGAACATTTGATGGGTTACTTCATTGGTCCAGCTTTCAAGTTAAGGTATTGTTTTAATGTTGCCTTTACTCAGTGGCAACTTCCCTGGTGGCTCAGATGGTTAAGCATCTGCCTACAATGCAGGAGACCATGGTTCAACCCTTGAGTTGGGAAAATCTTCTAGAGAAGGAAATGGCAACCCACTCCAGTACTCTTGCCTGGAAAATCCCATGGATGGAGGAACATGGTAGGTTACAGTCCATGGGGTCGCAAAGAGTTGGACACAACTGACTGACTTCACTTTCACTTTCTCAGTGGCTTTACTGGCAATGTCTGGAGATACTTTGGTTGTCACTACTATAGATGAATGATGCAGACATTCAGAGGATAGAGACCAGGGATACTCCCAAACATCCTCTGATACTGGAACATCTGTTCCAGTAAAGAATTATCTATGACAAAACTTTAATAAAACTGAAGCTGAGAAACCCAGTCTTGTATTTATGATAGATTGAAGCTAACCCCCTCATGTTTTTATCACAAAGGTGTTTAATAGTCTCTAGTCCTTTGACTCTCAAAGTCAGCCTGATCCCAATACAGACATCATTAAAAGAAAAAAAAAAATGTGGATGCTGGATGTTTGAAAGATGTTTAAAAATTATAATAATAAACAGGGGCCTCACTATTCAGTTACATTTAAAATGTTGATATATATTCACTGCATATATTTTCTATTTGACATTAAAACATGATATGATACATGGTCACATAGTTAATTATTTCACTACAGATTAAACATTTAAAGTTTTGGAAGCAATAAGTCCAAAGTGGATGAGCATTTGGGAATGATTTTGATAAATGAAATGACACTAGCTTTGGCACACAAATCTAATGGTTTCCAACAAGTAGGCTCTCTGCTTACATGAATATCCTGCACTCTTAGTTTTGTCATTTCTGTTATTGTCACCAACATTATAAAGAACAATGAGCATTGTTCAAACAAGAAAAAACATGATTTTTTTTTTTTCCTTCAGATCAGATCAGATCAGATCAGTCGCTCAGTCGTGTCCGACTCTTTTCGACCCCATGAATCGCAGCACGCCAGGCCTCCCTGTCCAACACCAACTCCCGGAGGTCACTCAGACTCACATCCATCGAGTCAGCGATTCCATCCAGCCATCTCATCCTCTGTCGTCCCCTTCTCCTCTTACCCCCAATCCCTCCCAGCATCAGAGTCTTTTTCAATGAGTCAACTCTTCGCATGAGGTGGCCAAAATACTGGAGCTAACTCACCAACAAATTTCCTTTATATTTCTCAAGTAATGTTTTCATGATTTCATATTAATCTAATACCTGCATAAAAATATGTCTACATCATATGCATCTGTTGATTATATCTCATTTATGCCTTATCATTTATTTTCACATTGTTGTTTTTATCTGTCTTCCCTCTGGAAAACAAATCCTCCTCCATATTACCAGTAAATATAAATATAAACAGTTCTACAAGCATGTTAGTCATATACTTTAAAACTGAACTTCACTCCCTTGGCAGTGGTTTCTTAGTGGGATACCCAAACCTCTTTCTGGTACCAGCCAAACTATTCAGTGTATCTCCTATTAGTTTCCTTTTCTATTCTCTTCACTTTAAATATATTCAAGAGAAGATATTTTTGAACTAACCAGAAAATTATTTTTATTATTTTTATTTTTCAAAACCAAGCTTGAATATCATCTCTCTGAATCTAGTCTCCACTTTCTTGGGGAAGTTTATTCTTTATCTTCTAGTTCTGTGTAGTCACACACATCATATATTTATAACTATGATACTAAGTACTGCTTCATTTTGACTTTATGTCTATCTTAATCACTATGATCAACCCCAAAGATTGTGGCCATATCCTATTCACCTTTGTATTATACGCACCTACCTATTTTTTTGCTTATAGCTAGACTTATAGCAGTGTTTTGGGATACCTTAATACTTCCCGCCGGCTGCGTTGCGCACTAAGAGCGCGGCCGAGAGGAGCTACCCCATGACCGAGGAAGGACGGCAGTGAGGGCCAGCGCACTAAGCACGGCCGAGAAGAGCTACCCCACGACCGAGGTCAGGAAGGGCGGCGGTGAGGAGAGACCCCTCGTCCAAGGTAAGGTGCGATGGCTGTGCTTCGCTGGCCGGGAGCAGCCAGGAGCCCGGGACGAGATACCCAACACCCAAGGTAAGAGAAACCCAAGTAAGACAGTAGGTCTTGAAAGAGGGCATCAGAGGGCAAATACACTAAAACCATTCTCACAGAAAACTAGTCAATCTAATCACACAAGGACCACACCCTTGTCTAACTCAATGAAATTAAGCCATGCCCGAGGGGCAACCTGGGATGGGCGGGTCATGGTGGAGAGATATGACAGGGTGTGGTCCGCTGGAGAAGGGAATGGCAAACCACTTCAGTATTCTTGCCTTGAGAACCCCATGAACAGTATGAAAAGACAAAATGATAGGATACTGAAAGAGAAACTCCCCAGGTCCGTAGGGGCCCAATATGCTACTGGAGATCAGTGGAGAAATAACTCCAGAAAGAATGAAGGGATGGATTTAAAACAAAAAGAATACCCAGCTGTGGATGTGTCTGGTGATAGAAGCAAAGTCCGATGCTGTAAAGAGCAATATTGCATAGGAACCTGGAATGTCAGGTCCATGAATCAAGGCAAATTGGAAGTGGTCAAACAAGAGATGGCAAGAGTGAATGTTGACATTCTAGGAATTAGCGAACTAAAATGGACTGGAATGGGTGAATTTAACTCGGATGACCATTATATCTACTACTGTGGGCAGGAATCCCTCAGAAGAAATGGAGTGGCCATCATGGTCAACAGAAGAGTCCGAAATGCAGTACTTGGATGCAATCTCAAAAATGACAGAATGATCTCTGTTCGTTTCCAAGGCAAACCATTCCATGTCACAGTTATCCAAATCTATGCCCCAACCAGTAATGCTGAAGAAGCTGAAGTTGAACGGTTCTATGAAGACCTACAAGACCTTTTAGAACTAACACCCAAAAAAGATGTCCTTTTCATTATAGGGGACTGGAATGCAAAAGTAGGAAGTCAAGAAACACCTGGAGTAGCAGGCAAATTTGGCCTTGGAATACGGAATGAAGCAGGGCAAAGACTAATAGAGTTTTGCCAAGAAAATGCACTGGTCATAGCAAATACCCTCTTCCAACAACACAAGAGAAGACTCTATACATGGACATCACCAGATGGTCAACACCAAAATTAGATAGATAGATTACATTTTTTGCAGCCAAAGATGGAGAAGCTCTATACAATCAGCAAAAACAAGACCAGGAGCTGACTGTGGCTCGGACCATGAACTCCTTATTGCCAAATTCAGACTGAAATTGAAGAAAGTAGGGAAAACTACTAGACCATTCAGGTATGACCTAGATCAAATCCCTTATGATTATACAGTGGAAGTGAGAAATAGATTTAAGGGCCTAGATCTGATAGATAGAGTGCCTGATGAACTGTGGAATGAGGTTCGTGACATTGTACAGGAGACAGGGATCAAGACCATCCCCATGGAAAAGAAATGCAAAAAAGCAAAATGGCTGTCTGGGGAGGCCTTACAAATAGCTGTGAAAAGAAAAGAAGCGAAAAGCAAAGGAGAAAAGGAAAGATATAAACATTTAAATGCAGAGTTCCAAAGAATAGCAAGAAGAGATAAGAAAGCCTTATTCAGTGATCAATGCAAAGAAATAGAGGAAAACAACAGAATGGGAAAGACTAGGGATCTCTTCAAGAAAATCAGAGATACCAAAGGAACATTTCATGCAAAGATGGGCACGATAAAGGACAGAGATGGTGTGGACCTAACAGAAGCAGAAGATATTAAGAAGAGGTGGCAAGAATACACAGAAGAACTGTACAAAAAAGAGCTTCAAGACCTAGACAATCATGATGGTGTGATCACTGACCTAGAGCCAGACATCTTGGAATGTGAAGTCAAATGGGCCTTAGAAAGCATCACTACGAACAAAGCTAGTGGAGGTGATGGAATTCCATTGGAGCTATTCCAAATCCTGAATGATGATGTTGTGAAAGTGCTGCATTCAACATGCCAGCAAATTTGGAAAACTGAGCAGTGGCCACAAGATTGGAAAAGGTCAGTTTTCATCCCAATCCCAAAGAAAGGCAATGCCAAGGAGTGCTCAAACTACCGAACAATTGCACTCATCTCACATGCTAGTAAAGTAATGCTCAAAATTCTCCGAGCCAGGCTTCAGCAATATGTGAACCATGAACTTCCTGATGTTCAAGCTGGATTTTGAAAAGGCAGAAGAACCAGAGATTAAATTGCCAACATCCGATGGATCATGGAAAAAGCAAGAGAGTTCCAGAAAAACATATATTTCTGCTTTATTGACTATGCCAAAGCCTTTGACTGTGTGGATCACAATAAACTATGGAAAATTCTGAAAGAGATGGGAATAGCAGACCACCTGATCTGCCTCTTAAGAAATCTGTATGCAGGTCAGGAAGCAACAGTTAGATCTGGTCATGGAACAACAAACTGGTTCCAAATAGGAAAAGGAGTACGTCAAGGCTGTATATTGTCACCACGTTTATTTAACTTATATGCAGAGTACATCATGAGAAATGCTGGACTGGAAGAAACACAAGTTGGAATCAAGATTGCTGGGAGAAATATCAATAACCTCAGATATGCAGATGACACCACTCTTATGGCAGAAAGTGAAGAGGGGCTAAAAAGCCTCTTGATGAATGTGAAAGTGGAGAGTGAAAAGGTTGGCTTAAAGCTCAACATTCAGAAAACGAAGATCATGGCATCTGGTCCCATCACTACATGGGAAATAGATGGAGAAACAGTGGAAACAGTGTCAGACTTTCTTTTTCTGGGCTCCAAAATCACTGCAGATGGTGACTGCAGCCATCAAATTAAAAGACGCTTACTCCTTGGAAGGAAAGTTATGACCAACCTAGATAGCATATTGAAAAGCAGAGACAATACTTTACCAACAAAGGTTCGCCTAGTCAAGGCTATGGTCTTTCCTGTGGTCATGTATGGATGTGAAAGCTGGACTGTGAAGAAGGCTGAGCGCCGAAGAATTGATGCTTTTGAACTGTGGTGTTGGAGAAGACTCTTGAGAGTCCCCTGGACTGCAAGAAGGTCCAACCAGTCCATTCTGAAGGAGATCAGCCCTGGAATTTCTTTAGAAGGAATGATGCTAAAGCTGAAAGTCCAGTATTTTGGCCACCTCATGCGAAGAGTTGACTCATTGGAGAAGACTCTGATGCTGGGAGGGATTGAGGGCAGGAGGAGAAGGGGATGACAGAGGATCAGATGGCTGGATGGCATCACTGACTTGATGGGTGTGAGTCTGAGTGACCTCCGGGAGCTGGTGATGGACAGGGGGTCCTGGCATGCTGCGGTTCATGGGGTCTCAAAGAGTCGGACACGACTGAGCGACTGATCTGATCTGATCTGATCTGAATACTTTCAAATAATTTATTTGACATGTGTCCAGTTATTAAACTTGACCCAAGTGTCTACATTTTGAGGGGGCGGGGACAAAAACTGGTTGTCTGTCTTTTTGTCTTAGTATTGGTGTGGTAATCAAGAAAATAGATAGGAAGATCCAAGGGGGTTCTATAAGATAGAATTCATGTTCAATCACCCATAATTTTAATTTATGGGGCATACTATAAACTTATTTTTTGATTCTCAACATATGCTGCCCAGTAATTTTAATGTTGCTTTTGATTAATCACCAACTTATAAGGGAGAATTATGAACAATTTTGAATGTGAGGTACTTTCCATAAGTATTTTGGAAAGCATTAACATTAAATGAATGTTAATAGAAAGGACTTATGCATTTTAGGCATTTAACATGTTTGCAATAAGAACTAAAGTGGCATAAAAGTAGTTATAGATGTTGAATGAATATTTTAGCAAAATATATTATAAATTTTAAGTGACTGGGTATGAAATATACATAAAATATTGTGATTAATATGGTAGTTTCAGTTTTTTTTTTGTTGTTGTTGTTTTTTTTTTTTTTAAAGAAGCCATTAATACTGTGTGGATTACAACAAATTGTGGAACATTCTTAAAGAGATGGCAATACCAGACCACCTGACCTATCTTTTGAGATATCTGTATGAAGGTCAGGAAGCAACAGTTAGAACTGGACATGGAACAACAAAGTGATGCCAAATCAGGAAAGGAGTACATCAAGGCTGTATATTATCAACCTATTTTTATTTAACTTATATGCAGAGTACATCATGAGAAACACTGGGCTGGATGAAGTGCAAGCTGGAATCAAGATTTCTGGGAGAAATATCATTAACTTCAGATAGGCAGATGAAACTACACTTATGGAAGAAAGTGAAGAACTAAAGAGCCTCTTGATGAAAGTGAAAGAGGAGAGTGAAAAAATTGACTTAAAACTAAACATTCAGAAAATTAAGACCATGGCATCTGGTTCCATCATTTCACAGCAAATAGATGGGGAAACAATGGAAGCAGTGACAGATTTTATTTTGGAGGCTCCAAAATCACTGCAGATGTTGTCTGCAGCCATGAAATTAAAAGAAGCTTGATCCTTGGAAGAAAAGTTATGACCAACCTAGATAGCATATTAAAAAAACAGAGACATTACTTTGCCAACAACGGTCCATCTAGTGAAAGTTACGGCTTTCCCAGTGGTCATGTATGGATGTGAAATTTGGACTACAAAGAAAACTGAGCACCGAAGAATTGATACTTTTGAACTGTGGTGTTGAAGAAGACTTTTGAGAGTCCCCTGCACTGCAAGGAGATCCAACCAGTCCATCCTAAAGGAAATCAGTCCTGAATATTTATTGGAAGGACTGATGCTTAAGCTGAAACTTCAGCATCAGATTGGCTACCTGATGCAAAGAAAGGAGTCATTTGAAAAGACCCTGATGCTGGGAAAGATTGAAGGTGGGAGGAGAAGGGGACGACAGAGGATGAGATGGTTGGATGGCATCACCGACTCAATGAACATGAGTTTGAGTAAACTCCAGGAGCTGGTAATGGACAGGGAGGCCTGATGTGCTGCAGTCTATTGGGTCACAAAGATTTGGAAACAACTGAGTTACTGAACTGAACTGAATTGTGATGACACTAGGTATATAGTAATAAGCTTGGAGAAAGCCATCCATTAAGCCATTCTATAGTTAAAGAAGAAATAATATGAAATAATTTATAGGCTCCTTCTGAAACTCTTCTTAAAAATTGCAGAGGAAGAAATGCTACCAACCTCATTCTATGAGGCCAAAATCATCCTGATATTAAAAAAAAAAAAAAAATGCAGGTTAATATCATTGATGAACATAGATAGAAAAATCCTCAGCAAAATACTAGCAAACCAAATCTGACAATACATTTTAAGAATCACACACATGATCAACTGGGATTTATCTGAGGGATGCAAGAGATTGCGAAATCTGCAAATCAACCAATGTGATATACCACATTATAATGTGGTATACCACATTAACAAATTATAGAATAAAAACCATATGATCATCTTAACAGATGCAGAAAAAAACTTTTGCAAAATTCAGCACACATTTATGGTAAAACATTTTCAAGAAGCTGAGCTTAGAGAGAATCTACCTCGAAATAGTAAAGGCAATATATGATGAGCTAATATCATACTCAATGATTAAAAAAAAAAAAAAAAAACAAACACTGAAAACATTTCCTCTAAGATCAGAAATAAGACAAGTATGTTCCCTCTTGCTTCTATTATTTAACATAGTTTTTTGGAAGTCCTAGCCATGATAACCATGGAAAAAAATTAAAAAAAAAAATAAATTCAAATTAGAAAGAAGTAAAATTGACACTGTTTGCATATAACATGGTACTATACATAGAAAATACTAGAGACACTACCAGAAAATGACTAGAGCTCCTCAATGAGTTTATTAATGTTGCAGGATACACAATACATATTTCTCTTGTTTTATACACTAACAACAAATGATCAAAAAGAGAGATTAAAGGGATAATCTTATTTACCATTGCATCAAGAAATTAAAAATAACTGGGAATAAAACTATCTAAGGAGGCAAAAGATGGTAGTCTGAAAACTGTAAGATCCTGATGGAAAAAATTGAAGATGACACAAAAAGATGAAAAGAACCACCATGTTCTTGAATTCAAAGTATCAATATTGTCAAACTAACTATACTACCCAAGGTAATCTACAGATTCAGTGAAGTTCCTATCAAATTAACAATGGTATTTTCCCACAGGATTAGAATAAAAGTTCCAAGATGGAAAAGAAGCTGGAAGAACCAGGCTCCCTGACTTGAAACTATACAAGAAAGTTAGTCATCAAAACACTTTGGTATTGGTACAGAAACAAAAATATAAACTGACAGAACAGAATAGAAAGCCCAGAAATAAACCCATGCCCCTAAGGTCAATTAATCTATGACAAAAGAGGCAAGGATATACAATGGAGATGGGACAATCTCTTCAATAAGTTACATTGGGAAAATTGGAAACCTACAGATAAAAGAATAAAACGAGAATGTTCTCTAACATTGTAGAGGAAAAAAATAAACTCAAAATGCATTAAATACCTAAATGTAAGACCAGATACCATGAGCCCCTTAGAGGAAAACATAGGCAGAACATTCTGACAGAAATCAGACTTAAATTGAAGACGACAGGGAAACCACTGGCCATTCAAGTATGACCTGAATTGAATCCTTTACAATTATACAGTAGAAGTGACAAATAGATTCAAAAGATTAGACCTGATAAACAGAGTGCCTGATGAACTAAGGATGGAGGTTTTTAACATTGTACATGAGGCAGTGATCAAAACCATCCCAAAGAAAAGAAATGCAAAGAGGCAAAATGGTTGTTTGAAGAGGCATTAAAAATGGCTGAGAAAAGAAGAAAAAGGAAAAGGAAAAAGAAAAGATAAACTCATTTGAATGCAGAGTTCCATAAAACAGCAAGGAGAGATAAGAAAAACTTTTTAAGTTAACAATGAAAAGAAATAGAGGAAAACAACAGAATGGGAAAGACTTGATATCCCTTCAAGAATGTTAGAGTTATCAAAGGAACATTTCATGCAAAGATAGACATAATAAAGGTCAGAAATGGTATGGACCTAACAGAGGCAGAAAAGAGGTGGCAAGAATACATAGGAGATCTATACAAAACAGATCTTAAAGACCCAGATAATAACAACGGTGTGCTCACTCATCTAGAGGCAGACATCTTAGAGTGTGAATTCAAGCAGGCCTTAGGAAGCATTACTACAAACAAAATTATCCAAGAAAAGGGAATATCAGACCACCTTATCTGCCTCCTAAGAAGCCTGTCTAAAGGACAAGAAGCAACAGTTAGGACCAGACATGGAACAATGGATTAGTTCAAAATTGGGGAAGGGGTACATCAAGGCTGTATAATGTTACCCTGCTCATTTAACTTGTATACTGAATACATCATGTGAAATGCTGGACTTGATGAATCACAAGTTGGAATTAAGATTGTGGGAGAAAAATATCAATAACTTCATATATGCAGATGACACCTCTGAACATCATGGGATATGGTCCTATCACTTCATGGCAAAAAGATTGGGAAACAATGGAAGCAGTGACAAACTTTATTTCTAGGGCTCCAAAATCACTGTGAATGGTGACTGTAGTCATGAAATTAAAAGACGTCTGCTTCTTGTAATAAAAGCAATGACAAACATAGATCAGATCAGATTAGATCAGTTGCTCAGTCGTGTCCGAATCTTTGAGACCCCATGAATCGCGGCACGCCAGGCCTCCCTGTCCATCCCCAACTCCCGGAGTTCACTCAGACTCACACCCATCTAGTCAGTGAAGCCATCCAGCGATCTCATCCTCTGTCGGCCCCTTCTCCTCTTGCCCCAAATCCTTCCCAGCATCAGAGTCTTTTCCAATGAGTCAACTCTTCGCATGAGGTGGCCAAAGTATTGGAGTTTCAGCTTTAGCATCATTCCTTCCAAAGAAATTCCAGGGCTGATATCCTTCAGAAACCTAGACAGTGTATTAAAAAGTAGAGACATTACTTTGCCTACAAAGGTCTGTATAGTAAAAGCTATTGTTTTTCCAGTAGTCATGTACAAATGTGAGAGCTGGACAAGAAAAAAAGACTGAGTGTTGAAGGATTGATGGCTTCGAACTGTGTTGCTAGAGAAGACTCTTGAGAGTCCCTTCTATTGGAAGGAGATCAAACCAGTCAATACTAAAGGAAATCAGATCAGATCAGATCAGTCGTTCAGTCGTGTCCGACTCTTTGGGACCCCATGAACTGCAGCACGCCAGGCCTCCCTGTCCATCACCAGCTCTCGGAGGTCACTCAGACTCACATCCATCGAGTCAGTGATGCCATCCAGCCATCTCATCCTCTGTCGTCCCCTTCTCCTCCTGCCCCCAATCCCTCCCAGCATCAGAGTCTTCTCCAATGAGTCAACTCTTCGCATGAGGTGGCCAAAGTACTGGAGTTTCAGCTTTAGCATCATTCCTTCTAAAGAAATTCCAGGGCTGATCTCCTTCAGAATGGACTGGTTGGATCTCCTTGCAGTCCAAGGGACTCTCAAGAGTCTTCTCCAACACCACAGTTCAAAAGCATCAATTCTTCGGCGCTCAGCCTTCTTCACAGTCCAGCTCGCACATCCATACATGACCACAGGAAAGAACATAGCCTTGACTAGGCGAACCTTTGTTGGCAAAGTGATGTCTCTGCTTTTTAATGTGCTATCTAGGTTGGTCATAACTTTCCTTCCAAGGAGTAAGCGTCTTTTAATTTTGTGGCTGCAGTCACCATCTGCAGTGATTTTGGAGCCCAGAAAAAGAAAGTCTGACACTGTTTCCACTGTTTCTCCATCTATTTCCCATGTAGTGATGGGACCAGATGCCATGATCTTCGTTTTCTGAATGTTGAGCTTTAAGCCAACCTTTTCACTCTCCACTTTCACTTTCATCAAGAGGCTTTTGAGTTCCTCTTCACTTTCTACCATAAGGGTGGTATCATCTGCATATCTGAGGTTATTGATATTTCTCCTGGCAATCTTGATTCCAGCTTGTGTTTCTTGCAGTCCAGCATTTCTCATGATGTACTCTGCATATTAGTTAAATAAACGTGGTGACAATATACAGCCTTGACGTACTCCTTTTCCTATTTGGAACCAGTCTGTTGTTCCATGACCAGTTCTAACTGTTGCTTCCTGACCTGCATACAGATTTCTCAAGAGGCAAATAAATCCTGAATATTCACTGTAAGGACTGATGCTGAAACTGAAGCTCCAATACTTTGGCCACCTGATGCAAAGAGCTGACTCATTGGAATAGACTCTGATGCTGGGAAAGACTGAAGGCAGAAGGAGAAGGGAATGACAAAGGATGAGATGGTGGGATGGCATCACCAAAAATATATGAATTAGAGACATCTCCGGGAGATGGTGAAGGACAGTGAAGCCTGGCATTGTGAGTCCATGAGGTTGTAGTGTCAGACACAACAGAGTGACTGAAGAGAAACAACAAACAATGGTCAATAAATCTATGACAAAAGCGACAGATATCTCCAATGACAATGTGACAGTCTCTTCAATAAGTGACACTGGGAAAACTGGACAGGAACATGTAAAAGGATTTAACTAGAATGTTCTCTAACACCATATGGAAAAATAAACTCAAAATATAGAAAATACTTAAATATAAGACCAGATACTATAAAACCCTTAGAGGAAAACATAGACAGAACATTCTGACATAATTCATAGTAAGTTCTTTTTGGATCCACCACCTGGAGAAATGTAAGAGAAAACAACAACAAAAAATATAGGACCTAATTAATCTTAAAACTTTTGGAAAGCAATGGAAACCAGAAACAAGGAAAGACAACTCATAGAATGTAGGGCTGACTCTTGACCTCATTAGTGGGCAGACACTGCCTTTTGTTTGGCTGTGTGCCCACTAAAGGAACAACGATGCTTCTCATATGGATTGACTGCAGGGCCTGAAGCAGAGAAGCAAGGCAGCAGCCAGCCCACTGGTGGGTGAGGTCAGGTCTCTGTGATGCTATCTTACAGTGGGATGAGGTGTGGAGCCCACAGCACTGCTGTTGGCATGGACGGTCAGTTCTGGGTCCCTGCATGGCTGTAATCCCAGGGACAGTGCTATTCATTGCATGCTGGTGTTCCTTGGTTGCATGTCCTGGAGAGGTGTGAAGATGGTGCTAGCTGCCAGGCTGAAGCCTCCACATCTAATAGGCTAGAGGGAGGAGTTCAAACTGATGCTTTTCAGTTCTGGCATCATAATATTAAATGATATCCACCAAATGACTGCCACCATCTTAATTCCCAGGAACATCCTTTTTTTCTCCTCCCTCTCTTGCAAGTTGTCTGAGAGCAGAAGGTCAATCTACCTTAGGCTTCTTTCAAACCATTGCCTTTGTGCTGGGACTCAGAGTGTGAGATTTTGTTCACATTCTGTAAAAGCTGTATTTCCCCCCCCCCCCCCCCCCCACACACACACACACACACATTCCCCTAGCTCTCCCAAACATAAGACCCAGATGTTCTGAGGTCTCATCTTGCAGTTGTAGGACTTCCAGTTTGGGGAGCTTGATGTAGGGCTTGGTTCTTTCACTCCTTGGGTAGGACCTCTGTAATTGTCTCCTGTTCCTGGGTCACTGACCCAGGGCTGTATATCCTGACCCAGCCCTTTTACCCATTTCTCCTGCCTATTTCATGTGGTCCCTGCTTTGTTACATTTAGTTATGGAAAATCTTTTCTGGTAGTGCTCAAATGATTCTCAGATAGTTGCTCAGTAAATTGTTGTAAATTTTGCTTGCTCATGGGAGTAAGTTCAGTTCTGAGTTTTCATAAATTTCCATCTTTGTCATACCCTACATATCTCTACATACATTTTATTTAAATATTCTTAACAGATCCATCAAAAGAGTTGTGGCATAATTTACATGTCCAAATTTGGAACCCTGCAGTAAAAACGCTGAAGAGAAATTTATTTTTTAATTGAAACATTGTTTCCCCATTTGAAGGAATGGAGCTAGAAGGGCTAACATTTATGCCCAGAAACAACTAAATAAAGTTAGAGTAAAAGGAAAGATAACACAGATGTGTAATAGAACATGCCCTTAAGAAAGTATCTTGGGATGGAACCCATCATTAAAGAGTAAAACAAGGATGAATGTTTTACAGTCATTTCTTTGGCAAACAATTAATCAGTGAAGCACTCTTCTAAACATTAGAGGTATTAATATGAGTACTATTTTACTCAACAAAGAAGGTGCTTGGTCTAAATCTGGTAGAGTTCTTTCAGTGTTATTGGGACCTTTTGTATAATTCCCTAAAGACAAACATACAAATAAAAAGAGGAAGCTAATATTTTGGCAGTCTGAAAATACCTAATTGTTCTGTATGAGTTTGAAGATTTTGTCTGTGGAACTCTGACTCTTAATTTTAAATACGGCATGAGAAGCATCTTGATATCTTATAAAGTAGGTATAGATTAAAAAGTGGCTTTTACTACTTCTTAGATATTTAGTAATAATTCTCAGTGCCATATTTGTTTCATTAAATTTTTCTACGTTAAAATCTTATTGTTATATAAAGCTTAATAATATGTTTATTATTAGTTTAAATTTGGATTAATGAAATGATTGTTTAAAATTATTTAATGGAAATTTATTTATTTGGCATCTTTTACCTTACAATAAGATCAGATCAGATCAGTCGCTCAGTTGTGTCCAACTCTTTGCGACCCCATGAACTGCAGCACGCCAGGCCTCCCTATCCATCACCAGTTCCCGGAGGTCACTCAGACTCACATTCATCGAGTCAGTGATGCCATCCAGCCATCTCATCCTCTGTCGTCCCCTTCTCCTCCTGCCCTCAATCTCTCCCAGCATCAGAGTCTTCTCCAATGAGTCAACTCTTCGCATGAGGTGGCCAAAATACTGGAGTTTCAGCTTCAGCATCATTCTTTCCAAAGAAATCCCAGGGCTGATCTCCTTCAGAATGGACTGGTTGGATCTCCTTGCAGTCCAAGGGACTCTCAAGAGTCTTCTCCAACACCACAGTTCAAAAGCATCAATTCTTCGGCGCTCAGCCTTCTTCACAGTCCAGCTTTCACATCCATACATGACCACAGGAAAGACCATAGCCTTGACTAGGCGAACCTTTGTTGGCAAAGTGATGTCTCTGCTTTTGAATATGCTATCTAGGTTGGTCATAACTTTCCTTCCAAGGAGTAAGCGTCTTTTAATTTGATGGCTGCAGTCACCATCTGCAGTGATTTTGGAGCCCAGAAAAAGAAAGTCTGACACTGTTTCCACTGTTTCTCCATCTATTTCCCATGTAGTGATGGGACCAGATGCCATGATCTTCGTTTTCTGAATGTTGAGCTTTAAGCCAACCTTTTCACTCTCCACTTTCACTTTCATCAAGAGGCATTTTAGTTCCTCTTCACTTTCTGCCATAAGAGTGGTGTCATCTGCATATCTGAGGTTATTGATATTTATCCCATAACCTTTAAAATTTAGACACACTATTTGACAAAACTGTGTATATGGATATTTAAAAATGAGATTAAATATATGGAAAAATCAACTTTATTTTATATGTATATATATTCAAAATCTCATTTATACTGAGAACAATCACATTTTAGGTAAATTCCAGGCTCCAGAGTTATTGGCCATTATTGATGATGCTGGTCATCATCAGTATTATTATCTTTATACTTATAAAATTATTATTAATTATTTATATGAATATAAAATTATATTTATATGAATATAAAATTCATATTTATATGAATATAAAATTCATATTTATATGAATATAAAATTATTCATATATTTATAATATATGACCAACAATAATATCAGTCTTAATTAGAATCAGTAGCCTTCTATGTCAATTCTCTCACAATAAAATAAGTAGGGTAAAATCCCTAAAAGAACAAGAAGTTTTAAAAACTCCAAATTTTGATATCATGAGATTTTAATGTAAAAGTCAATAAGAATTATGGAAAATTGCGTTAAGTCCCAATAATTTCACTAGAGATAAATAGTTGAGAAGCAAAATCATCTTTTGTAATATTATTTTTTACCTTGCTACTTTCTTAAATATTAAATATGTAATGATCACTGTGGAGACAAATATCAAGCTCTATTGAGTAGTCAAATACTGATAAACGTAAAGTAGGGAGAGGGGACACATAGTGATTTGATATTCACTGGGAATATGTTTAGTATATACATATATTATTTTCACCAAAGTAACTTAAAATCTGTTTCTCAGCATCTTTACACCTTATAATATAAAACTTTATTTGAATTTAATTTATAGCCATTAATCTGAACTTATTTTAGAGCAACTAACTAGGTTGCTGCTGCTACTGCTGCTGCTAAGTCGCTTCAGTTGTGTATGACTCTGTGCGACCACATAGACGGCGGCCTACCAGGCTCCCCATCCCTGGGATTCTCCAGGCAAGAACACTGGAGTGGGTTGCCATTTCCTTCTCCAATGCATGAAAGTGAAAAGTGAAAAGTGAAAGTGAAGTCTCTAAGCCGTGTCCAACTCCGAGCGACCCCATGGACTGCAGCCTACCAGGCTCCTCCACCCATGGGATTTTCCAGGCAAGAGTATTGGAGTTGGTTGCCATTGCCTTCTCTGAACTAACTAGGTTGGGAGGCCAGAAACCAGAAAGTTTCTTCCTATTTTCTTTTTAATTTCTTTCTTCAAACCAATTAAGATTGTTTTGTTTTGAATATTTACATAAACTATTACTTCTAATAGTTTTGAAAACTATTAGTTCACAGGTGGCTCAAATGGTAAAAAAAAAAATCCACCTGTAATGTGGGAGACCTGGGTTTGATCCCTGGATTGGGAAAATCCCCTGGAGGAGGGCATGGCTACCCACTCCAATATTCTTGCCTGGAGAATCCCCATGGACAGAAGAACCTGGTGAGCTACAGTTCATGGGATTGCACTGAATCGACATGACTGAGCAACACAGCACGTTAGTTCTAAATTGTTCTAAATATGAGAGTCTTAATGACCTTAAAGCACTTAGAATATTTAATTTCTATACCCACTTGATTCAAGCCTGAAGTCTCTTATGAAAATTCCTTGGGTATAATTGATTCTTAGAATTAAGAATTTTTCAAATCTTTAGAAAATAAGTATAAAAGAATATACCAACTATTATGAAATGCCCCTAATGTAGCTAAAATAGCAGTCCATAATCAAAAATGCATTTCATTTTCTGCAGCAGGAAGCATGAATACTGACACTAAACAAAATAAAGGAAAACAAATGGTCTCATTTAGATTCAGATCAACTTTGCAGGAAAATAAAATTTTGCTAATTTAAAGGAAAAACATCATTTTAGAGTATTAATGTGTGTAGTTATATGTAAAAAAATTCAAAACTTTGACACTGTCACATTTTATTTAAAAAAAAAGTATAGAAAAATGATGATTTCTTTCCTCATCTAATTAAATGAATATTCTCTATGTCATCTTGATAAGAAGGTGTCTCACCTACTGCATTATAGTCATTAGTCATTCCTAGAAAGAACTCCTAGTTATATAGGAAGCAGAAAGGGGGATTTGGATGAAAGACAGAGAACATTTCACACCCTCAGGCTCATCAGTCCTTTCTTGCTACCTGTGTCAGCTAGATCCTTGTTACCCCAATTGTGTTCTCAAGATCAGCAGTGTTTTTAGTGACTAGGGTCTCTTTAGAAATGCAGAATCTCAGTTCTCATTCCAGATAAATGAAACCCCTACTTACATTTTTAAAAGGTTCAAAGAGATTTTTTATGTGTGTGATCAGTTGCTCAGGCATGTCCGACTCTTTGTGACCCCATGGACTGTAGCTCCCTGGGTCTCTCTGCCCATGGAATTTTCCATGTAGGAATATTGGAGTGGGTTGCCATTTCTTACTCCAGAGGATCTTCCTGACTCAGAGATTGAATCTGTATCTCCTGCACTAGCACACAGATTCTTTGCCATTAAGCCACCTGGGAAGGTAAAGGGATTTTTAAAACATTCAAAATGATTAATGATGTTCCACAAGGTCATGAAGGAAGAAGGTTTCAGCTGCATCTAAACAACCTCCCCAATTCTTGTCAATGTTTTTTTCAAATGGCCATTGACTCACTTCGATTAATGTTTGTACATTAAGGAAATTCTCATACCAAAAATAAAAATGTCCTCATATACAAAATCTTAAATCCATACATCCATGTAAGTTTCTGGGTGCATTTTTGAGAATAAAGACTGATGTCTGAAAAGTACACACAGAGGGAGGAAGTCTACAATAACCCATGTCTTGGTCCTGGGGATTGATCTAGATCATGGAACAACTCTAGCCTTTTTTAAGAAAGTATACCTTAGGAGAGCAAATTGATGTGTTTTGTCCTTAGGTGGATATAATTCCGTAGAACAAATACAACTAAAACTAAATCTAGTGTCTCAGAAAAACCTCTGGATCTAAGATTCATCATAATACAACGTTTTAAAAGATTCTGAATAATTGTAATTCCCTCTTGAAATTTTTGTTATTATCATTAGTTCTTGGGTTTATTCTTCATCTCCCTTTCCTTCACCAGAGGGACTTCTGAGCCTGTCTTGAGGGGCAATTGAGAAAAGAGAAGCTAGTTATACCATATTGTGCTTCATAGTAAGTTTTTAAAGAAACAATATCACAAGAAAAGTAGACTGAGAGGTAAAAATTAGAGTCTCCATTACTTGCAGCATGATAGATAATGCTCTGAGATAATGACATGATAGAGTCATGTCTGACTCTTCACAGTCCCATAGACTGCAGCACACCAGGCTTCCCTGTCCTTCACCATCTCCCAAAACTTTGTCAAACTCACTTTCATTGAGTCAGTGATGCTATCCAACCACCTCATCCTCTGTTGGCCCCTTCAACTCTAGATAACAGACTTGATAAATATTCCTAATGACACATGATAAATAGCTTAATGAAACATGAACTAACATGTGATTACCTGAAACATACATTATGGCTCTAAAGAAAATGTTAAATGCTATTTTTAGAAGATATCTGTTAATACTAATTTTTATTGAAGTATAGTTGCTTCACAATACTGTTGGTTTCTTAGTTTCTACTGTACAGCACAGTGAATCAGCTATATGTATATATATTGTGTATATATATGTTTATATCCTTTCTCTTTGAATTTCCCTCCAATTTAGGTCACATCAATGGAGTAGAATTACCTGGGCTATGCAGCAAGTTCTTATTAGCTAAATATTTTATACACAGTATCAAAAACGTGTATTTGTCAATCCAAGTTTCCCAATGCATCTCATCACTTGTTTCCCCAGCTTGGTGTCCATATGTTTATTCTCTACATCTGTGTCCTATTTCTCTTTTGCAAATAACAACGTCATCTATAGCATTTTTCTAGATTCCACATATATGCATTAATGAATGATATTTATTTTTCTCTTTCTTACTTACTTTATTGTATGACACTCTCTAGGTCCATCCATGTCCCTAAAAATGACCGAATTGCTATTTTAAGGCTGGGTAATATTCAATGTATAAATATAACATACCTTCTTTATCTGTTTCTTCTGGTTCAGTCTTGGAAGGTTGTAGTTTTCTAAGAATGTGTCCATTTTTTCAAAGTTGTCCATTTTATTAGCATATAGTTGCTTGTAGTATTCTCTTATGAACCCTTAAATTTTGGTAGTGCCCATTTTAACACCTCCTTTTTTATTTCTACATTTATTGATTTGAATCCTCTTCCTTTCTTTTGTCTTTTTTGATGAGTTTGGCAAAAGTTGTTGGGAGAGGGTATTTGCTATGACCAGTGCATTTTCTTGGCAAAACTCTGTTAGTCTTTGCCCTGCTTCATTCCGTATTCCAAGGCCAAATTTGCCTGTTACTCCAGGTGTTTTTTGACTTCCTACTTTTGCATTCCAGTCCCCTATAATGAAAAGGACATCTTTTTTGGGTGTTAGTTCTAAAAGGTCTTGTAGGTCTTCATAGAACCGTTCAACTTCAGCTTCTTCAGCATTACTGGTTGGGGCATAGACTTGGATAACTGTGACATGGAATGGTTTGCCTTGGAAACGAACAGAGATCATTCTGTCGTTTTTGAGATTGCAACCAAGTACTGCATTTTGGACTCTTTTTGTTGACCATGATGGCCACTCCATTTCTTCTGAGGGATTCCTGCCCACAGTAGTAGATATAATGGTCCTCTGAGTTAAATTCACCCATTCCAGTCCATTTTAGTTCGCTAATTCCTAGAATGTCAACATTCACTCTTGCCATCTCTTGTTTGACCACTTCCAATTTGCCTTGATCATGGACCTGACATTCCAGGTTCCTATGCAATATTGCTCTTTACAGCATCGGACTTTGCTTCCATCACCAGACACATCTACAGCTGGGTATTCTTTCTGCTTTGGTTCCATCCCTTCATTCTTTCTGGAGTTATTTCTCCACTGATCTCCAGTAGCATATTGGGCTCCTACTGACCTGGGGAGTTTCTCTTTCAGTATCCTATCATTTTGCCTTTTCATACTGTTCATGGGGTTCTCAAGGCAAGAATACTGAAGTGGTTTGCCATTCCCTTCTCCAGCGGACCACACCCTGTCAGATCTCTCCACTATGACCCGCCCATCCTGGGTTGCCCCACGGGCATGGCTTAATTTCATTGAGTTAGACAAGGCTGTGGTCCTGGTGTGATTAGATTGACTAGTTTTCTGTGAGTATGGTTTCAGTGTATTTGCCCTCTGATGCCCTCTTGCAAGACCTACCGTCTTACTTGGGTTTCTCTTACCTTGGGCTTGGGGTATCTCTTGCGGCTGATCCAGCAAAGCACAGCCATCGCACCTTACCTTGGACGAGGGGTCTCTCCTCACCGCTGCAATTCCTGACCTTAGTGGAGGGGTATCTCTTCACCGCCGCCTTCCTGACCTCCGTCGTGGGGTAGCTCCTCTCTGCCGTGCTTAGTGCGCCGGTCCTCACCGCCGTCCTTCCTCGGTCGTTGGGTAGCTTCTCTTGGGCATGCTCTCCAGCCGGCGAGGGGCCTTCAGTGCACCACGCAGCCGGCGAGGGGCTCTGAGTGTACCGCGTAGCCGGCGAGGGGCTAGAAAATGCACTGGTCATAGCAAATACCCTCTTCCAACAAGACAAGAGAAGACTCTATACATGGACATCACCAAACGGTCAACACCGAAATCAAATAGATTATATTCTTTGCAGCCAAAGATGGAGAAGCTCTATACAATTAGCACAAACAAGACCAGGAGCTGACTGTGGCTCGGACCATGAACTCCTTATTGCCAAATTCAGACTGAAATTGAAGAAAGTAGGGAAATCCAATAGACCATTCAGGTATGACCTAAATAAAATCCCTTATGATTATACAGTAGAAGTGAGAAATAGATTTAAGGGCCTAGATCTGATAGATAGAGTGCCTGAGGAACTATGGAATGAGGTTCGTGACATTGTACAGGAGACAGGGATCAAGACCATCCCCATGGAAAAGAAATGCAAAAAAGCAAAATGGCTGTCTGGGGAAGCCTTACAAATAGCTGTGAAAAGAAAAGAAGCGAAAAGCAAAGGAGAAAAGGAAAGATATAAACATCTGAATGCAGAGTTCCAAAGACTAGCAAGAAGAGATAAGAAAGCCTTCTTCAGCGATCAATGCAAAGAAATAGAGGAAAACAACAGAATGGGAAAGACTAAGGATCTCTTCAAGAAAATCAGAGATACCAAAGGAACATTTCATGCAAAGATGGGCTCGATAAAGGGCAAAAATGGTATGGACCTAATGGAAGCAGAAGATATTAAGAAGAGGTGGCAAGAATACACAGAAGAACTGTTCAAAAAAGAGCTTCATGACCCAGATAATCATGATGGTGTGATCACTGACCTAGAGCCAGACATCCTAGAATGTGAAGTCAAGTGCGCCTTAGAAAGCACCACTATGAACAAAGCTAGTGGAGGTGATGGAATTCCAGTGGAGCTATTCGAAATCCTGAAAGATGATGCTGTGAAAGTGCCACACTCAATATGCCAGCAAATTTGGAAAACTCAGCAGTGGCCACAAGATTGGAAAAGGTCACTTTTCATCCCAATCCCAAAGAAAGGCAATGCCAAAGAATGCTCAAACTACCGAACAATTGCACTCATCTCACATGCTAGTAAAGTAATGCTCAAAATTCTCCAAGCCAGGCTTCAGCAATATGTGAACCGTGAACTTCCTGATGTTCAAGCTGGATTTAGAAAAGGCAGAGGAACCAGAGACCAAATTGCCAACATCCACTGGATCATCAAAAAAGCAAGAGAGTTCCAGAAAAACATCTATTTCTGCTTTATTGACTATGCCAAAGCCTTTGACTATGTAGATCACAAGAAACTGTGGAAAATTCTGAAAGAGATGGGAATACCAGACCACCTGATCTTCCTCTTGAGAAATCTGTATGCAGGTCAGGAAGCAACAGTTAGAACTGGTCATGGAACAACAGACTGGTTCCAAATAGGAAAAGGAGTACGTCAAGGCTGTATATTGTCACCCTGTTTATTTAACTTATATGCAGAGTACATCATGAGAAATGCTGGACTGGAAGAAACACAAGCTGGAATCAAGATTGCCGGGAGAAATATCAATAACCTCAGATATGTAGATGATACCACCCTTATGGCAGAAAGTGAAGAGGAACTAAAAAGCCTCTTGATGAAAGTGAAAGTGGAGAGTGAAAAGTTTGGCTTAAAGCTCAACATTCAGAAAACGAAAATCATGGCATCTGGTCCCATCACTACATGGGAAATAGATGGAGAAACAGTGGAAACAGTGTCAGACTTTCTTTTTCTGGGCTCCAAAATCACTGCAGATGGTGACTGCAGCCATCAAATTAAAAGACGCTTGCTCCTTGGAAGGAAAGTTATGACCAACCTAGATATCATATTCAAAAGCAGAGACATCACTTTGCCAACAAAGGTTCACCTAGTCAAGGCTATGGTCTTTCCTGTGGTCATGTATGGATGTGAGAGCTGGACTGTGAAGAACGCTGAGCACCGAAGAATTGATGCTTTTGAACTGTGGTGTTGGAGAAGACTCTTGAGAGTCCCTTAGACTGCAAGGAGATCCAACCAGTCCATTCTGAAGGAGATCAGCCCTGGGATTTCTTTGGAAGGAATGATGCTAAAGCTGAAACTCCAGTATTTTGGCTACCTCATGCGAAGAGTTGACTCATTGGAGAAGACTCTGATGCTGGGAGGGATTGAGGGCAGGAGGAGAAGGGGACGACAGAGGATGAGATGGCTGGATGGCATCACTGACTCAATGAATGTGGGTCTGAGTGACCTCCGAGAGCTGGTGATGGACAGGGAGGCCTGGCATGCTGCAGTTCATGGGGTCGCAAAGAGTCGGACACGACTGAGCGACTGATCTGATCTGATCTGATCTGATGCTGGAAGGGATTGAGGGCAGGAGGAGAAGGGGACGACAGAGGATGAGATGGCTGGATGGCATCACTGACTCGATGGATGTGAGTCTGAGTGACCTCCGAGAGCTGTTGATGGATAGGGAGGCCTGGCGTGCTGCAGTTCATGGGGTCGCAAAGAGTCGGACATGACTGAGCGACTGATCTGATCTGATCTGATCTTGCAAAAGTTTACCAATTTTTTTTTTATCTTATCAAAGATAAAGCTTTCATTTTTATTGATTTTTACTGTTTACTTCATTCCAATTTCATTTATTTATATTGTGGTCATTACGATTTCTTTTCTTCTACTACCTTTCATTTTGTTTGTCTTTCTCTAGCTGCTTTTGCTGTAAAGTTAGGGTATTCATTGAGACTTTTCTGATTGTTTTGAAGTAGGAATGTATTGCTATAATCTTCCCTCTTAGAACTGCTTTTGCTATATAAGCAGTTTTGTTTTGGGTCTTTATATTTTCCTTGTCATTTGATTCTAGGTTTTATTTTTTAATTCCTTCTTTGATTTCTTCACTGATTTCTTGGTTATTTTTAGATTTTTTTTTTCCTACAGTTGATTTCTAGTCTCATAGCATCGTGATCAGAAAAAGTGCTTGATATTATTTCAATTCTTTTAAATTTACCAAACTTGTTTTATGGCCTTATGTGCAATATATTCTGGAGATATTCTGTGTGCACTTAAGAAGGAAATGTATTTTGCTAACTTCAGATTAAATATCCTATAAATTACAATTAAAGCTTTGTGATTAAATGTGTCATTTAAGGCCTCTTTTTCCTTATAAATGTTCTGTCTCCATGGGTGTAAGTGGGGTGGTAAAGACATCACTCAATGTGTTACTGTAAATTTCCCCTTTTTATGGCTATTAGCATTTCCCTTATTTATTGAGCTGTTCCTATGTTGGGTGCCCAAATATTTACAAGTGTTATATCTTCTTCTTGGATTGATATTCTCATCATTCACTAATTTTCTTCTTGTCTCCTGTTATAAACTTTTTTCAAACTCTGTATTATATGATATGAATATTGATACTCCAGCTTCCTTTCATTTTCATTTGGATGGAATATCTTTTTCCCTTCCCTCACTTTCATTCTGAAAGTGTCACTAGGCCTGAAGTGTGTCTCTTGTAGACAGCATATGTATGGGCCTTGTTTTTGTATCGATTCAGCTGGTCTGTGTCTTTTGGTTGGAGAATTCAACCAGCTTACATTTAGGATAATTATTGATATTTATGTTCCTATTACCATTTTCTTAGCTGCTTTGGGTTTGTTTTGTAGTTTTTTTTTTTTTTTTTTTTTTTTCTCTTGTGTTTCTTGTTTAGAGAAGTTCCATTTTCTATTTTGTGGTAAAGCTGGCTTGCAGATGATGAATTATCTTAAATTTTGCTTATCTTTAAATCTTTTGACTTCTCTGTCAAATCTGAATAAAATCTTTGCTAGATAATCTTGATTATAGAGTTTCCATTTCATCACTTTAAATAAGCCCTGCCATTCCCTTCTAGCCTGCAGTTTCTGCTGAAAAGTCAGTTGATAGCTTTATGGAGAGTTCCCTTTATATTTGTTTCTTTTATCTTACTACTTTTAGCATTTTTTCTTTGTATTTAATTTTTGTTAGTTTGATTAATATGTGTCTTGCTGTATTCATTTCTGGTTTATCCTGTATGAGACTCTCTGCTCTTCCTGAACTTGATTGACTTGTTCCCATATAAAGGAAATTTTTGAATATCATCTCTTCAAATATTTTCTCTGACTCTTTCTCTTTCTCTTCTTCTTCTGGGACTCTGCTTATTTGAATGTTGATGTATTTAATGTTGTTCCAGAAGTCTTTGATACTGTTCACATTTCTTTTCATTCTTTATTTCTCTTTTCTGCTCCTTGGGTGTTATTGCTACCATTCTATCTTTGAACTCACCCCATCTTCTACCTCAATTATTTGACTCTTGACTCTTTCTAGAGTATTTTTGAACTTTCCAGGTGGTGCTAGTGGTAAAGAACCCATCTGTCAATGCAGGAGACATAAGAGATGTAGGTTCCATCTTTGCGGTGGAAAGATCCCCTGGAATAGGGCATGGAAGCCCACTCCAGTATTCTTGCCTAGAGAATCTCATTGACCGAGGAGCCTTGTGGATTACATTGCATAGAGTCACAGATAGTGAAGTTGGGTCTTGGTTTAGAGAGAGATACCTCAGGGAGCATACATTTCAACTAAAATTCCCTGGGTCCAGAATTTCTCTGGTGTAGCATCCTCTACTCAATGCTCCCACCTCATAGACACAAGCCTGATCTTGGTCAGGGAACTGAGAGCCAGCAAGCTCTTAGAAGGCATAGAGAGAAAAGAAATTTTCTTTTCTTATATATATACATATAACTTAAAAAAAGAAAGTGGAAAAAAGTAAAATGTGAACAGAAAACAAACAGGTAAACAAACCTGAAGACAAATAGCAAAAAAAAAAAAAAAAAAAAGAATGAAAGAAAGAAACAGACAGCAACACCAAAAACACAACACAAGACACACACACACACACAGCTGCTGCTGCTAAGTCACTTCAGTCGTGTCTGACTCTGGGCGACCCCATAGATGGCAGCCTACCAGGCTCCCCCATCCCTGGGATTCTCCAGGCAAGAACATTGGAGTGGGTTTCCATTTCCTTCTCCAATGCGGGAAAGTGAAAAATGAAAGTGAAGTCACTCAGTTGTGTCCAACCCTCAGCAACTTCATGGACTGCAGCCTTTCAGGATCCTCCATCCATGGGATTTTCCAGGCAAGAGTACTGGAGTGGGGTGCCATTGCCTTCTCCAACACACACACACATAGGAGAGGGAAAACAGACACACCAAATTCCCAAATCCAAGACAAATGATAACAAAGAAACCAAAGAAATGGAAACAAAGAAGCAGATAGAAAAGACAGGATTAAAACAAACAAACAAACAAACAAAAAAAAAAAAACAGAAACAAGAGAAGAAAGAAATGGAGAAGGGCATGTGCAAACTACTTTCAGTGGCACCGACTGGCAGGCAGTCACTCAGACTCTGGTGCCCTCGGTCTGGTGGAGTCCCTCCCAGGGTCTGTGGAGGCATATGGGAGTGGTGGCAGCAACACTTTCTGTGAACTGCTCAACAATGGCACCTCGTTTCCCAGATATCCTGTGCTTCCTCTAGGGGCATGCCCTACCACAGAGACCCTCACTGACATCCCCTTTGCTGTATTTACTCAAAATAGGTGAGTATAAACAGCATTTAGAATCAAACACCATACCCACCAGAGACATAGGGAAGGATCAAATCAAACCTTGGCACACCTGGTCCCAAGGACCACACAATAAACTGAGCCAGACCTACCATTGAGGGTTTGAGTGTCTTCTGGGGAGGCACAGTTTAGCCCCTGTGGGGACAGGGGCTGTGGCTGGAGCAGACCTGGGGGTGTTGTTGCATGTATGCCACCATAGAGCTATTGAGCAGACAACAAACAAACTGGAGAACAACTATACCAAAGACGTTCTCTCAGTTTTGTGAAAATTCTAGGGCCTACAACAGATTTCCCAACCTAGGGATCTGCCAAAGGGACTGAGGACCCCCAGAGAATTTGACTTTAAAGGCAAGTGGTATTTGATTACAGAACTTCTACAGGACTGGGGAAACAGACTCTTGGAAGTAACAAACAAAACCAAGACCCAGGGGAAAGCAGCAGTGACCCATAAGAGACTGAGCCAGTCTTGCCTGTGAGTGTCCAGGAGCCTCTAGTGAAGATGTGGGTCTACAGTGCTCTGATGGTCTACAGAGGCACTGAATTTAACCATCCTGAAAGTGAAAGTGAAAGCCACTCCATTGTGTCTGACTCTTTGCAACTCCATGAACTATATAGTCCATGAAATTCTCCTTGGCAGAATACTGGAGTGGGTAGCCTTTCCCTTCTCCAGGGGACCTCCCAAACCGAGAGATTGAACCCAGGTCTCCCACATTGCAGGTGGAATCTTTACCAGCTGAGCCACAAGGGAAGCCCAAGAATACTGGAGTGGGTAACCTATCCCTTCTCCAGCAAATCTTCAGTTCACTTCAGTCACTCAGTTGTGTCCAACTCTTTGTGACCCCATGAACTGCAGCATGCCAGGCTTCCCTGTTCATTACCAACTCCTGAAGCTTGCTCAAAATCCTGACCATTGGTGATGCCATCCAACCACGTCACCCTCTGTCATTCCTTTTTCCTCCCACCTTCAATCTTTCCCAGCATCAGGGTCTTTCCAATGAGTCAGCTCTTCGCATCAGGTGGCCAAAGCATTGGGGTTTCAGCTTCAACATCAATACTTCCAGTGAATAGTCAGGACTTATTTGATTTAGGATTGACTGGTTTGACCTCCTTGCAGTCCAAGGGACTCTCAAGAGTCTTCTCCAACACCATAGTTCAAAAGCATCAATTCTTTGATGCTCAGCTTTCTTTATAGTCCAACTCTCACATCCATACATGACTACTGGAAAAACCATAGCTCTGACTAGATGGATCTTTGTTAGAAAAGTAATGTCTCTGCTTTTTAATATGTCATTTAGGTTGTTCATAGCTTTTCATCCAAGGAGCAAGCATCTTTTAATTTTAAGGCTGAAGGCACCATCTGCAGTGATTTTTGGAACCCAAAAGTCTGACCCAAGAATTGAACCAGGGTCTCCTGCATTGCAGGTGGATTCTTTACCAACTGAGCAATCAGGGAAGCCCTAAGTAAAAGTGAAGTTGCTCAGACCTGTCTGACTCTTTGCGACCCCTTGGACTGTAGCCTACCAGGCTCCCCCATCCATGGGATCTTCCAGGCAAGAGTTCTGGAGTGGGTGGCCATTTCCTCCTCCAGGGAATCTTCTCAACCCAGGGATGAAACCCAAGTCTCCAGCACTGCAAACAGACACTTTACAGTCTGAGCCAGGAGGGAAGACAAGAGTCTTGGCATAAGTCAAATCCTTATCATAGTTGGCCTCAGGGAAAACTACAAGGAGGGAAGACAGCTTCACCCATCAACAGAAAATTCGATTACAGATTTACTGAGCACAGCCCTACCCATTATAGCAAGATTGAGATTCCCCCACAGCCAGTTTCTACCATCAGGAAACTTCCGCAAGCTTCTTATCCTTATCCATAAGAGGGCAGACAGAATGCAAACTACAGTTACAGAAAACTAAATAAACTGATCACTTGTATCACAGCCTTGTCTAACTCAATGAAAGATGGATTGGTTATGGTGAAGACATCTGACAAAACGTAGTCCATTGGAGAATGGAATGGCAAACCACTTCAGTATTCTTTCCTTGAGAAACCCATGAACAGTATGAAAAGGCAAAAGATATAACATGGGAAGACGAATCCTCCAGATTGGTAGATGACAAATGTGCTACTGGAGAAAGAGCTTCAGAAAGACTGAAGAGGCTGAGAAAAATTAGAAACAATGCTTTGTTGTGGATGTGGCATGACAGAAGTAAACTCTGATGCTTATAGGAACCTGGAATGTTAGGTCCATGAATCAAGGTAAACTAGGAGCTGTCAAACAGGAGATAGTAAGAATAAACATTGACATTTTAGGAATCAGCGAGCTAAAATGGACCAGAATGGGTGAATTTAATTCAGATGATCATTATGTCTACTACTGTGGACAAATATCACCTAAAAGAAATGGAGTTGCCCTCAGAGTCAATAAACAAATCCAAAATGCAGTAGTTTGGTGAAATCTCATAAACTACAGAATGATGAATGATCTCTGGTTGTTTCCACAGCATACCATTCGATATCCCAGTAAACCAAGTCTATACCCCAACCATTAATGCTGAAGAAGTTTAAGTTGAACATTTCTATGAAGATCTACAAGCCCTTCTAGAACTAACACCAAAAACAGATGCACTTTTCATCATAGGGGACTGGAATGTAAAAGTAGGAAGTCAAGATATAGTAGGACTAACAGGTAAGTTAGGCCTTGGAGTACAAAATGAAGCAGGACAAAGGCTAACAGTGTTTTGCCAAGAGAACACACTGTCATAGCAAATACCTTCTTCCAACAATACAAGAGATAACTCTACACATGGACCTCATCAGATGGTCAATGCTGAAATCAGATTGATTATATTCTTTGTAGCTAAAGATAGAGAAGCTCTATACAGTCAGCAAAAACAAAAACAAGATGACTGTGGCTCAGATCATGAGATTCTTATTGCTGTATTCAGACTTAAATTTAAGAAAGTAGGGAAAAGCACTAGGACATTCATGTATGATCTAAATCAAATGTCTTATGAATATATAGTAGAAGTGATAAATAGATTCAGAGGACTAGAGCTAAGAGCGTATCTGAAGAGCCATAAATGGAGCTTCAAAAAATTTTACAGTAGGTGATCAAACCATTCCCAAGAAGAAGGAATGTAAAAAGTCAAAATTTATTTGTCTGAGGAGACCTTAAAAATAGATGAGTAAAGAAGATAACCAAAAGGCAAAGTAGAAAGGATTAGATATATCCATCTAAATGCAGAGTTGCAAAGAATAACAAGGAGAAATGAATGCAAAGAAATAGTGGAAAATTATAGAATGGGATAGACTAGAGACCTCCTGGCAAAACCAATACAGTATTGTAAAGTAATTAGCCTCCAATTAAAATAAATACATTTATATTAAAAATAAAATAAAATTAGAGTTACTAAGGGGACAATTCATGCAAAGATGAGCAGATTTAAGGACAAAAACGGTATAGATCTAAGAGAATAAGATATTAAGAAGATTTGGAAAGAATGCAAAGAACAACTATACAGAAAAGATCTTCATGACCCAGATAACCAGGATGGTGTGATAACTCACCTACAGCCAGACATCGTGGTGTTTGAACTCAAGGGGGCCTTAGGAAGCATCACTCCAAACAAAGCTAGTGAAGGTGATGAAATTCCAGTTGAGCTCTTTCAAATTCTAAAAGATGATGCTGTTAAAGTGTTGCACTCAATATTCCACCAATTTGGAAGACTCAGCAGTTGCCATAGGATTGTGAAAGTTCAGTTTTCTTTCCAATACCAAAGAAACACAATGCCAAAGAACGTTAAAACTACCACACAACTGCACTAATTTCATGCTAGCAAAATAATTCTCAAATTTCTCTGAACTAGGCTTTAACTGTACATGAACCAAGAAATTCCAGATATTCTATTTGGATTTAGAAAAAGGAGAGGAAGCATAGGTCTAATTGCCAACATCCATTGGATCATATAAAATCTAGAGAATTCCAGGAAAAAAAAAATATACTCTGCTTCACTGTCTAATCTAAAGCCTTTGACTGTGTGGATCACAGCAAATTGTGGAAAATTCTTAAAGAGATGAGAATACTGGACCACCTTACCGACCTTCTGAGAAACCTGTATGAAAGTCAAGAAGCAACACTTAGAAGTGTTGTAAAGTGAAGTGAAGTGAAGTGAAAGTCAGTTGTGTCCAACTCTTTGTGATCCCATGGACTATAGAGTCCATGGAATTTTCCAGGCCAGAATACTAGAATCTTTCAAACTCAGGGATTGAACCAAGGTCCCCTGCATTGCAGGGAGATTCTTTACCAGCTGAGCTATCAGGGAAACCTCACTTAAAATAAAAAAGAGACAAATTAATACTACACACAAGCTCAAACTTATCACTTTTTAAAATTGACAGTATATCACAAGATTCACAATAGATTCTGTTGGCAAAGCTCTGAGAAAACAAACTCTCAGATATTACTAGTGGGAATCTAATATGTCATTACTGTAATGAAGGGGAATTGGCAATATATACAAAAGTACAAACACAATTTTATAAAAGGCTATTCAATGAACTGATTGTAATAAAATATTTAAAACATATCCATCAAATATCCATCAAAAGAAAGCACATTAAATAAGCTACAAAATATCTATGCAATGCAGCTATGAGAAAAATGGAGCTGGAAAAAGTGGAATGAAATTTCTCTGTATATACTGAAATTTTGAGTGATAATCAGCATTAAGATTAAGTGAAAGGTGAGAAAAGTGACTGTATATAATGTTTGCCATTTCTGTGTTTAATCTTTGAACAAATAACCATATAAATAAAAGAAAAACTTATTAGTATATCTATTGGTATCTGCAAGGAAAGCAACTTTTTTAAAAACCAGTAAGTAAAAGTTAAATATATATATATATATATCTTGATTTTCTATAAAATTTTTCCAATCCAAAATGTTGAACAGAAGTTTTCCTTAGAGAACTATTTCAGCTGATAGAGAAGCAAGGCAGGATTGTATTGGACAAGCACCATATTTCCACCCTTAATGAAAAACTAGAGCTAGACAATGATCTTCAATGGCTGCTTACGAAGGGCCAGCATTATGTTCCTCTTGAATGAAATAATCAAACAACACACACACACACACACACACACACGCACACACACTTAAAATGAAACTGGTCAAGCCTGAAGATCTAACTGCTAATCTGAAGAAAATGTAAGAAACAAATAAAAACTTTAATCAATACCACAGATATGTAATTGACACAATTCATACTGGGGAAACTATAGGACAACCCATTTTGCAAATGAAAGAGAGGAAGAACAAATAAATTAAAAGATACTCATGGAATATGTCAATCAACCACAATAAATGAACTTTTTTGAATCATGTTAAACAAGAGAAATGTGTATATGTGTGTGGGGGTGGGGGTTGGGAGAATGGTATTCTTCCATGTGCAACCATGTGCACATGTGTATTATAATTTGGGAAATTTGAATACTGAGTGGATATTTGAAAACATTAAGAAATCACTTTGGCCATGGTAACTATAATAAATATTATAGTTAATTTAACAAGAGTACTTAATTTTGATAATACCTATAGAAATGTTTATGGATGAAATAATATGATGTCTTTGATTTTCGTAAAATATTCTGGGTCAGAATTAGATGGAAGTAAATATGAAACAAGATTAACCATGATTTAAAGATGAATGCTAGGTCCATGGAAGTTCAGTACACTATTACCTGCATGTTCATGTACATTTACAGTTTTCCAAACCAAAAAAGAATAAAGTTTAAAAAAATAAAATTTTGCTGTAAGCACAACCCTTATTGTACAGTAGCTCTTTCAAAAAAACTGGTAGTCAAAGAGGTTCATCCCTTTGAGTAGAGAACCAAACACTCCTCTATCACATAACTTATACAATTATAGCATGTGTACTCTGTGTTTCTTTTCATTTGCACAGAGCATTTTCAAAACTTAAATGAGAGCTGTATCAACCATCCTTCAATTTAATTTTACAGAGTGTCTTCCAGGCTCTAGTATTGTAGGACTTTCAGACACATCTTGTTTTATTAGTCAAAGAATTATCCAGTTTAGGGAACAAGCAAAAGACAAAGGGGATGACCATGACTACAAATTACTATGATGACCTTGTTTGCTCATCATAAAAAATAATAGAATGAATTAATACCAACATGAAAGTTTTGTCCAAGTCATTTATGAGTCAGCTGTGCTTCTTGTGCTAGGAAACTTCTATATAGCTTATCCTTTAGGACAAAGTGAAATTTTAATATAAGGACTAAATGAGGCAGTCACATGTAAAAACACACTCTATCAGGGTATCTGGTAAACTTATCTCAGATATGTCTTCTTTTACAGGAATTAAAGATGAGAGAGTGTGACATTTATTACTGGGATGATTTACTCCTTTGTGAAGTTGTAAATGAATCATTCTTGCTCTGCACTGTTCAGATCAGATCAGATCAGATGCTCAGTCGTGTGCGACTCTTTACGACCCCATGAAGTTCAGCACGCCAGGCCTCCCTGTCCATCACCAACCCCTGGAGGTCACTCAGACTCACATCCGAGTCAGTGATGCCATCCAGCCATCTCATCCTTTGTCATCCCCTTCTCCTCCTGCCCCCAATCCCTCCCAGCATCAGAGTTTTCTCCAATGAGTCAACTCTTCGCATGAGGTGGCCAAAATACTGGAGTTTCAGCTCTAGCATCATTCCTTCGAAAGAAATCCCAGAGCTGATCTCCTTCAGAATGGACTGGTTGGATCTTCTTGCAGTCCAAGGGACTCTCAAGAGTCTTCTCCAACACCACACTTCAAAAGCATCTATTCTTCGGCGCTCAGCCTTCTTCACAGTCCAGCTCTCACATCCATACATGACCACAGGAAAGAACATAGCCTTGACTAGGCGAACCTTTGTTGGCAAGCTAATGTCTCTGCTTTTGAATATGCTATCTAGGTTGGTCATAACTTTCCTTCCAAGGAGTAAGCATCTTTTAATTTCATGGCTGCAGTCACCATCTGCAGTGATTTTGGAGCCCAGAAAAAGAAAGTCTGACACTGTTTCCCCTGTTTCTCCATCTATTTCCCATGTAGTGATGAGACCAGATGCCATGATCTTCGTTTTCTGAATGTTGAGCTTTAAGCCAACCTTTTCACTCTCCACTCTCACTTTCATCAAGAGGCTTTTCAGTTCCTCTTCACTTTCTGCAATAAGGGTGGTGCATATCTGAGGTTATTGCCTCAGGGTGGTGCATGTCTGAGGTTATTGATATTTCTTCCAGCAATCTTGATTCCAACTTGTGTTTCTTCCAATCCATCCAACTTGTGTTTCTTCCAGTCCAGCATTTCTCATGATGTACTCTGCATATAAGTTAAATAAACATGGTGACAATATACAGCCTTGACATACTCCTTTTCCTATTTGAAACCAGTCTGTTGTTCCATGACCAGTTCTAACTGTTGCTTCCTGACCTGCATACAGATTTCTCAAGAGGCAGATCAGGTGGTCTGGTATTCCCATCTCTTTCAGAATTTTCCACAGTTTATTGTGATCTACACAGTCAAAGGCTTTGGCATAGTCAATAAAGCAGAAATAGATGTTTTTCTGGAACTCTCTTGCTTTTTCTATGATCCAGCGGATGTTGGCAATTTGATCTCTGGAGTAACAAGAAAATTTGGCCTCTGCTCTGTTACTGATTTGGAAATATACAGAGCTTCAGATATGTTTGGCTTTTAATCCAACATTTAAGTACATAAAAAGTTACACTTAAGAGATAGAACCTCTGTGGAAATGAATTTCATGCCAAGGAGGAACTTTTTATTCCTTCCATTGATATGACATAGAATCAAATCAAATAGAATTATCTACATCTGTGTATTGAACAATGTAAACTTGAGTTTCAACACACAATACAGCTTATGATATTAGTGGGTGTTAAGCTTTAAATAGAAGGAGAGATCTCCTACTAGGACTGTAATCCTCAAAATAATTGTAAGTATGTGTGTGTTTATAGTTGTTTCTGACACACATGGATATATGTTGACCTTGTAATAGATAGCTAATCCTGTGACTCATCAATTGAAAAAATTCACATTTGAAGAATCCTATATATTAGTTAAATTTGCCTTTACTCCAAGTGTTTCTTGACTTCCTACTTTTGCATTCCAGTCCCCTATAATGAAAACGACATCTTTTTTGGGTGTTAGTTCTAAAAGGTCTTGTAGGTCTTCATAGAACCGTTCAACTTCAGCTTCTTCAGCATTACTGGTTGGGGCATAGACTTGGATTACTGTGATATTGAATGGTTTGCCTTGGAAACGAACAGAGATCATTCTGTCGTTTTTGAGATTGCATCCAAGTACTGCATTTCTTTTGTTGACCATGATGGCCACTCCATTTCTTCTGAGGGATTCCTGCCCACAATAGTAGATATAATGGTCCTCTGAGGAATGAAGCAGGGCAAAGACTAACAGAGTTTTGCCAAGAAAATGCACTAGTCATAGCAAATACCCTCTTCCAACAACACAAGAGAAGACTCTATACATGGACATCACCAGATGGTCAACACCAAAATCAGATCGATTATATTCTTTGTGGCCAAAGATGGAGAAGCTCTATACAATCAGCAAAAACAAGACCAGGAGCTGACTGTGGCTCGGACTATGAACTCCTTATTGCCAAATTCAGACTGAAATTGCAGAAAGTAGGGAAAACCACTAGACCATTCAGGTATGACCTAAATCAAATCCCTTATGATTATACAGTGGAAGTGAGAAATAGATTTAAGGGCCTAGATCTGATAGATAGAGTGCCTGAGGAACTATGGAATGAAGTTCGTGACATTGTACGGGAGACAGGGATCAAGACCATCCCCATGGAAAAGAAATGCAAAAAAGCAAAATGGCTGTTTGGGGAGGCCTTACAAATAGCTGCGAAAAGAAGAGAAGTGAAAAGCAAAGGAGAAAAGGAAAGATATAAGCATGTGAATGCAGAGTTCCAAAAATTAGCAAGAAGAGATAAGAAAGCCTTCTTCAGCGATCAATGCAGAGAAATAGAGGAAAACATCAGAATGGGAAAGACTAAGGATCTATTCAAGAAAATCAGAGATACCAAAGGAATGTTTCATGCAAAAATGGGCTCTATAAAGGACAGAAATGGTATGGACCTAACGGAAGCAGAAGATATTAAGAAGAGGTGGCAAGAATACACGGAAGAACTGTACAAAAAGATCTTCACAACCCAGATAATTCCGAAGGTGGAATCACTGACCTAGAGCCAGACATCCTGGAATGTGAAGTCAAGTGGACCTTAGAAAGCATCACTATGAACAAAGCTAGTGGAGGTGATGGAATTCCAGTGGAGCTATTCCAAATCCTGAAAGATGATGCTGCGAAAGTGCTGCACTCAATATGCCAGCAAATTTGGAAAACTCAGCAGTGGCCACAAGATTGGAAAAGGTCAGTTTTCATTCCAATCCCAAAGAAAGGCAATGCCAAAGAGTGCTGAAACTACTGCACAATTGCACTCATCTCACATCTGAGTAAAGTAATGCTCAAAATTTTCCAAGCCAGGCTTCAGCAATATGTGAACCGTGAACTTCCTGATGTTCAAGCCGGTTTTAGAAAAGGCAGAGGAACCAGATATCAAATTGCCAACATCCGCTGGATCATAGAAAAAGCAAAGAGTTCCAGAAAAAAACATCTATTTCTGCTTTATTGACTATGCCAAAGCCTTTGACTGTGTAGATCACAATAAACTGTGGAAAATTCTGAAAGAGATGGGAATACCAGACCACCTGATCTGCCTCTTGAGAAATCTGTATGCAGGTCAGGAAGCAACAGTTAGAACTGGTCATGGAACAACAGACTGGTTCCAAATAGGAAAAGGAATACGTCAAGGCTGTATATTGTCATCATGTTTATTTAACTTTTATGCAGAGTACATCATGAGAAATGCTGGACTGGAAGAAACACAAGCTGGAATCAGTATTGCCGGGAGAAATATCAATAACCTCAGATATGCAGATGACACCACTCTTATGGCAGAAGTGAAGAGGAACTCAAAAGCCTCTTGATGAAAGTGAAAGTGGAGAGTGAAAAGGTTGGCTTAAAGCTCAACATTCAGAAAACGAAGATCATGGCATCTGGTCCCATCACTACATGGGAAATAGATGGAGAAACAGTGGAAACAGTGTCAGACTTTGTTTTTCTGGGCTCCAAAATCACTGCAGATGGTGACTGCAGCCATGAAATTAAAAGACGCTTACTCCTTGGAAGGAAAGTTATGACCAACCTAGATAGCATATTCAAAATCAGAGACATTACTTTGCCAACAAAGGTTCGCCTAGTCAAGGCTATGGTCTTTCCTGTGGTCATGTATGAATGTGAGAGCTGGACTGTGAAGAAGGCTGAGCGCCGAAGAATTGATGCTTTTGAACTGTGGTGTTGGAGAAGACTCTTGAGAGTCCCTTGGACTGCAAGAAGATCCAACCAGTCCATTCTGAAGGAGATCAGCTCTGGGATTTCTTTGGAAGGAATGATGCTAAAGCTGAAACTCCAGTATTTTGGCCACCTCATGCGAAGAGTTGACTCATTGGAGAAGACTCTGATGCTCGGAGTGATTGGGGGCAGGAGGAGAAGGGGACGACAGAGCATGAGATGGCTGGATGGCATCACTGACTCGATGGATGTGAGTCTGAGTGACCTCCGGGAGTTGGTGATGGACAGAGAGGCCTGGCGTGCTGTGGTTCATGGGGTCGCAAAGAGCTGGACACGACTGAGCGACTGATCTAATCTGATCTGATATATTAGCTAAAATGAAAACAATTATTAATTCTAGCTTTAGCAGTAAAGAGGGGGACAAGAGCCTATGAAGGTTCATTTTGTTTTTCTCCCCAATATTTTAAAATTATCATTCTTAGATTCTAAATGGAAAAATTTCACAAGACACATAATTCTGTATTAAGAGAGATTTCACTTTCAATTGTCAGATATATGACTTACTAACTGAAGGGGACTTTATATCATTGATCATAATTTGTTACCACTTTCTGTATCTCTACCCTTTTTTATTTGATTTTGCAACTCCTCCTACTAAACATGGAGAATACATCCCTGCCAATCAATGTCTGATCAATAAGGTGTAAGAAGAAGTGACAGTGGACCAGCGTGAGTTCAAGTTTTAAAAATCACTGCTGTTCTGTTATCACCTCTTCTTTATTTCTGTTGTAAGATCATGTCCCAAGTAATCCATTGTCCCAGAAGAATGAGACATATGAAATTCAGATGAACCTATCCTTGGCTGAGAGCCAAACAGCCATATTCAACCAATTCACATGACTCACACTCAAGTTGCAGTTACGTGAGTGAAAACAAAAACAAAACAGTTATTATATATCACTAAGTTTTGTTTGGCTTTATTTTTATTTATGCAGCATTATAGTTGCAAATGCTGATTAATCCAGATGTTGGGTACAGAACTAAGATACTGTTGTAAGAAAAACCTTTTCACTGGTTCTGTAAATGTTACAAGACAAGAGAGGGGAGAAAACCAATATCTAGTGCCAGAAAACACTATGTGTCCCAATTTCCTAGATTGTAAAATGCTGGAATTTGATGAAAGAAGTATATAATTATTTCATAGAGATAATATAAATGTTTAATTGGCTATTATGTGTCAACTGCTTAACCAGTGTTTGGTGCAAACAAATTATACTCAAGTTTTAGTTACACATATTACAAGTGCTAGTCAGTGTATCCAACCCTTTGTGACCCCAAGGACTGTATCCCACAAGGCTTTTCATACATAGAATTCTCCAGGCAAGAATACTGGAATGGGTTGCCATTTCCTTCTCTGGGGGATCTTCCCAACCTAAGGATTGAACTCCAGTCTCCTGCATTGCAGGTAGATTTTTTTACCATCTGAACCTCCACATTAATTATTAAAAATCTAATGATATTAAAGAAATATATTAAAATAAAATAAAAATTGAAATGTGCAATGGAGAATTATGAATCAACATTCATGGCCTCCTAAATAATCACTCCAGAAATGACTTCAGATATTCTAGACATGATGAAACAATATAATATAAAATAGAGAATAGAAACAAAGAAGAAATTGAGTTCAGTAATGTCCCACTCTTTGTGACCCCATGGACTGTATCCCACAAGGCTTTTCATACATATAATTCTCCAGGCAAGAATACAGGAATGTGTTTCCATTTCCTTCTCTGGGGGATCTTCCTAACCTAAGGATTGAACTCCAGTCTCCTGCATTGCAGGTAGATTCTTTACAATCTGAACCTCCATATTAACTCTTAAAAATCTAATGATATTAAAGAAATATATTAAAATAAAATAAAAATTGAAATGTGCAATGGAGAGTTATGAATCAACATTCATGGCCTCCTAAATAAGCACTCCGGGAATGACTTCAGATATTCTAGATACCATTAAACAATATAATATAAAATAGAGAATAGAAAGACAGAAGAAAGTGAGCTCAGTCATGTCCAACTCTTTGTGACCCCATGGACTATAGCCCACCAGGCTCCTCTGCCCATGGAATTTCCAGACAAATGTACTGGAGTGGGTTGCCTTTTCCTTCTCCAGGGGATCTTCCTGACCCAGGGATCAAACTCAGGTCGCCCTCACTGCAGGCAGATGCTTTACCTTCTGAGCCAACAGGGAGATGCTCAAAATTGAAAATAAGAAGAATCTAAATCATCAGCTTACTTAATTCTCTTAAGCTACCATATCCCATTATTGTAACTCAAATCTTCTCTGGATCTGCTAATTTCCCCATGAAAAGCATGCAAAAGTTCTTGATTAACACATTTCAATAAATATGACGAAAGAGTTAAATATTTGCTCCATGGCAAACTCATTAAGTAGATATGATGTATCATTATTAGTACATCGAAGTTGATAATGAGGAAACCAAAACATATCAAGAAAGGTGATTTCCTCATTATTACTCTCCTGTTAGGTAAAAGGACTAAGATTTTAACCCTGGATCATCTAATTACACACTTCTTTATTTTGTCCAAAGATTTTTGCTGAAGTTCCCTCAAACAGAGAGGCTCTCAAACCTCAGATCAAATCAGATCAGTCGTTCAGTCGTGTACGACTCTTTGCAACCCCATTAACTGCAGCACGCCAGGCCTCCCTGTCTATCAGCAACTCCCGGAGGTCACTCAGACTCACATCCATCGAGTCAGCGATGCCATCCAGCCATCTCATCCTCTGTCGTCCCCTTCTCCTCCTGCCCCCAATCCCTCCTAGCATCAGAGTCTTTTCCAGTGAGTCAACTCTTCGCATGAGGTAGCCAAAATACTGGAGTTTCAGCTTCAGCATCATTCCTTCCAAAGAAATCCCAGGACTGATCTCCTTCAGAATGGACTGGTAGGATCTCCTTGCAGTCCAAGGGACTCTCAAGAGTTTTCTCCAACACCACAGTTCAAAAGCATCAATTCTTCGGCTCTCAGCCTTCTTCACAGTCCAGCTCTCACATCCATACATGACCACAGGAAAGACCATAGCCTTGACTAGGCGAACCTTTGTTGGCAAGCTAATGTCTCTGCTTTTGAATATGCTATCTAGGTTGGTCATAACTTTCCTTCCAAGGAGTAAGCATCTTTTAATTTCATGGCTGCAGTCACCATCTGCAGTGATTTTGGAGCCCAGAAAAAGAAAGTCTGACACTGTTTCCACTGTTTCCCCATCTATTTCCCATGTAGTGATGGGACCAGATGCCATGATCTTCGTTTTCTGAATGTTGAGCTTTAAGCCAAACTTTTCACTCTCCACTTTCACTTTCATCAAGAGGCTTTTTAGTTCCTCTTCACTTTCTGCCATAAGGGTGGTGTCATCTGCATATCTGAGGTTATTGATATTTCTCCAAGCAATCTTGATTCCAACTTGTGTCTCTTCCAGTCCAGCATTTCTCATGATGTACTCTGCATATAAGTTAAATAAACATGGTGACAATATACAGCCTTGACGTACTCCTTTTCCTATTTGGAACCAGTCTGTTGTTCCATGTTCAGTTCTAACTGTTGCTTCCTGACCTGCATACAGATTTCTCAAGAGGCAGATCAGGTGGTCTGGTATTCCCATCTCTTTCAGAATTTTCCACAGTTTATTGTGATCTACACAGTCAAAGTCTTTGGCATAGTCAATAAAGCAGAAATAGATGTTTTTCTGGAACTCTCTTGCTTTTTCCATGATCCAGCGGATGTTGGCAATTTGATCTCTGCTTCCTCTGCCTTTTCTAAAACCAGCTTGAACATCAGAAAGTTCATGGTTCACATATTGCTGAAGCCTGGATTGGAGAATTTTGAGCATTACTTTACTAGTGTGTGAGATGAGTGCAATTCTGCGGTAATTTGAGCATTCTTTGGCATTGCCTTTCTTTGGGATTGGGATGAAAACTGACCTTTTCCAATCTTGTGGCCACTGCTTAGTTTTCCAAATTTGCTGGCCTATTGAGTGCAGCACTTTCACAGCATCATCTTTCAGGACTTGGAATAGCTCCACTGGAATTCCATCACCTCCACTAGCTTTGTTCGTAGTGATGCTTTCTAAGGCCCACTTGACTTCACATTCCAAGATGTCTGGCTCTAGGTCAGTGATCACACCATCATGAGCACCTGGCCTACCGCGACTGGCACACTAAGAGCGCCTCGCCGGCTTCGCTGCGCACTAAGAGTGCGGCCGAGAGGAGCTACCCCACGACCGAGGAAGGATGGCAGTGAGGACCGAGGAAGGATGGCCGTGAGGACCGGCGCACTAAGCACGGCCGAGAGGAGCTACCCCATGACCGAGGTCGGGAAGGGTGGCAGTGAGGAGATACCCCTCCTCCAAGTTAAGGAAGGGCGGCGGTGAGGAGAGACCCCTCGTCCAAGATAAGGTGTGATGGCTGTGCTTTCCTGGAGCAGCCAGGAAGAGATACCCCACGCCCAAGGTAAGAGAAACCCAAGTAAGAGGGTGGGTCTTGCAGGAGGGCATCAGAGGGCAAATACACTGAAACCATACTCACAGAAAACTATTCAATCTAATCACACCAGGACCACAGCCTTGTCTAACTCAATGAAATTAAGCCATGTCTCAAACTTAGCTGTCCATTAAAATCAAGTGTAGAGCTTTGAAAACATTTGCATGTGTTTGTCTAACATCACAGATTCTCGTTTCACTTATCTGAATTGAGGCCAGAAAATTTTAAAATATCTCATGTGTTCTAGAACGTAGGTATGGTTGAAACATCTAACACAGTGAGAAGAGATAATATAGTATATGGCTAAGGGGTGGACTGCTATGTTAGGCTGCATAGATTTGAATCTTCATTCTGCCAAGTAGAGATACTCTGTTCCTCATTTTCCTCATCAGTGAAATGGAAATTTTGATCATATCAACTTGTACTCTAGATATGAGGATTTCATATTTGAAAAGTGCCGGGGACAGTATCTACATATAGAAATGGCTACTCTGGAGATCCTTGAATAAAACAACAAGCCTGGAAACAGAAAAAAAAAAAAAAACAAACTTGGTTCATTCATGGATATAATTCCAGCTGTTGCTCGCAAACACTGACAAAATCATGTAATTTATACCCTAAACATTTCAACTATAAAGTGAGGATTATTAATGGTCTTCTCTACCACTTCCTCTTTCTCTTCATCTTATACTTCATTTGGGTTTAACTGAATTTACTTTTTAGCATAAAAATACTTAACCATGATACTGTATATTGTTTTATTCTTGAAATGTATTCGGAAATTTGAACATTGATCTTTAAAGGCTAAAAAACCCTCGTCATTCAAAGGCTATAATAAGAGTTCAAACAAAATCAAATCAAACAAAATCTTTTTCAGGATAGGTAACTCACAAATTACATAGTAAACACAACAGAGAAATATGGGAGGAGTGTAGAATTTAGTATCCCTTGAATTTTAATTAACTCATTTAGAAAACAGCAAAATAACAGATTGTTGCTGAAATACAGTAATTCTGTTCTTCAGGGAAGATTTTTATTGAGTCATAGAATCTTTTTTTTTTTTTTCCTCTATAAAGGAAAATTCAGGATCTAATATTATTCTGTTCTGGGCAACTTCTCAGCAAAAGTTGCTGAGACAAGACCTGTGATGATTTTCATTTTCATGGAGGTGGAATAATTTCAATTTGGAAGTATCTGCAAATATGGGAGTGTGGACATATTATTTCCAGATCCAATTTGAAAGAGTAAGAACTTTCTGACTTCACACTCTCTGCTTATTGTAGACATTCTGTTTGGATTGGTCCCAAACAGAGAGAGATAATCAGTTTATTTATTTTTTTTTCTTCACAAAAGTTTTTATTTTTTTTAATTTTATTTTATTTAACTTTACAATATTGTATTGGTTTTGCCATATATCAAGATAATCAGTTTAAACTTGTGCTTTGCTGCGCTTATTTCAAGCAGTATTGTTTCCACAGGTAATCAAACTATTATCATGTTATAGCCTAATCTCTCCATGGCATTATGATATTTTATAAATATCTATTTGAATAGCTATTTTCCCTACAATACCACAACATTCTTGAGGTTTATGTCTGTGTCTTATTTAGACATAAATTAATGAATATGTGGGTCTCTGTGCTGAGTAGTGAGATAGTACTTCTTTTTATTCAAAAATATAAACTGTTAATATGTAAAGTTTGAAGTTTCCTGAGAAAGTGGTGAGGAAATGTCATAGGAAATGAAAGGAAAGAAAGGATACAAACTCTTCTCTAGTCTACCTGCAAGTCTTTCTGAAGGACTCAGGTTTGTCCAGGCAAGATCCATATGCAGGGCAATGTAAACAAGGTTTCTGAGTTAAATTTTATGACATGGAGTCAGGGCCAGAAGGTGAGGCCCTACACTGGGTTAAATGGATGTTTAGAATTGGGATTTGAGAGTGCTGTATGGAGAAGGAGGCAGAACCTGGGTGCTCTGCTAAAGCTATAAAGATGTCCTGGAAGAACTACATGAGTGTATATAAAGAAATATGATGCTGAAAACCATTCGGGAATGAACTACTCTTTACTGACTGTATCCCCAAGGAATTTATCGTCCTCTCTTTCTCTTTCAAAATCTATAGTGATAAAAATAATGATATCCACTAATATCAGTGAGAAGAACAAGTATAGAATCAAATTCAGCCATGAAATATTAACTGCAATTACATATTTTTAATTTGGTGGATGTAGAAGGGATAAACAGTAACAATTATTTGAAGTGAAACTTTGAGTTACAACACCAGGCCTTGAAACTGGAGTCATAATGGCAGAATTCCAACCATTCTGTAGCAACAAGAATACAGTATCAATAATAGAGACTTCTGAGCTTCATCTTCGAAGGACTGGTACTTTGGACACAAGAAGACTGTTGTTCAATCATTCAGTCCTGTCCAACTCTTTGTGATCTCATGGACTGCAGCACACCAGGCTTCCCTGTCCTTCACCATCTCCTGGAGCTTGTTCAAATTTATGTCCACTGAGTTGGTGATGACATCCAACCATCTTGTTCTCTGTCAATCCCTTCTCCTCCTGCCTTTACCTTTTTCCAAAACCATAGCTGAAAAGAATCAATTCTTCAGCACTCAGCCTTCTTTATGGTCCAACTCTCACATCCATACATGATTACTGGAAAAGCCAGAGCTTTGATAGACAGACATTTCTTGGCAAAGTAATGTATCTGTTTTTTAATATGCTGTCTAGGTTGATCATAGCTTCTCTTCCTAGAGAAAGCATCTTTTAATTTCATGCCTACAGTTACCATTCAGTGATTCTGGAGTCCAGGAAAATAAAGTCTGTCAATATTTCAATTGTTTCCACAACTATTTGCCATGAAGTGATGGAACTAGATGCCATGATCTTAGTTTTTTTAGTATTGAGTTTTAAGCCAGCTTTTTCACTACACTCTTTTACTTTTTATTTTCTTCAAAAGACTCTTTGGTTCCTCTTCACTTCTGTCATAAGGTTGTCATATCTGAAGTTATTTATATTTCTCTCCAATCTTGATTCCAGCTTGTGCTTCACACAGTCTGGCATTTCACATGATGTACTCTGCATAGATGTTAAATAAACAGGGTGACAAAATACATCCTTGAAGTACTCCTTTACAAGTTTGAAACCAGTCCATTATTCTTTGTCCAGTTCTAACTGTTGCTTCTTGATCTGAATACAGGTTTCTTAGGAGGCAGATAAGTTAGTCTGGTATTCCCATCTCTTGAAAACTTTTCCACAGTTTGTTGTGACCCACATTGCAAAGACTTTAGCATAGTCAATGGAGCAGAAGTAGATGTTTTTCTGAAGTTGTTTTCTGTAACTGTTTTACAAAACTATATTCAAAGCATTTTCTCAAATTTTATAGGGTTTCAGTGTGAAAAAAATTATCATACATGAAAAGTAGGAGTATTTTTATTTTGAGGGGAAAGAGGGATAGAACTATTGATAATATTTTTCATTATTTTTGTTCTAAATGACTTCTGTATATCTACTAGGGTGTCTTTTATTAAGAATGCAAATCAAACCAAAGTATAGCCTATTTCAAACATGAACTTGTCCGTTTCTTCCTAATAAAGAATTAGAACTTCATGACACATCAAGTGTCTTTTTTCTCAGCCAGGAAATTCAGTTATTCATAGCTTTGGTTTTCCAGTTTCTTTTCCTTCCCTTTCCACCATTTTGATGTGTTGCCTTTTTATGTTTTTCTCCTCCTCCCCCTAACTTTAATGCATTTATATTTAAGTGTACTTCAGATCACCTACTGTAAACAAGTAAAATTTGATATATTCACTGAGTAACCCAGCAGTTAAAAAAAAAAAAAAAAAAAAAAGAAGAGTAAATGGAGCTGGAAAGGATGGGGATCTTTAGAGATGGTAAATAAGAATACACCTGTTAAACTTTCACAACTTCGATCCCCAACTCAACTCACTCAGCAAAAATCAGGAAAAAAAACTTTACTTTCCCTCTTCTATTGGGAATACCTAGGGTCAGTGTGAGAGGCATGGTATGAGGTTAACCTTTCTGCTCTGATTGTTAAAAGGTCAGGGCTTGCAGCAAAACACATCTTAACTAGAGCTACAGGGAAGCTAAAACCCAGCACACTTGAAGCTGAGAGTCCAGCTGGTTAGGTAAGCCTGGGAGAGTCACTTAGGCAGAGAATAAAGGGTTGGGACAAAGTCAAAGTCAGAAACAGATACCTAAAATGAAGAATGCCAAAGTAATAACCTGGAAACAGAGAGAAAAGCATAGAGGAAGAGATGATCTGGGATGGGCTGTACTCAAATAATTGATTGATGGAAAGAGTCAACATGAACAGTTCAACCCTAGAATTGTTACATAAAAGTAAAACATATGATGTAGTTCAGATGTTATGCCACAGTGTTAACCCAGCACCCAGTGAACAATGGATAGTTCTGGCATTGCCCAGATGCCAACAACAGGGCCACATATATCTCTCCAACATCACTATAGCTATGTTGGAGATAGTGCCAATTCTGACTAAGCCTGAGCTCCCTCTGAATGTACACAACTTCGGCTTTTGAAGTGGGCTCAATAATAAGTGGAATTTATGAAGACCCACAAGTTTGATGCAGTATTCCAAAAACTAGACATATTTGACATATATGCTGCTGACATATATGACAAATAGCCTGCTGACACTAATCAGCAGACTGTGAAACAATGAACGTGGCAGGTGAGGTTGTTCTTTCTTCTCTGAGAAAGACTCAATATTTCAAGGACTGTGGAATATGGTATAATTGGGTCTATGCTGCTGCTGCTGCTAAGTTGCTTCAGTCATGTCCGACTCTGTGCGACCTCATAGACGGCAGCCCACCAGGTGTCCCCATCCTTGGGATTCTCCAGGCAAGAACAGTGGAGTGGGATACCATTTCCTTCTCCAATGCATGAAAGTAAAAGTGAAAGAATCGTTCAGTCCTGTCAGACTCTTAGCAACTCCATGGACTGCAGCCTACCAGGCTCCTCCATCCATGGCTTTTCCAGACAAGGGTACTGGAGTGGGGTGCCATTGGGTTTTACTATTTATTCTGTGGTCTTGGGCAATATTTTGAGATGACTGATCTTCAATATCATAGTTTGGGCATATTATGAGTTCAGTATAATCATATGTTCTCTCCAAGGCTGAATTAAACAAACAAAAAATCCATGCAGATGTGAAGGATCTATAATTAAGTGGAAAAATGTGCTGATATGTGTAACATTCTTCTATGTTGTTTTAGCTGAATATATAAAGAAACAGAGGCAGAGATTAATAGAGAGTATTCTATCTGAAGTTTGGAACAATGTAGAATGAAATGCAGGTCTGGTGGGGTTGAAGTGACCATAGGCAGAGAATTTTACATCATACATCATATTTTATAAGTATTCTGAACAGTAGTGAGATGGTGAGGGATTTTCATTTGTGTGTGTGTGTTTGTGTATGTGTATGTATGTGTATTTCATATAAAGGTAATTAAGGCATATCACACAGGGTATGTAAAAAGCCTGTATCAAAATGCATACTCTCCATTGACAAATGTCTTTTCCCCCTTTTGCTTTAAGATCATCAATGCTGAAAATGACAATCCTTTTACTGTAATCTTCTGAAAGAGATGCCATGAAATTATCAAATAGCTTGGGAAGTTGCTGAGTTCTAGGGCTCTAAGGAAGTAGAACACATTCCCAGGAAGGAGACTCTAGTATTCTGGACTGTTCAAAATAATCAGATGACTGGCTCACTCCTCCCCTGACTGTAAACTGAGGAAGCCTAGTCAGTTGTTGTCCCAGAAAATCTCAGGGTAAAAATGGAAAGAGGAAAATATTTTGAATAAAAGCAGTTGTCTTCTAGCTCTTGCTTCATAACTTAAAATTTACAAGGCAGTTAACCTAACATTCTTAATCTGAAGAGTTGGTTTGATTTTTTTTTCCCCTCTTTAAATGTTAAGCTAAAAATCTCTGTGATGCTATCAAATGAGGTGGTGACTTAAAAAATGCTTTAATTGATTCACTCATTCATTTATTCATTCAAAGTTGTTTGAGGATCTATTAAACAGTGCCAAGGTAACAGAGTTGAAATGCCAGTGGTGTAAGAATTTACCTTAAGATACAATATGTTGTTCAATTGCTCAGTCCAACCCATGGACTTTGTGACCCCATGGACTGTAGCATGCAAGGCCTCCCTGTCAATCACCAACTCCCAGAGTCCACCCAAACTCAGGTCCATTGAGTCAGGGATGCCATCCAACCATCTCCTCCTCTGTCATCCCCTTAGCCTCCTGCTTTCAATCTTTCCCAGCATCAGGGTCTTTTCTAATAAATGGACTTTTCATATCAGGTGGCCAAAATATTGGAGTTTCAGCTTCAGCATCAGTCCTTCCAATGAGTATTCAGGAATGATTTCCTTTAGGATTGACTACTTTGATATCCTTGCAGTCCAATGCACTTTCAAGAGTCTTCTCCAACACCACAGTTTCTTTTTATTATATTGTATCTTTTTGCCTTTTTGTTTGAAAAGGCAAAAAAAAAAAAAAAAAGACAATATAGTAAAAAGTAATAGGTGTTCTTAAGCTGCCAAGAGAATAACTGCCTATCAGGAAGAGTTGCTTTTACTTTGCAAACTATAAAACATTTTGCCAAACCCAGAGGTTCTTATTCTTTTTTCTAATTGAGCAGGACTTGGCTTGTATGTCTCCCAAAGAAGTTTTATCTATGAATTAGCAACAATGATTTACATTTGGCTAAGAAAAAGGAGAAAATTTTTATCCTGTAATTTTTCAATTGCCTTCAATAAATGGTTCTATAGATTAACTATTTTCTCCCCTCTCACTTCAGAAATATACATCTGTATCTCTCCTACTCTTTATTCCTTTCTCTGAAATGTTTCCTTTACTTATGACTTAGTCTACTATCATGTTCCAATTGCTGGTGTGAGTTTTTAGACAATAACTCTCTATAAATCAAGTATCCTTCAGCCATAACAGCTTCAGATTATTGGGATGAATCTTTAACTCCTAGAGTGTTACTAAAATTAGAATGGTTTTACTAAATTAATTATATGATGGGGTTTCTCTGTCAATTTATCTCTTTCTGTTACGTGAGATCTGAGGTCAAATTTCCATGGCCTTTCTTCTTAGCAGACCTTCTGTCTAACCCTTGATTAGACTCACAGTTTTCTATTTTCATTTCTCAAGAATACTTTCCCTATTTTAAGTAGCACTGTTTATGAAGTAAAAAAGAGCATATTCAAATAAAGTCTCTCAAGGTAGAGTTAGCTAATACTCCTTTAACATACTTTGGGGAGAAAATTCTGGGCACCTGACCTTAAGAGCTACAAACCTACAGGCATATAACTGCCTGGATATATTACTGTATTTCCTTATAGTTTAACCATTTTAAAATTTGGGAAGAAATTTCCCATCTTACAAATCACATTTCCCAATGCAATGAGGATGCCAAACTTTTTACAACGCATAGACAATAAAAATCCAGTTTTGATTGGTTGCTTTACATCTGAACAATATTTCTTGTATTTAATTCTATGAAGTTTACAGTTCAAAATTAACACCCAGATTTAAATATTCAGAGCTCAACTGACTTTTCTGTAGCTTCTGCCATAATACTTTTTCTTTTGAGCATCATTTCTTTTTATGTACATTTGGAATTTTGAGAGATTCTGAGAAACCTAATTTCCAATATGTTGTTTTACTTATTGATGCTGTTTTTCTGTGAAGTTCTCCACCTTTTAATAATAAAATCTTCCTTTTGTATCTTTTGCATTTATGATAAGTGATAAAATATATATTTAAAAAATTCCCTACCTAAATCCTATTCTAAATGTGGGATAAGGTTGAGGACAAGACTGACATAATCCTAGTCCTGCTCTGGTTCCAATTCTTTATCTTAGCAAATGGCATCATCATTTATATAACTGTTCAAGCCAAAATTCTAAAAGTTTTCATTGATTTTCAGTTTTCCCTCTTCCCATTCTACATCTAGCCATTCACAACCTGTGTCAATTCCACTTTCACAATATATTCTGAAAGCAACTACTTTCTCCATCTCTACTAGCAACAGGACTGTCCAAGTCTCCATAATCTCTCATCAGAAACACTATAAGAACAGCCTCTGAACTGGTCTTTCTGCTTGTTCTCATGTCCCTGAAATGTATCTTCCAATGACATTCAGTGATCTTCCAGAACTCCATTATTCTAAACAGACTGAAGCAGCAGTATCAGTATCACATGAGCGTTAGTTAGAAATGCAGAATCTCAGTCTGTACCCCAGATTTGCTGAGCTAGAGAATGTTTATTTTAGCAAAGCTTTCAGGGAATTGGTATACACAATAAGTTTGAGAGGCAATGATGTAGAACAAAAATCAGTGTTACTATCCTTCTGATTAAAAGTCTTCTGTAGCTTTTTATTTTTAACTTGGAATAAAGCCATTAAAGCCCAAACTCTTTAATATAGCTTATGAATCTCTGATAGATAGAGTGCCTGATGAAATATGGAATGAGGTTCGTGACATTGTACAGGAGACAGGGATCAATACCATCCCCATGGAAAAGAAATGCAAAAAAGCAAAATGGCTGTCTGGGGAGGCCTTGCAAATAGCTGCAAAAAGAAGAGAAGTGAAAAGCAAAGGAGAAAAGGAAAGATAAAAACATCTGAATGCAGAGTTCCAGAGAATAGCAAGAAGAGATAAGAAAGACTTCTTCAGCGATCAATGCAAAGAAATAGAAGAAAACAACAGAATGGGAAAGACTAGGGATCTCTTCAAGAAAATCAGAGATACCAAAGGAACATTTCATGCAAAGATGGGCTCGATAAAGGACAGAAATGGTATGGACCTAACGGAAGCAGAAGATATTAAGAAGAGGTGGCAAGAATACACAGAAGAACTGTACAAAAAAGAGCTTCACGACCCAGATAATCATGATGGTGTGATCACTGACCTAGAGCCAGACATCCTGGAATGTGAAGTCAAGTGGGCCTTAGAAAGCATCACTAGGAACAAAGTTAGTGGAGGTGACGGAATTCCAGTGGAGCTATTCCAAATCCTGAAAGATGATGCTGTGAAAGTGCTGCACTCAATATGCCAGCAAATTTGGAAAACTCAGCAGTGGCCACAAGATTGGAAAAGGTCACTTTTCATCCCAATCCCAAAGAAAGGCAATGCCAAAGAGTGCTCAAACTACCGCACAATTGCACTTATCTCACACGCTAGTAAAGTAATGCTCAAAATTCTCCAAGCCAGGCTTCAGCAATATGTGAACCGTGAACTTCCTGATGTTCAAGCTGGTTTTAGAAAAGGCAGAGGAACCAGAGATCAAATTGCCAACATCCGCTGGATCATGGAAAAAGCAAGAGAGTTCCAGAAAAACATCTATTTCTGCTTTATTGACTATGCCAAAGCCTTTGACTGTGTAGATCACAATAAACTGTGGAAAATTCTGAGAGAGATGGGAATACCAGACCACCTGATCTGCCTCTTGAGAAATCTGTATGCAGGTCAGGAAGCAACAGTTAGAACTGGTCATGGAACAACAGACTGGTTCCAAATAGGAAAAGGAGTACGTCAAGGCTGTATATTGTCACCATGTTTATTTAACTTATATGCAGAGTACATCATGAGAAATGCTGGACTGGAGGAAACACAAGCTGGAATCAAGATTGCTGGGAGAAATATCAATAACCTCAGATATGCAGATGATACCACCCTTATGGCAGAAAGTGAAGAGGAACTAAAAAGCCTCTTGATGAATGTGAAAGTGGAGAGTGAAAAGGTTGGCTTAAAGCTCAACATTCAGAAAACGAAGATCATGGCATCTGGTCCCATCACTACATGGGAAATAGATGGGGAAACAGTGGAAACAGTGTCAGACTTTCTTTTTCTGGGCTCCAAAATCACTGCAGATGGTGACTGCAGCCATGAAATTAAAAGACGCTTACTCCTTGGAAGGAAGGTTATGGCCAACCTAGATAGCATATTCAAAAGCAGAGACATTACTTTGCCAACAAAGATTCGCCTAGTCAAGGCTATGGTCTTTCCTGTGGTCATGTATGGATGTGAGAGCTGGACTGTGAAGAAGGCTGAGCGCCGAAGAATTGATGCTTTTGAACTGTGGTGTTGGAGAAGACTCTTGAGAGTCCCTTGGACTGCAAGGAGATCCAATCAGTCCATTCTGAAGGAGATCAGCCCTGGGATTTCTTTAGATGGAATGATGCTCAAGCTGAAACTCCAGTATTTTGACCACCTCATGCGAAGAGTTGACTCATTGGAGAAGACTCCGATGCTGGGAAGGATTGAGGGCAGGAGGAGAAGGGGACGACAGAGGATGAGATGGCTGGATGGCATCACTGACTCAATGAATGTGAGTCTGGGTGACCTCCGAGAGCCTGTGATGGATAGGGAGGCCTGGCGTGCTGCGGTTCATGGGGTCGCAAAGAGTCGGACACGACTGAGTGACTGATCTGATCTGATGAATCTCTGTATATCTTGACGTTTATCACACCCTCTGAGCACAACTTGTTCCAATCCCTGCTACGTCCATTATACTCCTGCCACAGGAGTGATCTTTCTACTTCTAGAACATTTCTTTGGGTCTTTGCACTGGCTATTCCCTCTGCCCATAATGCTTTTCCCTCACCATGTCATGTTGGCTCCTTTCTGTCATCCTGATCTTAGATTATATATCACCAAGTCAGATATAACTGCCCTTAACTACTTAAGTGGTAGTAGTCATCAGATTATTCTGTTTGCAGGCTCTACATTAATTCTCTGCTTAATATTTTTCTGCCATTGGACATTTTCCTTTCTATTTGTTCATTATCCTTCTCTCCTCTAGAAAGATCTTCATTAGTCTTATTCTCTGCTCTATCTCCAACATTTAAAGCTGTGCTTGCCACACATTGCAGGCATCAGCAAATAGATAATGAATGGAAACATAAAGAAACAAGGGAAGGGACAGAAAATTGGATATATCCAGGACATTTTTAAGAGGCAAACTAGGAGAGGGTCCTAGAGAAACCATATCCAGATAGGCTGAGAGTGGAGCTAAATAAAAATGTCTGCTTTTATTCAATAAAATTCAAATTGGAGAAGATAGAAGGACTTTATTATTTAAGGAACAGTACTAAAGACATAACCTTGTTGTTCTTGTAGGCACCCCTGTTCTTTCTATCAAAATAGAAATTTTGACATCCTTTCTTTAAAACATAAACTTTCATAATTTAGGAAAATTTGATACGATTCTTGGTATGGGAAGCATGTCTTTAGTAGAATGCTAGGTCAACGTATAAAGTACATTCAGGTTCATTGCTATTTGCATATTCTCACCACCCCCTTCCTTGATAAACTAAAATGTAGAGACCAGGAAGGTGGCATAAATATTTCTTATGTGGCTAATACAAGAGGTAGTAGTAGAGATTGTGTGTGTTTGGGTAGAAGAGTTTAATCTCACCCTTAATTATTTTCACTGTTCATTTTCTGACTCTTATACAAGCTGCAATGATTATATGCATTCACATTTGTATTGTTTCCCTCTTTCATGTTAGACCATCACTTTTATCTCTCCAAAGGTGGGAGTTTTATCTAACTCTCACTTTACTTCTCCAGGGACTAACACAAGAAATAAAACATAACAGAATCTCTACAAATAGATGTTTAATGAATGAATAAAAGGAGAAAATAACTGATGAAGAAAATTTACAGGAGAGGAAGAAAGGGCCGGAAGTTAGAGAAGAGATATGCTTGTCAATGAGACAAGATAGACATTTCAAAACATTACTAGGGTAAAACATTTGAAAAGATCGTTTCCTATTTTTTTAGTAGAAAGGAAAATTTACTGGACATAATTACCATTCAATTTCAACATTCACAATCTGCCTCTAGCGTAAACATATTCTGTGAGTAAGTTTTCTGACTCAAACTCTCAAGCCTGCCTCTGATAGTACCAAATTTTTACAGGTAAAAGAATAGAGATGGGTTTCCTCTTGGCAGGAGTTCACTAGAGCTTTTATATGAAAATTTAATGATGAAGCAAGAGCCTGCCTATAGAATTCCATGTCATAAGTATGCTTGCTGGCTAGAGGGGAAAAAAAATCAATGATTTATTTATGTAGCAAGTTACTGACAAAGACAATGCTCTAGCAGTACAGATGCTTACCACTGGTGAATAAAACATTGTGAAAACATCTTAGAAGTCTTAGATCACTGAAGATGTGATTACCAGCCACTTCCAGAAAGAAATGTGTAATAAGTTAAACACCACTTTAATTTGTGAAAGTGGGGCCTAGTCAAGAGAGATTAAACCATTTACTAGCAATTAATAATATGGGAAAGAACTAGAGATTTCTTAGCTATTAAGCTTAGAATAAAAAGTGAATATTTAAATGCCAATTATGAAATTGATTACAAAATACAGTAGATGACCAACTTTTATATCCTTTCAACTTTCTGGTATAGCACAGAATAAATGTAAAAACAACAACGAAAGATGACTTGCATCTAGGCATTAGTTCTGGAGAATGTTATTGGTGTAAATTTAGACCAGATTCTCTGAACTTTGCTTCCTTATTTGTTGGTGTTGTTCAGTCACTCAGTCCTATCTGACTCTTTGTGACTCCATTGACTGTAGTACACTAGGCTTCCTTGTCCTTCATTATCTCCAGGTGTTTGCTCAAACTCAAGTCCATTGGGTCAATGATACTGTACAATCATACTCTATCCTTCTCTTCCTGCCCTCAGTCTTTCCCAGCATTGGGGTCTTGTTTCAGTGAGTGATGTCTTCCCACAATGTGGGATCACAAGAAATCTCTCATAAGAGATTTGATTTAGGTCATACCTAAATTGCCTAGTAGTTTTGCCTACTTTCTTCAATTTAAGTCTGAATTTTGAAATAAGGTATTCTTGATCTGAGCTATAGTCAGCTTCCAGTCTTGTTTTTGCTGACTGACTGTATAGAGCTTCTTCATATTTGGTTGAAAAGAATATAGTTAATTTCATTTTGGTATCGACCATCTGGTGATGTGCATGTGTACAGTCGTTTCTTGTGTTGTTGGAAGAGGGTGTATGCTATGACCCAGTGTGTTCTATTGGCATAACTATTAGCCTTTCTCCTGCCTCATTTCCTTATTCATATGTAAAATGAATAAAGGTGATGTCATTGTGTATGAGTTTGGGGGCAGGGTGATGGTGATGTTGTGTGAGAGGGAATAAGAAAATGTGTGTCAAGCAAAGAGTAGATACCAAATAAATCATGAATGTTGCTTTTGTTATAATTAAGGAAAATAAATTTAGTACTATGTCAAATTAGTTAATAAATATTAAAAAAAAAAAAAAAAAAAAGGCCTTCCCTGGTGGCTCAGATTGTAAAAAATCCACCTGCAATGCAGGAGACCTGGGTTTGATCTCCGGGTTGGAAAGATCTCCTGGAGAAGGGAACAGCTACCCACTCCAGTATTCTGGCTTTAAGAATTCCAAGGACAGAGGAGCCAAATAAGCTACAGTCCAGGGTCACAAATAGTCAGATAAGATGATAATCAAAGAAAATAAATTTAAATGAATTTAGTACTTTAGCAAATAGATATAAAATATCTATAAACTATAATATAGATATATTATATTATATATAATATAGGTATAAAGTATCTACAAAATAAAATAGATATAAAAATAGTCTATAATATATAAAAATAGCCATATGATTAGGAATGTCATTAAAATGTGGCTGTGCAAAAATTTTGTCATATTTGCTATTTTCCAAACCAAGTGTCAATAACAAAATTGTTTAACCTATATGGATCCTACAAGGTTATACCAGGAAAAAATGAGGTAAATATCACCTATTATTATTATTACCATTTCTAAGTATTTTGATTCATTTAATGAGAGTGTAACTCATATAGACCCATCAAAATCTATTTTGGCCACATTTTATGAACACATTGCTTTGATCATTTCAAAATAGATGAGATATTTATCATATTCTCTTCCTTCTATTTTAAAGTGAAGCTTTAATAATCACTGATCCACTCTTCTCAAAGTTTACAAAGATAACTTGTGGATAGCTAGTTACAACGGTTTTGTGATAGTTTCTTTTAGTTGTGTTTTATTTTAAGCCACTAAAATATTGATAGGTGTCATGGACTGAATGTTCATGTCTCCCCTAAAATTCGTATATTCAAACTCAATCCATCAATGTGATAATATAAAGATATGGGGCCTTTGAAAAGTAATTAGGAGTAGATGAAGTTATGAAGGTGGGATTCTAAAGAATGGAATTCTTACAGGGATCACAAGAAAGATTGCTTCCCTTCTTCACTATCTGCCTTTTAAAAATACCATTCCCTCACCTCCCCGACATAATTTATTTTTCTACTTGATTATTGCCTGTTTGACTTCCCTGACTCAAGTCACATGCCATTTTCTCCTTGAAGATTTTTTTTTTTTTTTCACTTGGATACTGAGTCCAGAAGGATCTTAAGTGTCATTTATGAAAATCAGCTATGGTTTGGTAATTACCTTACCAAATCCCTTTAAGTGCTTAGAATAGTAAGGGGTTTATTTCAAGTAATTATGGGCTTATATTTCACATGTTAACAAAGTAGTGCTCAAAATTCTTCAAGCTAGGTTTCAACAGTACATGAATTGAGAACTTCCAGATGTACAAGCTGGATTTAGGAAAGGCAGAGTGACCAAAGACCAAATGGCTGGATCATAGAATTGTTGGATCATAGAAAAAAGATAGAGAATTCCAGAAAAAAAACATCTGCTTCTGCTTCCTTGACTATGCTAAAGACTTTGATTGTGTATATCACAACAAACTGGAAAATTCTTCAAGAGATGGGAATACCAGACCACCATACCTGCCTCCTGTAAAACCTGTATGCAGGTCAAGAAGCAACAGGTAGAACCAGACATGGAAAATGGACTAGTTCACAATTGGGAATGGACTACATTAAAGCTGTATATTGTCACCCTGCTTATTTAACTTATATGCAGAGTATATCATGTGAAATGCTAGGCTGGATGAAGCACAAGTTGGAATCAAGATTGCTGGGAGAAGTATCAATAACCTCAGATAGACAGATGGCACCACCCTTAAGGCAGAAAGCAGAGAAGAATTCAGGAGTCTCGTGTTGAAGGTTAAAGAGGATAGTGAAAAGCTGGCTTAAAACTCAATGAACATCATGGCATTCGATCCTGTTACATCATGTCAAATAGATATGGAAACAGTGGGAACAGTGACAGACTTTATTTTCTTGGGCTCCAGAATCACTGCATATGGTGACTGCAGCCATGAAATTAAAAGACACTTGCTCCTTGGAAGAAAAGCTATGACAATCCTAGACAGCAGATTAAAACAGGGACATGACTTTGCCAACAAAGGTCTGAATAGTCAAAGCTATGGTTTTTCCAGTAGTCATGTATGGATGTGAGAGCTGGACAAACAAACAAATAAACAAAAAGGCTGGGCATTGAAGATATGATGCTTTTGAACTGTGGTATTGGAGAAGACTCTTGAAAGGAGATCAAAGCAATCAATCCTAAAGGAAATCAACCCTGAATATACATTGGAAGGACTGATGCTGAAGCTCAAGCTCCAGTAATTTAGCCATGTGATGGGAAGAGCTGACTCATTGGCAAAGACCTTGACGCTGACAAAGACTGAGGGCGGGAGGATAAGGGAATGATAGAGGATGAAACAGTGTCACTGTCTCAATGGACATGAGTCTGAGCAAGCTCCAGGAAATGGTGAAGGACAGGGAAGCCTGGCAAGCTTCAGTCCATCGAGTCACAAACAGTCAGACACGACTGAGCAACAGAACAAATGAAGCCCACTGTTGTGGGCGTATATACTTTTTGGTGTTTGGGAAGCAGAGGTCAGGAAAGTCGTATTCAGATAGTCTCTGCTGCAGGACTCATAGGGAACATACTACTGAAGACTTTTTCTGCTTATAACACCGATATGCATAGTACTCAAAAGGAAACTGTGGTTTAGCCAGAAATACAAACTTTGTCTAAATAAGAGCTGTTTTTAAAGTTATCAGATTGAAAAATCAAGAGTTCCCACATGAACAACAGAAATAATTTCTAAAGCCCTTTTTAAGCTATACTCCTGAATGGAGAGAAGTCTAAAATAAAACTATGCTCTAATAATGGCCAAGAACAAATATTTGGAAAGTCTTTTCCAGGTAATGGATTAACCTTATCTGGTACTTTTCAACAGCAAACATATAGAAAGTATTTCTGATACACTTTTGGTGGGTTATTTTTCAATAAGAAAATTGAAGTTGTTACTTACTTTCTCAGGAACCAAATTAGAACAAGGTTCTTTGTATGATCATCTCCCCATACACAGACATCCCGTCCCTGAGTAACTATGGAAAATATAGTTTTTTTAAACACTTTTCATTTTGAATGTGTATTATTTTATTATAAATTGTCTCCTTCTAATTTCTTCTTCCTTTACATTTAAGAGTAGAAATGAAGAATGTTGTTTTAATTCTATAAGGATGTAGGCAGAAATAGATTTTTTAATAAAAAGAAGAAATGGAGACTGAAGAGTTTGTATGAAACCCTTTGTTAATTAGAATGTAACAGTTTAATTGATGTGCCTGTTTCTGTAGTTGTTCTAACATTATGTTTCTTAGGTCCACTTTCTCAACCATATTTAAGAATAATGATGGCAAGTGTTTTATTATTTTTATTTCTATAGTCCAATCACCCAAGCAGACACTAAAACATATTAGATGTTCGATATATACTTAATGATAAACTATTTCTTAATCTGATAATATCACATAAAATTACTTTCCTCATCTGTAAAAGGAAAATTCTATAGTATATCATTAATATTTGGAGAGATTTAACTAGTAAAAAATAATTTTATCACATGATTTGACATGTAGTAGTAACTTAGGAAATACGGGTATATTCTCAATGGCCTGATTCTGGAGAACATGAATTCCTAACTCCCTGGCATCACTATACACCTACTGAAAATTTTTTGTAATACGAGATCCCCAGCTCTATTGAGGGCATTAACTTTCTGAGCCTGACTCTTTTCAAACTTGGCATTGGCATTTTCATTTCATAGTCTCTTATTTTTGTAGTGATTCTTCTTTGTGTTTTGTTTTGTTTTAGGACTTATATCTTCTATTAAACAACAGAACATAAGTTATGTTTTTCCATTTAGGTAACTGTCTCCTGACATCATCACAACGTTTGAAAGGGAAAAAAAAGTTATTAATCAATTGAAAGTAAAGTCAGTTTTCTTGGGGTTGAAAAAAACCCTTTTCCTGTGAATAATATAACTAAAGAATGTATAAGGAAGAGTTAACATTTGCATGCTTGGGTAATGAATGATGCTATTCCAGCACAAAGCAAGAATGGTCTGTTAGAGTTCTCTAAAGAGCTATACATTTTAAAATAGAATGCCCACCTTAACAACATGTTCAGATCAGATCAGATCAGATCAGTTGCTCAGTCGTGTCCGACTCTTTGCGACCCCATGAATCACAGAATGCCAGACCTCCCTGTCCATCACCAACTCCTGGAGTTCACACAGACTAATGTCCATCTAGTCAGTGATGCCATCCAACCATCTCATCCTCTGTCATCCCTTTCTCCTCTTGCCCCAAATCCCTCCCAGCATCAGAGTCTTTTCCAATTAGTCAACTCTTCCCATGAGGTGGCCAAAGTACTGGAGTTTCACAGGGCTGATCTCCTTCAGAATGGACTGATTGGATCTCCTTGCAGTCCAAGGGACTCTCAAGAGTCTTCTCCAACACCACAGTTCAAAAGCATCAATTCTTCAGTGCTCAGCCTACTTCAGTCCAACTCTCACATCCATACAAGACCACAGGAAAAACCACAGCCTTGACTAGACGAAACTTTGTTGGCAAAGTAATGTCAACCATAGCCTTGACTAGACAAACCTTTGTTGGCAAAGTAATGTCAACCATAGCCTTGACTAGACAAACCTTTGTTGGCAAAGTAATGTCTCTGCTTTTGAATGTGCTATCTAGGTTGGTCATAACTTTCTTTCCAAGGAGCAAGCGCCTTTTAATTTCATGGGTGAAGTCACCATCTGTAGTGATTTTGGAGCCCAGAAAAATAAAGTTTGACACTGTTTCCCCATCTATTTCCTATGAAGTGATGGGACTGGATGTCATGATCTTCGTTTTCTGAATGTTGAGCTTTAAGCCATCTTTTTCACTCTCCACTTTCACATTCATCAAGAGGCTTTTTAGTTCTTCTTCACTTTCTGCCATAAGGGTGGTGTCATCTGCATATCTGAGGTTATTGAAATTTCTCCCAGCAATCTTGATTCCAGCTTATGTTTCTTCCAGTCCAGCATTTCTCATGATGTACTCTGCATATAAGCTAAATAAGCAGGGTGACAATACACAGCCTTGACGTACTCCTTTTCCTATTTGGAACCAGTCTGTTGTTCCATGTTCAGTTCTAACTGTTGCTTCCTGACCTGCATACAAATTTCTCAAGAAGCAGGTCAGGTAGTCTGGCATTCCCATCTCTTTCAGAATTTTCCACAGTTTATTGTGATCCACACAGTCAAAGGCTTTGGCAAAGTCAATGAAACAGAAATAGATGCTTTTCTGAAACTCTCTTGCTTTTTCCATGATCCAGGAGATGTTGGCAATTTGATCTCTGGTTCCTCTGCCTTTTTTAAAACCAGCTTGAACATCTGGAAGTTCATGGTTCACATATTGCTGAGGCTGGGCTTGGAGAATTTTGAGCCTTACTTTACTAGCGTGTGAGATGAGTGCAATTGTGCATTAGTTTGACCATTCTTTGGCATTGCCTTTCTTTGGGATGGGAATGAATACTGACCTTTTCCAGTCCTGTGGCCACTGCTGAGTTTTCCAAATTTGCTGGCAAATTGAGTGCAGTACTTTCACAGCATCATCTTTCAGGATTTGGAATAGCTCGACTGGAATCCCATCACCTCCACTAGCTTTGTTAGTAGTGTTGCTTTCTAAGGCCCACTTGACTTCACATTCCAGGATGTCTGGCTCTAGGTCAGTGATCACCCAGTGATTATCTGGGTCATGAAGATATTTTTTGTACAGTTCTTCTGTGTGTTCTTGCCATCTCTTCTTAATATCTTCTGCTTCTGTTAGGTCCATACCATTTCTGTCCTTTATCAAACCCATCTTTGCGTGAAATATTCCTTTGTTATCTATGATTTTCTTGAAGAGATCCCTAGTCTTTCCTATTCTGTTGTTTTCCTCTATTTCTTTGCATTGATCGCTAAAGAAGGTTTTCTTATCTCGTCTTGCTATTCTTTGGAACTCTGCATTCAGATGTTTATATCTTTCCTTTTCTCCTTTGCTTTTCACTTCTCTTCTTTTCACAGCTATTTGTAAGGCCTCCCCAGACAGCCATTTTGCTTTTTTGCATTTCTTTTCCATGGGGATGGTCTTGATCCCTGTCTCCTGTACAATGTCACGAACCTCATTCCATAGTTCCTCAGGCACTCTATCTATCAGATCTAGGCCCTTAAATCTATTTCTCACTTCCACTGTATAATCATAAGTGATTTGATTTAGGTAATACCTGAATGGTCTAGTGGTTTTCCCTACTTTCTTCAATTTAAGTCTGAATTTGGCTATAAGGAGTTCATGGTCTGAGCCACAGTCAGCTCCTGGTCTTGTTTTGGCTGATTGTATAGAGCTTGTCCATCTTTGGCTGCAAAGAATATAATCAATCTGATTTCGGTGTTGACCATCTGGTGATGTCCATGTATAGAATCTTCTCTTGTGTTGTTGGAAGAGGGTATTTGCTATGACCAGTGCATTTTCTGGCAAAACTCTATTAATCTTTGCCATGCCTCATTCCGTATTCTAAGGACAAATTTTCCTGTTATCCCAGGTGTTTCTTTACTTCCTACTTTTGCATTCCAGTCCTCTATAATGAAAAGGACATCTTTTTTGGGTGTTATTTCTAAAAGGTCTTGTAGGTCTTCATAGAACCATTCAACTTCAGCTTCTTCAGTGTTACTGGTTGGGACATAGACTTGGATTACTGTGACATTGAATGGTTTGCCTTGGAAACGAACAGAGATCGTTCTGTCGTTTTTGAGATTGCATCCAAGTACTGCATTTAACGTGTTCAAGTAGCAGCCAAATCAGCCTAGCTGAGAACTCTTTTCTGGTGCACTAATTTCAGCTTGTAGAAAGCTCATCTGAAGACATTTTAAGATAAAAATCTTGCACTGAAATTGTTCGTTAAACAGAAGTCATGACTATGACCTTAACAAAGAGGGACTTTACTCCTGACTCTTAAGATCGTAAAAAAAAAAAAAAAAAAAAAATACAATAAAAAAACAAACTGTATAAAGCACAATGAGTCATCCACTTGTCAAAGCTGGAAAAAAGAATTGTGATACAACTATTTCACAAATAATCTGCTAACTAAATTTTAGGTTATAAGAACCAAATATTTCCTGCCGGGGTCCAGCCCCAGCAGAATCCAGGGAACCATCAGGATGATGGCGTTGGCGATAAGGAAAGTAAAAGGGGAGAGAAAGAGGCTTGATCTTCCTTGGTTTACAGAGAAAGCCAATAGAGCTCCTGTACCCCAAGGAGTTATCCTGAATGAACAGAGAGAGAGAAAAAAGGAACAGAAGAATGACACAGGGAGATGAAGCTTCAGTGTTCGAGGCCCATAACTTTATTTTCAAAAGGAACTTTTATACTTTGACTTGTACATAGAGGGAAATGAAAGATACAAAGTCATGCAGATTCAGCCCAAACATTACATCTATTTTGTCTTTATCGAAACCAGGATTTTTTTCTGCATACCTTTTCCATAAACAGTGTTGTGTATATTATCTTCTGGCCTTGGAGGCCTGTGGACATTTTATGATCCATTTTTGATAAAGTCTGCTCAACCAGAAAACTTGTTTTCCCTTGAAGTGTTTGTTTCTTTATATTTCCAATCTATGTCAGCCTCAGAAAGTGCTAAACACAGTTACATTATCATGGAGCAAAGGTGCAGCGAGTTACAACAAAGAAAAAACCAATTAGCTCAAAGGTCTGATGTGGTTAATTCCAAGGCTACTACTTGTTTTTCTTATGTTCCAACTATGTTAACCAATGCACTCCCAGGTGCACAATGGATAAGGGATACGGGAACTTGGCAGCAAGCATTGGCTCAACAATGAAATCTTACACCAGCACTACTCTAATAATTTTTAACTATTTGAAAGGCTCTATATTTTTAGAATGTTTTAGGCTTCCCATGTCTCTCACGGTTGGGAGGCTGTGAACAATCACATGTGTAGCTGTAAGAGTCTGGATAAACCTGTCAGGCAAGCTAGAAAGCCATCAGAGGGGTTTAAATTGAAACACTCCTATCATGCCAAGGAGACTTATTAACTAAAGCCCTAAGTTGACCTTTTCCAGAGAAAGGTGGTCGGGGATAGCCCGCTGTTAATGTCAGAACAGTTGGTGAAAGGCACAAAATAGTAAAACAGACAGATTCTGGTTTGGGGGTAGATGCTCAAGCAGATCCAGGGGGTCCCTCGAGTCATGATACTCCTTGCTCATCATGGCTCTTCCACATGACCTTGTCATGGGTGGGATCTCCCGTGCTAGCTCCCGGTAATTTCCTTAGAGAATATTTAAACAGATTAGCTCAGAATAAATAAAAGAAAACAAACCTCCAATTAATTTATATTTTCCCCCTCTTTTTAACTTTTTGCCTGTTTCTGGCCTGGAGATAAGTCAGTCAGATGGGGAGGAGGTAGATGGAAAGATAGCATGTAGACTCCAGCTGAGTCCATTTCATAGATGAGAAACTGGCCAGAGTAATGTTATTTCAACTAAAGCATTCCAGTTCTGTCTAAAGTTTCAGAAATGATGAACTTGAAGTTTAGGAAGTGCACAGTATCCTCTAGGATACTGACAAATAATTTTGCTTTCTAAATATATTTGGGCAATAGACATAGTGTTAACTATTATATAATAGCAAGCATTCCTAGCTAAAGTTTTTTGAGGTATTTCCATGAGAAACAAATTATCTGGGATATTAACGGGGAAATGTTAATGGGAAAGCATAAGTACAAGTAAGTTAGAGAATAATCTAAATAACTTTGTTTTTTGAGAGCTTATAACAGGAAAATATGAACCATAAATCCCCAAGAAGGGGTTATGATAAGTAGTTTCCAATTCTTATGCATACTGTGATATGAATATTCTGTAAAACATACTATTGATGATTGTTGTTAATATGTAAGCACAGTGCCATCACACTATATATTCTAGAATGGTCAGCAATTTTTTTGTGTCTCCTCTGCAGATGGTATCAGACTTTAAGGCAGAAATTAGGTTTATTTCCCTGTCTCCCACAATACTGTGGGAATCTCTTAGAAGAAATGGAGTAGCCATCATAGTCAACAAAAGAGTCCAAAATGCAGTAGTTAGATGTGGTCTCAAAAACTATAGAATGATATCTGTTTGTTTCCAAGGCAAACCATTAAATATTCCAGTAACCCAAGTCTATGCCCCCAGCAGTAATGCTGAAGAAGCTGAAATTGAATGATTCTATGAAGACCTACAAGGCCTTCTAGAATAAACACACAAAAAATATGTCCTTTTCATTATAGGGGACTGGAATGCAAAAGTACGAAATGAAGAGATACTGGAGTAACAGGTAAATTTGGCCTTGGAGTATAAAATGAAACAGGACAAAGACTAATAAAGTTTTGCCAAGAGAATGCACTGGTCAAAGCAAACATCCACTTTAAACAACACAAAAAATACAGTCTACACATGGGCATCATCAGATGGTCAAAACTAAAATCACACTGATTATATTCTTTGCAGCAAAAAATAGAGAAACTCTATACAGTCAGCAAAAACAAGATTATGGGTCAAATGATGAAATCTTTATTGTGAAATTCAGGCTTAAACTGAAGAAAATAGGGAAAATCCCTATACCATTCAGGTATGACCTAAATTAAATCCCTTATGATTATACAGTGGAAATGAGAAATAGATTTAAGGGACTAGATCTGATAGACCGAGTACCTGGTGAACTATGGACAGAGGTTCATGACATTGTACAGAAGGCAGTGATAAAGACCACCCCCAAGAAAAAGAAATGCAGAAAGGCAAAATGGGTGTCTGAGGAGGCCTTACAAATAGCTGTGAAAAGAAGATAAGTGAAAAGCAAAAGAGAAAAAGAAAGATATACCCATTTGAATACAGAGTTCCAAAGAATAGAAAGGAGAGAGAAGAAAGCCTTCCTCAGTGATCAGTGCAAAGAAATAGAGGAAAATAATAGAATGGGTAAAACTAGAGATCTCTTCAAGAAAATTATTGATAACAAGGAAATATTTCATGCAAAGACAGACACAATAAAGGACAGAAATTATATGCATCAAACAGAAGAAGATATTAAGAAGAAGTGGCAAGAATACACAGAAGAGCTATATAAAAAAGATCTTCATGACCCAGATAAACATGATACTGTGATATGTTACCCATTATTGTTATGGTATTTCACTTTGGACAAGTAAACTAATCTTTATAAGCCTTGTTAAAATAGAGATTAATAATAGTACCTTATAGAGTGTTTGTATGGACTGAAGATCATGCATGTAAAATTCTTAGCTAAGTGCCTGGCTTATCTTCAGCTCTGAATAAAGGTTAATAACTATTAGTATTATTGTTATTGCTATTGTTGCTATGTGTACCAAATATCTGTTCTTGTTATTTCATATTATCTATTAAAGTTATTTTTGGATATGTATTATTCCATATATTTAGTATACAATGAAACTGAACTTCAAAACACAATGAGTTTATCCAATTTTGCATAGCCCATAGATGGCAAAATCATGATTTAACCCTGCCTGACTAAAATCTAGGGAAGCCCTAGGTGGCACAGTAGTAAAAAATCAGTCTACCAATGCAAGATATGTGGATATGGATCCCTGGGTTGGGAAGATTACTTGGAATAGGAAATGGCAACCTACTCCAGTATCCTTCCTTAGAAAATTCCATGGACAGAGTAGTCTAGCAGGGTTCAGTCCATGAGATCGCAAAGAGTCAGATGTGACAGTTTTTATATCTACAAATGAGGTTTTGTTTACTAAACAAGTGAAGAGACAAAAAATGCATACTACTATCTCAGAAAATCAGATTACATTGAACTTCTGGTACTTCTTTTTCCTAAATATGACTACCTGATCATGTCCAGGTGAATATTTTTTGTGTATATTCATTGTCACCCTCTCTATTTGCCTTTTCTAACTTTTATCAATAATTGTCTTATATAAGTGTTCAACCAGTTTTCCCAGCACCACTTGTTAAAAAGATTGTCTTTAATCCATTGTATATTCTTGCCGCCTTTGTCAAAGATTAGGTGACCATATGTGCGTGGATTTATCTCTGGACTTTCTATTTTGTTCCATTGATCTATATTTCTGTCTTTGTGCCAGTACCATACTGTCTTGATGACTGTAGCTTTATAGTAGAGCCTGAAGTCAGGCAGGTTGATTCCTCCAGTTCCGTTCTTCTTTCTCAAGATAGCTTTGGCTATTCGAGGTTTTTTGTATTTCCATACAAATTGAGAAATTATTTGTTCTAGCTCTGTGAAGAATACCGTTGGTAGCTTGATGGGGATTGCATTGAATCTATAAATTGCTTTGGGTAGTATACTCATTTTCACTATATTGATTCTACCAATCCATGAGCATGGTATATTTCTCCATTTTTCTCCATGATTCAAACTGATACATTTGAATCAGTTCTAATGAGGTGGATGGAACTGGAGCCTATTATACAGAGTGAAGTAAGCCAGAAAGAAAAACACAAATACAGTATACTAAAGCATATATATGGAATTTAGAAAGATGGTAACAATCACTCTGCTTATGAGACAGCAAAAGAGACACTGATGTATAGAACAGACTTTTGGACTCTGGGTTCGGGAGAGGGTGGGATGATTGGGGAGAATAGCATTGAAATATGTATAATATCATATCTGAAACGAGTCAGTCCCGGTACAATGCCCTATAACAGATGCCTGGGACTGGAGCATTGGGATGACCTGGAGGGATGGTGTGGGAAGCGGGGAGGGAGGAGGGTTCAGGATGGGGAACACGTGTATTCTGGTGGCGGATCCATCTCGATGTATAGTAAAAGCAATACAATATTGTAAAGTTAAGCAAAATAAAAAATAAAAAAAGAATACTTATAAATTTTGATCACAAAAAAAAAAAAAAATTGTCTTAGAACTTCATGATTATCTCTCTAATTCTGCTGGTAAACTGTAAGTTCCTGAAAGGGAAGAGTTATTTCTCATTCATTTTTCCAGAAAGCAGTGAACAAATGTTTGAATGAACTACAAATAAGACTACAACTATGCATTAAGTCCTCTTGATTATTCTTTTGCGTCTGTTTAATCATTAAAGATTACTAAAGATCATTAAATAAAAATAATCATTAAAGAGGGGTCATTAAAGATTACAGAGTATCCCAATCCATGCTCAATATTTCTAATTATCCTAACTGAAGCTATAATTAAATTAGAGTGTTGATATAAGACAAGGAAGAAATTCAGAATAGTTTTGCCACATTCAATAATTCTTCAACATGGAACTTGCCCAAATTACTGCACAACTGATATATTGTAACTTATTGTAGATCTGTTTTAGCTTATGGTCTAAGATCTTTTGCCAGAAACTGGAATCTCATAATAGGTTTGACTTGCTTTCTCCTCTGAGTGTACTTTGCAAAAGTCACTAGGAAGCAGAAAATGAATATAATGTTCATGTATTCTAAGAAAAAACAATATTAACCATGAGTTTTCCACCTAAAATGATTTGTTCCCATAGGAATCAGTAAAATGCATATTTGAAATTTTAATTAGGAGGTCTGTTGTTATTGATGGAGAAGGAAATGACAGCCCACTCCAGTATTCTTGCCTGGGAAATCCCATGGACAGAGGATCCTGGTGGACTATGATCCATAGTGTTGCAAAAGATTTGGACACAACTGAGAAACTAAATAACAAAATTTATTATTGATGGAGCTTCCAATGGGAAGCATGGAGATTGGAAAGTTAACCTTAGTAAATTCATTCTATGTAAATATATAATCTTAATGGCTTTGGGGGAACAAAACAAGGTAAGGCATAGATTTGGTGTCGGAAATATTGAAAAATCTGTAACATTTTGATCAGGCTCAGCATCTGTCTGCTAGCTGCTTTGTAAATAATGAGTGAGTTGGTGTAAATATATTGGAGAATGACAGGAAGAACGATGTTTTTGGTGAGCTTGAATCAGTCATGCAAACAACAGATCCTGGACTACAGAGATATAGAAGATAAATTTATCCTTGTGGTGGTTTCAACAGGAACATCTCTTTAACAAGATTTAAAGACATTGCTTAGAGGACATTATTAACTCAAAACCCTCAACTTTTCACATAATCAGGATTGAGATATTATTGCAGCTGTTTCTCTATCTAATGGCTATTGCTGCTGTTTAATCGCTAAGTTGTGTCCAACTCTTACCAGCCCCATAGACTGCAGCCTGCCAGGCTCCTATGTCCATAGGATTTCCCAGGCAAGAATACTGGAGTGGATTGCCATTTCCTTCTCCAAGGGATCTTCCTGACCCAGGGATCAAACCTGAGTCTCCTGCATTGGCAGGTGGATTCTTTACCACTGACCCACCAGGGAAGCTCTATCTAATGGGTTATATTCAAATTCCCTAAATAGCAAAAATAAATTCTCATTGCAAAACATTTCCAAAACCAAGGGTACTAACAGTTTCCTATGGAGTTTTAGAAGACCACTTTCTTCCTTGATCAAGAAGAGAGAGCAACATTTTTTTTTTTTAAATTTATCTATTCATTTTAATTGGAAGATAATTACAATATTGTGATGGTTTTTGCCATACATCAACATGAATCAGCCACGGATATACATATGCCCCCTCCATCCTGAAGCCCTCTCCCACCTCCCTCCCCTTCCTATCCTTCTAGGTTCTCCCAGAGCACTAGTTTTGGGTGCCCTGCTTCATGCATAGATCTTTCAAGGGTCATCTATTTTACATGTGGTAATGTATGTTTCAGTGCTATTTTCTTAAATAATTCCTCCCTTGACTTCTCCCACTGAGTCCAAAAATTTGTTCTTTATGTCTGTGTCTCCTTTGTTGCCCTGCATGTAGAGTCATCAGTACTGTCTTTCTAAATTTCATGTATTTGTGTTAATATACAATATCCTGTCACAGAAGTGTCAATGAAAGTTTGATGTCAATAGGAAATACCTGGGATCTTGCTAAATTGTAAATTGTGAGTCATTTAGGATTGACCTTGGCCCTGAGATTCTGCATTGCTAACAAGCTCTCAGATAATGCCAGTGAAGCTGTGGGTGCCTGCTAAGACACTTCAGTCATATGCAACTCTTTGCAAATCTTTGGACCATAACCTGCCAGACTCCTCTACCCAAGGGTGTATCTAGGCATGAATACTGGAGTGGGTTCCCATGCCCTCCTCCAGAAGATCTTCCCAACCATGGGATCAAACCCATGTCTCCTGAAGCTCCTGCATTGCAGGTGGATTCTTTACCAATGAGCCACTTGGGGACCACTACAAATGATGCCAAGTGATCACAAAATGATACTCATTTTGAGTATGGTAGAAAAAGATTATTACAAACATTTTCCTATGGTTCATTGCTATAAAGAAGTTGCAAAAGTCCTTAAACCAAGACAACTCATATGGCACCATTTAAAAAAAAAAGAAAAAAACTGCTTCTGAAATTTACTTGAGAATGCTTTTGTCCTACTCTTGAGCCACCTGATTTTGGTCCTTATGATCTGGTTTGACTTACCTTGTATTGATGCGTAGGTTTCAAAGGCTGCAAGTCATACTCATCTTGTGTCTTTATTCTTTTTTTAATGAGTCATACTCCTGAGACTTCGTATCAATACCTAGTTTACCTGTCCACTAATCTCTAATCACTGCTATAACTTTTTTTTTTTTTTTAATAGAGGAACATACTCAGGAACTCATTTCCTTTGTCTTGTTTGTAAAAAGGGTCTCTTGCCCGGTTTCTTAGGGAAAACAAATTAATTAACAACAACAAAAACCCAGCTGTGTCAAAAAGTTCCAAACACCTTATATGAAACTGTTGAAAAATATGGGAAGCTGTCATAAGCAGGTGGAAATAGGTTGCTTTGATTTAATATCAAGCATATTGGAAAGGAGGGATGAATAATATCTGTAATATCTCTTTCTATTAGACAATAAGCAACTCGGAAGAAGAAACACTATCATCTTTGACAATATCTAAAGAGTTTGACAGAAAATGAAGGTGGTCAGTATGATTTTTCTTTTGAGAGACTGAAAAAGAAATAATTGCAACAAAGGCTTGAGTTTTAACTCAATGTTCTCATCTATAAAAAGAGGGATGTAAATCTGCATAAGTGTTACGTAGTCCTCATGTAGTCTAAGTAAGATAATAGCCATTATTGTTGCTGTTCAGTCACCCAGTCATATCTAACTCTTTGTGAGTGCAGCACATGGACTACAGCACACTAGGCCTCCTTGTCCTTCAAAGTTTGCCCAAGCTCATGTTCATTGAATCAGTGATCCCATCCAGCATATCTCATCCTCTGATGCCCTCTTCTCCTCTACCCACAATCTTTCCCAGGATCAGAGACGATTCCAATGTCAGCTGTTCACATCAGGTGACTGAAATACTGGAGCTTCAGCTTGAGCATCAGACCTACCAATAAGTAGTCAGGGTTGATTTCTTAAGATTTACTGATTTGATCTCTTTGCTGTTGAAGGGACTCTTAGGAGTCTTTTTTAGCACTATAGTTTGAAGGTATAAATTCTTTGTTGCTCTGCCTTCTTTTTATGGCCCAATGCTCACAACAATTTATGACCATTGGGAAGACCATTTGTTGTAGCTCAGTCATGTCCAACTCTTTGTGACCTCATGGATTGCAGCACACCAGGATTCCCTGTCCTTCACCATCTCCTGAAGTTTGCTTAAACTCATATCCATTGAATCATTGATGGCATCCAACCATCTCATCCTCTGTCACCCTCTTCTCCTCCTGCCTTCAATCTTTTCCAGCATCAGGGTCTTTTCTAATGAGTCAACTCTTCACATCAGGTAGCCAAAGTATTGGGGCATCAGCTTCAGCATCAGTGCTTCCTGTGAAGGCCATAGCCTTGACTATATTGATCTTTGTCAGCAAAGTGATGTCTCTGCTTTTCAAAACACTGTCTAGGTTTGTCATAGCTTTACTGCTGAGAAACAATTGTCTGATTTCATGGCAGATGTCACCATCCACAGTGATTTTAGTGCCCAAGAAGAGGAAATCTGTTACTGATTTCACCTTGTCCCCTTCTATTTGCCATGAAGTAATGAGGCCAGATGCCACAATCTTAGTGGTTTGTTTGTTTTTACTATTTAGTTTTAAGCTGGCTTTTTAACTGTCTTCCTTCACTCTCTTCAAGAGGTTCTTTAGTTTCTCTTCACTTTCTGCCATTAGAGTGGTATCATCTGCATATCTGAGGTTTTGGATGCTTCTCTTGCCTATCTTGATTTTAGCTTGTAATTCATCTAGCCTGGCATTTCTTATGATGTGCTTAGATTAGATTAAATAAGCAGGGTGACAGCAGAGAGCCCCATTGTACTCCTTCTGAACCAATCAATTGTTCCATACAGGAATCTAACTGTTGCTTCTTAAACAGCATACAGGTTTCTCAGGAAACAGGTAAGATGGCCTACTATTCCCAACTTTTCAAGAGGTTTTCACAGTTTGTTATAATCCAAATAGATAAAGGCTTTAGTGTGGATGATGAAACCACATAGATGCTTTTTTCTGGAATTCTCTTGCTTTCTCTGCTGCTACTGCTGCTGCTAAGTCGCTTCAATCATGTCTGACTCTGTGCAACCCCATAGACAGGGAGCCCACCAGGCTCCCCCATCCTTGGGATTCTCTAGGCAAGAACACTGGAGTCAGTTGCCATTTCCTTCTGCAATGCATGAAAATGAAAAGTGAAAGGGATGTCACTCAGTCGTGTCTGACTCTTAGCGACCCCATGGACTGCAGGCTACCAGGCTCCTCCACCCATGGGATTTTCCAGGCAAGAGTACTGGAATGGGTTGCCACTGCCTACTCTCTATGACCCAGAAAATGTTGGCAATTAGATCTCTGGTTCCATTGTCTTTTCTAAACCTAGGCTGGACCTCAAGAACTTTTTGGTTCATGTAATGCTGAAGTCTAGCATGCAAGTTTTTAAGCATGAGCTTACAAGCATGAGAGGTAAGTACACTTATCTGATGGTTTGAACATTCTTTAGTATGGGCCTTCTTAGGAACCGGGGTGAGGATTGACCTTTTCTATTTCTGTGACCACTGTTGGGCCTTCCAGATTTGCTGACATATTGAATGGAACACTTTGATAGCATCATCTTTTAGAGTTTTGAGTAGCTCTCCTGAAGTTCCTTCCGTCCACTAGCTTTATTGACAGCAGTACTTCTATTACTAAAACTATTAAAGTACTTTAAAACTTTGAAGCACTATGCACATGTAAGCAATTGTTATTATATCTATTATATATAACCATTTATATTTGCTGTATATATATTATAATATAATTATACATAATATAATATTATAACACAATATATTAATATAATCTATTATATATAACATATATATACATTAGTTGTGACCAACCTAGATAGCATATTCAAAAGCAGAGACATTACTTTGCCAACAAAGGTTCGCCTAGTCAAGGCTATGGTCTTTCCTGTGCTCATCTATGGATGTGAGAGCTGGACTGTGAAGAAGGCTGAGCGCCGAAGAATTGATGCTTTTGAATTGTGGTGTTGGAGAAGACTCTTGAGAGTCCCTTGGACTGCAAGCAGATCCAACCAGTCCATTCTGAAGGAGATCAGCCCTGGGATTTCTTTGGAAGGAATGATGCTAAAGCTGAAGCTCCAGTATTTTGGCCACCTCATGCGAAGAGTTGACTCATTGGAAAAGACTCTGATGCTGGGAGGGATTGAGGGCAGGAGGAGAAGGGGACGACAGAGGATGAGATGGCTGGATGGCATCACTGACTCGATGGATGTGAGTCTGAGTGACCTCCGGGAGTTGGTGATGGACAGGGAGGCCTTGCGTGCTGCAGTTCATGGGGTCGCAAAGAGTCGGACACGACTGAGCGACTGATCTGATCTGATCTGATGATATTATTATGATATAAAATATATATTATATAATATATACTATTATATTGCTTAGTATATTATATATAAATAATATATTCTATGTAATGATATATAATCATAATTATAATTAATATGATAATATATTACTATATGATATATAATATATATAATATAGAAAGAAAGTGAAGTCACTCAGTCATGTCCGACTCTCTATGACCCCGATGTACTGCAGCCTATCATGCTCCTCAGCCCATGGAAATTTACCAGGCAAGAGTACTGGAGTGGGTTGCCATTTCCTCCTCCAGGGGATCTTCCCCACCCAGGGATCCAACCCAGGTCTCGCAAATTGCAGGAAGACGTTTTAAAGTTTGAGCCACCAGAGAAGCCCACAATATATAATACAATATTATATAATAGATATTATATAATGTTTCCAGTTATATCTAACTATAATTATATATAATTTTACATACATAATATATAATTAAATAATAATAGTATGTAATTATAATTATATAAATCATATAAAATATAGATAGCTTTATATATTATGTACTATATAATTTTAAAATATAAATGTATATTTTATAATTTATATAGTAATATATATTTATAATATAAAGAAATTTATAAGTATATATATATATATATATATATATATATCGGGGAAGGCAATGGCACCCCACCCCAGTACTTTTGCCTGGAAAATCCCATGGACGGAGGATCCTGGTAGGCGCCAGTCCATGGGGTCGCTAAGAGCGGACACGACGAACGCTTCCTTTCTTTTCCTTTCATGCATTGGAGAAGGAAATGGCAATCCATTCCAGTGTTCTTGCCTGGAGAATCCCAGGGACGGGGGAGCCTAGTGGGCTGCGATGGGGTCGCACAGTCGGACACGACTGAAGCGACTGAGCAGCATATATATATATATAAATATATAAATACTACATATATATATAAATATATACTTGATATATCATAAGTATTGAATTATATTATTATGTGAACATATTTTATATTATATATTATAATTAGGATCAGATGAGATCAGTCACTCAGTGATGTCTGACTCTTTGCGACCCCATGAATCGCAGCACACCAGGCCTCCCTGTCCATCACCAACTCCTGGAGGTCACTCAGACTCACATCCATCGAGTCAGTGATGCCATCCAGCCATCTCATCCTCTGTCGTCCCCTTCTCCTCCTGCCCCCATTCCCTCCCAGCATCAAAGTCTTCTCCAATGAGTCAACTCTTCCCATGAGGTGGCCAAAATACTGGAGTTGCAGCTTTAGCATCATTCCTTCCAAAGAAATCCCAGGGCTGATCTCCTTCAGAATGGACTGGTTGGATCTGCTTGCAGTCCAAGGGACTCTCAAGAGTCTTCTCCAACACCACAATTCAAAAGCACCAATTCTTCGGCGCTCAGCCTTCTTCACAGTCCAGCTCTCACATCCATACATGACCACAGGAAAGACCATAGCCTTGACTAGGCAAAACTTTGTTGGCAAAGTAATATCTCTGCTTTTGAATATGCTATCTAGGTTGGTCATAACTTTCCTTTCAAGGAGTAAGCGTCTTCTAATTTCATGGCTGCAGTCACCATCTGCAGTGATTTTGGAGCCCAGAAAAATTAAGTCTGACACTGTTTCCAATGTTTCCATATCTATTTCCCATGAAGTGATGGGACCAGATGCCTTGATTTACGTTTTCTGAATGTTGAACTTTAAGCCAACCTTTTCACTCTCCACTTTCACTTTCATCAAGAGGCTTTTTAGTTCGTTTCACTTTCTGCCATAAGGGTGGTGTCATCTGCATATCTGAGGTTATTGATATTTCTCCTAGCAATCTTGACTCCAGCTTGTGTTTCTTGTAGTCCACCGTTTCTCATATTGTACTCTGCATATAAGTTAAATAAACATGGTGACAATATACAGCCTTGACATACTCCTTTTCCTATTTGGAACCAGTCTGTTGTTCCATGTACAGTTCTAACTTATATATACTATAGTATGTTATATTAAAATATAATAATATAAACATATCATATATTATTTTTTATAATTATATACTAGAATATATCAATACAGTATGTAGAATATATAATATAAATATTCCTATATGTAATATAAAATATAAATATATATCACATAATTGATATAAAGATAAAATATATTAAATTGAATATATCATATATTATGTTATATAATTATTAATATTAAATATAATTATAAAGCTATATTTATTACATATTATAGTGTGAATATTATAATATATTTATATAATTGCCTTAGAAATCATCACTACGAACAAAGCGAGTGGAGGTGATGGAATTCCAGTGGAGCTATTCCAAATCCTGAAAGATGATGCTGTGAAAGTGCTGCACTCAATATGCCAGCAAATTTGGAAAACTCAGCAGTGGCCACAAGATTGGAAAAGGTCAGTTTTCATCCCAATCCCAAAGAAAGGCAATGCCAAAGAGTGCTCAAACTACCGCACAATTGCACTTATCTCACACTGCTAGTAAAGTAATGCTCAAAATTCTCCAAGCCAGGCTTCAGCAGTATGTGAACCGTGAACTTCCTGATGTTCAAGCTGGTTTTAGAAAAGGCAGAGGAACCAGAGATCAAATTGCCAACATCCGCTGGATCATCAAAAAAGCAAGAGAGTTCCAGAAAAACGTCTATTTCTGCTTTATTGACTATGCCAAAGCCTTTGACTGTGTAGATCACAATAAACTGTGGAAAATTCTGAGAGAGATGGGAATACCAGACCACCTGATCTGCCTCTTGAGAAATCTGTATGCAGGTCAGGAAGCAACAGTTAGAACTGGACATGGACCAACAGACTGGTTTCAAATAGGAAAAGGAGTACGTCAAGGCTGCATATTGTCACCATGTTTATTTAACTTATATGCAGAGTACATCATGAGAAATGCTGGACTGGAGGAAACACAAGCTGGAATCAAGATTGCTGGGAGAAATATCAATAACCTCAGATATGCAGATGATATCACCCTTATGGCAGAAAGTGAAGAGGAACTAAAAAGCCTCTTGATGAAAGTGAAAGTGGAGAGTGAAAAGGTTGGCTTAAAGCTCAACATTCAGAAAACGAAGATCATGGCATCTGGTCCCATCACTACATGGGAAATAGATGGAGAAACAGTGGAAACAGTGTCAGACTTTATTTTTCTGGGCTCCAAAATCACTGCAGATGGTGACTGCAACCATGAAATTAAAAGACGCTTACTCCTTGGAAGGAAAGTTATGACCAACCTAGATAGCATATTCCAAAGCAGAGACATCATTTTGCCAACAAAGGTTCGCCTAGTCAAGGCTATGGTCTTTCCTGTGGTCATGTATGGATGTGAGAGCTGGACTGTGAAGAAGGCTGAGCGCCGAAGAATTGATGCTTTTGAACTGTGGTGTTGGAGAAGACTCTTGAGAGTCCCTTGGACTGTAAGGAGATCCAACCAGTCCATTCTGAAGGAGATCAGCCGTGGGATTTCTTTGGAAGGAATGATGCTAAAGCTGCAACTCCAGTATTTTGGCCACCTCATGCAAAGTGTTGACTCATTGTAAAAGACTCTGATGCTGGGAGGCATTGGGGGCAATAGGAGAAGGGGACGACAGAGGATGAGATGGCTGGATGGCATCACTGACTCGATGGATGTGAGTCTGACTGACCTCTGGGAGTTGGTGATGGACAGGGAGGCCTGGAGTGCTGCGATTCATGGGGTCGCAAAGAGTCGGACATGACTGAGTGACTGATCTGATCTGAATACTAATTTTTCTCAACAGGTGAAGGACTTGAGATGAAAAATAGCAACACTGTTTTAGAAGTTTAGGGACAATCTCCCATGTCTCTCCAAATCACATACTTTTGTTTAGCATTTGAAATTAAGTAATTAGAAATTATTTTTTATTTTATCCATTTTTTTCTTTGAAAGTTTCTCGTTCTTAAAGATAAATATCACGTTAAGTTTTATGAGTAGTCCAATCATATTTCTGGTTCTCCTAAATAATGTCACTATATTCTTCTTCTCCTAGTATTCCGTTTAGTTAATGATCACCTTTTAGTCTAAAAGAGAGCCTCACTTACATGATGGATAGTAAGCCTAATTATTAGACAGATTTAAAATTTGGTGTGAGAAAATTTGTTCTATCTTTTGTTTGAGTGTTCAATTTCTGAATGGAGAGATGAAAGCAAGGAAGTAAAGTATACCTTGATGGTTCTTCGATGATGGAGTGGAATGTGTGAAGTTTGTATAATCTGATAAAGATGAATGGAATAGAGGAATAATGAATAGAAAGCTATTTTAGCAAGAGAAGTCTGGATCAGCTTATACCAAGGTGGCCTTCCTCAATTATTGGTTAATAGAACACTGTGTTATTAACTTTCTAGGGCAGAAGGTGGCTATTTACTTGAGATTGGTGAGGAGGGGGTATTTATTTAGAACGGCTGGAAAATCAATATGTCTGAGACTTGCTATCAGTTACTTAAACAAAGATAATTACATCATTAATCTGCTTCCGCAATTTGGAGAAGAAACTAAACATAGAATAATTGACTTTAATGGGAAGATAAAGTCAAAAGAATATGACATTTACTCTTTCAGTGAATAGAGCTTTAGAGTGAAAAAAAAAAAAAAAGCCCATTTTATGGAAAAGAGGTGTAGTGAAATGCTATACATTCTATAATATACACATACCTACTTCTTTGTTTGTTGGTTGGTTTAGTTTAGGGGATGGTAAGGAAGGAGAAAGATGAAGAGTCCTCAGGCCACACAACTATTTATTTGAAGATGCCTCAAATATTGTAGGAACAGAAGGCAGAAAAAATGTCAACATCACTAGTCTTCTACATTAATAGCCAGGACAGGAGAAGTTGAAAATCAGTTTTGTTGATATTAGTTTCTGGTGTCAGATTTTCTACTGAAGCTTGACAGTCTGCCTAGTTTGTATTTTGATGGGCTCTGGATAATGTTACAAGAATTTATGAATGAACACATTTTGCCATCTGAGGGTGCTTTTTCTTACATTTTCAACTTAATGTTGACTGTTGAACTATTCTATCATGTCCATGTATGGCAAAACCAATACAACATTGAAAAGTAATTAGCCTCCAATTAAAATAAATACATTTAAATTAAAAAAATAAATATAGGAACAGACACACACACACACACACACACACACAAAGAACTGACAGTTTTAAAATTAGAATGAGATAATTCATGAAAATCAGTCTTTGGTGATTATCTGTTTTAGAATTCAAAAGCATGGCAAACTTGTAAATCAGGCTATCTATGCTTATCTCATCAGAAAGTTTCTTTACCCAAATACGTTACTGGTTCCTTAAGCTCAAGCTCTAACTGAGACACTAGGCATGTGATAGGGTCCTTCCAGCAAGTTATGACTCTTAAAGTTTCAGTTAACAAAGGGTTATTCTCTTAAGGAGAACCTATCCATAAAACAATAGATTTTCCTTAGGTGAAGGATATGTTTTTCCTTCCCTAGAAATGTGCTAACTATTTCTTGAAAACTGATCTAGGAGAGACAGCTGAGTATACATTCACTTGATGTTTTTGAATAGTATGAACATATTTTTTTAAAGGAAATTTGTATATTTGAAATAGCTTTAATTTATAGGAGAGTTGTGAAAAATAATATATTAGTTACCATCATCTAGTTTCCTCTAATTTTATATAGTACAAAACCATGGTATACTTTTTGAAAAAACTAAGAATTCTTAATGCTGGTATAATATTAATACTTAAACAATTACTTTGTTTGGATAATATCATTTTTGTTGTTTTTATTTTTAGCTTATGCTCTTTTTCTCTTTAGGGTATGATTAGGATATATTCTATGTTGTGGTCTCTCCCATACATGCCAAAACTGTGGGACAGAACTGAACTGATAGAAATCTCTTTAAAAGAAAGACTAAGGAAACTTGATTTATTTTGACCCAATCTGCAACTAACAAGTATCTGAATCACATAGAGGTAGGGAAGACTACATTGATGGTTTCCTGTGACGGTTGTAAGACATAGGGGAACAATAGCTCTAGATTGTCATTACATTTTTTAGTAAATTATAAATAAAAAGCATTTTCCTTATTTTACAGAAACTTGTAGGCAAACTAAAGAACTAAGTGCCACATCACAGGTAGCAGGAAACAAAAAGGACATTTTATGGGCAGTAAAAAGGTTAGGAGAACACAGTGGGTTCAGAACAATGAGAGAATATCCGCTGGGTTGGAGACATGATGGGATCTAAAGCAGCTAAAAGAATGAAGGGGAATGAACCTAAAGGGTTCATTACTTGGGAAGCCAAGGAATGAAAGAGAAGAGGTCAATTACTTGCAAGATAGAACTTGCAAACCCCTCATGGTAACCTTTTGAAATCTTCTTGGAAGACACAAGCAGTTGCTGAAGTTATGCATTAGTAAGTAGAGGCAAAGAGTCTAACCAAAATCATTTAGAATATATATAGCATTGTGTACTTGCTAAAAATCAAGCCTATCTCTTTGTCACACTTCAGATATTTTTTCAATAGGAAATACCAACGTTCAAACTAGGTATGTGCTCATAGACTCAAGGAAGTTCATATTTTTCCTTGTAGTAAGCATGTTTGTTGAAGGAGTTCTAAAGCTCAAAAGTAAGTGGAAGTCTATTAGGAGGAAAATGGAAAATAATTTAATTAGGGACACATTTAGATGGATTTACCTTTCTTTCAATGAATCCAGCTGCTCTCCAAATTTCAGAGTAATAATATAAAATGTCCTTTACAGCGGCTTTGGATCTTCATGCAAGATATTGGAATAATGTCTCCAGATATCTAATCCAAGAAGAATAGAAAGGGTCTGTATGCCACATAATGTGTATAGACACACACACATACACATACACACACGGACACACACATATATAAATCACATTTAAAAAGTTGCGTACTTTGATTTGTTTACCTAGAAATAAAGAGGATTTTTTTTTTGTCATCCATGCTTATACATTCTATGCTCATTACTGCTCGTGGGGCTTCCCAGGTGGCACTAGTGGTAAAGAACTCACCTTTCAGTGCAGGAAATCTAAGAGACATGGGTTCAATCACTGGGTTGGGAAGATTCCCTGGAGGAGGGTATGCCAGTAATTCTTCCCTGGAGAATCCAATGGACATAGGAGCCTGGCAGGCTACAGTCCATGGAACTGCAAAGAGTCGGACATGACTGAAGTGACTGAGCATGTGTGCATGCTGCTGCTGCTGCTAAGTCGCTTCAGTCGTGTCCAACTCTGTGCGACCCCATAGACAGCAGCCCACCAGGCTCCCCTGTCCCTGGGATTCTCCAGGCAAGAACACTGGAGTGGGTTGCCATTTCCTTCTCCAATGCATGAAAATGAAAAGTGAAAGGAAAGTCGCTGAGTTGTGTCCGACCCTCAGCGACACCATGGACTGCAGCCTTCCAGGTTCCTCTGTCCATGGGATTTTCCAGGCAAGAGTACTGGAGTGGGGTGCCACTGCCTTCTCCATATGTGCATAATCATAACCAAATTATTTCTTCACTAAAACTAATGATTTGATTCACAACATGACAGACTGTGCTCAAATTGTTCATCCTATCAATTATACACATGCACACAAAAATTGATTGATAAAATACTTACAATGCGCACCCAGGTCAGACCAAAGAAAGACAATTCACCCAGATGCTTGAAATAAAGAATTTACATCAAAAAGGTAGGTAAGGCTCACAACATAGGGATCCATAAAGTGTTTAAATCATTAAGAGATTCTCAGCATCCAATTATGAATAAAAGTTGAAGAAGAAACAAAAACTCTTCTGGTATTTAGGCCGAGCCAAAAAATTCTACCTATCTTCATGATCTAAACAATCATTTTTTCCATTATCTAGCAGTTATGAGTGTTTTTCTTGTTTCTGAGCTTTGAAGTGAAGAAATAAATATTAAAACCATAGGCATAAATGTATGCAAGTAGGGAATCCAAAGTTATAATACCTAAAAAAAAAATAAAATCTGGTAAGACAATTAAAATTCTTTAGTTACCTCACAGAAGCTAAAGAGAAACCGTCTATTTAAATATTTTGAAAATTCAAAATGTACAGAATAAAAGACTTAAGCTAAGCAGAACATGGATACAAAATAATTGCAGACCATATGAGAAAACACACTATTATAAGAAGGAGTTCACACGTAAAACAGCACAAGAATTGATAATATTTGAATAAACAGAAAGGGATTGTAACATAAATATGCTTAAAATGCTGAAAGAATAACATTTGATAAAATAAGTGTAGGCAGACTTTTAAATAGAAACACATTGAAATTTTAGTTATAAAATATAAACAATGAAATAAAAGAAAATTCACAGATAGATTAAAGAGCAAATTAAAAGATTCAAATGAGATAATTAGAATATAGCACATAGATATGAAAATATGAGATAGAGGTGAATAAAAGTTGGAAGATAGTAGATAGTGCAAAGTAATTAGTCTCTTTATTCATTTATTTGTTGATGAACATCTATCTTGCTTCCATGTCCTGGCTATTTTTTTTTTTTTTTTTACTTTCTTTTATTTATTTTTAAATTAAAGAATAAGTAAATTACAATATTGTGATTCTTTTTGCCATACATCAACGTAAGTCAGCCATAGATATACATTTGTCCCCTCCTTCTTGATCCCCAACCCCACCTCCCAGTGCACCCCATCCTTCTAAGTTGTCACAGAGCAGAAGCTTTGGGTTTTCTGAGCTGAACACCAAACTCCTACTGGCTATCTATTTCACTTATGGTAATGTACAGGTTTCAATGCTATTTTCTCAAACCATCTCATTCTCTCCACCACCCATTGTGTCCAAAAGTCTGTTCTTTGTGTCTATGTCTCCTTTCCTGACTTGCATGTAGGATCATCAGTACTATCTTTCTAGATTCCATGTAAATGTGTTAATATGTGATATTTGTATTTCTCTTTTTGACTTGCTTCACTCTGTATAATAGGCCATAGGTTCATCCACCTCATTGCAACTGACTCAAATGCACACCTTTTTATAGCTTAGCAATATTCCATTGTGTCCATGTACCACACTTCCTTATCCATTCATCTGTCCATGGATATCTAGGCTGCTTCCATGTCCTACCTATTGTAAATACTGCTGCAAAATATTGAGAGCAAAATGACATCAAATGAGCTGGATATAGATGTTAAAACTAAGATACCATCATTGGGTGTATTGTACCAAATAACAAGTCACCATTTATTTCAAAGTTGTTATCCTTTTGAATCCATTGTGATTTTTTGTCATAAACTTAATAAAGTTAAATTTTATTTACATAGCTAATTTTCTGTAATTTACTCCAGGTCTTTTAGGTTATATATATATATATATATAATTTTATTTTTTCCCCAACTAGGAGATAAAGTACGGTACTCCCTCCACTAGATTGTCCCCTTGAACCATTTCTTATTATGACTGTCTGATGTCTGGTGTTGTTTATGTCTGGAAATACACAATTTTTAACAGGAACATAAAGAAGTAAATGGATTAGAGAAATCAGTTAGAGAGAAAACACATAGGACTTGGAGACTGAGGGTACGTAGTTGATTAATGAGAGAAGAAATTCAGGATCATGCCCATATTTTTTACTTAAGTGACTTGGTATTTGGTGGCACAGTTTGTTGAGTTAAGGATCATAGGAACAATTCTAGTAAGGTATATGACTTAGTTTTTGGGCAAAATGAATTTTTATTGATTGTGGTATATTTAAGTAATGGAGAAGGCAATGGCACCCCACTCCAGTACTCTTGCTTGGACAATCCCATGGACGGGGGAGCCTGGTGGGCTGCAGTCCCTGGGGTCACGGAGTCAGACACAACTGAGCGATTTCCCTTTCACTTTTCACTTTCATGCATTGGAGAAGGAAATGGCAACCCACTCCAATGTTCTTGCCTGGAGAATCCCAGGGACGGAGGAGCCTAGTGGGCTGGCGTCTATGGGGTCACACAGAGTCGGACACGACTGAAGTGACTTAGCAGCAGCAGCATATTTAAGTATAAGTGTCAAAAAACAGTTATAAATGAATATAAAACTTAGAGCAGAGAAGTCTGTGATGAAATATGCATTTTAAAACACAAAATATAAGTGGCAAATGGGAAAGGATTTTATCACTTCTGAGTTAAGTGAGAGTGATTTTTTAAAGTAACTGTTAAAAATACTTGCATTTAAGACATAAGAAGAGCAACCATGGATTGACAGAAATCAAAATGTCAGATCGTAACAAGTATTGGTAAGAATGTAAAACAATGGAACAACAATTTTTTTTATTTACACGTGAGAATTTCTAGAAGTAATTTAAATTAAACATTAAATTTAGAATTATTTTCAAAAGTTTAAATTATTTATGTCATACAATTTCCCAATTACAGTTCTAAGTATTTGTTGTTGTGGTTTAGCCACTAAGTTATGCCCAACTTTTTTTTTTTTTTTTTTTTTTGACCCCATGGACTCTAACCCATCAGATTCTTCTGTCCATGGGATTTCCCTTGCAAGAATACTGGAGTACATTGCCATTTCCTTCTCCAGGGGATCTTCCAAACTAAAAGTTCAAACCTATGTCTCCTGCATTGGCAAATGAATTCTTTACCTCTGAGCCACCAGGAAAGCTCAGGTCTAAGTATATACCTAATCAAATGTGCATGCATGTGCACCAAAAGACATATATAAGACCATTCAGTCGGCATTGTTTGTAAAAGGAAAAAAAAAAAATCAAGAGTTTATCTACAATAAAATTAATAATGTGTGGAATTTCAGTAACATAAAAGTGAAAGACAGTATTATTGGGGGAAAATGATAAGAATAGATACTGCCATCAATATAAAACTGAAAGTATTCAAAAGTTTCAATATGTTTGTAGCAATACATATGTATATAGAAAAATTGACAAGGCAATAATTACATATATCAGAATGTCAACCAACACTGCTACTAATGATAGAGACAAAGATAACAAATGAAGAATATATTTTTATATGGATAGAATATTTAATAATAAAAGCAAATTTTATTTTTTAAAGCAAATTTTAAACATGAGTTTAGAAGACTAAATTAGAGCTTACTAAAGAAATTGAAAAAAAAAAAAAATCCAACACAGAAGACAAAGAGACACAGTTGAAAATAGTACTAGGAGAAGCAACATTCAAAGAATAGCAATGTTTTGAGATGAAGTGGCTGACCGTCAAAAGCTGGTAAGTAGTCAAAAAGAAAAAAAAGAGTAAAAAAACAAAAAACAAAAAACAAAAAAATCTAGTTATTTAGCAACAAAGAGGTAATTGGCAATATTCAGTTCAGTTCAATCACTCAGTCATGTCCAACTCTTTGTGATCCCATGAATCGCAGCACGCCAGGCCTCCCTGTCCATCACCAACTCCCGAAGTTCAGTCAGACTCACGTCCATCGAGTCAGTGATGCCATCCAGCCATCTCATCCTCTGTCGTCCCCTTCTCCTCCTGCTCCCAATCCCTCCCAGCATCAGAGTCTTTTCCAATGAGTCAGCTCTTCGCATGAGATGGCCAAAGTACTGGAGTTTCAGCTTCAGCATCACTGCCTCCAAAGAAATCCCAGGGCTGATCTTTAGAATGTCAAGGGTCTTCTCCAACACCACAGTTCAAAAGCATCAGTACTTTGGTGCTCAGCCTTCTTCAGAGTCCAACTCTCACATCCATATATGACCACAGGAAAAACCATAGCCTTGACTAGATGGACCTTTGTTGGCAAAGTAATGTCTCTGCTTTTGAATATGCTATCTAGGTTGTCATAACTTTCCTTCCAAGGAGTAAGCGTCTTTTATTTTCATGGCTGCAGTCCCCATCTGCAGTGATTTTGGAGCCCCAAAAATAAATTCTGACACTGTTTCCATTGTTTCCCCATTTATTTCCCATGAAGTGATGGGACCAGATGCCATGATCTTCGTTTACTGAATGTTGAACTTTAAGCCAACTTTTTCACTCTCCAGTTTTACTTTTATCAAGAGGCTTTTTAGTTCCTCTTCACTTTCTGCCATAAGAGTGATATCATCTGCATATTTGAGGTTATTGATATTTCTCCTGGCAATCTTGATTCCAGCTTGTGCTTCTTCCAGTCCAGAGTTTCTCATGATGTACCCTGAAATATTAGGCACAGTATATTCAATAGAATGAAGGTATTTAAAACCAAAATGAACTTCTTAGGGGAATGAATGGAAGGTGAGGAAGTAAGAAAATTGGAGTCAAAATGTTGTGGCTGATCTTGTACAGTAAAAGGAAGGGCATATGTTTACAATTGGTGGGGTTTAGATCCACCTGTATACTTATGGGATGAAGCACACAGAATAGGAAGGAGTCAAAAGAATTAGAAAATGAAAAAAAAAAAATGCAAAGCTACTAAATTTCTTGAGATGCGGGTGATGATATGGTCTAGAGTTTATATGCGGAGAAGGCAATGGCACCTCACTCCAGTACTTTTGCTTGGAAAATCCCATGGATGGAGGAGCCTGGTAGGCTGCAGTCCATGGGGTTGCTAAAAGTCGGACATGACTGAGAAACTTCACTTTCACTTTTCACTTTCATGCATTGGAGAAGGAAATGGCAACCCACTCCAGTATTCTTGCCTGGAGAATCCCAGGGATGGGGGAGCCTGGTAGGCTGCCATCTATAGGGTTGCACAGAGTCAGGCACGACTGAAGCGACTTAGCTTCAGCAGCAGCAGCAAAGTTTAGATGAGAAAACTCAACTTTTGGTCTTGTCAGAATAGTCATACCGACTCTTCAACTAAAAGCAGCTTTGAAAACTGAAAAACAAACAAACAAAAAAATAAAAGATTTAAAAGGGAAACCAAAAGATCAAAGGTTTGAGAGGCCCAAGATGGGCATTTGCTGCTTCATAGCACAAGAAATAGAGGACAAGCAAAACTCATCAGTGTAGAGCTTGCTACAGGTGCACTGGTTTGAGGATACAGAAGTTAAGAGTTCAGAGCTTCTGAACCAAGATCTTGGAGAGAAGAATAATGTCCATTTGAGATATATGCATCAGCTGTGCAAATTTGGGACGTTCCAAGAAGACAGGAATAGCTGGACAGCTGATTAGAAAATTTAGGAGTCTTGGGAAATAAAATTGGAGATCCTGAGAAAACAAGACAGAGCAATCTTGTTAACAGCTCAGGATTTCACTGAAAATTCAGGAGTTAACACCTAGAACAAGGTTTATATATATATTAATATATATATATATATATATATATACATTAATATATAATATATATTATATATATTATTTATAATATTCTTTACATATATTTATATATATTTTATATATATTTTTTATTTATATATATATATATTATATATATATATATATATATATATATATATATATATATATATATATAGCTTATATATAAAAGCTTTTAAAAGCTTTTCCATGTTTTTCTCCTATCCCCCTGAGGTCCCAGCTGGCTATATATATATGGGGGATAGGAGAAAAACATGGAAAAGCTTTTAAAAGCTCAATAAACACTAACTAAACACTGACAGTCTAAATGCAAACAAACAGATGGGACTGATGGAAGGCAGGGAGGCTCAAAGGGAGATGATATCTATATCTATCTATCTATCTATCTATATGTATATAATTATTGTGATGTGTGTGTACAGCAGAAATCAACATAGCATTGTAAAGCAATTTCCCCCAATTAAATTAAAAAATTAAATAAAACTTCAAACATGCAAGACCAAAATCAACACCTACACACATCAGATAGTTGCTCTCAAGAATATAGAAAGTCCAACCACAGAAGAAATTAATAAGGCATGAAGGGAGCTTCTGGTATTCCAGTAATAGTCTGTTTTTAAATCTAGATGATTGTTAAATTAATAAATTAAAAAGTAAAATTGAATTTTATTGAATAGTTTGTTCATATTTCTACTTATGTTATACATAAGTGGAAAGTTTATTAAAAATTAAAGTAAAAAAATTAACTTTTTATTTTGAAAATTAACAAAGTGATTTACAAATTTGTAGAAACACAATGGTTTAAGGGTGGCCAAAATATATTTGGAAAAAAAAAAAAAAAAAAAAAAGAAGGGCAAGATAGGAAGGTTTGCTCTAACAGATATCAAGGGTTTTTTGTTTGTTTGTTTGTTTTAATTGCAGGAACTAAATTAATGAGGGATTGTTCAGGAATAGAAGAAGCAATCAAAACAATAAAATAAAGAGCCAGGAATAAATACCTAGGCACATATGTCTACTTGGTACATGATTAAAATGTCATGCCAAAAACAAAACAGTTGGGAAGGTCCATCTTACTGAAGAAATTGTGCTGGGCAATACTAAATCCATATGGGGGGGGGGGGATGACTCTTGTTTCACACTGTATGTAAAATTTAATTTTGGATTGCATGCTAAGTCACTTCAGTCATGCTGAAAAATTTATGACCTGGATTGTAGCCTGCCAGGTTTCTCTGTCTGTGGGATTCTTCAGACAAGAATACTGGATTGGGTAGCCATACTCTCCTCCAGGTGATCTTCCTGATCCAGAGATGGAACCCACATCTCTTAAGTCTCCTAAATTTGTAGGTGTATTCTTTACCACTAGCGCCCTCTAGGATTATAGTAAATAAAATCATGAAAGAAGAAAAGTACTTAGAAATTAATACAGAATAATATTTTAATACTTTGGAGAGGGGAAAGAACCTATTAAACAGAATAAAATAAAAAGCACTAAATAAAAGTATTTGGACCATATTAATTTTTTTCTTTTATTTTTATAAAGAAAGTGAAAGTCACTCAGTCATGTCCAACTTTTTTTTCTAGGCCAGAATACTGGGTAGCTGTCCCTTCTCCAGGAGATCTTCCCAACCCAGGAATTGAACCAGGGTATCCTGCATTGCAGGTGGATTTTTACCAGCTGAGCTACCAGTTTAGTTCAGTTCAGCTCAGTCGCTCAGTTGTGTCCAACTCTTTGCGACCCCATGGACCTCACCACGCCAGGTCTCCCTGTCAATCACCAACTCCCGGAGTCCACCCAAACCCATGTTCATCGAGTCAATGATACCATCCAGCCATCTCATCCTCTGTCATCCCCTTCTCCTGCCCTCAATCTTTCCCAGCATCAGGGTCTTAGCCAATAAATATGTGTTCAATCTCCCCAGAAAAGCACAGGAACTGGGAATTAAAACCACATTGAGATACCACTGCTCAGTTATCAGAATGTCTAAAAATAAGAATATAATACACGTTTGTTGCTGCTGCTGCTGCTGCTAAGTCGCTTCAGTCATGTCCGACTCTGTGCGACCCCATAGACGGCAGCCCACCAGGCTCCCCCGCCCCTGGGGTTCTCCAGGCAAGAACACTGGAGTGGGCTGCCATTTCCTTCTCCAATGCATGAAAGTGAAAAGTGAAAGTGAAGTTGCTCAGCCGTGTCCGACTCTAGCGACCCCATGGACCGCAGCCTACCAGGCTCCTCTGTCCATGGGATTTTCCAGGCAAGAGTACTGGAGTGGGGTGCCATTGTTAGGCTGTAGCAAAATGATAACTCTTAAAATTTTAGGAGCAGTATAAATTCATACCATTTCTTTGGCAAATTTTGTATTATCTACCAATGTTGAATAAACTCATATCCACAGACCCAGTAGATCTGCTACTCAGTATTTTTCAATGTAAAAACATACATATGTTCATAAAATAAATGAACAAAATATTCACTGATGCATTATTCATAAAATCCCCATGCTGGAAATATCCTGCAGATCTTTTCATATTAGAATGTATATAAATTGTGTTATATTCATATAACAATTCTATGTAGCAATACAAATGAACAACATGCATGAATTTCACAAATATAAATTAAGGAAGCCAGACAGAAAAGACTGTTGTATAATTTTCTTCATATAAAATTTAGGAAACAGGCAAAACTATAGCATTTAGAGCTTCAGACTTCTGTAAAACAAAACCAGTGAAAGAAAATCATCACTGTGTACATCAGGCCTGGATCTCTCTTTGGAGAAAAGGAAGGATTTAGTAACAAGAAAGGTTATGAGAAAGACTCCTGGGTCAAAGAAGCATTCTAATTTTGACCCATATGATAGTAGCGTTCGTGTGAGCATACTTGCTTTAGTCTTTTGGACTGTAGCCTTCCAGGTGACTCTGTTCATTGGGTTTTTCAGGGAAGAATTCTGATGTGGGTTGCCATTTCCTACTCCAGGGGATCTTCTTGATCCATGGATTGAACCCACATTTCCTATGTCTCCTGGATTTCAGGCAGATTCTTTACCCACTGAGTCACTGGAGAAGCCCATATGATGGTAGACATTGTACTAAATCACTGAACAGCATATATTTGTCTGCGTGTGTATACAATTTATCTGTATATATGTTATACATGCAAAATAGTTAAATATTGGGTTGGCAAAACAGTTCTCTCTGTTTCTGAAGTAAAAGACACAATTTTTATTTTCACTAAGGACTTTATTGAAGAAAGTATTCAATTTTGTTCCACTAACATTCTGCCATTTTTTAGGCAACTTTCCAAATCTTTTTCCATCTTTTCAAAACTTTTTATCTTACTGAGCAGAGAACAATTCTGGATGTCTCCTACAGTCTTGTAGGGGATTGTGATTTTTTTTTTTTTTTTCAGTTAAGACAATCTTGTAAGACTGAAATAAATGAACACCCATAAATACAGTTCCTGGTGAATGCAGCAGATGAATCAGAACTTTTCCAGCAAAGCTGTAACATTTATTGCCTAGTAATCAAAGAAACATACAGTCTTGTGTTATCCTGATGGAATATTATGTATTTTCTGTTGACTAATTCCAGATGCTTTTCAACAAGTGCTGCTTTCAGTTGATCTCATTGGGAGTAGTACTCTTTGGAATTGGTCATTTGGTTTTCTAGATCAGATCAGATCAGATCAGATCAGTCGCTCAGTCGTGTCCGACTCTTTGCGACCCCATGAACCGCAGCACGCCAGGCCTCCCTGTCCATCACCAGCTCCCGGAGGTCACTCAGACTCGCATCCATCGAGTCAGTGATGCCATCCAGCCATCTCATCCTCTGTCGTCCCCTTCTCCTCCTGCCCTCAATCCCTCCCAGCATCAGAGTCTTCTCCAATGAGTCAACTCTTCGCATGAGGTGGCCAAAATACTGGAGTTTCAGCTTTAGCATCATTCCTTCCAAAGAAATTCCAGGATTGATCTCCTTCAGAATGGACTGGTTGGATCTCCTTGCAGTCCAAGGGACTCTCAAGAGTCTTCTCCAACACCACAGTTCAAAAGCATCTATTCTTCAGCGCTCAGCCTTCTTCACAGTCCAGCTCTCACATCCATCCATGACCACAGGAAAGACCATAGCCTTGACTAGGCGAACCTTTGTTGACAAAGTGATGTCTCTACTTTTGAATATGCTATCGAGGTTGGTCGCGCACTAAGAGCACCCCGCCGGCTGCGTCGCGCACTAAGAGCGCCCCGCCGGCTGCGTCGCGCACTAAGAGCGCGGCCGAGAGGAGCTACCCAACGACCGAGGTCAGGAAGGGCGGCGGTGAGGAGAGACCCCTCGTCCAAGGTAAGGTGCGATGGCTGTGCTTCGCTGGCCGGGAGCAGCCGGGAGCAGCCGGGATGAGATACCCCACGCCCAAGGTAAGAGAAACCCAAGTAAGACAGTAGGTCTTGAAAGAGGGTATCAGAGGGCAAATACACTAAAACCATTCTCACAGATAACTAGTCAATCTAACCACACAAGGACCACACCCTTGTCTAACTCAATGAGATTCAGCCATGCCCGACGGGCAACCTGGGATAGGCGGGTCATGGTGAAGAGATATGACAGGGTGTGGTCCGCTGGAGAAGGGAATGGCAAACCACTTCAGTATTCTTGCCTTGAGAACCCCATGAACAGTATGAAAAGACAAAATGATAGGATACTGAAAGAGAAACTCCCCAGGTCAGTAGGGGCCCAATATGCTACTGGAGATCAGTGGAGAAATAACTCCAGAAAGAATGAAAGGATGGAGCCAAAACAAAAAGAATACCCAGCTGTGGATGTGTCTGGTGATAGAAGCAAAGTCCGATGCTGTAAAGAGCAATATTGCATAGGAACCTGGAATGTCAGGTCCATGAATCAAGGCAAATTGGAAGTGGTCAAACAAGAGATGGCAAGAGTGAATGTTGACATTCTAGGAACTAGCGAACTAAAATGGACTGGAATGGGTGAATTTAACTCGAATGACCATTATATATACTACTGTGGGCAGGAATCCCTCAGAAGAAATGGAGTGGCCATCATGATCAACAAAAGAGTCCGAAATGCAGTACTTGGATGCAATCTCAAAAACGATAGAATGATTTCTGTTCGTTTCCAAGGCAAACCATTCAATGTCACAGTAATCCAAGTCTATGCCCCAACCAGTAACACTGAAGAAGCTGAAGTTGAACAGTTCTATGAAGACCTACAAGACCTTTTAGAACTAACACCCAAAAAAGATGTCCTTTTCATTATAGGGGACTGGAATGCAAAAGTAGGAAGTCAAGAAACACCTGGAGTAACAGGCAAATTTGGCCTTGGAATACGGAATGAAGCAGGGCAAAGACTAATAGAGTTTTGCCAAGAAAATGCACTGGTCATAGCAAATACTCTCTTCCAACAACACAAGAGAAGACTCTATACATGGGCATCACCAGATGATCAACACCGAAATCAGATCGATTATATTCTTTGCAGCCAAAGATGGAGAAGCTCTATACAATCAGCAAAAACAAGACCAGGAGCTGACTGTGGCTCGGACCATCAACTCCTTATTGCCAAATTCAGACTGAAATTGAAGAAGGTAGAGAAAACTACTAGACCATTCAGGTATGACCTAAATCAAATCCCTTATGAGTATACAGTGGAAGTGAGAAATAGATTTAAGGGCCTAGATCTGATAGATAGAGTGCCTGATGAACTATGGAATGAGGTTCGTGACATTGTACAGGAGACAGGGATCAAGACCATCCCCATGGAAAAGAAATGCAAAAAAGCAAAATTGCTGTCTGGGGAGGCCTTACAAATAGCTGTGAAAAGAAGAGAAGCGAAAAGCAAAGGAGAAAAGGAAAGATATAAACATTTAAATGCAGAGTTCCAAAGAATAGCAAGAAGAGATAAGAAAGCCTTCTTCAGTGATCAATGCAAAAAATAGAGGAAAACAACAGAATGGGAAAGACTAGGGATCTCTTCAAGATAATCAGAGATACCAAAGGAACATTTCATGCAAAGATGGGCACAATAAAGGACAGAGATGGTGTGGACCTAACAGAAGCAGAAGATATTAAGAAGAGGTGGCAAGAATACACAGAAGAACTGTACAAAAAAGAGCTTCAAGACCCAGATAATCATGATGATGTGATCACTGACCTAGAGCCAGACATCTTGGAATGTGAAGTCAAATGGGCCTTAGAAAGCATCACTACGAACAAAGCTAGTGGAGGTGATGGAATTCCAGTGGAGCTATTCCAAGTCCTGAATGATGATGCTGTGAAAGTGCTACACTCAATATGCCAGCAAATTTGGAAAACTCAGCAGTGGCCACAAGATTGGAAAAGGTCAGTTTTCATCCCAAACCCAAAGAAAGGCAATGCCAAGGAGTGCTCAAACTACCGCACAATTGCACTCATCTCACACGCTAGCAAAGTAATGCTCAAAATTCTCCAAGCCAGGCTTCAGCAATATGTGAACCGTGAACTTCCTGATGTTCAAGCTGGTTTTAGAAAAGGCAGAGGAACCAGAGATCAAATTGCCAACATCCGCTGGATCATGGAAAAGGCAAGAGAGTTCCAGAAAAACATCTATTTCTGCTTTATTGACTATGCCAAAGCCTTTGACTGTGTGGATCACAATAAACTATGGAAAATTCTGAAAGAGATGGGAATACCAGACCACCTGATCTGCCTCTTAAGAAATGTGTATGCAGGTCAGGAAGCAACAGTTAGAACTGGTCATGGAACAACAGACTGGTTCCAAATAGAAAAAGGACTACGTCAAGGCTGCATATTGTCACCCTGTTTATTTAACTTATATGCAGAGTACATCATGAGAAATGCTGGACTGGAAGAAACACAAGTTGGAATCAAGATTGCCGGGAGAAATATCAATAACCTCAGATATGCAGATGACACCACTCTTATGGCAGAAAGTGAAGAGGGGCTAAAAAGCCTCTTGATGAAAGTGAAAGTGGAGAGTGAAAAGGTTGGCTTAAAGCTCAACATTCAGAGAACGAAGATCATGGCATCTGGTCCCATCACTGCATGGGAAATAGATGGGGAAACAGTGGAAACAGTGTCAGACTTTGTTTTTCTGGGCTCCAAAATCACTGCAGATGGTGACTGCAGCCAAGAAATTAAAAGACGCTTGCTCCTTGGAAGGAAAGTTATGACCAACCTAGATAGCATATTCAAAAGCAGAGACATTACTTTGCCAACAAAGGTTCGCCTAGTCAAGGCTATGGTCTTTCCTGTGGTCATGGATGGATGTGAGAGCTGGACTGTGAAGAAGGCTGAGCGCTGAAGAATTGATGCTTTTGAACTGTGGTGTTGGAGAAGACTCTTGAGAGTCCCTTGGACTGCAAGGAGATCCAACCAGTCCATTCTGAAGGAGATCAATCCTGGAATTTCTTTGGAAGGAATGATGCTAAAGCTGAAACTCCAGTATTTTGGCCACCTCATGCGAAGAGTTGACTCATTGGAGAAGACTCTGATGCTGGGAGGGATTGAGGGCAGGAGGAGAAGGGGACGACAGAGGATGAGATGGCTGGATGGCATCACTGACTCGATGGATGCGAGTCTGAGTGACCTCCGGGAGCTGGTGATGGACAGGGAGGCCTGGCGTGCTGCGGTTCATGGGGTCGCAAAGAGTCGGACACGACTGAGCGACTGATCTGATCTGATCTGATCGAGGTTGGTCATAACTTTCCTTCCAAGGAGTAAACGTCTTTTAATTTCATGGCTGCAGTCACCATCTGCAGTGATTTTGGAGCCCAGAAAAATAAATTCTGACACTGTTTTCACTGTTTCTCCATATATATATGCTGCTAAGTCGCTTCAATCGTGTCCGACTCTGTGCGATCCCATAGACGAAAGCTCACCAGGATCCCCCGTCCCTGGGATTCTCTAGGCAAGGATACTGGAGTGGGTTGCCAGTTCCTTCTCCAATGCATGAAAGTGAAAAGTGAAAGTGAAGTCGCTCAGTCGTGTCCGACTCTTAGCGACCCCATTGACTGGAGCCTACCAGGATCCTCCATCCATGGGATTTTCCAGGCAAAAGTACTGGGGTGGGGTGCCATTGCCTTCCCCGATATATATATATATATATATATATATATATATATATATATATGTTATATAAACTCGATTATGGCTGCACACAACTTCAACATACCACCAAATAGCTACACAACAAAAGGTTGCACTAGTATGTGAAACTGAAATGCTAGGCCAGCTTATTTTATGGGAGTTCTTTTCTGCATGATATGAAATAAGACAGGTGTCCAATTCACCTATTAATTTTTACAGGGGCCAGAAGGTTTTGATGCAGTGTGGGAAACCAAAGGAGAGAGAACAAGAGTCAGCTTGAATAGCAAGGACAATTTCTATGTGTCTCCAATCAATAGAGTTAATTTTAGAGTGAGGTCTTTTTGGATAGTGAATTAAAGGAGGTACTATTGAATAAGCAAATGTGAGATATCCTGTGGAAATTCCAGATTTGACATGCTGAGATCTATTATTATTCCTTATGTTAGGCTGAAAGGCTAGCTAAATATATTTATGTATAGGAACAAGGATAAAGTGTTTTAAAACTGCCCACATCATTATTACCACATATAACAAAAGGGAAAAATCAATGGTCTTACCCAAATGGATGTCAGAGATGATGGGTTTGAAAATTCTTTCAATGGAAATTGAGGAAAATGTCCAGTAGTTTTCAAAGTGGATTGAGAAAGATGACACAAAAATGTTTAAGAAAAAAATCAAAATAAATTGACGTATATTTATTTTATGCTCTGAGTAAGTGAATGAAAGTCACTCAGTTGTGTCCATCTCTTTATGACCCCATGGACTATACAGTCCATGGAATTCTCCAGGCCAGAATACTGAAGTGATTAGTCATTTCCTTATCCAGCGGATCTTCCCAACCCAAGGATCGAACCCAGGCCTTTTACCAGCTGAGCCAACAGGGAAGCCATTTTATCCTTTAACATGTACAAGTTGTGCATTTTATTGTACTAATAGTTGAAAAGAACATATACATAATTTAAAAATATATGCATTATATATTAGAGACAACTATTCAAAAAAATTTAAGGATAGCAATATGTCTTCAAAAGACTTTGAGAAAATTGCCACAAATGTCATCAATTTTAACCACCAAGTTGTCAGCAGAGTCACAAGTATATTGACAATCTTGGAATTTTATATTATTCCATAAAAATTTAGAGATGTTTTACTGGGTTAGAACTATGGAGTTCTGGGTTTAATTTTTTAGTGGGATTTCTCAAACTGCCACCCTAGTACTTTGCCACACAACCTTAGGTGTACATGATAAATTCTCTCTGAGGCATCAGGTTACTCTGGCAAATTGCTTTAGACTCTCTCAGCAATCTCAACCTATCTTTTGTTTCCTCCAATTTCCTCCCATACTCACTCAGCTCAGTTTTTACCTCCTTCAGTTCAGTTCAGTCCTTCAGTCGTGTCGAACTCTTTGCAACCCCATGAACTGCAGCATGCAGGGCCTCCCTGTCTATCACCAACTCGCAGAGTCCACTCAAACCCATGTCCATTGAATTGATGGTGCCATCCAATCATCTCATCCTCTGCCGTCGCCTTCACTTCCTGCCCTCAACCTTTCCCAGCATCAGGGTCTTTTCCAATGAGTCAGCTCTTCATATCAGGTGGCCAAAGTATTGGAGTTTCAGACTCAACATCAGTCTTTCCAATGAACACCCAGGACTGATCTCCTTTAGGATGGACTTAGTTCAGAAAACTAACATAATGGCATCCTGTCCCATCACTTCATGGCAGATAGATGAGGAAACAGTGGAAACAGTGGGTGACTTTATTTCAGGGGGCTGCAAAATCACTGCAGATGGTGATTACAGCCATGAAAATAAAAGATGCTTACTTCTTGGAAGGAAAGTCCAAGGGACTCGTCTTCTCCAACACCACAGTTCAAAAAGATGAATTATTCGCCACTCAGTTATCTTTATAGTCCAACTCTCACATCCATACATGACCATTGGAAAAACCATAGCCTTGACTAGAAGGACTTTGTTGGCAAAGTAATGTCTGCTTTTTAATATGCTGTCTAGGTTGGTCATAACTTTCCTTCCAAGGAGTAAGCGTATGTCATTTTCATGGCTGTAATCACCATCTGCAGTCATTTTGGAGCCCCCAAAATAAAGTCAGCCACTGTTTCCCCATCTATCTCCCATGAAGTGATGGGACAGGATGCCATGATCTTAGTTTTCTGAATATTGAGTTTTAAGCCAACTTTTTCACTCTCCTCTTTCACTTTCATCAGGTGGCTCTTTATTTCCTCTTCACTTTCTGCCATAAGGGTGGTGTCATCTGCATATCTGAGGTTATTGATATTTCTCCCGGGAATTTTGATTCCAGCTAGTGCTTCCTCCAGCCCAGCCTTTCTCATGATGTACTCTGCTTATAAGTTAAATAAGCAGGGTGACAATATACAGCCTTGATGTACTCCTTTTCCTATTTGGAACCAGTCTGTTGTTTCATGTTCAGTTCTAACTGTTGCTTCCTGACCTGCATACAGGTTTCTCAAGAGGCAGGTCAGGTGGTCTGGTACTCCCATCTCTTTCAGTATTTTCCACAGTTTACTGTGATCCCACAGACTTAGCAGCAGCAGCAGCACAGTCAAAAGCTTTGGCACAGTCAATAAAGCAGAAATAGATGATTTTTCTGGAACTCTCTTGCTTTTTTGATGATCCTTCAGATGTGGCAATTTGATCTCTGGTTCCTCTGTCTTTTCTAAAACCAGCTTTAACATCTGGAAGTTCATGATTCCTGTATTGCTGAAGCCTGGCTTGAGGAACTTTAAACATTACTTTACTAGTGTGTAAGATGAGTGCAATTTTGTGGTAGTTTGAACATTCTTTAACATTGCCTTTCTTTGGGATTGAAATGAAAACTGACCTTTTCCAGCCCTATGGCCACTGCTGAGTTTTTCAAATTTGCTGGACCTATTGAGTGCAGCACTTTCACAGCATCATCTTTCAGAATTTGAAATAGCTCAACTGGAGTTCCATCACCTCCACTAGCTTTGTTCTTAGTGATGCTTCCTAAAGTCCACTTGACTTCACATTCCAGGATATCTGGCTCTAGGTGAGTGATCACACCATTGTTATTATCTAGGTCGTGAAGATCTTTTTTGTACAGTTCTTCTGTGTATTCTTGCCATCTCTTCTTAATATTTTTGGCTTCTGTTAGGTCCCTACCATTTCTATCCTTTATTAAGCCCATCTTTACATGAAATGTACCCTTGGTATCTCTAATTTTCTTGAAGGGATCTCTAGTCTTTCCCATTCTATTTAACTCCTTCACTAACACCTATTTCTTTTATTTCATTCCTCTGTTCTCAGTGTGTACCATACATATTTAACCACTCATTCTATTTTGTCTCTTAACATTGTGCTCCCTCTTATTCTAATTATTATTAATACACTTAAATTACATATGTATGTTTGTGTGTATGTGTATCCATGGCTCAGAGGACACAGTTACTGTCCAACTTTTTCCAGTGTTTCCCATAGAGTCATATCACCCTTTAATTGAGAAAACAGTGATCCATGCATAAGACAGTTCTAAATTTTCATGAGACAAATCCAGCCAGAGAAACACAATACCAAAAATTTCAGTACAGGCCCCAATATAAAGCCATTGGTAGAAATCAGCCATTAATCGATTTCTTAGTTTATACAGAATGGATGCTTTAGCCCAAAGGACAAAAAGAGTAAATTTAGTATCCTTCACTTCTGCTTGACAATTATTCCATTAACAGGTATAGTGAAGAAGGATATAAGTGATATGCATATATAGCAAAATCTGAACTATCAAGTTTATTGGAATGCAAGCTATGGTTTGTGACTGTACCTGTGACTTACAGATCCTTGTTGTGACAGGAGTGTTCCCACCACCCTTTCAAATCAAGGATGTCCCCTGGAATGTTTTGTCAGCCCTTCGCACTCTGAAACCTTCCAGAATGCTGGCTTGCATGGTTAGCCTGGCCTCTGCTAACTTCAGGGCACTGTGTACAGATTTCTGAGGAGAGGGGTAAGATGGGATTCTGCTCTGTATTATGTTGGGTATGGTAATTCCCAGTTGTTTATCCTTTAAAATAGAAAAGCACAATCCATATAATACTGGAAACAATTTTTTTTTTTTTTTTTGGTCTTGGCTCCCACCAGACTGGAGACATGTCTTTTAATTATGGAGTTCTTCACTTACCACCATTATAAACCAAGTCTGATTAAAAATATAGGAACTGGAGACTTCCTTGATTAGGACTCTGTGCTTCCACTGAAGAGGGCATAGGTTAGATCCCTGGCCAAGTAACTATCAATAAGATCCCATATGCTTAGCAGCTAAGCCAAAGTGTGTGTGTGTGTGTGTGTGTGTGTGTGTGTGTGTGTGTGTTATACAAATAAAAAAAAAGTTACAACTAAATTTTAGTGATTTTCTACAGAATCTCCGTTAAATATGTACTAAGTATACTATGGTTTTAGTCACAGTTTTCTGGACAGTAGGGTAAAAAGCAACACAAAGCAAATTAACTGCATAAACACACATACACACACCAGACATCAAATCATTTAAAGATTAAGTTGTTAGATACAAACATATTTGTAGTATTCACATCACACACACATTGCTGTTAAGGTCATACATAAAGGATGTTGAAAACATTTTAATGGAGGAAAATACGAGTTAGAAATGGAGTAAACCAAGGCTCTGACCCTGTTTCCAGTGAAAGAGTTTGAGTAAAGCAGTAATTCTCTCTGTGACTCATATTCTCATCTATAGAAAGGACTAATAGTGCTTGCCCTCAAAATGCTATTGCGATGTGACATCTTTTGCATTTCTCTTGTGTTAAAAAATGTGAAACATATCATATAAGTATTGTGATATGAAATAATACTTTCCTGTTATTTAAAATTTCCTCTGAAGCCCCCAAGTTGAAAATGACTAAAAATAAATGCCTCTTCTCCCCAGTTCTAAATAAAAATTCTGGACATATTTAGACAAGATTTACTAGAGTCAAATAAAAGAACACTTTTAACCAATGGTCACATCATTTCTCCAAAAGAATAAAATAAGAAAAAATAAAATGAAATTTTCAGAGAGGAATTCATTCAAGTAGGAAAATGCTTAACAGATAAAAATCTGTGTCACCTTTTCTTCCCTACACATGGGGGGCAGAAGTATTTCCCACTACCACCTCTAATCAATGATTCCCAAAGAAATATTGATAGGGATGGGAATGGTTGCAAGAAATATACCACCCTCTTATTCCAAAACCAGACCATTGTAAATTTTTGTGGCACTAAGGAAGTGAAACACAGCTTATTGCTACTTGGACATGGTAACATATATATCCCAGGTTTGGAGAGATTCTGGGACAGAAAGGTACATGAGAAATCTGCTTCTTATCTAGAAAAGGTTGAATTCAGGATTCAGGGACTGGCTGGAGTAAACACAAAGTGAGGTAAGACAAGAAGTGGGTAGAGCAGTGGAAAAGTAGCCAAGACTTTTTGCAGAGCAAGAATGTACAATATTTTCCACAGACCAAGAATATACTGAGGAAGTAATTGTACAAGATCTCTCAAAGAGGATTCCTATAGGAAGATTGCTTTACAGAGTAAGGTAACTTCAGCAGAGGAAATCTAGAGTTGATCCCCTGCAGTATGCAAGAATTGCGGTGTTGGCTTTGTAAGGGTTAAAAGGGATCAGGTAAAAGTGCCCCGCTTATTAGGGAAGGATTCAGTAAAAGCAGTGCAAAGAGGAAAGTTCATAACAATGTAATTCTATGTTAAGAAAGAAGAGAAACATCAAATAAATGACCTAATCTTACATTAGAAAAAACAACAACAAAATTAGTACAAGGGAAGACACCGTAAATATTAGTGCACAAATAAATATAAAATAAATGAAAGAGACCAAAACAAATATCAATAAAACTAAAAGCTGATTCTTTGAGAAGATAAACAACATAGACCAACAGCTAGCCAGATTCATCAAGTTAAAAAAAAAAAAAAAAAAAAGGAAAACACAAATTAATAAAATTAGAAATAAAAATGGAGAAATTACATAGATAACATAGAAATGCAAATGCCCTTAAGAGACTACTATGAGTAACTATATGGCAATAAAATGGACAACTTGGAAGAAATGGACAAATTCTTAGAAAAGTATAACCTTCCAAGGTTATGATCCACAAAGAAATAGAAAACTTGAACAAACCAGTCTCAAGCATGGAAATTGAAACTGTAATAACAAATCTCCAACAAACAAAAGGCCAGGACCAGATTGCTTCACAGGGAATTCTACCAAAAATTTAGAGAAGAGTTACCACATATCCTACTCAAGCTGTTTCAGGAAATTGCAGAGGAAAATAAAACACGCAAATTCATTCTCAGTTATGCTGATACCAAAACCAGACAAAGATACTACAAAAGAAAGAAAACTGCAGTCCAATATCACTGATTAATATAGATGCAAAAATCATCAATAAAATTCTAGCAAACAGATGCCAAAGACATATTAAAAAGATTATGCATCATGAGCAAGTGGACTTTATTTCAAGGATGCAAGGATTCTCAAAATTTGCAAAAGAATCAACATAATGTACCATATTAATAAATTGAAAGGGAAAACATTATGATTATTTCAATAGATGCAAAGAGAGCCTTTAATAAAATTCAATATCATTTTTGATAAAAGTTCTCCAGAAAGTAAGCATAAAAAGAACATATATCAATATAATTAAAGACATATATAACAAATACACAGCAAATATTATCCTCAGTGGTGAAAAACAAAGTATTTCCTCTAAAATCAGCCATAAGACAAGGGTGTGCCCACTCACACCACTATTATTCAATATATTTTTGAAAGTCCTAGCTACGGCAATCAGAGAAGAAAAAGTAATAAAGGAATTGAGATTGGAACATAAGTAAAACTCTCACTTTTGCAGATGACATGATTTTCTACATAGAACATTCTAAAGATACTACTAGAAAATTACAAGAGCTAATAAATGAATGTAGTAAAGTCTCAGGATATAAAATTAATACAAATAAATATCTTGCATTCATATATACTAACAATGAAAAATCAGGAAGAGAAATTAAGAAAATAATCCCATTCACAATCAGATCAGATCAGATCAGATCAGTTGCTCAGTTGTGTCCAACTCTTTGCAACCCCATGAACTGCAGCACACCAGGCCTCCCTGATCGAGTCAGTGATGCCATCCAGCCATCTCATCCTCTGTCGTCACCTTCTCCTCTTGCCCCTCAATCCCTCCCAGCATCAGAGTCTTCTCCAATGAGTCAACTCTTCGCATGAGGTGGCCAAAGTACTGGAGTTTCAGCTTTAGCATCATTCCTTCCAAAGAAATCCCAGGGCTGATCTCCTTCAGAATGGACCGGTTGGATCTCCTTGCAGTCCAAGGGACTCTCAAGAGTCTTCTCCAACACCACAGTTCAAAAGCATCAATTCTTCGGCGCTCAGCCTTCTTCACAGTCCAGCTCTCACATCCATACATGACCACAGGAAAGACCATAGCCTTGACTAGGCGAACGTTTGTTGGAAAAATAATGTCTCTGCTTTTGAATATGCTATCTAGGTTGGTCATAACTTTCTTTCCAAGGACTAAGCGTCTTTTAATTTCATGGCTGCAGTCACCATCTGCAGTGATTTTGGAGTCCAGAAAAATAAAATCTGACACTGTTTCCACTGTTTCCCCATCTATTTCCCATGAAGTGATGGGACCAGATGCCATGATCTTCGTTTTCTGAATGTTGAGCTTTAAGCCAACCTTCTCACTCTCCACTTTCACTTTCATCAAGAGGCTTTTTAGTTCCTCTTCACTTTCTGCCATAAGGGTGATGTCATCTGCATATCTGAGGTTATTGATATTTCTCCCGGCAATCTTGATTCCAGCTTGTGTTTCTTCCAGTCCAGAGTTTCTCATGATGTACTCTGCATGTAAGTTAAATAAACAGGGTGACAATATACAGTGTTGACGTACTCCTTTCCCTATTTGGAAACAGTCTGTTGTTCCATGTCCAGTGCTAACTGTTGCTTCCTGACCTGCATACAGATTTCTTAAGAGGCAGATCAGGTGATCTGGTATTCCCATCTTTTTCAGAATTTTCCACAGATTTTTGTGATCCACACAGTCAAAGACTTTGGCATAGTCAATAAAGCAGAAATAGACGATTTTCTGAAACTCTTTTGTTTTTTCCATGATCCAGCGGATGTTGGCAATTTGATCTCTGGTTCCTCTGCCTTTTCTAAAACCGGCTTGAACATCAGGAAGTTCACGGTTCACATATTGCTGAAGACTGGCTTGGAGAATTTTGAGCATTACTTTACTAGCGTGTGAGATGAGTGCAATTGTGCGATAGTTTGAACATTCTTTGGCATTGCCTTTCTTTGGGATTGGAATGAAAACTGACCTTTTCCAATCTTGTGGCCACTGCTGAGTTTTCCAAATTTGCTGGCATATTGAGTGCAGCACTTTCACAGCATCATCTTTCAGGATTTGGAATAGCTCCACTGGAATTCCATCACCTCCACTAGCTTTGTTCGTAGTAATGCTTTCTAAGGCCCACTTGACTTCACATTCCAGGATGTCTGGCTCTAGGTCAGTGATCACACCATCGTCATTATCTGGGTCGTGAAGAACTTTTTTGTACAGTTCTTCTGTGTATTTTTGCCACCTCTTCCATTAACCATAGCAATAATAAGAATAAAATATTTGGGGATAAATTTACCTAAAGAAACAAAATTCATATATACATATATACACACACACATATATATATATATATATATAACACTGATGAAAGAAATCAAAGATGACACAAATAGATGGAGCAATATACTGTGTTCTTGGATTGGAAGAATCTATGTAGTGAAGCCTCTTGATGAAAGTGAAAGTGGAGAGTGAAAAGGTTGGCTTAAAGCTCAACATTCAGAAAACGAAGATCATGGCATCTGGTCCCATCACTACATGGGAAATAGATGGACAAACAGTGGAAACAGTGTCATAATTTATTTTTCTGGGCTCCAAAATCACTGCAGATGGTGACTGCAGCCATGAAATTAAAAGACGCTTACTCCTTGAAAGGAAAGTTATGACCAACCTAGATAGCATATTCAAAAGCAGAGACATCACTTTGCCAACAAAGGTTCGCCTAGTCAAGGCTATGGTCTTTCCTGTGGTCATGTATGGATGTGAGAGCTGGACTGTGAAGAAGGCTGAGTGCCGAAGAATTGATGCTTTTGAACTGTGGTGTTGGAAAAGACTCTTGAGAGTCCCTTGGACTGCAAGGAAATCCAACCAGTCCATTCTGAAGGAGATCAGCCCTGGGATTACTTTGGAAGGAATGATGCTCAAGCTGAAACTCCAGTATTTTGGCCACCTCATGCAAAGAGTTGACTCATTGGAGAAGACTCTGATGCTGGGAGGGATGGAGGGCAGAAGGAGAAGTGGACACCAGAGGATGAGATGGCTGGATGGCATCACTGACTCGATGAATGTGAGTCTGAGTGACCTCCGAGAGCTGGTGATGGATAGGGAGGCCTGGCGTGCTGCGGTTCATGGGGTCGCAAAGAGTCGGACACGACTGAGCGACTGATCTGATCTGATCTGATGTAGTGAAAACAATTATACTGCCCAAAACAACCTATTGATTCAACACAATCTGTATTAAATTAACAATGGTATTTTTCACAGAACTAGAACAAAAAAAATCACAATTTGTATAGAAACACAAAAGATCCCTAAAAGTCAAAGCAATATTGAGAAAGAAGAATAGTACTTTATCTTTGACAAAGCAGGCAAAAATATACAGTGGATAAGACAGTCAGCATGTGGTGCCAGGAAAAATGGTCAACTCCATACAAAAGAATGAAACTAGAACACTTTTTAACTCCATGCACAAAAAGTAAACTCAAAATGGGCTAAAGAGTTAAATGTAAAATTAAAGACTATAAAACTCTAAGAGGAAAACATATGCAAAACACTCTCTGATGTAAATGAACCAAGATCCTCTATGACCCACCTCCAAGGGTAATGAAAATAAAAACAAAAATAAACACATGGGATCTGATTAAATTTAAAAGCTTTTGCACAGTGAAAGAAACTGTAAGCAAAGTGAAAAGACACCCCTCAGAATGGGAGAAATAATAGCAAATAAAATAATTAACAAGGAATTAACCTCCAAAATATACAAGCAGCTCATGCAGCTAAATGTCAGAAAAACGAACAACCCAATCAAAAAGTGGGAAAAAGACCTAAACAGACATTTCTCCAAAGAAGACATCAGATCAGATCAGATCAGTCGCTCAGTCGTGTCCCACTCTTTGCGACCTCATGAACCGCAGCACGCCAGGCCTCCCTGTCCATCACCAGCTCCTAGAGGTCACTCAGACTCACACCCATCAAGTCAGTGATGCCATCCAGCCATCTCATCCTCTGTCGTCCTCTTCTCCTCCTGCCCTCAATCCCTCTCAGCATCAGAGTCTTCTCCAATGAGTCAACTCTTCGCATGAGGTGGCCAAAATACTGGAGTTTCAGCTTTAGCATCATTCCTTCCAAAGAAATTCCAGGATTGATCTCCTTCAGAATGGACTGGGGTTGGATCTTCTTGCAGTCCAAGGGACTCTCAAGAGTCTTCTCCAACACCACAGTTCAAAAGCATCAATTCTTCGGCGCTCAGCCTTCTTCACAGTCCAGCTCTCACATCCATACATGACCACAGGAAAGACCATAGCCTTGACTAGGCGAACCTTTGTTGGTAAAGTAATGTCTCTGCTTTTGAATATGCTATCTAGGTTGGTCATAACTTTCCTTCCAAAGAGTAAGAGTCTTTTAATTTCATGGCTACAGTCACCATCTGCAGTGATTTTGGAGCCCACAAAAATAAATTCTGACACTGTTTCCACTGTTTGTCCATCTATTTCCCATGTAGTGATGGGACCAGATGCCATGATCTTCGTCTTCTGAATGTTGAGCTTTAAGCCAACCTTTTCACTCTCCACTTTCACTTTCATCAAGAGGCTTTTTAGCCCCTCTTCACTTTCTGCCAAAAGAGTGGTGTCATATGCATATCTGAGGTTATTGATATTTCTCCCAGCAATCTTGATTCCAGCTTGTGTTTCTTCCAGTCCAGCATACAGATGGCAAAAAACCCCCCAAAACATGAAAAGTTGCTCATCATGACTCATTATTATATACATGCATCCAAACCACATTGAGTTATTATCTCATGCCCATCAGAGTGGCCATCATCAAAAATTCTGTGAATAATAAATGCTGGAGAGCATGAGAAGAAAAGGGAACCCTCTTACACTGTTGGTGGGAATGAAAACTCGTACAGCCACTATGGAAAACAGTGTGGAGATTCCTTAAAAAATTGGGAATAGAACAGCCATTCGACTCAGAAATCCCACTGTTGGGCTTATACTCCAAAGAAACCATAATTGAAAGAGACTCCTGTATCCCAATGTTCATTGCATCACTGTTTACAATAGCTAGGACATGGAAGAAACTTAGATGTCCATTGGGAGATGAATGGGTAAAGAAGTTGTGATATATATACAAAATGAATATTACTCAGCTATGAGAGGAATGCACTTGAGTCAGTTCTAATAAGGGAGATGAAACTGGAGCCTATTATACAGAGTGAAGCAAGTCAGAAAGTGAAAGACAAATACTGTATATTAACACATATATATGGAATTTAGAATGATGGTGCCAATAATTCTAAATGTAGGGCACCAAAAGAGACTCATACAATAAAAATATATTTTGAACTTAGTGGGATAAGGTGAGGGTGGGATGACTTGAGAGAATAAAATTGAAACATGTACATTATCATATGTAAAATAGATGGCCAGTGCAAGTTTGATGCATGAAGCAGGGCACCCAAAGCCAATGCTCTGGGGCGACCCAGAGGGATAGGGTTGGGAAGGAGGTGGGAGGAGGTTTCAGGATAAGGGAACATATGTGTACCTGTGGCTGATTCATGGCAAAAACCATTACAAAGCTTTAAAATAATTATTGCCGATTAAATTAATTTTTAAAAAGAGTCATCACGTTAAATAAATATGTCACTTGAAAATAAAGAGGTCGGCACATGTACGTGTTGAGAACACAATGGTTGAAAAGGGAGGAACTGTAAATATAGGTACGTATTGCAGAAGTTCAGGCTTCCAGACACAGGGGTTTCATAATACTAGATGGCCTAATTGTTCACAATATTAAGTGGCATTTGGAATTAGCTACAGTAAGGGACTTAAAGTTGCCTGGAGGATGGGCACAGAAAGGCTGATTCTGCATGCTCTGTCACTTGGGAGGGTGGAGCTGCTGTGCCTTCCTGTCGACCTCTGTCTTGTAAAAGGTACAGAAATAGGAGGGATGGATTTAGTCATCTGTCATCATTCCTTTCACTGAGTCCTTCTCTCTCATCTCACTTGACTGTCTCTTCCTTTCTTCTTCCATCCTTTGAATGTTGTGCATAGTCAGGTCAATCCTCTTATTGAGCAGACCAAACAGATGTCTATTTGTTGTAAACAGATGCCATTATTGCTTTTTATTAAGTTGTTTCCACTTTATTCTGCAAGCACCCCCCTCCAACTTTAACTTGACAGTATTCAGTTTGTATGCACAGAAGTATGGAATATCTTTTTGATTTATAAGTTCTTGCTTTCAATTAGGACTCAATAGTCCTTGGCCTGTTTTGAAAGATTTAAATTATCCTGAGTCGTCTTCTGCTTTGTAATTCTTACTAAGTACTTTGTTTCTATCCACAATTTCTATATAATGGCTTCCACATGTTTCCATGCCTGAGTCTCCAGTTAATTTACATTCCCCATGGGTGCCAAGATGTGGTTTTTGCCAGGTTTCAATTTTAATCAAAAAGCCTTCTTTCATATACTCACTTATATTAACAGGTCTGCAATAATAGTTATCATGCCTTGCTTTTTCAAATATATTCAGGGTTCCTTCTTGGACCAGCATTTGAAAAAATATGGACAATTTGCTCTGTAAGTGGTAGACCTTGTGTGCATGTGTGTGAGTGTGTGTGTGTGTGTGTGTGTGTGTGTGTGGAGTGGCCTTTCTCACTGTTCTTTCTACAGGTCTTGTTTGTCAAGACCTTCACATTTTCAACACCACGCATTTCATTTCCACTGGCCCCAGCCATGGAATACAGCCACCCTACTTGACATTCTTCTACGGACATAGGTAGGATGACCCCATACTCCTTGAGCAGGATTATGTTTCTTTCAAGATGCAGAGCTACTGACTGCCTGCTCAGCTCCCAGTGATCTTCCCAGCAGTGACACTCATGGCTCAACTGGACTGCCTGTGCTACTTCCTCATGGCCTGCTTTGTTTCCACCACACTTGTGGTCACCACTCACACCCCTGCAACCCCTGCTTTGCCTTTTCATCAATCATTTCTTTTAAAAACAAGCTCAGATACCAGTTGAAACAAAGCTATAAGACACTAATGAAAGAAATCAAAGATGACACAGATGAAATGATATATCATGTTCTGAGATTAGAAGGATCAATAACCTGAAAATGATAATAATACCCAAAGCAACTCATAGTTTCAATGCAATCCTAACAAATTATCAATGACATTTTTCATAGAATTAGAATTTTAAAAAAATTACAATTTGTATGGAAACACAAAAGACCCCAAATAGCCAAAACTATCTTGAGAAAGAAAAGCACAGCTGGATGCTTTCAGATGATACTACAAAGCTGCAGTAATTGAGACTGTATGGTACTACAACAAAAACAGAAAAAAAAAAAAAAAAAAACACCAGACCAACAGTATAGGATATAAAGCCCATAAAAAACCCACTCACCCAAGGTCAGCTAATCTATGAGAAAGGAGAAAGGGAGAAAAGACAGCCTCTTCAATAAGTGTGTTGTGACACCTGGACAGCTACATATAAAAGAACAAAATTAGAACACTCCATAACAGCATACACACACAACACACAATTGATTAAATGTCTAAAAGTAAATCAGGACACTATAAAACTTTTACAGGAAAACATAGATAAGACACTCTGACATACACAACACAAAGACTTTTTTGATCCACTTTCTAAAGTAATGAAAATAAAAATAGACAAATGAGACCTAATTAAAAGCTTTTGCACACCAAAGGAATCCACAAACAAGATGAAAAAACAACCCTCAGAATGGGAGGAAATATTTGCAAAGAAAGCAATTGACTAGAGATTAATCTCCAAAACGTACAAGCAGCTCATGCAGCTCAATATCAAAAAAGCAACCTAATCAAACAATGGGTGAAGACCTAAATAGTCATTTCTCTAAAGCGAACATACAGATGACCAACAAACACATGAAGAAATGTTCAATATTTCTAATTATAGAGAAATTCAAATCAAAATAACAATAAGGTATAAAGTTACATTTCTCAGAATGGCCATCATCAAAATATCTACAAACAACAAATGCTGGAGAGGGTGTGGAGAAAATGGAATCATCTTACACCATTGGTGAGAATGTAAATTGATACAACAACTATGGAGAACAGTGTGGCTGTTCCTTAAAAAGCTAAAAATAGAGCTACCATATAACCCAGCAATCCCTGGACATATACCCAGAGAAAATTATAATTCAAAAAGCTGCATGCACCAGTGTTCATTGAAGTAATATTCACAATAACCAGAACATGGAAGCAACCTAAATGTCTATCAAAAGAAGAATGGATACAGAAGATGTAGTACATATATACAGTGGAATATTACTCAGCCATTAAAGGCAATAAACATTGTGTCTTTTGCAGAGATGTGGATGGACCTAGAGACCGACATATAAAGTGAATCCAGATAGAGAAAAAAACCAAATAAGGCATATTAAAACATATATGTGGAATCTAGAAAAAAATTGTATAGGTGATTTTATTTGCAAAGTAGAAATAGAGATATGTACAGAACAAATATATGGATAAGAGGGGATGGGAGAAATAGGAGATTTGAGTTGACAATAGACAGTACTATGTATAATATGGGCTGCTCTAGTGGGTCAAATGGTAAAGAATCTGCCTGCAATGCTAGGGTCCCAGATTTGATCCCTAAGTTGGGAAGATTGCCTGGAGAAAGAAATGGCAACTCATTCTAGTATTCTTGCTTGAAGAATTCTGAGACAGAGGAGCCTGACAGGCTACAGTCAATGGGGTCACAAAGAGTCAGACACAGGGGAACGAAAAACACTCGCACTTTCACTTTCATGTATAAGATCATATCAGATCAGTCACTCAGTCGTGTCCGACTCTTTGCAATCCCATGAATTGCAGCACACCAGGCCTCCCTGTCCATCACCAACTCCCAGAGCTCACTGAGACTCAAATCCATCGAGTCAGTGATGTCATCCAGCCATCTCATCCTCTCTTATCCCCTTCCCCTCTTGCCCTCAATCCCTCCCAGCATCAGAGTCTTCTCCAATGAGTCAACTCTTCGCATGAGGTGGCCAAAATACTGGAGTTTCAGCTTTAGCATCATTCCTTCCAAAGAAATCCCAGGGCTGATCTCCTTCAGAATGGACCGGTTGGATCTCCTTGCAGTCCAAGGGACTCTCAAGAGTCTTCTCCAACACCACAGTTCAAAAGCATCAATTCTTCGGCGTTCAGCCTTCTTCACAGTCCAGCTCTCACATCCATACATGACCACAGGAAAAACCATAGCCTTGACTAGATGAACCTTTGTTGGCAAAGTAATGTCTCTGCTTTTGAATATGCTACCTAGGTTGGTCATAACTTTCCTTCCAAGGAGTAAGTGTCTTTTAATTTCATGGCTGCAGTCACCATCTGTAGTGATTTTGGGGCCCAGAAAAATAAAATCTGACACTGTTTCCACTGTTTCCCCATCTGTTTCCCATGGAGTGATGGGGCCGAATGCCATTATCTTCGTTTTCTGAATGTTGAGCTTTAAGCCAATCTTTTCACTCTCCACTTTCACTTTCATCAAGAGGCTTTTAGTTCCTCTTCACTTTCTGCCATAAGGGTGGTGTCATCTGCATATCTGAGGTTATTGATATTTCTCCCAGCAATCTTGATTCCTACTTGTGTTTCTTCCAGTCCAGAGTTTCTCATGATGTACTATGCATGTAAGTTAAATAAACATGGTGACAATATACAGCCTTGACGTACTCCTTTTCCTATTTGGAACCAGTCTGTTGTTCCATGTTCAGTTCTAACTGTTGCTTCCTGATCTGCATACAAATTTCTCAAGAGGCAGATCAGGTGTTCTGGTATTCCCATCTCTTTCAGAATTTTCTACTGTTTTTTTGTGATCTACACAGTCAAAGGCTTTGGCATAGTCAATAAAGCAGAAATAGATGTTTTTCTGGAACTCTCTTGCTTTTTCCATGATCCAGCGGATGTTGGCAATTTGATCTCTGGTTCCTCTGCCTTTTCTAAAACCAGCTTGAACATCAGGAAGTTCATGCTTCACTTATTGCTGAGGCCTGGCTTGAAGAATTTTGAGCATTACTTTACTAGCGTGTGAGATGAGAGCAATTGTGTGGTAGTTTGAACATCATCGTTACCTGGGTCATGAAGATCCTTTTTTTTTTTTATAGCTCTTCTCTGTGCATTCTTGCCACCTCTTCTTAATATCTTCTGCTTCTATTAGGTCCATACCATTTCTGCCGTTTATTGAGCCCATCTTTGCATGAAATGTTCCCATGATATCTCTGATTTTCTTGAAGAGATCTCTACCCTTTTCCATTCTATTGTTTTCCTCTATTTTTTTACACTGATCATTGAGGAAGTCTTTCTTATCTCTTGTTGCTATTTTTTGGAACTCTGCATTCAAAATGGGCATATCTTCCCTTTTCTTCTTTTCCTTTAGCTTCTCTTCTTTTTTCAGCTATTTGTAAGTCCTCCTCAGACAACTATTTGGTCTTTTTCCATTAGCCAACATTCAAGTAGTCACATGCAGCAATCACATTTTTCTTCACTTGTTTATTTCTTTCTAAGTCATAAAAACCTTGACAGTAAAGAAGAAGCTATACTGTTTTTTTGGGGGAAACATAGAACAATTAACCTACTATTGAATTTCAAATTTAAAAATGTTGCAATGTTCTTTGAAATAGAATGTAGAAACCTAAGGGCAGAATTCCCAAAATGAGCCTTTCCACTAGTAGCTACTTTGAATTATTTGCTTCTGTTTGCTTAGGGAAGGCATTTCTCAGTCAAGAACAATCTTTTTAAGGCTTTCTTTCTAACTGAAGACACTTAACATGAATAATAGCCTAATGGGTGAAAATCATAAAATGAAATGCTCAGGTCCATGTACATTTTGATACATTAAATTAAAAACAAACTTTTACTGTAATCCCCCAGTAAACAAAAAAGAATGCAGGAAGAATGTAAACAATATTTTTTATTAAATAATAGATTATTTTATTGGTTTTATAATGCTCATATAATGCATAGATATTTATTTTATAAATTCACATAAAAAAGAAAACATTGCATGCTATGCTATGCTAAGTCACTTCAGTCATGTCTGACGCTGTGTGACCCCATAGATGGCAGCCCACCAGGCTCCTCTGTCCCTGGGATTCTCCAGGCAAGAACACTGGAGTGGGTTGCCATTTCCTTCTCCAAAGCATGAAAGTGAAAAGTGAAAGTGAAGTCGCTCAGTCATGTCTGACTCTTAGCGACCCCATGGACTGCAGCCTACCAGGCTCCTCTGTCCATGGGATTTTCCAGGCAAGAGTACTGGAGTGGGGTGCCATTGCCTTCTCCAAAACATTGCATAAATCTTGCCTAAAATACTAGATAGAAGTAAGCATTATTTTCATGAATAATGCTTTACTGAAGTCTTCAAAAATTTTTCAAAAATCTGAGATTATACTATATATGCTGTTTTGTAGTTTGTTTTATCCCAGCACCAGTGAATTTTCCAGTGAGCCAGATGTTCACATCAGATAACCAAAATACTTCCCCTGATGCTGGGAAAGATTGAGGGTAGAAGGAGAAGAGGCTGTCAGAAGATGAGATGGCTGGATGGCATCACCAATGCAATGGACATAAACTTTGGCAAACTTCAGGAGATGGTGAAGGACAGAGAGGTCTGGCATTTAGCAGTCCATGGTATCTGAAAGAGTTGAACATGACTGGGTGACTGAATAACAACAGATTTGGTTTTTAATTGCTAATATAAATTGAGATTTTTTTTTGTTATATATTCTTCTAAAGAATTATTTCTAATATTTGTCTATTAAAGTACTATATGTATAATATAACTTAAACAATTCCTTCTTATTAGTCATTATGATGACTACTATTTCATGAAATATCATGAAATTAAAACTGGGATAAACAAATTTTTGATAAATGATAGACTAGGAATTCATTGCCAAAAATGTTGAAGTCCTTTTTGAAAGAGTTGTGACATATTTTGTCAAATACATAATACCTTCCAACCTTATAAAGTAATGTCTGTTGCATGTGTGTTCTAGCCTATATAGACTTTCCAGTGCTAAATATTTTCATTAAAATAGCTTTGAAAAAGGTGATAGCAGAAAATTCTACTTAATGTCTGAATATATTATATTCACTTAATATTGAGCCTGATTATTGTGTGCATATGTATATAAAATCACATCTAATCCCTTGACAAACACGATTAAAAGAAGGAAGAGTCATCACTTTTCCAACAAAGGTCCATACAGTCAAACCTATGATCTTTCCAGGAGTTATGTACAAATGTGAGAGTTGGGCCATAAAAAAGACTGAGCACTGAATAATTTAGGCTTTGGAATTGTGATGCTGGAGAAGATTTTTGAGAGTCCCTTAAACAGCAAGGAGATCCAACTTGTGCATCTTTTTTTTTTTTTTTTAATACTGCTTCAAAAAAGCTGCTACCCCAGGTTCAAGGTCAGGAGCAGAGGCCATGTGGAGATACCTCACATGCAAGGTAAAATAAACCCCAGTAAGACAGTAGGCACTGAGAGAGGGCATCATAGGGCAGACAGACTGAAACCACAATCATAGAAAACTAACCAAACAAACCAAACAAACCATGATCACATGGACCACAACCTTGTTTAACTCAATGAAACTAATGCATGCCATGTAGGGCCACCCAAGAGGGACAGGTGATGGTGGAGAGTTCTGAGAAAATGTCATCAACTTGAGTAGGGAATGGCAAACCACTTCAGTATTCTTGCCTTGAGAATCCCAGAACATTAAGAAAAAGCAAAAAGATAGGACACTGAAAGATGAACTCCCCAGGTCAGTAGGTGCCCAATATGTTACTAGAGATCAATGGAGAAATAATTTCAGAAAGAGTGAAGGGACGGAGCCAAAGAAAAAAACAACAACCAGTTGTGGATGTGACTGGTGATGGGTGCAAGGTCTGATGCTGTAAAGAGCAATATAACATAGGAATCTGGAATGTTAGGTCCATGAATCAAGGCAAATTGGAAATGGTCAAACAGGAGATGGCAAGAGTGAATGTTGAAATTGTAGGAATCAGCAAATTAAAATGGACAGGAATTTAACTCAGATGAACATTATATCTACTATTTTGGGCAAGAATCCTTTAGAAGAAATGGAGTAGCCATCATAGTCAACAAAAGAGTCCAAAATGCAGTACTTGGATGCAATCTCAAAAAAGACAGAATGATTTCTGTTCATTTCCAGGGCAAAACATTCAATATCATTGTAATCCAAGTCTATGCCCTGGCCAGTAATGATGAAGAAGCTGAAGTTGAATGGTTCTATGAAGACCTACAAGACCTTTTAGGACTAACATCCAAAAAAGATGTCTTTTTCATTATAGGGGACTGGAATACAAAAGGGAAGTCAAGAACCCCCAGAAGTAACAGGCAGATTTGCCTTGGGGACAGAACGAATCAGGTAAAGGCTAATGGAGTTTTGCCAAGAGAACACACTGGTCATAGCAAACACCTTCTTCCAACACAAGAGAAGACTACAGATGGACATCACCAGATGGCCAACACTAAAATCAGATAGATTATATTCTTTGCAGCCAAAGATGGAGAAGCTCTATACAGTCAGCACAAACAAGACTGGGACCTGACTGTGGCTCAGATCATTAACTCCTTATCACCAAATTCAGACTTAAATTCAAGAAAGTGGGGAAAACCATTAGACCATTCATGTATGACCTAAATAAAATTCCTTATGATTATACAGTGGAAGCGAGAAATAGCTTTAAGGGCCTAGATCTTATAGACAGACTGGTGAACTATGGAATGAGGTTTGTGACATTGTACAGGTGACAGGGAGCAAGACCATCCCCAAGAAAAAGAAATGCAAAAATAAAAGGCTATCTGAGGAGGCCTTATAAATAGCTGTGAAAGAAGAGAAGCCAAAATCAATGGAGAAAAGGAAAGATATACCCATTTGAATGCAGAGTTCCAAAGAATAGCAAGGAGACATAAGAAAGCCTTTCTCAATGATCAGTGCAAAGAAATAGAGGAAAACAATAGAATGGAAAAGGCTAGAGATATCTTCAAGAAAATTAGAAATACCATGGGAATATTTCATGCAAAGATGGGCTCAATAAAGGGCAAAAATGGCATGGGCCTAACAGAAGCAGAAGATATTAAAAAGAGGTGGCAAGAATGCACAGAGAAGAACTATAAAAAAAAAAGGATCTTCCTGACCCAGGTAACGATGATGGTGTGATCACTCACCTAGAGCCAGCCATCCTGGAATGCAAAGTCAAGAGGGCTCTAGGAAGCATCACTATGAACAAAGATAGTGAGGGGGATGAAATTCCAGTTGAGCTATTTGAAAACCTAAAACATGATGATGTGAAAGTGCTGCACTCAATATGCTATCAAATTTGGAGAACTCAGCAGCAGCCACAGGACTGACAAACATCAGTTGTCATTCCAATCTGAAAGAAAGGCAATGCCAAAGAATGTTCAAACTACTGGGCAATTACACTCATTTCACATGCTAGCAAAATTATGCTTAAAATCCTCCAAGCCAAGCTTAAAAAGTACATGAACCATGACATTTCTGATGTTCAAGCTAGATTTGGAAAAGGCAGAGAAATCAGAGATCAAATTGCCACTACCAGTTGGATCATAGAAAAAGTGAAAGAGCTCCAGAAAAAAAAAAAAAAATCTACTTCTGCTTTATTGACTATGACAAATATTTTCACTTGTGTGGACCACAACAAACTGTGGAAAATTCTTAAACAGATAGGAGTACCAGAACACCTGATCTACTTCCTGAGAAAGGAACAGGTCAAGAAGCAACAGTTAGAACTGCACATGGAACAACAGACTGGTTTCAAATTGTAAAAGGAGTACATCAAGGCTGTATATTGTCACCCTGGTTATTTAAGTCATTTGCAGAGTACATCATGCAAAATGCCAGGCTGGATGAAGCACAAGCTGGAATCAAGCTTGCTGGGAGAAATATCAATAAACTCAGATATGCAGATGATACCACTTTTATGGCAGAAAGCAAAGAACTAAAGAGCCTCCTGATAAATTGCAAGGGTATAGTGAAAAATCAGACTTTAAGCTTAGCATTCAGAAACGTAAAGTCATGACATCCAGCCTCATCACTTCATGGCAAATAGATGGGGAAACAACGGAAACAGTGAGATCCTTTATTTTACTGCCAATGGTAACTGAAGCCATGAAATTAAAAGGTGCTTGCTCCTTGGAAGAAAAGCTATGACCAACCTAGACAGCATATTAAAAAGCAGAGACATTACTTTGCCAATAAAGGCCCATCTAATCAAAGCTATGGTGTTCCCAGGAGTCATGTATGGATGTAAGAGTTGGACTATAAATAAAGCTGAGCACTGAAGAATTGAGGTTTTTGAACTAGTGTTCAAAAACTCTTGAGAGTCCCTTGAACTGCAAGGAGACCCAACCAGTCAATCCTAAAGGAAATCAGTCCTTAATATTCATTGGAAGGACTTATGCTGAAGCTGAAACTCCAATACATTGGCCACCTGATTCGAAGATCTGGCTCACTGGAAAATCTATGATTCTCAGAAACTTTGAAGGCGTAGATGAAGGGGGTGACAGAGGATGAGATGGTTGGATGGCATCCCCGACTCAATGGACATGAGTTTGAGTAAACTCCAGAAATCGGTGTTGGACAGGGAAAGCCTGTTGTCCTAAAGTCCATGGGATCACAAAGAGTTGGACATGACTGATGAGAAAATTTACCACATCAGGCAGGCTCATGAAAATTTTTGAAACTCAGTTATCTTATCTGAAAATACATGAGCATCTTGATTCTTAAATTACATAATTGTGTAAAAATTAAACTTTAACTATTGAAAGCATTAAGGCTCCTATTATATTTTATTATGGTAGGACTAAGATATGGTCTCTTTTAGCAAATTTAAAACTAGAACAATGTGCTGTTTTAAGCAATAGCAGAATAATATTTTTGGGTTCCATGTCAATACTATATATTGTAATCTTGTTCATTGAATTAATATGCAGAGTACATCATTTGAATTCCCAGGATGGATGAAGCTCAAGCTGGAATCAAAATTTCTGGGAGAAATGTCAATAACCTCAGATACATAGATGACAGCATCCTAACAGCAGAAAGTGAAGAGGAAATAAAGAACCTCTTGATGAAGCTGAAAGAGGAGAGTGAAAAATCTGGCTTCAAACTCAACATTCAAAATTAAGATCATGGCATATGGTTCCATCACTTTGTGTTAACATAGACGGGGAAATAATGGAAACAGTGACAGATTTTATTTTCTTGGGCTCCAAAATAACTGCAGATGGTGATTGAAGCTATGAAATTAAAAGATGCTTCCTCCCTGGAAGAAAAAAAACATGACAAACATAGACAACATATTAAATAGAGTGACATCAATTTGCCAATGAAGGTCTGTAGTCAGAGCTATGGTACTTCCAACAGTCATGTGTGGGTATGAGAATCAGACCATAAAGAAGCCTGAACACTGAAAAATTGATGCTTTTGAGCTGTGAGGCTGGAAAACACTCTTGAGAGTCCCTTGGACAGCAAAGAGATCAAGCTAGTCAATCCTAAAGGAAATCAACCTTGACTATACATTGGAAGGACCAATGGTGAAGCTGAAGCTCCAGTAGTTTGGCCACTTGGTATGATGAGTCAACTCATTGTAAGACTCTGATGCTGCTGGAAAGATTGAAGGCAGAATAAGGGGATAACAGAGGATAAAATAGTTGGATGGCATCACCGATTCAATGGACATGAGTTTGAGCAAACTCCAGGAGATCATAAAGGACAGGGAAGCTGGGCATGCTGCAGTCCATGAGGTTGCAAAGATTCAGATATGACTGAGTGACTGAATAACAACAACATACTAAATAAGATGCATATAAATTTGTGAAGCTATTTGACTCCTGTGCCCTATTGATAGAGTCTCATGACTTTAAAATAATTTATATTTATAGTTAAAGTGAGATTATGATTTTACTTTATAGGTCAATATCTCCCAAGACTCTTCATTACTTATTATCTTATTGGTTTATGTTCGATATTCTTAAATATATTTACTGAACAAATTTTAGAACACTATTTAATGGCATCATCCCCAGCAAAAATTTCATTGATATTTCTATTGTACTAATTTTCTCTTTGTTGCTGATCACTTGCTAAAATCATCTCCAATTCTTCTCAACCCCATGGACTGCAGCATGTCAGGTTCCCCTGTTCTTCATTATATCCCACAGTTTGCTGAAAGTAGTGTCCATGAGTTGGTGATACCATCCAACCATCTCATTCTCTGCTACCCTCCTCTATTTTTGCCTTAAATCTTTCCCAGCATCAGGGTCTTTTCCAATGAAACAGCTCAGGTTCAGCATCAGTCTTTCCAATTAATATTCTGGGTTGAATTCCTTTAAGATCGACTGGTTTGATCTCCTTTTAGTCCAAGGGACCCCAGACCCACAATTAAAAAACATCAATCCTTTGGGGGCACAGCCTTCTTTATAGTCAAATGTATACATCCATACATGACTCTAGGAAAATCATAGCTATAAGTATACAGACCCTTGTCAGCAAACTGATGTCTCTGCCTTTTAATACACTGTCTAAATTTGTCATAGCTTTTCTTCCAAGGAGCAGTCAGTCAGTAAGTTCAGTCAGTCAGTCATGTCCAACTCTGCGACCCCATGTATTGCAGCAGGTCAGGCTTCCCTGTCCATCACCAACTCCTGGAGCTTGCTCAACTTATGTTCATCAACTTGCTGATGCCATCCAACCATCTCACCCTTTGTCGTCCCCTACTCCTCCTGCCTTCACTCTTCCCCAGCAACAAGATCTTTTCCAATGACGCAGTTCTTCGCATCAGGTGGCCAAAGTATTGGAGTTTCAACTTAGCTTCAGTCCTTCCAATGAAAACCCAGGGTTGCTTTTCTTTGGGAATTACTGGTTTTATCTCCTTGGACTCGAGGGGACTCAAGAGTCTTCTCCGACACCACAGTTCAAAAGCATCAGTTCTTCAGCGTTCAGCTTTCTTTATAGTCCAACTCTCACATCCACACATGACTACTGGAAAAATAGGTTTGACTAGATTGACCTTTGTTTTCAAATAATGTCTCTGCTTTTTAATATACTGTCTAGGTTGGTCATAGCTTTTCTTCCAAGGAGTAAGCATCTTTTAATGTCATGGCTGCTGTCACCATCTGCAGTGACTTTGAAGCCCCCCAAAATAAAGTCAGCCACTGTTTCCAGTTTTCCCATGTATTTGCCATGAAGTGATGGGACCAGATGCCATATCTTAGTTTTTTGAATGTTGAATTTAAACCCAACTTTTTCACTCTCCTCTTTCACTTTCATCTAAGAGACTCTTTAGATAGTTCTTCTTCACTTTCTGCCCTAAGGGTGGTGTCATCTGCATATCTGAGGTTATTGATATTTCTCCTGGCAATTTTGATTCCATGTTTTGCTTCATCTAGCTAGGAATTTTGCACAATAACTTGGTTTGGAAGATGTACTCTACATATAAGCCAAATAAGCAGGTGACAATATGCAGCCTTGATGTACTCTTTTCCCATTCTGGAATCAGTCTGTTGTTCCATGTCCAGTTCTAATTGTTGCTTCTTGAGGTGCATACAAGTTTTTCAGGAGGCAAGTAGGTAGTCAGGTATCCCTATCTCTTTAAGAATTTTCCGTGATATGTTGTGATCCACATAAAGTCTTTAGCAGAGTCAATGAAGGATAAATAGATTTATTTTTTTTAAATTCTCTTCATTTCTCTATGATCCAATGGATGTTGGAAATTTGGTCTCTGGTCCCTCTGTCCTTTCTAAACCCAGGTGGTACATCTGAAAGTTCTTGGTTCACATACTGCTGAAGGCTAGCTTGAAAGATTTTGAACATAACCTTCCTAACATGAGAAATGAACACAATTGTCTGGCAGTTTCAACATTCTTTGTTATTGCCCTTCTTTCAGATTGGAATGAAAGCTGACCTTCTGCAGTCCTGTGGCCACTGCTGAGCTTTCCAAATTAGTTGATATATTAAGTATAGAACTTTAACAGGATTTAAATAGCTATTAGTATTTTAAATCTGCTAGGATTTTAAACAACTCAGCTGGAATTCCATCACCTCCCCTTGCTGTGTTTGTAGTAATGCTTCCCAAAGCCCCTTGACTTCACACTCCTGGATGTCTTACTTTAGTTAATTGACTACACCATTTGTGGCTATCTTGGTTAAAAGATCTTTTGGTTGTACAGTTATTCTGTGTATTCTTGCCTCCTCTTCCCAATCTCTTCTACTTCTATTCCGTCCTGTATCGTACCCATCCTTTTATGAAATGTTCCCTTGGGATCTCCAATTTTTTTGAAGAGATCTCTAGTTTTTCTTATTCTGTTGTTTTCCTCTATTTCTTTGAATTATTCATTTAAGAAGGCCTTCTTTTATCTCCTTGCTCATTTCTGGAACTCTGTATTTAGCTGGGTATAGCTTTCTTCCCTGCTTTTCACTTCTTTCCTCAACTATTTATGAAGCCTGCTCAGACAACTACTTTGCCTTTTTGCATTTCTTCTTTGAAAAGATTTTGATCACTGCCTCATGTACAGTTATGAACCTCTGTCCATATTTTTTCAGGCATTCTGCCTAGAAGATCAGTCCCTTCAATCTGTTTGTCACCTCCCCTGTATAAGGAGATATGATTTAGGTCATAAGGGATATTAATCATAAGGGATGATTTAAGTCATACCTGAATGGCCTAGTGGTTTTCCCTACTTTCTTCAATCTTGGCCTGAATGTTGCAATAAAGGGCTTGTTTAACTCAATAAGCTTTACTCATTAAATGTTTCTCAGTATTTTATTTTATTTAGCTCAGTAATTTTTTGTTTGTATAATGGAAATTTTGTGATTGGAATTTTTTTAAATATGGTGGCTAATGTCAAAATTAATATACATATATATTTAATCCTCTTAGTTATCAAGATCATGATCCACTATGAACACTGAAAGGACTAAATTGGCATAAGGTTTCAACAAAACACACATTAGCTCTCATATATTCCATCTGCTGTTCAGTATATAATGAGTGGTCAGCATAGTCTGCAAAAAGATAAAATCATCAGTAGACTATAAACCATGAAACACATTTCTCTTTGTGATGTTCATGAATGTGAGCTTGTTTGATATGTCCTTAGTGAAGTGCTTATGTTGTTTGGCATTCCCTTAAAGTGTTCCTCACAATGACAATTAGCCCATGAAACTTGACACATAGTATTGAATCTACGTGTCTTTCCCCAGAAATAGAAAAAGAAAATGTGTTTATATGCTTGTGAGTACAGTGAAATGAAGGACAGCTGCTTGGATCCAATAACTCTTTAAACATCATTTTTCATTCATTAACTAATTTACTCATTCATTGATGAGAATCCACACCTACTAAGTGTCAGATACTGCATGTTTTCTAAATAACATAATATAAGAAATTAACTGTCCTTTCAAAAAATTCTAAAAGACTTCCTTTGTTTACTTAAGCTTTTGATTAAAATTTTTGTGAGATTAAATATTGCTTTTTAAATTTTGCCTACCATAATCATAATTTTACTTACTTGGAAGGGAAGGAAAAGAAAGATTTAAGGAAAAGAATAGATTTAAAACAACATAAGGAGCAATTTTCTACAATTCTTCCACTAAAGTATGTAAATATATATGTATGTTTATATTCCATATATGTGTTTATTTGTGTTTGTATAGATATACACACATGTATACAGATATAATTTACTGTTTATAGACAAAATGTATATATAGTATATAAAGTGCAGAAAAACTTTACTAATTTAAATATTTAGTTTATATATATGTCATATATATTTATTTTAAATATTTATCATAATAATTTTTTTCTATATTTTTCATCAGCCAGTCAAGACTGAACTGCCTACATATAAATAAAGATGTCATGAGGAACAGTTTTTGTGATCTAAGGTGCAGTTAGAATTCCCTCCAACTTCCCATGATCCCTCTGATCTGAAACACATCTGTTAGATTAAGATCTGGTATACAAACTACAACACTGTTAGGATTTTGCAAAATTGTTAAGATTAAAATCAACATGGTGCCTGAATATGCAAGCATGGTAGCTCTTCTGAAAGAGAGGTTGATCTTTATTCTGCTTTAGAGGCATATGCTGGAATATTTTGTGATAAAATGGCTGAGAGTGTAAAGTAAATTTTGAAAGACAAATCAACCTCATTATATCTTGAAAACCTAGGAGTCTTTCTAAAATACCCTCTCCTTTTTTTTTTTTTTTTCCCCTCAAGACTTTTAGGATATAAGCAAGAAACAATGTTATGAACTGAAATGCTGAGGAATGGGAGAAAATAAACACGAGGAAGGAATCAGTAACTATCAGGGCTTACCAGCTGATATCATGTTACCTGCAAGTGAACGTACCCCAATCCTTTGTGTTTCTTCAAAGCACTGTATCATTTTAGCAGTCACAGTGTCCAACTTTTATCTTCCACTGTACCCTTGGTATGATTTAGTCACAAAGTCATGTCCAAATCTTTTTGACCCCATGAACTATAGCCCACCAGGCTCATCTTTCCATGGAATTTCCCAGGCAAGAATATCGGAGTGGGTTGCCATCTCCATCTCTAGGGGATATTGCCCACCCAGGGATTGAACTTGGGTCTTCTGCATTGCAGGCAGATTATTTACTAACTGGGTCACCTGGGAAGAAAGCCTTTGGTGTAGCCAAAAGCAATTTCTAAGTCATGTGCTTTTCTTTCTACCTTTTCTCATAATTTTAACAACTAATGTAAAATACCAAACAACCACTGATTCAAAATGGATTTTGGAATTAATTACAGATTCAACTCAGTTGAGAAAAGAATATGCACAAGTTTCCTCAACTACCTTTTTCCCCACTGAAAGTCTCTACTATATTTCTCTGACTGGGGCCCAAGTAGAAAGTCTCAGCTCTTTTGTAATCCAAATAATAACTTGCACATTTAGCTACTAAACATTAAGAAACAATGTTACTAGTAGGGCTTAATTTCAGAGTTACCAAAAAGTAAAATTGATTATATCTTTGAAAGGATAATGTAAGTTGAATTTATTAAGTATGATTAAAGAAAAATATTTAAGAATGCATTATCTTTTCCATTCCTAACCCTATGAATTCTGAAATCGTGGGTGTCAGACTAAACATTTAACCTAAAAATCTTAATTTGTTGACTTTATCATTCTAATTTAACAGATGGGAAGTGTGAAGAAAATAGTGTGGTTAGGGCTCAAGTCCAGGAAGGTTTATCTACTGATATACCAATCTGGGACTTACAATAGTTACTTTTTGTTCAGAATTTACTATTTCCATGTACTGTGTTAAGTATTTTATGTGCATTATCATGTTTAATGTTCACATAAATTCTATGATGTGATTCTAAATACTTCTCATTATTTTCTAGATGATAAACCTGAAGCTTAGAGAAGTAAATTAATATCCTCAGTGTCACACAGCTAATGAAGGCTAGAGCAGGATCTTAGTTGGCCTTTGACTCTGTATACTCATTCTTTCACCAGGCTCTGCCATTGCCACTAGTTTTGTTGTTGTTCAGTCACTAAGTTGTGTCCAACTCTTTGTGGCCCCGTGAACACTAGCTTGTCATGCTCTTTTGTCCTCTACTCTGGCCCGAAGTTTGCTCAAAATCATGTTCATTGAGGCAGTGATGTTTGTCTAACAGTAACATGCTCTGTTTCCCCAACTATGTAGATTGTTATTAGTAACAGAATGAGCATTTGGAAACTGAGAAGCAATAAGGGAAGTAAGATGCACATAGTGCATAAGTACTGCAATTCACCATTGAAAAACACATAGGAAAGTGAATCAAACTCCCTAGAGTTCTGAGACCCCTCTCTGTTTGTTAGGATGGAGGGACATGGGGTGAAAGGGGTGGGCCAAAGTCTTAAACTTTCCAGTGAGTTCTATTCTGCTTCTTTTTATGTATTTCAGTTCATTTCAGTTCCTCAGACATGTCTGGCTCTTTGCAACCCCATGGACCACAAGAGCCAGGCTTCCCTGTCAATCATCAACTCCTGAGGCCTACTCAAATTTATGTCCATTGAGTCAGTGATGCCATCCAGCCATATCATCCTCTGTCATTCCCTTCTCCTCCCACCTTCCATCTTTCACAGCGTCGAGGTCTTTTCAAATGAGTCATTTGCATCAGGTGGCCAAAGTATTAGAGTTCCAGCTTCAGCATCAGTCCTTCCACTGAATATTCAGGACTGATTTCCCTCAGGATTGACTTGTCGTATCTTCTTGCAGTCCAGGGAGTCTCAAGAGTCTTCTCTAATACCACAGTTCAAAACCATTAAATATTCAGAACTCAGTTTTCTTTATAGTCCAGCTCTCGCATCCATACATGACTACTGAAAAAAGCACAGCTTTGAATAGATGGACCTTTACTGGTAAAGTCTCTGGCTTTATAATATGCTGTCTAGTTGGTCGTAGCTTTCCTTCCAAGGAGCAAGCGTCTTTTAGTTTCATGGCTACACTCACCATCTGCAGTGATTTTGGAGCCCCTTAAAATTAAATCCTTCACCATTTCCTTTGTTTCCCCATGTATTTGCCATGAAATGATGGGGCCAGAGCCAGACATCCCACAATGTGAAGTCAAGTGGGTCTTATAAAGCATTACTATGAACAAAGCTAGTTGAGGTGATGAAATTCCAGTTGAGCTATTTCAAATCCTGAAAGATGATGCTGTGAAAGTGCTGCACTCAATATGCCAGCAAATTTGGAAAACTCAGCAGTGGCCACACGACTGAAAAAGGTCAATTTTCATTCCAATCCCAAAGAAAGGCAATGCCAAAGAATGGTCAAACTACTGCACAATTTCACTCATCTCACGCATTAGTAAAGTAATGTTCAAAATTCTCCCAGCCAGGCTTCAGCAATACATGAACCATGAAATTTCAGATGTTCAAGCTGGTTTTAGTAAAAGAAGAGGAACCAGAGATCAAATTGCCAACATTTGCTAGATCATCGAAAAAGCAAGAGAATTCCAGAAAAGCTTCTATTTCTGCTATATTGTCTATGCCAAAGGCTTTGACTGTGTGGATCACAATAAACTGTGGAAAATTCTGAAAGAGATAAGAATACCAGACCACCTGATCTACCTCTTGAGAAATGTATATGCAGGTCAGGAAGTAACAGTTAGAACTTAAGATGGAAAAACAGGCTAGTTCCAAATAGGAAAAGGAGTACGTCAAGGCTGTATATTGCCACCCTGCTTATTTAACTTATATGTAGAGTACATCATGAGAATCACTGAGCTGGAAGAAACACAAGCTGGAATCAAGATTGCTGGGAGAAATATCAGTAACCTCAGACATGCAGATGACACGACCCTTATGGCATAAGGTGGAGAGGAACTAAAAAGCCTCTTGATGAAGGTGAAAGTGGAGAGTGAAAATGTTGGCTTAAAGCTCAACATTCAGAAAACGAAGATCATGGCATCTGGTCCCATCACTTCATGGGAAATAGATAGGGAAACAGTGGAAACAGTGTCAGACTTTATTTTTTTCAACTCCAAAATCACTGCAGATGGTGATTGCAGCCATGAAATTAAAAGACGCTTACTCCTTGGAAGGAAAGTTATGAACAACCTAGACAGCATTTTGAAAAGCAGAGACATCACTTTGCCAACAAAGGTCCGTCTAGTCAAGGCTATGGTTTTTCCAGTGGTCATGTATGGATGTGAGAGTTGGACTGTGAAGAAAGCTTAGTGCCAAAGAATTGATGGTTTTGAATTGTGGTGTTGGAGAAGACTCTTGAGAGTCCCTTGGGCTGCAAAGAAATCCAACCAGTCCAACCTAAAGGAGATCAGTCCTGGGTGTTTTTTGGAAAGACTGATGCTAAAACTGAAACTCCAATAATTTGGCCACCTCATGTGAAGAGTTGATTCATTGGAAAAGACCCTGATGATGGGAGGGATTGGGAGCAGGAGGAGAATGGGACAATAGAGGATGAGATGGGTGGATGGCATCACCTACTGGATGGACGTGAATTTGTGTGAAATCTGGGAGTTGGTAATGGACAGGGAGGACTGGTGTGCTGCAAATCAAGGAGTCGGACATGACTGTGACTGAACTGAACTGAACTGATAGGACCAGATGCCATGATCTTAGTTTTCTGAATGTTTAGCTTTAAGGCAACTTTTTCACTCTCCTCTTTCACTTTCATAAAGAAACCCTTTAGTTCTTCTTCTCTTTCTGCCATAAGGTTGGTGTCATCTGCATATCTGAGTTTATTGATATTTCTCCTGGCAATCTTGATTCCAGCTTGTGCTTCATCCTTCCCGGCATTTCACATAATGCACTCTTCATAAAAGTTAAATAAAGAGGCTAAGTATTTGGGAGATGTCAAAGACATATTTAGGGCTAGGCATAGCAGAGAGGAGATTGGGTTACAGTTAGCAACATCTATCACAGAGTAGAAAAGATATGAATCATCTCCCTGAAGCAGAAATTTCTCTGTATACAGATAATAATTTGTGGTAAAAATAATTACAAAAGTGAGGAAATAAGCTTTTTCATTTGTGCTTGAATATATAAAGAATTTAGGTTGCAGCCTCCACTTTTTGCTCAGGGCTTAAAGGGACCAAGAATCTATTTGAAGAGAAAAGGAAAATATGGTAGCAAGTTTTTTGCTCCATGAATTTAATATATATAGCTCTGTTAATGCTAATTTCTGTAAGATTCCATTTGCATGCCATGGCTCCAGTCAGATTAGTCTGGCTCAGGTGTTCAAGAACACAAACTTTGCACTGATCAATGACTAAATGCTACCATCATTTACTGTTATAATTGAGCATTATAACATTATTAGTAAAATTACTTCTTTGAAAGAATGATTACAAGAAAATCCCCCACCTTGTGCCATAGAATTAATAGAATTAATGAAATTCTTCAGGTTTTCTTGGGCTATCTTTACTTTTTCAGAAGACCTCATTTAACCATATAAGTGCGAAGGCATTAACTTAAAAGGCTGAACAGATTCTAATTGAAATTTTTAAGCTAATGGGAGATACTATGAATAATCAACATTGATATATTTTGTTTCAGAAAAATGCTTGACCCTTGATCAAATTATTTTCTTATTTTTTTTAAGTTTAGAAGAACATTTTCTTTCTTCTCCCTCCTAAACAATAAATTTTAAATTTTGCATTGTTTTTTCTTGTTCATTTTGCAACCCATGAACTGTAGTACATCAGGCTTCCCTGTCCTTCACCATCTCCCAGAACTTGCTAATTCTCATGCCCTTGGAGTCTCTGATGCCATCCACCCATCTCATCCTCTGTTGTCCCATTCTCCTCCTGCTCCCAGTCCCTCCCATCATCAGGGTCTTTTCCAGTGAATCAACACTTCACATGAGGTGGCCAAAGTATTGGAGTTTCAGTTTTAGCATCAGTCCTTCCAAAAAACACCCAGGACTGATCTCCTTTAGGTTGGACTGGTTGGATCTCTTAGCAGCCCAAGGGCCTCTCAAGACTCTTCTCCAACATCACAGTTCAAATTCATCAACTCTTCAGTGTTCAATCTTATTTATGGTCTAACTCTCAAATCCATACATCTTAATTGTGTGTGTGTGTGTGTGTGTGTGTGTGTGTGTGTGTGTGAGCAAACATCTTTGTATTGGTATTGCCAATTAATAATGATGTGATAGTTTCAGGTGAACAGTGAAGTGCCTCAGCAATATATATATATAATGTGTGTGTGTATATATTCTCCCCCAACTCCCATCCCATCCAGGCTGGCACTTAACATTGAGCAGACTTCCATGTGCTATACAATAGGTCTTTGTTGGTTATCAATTTTAAATATGTGCATATATGTACATGGCCTTTGATCAAATTATTAAACACACACACACAGAGTAACCTTGAGATATCAAAAAAAAAAAAAAAAGCACTGATTTCAGTGTACTAGAACAATGAAATAATAACACATATTTATTAAGTACTCTGCTGCTGCTGCTGCTGCTAAGTCTCTTCAGTCATGTCTGACTCTGCGTGACCCCATAGATGGCAGCCCATCAGGCTCCCCTGTCCCTGGGATTCTCCAGGCAAGAACACTGGAGTGGGTTGCCATTTCCTTCTCCAGTGCATGAAGGTGAAAAGTGAAAGTGAAGTCTCTTAGTCGTGTCCGACTCAGCGACCCCATGGACTGCAGCCTACCAGGCTCCTCTGTCCATGGGATTTTCCAGGCAAGAGTACTGGAGTGGGTTGCCATTGTCTTCTCTGATTAAGTACTCTACAAATACCAAAAAAAAAAAAAAAAAAATTGCCAATATTTTTAGGTCACTCCATTTCATACTTTCATGTAGCAGAAGTCTCTGGCCTTTGTATCACTGAGAAAACTGAGTTCAGTTCCTGAGATAGGAGGATTTCCTGGAGGAGGAAATGACAACCACTCCAGCAGCTTTGCCTGAAAAATCCCAAGGACAGAGGAGTCTGGCAGTCTGCAATCCAAATGGTCACAAAGAGTTGGACATAATGAACTACTGAGCACACACTCTACATCTCTATTAAGATGTGGATTTCCCTGTTAGTGTGAATTAAGAAAAGTACTTCCAAACTCTTAAATGCCATTCTCAGAGACATATTAAAGTCATGTGTATAGAGCAGTGAAATAAGATCTATTTACTAGGTTTATAATGTCAGGAAAATTCCTTAACATTGTTAAATCTATTTCTTGCTACACACACACACACACACACACACACACACACACACATCCTATTCAACCGTTTAAAGTGTTGTGCTGCTGCTGTTGCTAAGTCACATCAGTCATGTCCGACTCTGTGCGACCCCATGGACGGCAGCCAATCAGGCTCCTCGGTCCCTGGAATTCTCCCGGCAAGAATACTGGAGTGGGTTGCAATTTCCTTCTCCAAGGCATGAAAGTGAAAAATGAAAGTGAAGTCACTCATTCCTGTCTGACTCTTCAGGACCCCATGGACTGTAGCCTACAAGGCACCTCCATCCATGGGATTTTCCAGGCAAGAGAACTGGAGTAGAAAGTGTTGTGAGAGTGGCATAAATGTTAAATAGAGATCTGCTAGCAGATCCTAAGACATGCTCTCTTGTAGACACTAAAACTAAAAATATAATGAAAGATGACATTATACTGAAACCTGAGATAATTTACTATAATTTAGTGTATGTTGGAGAAGGCAATGGCACCCCACTCCAGTACTGTTGCCTGGAAAATCCCATGGACAGAGGAGCCTGGTGGGCTGCAGTCCATGGGGTCGCTAAGAGTCAGACATGACTGAGGGACTTCACTTTCACTTTTCACTTTCATGCATTGTAGGAGGAAATGGCAACACATTCCAGTGTTCTTGCCTGAAGAATCCAATGGATGGAGAAGCCTGGTAGGCTGCAATCCATGGGATCACATAGAGTCGGACACGACTGAAGTGACTTAGCAGCAGCAGTGTATGTTACACCTGTTTGCTTATTTCCATTGTGCCATGAGAGTCCCAGTTTAACTATGCAAGGACAAGAAAACTTCCCTGCACAATGTGGAGGAGGAACTGATGATAGAAACATGACATCTACTCAAGAATGAAGAAGGTGGCCTTCTCCCCCTCTCCAGTTTTATTTTGATTACAGAACTGTAGCCTACTAAATTCTGGGTGTGGCACTCCCTTTCCTACCCACTTGTGTCTCTCACAAGCTTCCTATATTAATAAACTCTTTCCTTACCTGTCACTCTGCCTCTCGCTGGTTTCTTTCTGTACTGAGACAAAGGAACCTATGCTCTACTCCACAGAGAGGCACATTCTGTTATTTTTATTTATATTTAAGCAAAAAAACCTCCTTTGTAAGTTTTTATTTATTCTTTCTATGGTATTAAAAATTGTCAGTAGTTTAGATAGGTAAAGAATCTACAATCTAAGTTTTTAGATAAAAGCAAACACAATATATAAACACAACAACATATCACTATACCTATAATTATCATTCCTGAAAATTCAGGACTGTGTAATACTGAAGTGAAGTTTATGTTTCCACCCCTCAGTTTGACAACATATTCAAAACATTCACTGATAGCAAAGTACAAGGCAGATAATTCATAAGTGTATACACTGTATGTAGCCAGGTATGAAAGAAAGAGAGAGAAAGAAAATAAAAGAAGGAAGGAAGAAAAGAAGAAGAAGAGAGTAAAGAGGGAGGAAAGAAAGCTTCTGGAAACCAGATCATTGGAGCATTGAAGCCAACTATCTGTAGTAAGATGTCCAGGTGCCAGTATCTCCATTTCCAAAGATTTCTTAAGGGCCTGGCTTCCTCCTAAAGGGTCAAGTCACATGTGCATATCTAATTGTTCAGAACTCTCAGAGAGCACAGTCCATTAATGTGAAATCCTCATGCTAAGGTTTCAGAATAAAATAATATATTAAACTTATTTTTTTTCATTTAAAAGTGTCTACCTATATTAATCAAATAGAGAAAAAGACAAGCAAATCTGCCATAAAAATTTAATGTGAGGTAGACACATATACACAATGGAGTATTACTCAGCCATTAAAAAGAATACATTTGAATCAGTTCTAAGGAGGTGGATGGAACTGGAGCCTATTATACAGAGTGAAGTAAGCCAGAAACAAAAACACAAATACAGTATACTAACGCATATACATGGCATTTAGAAAGATGGTAAAAATAAACCTATTTACGAGACAGCAAAAGAGACACTGATGTATAGAACAGACTTTTGGACTCTGGGACCGGGAGAGGGTGGGATTATTGGGGAGAATAGCATTGAAATATGTATAATATCATATCTGAAACGAGTCCTCAGTCCAGGTATGATGCCCGATAACAGATGCCTGGGGCTGGAGCACTGGGACGACCTGGAGAGATGGTGTGGGGAGGGGGGAGGGAGGAGGGTTTCAGGATGGGGAACACTTGTATACTGGTGGCGGATCCATCTCGATGTATAGTAAAAGCAATACAATATTGTAAAGTTAAGCAAAATAAAAAATAAAAATAAAATTAAAAAAAAAATTAATGTGAGGTAGAAAAGAAATGCTAGCTATCCATACCATACAAAAGGGTCAGAGGAGAACTAGCTGCTTTTACCAGAATCCCAAGATTCTGTGAATTTCTACTTGATTTTTGTAGCTGTCTATTTTCAAACCATAAATTTGCACTTTTACAAGATAGCAGTCTTGAATCCTTTAATTTTAATCTTTGGAAACCAGGTAAACTGAAGCCCAAATACCAGCTCTGCTTATTTCTCTATTTTTTAAATATCAGGCCAGCCATATCATTGAGGCTCACTTTCTGAATTTGTTAAATAGACATAATCACCATGGTCCCAGGGTGAACATTAATGATTGAATGGCACAAATTTCAGGGCTTAGAACATGAAAAATCTTAGCAAATGCTATTATGCTATTTTCTTCTGTTTCGCTCTCATTTTACTTGTTTTTTCAAAAGACTATATGTTTTTGTTGACTGTTCTACTATTGACTGGTTCAAAATTGGGAAAAGTGTACATCCAGGTTATATGTTGTCATCCTACTTATTTATCTTACATGCAGAATACATCATGAGAAATGTCATACTGGATGAATCACAAGCTGGAATCACGATTTCCAGGAAAGACACAGACAATTTCAGATATGCAGATGATATCACCCTAATGGAAGAAAGAGAAGAGGAATAAAGAACATTTTGATGAAGGTGAAAGAGAAGAGTCAAAAAGCTGGCTTAAAACTCAAAATTCAAAAAAACGAAGATTATGGCATTCAGTCCCATCCATTCATGGCAAATAGATGTGTAAATAAATGGAAACAGTGACAAAATTTATTTTCTTGGGCACAAAGATCACTTCAGAGGGTGACTGCAGCCATGAAATTAAAAGAATGAAATGAAATTAAATTTTCTCCCTGGAAGAAAAGCTATAACAAACCTAAACAGCATAATAAAAAGCAGAGACATACCTTTGCTAACAAAGGTCTGTTTAGTCAAAGCTATGATTCTTCAATAGTCATGTATGGATGTGAGATCTGGACCACTAAAGAAGGCTGAGCACAAAAGAATTAATGCTTTTGAACTGTGTTGCTGGGGAAGACTCTTGCAAGTCCCTTGGACTGCAAGGAAAACAAACCAGTCAACCTAAAGGAGAGGGATCTTGAATATTCATTGTAAGGAGTAATCTTGAAGCTTCAATACTTTAACTGCCTGATGAAAAAAGCTGGCTCATTGGAAAAGACCTTGCTGTCTGAAAAGATAGATGACTGGAGGAGAAAATGTTGACAGAGGATGGGATTGTTGGATGGAATTATCAACTCAATGGATGTGTGTTTGGGCAAACTCTGGGAGGTAGCGAAGGACAGGGAAGCCTGGGGTGCTGCAGTCCAAGGGATCATAAAGACTCACACACAACTTAGAAACTGAACAATATAGAGGTGGTTCTATATCCCAAGGCAACCAGTTGATTCATTCAATGTAAATTTTGGAAAAGAATTATTTTTGAATACTAAGCAGGAAGAGTTGTATCTCATAATCATGGGATGGTGTTACTTTAAAGGAAAAAAGAAAAGAGAATAGAAATCAATGTCTACTTGTTCAATAACAGAGGAAAAGAGGAGTACATGTTTGAAAATAGTGAGTAATTCAGTTTGAAAGCAATCAGAATATCAGTTGTCTGCCTTTAAGGGCAGAGCTCATAGCTATCTACCAATAGAACAGGGAGAACTGAATGCATGTATTCTTTATTTTGAGATTTACACATTTACAAAAAGATTCCTGACACACTTATGTTCTGATTTGGAAAGCTAATGTAGTGAATCCCATATTTGATTTCTAACAGTCTGCTTAACACTGGTTGCTTGCTTCTGGATATATCTTATCTAATGTCAAACTTAACTCAAAATAGGAAATACAACTTTAAAACTATGGACACATATTAGCCATCCAAAAAAATTCTACTGAGCCATGAAATTAAATAAACATTTACATAATCTCTTTTTGTTACCAAGCAGTGTAGCCCAAATTGAGGATACAGAGATGTTTTGCTCACAATAAATGTAAATAGTGTAGTTTTAAAAGTAAAATTTGAGCGTGGATTAAACCTAGACAAATATAATGCTACATATGAGAACATGAGCTCCTTATTTCCCCAGTACACTGAAAACAAAAGTATCAATTCAGTTCATTTCAGTCAATCAGTCAAGTGAGACTCTTTGTGACCCCATGGACTGTAGCACACAAGGCTTCCCCAATCACCAATTCCTGAGCTTACTCAAACTCATGTCCATTGAGTCGGTGATGCCATCCAGCCATCTCATCCTCTGTCATCCTCTTCTCCTCCCACCTTCAATCTTTCTCAGCATCAGGGACTTTTCCATTGGATCAGTTCTTCACATCAGGTGGCCAAAGTACTGGAGTTTCAGCTTCAATATCAGTACTTCAAATGAATATTCAGGACTGATTTCCTTTAGGAAGGACTGGTTGGATCTCCTTGCAGTCCAAGGGACTCAACAGTCTTCTAAAACACGACACTTCAAAAGCATCAATTCATCAGCACTCAGGTTTCTTTATAGTCCAACTCTTTTACATCCAAACATGGCTACTGGAAAAACCATAGCTTTGACTACACAGGCCTTTCTTGGAAAAGTAATATCTATGCCTTTTAATATGCTCTCTAGATTGGTCATAGCTTTTCTTCTAAGGAGCAAGCATCTTTTAATTCATGGCTGCAGTCACCATCTGCAGTGATTTTGGAGCCAAAAAAAAATAAATAAAATATTTCACTGTTTCCATTGTTTCCCTATCTATTTGCCTCAAGTCATGGGATCATATGCCATGATCTTAATTTTCTGAATTTTGAGTTTTAAGCCAACTTTTTCACTCTCCTCTTTCACTTTCATCAAGATGTTCTTTAGTTCTTCTTCACTTTCTACCATAAGGTTGATGTCATCTGCATATCTGAGGTTATTGATATTTCTTCCAGCAATGTTGATTTGAGCTTATGCTTCATACAACCCAGCATTTTGCATGATGTACTCTGAATATAAGTTAAATAAACAGGGTGACAATATAAATCCTTGACATACTCCTTTCCCAATTTGGAAACAGTCTGTTGATCCATGTCCAGTTGCTTCCTGACCTGCATACAGATTTCTCAGGAGGCAGGTCAGGTGGTCTGGTATTTGTATCTCTTTAAGAATTTTCCAGTTTGTTGTGATCCACACAGTCAAAGGCTTTAGCATAGCCAATAAGGCAGAAGTAGACATTTTTCTGGAACTCTTTTGCTTTTTCCATGATCCAATGGATGTTGACAGTTTGATCTCTGATTCCTCTGCCTTTTTCAAATCCAGATTGAACATCTGGTTCATGTACTGGTTCATGGTTCATGTACTGTTGAAGTCTGTCTTGGAGAATTTTGAGCATTACTTTACTAGCATGTGAGATGAAAGCAATTGTGCAGTGGTTTGAGCAATTTTGGGAATTACCTTTCTTTGAGATTGGAAGGAAAACTGACCTTTTCCAGTCCTGTGGCCACTGCTGAGTTTCTTAAATTTGCTGGCCTATTGAGTGCAGCACTTTCACAGAATCATCATAGAGGATTTGAAACAGCTCAAGTGGAATTACATCACCTCCACTAACTTTGTAGTGATGCTTCCTAAGGCCCACTTGACTTCGCATTCCAGGATGTCTGGCTCTAGGTGAGTGATCACACCATTGCGGTCTTCTGGATCATGAAAATCATCTTCACAGAAGATGAAGTTCTTCTGTGTATCCTTGCCACCTATCTTAATATCTTCTGCTTCTATTAGGTCCATAACACATCTGCCTTTTATTATGCCCATCATTGTGTGAAATGTTTCCTTGTGATATCTAATTTTCTATGAAGATATCTCTACTTTTCCCCATTCTATGGTATTCTTTTATTTCTTTGCATTGATCACTGAGGAAGGCTTTCTTATCTATCATTTCTATTTGGAACTCTGCAAGCCTTTAGTTTCTCTTCTTTTCTCAGCTATTTGTAAGTCCTCTTAAGACAACTATTCTGCTGTTTTGCATTTCTTTTTCTTGAGGATGGTCTTGTTCCCTGCCTTCTGTACAATGTCAGGAACCTCTGTCCTTAGCTCCTCACACACTCTATCAGATCTAATCCTTTGAATCTATTTCTCACTTCTGCTGTATAATCGTAAGGGATTTGATTTAGGTCATACCTGAATTGTCTAGCTGTTTTCCCTTCTTTCATCAATTTAGATCTGAAACTGAAAATAAGGGGTTCAACTTGGATGCGATCTCAAAAACGACAGAATGATCTCTGTTCATTTCCAAGGCAAATCATTCAATACCACAGTAATCCAACTCTACGCCCCAACCAGTAACGCTGAAGAAGCTGAAATTGGATGGTTCTATGAAGACCTACAAGACCTTTTAGAATTAACACCCAAAAAAGATGTCCTTTTCATTATAGGGGACTGGAATGCAAAAGTAGGAAGTCAAGAAACATCTGAAGTAACAGGTATATTTGGCCTTGGAATACGGAATGAAGCCGGGCAAAGACTAATAGAGGTTTGGCGAGAAAATGCACTGGTCATAACAAACACCCTCATCCAACAACACAAGAGAAGACTCTATACATGGACATCACCAGATGGTCAACACTGAAATCAGATTGATTATATTCTTTGCAGCCAAAGATGGAGAAGCTCTATACAGTCAGCAAAAACAAGACCAGGAGCTGACTGTGGCTCAGATCATTAACTCCTTATTGCCAAATTCAGACTTAAATTGAAGAAAGTAGGGAAAACCACTAGATCATTCAGTTATGATCTAAATCAAATCCCTTATGATTATACAGTGGAAGTGAGAAATAAATTCAAGGGATTAGATCTGATAGACAGAGTGCATGAAGAAATAAGGACAGAGTTCCTGACATTGTACAAGAGGAAGAGAACAAGATGATTCTCAAGAAAAATATATGGAAAAAGGCAAAATGGTTGTCTGAGGAGGCCTTATAAATAGTTGTAAAAAGGAGAAGTGAACAGCAAAAGAGAAAAGGAAAGATATACCCATTTGAATGCAGAGTTCCAAAGAAGAGAAAGGAGAGAAAAGAAAGCCTTCCTCAGTGATCAATGCAAAGAAATGGAGGAAGACAATAGAATAGAAAAATTAGAGAGCTCTTCAAGGGAAAAAAAGAGAGAGAGAGATACCAAGGTAATATTTCATGCAAAGATGGGCACAGTAAAAGATAGAAATGGTATGGACTTAACAGAAGCTATTAAGAAGATCTAACAAGGATACACAGGAGAACTACACAAAAAAAGATCTTCATGACACAGAAAACCATGATGGTGTGATCATTTACCTAGAGCCAAATACCCTGGAGCATGAAGTCAAGTGGGCCTTAGGGAGCATCACAATAAACAAAGCTAGTGGAGGTGATGGAATTCCAGTTGAGTTAGTTTAAATCCTAAAAGATGATGCTGTGTAAGTTCTGCACTCAATATGCCAGCAAATTTGGAAAACTCAGCAGTGGCCACAGGACTGCAAAAGGTCAGTTTTCCTTCCAATATCAAAGAAAGGCAATGCCAAAAAATGTTCAAAGTACAACACATTACACTCATCTTCAGTTCATTTCAGTTCAGTTGCTCAGTCGTATCCGACTCTTTGCAACCTCATGTATTGCAGCATTCCAGGCCTCCCTGTCCATCACCAATTCCCGGAGTTCACTCAAACTTGCGTCCATCAAGTCGGTGATGCCATCCAGCCATCTCATCCTCTGTTGTCCCCTTTTCTTCCTGCCCACAATCCCTCCCAGCATCAGAGTCTTTCCCAGTGAGTCAACTCTTCGCATGAGGTGGCCAAAATACTGGAGTTTCAGCTTTAGCATCATTCCTTCCAAAGAAATCCCAGGGCTGATCTCCTTCAGAATGGACTGGTTGGATCCCCTTGCAGTCCAAGGGACTCTCAAGAGTCTTCTCCAACACCACAGTTCAAAAGCATCAATTCTTCAGCGCTCAGCTTTCTTCACAGTCCAACTCTCATATCCATACTTGACTACTGGAAAAACCATTGCCTTGATTAGACAGAAGTTTGTTGGTAAAGTAATGTGCCTGCTTTTGAATATGCTATCTAGTTTGGTCATAACTTTCCCTCCAGGGAGTAGGCGTCTTTTAATTTCATGGCTTCAGTCACCATCTGCAGTGATTTGGGAGCCCAGAAAAACAAAGTCTGACACTGTTTCCACTGTTTCCCCATCTAGTTCCCATGAAGTGATGGGACCAGATGCCATGATCTTCGTTTTTTTTTTTTGTTTTGTTTTGTTTTGTTTTCTGAATGTTGAGCTTTAAGCCAACTTTTTCACTCTCCACTTTCACTTTCATCAAGAGGCTTTTTAGTTCCTCTTCACTTTCTGCCATAAGAGTGGTGTCATCTGCATATCTGAGGTTATTGATATTTCTCCAAGCAATCTTGATTCCAGCTTGTGCTTCTTCCAGTCCAGCGTTTCTCATGATGTACTCTGCATATAAGTTAAATAAGCAGGATGATGATATACAGCCTTGACGTACTCCTTTTCCTATTTGGAACCAGTCTGTTGTTCCATGACCAGTTCTAATTGTTGCTTCCTGACCTGCATACAAATTTCTCAAGAGGCAGATCAGGTGGTCTGGTATTCCCATCTCTTTCACAATTTTCCACAGTTTATTGTGATCCACACAGTCATAGGCTTTGGCATAGTCAATAAAGCAGAAATAGATTTTTTTCTGGAATGCTCTTGCTTTTACCATGATCTAGCACATGCTAGTAAGGTAATGCTCAAAATCCTCCAAGCTAGGTTTCAACAGTATGTAAACCATTAACTTCCAGACGTTCAGTCTGGATTTCGAAAAGGCAGAGGAACCAGAGATTAAATTGCCAGAATATGTTGGATCACCAAGAAAACAAGAGAGTTCCAGAAAAACAACTACTTCTGCTTTATTAATTATGCCAAAGTCTCTGACTGTGTGGATCACAGCAAACTGTGGAAAATTCTTAAAGAGCTGGGAAAACCAGAACACTTGACTAACCCTTGAGAAATCTGTATGCAGGTCAGGAAACACAGTTAGAACTGGACATGGAACAACAGACTGTTTCCAAATAAGAAAAAGAGTACGTTAAGGCTCTATATTGTCACCCTGCTTTTTTAATTTAAATACAGAGTGCATCATAAGAAATGCTGGGCTGGATGAAGCACAACCTAGAATCAAGATTTCCAGGAGAAATATCAATAATCACAGATATGCAGATGACATCACATTTATGGCAGAGATTGAAGACAAACTAAAGAACCTCTTGATGACAGTGAAAGAGGAGAGTGAAATTTTTGGCTTAAAATTCAGCATTCAGAAAACTAAGCTCATGTCTTCTGGTCCTATCACTTTATGGCAAATAGATGAGGAAACAATGGAAACAGTGACAGACTTTATTTTTTAGGGGGCTCCAAAATCATTGCAGATAGTGATTGCAGCCATGATATTAAAAGACATTTACTCCTTGGAAAGAAAGTTTTAACCACCAAGACAGCATATTAAAAAACAGAGGCATTATTTACCAGCAAAAGTCTGTCTAGTCAAATCTACGGTCTTTCCATAGGTATGGATGTGAGAATTGGACTATAAAGAAAGCTGAGCACCAAATAATTGAGGCTTTTGAACTGTGGTGTTGGAGAAGACTCTTGAGTGTCCCTTGGACTGCAAGGAGATCCAACCAGTTCATCCTAAAGAAAATCAGTTCTGAATATTCATTGGAGGGACTAATGCTGAAGCTGAAACTGAATACTGTAGTCACCTGATGTGAAGTACTGACTCATTTGAAAAGACCCTGCTGCTGGGAAAGATTGAAAGTTGGATGAGAAGGGGGTGACAGAGGATGAGATTGTTGTATGGCATCACAGACTCAATGGCCATGAGTTTGAGTAAATTCCAGGAGTTGGTGATGAGCAGGGAAGCCTGGCATGTTGCAATCCATGGGGTCGTCAAGAGTTGGACACAACTGAGCTACTGAACTGATCTGAAGATAATATCCAGTAAATAAAGCTAGTTTAAATCTGTTGGTTATTTAAAATGAGTATATATTTAAATATATTCACATAAAATATACTTCATATATACATATGTCAATCTCCCAAGTTTTAAGTCATATAAGCTCATAATTTCTCTATTGCAGAGTTTATCAGCAAGAAAGATAACCAAAAATGATAGTCAGTTGTCTAATGTGTGTTTCAATTCTCATGAGTAATCTAAAGATGACTGTTAGCAAGTAAATTTAACAGATACATGATTAAATTTTACAAACTTTCAGTTCAGTTCAATTCAGTCACTCAATCGTGTCCCACTCTTTGCAACCCCATGAACTGCAGCCTGCCAGGCCTCCCTGTCCATCACCAACTCCCGGAGTTCACTGAAACTCACATCCATTGAGTTGGTGATGCCATCCAGGCATCTCATCCTCTGTTGGCCCCTTCTCCTCCTGCCCCCAATCCCTCCCATCGTCAGAGTCTTTTCCAATGAGTCAACTCTTCGCATGAGGTGGCCAAAGTACTGGAGTTTCAGCTTTAGCATTATTCCTTCCAAAGAACACTCAGGACTGATCTCCTTTAGAATGGACTGGTGGGATCTCTTTGCAGTCCAAAGGACTCTCTAGAGTCTTTTCCAACATCACAGTTCAAAAGCATCAATTATTTGGCGCTCAGCTTTCTTCACAGTCCAACTCTCACATCCATACATGACTACTGGAAAAACCATAGCCTTGACTAGACAGACTTTTGTTGCAACAATAATTATGTTTATGGTGTATTTAATTAAAAGTATTTTCCCAAACCTTTTTAGTAATGTGATATGTCAAGGCCACACTAAGTTAAATGGTACATATTCATTGAACACCTAGATTATTTTCAAATAGGATACAGTACTAAAATATGAATTATTGAACACGTTTACCTACTTTTTTTTTTTTATTGCAAAGAAACAAAAGATTTTTGGATGTATTAGCAAACATATGCCACAGTGTCACATTGAAAAGTTTATTAAAAAGAAGTTTATACTTGCAGAAACTATGAAATGTGTTTGTAAATTTGCCAGTCCACAGAATGTTCGGTATAACAGAAAATCCACAATTGCTACCTTCATAATTTCCACTAGGAATAAAGGATCATAAGTGTTAAGAATTCTATTCAGTATAAGTAATTAAAATTTCTAGGGCATAATAAGAGTGAAAGGCTACTGTGTATGAAAAGTAGGTAAGGAAAGTAAAATGATTGATTCAGAATGAGAAAGAGAATGAAGCATGGGGAAAATATGAATTGATATGAAAATACTCTACCTTTGTGAAAATGAAAATTTGGGAAAGAAATTTTATTTGTGCTCAACCTGGTTGAGATAGGAATGGCTTTATTTCAGATTTTTTTTTTTTTTTAATGTTTTAAAATCCACTGTACACTGGTGAAAATTTTGAAATTAGCTTTCTCTCTGTTGAAAAGACAAAGTTTAAAAAAATTTAGTCTACTTTTAATAAGAAATCATAAACAAAGTTTTTTCTGTCATTTGTATGTAGGATTCCTGGACAACAAAGATTTCATATCATAGCAAAATAATTTACTGTGCTTTATATTGCCTTTAATATAGCCTTTAATTAAGCCTTTGAATACTATAGAAAACCAGGTCTTCTCAATATTTAAAGAACTAAATTTTCTTTGTAATTATATAACCTCCATATTCACCAGTAACGTTTTCTGTTGTCACCTTTAGTTATACAAATACGTAAGTCTTATTTCATAATAATCTGTTATCAAATATTCAAAACTTTTTATGTTGTTATAACTGCCTGAAATCAAAAAATAAACTGGGGTCTTCTTGACCTTAAAGTAACTTTGAGATTTCCCAGAGGGACCCTGGAAAATTTGAAAGGATATTTATCTCACCTTATACAATAATGCAAATAGTCTAATTATGCAAAGATTGCAAATAATTTAACTATGCAAATAATACAAATAATCTAATTATTAAACTAATTAGATTTATTTGACATATTGAATTTCAAAACATGGCCCATATACTTAAGTTATATATGTATAGATACATATTATTAATATAAGTATTGTAAAAGTCACATGAAATTGCTAAAATTTCTTCTAGGTACTAGTATATCAGTCATATTTATTATGAGTTGGAATTCTAGTTTTCATCTTAAAATATTATATGTCACAGAAATAACCAAATGTCCTTGTCAATTTCTTTATAGTTAACTCTCAACATATCTCTAACAATTGGCATTTTTAAGTCTTTTGTCTTCTATAGACAATTCCCCCAACCCTGATTCATTTCCAAAAGTCTAATTCATCAAAAGGACTCTATTAAGTACTCTTGAGTACTCACATAGCTGCCAAATTACAAGGTATTGAAACCTGAATGAATATTTCACAACTGAAGAAGCTTCCACCAGACAGCAGATCCTGTGCAAATCCTAAAGTCATCACAATCCAATTGCCTAGTAAAAGATGTAGTTGACATTAAAATAGAGCACTATCTTACAAGATACCAAATTGACATTTCTTTCCTCTCATTATCCTTTTCCTAATTGTTATATTATCAAGATATTTATTAATATTATTATTTTTGTTTTGTTTTGCTCTGGGCTGCCACATATCTCAGGCCAGTGCAAAGATATTATTTCCAAATCTCCAAATAATGGTTGGGTTTGCCATGATGCTGTTAATCATGAAGTTCTGCCCATCATAAACATCTCTTTAATGTCTAATGCCTCAGGTATTATAGAATAAATTCAGTCATCTATCATCTGGCTCCCCAACCTTAGGGGTCCATTTTCCTATTTCTGGTTAATAACTCCAAACCCAAAGAAAGTTGCATCTGGACAAAGAAAAGGACATGAGTCAAATGTAACAAGAATAAAGCTGCCTGTGCAATCTACAGAATTTAAATTTTACTGGCTTCTATGGCTATCATCTTTCCAGTTCTGAGCCACAGGCTCAAACAGGAATTACCAAAAGGCATTCGATATTCAAAATTCACTTCTTTTGGCATATCCTTACTCCCTGGCTGGTAGTAAGTGCAAATGAAGCTATGATCAGAAACCTCTCCTCAACTCTTGAAAGTATTTCAGAATTTGCTTCTGAGGAAATACCTGCCCAACAGTAATCCTTAGACTCTCTGTCCAAAGTTGTCTTTGCTAATAAGATAGCTCTTGATTATCTTGTAGCTGAGCAAGACAATGTATGTACTATGGCCAAAATCACTTGCTACACTTAGATTGACACTTCTTATGGAGCTGAGGGTTAACTACATAGGACAGTTGGCTTAAGAAAGTGACTCTTTCAGTGGAATCTATTTCGGATATATTTGATTCTGTTTGGTTTGGATCTTGGAGACTGTCAACTACAGGTTGGCACTTACCAAGAGCATTGCCAACGACTGAAAAACAAAGGCATTTGTCAGCGCCTTTACGGAGATTAAACCAAATGCTGCTATAGCTGTTGACCTTCAGCAATCACTGAGGGAGTTCAAGGTAAGATGAAGCACTCTGTGCTTCAGGGAACGAGGTGGGACGGGTCTTTAGATAGTTGGATGTTTTTAGGAACAGATTTTATTACCTCAAACCTTGCATCTCCTCATATCTAGAGAAGCATTACATCCTTCAAGGTAACATCAGATCCTCATTACTAACAAAAAATCTTTAGTAAAATGAATGTTTAATGATATTGAACTCCTCCTTCATCAAAACCTTCTATATTGACCTTCCCCCATTGGTGTTTTGGAGCAGTCTCTCAGAGCTATCTGAGGTGCTGTATCCCATGCTGCAGTCCTCATTTTGCCCCCAAATAAATCAACTTGAAACTCCCAATTTGTGCATATATGTGTGTATATATATATAATTTCAGTCAAAGACAATGGCTTTGAAATACATTCTAAACATTGAGATTGATTATTCTGATTATATATAATCTTCTATAAGCATAGTAGTATTCTTTATTTTAATTATAAAGCATTAAATGTATGTTTGCAGTCTCCTCTCATCAACAAATAATGTCCCTAAAAATGGAATCTCAGAAAAGAAATAAAGAGGAAAATCAACTTAAAGAAAGTGATCAGATCAGATCAGTCGCTCAGTCGTGTCCGACTCTTTGCGACCCCATGAACTGCAGCATGCCAGGCCTCCCTGTCCATCACCAGCTCTCGGAGGTCACTCAGACTCACATTCATCGAGTCAGTGATGCCATCCAGCCATCTCATCCTCTGCCATCCCCTTCTCCTCCTGCCCTCAATCCCTCCCAGCCTCAGAGTCTTCTCCAATGAGTCAACTCTTCGCATGAGGTGGCCAAAATACTGGAGTTTCAGCTTTAGCAAATTTTTTTTTTTTTTTTTCCTTTTAGAGGCAAGGAATAAGACTTTATTTGGAAAGCCAGCTGACTGAAAAGAAGGAAGATAAATACCTCAAAATAAATTTGGCTGGGGTCTGAATGTTAAGTTCTTTTGTAGGACAGAGGAGGTGAGGAACTGAGGAAGTAAAGACATTATCTTGCAAATATTTCCTGAAATGGCCAACCTCTGGGAGGGGAGATGTTAATCACTTCGAGCAGAGGAGCAGGTTCCCTGAGGCAGGCCACTAGGAAGGGAGTATGCTAATCTTTTCAGGCAGAGGAGAAGAATGATCAAGGCAGGTCATTATGTATTAACATAAGAAACACAATGGGGGAAAAAAAAAAAAAAAAACAGATCCATGGAGTCAGAATTGGCTCTTCCCTGCAACAATTCCTCACTGCCAATATCCATTCCATAATCTTGTGGGGAAAGTGAGCTATTATTCTAACTGCTTCATCATATGGATCTTTCTGAGAGCATTTACTATGTGTCAATGCTCCGAAAACTGAGATTTGTCTTCCTTTGTTCCTCTTGGGGAAGTGTCTACTTTACCTGTAGACTTGAAATATTTAACTTCAAACCCAACAGGCAGCATAAGGAGTTCAGTGATTTTCTGTGTACGGGAAGATGCAAGAGTCATGGCTTGTTAATATTATTTCCTTGACATGTACCTCATCTATTTGGGGCCTGTAATCCTGTATTCATCCTCAGGATTCACCACAGAGACTGGCTGCAGTCCAATGGCTGCATGATGGCAGTTATTTTCCTTCTTAAGTTTCCTCAGGTCTCACCAGCTTATGTTGTTGGTGATGTTCAATTACTCAGCCCTGTCCAACTCTTCACAACCTCATGGACTGCAGCATGCCAGACTTCCCTGTCCTTCACTGTCTCCTGGAGTTGGCTCAAACTCATGTCCATTGAGTCAATGATGCCACCCAATAGTCTCATTCTCTGTTGTCCCCTTTTTCTCCTGCCCTCAATCTTTCCCGGGATCAGTGTCTTTTCCAATGAGTCGACTTTTTGCATCAGATGGTCAAAGTATTGAAGATTTAGCTTTACCATAAATTCTTCCAATGAATATCCAGGACTGATTTCCTTTAGGATAGACTGGTTTCATCTCCTTGTGGTCCAAGGGTCTTCCAATAGTCTTCCCCATAACCATAGTTTGAAAACATTAATTCTTTGGAGTTCAGCCTTCTTTATGGTCCAACTTTCATATCCATACATAGAGAATGGAAAACACATAGCTTTGACTAGACAGACCTTTGTTGGCAAATCATGTCTCTGATTTTTAATATGCTGTCTAGTGTGTCATAACTTTCCTTCCCAGGAAGAAGCATCTTAATTTCATGATTGCAGTCACCATCCATGCGGGGGACTGACCTGATAAGGGCTACGTCCTGGGGGCTGCCTCGCTATGTGATTTCAGCTTGAGGCCCTCTTGCCTCGCTATGTGATTTCAGCTTGAGGCCCCCCTGTAGCTCTCTGTCCCGCCTTCCTCAAGAATGTTTTTTACAACCTTAAGACTCCAGCGAGTCTGGCTTGTGGTTACACTTCAAGGAGCAGAAACCTTTTGTATTGCTAATGTAAAACCAGGCCTAGAGATAAGCAAGAGTCTTGTATGTCAAATGTCACGTACTACATGGTATAAATATGAACATCAATAAAGACTGGCATCGGTCCAGTGTTGTCCAATCCTCTCAACCCCATCTTGCTTTCATTCTTTTCTTCTAAGCTCCTCGACAGCAGGGTTCCTGGGGGTTTCGCCTTACAAGCGCTGGCCGCGGCACATCCACAGTGGTAATGATGCCCAAGAAAATAAAGTCTGTCACTGTTTGCATTGTTTCCCCATCTATGCACCATAAAGTGATAGGACCAGATGCCATGATCTTCATTTTTAGAATGTTGAATTTTAAGCCAACATTTTCACTGTCCTCTTTCACTTTCATCAAGAGGCTCTTTAATTCTTCTTTGCTTTCTGCCATAAGTGTGGTGCCCTCTGCATATCTAAAGTTATTGATATTTCTTTCAGCAAACTTGATTCATCTTCATCCAACTTGACATTTTGCATTATGTAATCTGCATATGTTAAACAAGCAGGGTGACATTATACAACCTTGATGCAATCCTTTCCAAATTTGAACCAGTTGATGTTCTATGTTCCAGTTCTTACTGCTGCTTTTTGACCTGTATATAGGTTTATAAAGAGGCAGCTAAGATGGTCTCGTATTCCCATTTCTTTAAGAATCTTCCACAGTATAGTGTGGTCCACACAGTCAAAGGCTTTGGCATAGTCAATGAAGCAGAAGTAGATGCTTTTCTGGAATTCCCTTGCTTTTACTATGACTCAGCAGATATTGGCAATTTGATCTTTGGTTCCTATGTCTTTTCTAAATCTAGCTTGTACATCTACAAGTTCTTATTTCACAGACTGTTGAAGATGTTGAAGGGCTGCAATCATTGATGGCTGTATGGAAGGAAATACTCCATTTCTCAGATCTTCCCCTGTTGGTCAGGAATTTGAGCATTATTTGAGGTACATTTCATGATCAAACTTTGCCCCATCGTGCTGGGAGGCTTATCCCAGTTTAAAATAAAATTCTTTATATTTCATTCCAGGTGCTAAAATTTGGATTAGATCCTTATCAATAATTAAAGATTCTCTGAATCTTGTTTGTGATTATGATTTAGGAGGGACATTTTCCCCTTGTTGCTTCTTTATATACCTAGTATTACACCTAGAATTATTTAGTATTTTTAGGCATATAAGTTTTGTTGGAGGCCTGACTGCACATTAAGTATTGAAAGAGACAATTTTATAAACTAGAAAAGATGTAAGTAACACAGCTAGTGACATTGGCAAAGACATTTTGCAGAAGAGAGACACAAAGCGCAAAGAACTTGAAAACAAAGAACAAATGAAAACAATGACTAATATATTTTTCAAGGGGAAACATTTTTGCAAATTATAAAAGTTTGAACAAAACATGTTTAAATCTGGTTGCAATGCAATTTACAAAGCAACTAGTTACTGCTTTGATAAACGAATTTCGGATAATAACTATTAATACAATTATGACTGATAATATTTTATTAGGACACATCAGAATCCAATATAATCTCTAGAATATATTTTATTTACCATACAATATAAAGTAAGTATTATTACTCATTCAATAACACTTCACATATAATTTAACATGCCAAATTAACCTAGTTAGTCTAATATGTCTCTTTGAGGTGTGTCCAAAGCAGAGACATTACTTTGCCAACAAAGGTTCATCTAGTCAAAGCTATGGTTTTTCCAATAGTCAGGTATGGATGTAAGACTTGGACTACGAAGAAAATTGAGCTCTGAAGAATTGATGCTTTTGAACTGTGCTGTTGGAGAAGACTTCAGAGTCCCTTGGCCTGCAAGGAGATCCAACTAATCCATGCTAAAGGAAATGATCCTTGAATATTCATTTGAAGGACTGATGCTGAAGCTGAAACTCCAATACTTTGGCCACCTGATGTGAAGAACTGACTCATTCGAAAGACCCTGATGTTGGGCATGATTGAAGGCAGGAGGAGGAGGGATTGACAGAGAATGACATGGTTGGATGACATCACCGATTCGATTGACATGAATTTGAGCAAGCTCCAGTAGTTGATGATAGACAGGGGAGCCTGATGTGTGGCAATCCATAGGGTCTCAAAGAATTGGACAGGACTGAGTGACTGAACTGACTGAAATTGGAGTGTTTCAAGGTCCCTTCGAAGCATCCTTCAGTTAGTTAAATAAAAGTCAAAGAAATTTTATTATAATTTGATTTGGGAAGTTTTGTCAAAAGAACATCAAATCATGGGTCACTGTGAAAACATAGTTATTCACTTAACCAAAGTAAAAATAAAAGATTTCAAAGGCAAATGCTGAACAGATAACTTAAAGGGCAAAGAAACTTAAAGTCTGTCACTAAAGGCATCTTAAGAAAACCTGTCTTTGTTAGAGAAAGTAAAGCCAAATTGAAGTTTTGCATGAGCTAACTTCTAAGTTCATTCACTCAATTACTTATTTTAATTTCACTCAATACTGACTGATCATGACAATCCTATGCTAAACTTATTTTAGCATAATATTTACATTTCAAGTTGAAGACTATCTGGAGAGATCCTAAATCATGATTATTTCTAAAAGTTTACTAAAAGCTCTTACTTAATTTGCATTTTGTTTCCTTTAGTTTCTTCACTTCAAGTTACTTCCCTTGCTGTCAAATATGTAACAACAAATAAACAGTAATACCAGTTATTTAATATAAAATATTTTGCAGTTCACATGAACCTGGAACACATTTTAGCTTAATTTCTCTTTTATTTAAAATTGTTTGGTTTGTAAGCACTTATGTTTTTTGTTGTTGTTTGGTCCCTCAGTCACGTCTGATTCTTTGGGACCCCATGGACTGCAGTAAGCCAAGCTTCTCTGACTCACTTTTCTTTCAGCCAATTAATATAAATGTCTTTTACATGTCAACAGTTTGGCAATGTTATTCAAAGACAAAAATACATATAAATACACAAACAAAGAGAAAGGCCTCGGTTCTCATTCCAAGATTCTAGCCCTGAAAACTGGTTGCTGTTGTTCAGTTGCTCAGTCATGTCTGACTGTGAAACTCCATGAACCACAGTATTTCAGGGTTTGCTGTCCTTCACTATCTCCCAGAGTTTGCTCAAAGTTACATCCATTAAGTTGATGATGCCATCAAACAGCTCATCCTCTGTTATCCACTTTTCCTCCTGCAATCTTTCCCAGCATCAACGCCTTTTCCAATTAGTCAGCCCTTTGCATCAGGTGGCCAAAGTAATGGAACTTCAGCTTCAGCATCAGTCCTTTCAAATTACACATGAATGTTCAAGTGTAATTTCTTTTATGATTGACTGGTTTGGTATCCTTGCAAATCAAGCGACTTTTGAGAGTCTTCTCTAAAACCACAGTTTGAAAGCATTGATTCTTCAGTGTTCAGCTTTCTTTATGGTCCAGCTCTCACATCTATACATGACTACTGGAAAAACCATAGCTTTGACTATACAGACATTTGTTGACAAAGTAATGTCTCTGCTTTTTAATACAGTCTAGGTTTGTCATAGCTTTTCTTCCAGGAAGCAGATGTCTTTAATTTCATGGCTGCAGTCACCACCTGGAGTGATTTTGATGCTCATGAAAATAAAATCTGTCACTGTTTCCATTGTCTCTTCGTCTACTTGTCATCAAGTGATGGGATTGGATGCCATGACCTTAGTTTTATGAACAGGTACAGTAATGTAAAAAACTTGTTAGTTTATTGGATTAAAATTGGCTTTCTGATAGATGGAATAGATCAAGCTCACTTGTCTAGAAGGCTAAGCCCTTTTTACTAATGCATATGGGGAAAAAAGTTAAGTTCTAAATTACTTTAGCCTGCTTTTCAAAATTTGGATTTTAAAAGATGGTGGACATAAAGGTTCCTTAGCAGATCAGGTAGAACATTTGCAACTCAAAGTTACTGGGATTTTTTTCCTAGGATAACTTGGCTTCCCCTTCTTTTAATACTCATAAACTTCTTAATCTAAACAGGGAAGTTTTGGGAAATGATAAAAGGGTTGGTGGGCATTGGATGCTTAGGGAAGAAGTTCTTCCAAAATTCCTATTAAGCTCTGAATATCAGCTATGACTGATATTTAGTCAGATCCATTGCCTCCCTTTTGGTAATTATTTATGAACACTTTTGAAGATCTTTCCTAACTTTCAGCCAGTCATTTCAAGTTTCCCAAGTGGCTCCTAGGTGGGGATGAAACTTTAGAGGAAGTGCGTCCCATTTTTCCCATTTTTTTTTTTTTTAAGCTTGAGCAGTTAGTACTAGATATCTGTATGCTTAAATAAAAGTAACCAAATCAAACCAAAACCTCACCATCCAGAATGTTACATTCAAAGTCAAATGGCAAAACTACCCAATGTGACCTCCCAGTCCCACTAGACCTGTGACTTTTGTCCAAAGCACCTTATACATGGAGTTTCACTTCAAAGGGAAAGGACACAGCCCCCCAAATGAGGCTGAAGACTCCCCACACTGGGGCCATAGTGTCAAAATGGACAAGGTAGAAAGGTCCCCATGGAACCCTGATGTCAAGCTATTCTGGCAAAAAGATTACTTGAACATTTGCAAAGAACACCTTACCCACAAAGGGAGATTTGACATTCTGGCACATCGAAGCTATATTTCCGGGTGAAATCCCCTGGCTGCCATTCTAGAAGCTGTAAGAATGAAATTTTGCACTTCTCCAGAAACTCCCAGCATTGGGATAAACTGAGATGTTTACTGCACCACATTGGTGTTTACCACAGAATATGTAGCACCTGTAGTGTCCATAATTAGTAGAAAGTCAATTAATTTGTTTCCCACTGTCAAATTTACTCAGGGCTCCTGCTTTCCTTCTAGTTTTCTTCTAGTTTAGAGCGAGCTCTTCTCCAATTCCCTTCATCCTTTCAGTAAGCACATTTTTCCTTCCCCAGTGGTGGCCTATCTTCCTTTAGATTACTCACTTTCAATGTTGCTGCCAGGAAAAACAAAAAACCTCCAGCTTGTTTCACTTCCCCTTTCTTCTGTCATTTTTCCTTGTTGCTGAATGCTTTTGAGGAAATATCTACTTATTGGGAATTGTTCTTTTCAAATACATCACCTAATTTCTGTGGGTGATGTATTTTAATCTCTGGGATGCTTTGCTTGATGAAAGTCATATTTATTATATTGATATTCTCAGGGGCTTCAGTGTCTGTATTCATGTAGTGCCTATAAGTTTGATAAATCCTTTCTAGAAACTCTTATGAGTCCAAATTTAGTTTTTATCTTATAAATTCCTTTGTCTGTAACTCCTTGGATTTTCCCTCAGACATCTGCCCTATAAGGTGGTAGTTTTCTGACACCTTTTCCTCCTGATGCAATAGCATAAATATTCCCACATATGGAATTTCATCTCTTCCTACTCTTTTGTAAAGCACTTCTAACTGTGGAATTGTATATTAGTTGAGTGAGCCATTCAGGGTCCATTGGTCTTCTCATCCTAACATATTTTGGGTCCACACTCTATTGCAATATCCTAGTCATATGCTAGCAGCTATATATTTTGCCCATTTATCTAATCTATGCTCCCCAAGGCTCTCTTTTGTGATTGATGGGGTAACTCCCATTTTTATAAGCTTAATCACACCAGAACACAAAAGATTTAGACAAATTCCATTAGAAATAGCACAAACAAATTCCAGCATTGATGCAACAATAACTAGTTCCCGACTCAGGCAAATAAACTTTCTCTTACAAAACAAATGAACTAGTTCCAACTAGGATAGGCTTACACATACAAGAATTAATTCCCCCAAAAAACAATTCCTACTCAGAGTCCAACAATAATTCTCCTTTTCAATAGGTACCCCAACTTGGCTTGTCTCAGAAAAGAAAAGCCCAAATTGAGGAGGGGGATATACTCCTTGTGTGTGCACCAGAGCAATTTATCCTAAAAAATCAAATCTGTAGATTCACAACAAAAAGAACACACACCACAGATAAACCGGTTCCCAATTCAGGTAAATAAAATTTACCCTACAAAGCAAATAAACTAATTTCAACTACATAGCCTACCCCTACAAAAACCAGTTATTCCAATGAAATAGTTCCAACTCAGATAGAGTTCAATGATTTCCTTCTCCATAAATCAAAGGGGGAATATGTTCCTGCTATGCAAACTGGAGTGACTTACCCTATGAAATCGAGTCCCATTGACTCACAATACAAAAGAACACACAGACTTTCCATTACAATTCAGCCTATCGACATGTTATTTGTTGGTGACTTGTTTTAACTGCCAAGTGTTGGAGCAGCCAGTGCCATGTCAGGGAATCTTGAATGAAAGGAAGTGCAGAACAAATACTCCCAGAAGCTTCTAGGGCCTTGCTTTAGTGTTCCCTGATCAGGACCAGCTAACCACAAGCTGTAGGGATATCTGTGGCTAGCTCATCAAATTTATTACCAGGTTCAGACTCAGGTTCGACTGATTGAGAGACAGGAATTTGGAAAGCTGACTGATTGAAAAGATGGCAGACTAACGTCTGAAAATAACTTATCTTCTGACATCACAACTTTTGAATGACACTATGATTCAGTTAAAATTGGGAGAACTCCAGCATAGTAGCTGAGATGAGTGCTTATATTTTTGTTTTTGTTTCTTAGCTTATACCTTTCAGTTAGGCTGAGAGTTTAATATAAAGAGAAGAATTTTTAAAAACAAAACAACAGATCCATAATGAAGTTGCTTAGAGTAAACTGCATCACTAAGATTATTTATAGTTATTTATAATTTATTTATAGCTGTGGATCTCCAAGAAAAAATGGAATCTTAAAGCAGTCAGTCAAGAATTGTCTGGTCAACATTAATTGGGTAATCTACCAGAAAGATCCTGCTGCTGCTGCTGCTAAGTCGCTTCAGTCGTGTCCGACTCTGTGCGACCCCATAGACAGAAGCCCACCAGGCTCCCCCGTCCCTGGGATTCTCCAGGCAAGAACACTGGAGTGGGTTGCCATTTCCTTCTCCAATGCATGAAAGTGAAAAGTGAAAGTGAAGTAGCTCAGTCGTGTCCGACTCTTAGCGACCCCATGGACTGGAGCCTACCAGGCTCCTCCGTCCATGGCATTTTCCAGGCAAAAGTACTGGGGTGGGGTGCCATTGCCTTCCCCCTGAGAGATCCCTAACATCCTCTAAAGGAAAGGAAACTTAGAATCACTCTTTTTTTCTTAATAGAACTTCCTTATTCCTACTCCCTTTGTCTATAAAAGTCTTTTCATTTTGCACATGAAAGCTTTGGGAGCTTATTTCTATCAGTTAGATTGAATGTTGTCTGATTCAAATCAATTTTTGCTTGAATAAACTCAAAATGCTTATTAAACCTCAGTTTATATTTTAACAGTGTTAAACTAATGCATATAAATATAAATTTAGCCACATTTAGAGCAGTATTTATTTTTTGAAATATATGAATCATATAAGAAAATGGGAGGCATGAGTTTATTAAACAAAGAGAAGGAGGTAGGTTGCAGTATTTTTACAAGCACTTGAGGACTGTAAGAAAATATCTAGTTGGATTTAGAATAAAATGTGAGAATTGATTTCCTTCCAATGGCACCCCACCCCAGTACTTTTGCCTGGAAAATCCCATGGACGGAGGATCCTGGTAGGCTCCAGTTCATGGGGTCGCTAAGAGTCGGACACGACTGAGCGACTTCACTTTCACTTTTCACTTTCATGCATTGGAGAAGGAAATGGCAACCCACTCCAGTGTTCTTGCCTGGAGAATCCCAGGGACGGGGGAGCCTGGTGGGCTGCCGTCCGTGGGGTCGCACAGAGTCGGATACGACTGAAGTGACTTAGCAGCAGCAGCATTGTAGCAACACGATTTTCAACACTACATGCTATGAAAGGGGAAGGTAAATCTGTACTTAGAAAGTAAAAGCCTATCCATATAATGACAAAGATAATATATAATTGCCCTTTCCAAAATGAAAAGGAATGGTGTCAATCTGGGGTTTAACATTGGTTTTTGTTTTTCATTGTTAAGTGATGACTTTGTCTAATTAATCCCTATATACAATGGTTTCTTCTTCATATTTTTCATTTTTATTTATCTATCATCATGTATCTACTGTATTTCTTTCTTTCATCCTTTATTTTTTTAAAATTTTCTTATCTGTTTTGCTGAAATTCTTATTAAATGACCCTATATCATTTTTCTAAAAAGTCAACAAAGTGATCATTATTTTAAACTATGTTTAAAAGCAGTAAGTACAACAATAAATAACCTACCATTGTTTTGGCTAACTCAAGAAAAATCAAAGGTAAAAGATTGTAGTCACCTAGGTTATTCTTTTCCTTTCCATTTATTTTTTCCCAGAAAAACTCATATTACCAAAGTTTTATAATGGAAAATCAAAAGGATTATGGAATTTTAATTTATGCACAGAAATTCTTCAAAGGCAAACAAATCCTTGATAATTTCCAAACGGGATACATCTAGCACATTAGGAACACTATCAGACACTCTTTCAAAGGAGAAGGATGCTATTTAGAGTGCTGAACTATTAATTTATTTCTAGTAACCAATGACTTAAAAGAAATATTAAATATTTCCATAGTCTCAAAATGCTCTTCAGGAGAAATTTAAGATAGTATAAATTGGTATACTATTTATATAAATAATGCATTTGATATAGCTAATTGCTCCTTGAAGCAAATTGCAGATAACTTAGCTTTCAGATTAGATCAGTCGCTCAGTCGTGTCCGACTCTGCGACCACATGAATTGCAGCACGCCAGGCCTCCCTGTCCATCACCAACTCCCGGAATTCACTCAGATTCACATCCATCGAGTCAGTGATGCCATCCAGCCATCTCATCCTCTGTCATCCCCTTCTCCTCCTGCCCTCAATCCCTCCCAGCATCAGAGTCTTCTCCAATGAGTCAACTCTTCGCATGAGGTGGCCAAAGGACTGGAGTTTCAGCTTCAGCATCATTTCCTCCAAAGAAATCCCAGGGCTGATCTCCTTCAGAATGGACTGGTGGGATCTCCTTGCAGTCCAAGGGACTCTCAAGAGTCTACTCCAACACCACAGTTCAAAAGCATCAATTCTTTGGTGCTCAACCTTCTTCACAGTCCAACTCTCACATCCATACAAGACCACAGGAAAAATCATAGCCTTGACTAGACGAACCTTTGTTGGCAAAGTAATGTCTCTGCTTTTGAATATGCTATCTAGGCTGATCATAACTTTCCTTCCAAGGAGTAAGCATCTTTTAATTTCATGGCTGCAATCACCATCTGTAGTGATTTTGGAGCCCAGAAAAATAAAGTCTGACACTGTTTCCACTGTTTCCCCATCTATTTCCCAGGAAGTGATGGGACCGCATGCCATGATCTTCGTTTTCTGAATGTAGAGCTTTAAGCCAACTTTTTGACTCTCCTATTTCACTTTCATCAAGAGGCTTTTTAGTTCCTCTTCACTTTCTGCCATAAGGGTGGTGGCATCTGCATATCTGAGGTTATTGATATTTTCCCCCTCAATCTTGATTCCAGCTTGTGTTTCTTCCAGTCCAGCGTTTCTCATGATGTACTCTGCATATAAATTAAATAAACAGGGTGACAATATGCAGCCTTGATGTACTCCTTTCCCTATTTGGAACCCATCTGTTATTCCATGTCCAGTTCTAACTGTTGCTTCCTGACCTGCACACAAATTTCTCAAGAGGCAGATCAGGTGGTCTGGTATTCCCATCTCTCTCAGAATTTTCCACAGTTTATTGTGATCTACACAGTCAAAGGCTTTGGCTTAGTCAATAAAGCAGAAATAGATGTTTTTCTGAAACTCTCTTGTTTTTTCCATGATCCTGAGGATGTTGGCAATTTGATCTCTGGTTCCTCTGCCATTTCTAAAACCAGCTTGAACATCAGGAAGTTCGGGGTTCTCATATTGCTGAAGCCTGGCTTGGAGAATTTTGAGCATTACTTCACTAGCATGTGAGATGAGTGCAATTGTGCGGTAGTTTGAGCATTCTTTGGCATTGCCTTTCTTTGGGATTGGAATGAAAACTGACCTTGTCCAATCCTGTGGCCACTGCTGTTTTCCAAATTTGCTGGCATATAGAGTGCAGCACTTTCACAGCATCATCTTTCAGGATTTGGAATAGCTCCACTGGAATTCCATCACCTCCACTAGCTTTGTTCGTAGTGATGCTTTCTAAGGCCCACTTGACTTCACATTCCAAGATGTCTGGTTCTAGGTCAGTGATGACACCATAGTGATTATCTGGGTCATGAAGATCTTTCTTGTACAGTTCTTCTGTGTATTCTTTCCATCTCTTCTTAATATCTTCTGCTTCTGTTAGGTCCATACCATTTCTGTCCTTTATCGAGCCCATCTTTGCATGAAATGTTTCCTTGGTATCTCTGATTTTCTTGAAGAGATCTCCAGCCTTTCCTATTCTGTTGTTTTCCTCTATTTCTTTGCATTGATTGCTGAAGAAGGCTTTCCTATCTCTTCTTGCTATTCTTTGGAACTCTGCATTCACATGCTTATATCTTTCCTTTTCTCCTTTGCTTTTCACTTCTCTTCTTTTCACAGCTATTTGCAAGGCCTCCCCAGACAGCCATTTTGCTTTTTTGCATTTCATTTCCATGGGGATGATCTAGGTCCCTGTCTTCTGTACAATGTCACGAACCTCATTCCATAGTTCATCAGGCACTCTATCTATCAGATCTAAGCCCTTAAATCTATTTCTCACTTCCACTGATAATCATAAGGGATTTGATTTATGTCATACCTGAATAGTCTAGTGGTTTTCCCTTCTTTCTTCAATTTCAGTCTGAATTTGGCAATAAGGAGTTCATGGCCTGAGCCACAGTCAGCTCCTGGTCTTGTTTTTGCTGATTATATAGAGCTTCTCCATCTTTGGCTGCAAAGAATAAAATCAATCTTATTTTGGTGTTGACCATCTGGTGATGTCCATGTATGGAGTCTTCTCTTGTGTTGTTGGAAGAGGGTGTTTGCTATGACCAGTGCATTTTCTTGGCAAAACTCTCTTAGTCTTTGCTCTGCTTCATTCCATATTCCAAGGCCAAATTTGCCTGTTACTCCAGGTGTTTCTTGACTTTCTACTTTTGCATTCCAGTCTCCTATAATGAAAAGGACATCTTTTATAGGTGTTAATTCTAAAAGGTCTTGTAGGTCTCCATAGAACCATTCAACTTCAGCTTCTTCAGCATTACTGATTGAGGCATAGACTTGGATTACTGTGACATTGAATGGTTTACCTTGGAAACGAACAGAGATCATTCTGTCGTTTTTGAGATTGCATCAAAGTACTGCATTTTGGACTCTTCTGTTGACCGTGATGGCCACTCCATTTCTTCTGAGGGATTCCTGCTTGCAGTAGTAGATATAATGGTCATCTGAGTTAAATTCACCCCTTCCAGTCCATTTGAGTTCGCTGATTCCTAGAATGTCGACATTCACTCTGGCCATCTCTTGTTTGACCACTTCCAATTTTCCTCGATTCATGGACCTGACATTCCAGGTTCCTATGCAATATTGCTCTTTACAGCATCGGACCTTGCTTCTATCACCAGTCACATCCACAGCTTGGTATTCTTTTTGCTTTGGTTCCATCCCTTCATTCTTTCTGGAGTTATTTCTCCACTGATCTCCAGTAACATATTGGGCCCCTTCTAACCTGAGAAGTTCCTCTTTGAGTATCCTATCATTTTGCCTTTTCATACTGTTCATGGGGTTCTCAAGGCAAGGATACTGAAGTGGTTTGCCATTCCCTTCTCCAGTGGACCACATCCTGTCAAATCTCTCCACTATGACCCGCCCATCTTGGGTTGCCCCACGGGCATGGCTTAGTTTCATTGAGTTAGACAAGGCTGTGGTCCTAGTGTGATTAGATTGACTAGTTTATGTGAGTATGGTTTCAGTGTGTTTGCCCTCTGATGCCCTCTTGCAACACCTACCGTCTTACTTGGGTTTCTCTTATCTTGGATGTGGGGTATCTCTTTATGGCTGCTCCAGTAATGCACAGCCATTGCTTCTTACCTTGGACGACGGGTGTCTCCTCACCACTGCCCTTCCTGACCTTCAACGTGGGATAGCTCTTCTAGGCCCTCCTGCATCCGCGCAGCCACGGCTCCTTGGACGTGGGGTTGGTCCTCCCGGCAACCAGCCCTGGCAGCTGTGGCAGGCGCGCTAAGTGCGGCTGAGAAGAGCCACCCTACGACCAAGGTCAGGGGCAGAAGCCAGGAGGACCCCATGTCCGAAGGGCGGCGGCCAAGAGGAGTTACCCTTAGTCCGAGGTTAGGGGCAGTGGCCGAGAGTACCAGACTGTGATGGCGCAGGAACAGCTGAGAGGAGTTAACTGCGTCCGAGGTCAGGGGGGTGATGAAAGGAGTTACCCCGCGTCCAAGGTCAGTGGTGTCGGCCCGGAGGAGATACCCCACACCCCAAGCCCGAGGCAAGGGGTGGTCGGCGGGAGGAGCTACCCTACATCCCCACGCCCAAGGCCAAGGGCGGCGGCCGGGAGGAGCAGCTTTGCTTTATGCTACCCCAAACCTAAGATCTCCATTTCTAGTTTTAAAAAAAGATAGAGTTATAAAATATTTAAATAAGTCCAATTATCATTTCATTAAAATATCTCTATTATAAAAGGAATCTCAATATTGGCCTTCAAAGCTAACAAATACAAATACAATACAAATAGTATTTCATTAGTGCATAGTTCCATACGAACAGATTGTGTAAAGAAAATTGTTTCAATTGATATTTTGCTGCTGCTGCTACTGCTGCTAAGTCACTTCAGTTGTGTCCGACTCTGTGCGATCCCATAGACGGCAGCCCACCAGGCTCCCCCATCCCTGAGGTTCTCCAGGCAAGAACACTGGAGTGGGTTGCCATTTCCTTCTCCATTGCATGAAAGTGAAAAGTGAAATTGAAGTCTTTCAGTCGTGTCTACCTCCTAGTGATCCCATGGACTGCAGCACACCAGGCCCCTCTGTCCGTGGGATTGTCTGGAAAATGCCCACTGGAGTGGGTTGCCATTGCCTTTTTGCTACTCTGAGTTTAATTATATCCCACCAAAATTTATGTGTTGAATGTATAAATTGAGGTAGCTCAGAATGAGGCCTTATTTGAGAATAGAGTTATTGCAGATATATAGAGTTAATTGAAATGAGATCATAATGATATAAGGTGGGGCCCTAATCCAATATTACTTATTAAAAGGGAAATTTTGGATATATATACACACACTGGAAGAATCCATGTTAAGATGGAGTTATTTATTATTATTATTATTTTTTTTTGCTTAACTTTACAATATTGTATTGCTTTTACAATACATTAAGATGGATCCGCAGCCAGTATACACTTGTTCCCCATCCTGAACCCTCCTCCCTCTCCCCTCCCCACACCATCCCTCCAGGTCGTCCCAGTGCTCCAGCCCCAGGCATTTGTTATCGGGGATTGTACCTGGACTGACGACTCGTTTCAGATATAATATTATACATATTTCAATGCTATTCTCCCCAATCATCCCACCCTCTCCCGGTCCCAGAGTCCAAAAGTCTGTTCTATACATCAGTGTCTCTTTTGCTGTCTCATAAATAGGGTTATTTTTACTATCTTTCTAAATGCCATATATATGCGTTAGTATACTGTATTTGTGTTTTTGTTTCTGGCTTATTTCACTCTGTATAATAGGCTCCAGTTCCATCCACCTCCTTAGAACTGATTCAAATGTATTCTTTTTAATGGCTGAGTAATACTCCATTGTGTATATGTACCACAGCTTGCTTATCCATTCATCTGTGGATGGACATCTAGGTTGCTTCCACGTTCTGGCTATTGTAAACAGTGCTGCTATGAACATTTAAGATGGAGTTATATTGTAACAGCTAAGGAGAAAGGTCTGGAACAAACTTTTAGCTACTGCTTTCAGGAAGAAAATGGTCTTGTTGACACCATGATCTCAGTCTTACAGATAGTAGAACTCTGAGACAATGAATTTGTATTATTTAAACCACTCACTTTGTGATATTTATCATGGCAGCAAAAGAAAAAAGTAACACGGGTATTAAAGGAGGTTTGTAATGCAGTATCAATATTTTATGACAGGCACTCAGTTGTATTGCTGTTATACATAGGAAGTCATTTAATGGAGAAGAAGAAAACATTGAGGATAAAAAAAATAAAAGCAGGGTGCACATTAAAGGAGAGAAATGGTACAGATTTAACAGAAGCAGAAGATATTAAGAAGAGGTGGCAAGAATACACAGAAGAACTATACAAAAAAGATCTTCACAACCCAGATAATCATGATGGTGTGATCACTCACCTAGAGCCAGACATCCTGGAATGCAAAGTCAAGTGGGCTTTAGGAAGCATCACTACAAACAAAGCTAGTGGAGGTGGTGGAATTCCAGTTGAGTTGTTTCAAATCCTGAAAGATGATGCTGTGAAAGTGCTGCACTCAATATGCCAGCAAATTTGGAAAACTCATCAGTGGCCACAGGCCTGGAAAAGGTCAGTTTTCCTTCCAATCCCAAAGAAAGGCCATGCCAAAGAATGCTCAAACTACCACACAGTTGCACTCATCTCACAGGCTAGTAAAGTAATGCTCAAAATTCTCCAAACCAGGCTTCAACAGTATGTGAACTGTGAATTTCCATCAAGGAGGATTTAGAAAGGACAGAGGAACCAGAGATCAAATTGCCAACATCCGATAGATAATCAAAACAGTAAGAAGTTCCAGAAAAACATCTACTTCTGCTTTATTGAATATGCCAAAACCTTTGACTGTGTGGATCACAACAAACTGGAAAATTCTGAAAGAGATGGGAATACAAAACCACCTAACCTACCCCTTGAGAAATCTGTATGCAGGTCAGGAAGCAACAGTTAGAACTGGACATAGAATGACAGACTGGTTCCAAATAGGAAAAAGAGTACATCAACGCTGTATATTGTCAACCTGCTTATTTAACTTAGATGCAGATTACATCATGAGAAACACTGCACTGAGGGAAGCACAAGCTGGAATCAAGTTTGCCAGGAGGAATATCAGTAACCTCAGATATGCAGATGACACCACCCTTATGGCAGAAAGTCAAGAATTAAAGAACCTCTTAATGAAAGTGAAAGAGGAGAGTGAAAAAGTTGGCTTAAAACTCAACATTCAGAAACCTAAGATCATGGTATCTGATCCCGTTATTTCATGACTAATAGATAGGGAAGCAGTGGAAACAGTGACAGACTTTATTTTGGGGGACTCCAAAGTCACTGCAGATGATAACTGAAGCCATAAAATTAAAAGATGCTTGCTTCTTGGAAGAAAGGTTCGTCTAATCAAAGCTATGGTTTTTCCAATAGTCATGTATGGATGTGAGAGTTGGACTATAAAGAAAGTTGAGCAAGAAAGTATTGATGTTTTTGAACTGTGGTGTTGGAAAAGACTCTTGAGAGTCCCTTGGACTTCAAGGAGATCTAAGCAGTCCATCCTAAAGGAAATAAGTCCTCAATATTCATTGAAAGGACTGATGCTGAAGCTGAAACTTCAGTACTTTGGCCACCTGATGCAAAGAATTGCCTCATAGGAAAAGTCCCTGATGCTGGGAAAGATTGAAGGCAGTAGGATTAGAGGATGACAAAGGATGAAAATGTTGGATGGCATCACTAACTCAATGGACATGAAGTTGAGTAAACTCTGGGAGTTGGTGAAGGATAGGGAGGCCTGGCATGCTGCAGTCCATGGGGTCACAAATAGTCGAACATGACTGAGTGACTAAACTGAACTGAACTGAAACTAACAATTGCTTTAAGAAGATACATAAGAAAGTGTTGTCATCTTTTCGTCAGTTTCCATTTCAAAGTGAGACCCAAGCACTGACTTCCATCGGAAATAGTATCATAAAGGAGATCAGCATGTGGAGCAAAATAATGATCAAAATGCTCTATTAAATTTCAGATTAGCAGTCAACACTAAGTTAGATTCAAGGCATTATTCTAATAAATAATATATGCATTTCATGTGCACATATACATCTTTTATTTGTATTTAAATCAGAGGATTTAAATATTCTAATACTTGATTTTTTTTTAATCTATTTATTCTGCAGGTTTCCGAAGACCTCCAAAGAAACTGATTCTTTCTACTTATTGGCCATGGAGGATCCCAATTCAACAAATTTATCATCAAAATGATAACCACGTTCCATATGATACAAATGCACAGATTTCCAGTTACCTCCTCTGAATTATAACAACAGTGAAAGTGAAAGTCACTTAGTCATGTCTGACTTTGTGCAACCATGAGTATACACTCCATGGAATTCTCCAGGCCAGAATACTGGAGTGGGTGGCCTTTCCCAGATCCAGAGGATCTTCCCAAGCCAGGGATTGAACCCAGGTCTCCCACATTGCAGGCGGATTTTTTTTTTTACCAGCTGAGCCACAAGGAAAATCCCAACAAGAAAAGATAAGCCCAATGTTATTACAACATGAAAATATAAAAATAGCTTACTTCTACACATATCTGAAAATATATAAAATTTTTAAACACACACATTTGATAGAGAACATATTTGGAATAGCTTGTCCAGTGGCATCTGAATCTAAAATATTGCTTTGTGTTTTTTGTATTTATTTTTAAAAAGAGAAGTCAAATCATTTTTAGAGATAAGGTGAATTATGTCCATAGATTAATGCAAACTATCAGAGATCCATGCATAACACTGAATATTTGGTTTTGGTGAATTACCCTTGCCAGACACTGAAGCACATTGCAAGACATGTCCTGGCCCTTTTTACTGGATCTCTTATTTTGACAGGAAAGAAATGGTAAATTCAAAGGGTTAATGGAAGAGAGCCAGGAAAAGAAATTATTAAGCGTGGGAAATGTTTAAAGAACCAACAAAGAACTGCAATGCATCATTGGATCTGAAGAAGCAATAGGAGGAATGGTGTTACCAGAATCACAGCTTAAACTGTGGTAGACATCAACCCAACACACGCTCTTTTAAGAAGTGAAGACATGTAACCAATGCTGAAACCATCAGCCCTGCATGGTGGTGTTGCAGGAAGGAGGACCCCTTCCGGGGCCTGAAACTGGACTCTTGTCTAACACTCAGAAGTGAATTGTCTGAGGAGACACATGTGCTGACAAAGCAAGATATTTTATTGGGAAATGGCACCTGAGTGAAGAGCAGTAGGGTAAGGGAACCCAGAAGAACAGCTCTTTCTCATAGCTTGCAGCCTCAGGTTTTATGTTGATAGGATTAGTTTCTGGGTTGTCTTAAGCCAATCATTCTGACTCATAGTCCTTCCTGGTGGTGAATACCTTGATCAGCCAAGATGGATGCCAGAGAGAAGGATTCTGGGAGGTGGTCAGATACATGGTGTCTTGTTTTGACCTTTCCAGAACTCTTCTGGTTGGTTGTGGCTTATTAGTCCTATGTTCCTTACCAGGACCTCCTGTCATAAAATAACTCATGCAAATGGCTAATATGGTGCCTGGCCAGGGTTGGCGGTTTCAGTCAGTGTGCTTCCACTAACAATGGGAGCAAGATGAATAAACACATTGAACTATTTTTTCTCTGTCCATGGTCTTTTGTTGATTTCTCTTGAAATGCAACAGCCCCCCTCAGATATGCAGATGACACCACCCTAATGGCAGAAAGTGAAGAGGAACTAATGAGCCTCTTGATGAAAGTGAAAGAGGAGAGTGAGAAAGTTGGCTTAAAGCTCAGCATTCAGAAAACTAAGATCATGGCATCTGGTCCCACCACTTCATAGGAAATAGATGGGGAAGCAGTGGAAACAGTGTCAGACTTTTTCTGGGGCTCTAAAATCACTGCAGATGGTGACTGCAGCCATGAAATTAAAAGATGCTTACTCCTTGGAAGGAAAGTTATGACCAACCTAGATAACATATTCAAAAGCAGACACATTATTTTGCCAACAAAGTAGTCAAGGCTGTGTTTTTTCCTGTGGTCATGTATGGATGTGAGAGTTGGACTGTGAAGAAAGCTGAGCATCAAAGAATTGACACTTTTGAACTGTGGTGTTGGAGAAGACTCTTGAGAGTCCCATGGACTGCAAGGAGATCCAACCAGTCCATTCTAAAGGAGATCACCCTGGGTGTTCTTTGAAAGGAATGATGCTAAAGCTGAAACTCCAGTACTTTGGCCATCTTGTGCAAAGAGTTGACTCATTGGAAAAGACTCTGATGCTGGGAGGGATTGGGTGTAGGAGGAAAAAGGGATGACAGAGGATGAGATGTCTGGATGTCATCACCGAGTTGATGGATGTGAGTTTGAGTGAACTCTGGGAGATGGTGATGGACAGGAAGGCCTGGCGTGCTGTGATTCATTGGGTTGCAAATAGTCAGACATGACTAAAAGACTGAACTGAACTGAACTGAACTGAGGAGTCTCTCGTCTATGAAATTCTTCAGGCCAGAATACTGAAGTGGGTAGCCTTTCCCTTCTCCAGGGGATCTTCCCAACCCAGGAACTGAACTCAGGACTCCCACATTGCAGGTGAATTCTTTACCAGCTGAGCCACAAGGTAAGTGCCTTCCAAGGCACAGAGCAGGCTAAAAACAATGAATATAAGGGTTATACTATTTATTAAATAATATTGTTGCAAATACTCCTCACCATAATGCTACAGTGTCATCTTTATGAAAGTCTGCTGGAATAATTTTCTATAAGTCTCTTTATCAGAAATACTTCTGCTTATCTCACTTTTCTCCTTATCAAATAGTCACTGTAAGCTATTCCCTCTGCTTTGTTTAGAGGAAATTTAAAGTTAAATGTATGTCTAATACAATATATAGGTTCAATGGAATCTTTACAATCTTGTCCTTTTAAAAAAATATGCAATCGTTATAATTTTCTATAATTTATCTGATGTGCTATATATATCATATATAAATAAAAGCAAAAAATTAAATTTAAAAAAGATAATTTCATAAAATGCAAAACGTCTGTTCTTCAAATAAACATTTAGTAAATGAAAAGGCAAGTCACATACTGAAAAAAAAAATTACAATACACATATCTGGCAAAGAATTTTCATGCAGAATATGTAAAGACTCATACAAATTGATGTTAAAGACAAACATTAAGAAAAATTAATTGAATAAATACATTACAAAAGAAGATATAGGAAGGAGCAAATCACACAAAATAATATACACTGTTATTGGGCATCAGCTCAGTCCAGTTCAGTTCAGTCACTCAGTCGTGTCCGACTCTTTGCGACCCCATGAATTACAGCATGCCAGGCCTCCCTATCCATCGCCAATTCCCTGCGTTCACTCAAACTCACATCCATCGAGTCAGTGGTGCCATCCAGCCATCTCATCCTCTGTCGTCCCCTTCTCCTCCTGCCCCTAATCCCTCCCAGCATCAGAGTCTTTTCCAATGAGTCAACTCTTCGCATGAGGTGGCCAAAGTACTGGAGTTTCAGCTTTAGCATCATTCCTTCCAAAGAACACCCAGGACTGATCTCCTTTAGAATGGACTGGTGGGATCTCCTTGCAGTCCATGCGACTCTCAAGAGTCTTCTCCAACACCACAGTTCAAATCATTAATTCTTCAGCACTCAGCTTTCTTCACAGTCCAACTCTCACGTCCATACATAACCACAGGAAAAACCATAGCCTTGACTAGAATAACCTTTGTTTGAAAAGTAATGTCTCTGCTTTTGAATATGCTATCTAGGTTGGTCATAACTTTCCTTCCAAGGAGTAAGTGTCTTTTAATTCCATGGCTGCAATCACCATCTGCAGTGATTTTGGAGCCCAAAAAAATACTCTGACACTGTTTCCACTTTTTCGGCCTCTATTTCCCATGAAGTGATGGGACCAGATGCCATGATCTTAGTTTTATGAATGTTGAGCTTTAAGCCAACTTTTTCACTCTCCTCTTTCACTTTCATCAAGAGGATTGGGCATCAGTGAAATACAAAGAAAACTTATCAAGAGATAGTATATGAAAGCTACAAGAATTATTTATTTTATTTTATTTTACTTAACTTTACAATATTGTATTGATAAAGAAATTGACACTACTAAACGTTAGAATATGAAGCAACTGAAATTCTGATCCATTGTTTTTGAGAGTATAAAATATTATAGCCCTTTGAAAAGCTACTTGACAACTGTATTTTCTTTTCGTTAAGCATGCTTATTTTATGATTCAGTGATTCCATTCCCATGCATTTACTCAGGAAAAATGATAATGTAAGTCCTCCTAAAGATTTGTCTTAGAAAATCTTAGTCTTAGAAAATGAAGTCTTAGAAAATCTTAGAAAATCTTTGTCTTAGAAATCTCGTATATATATACGAGATTTATATACCATAGGCAAGTTCTGGAAGCAACTGGAATGTTTAAAACAGGGAGAATTAATAAACACACTGTAGTATAATGTGTTATAATGGAATATAAGTCAGCAATGAATGTTACAAAAAATAAAAAGACAACAGGTCATAAATTGTGTCACTTGAATTAGTCCATAACAGGATACAGATATGTTAACCTCATTAGTTCCAGTCTCTCCCAGAAGTGGAACTTTAGTCAATATTGAACTATCAAATCAAAACTAGTGAGGAAACTACCTGATAAACCCCAGGCACCACAGTGCCCTAAAGGAATGCAATTTCACCACAAACAGCCTACTCTTTGATATTAACTTCCTTGTCACACTTTCTACCTATTAAAATCACTTTTCTTTGTATAGTTCTTGAATCTCCTTACTATTTGCTAGATTGAATGCTTCCTGAATCATATATTATTGAATAAAGTTCATAAGATATTTAAAATTACCATTCAGCAGCACAAATGAATTTTCAAAATATGATATTGAACCCCCCTCAAAAAAAAAAAAGTTTGACACCAATGAGTTTCTGTCATACAGTTGCATTTTTGTGAAGTTTTAGAATAGACAAATTCATGATGATAGAAATCGAATCAATGAAGACTTCTGGGAAGTTTGGGGACAGACTGAATAAAAGGGAAAAAATAAAGCTTCTCTGATTATGTAAATGTTGTAAATCATGATTTGAGGCGATGGTTTTGAGGTATATACATTAAGATATGGAACCTTTGATCACATGTAAATTCAATAAAAATATTAGAAGTACTTTTTAATATAAAAACATGATAAGAACCTTAAATAAATCTGTATAGAGCTAAGTTTCTCAACTGTCTGCCCAGACACTTAGCCTCTGGACTAATCTATCAGTTAAGTGGCTCAGACGTGTCCAACTCTTTGAGACACCAAGACTCCAAAACGCCGGGTTTCCCTAGCCATCACCAACTCCTGGAGCTTCCCCAAGCTCATGTCCATTGAAGCGGTGATGATATCCCACCATCTCATCCTCTGTCGTCCCCTTCTTCTCCCACCTTCAATCTTTCCCAGCATCAGGGTCTTTTCCAGTGAGTCACCTCTGTGCATTATATGGCTGAACTATTGGAGTTTCCGCCTCAGCATCAGTCTTTGCAATAAACACTCCTTTAGGATGGACAGGTTGTATGTCCTTTCAGTCCAAGGGACTCTCAAGAGTCTTCTCCAACACCACAGTTCAAAAGCATCAGTTCTTTGGTGCTCACCTTTCTTTATAGTCTAACTCTCACATCCCTACATGACTACTGGAAAAACCATAGTCTTAACTAGATGGATGTTTGTGGACAAGGTCAACTGCTTTGTCTCTACTCTTTAACATGCTAAGTTGGTCATAACTTTCCTGACAAGGAGAAGGCTTCTTTTAATTTCATGACTACAGTCATTATCTGCAGTGATTTTGGAGCCCAGAAAAATAAAGTCTGACACTGTTTCCACTGTTTCCCCATCTATTTCCCATGAAGTGATGGGACCAGATGCCGTGATCTTTGTTTTCTGAATGTTGAGCTTTAAGCCAACTTTTCCACTCTCCTCTTTCACTGTCACCAAGTGACTTTTTAGTTCTTCATCTTCTGCCATAAGGGTGCTGTCATCTGCATACCTGAGGTTATTGATATTTGTCTCGGCAATCTTGATTCCAGCTTGTGTTTCTTCCAGTCCAGCGTTTCTCATGATGTACTCTGCATATAAATTAAATAAGCAAGATGATAATATACAGCCTTGATGTACTCCTTTTCCTATTTGGAACCAGTCTGTTGTTCCATGTTCAGTTCTAACTGTTACTTCCTGACCTGCATACAGGTTTCTCAAGAGGGAGGTCAGATGTGCTGGTATTCTCATCTCTTTCAGAATTTTCCACAAGTTGTTTTGATTCACATAGTCAAAGGCTTTGGCATAGTCAACAAAGTAGAAGTAGATGATTTCTGGTACTCTTTTGCTTTATTGATGATCCGTTGGATGTTGGCAATTTGATCTCTGGTTCCTCTGCCTTTTCTAAAATCAGCTTGAACATATGAAAGTTCATGGTTCCTGTGTTGTTGAAGCCTGGCTTGGAGAATTGTGAGCATTACTTTACTAGTGTGTGAGATGAGTGCGATTATGTGCTAGTTTCATCATTCTTTGACTTTGCCTTTTTTCAGGGTTGGAATGAAAGTTAACCTTTTGCAGTCCCATGGCCACTGCTAAGTTTTCGAAATTTGCTGGCATACTGAGTTCAGCAATTTCACAGCATCATATATTAGGTTTTGAGATAGTTCAACTGGAATTCTATCACCTCCACTAGCTTTGTTCATAGTGATGCTTCCTAAGGCCCACTTGACTTCACATTCCAAAATGTCTGGCTCTAGGTGAATGATCACACCATCATGATTATCTGGGTCGTGAACATCTTTTTGTACAGTTTTTCCATATATTCTTGCCACCTCTTCTTAATATCTTCTGCTTCTGTTAGGTCCATAACTTTTCTGTCCTTTATTGAGCCTATCTTTGCATAAAGTGTTCTCTCCGTATCTCTAATTTTCTTGAAGAGATCTCTTGTCTTTCCCAATCTATTGTTTTCCTCTATTTCTTTGCACTGATCACTCAGGAAGACTTTCTTATCTCTCCTTGTTATTCTTTTGAACTCTGCATTGAAATGGGTATATTTTTCCTTTTCTCCTTTTCTTTTCACTACTCTTTTTTTTATCAGTTATTTGTAAGTCCTCCTCAGACAACCATTTTGCCTATTTGCATTTCTTTTTCCTGGGGATGTTCTTGATTCCTGTTTCCAATACAATGTAATGAACTTCTGTCCATAGTTCTTCAGGCACTCTATCAGATCTACTTTCTTAAATCTATTTCTCACTTCCAGTGTTTAATTGTAAGGGATTTGATTTAGGTCATACCTGAATAGTCTATTGGTCTCCCCCACTTTTTTCAATTTAAGTCTAAATTTGGCATTAAAGAGTTCATGAACTGATCCACAGTCACCTCCTGGTCTTTTTTTTTTTTTTGCCACTTCATAGAGTTTCTCCATCTTTGGCTACAAAGAATATAATCAGGCTGATTTTGGAGTAGATCATCTGTGATGTCTATGTGTAGAGTCTTCTTTTGTGTTGTTGAAAGAGGGTATTTGTTATGACCAATGTGTTCTCTTGGAAAAAATCTATTAGCTTTTGCCCTACTTCATTCTGTGCTCCAAGGCCAAATTTGCCTGTTACTCCAGGCAGTTCTTGACTTCCTACTTTTGCATTCCAGTGCCCTATAATAAAAATGACATTTTCTTTGGGTGTTAGTTCTAAAAGGTCTTGTAAGTCTTCATAGATCCATTCAACTTAAACTTCTTCAGCATTACTGGTCATGCATATACTTAAATTACCATGATATTGAGTGGTTTGCCTGAAAATGAACAGAGATAATTCTGTCATTTTTGAGATTGCATCAAATTACTGCATTTCAAGTTCTTTTGTTGACTATGATGGCTACTCCATTTATTCTAAGAAATTATTGCCCACAGTAGTAGATATAATGGGCATCTGAGTTCAAGTCACCCATTCCAGCCCATTTTAGTTCCCTGATGCCTAAAATATTCACTCTTGCCATCTCCTGTTTGACCACTTTCAATTTGCCTTAATCCATGGATCTAACCTTCCAGGTTCCTATGCAATATTGCTCTTTACAGCATCAGGCCTTGCTTCTATCACCTGCCACATCCACAACTGGGTGTTGTTTTTGCTTTGGCTCCTCTTCATTCTTTCTGGAGTTATTTCTCCACTGATCTCCAATAGCATATTGATCACCTACATCCTGGGGGGTTCATCTTTCAGTGTCCTACCTTTTTGCCTTTTGATAATAATGTATGAACTAGGAAATTTATGATGGTGATTTTGTGAGTCCCTAACTGTAATTGGAGACAAATTTCTTTAATTAATTAAAAAAAAAAAAAAAAAATTTACTGATTTCCCATCCTGAGAAAAGCACTAGAAGATAGTGGTGAAATAGAGACATAAGTTTTCCTGTCATCAAGTAATTGTCTAATAGGGTTTGAAAGATTACAGAAAAAAAAAAAAAAAAACTATTTCAAGGGCAATTTAAAAATATTAAAAGGTTTTCTAAGACAGGTAACAAAGTCAAAATCATTATTGCAAAGTCTAGTATAGAACCTGAGATATGGAGCAGGAGGAACTTGTAAAAGCATGTGTCATTAGAATGAAAATAAGGTAACAACTTCAAGACAAAATGAAAAAACTAAGTTTCTTACTCTTATTTTAGTCTTTCAGTACAACAATTATCCACAAATTGGTTGCTGTGTCATTTTAAAAGAGCTGTAGGTTGGAGGTAACCACTAAATACTCTTGGGGCTTTCTTTTGTCATAACTAGTAAAGTAGGTTCTGGGAAATATGGATGCAGCTTTTTAGGTAACTTGTAGGTAAACTTTGTAGGTAAATGAGTGTTTAAGTGTTTTCTAATGGTGGACTTTGATCTTTATTTTCTCTCTATATTAGATCAGATCAGATCAGTCGCTCAGTCGTGTCCGACTCTTTGCGACCCCATGAACCGCAGCACGCCAGGCCTCCCTGTCCATCACCAGCTCCCGGAGGTCACTCAGACTCACACCCATCAAGTCAGTGATGCCATCCAGCCATCTCATCCTCTGTCGTCCCCTCCTCCTCCTGCCCCTAATCCCTCCCAGCATCAGAGTCTTCTCCAATGAGTCAACTCTTCGCATGAGGTGGCCAAAATACTGGAGTTTCAGCTTTAGCATCATTCCTTCTAAAGAAATTCCAGGATTGATCTCCTTCAGAATGGACTGGTTGGATCTTCTTGCAGTCCAAGGGACTCTCAAGAGTCTTCTCCAACACCACAGTTCAAAAGCATCAATTCTTCGGCGCTCAGCCTTCTTCACAGTCCAGCTCTCACATCCATACATGACCACAGGAAAGACCATAGCCTTGACTAGGCGAACCTTTGTTGGTAAAGTAATGTCTCTGCTTTTGAATATGCTATCTAGGTTGGTCATAACTTTCCTTCCAAGGAGTAAGCGTCTTTTAATTTCATGGCTGCAGTCACCATCTGCAGTGATTTTGGAGCCCAGAAAAACAAAGTCTGACACTGTTTCCACTGTTTCCCCATCTATTTCCCATGCAGTGATGGGACCAGATGCCATGATCTTCGTTTTCTGAATGTTGAGCTTTAAGCCAGCCTTTTCACTCTCCACTTTCACTTTCATCAAGAGGCTTTTTAGCCCCTCTTCACTTTCTGCCATAAGGGTGGTGTCATCTGCATATCTGAGGTTATTGATATTTCTCCCAGCAATCTTGATTCCAACTTGTGTTTCTTCCAGTCCAGCATTTCTCATGATGTACTCTGCATATAAGTTAAATAAACATGGTGACAATATGCAGCCTTGACGTACTCCTTTTCCTATTTGGAACCAGTCTGTTGTTCCATGACCAGTTCTAACTGTTGCTTCCTGACCTGCATACAGATTTCTTAAGAGGCAGATCAGGTGGTCTGGTATTCCTATCTCTTTCAGAATTTTCCATAGTTTATTGTGATCCACACAGTCAAAGGCTTTGGCATAGTCAATAAAGCAGAAATAGATGTTTTTCTGGAACTCTCTTGCTTTTTCCATGATCCAGCGGATGTTGGATCTCTCTATATAGTAAGTCAAAATATCTGATGATAATAACAGTACCTACAAAAAAGTGTAGTGATTAAAAGGCTTTGAAACCTAGCTCCAACACTTCCTAACTATGGTTGTCATTAAATTTCTTCCTTGCTTTACCTTCTCACCTGAAACATGGAATAATTGGGAGTACCTATGCTATGGAGTGTTTCTGGTGACAACTTAGCATACATTGTTTTCAGACTATAGTACAAAGTTACAGTCAACAAGACAATATGGTACTAGCACAAAAACAGAAATATAAACCAATAGAACAAGATAGAAAACCCAGAGATAAATCCATGAATCTATGGGCACTTTATCTTTGTCAAAGGAGTAAAAAATACACTATGTAGAAAACTTAGTGTAAGTTTTCTCCCTTCAATAAGTGATGTTGGCAAAAGCTAGGCACTTAAGTATAAAAGAATGACATTATAATCCTTCCTAATGCCATACACAAAGATAAACTCAAAATGCATTAAAGACCTAAGTGTTAGACCAGAAACTCTAAAACTCTTAGGCGAAAACATAGCCAGATCTCATTGTGACAAAAATCACAGCAAGATACATACAACAGCTCAGGCAACTCAACATCAGGAAAAACAAACAACCCAATCAAAAAATGGACAGAAGATCTTAATAGACATTTCTCCAAAAAAGACATATATATGGCTAATAAACACACGAATAGATGTTCAATATCTTTATAATCAGAGAAATTCTAATTCAAGCTACAATGAGTTATCACTCACTTCACACAAGTCAAAATGTCCATCATCAAAAGTCTACAAAAAATAAATGCTAAGGAGGGTGTTGAGAACAGTATGGAGACTTCTTTAAAAAGTAGGAATAAAACTACCATATGACTCAGACATCCCATTACTGGGCACATGCCTAGAGAAAACCATTTACAACAGCCAGGACATGAAGGAAACTAGATGTCCATTGACACATGAATGGATAAAGAAATTATGGTACATTTATACAATGAAATGGAGAAGGCAATGGCACCCCACTCCAGTACGCTTGCCTGGAAAATCCCATGGATGGAGGAGCCTGGTAGGCTACAGTCCATGGGGTTGCTGAGGTCGGACCGACGAGCGACTTCACTTTCACTTTTCACTTTCATGCATTGGAGAAGGAAATGGCAACCCACTCCAGTGTTCTTACCTGGAGAATCCCAGGGACAGGGGAGCCTGGTGGGCTGCCGTCTATGGGGTCGCACATAGTCAGACACGACTGAAGCAACTTAGCAGCAGCAGCATACAATGACATATCACTCATCCCTAGAGAATGAATTTGAGTCAATTCTACTGAGGTGGATAAACCTAGAGCCTGCTTTACAGACTGAAGTAAATCAGAAAGCACAACACAAATTTTGAATATTAATGCATATATACGGAATGTTGAAAAATAGCACTAATGAACTTATTTGCAGGGCAGCAACAGACACGCAGACATATAAACAGATTAGTGGATACAGCAAGGGAAGGAGAAGGTGGGACAAATCGCAAAAGTAGCACTGAAACATGTGCATTCAGATCAGTCACTCAGTCATGTCCGACTCTTTGCAACCCCATGAATTGCAGCACGCCAGGCCTCCCTGTCCATCACCAACTCCCAGAGGTCACTCAGACTCACATCCGTCGAGTCAGTGATGCCATCCAGCCATCTCATCCTCTGTCGTCCCCTCCTCCTCTTGCCCCTAATCCCACCCAGCATCAGAGTCTTTTCCAATGAGTCAACTCTTCGCATGAGGTGGCCAAAGTACTGGAGTTTCAGCTTTAGCATCATTCCTTCCAAAGAAATCCCAGGGCTGATCTCCTTCAGAATGGACTGGTTGGATCTCCTTGCAGCTCAACCATATGTAAAATAGATAGCCAGTGGGAATTTTCTGTATGATGCAGGGACCTCAACTCAGTGCTCTCTGACAACCTCCAGAGGTGGGATGGAGTGACTGGGTGGGAGGGAGGCTCAAGGGGTAGAGGACACATGCATGTATACCTCTGAATCGTGCTGATATATGGCAAAAATCAACACAAAATTTTAAAGCAATTAGCTTTCAACTAAAAACAAATATTTTTTTTTAAGACAACCAACTGAAAAAATACATTCTTATAATAATGTTCATTATTTTAAATTTAATTTTAATTAATAATGATTATCATTATTTTACCCTCAGCACTGCCTATGATGTCTGGAACAAATAACATTTGTTCAGTAAGTAAGCAAAATCACACATTAAAATAAGAAACTGAAATTTTCATTAGACCTGACTTTTTTTTTTTTTTTCAGAGTTGAGTTTTCTTTTATTTCTCAGATTATAAACATGGATAGTATGATCCATGATGATCTCTTTTTTTATTACCATTTTCATTTTACTTTAATTATAAAAAGTAATTCAAGGTAATGGCAGTTTTTTCTTAATAAATTTATTCATTTTAATTGGAGGCTAATTACAATATTGTAGTGGTTTTGCCAGATATTGACATGAATCAGCCACGAGTGTACATGTGTTCCTCATCCTGAAACCCCCTCTTACCCCCTCCCTATCCCATCCCTCTGGGTCGTCCTAGTGAACCACCCCCGAGCACCCTGTCCCATGCATCAAACCTGGGCTGGCGACCCATTTCACATATGATAATATACATGTTTCAATATAATTCTCCAAAATCACCCCACCCTTACCCTCTCCCACAGAGTCCAAAAGACTGTTCTATACATCTGTGTCTCTTTTGCTGTCAGAGATATAGGGTTATCATTACCATCTTTCTAAATTCCATATATATGCGTTAGTATACCATACTGATATTTTCTTTATGGCTTACTTCACTCTGTATAATAAGCTCCAGTTTCATCCACCTCATTAGAACTGATTCAAATGTATTCTTTTTAATGGCTGAGTAATATTCCATTGTGTTTATGTAGCACAGCTTTCTTATCCATTCATCTGCTGATGGACATCTATGTTGCTTCCATTTCCTGGCTATTATAAACAGTGCTGTGATGAATATTGGGGTACACGTGTCTCTTTCAATTCTGCTTTCCTTGGTGTGTATGCCCAGCAGTGAGATTGCTGGGTCATATGGCAATTCTTTTCCAGATTTTTAAGGAATCTCCACACTGTTCCTCATAGTGGCTGTACTAGTTTGCATCCCCACCAACAGTGTAAGAGGATTCCCTTTTCTCCACACCCTCTCCAGCATTTATTGCTTGCAGACTTTTGGATAGCAGCAATTCTGACTGGTATGAAATGGTACCTCATTGTGCTTTTGATTTGCATTTCTCTAATAATTAGTGATGTTGAGCATCTTTTCATGTGTTTATTAGCCATCTGTATGTCTTCTTTGGAGAAATGTCTGTTTAATTCTTTGGCCTTCCCCCCCCCCCCCCCCCGGAATTGAGCTGCAGGAGTTGCTCGTATAATTTGAGATAAATTCTTTGTCAATTGCTTCGTTTGCTATTATTTTCTCTCATTCTGAAGGCTGTCTTTTCACCTTGCTTATTTTCTCCCATTCTCAAGGCTGTCTTTTCACTTTTCCTTCATTGTTCAAAAGCTTTTAAGTTTAATTAGGTCCCATATATATATTTTTTTTCTTATTTTATTTCTATTACTCTGGGAGGCGGGTCATAGAGGATCCTGATGTGATTTATGTCGGAAAGTGTTTTGCCTATGTTTTTCTTGAGGAATTTTATAGTTTCAGGTCTTACATTTAGATCTTTAATCCATTTTGATTTTATTTTTGTGTATGGTGTTGCAAAGTGTTCTAGTTTCATTCTTTTACAAGTGTTTGACCAGTTTTCCCAGCACCACTTGTTAAAGATATTGTTTTTTCTCCATTGTATATTCTTTTCTCCTTTGTCAAAGATAAGGTATATATAGGTGCATGGGTTTATCTCTGGGCTGTCTATTTTGTTCCATTGATATATGTTTCTGTCATTGTGCCAGTACCATACTGTCTTGATGACTGTGGCTTTGTAGTAGAGCCTGAGTCAGGCAAGTTGATTCCTTCAGTTCCATTCTTCTTGCTCAAAACTGCTTTGGCCATTCAAAGTTTTTTGTATGTCCACATAAATTGTGAAATTATTTGTTCTAGTTCTCTGAAAAATACTGTCGGTTGCTTGATAGGGATTGCATTGAATCTATAGATTGCTTTGGGTAGTATACTCATTTTCACTATATTGATTCTTCCAACCCATGAACACAGTATATTTCTCCATTTATATGTGTCCTTTTTGATTTCTTTCACCAGTGTTTTGTGTGTGTGTTAATATATATATATATATATATATATATATACACACACAGAGAGAGAGAGAGAGAGAGAGAGAGGTCTTTTGTTTTTTAGGTAGATGTATTCCTAAGTATTTTATTCTTTTCAGTTCAATGGTGAATGGAATTGTTTCCTTAATTTCTCTTTCTGTTTTCTCATTGTTAGGGTATAGGAATACAAGGGATTTCTGTGTGTTGATTTTATATCCTTCAACTTTACTATATTCATTGATTAGCTCTAGTAATTTTCTGGTGTAGTCTTTAGGGTTTTCTATGTAGAGGATCATGCAATCTGCAAACATTGAGAGTTTTACTTCTTCTGTTCCAATCTGGATTCCTTTTATTTATTTTTCTGCTCTTATTTCTGTGACCAAGACTTCCAAAGCTATGTTGAATAGCAGTGGTGAGAATGGTCACCCTTGTCTTGTTCCTGGATTCAGGGGAAATGCTTTCAATTTCTCATCATTGAGGATAATGTTTGCTGTGGGTTTGCCATATATATAGCTTTTATTATGTTGAGGTGAAGTGAAGTGAAATGAAGTGAAGTGAAATTACTCAGTCGTGTCTGACTCTTTGTGATCCCATGGACTGTAGCTTACCAGGCTCCATCCATGGCATTTTCTAGGCAAGAATACTGGAGTGGATTACCATTTCCTTCTCCAGGGTGTCTTCCTGACCCAGGGATCGAACCCAGGTCTCCCACATTGCAGGCAGACGCTTTACCGTCTGAGCCACCACGGAAGCCGGTGAGGTACGTTCCTTCTATTCTTGCTTTCTGGAGGGGTGATATCATAAATGGATGTTGAATTTTGTCAAAGGCTTTCTCTACGTCTATTGAGATAATCATATGGTTTTTATCTTTCAATTTGTTAGTGTGGTGTATTACGTTGATTGACTTGTGGATATTGAAGAATCCTTGCATCCCTGGGATAAAGCTCACTTGGTCATGATGTGTGATCTTTCTGATATGTTGTTTGATTCTGTTTGCTAGAATTTTGTTAAGGATTTTTGCATCTATGTTCATCAGTGATATTGGCCTGTAGTTTTCTTTTTTTGTGTGTGGCATCCTTGTCTGGTTTTGGTATTAGGGTGATGATGGCCTCATAGAATGAGTTTGGAATTTTACTTTCTCCTGCAATTTTCTGGAAGAGTTTTCATAGGATAGGTGTTGGTTCTTCTCTAAATTTTTGGTAGAATTCAGCTGTGAAGACGTCTGGTCCTGGGCTTTTGTTTTCTGGAAGATTTCCGCTTTCAGTTTCAATTTCTGTGCTTGTGATGGGTCTGTTAAGATTTTCTATTTCTTCCTGGTTCAGTTTTGCAAAGTTATACTTTTATAAGAATTTGTCCATTTCTTCCAAGTTGTCCATTTTATTGGCATATAGTCAATGATAGTAGTCTCATGATCCTTTGTATTTCTGTGTTGTCTGTTGTGATTTCTACATTTTCATTTCTAATTTTGTTGATTTGATACTTCTCCCTTTGTTTCTTAATGAGTCTGGTAAATAGTTTGTCAGTTTTATTTACCTTCTCAAAGAACCAGCTTTTGGCTTTGTTGATTTTGGCTATGGTCTCCTTTGTTTCTTTTGCATTTATTTCTGCCCTAATTTTTAAGATTTCTTTCCTTCTACTAACCCTCGGGTTTTTAATTTCTTCCTTTTCTAGTTGCTTTAGGTGTAGAGTTAGGTTATTTATTTGACTTTTTCTTGTTTCTTGAGGTAAGCCTGTATTGCCATGAACTTTCATTGTAGCACTGCTTTCACAGTGACACATAGGTTTTGGGTTGTTGTGTTTTTATTTTTCATTTGTTTCTATGCATATTTTAATTTCTTTTTTGATTTATTCTGTGATTTAGTGATTTTTCAGCAGAGTGTTGTTCAGCCTCCATATGGTTGAATTTTTAATAGTTTTTCTCCTGTAATTGACATCTAATCTTACTGCATTGTGCTCAGAAAAGATGCTTGAAATGATTTCAATTTTTTTTTTTTTTTTTTTAATTTACCAAGGCTAGATTTATGGCCGAGGATGTGATCTATCCTGGAGAAGTTTCCTTATGCACTTGAGAAAAAGGTGAAATTCATTGTTTTGGGGTGAAATGTGTTATAAATATCAAATAGGTCTAACTGGTCTATTGTATCATTTAAAGTTTGTGTTTCCTTATTAATTTTCTGTTTAGTTGATCTATCCATAGGTGTGAGTGGGGTATTAAAGTCTCCCACTATTATTGTGCTATTATTGATTTCCCCCTTTCATACTTGTTAGCGTATGCCTTACATACTGTCCTGCTCCTATGTTCAGTTCAGGTCAGGTCAGTCACTCAGTCGTGTCCAACTCTTTGCAACCCCATGAATTGCAGCACACCAGGCCTCCCTGTCCATCACCAAGTCCCAGAGTTCACCCAAACTCATTTGTATCAAGCCGGTGATGCCATCCAGTCATCTCATCCTCTGTCGTCCCCTTTTCCTCCTGACCCCAGTCCCTCTCAACATCATTGTCTTTTCCAATGAGTCAACTCTTCACATGAGGGGGCCAAAGTACTGGGGTTTGAGCTTCAGCATCAGTCCTTCCAATGATTACCCAGGACTGGTCTCCTTTAGGATGGACTGATGGATCTCCTTGCAGTCCAAGGAACTCTCAAGAGCCTTCTCCAGCACCACAGTTCAAAAGCATCAATTCTTCTGTGCTCAGCTTTCTTCACAGTCCAACTCTCACATCCATACATGACTACTGGAAAAAACATAGCCTTGACTAGATGGACGTTTGTTAGCAAAGTAATGTCACTGTTATCTAGGTTGGTCATAACTTTTCTTCCAAGGAGTAAGCGTCTTTTAATTTCATGGCTGCAGTCACCATCTGCAGTGATTTTGGAGCCCCCCAAATAAAGTCTGACACTGTTCCCACTGTTTCCCCTTCTATTTCCCATGAAGTAATGTTGGGTGCATATATACTTATAATTGTTATATCTCCTTCTTTGACTGATCCATTGATCATTATGTAGCATCCTTCTTTGTCTCTTTTCACAGCCTTTATTTTAAAGTCTCTTTTATCTGATATGAATATTGGTAATCCTGCTTTCTTTTTGTCTCCCTTTCCGTGGAATATCTTTTCCTAGCTCTTCATTTTCAGTCTGTATGTGCCTCTTGTTTTGAGGTGGGTCTCTTGTAGACAACATATATAGGGGTCTCGTTTTTGTATCCATTCAGCCAGACTTTGTATTTTGGTTGGGGCATTCAATGTATTTATATTTAAGGTAATTATTGATAAGTATGATCCTGTTGCCATTTACTTTGTTGTTTTGGGTTCGAGTTTATACACCCTTTCTGTTTTTCCTGTCTAGAAAAGATCCTCTAGCATTTGTTGGAGAGCTGGTTTGGTGATGCTGAATTCTCTCAGCTTTTGCCTGTCTGTAAAGCTTTTGATTTTTCCTTCATATTTGAATGAGATCTTTGCTGGGTACAGTAATCTGGGTTGTAGATTTTTCTCTTTCATCACTTTAAGTATGTCCTGCCATTCCCTTATGGCCAAAAGAATTTCTATTGAAGGATAAGTTGTTATCCTTATGGGAATCCCCTTGTGTGTTATTGATTGTTTTTCCCTTGCTGCTTTTAATATTTGTTCTTTGTGTTTGATCTTTGTTAATTTGATTAATATGTGTCTTGGGGTGTTTTGTCTTGGATTCATCGTGTTTGGGACTCTGAGTTTCTTGGACTTGAGTGACTATTTCCTTCCCCATTTTAGGGAAGTTTTCAACTGTTATCTCCTCACATATTTTCTCATGGTCTTTCTTTTTGTGTTCTTCTTCTGGGACTCCTATGATTAGACTGTCAGGGCATTTAACATTGTCCCAGAGGTCTCTGAGGTTGTCCTCATTTCTTTTCATTCTTTTTTCCTCTCTGCTACATTTATTTCCACCATTCTGTCTGCTACCTTACTTATCCTATCTTCTGCCTCCATTATTTTACTGTTGATTCCCTCCAGAGTGCTTTTGATCTCATTTATTGCATTATTCATTATATATTGACCTTTTTTTTTTTTTTTAATTTCTTCTAGGTCTTTGTTAAACATTTCTTGCATCTTCTCAATCCTTGTCTGTAACTTCATTTTACTTTCAAGATTTTGGATCATTTCCACTATCACTATTCTCAATTCTCTTTCAGGCAAATTCCCTATGTCTTCCTCTTCTGTTTGATTTGGTGGGCATATCCTGTTCCTTTACCTGCTGAGTATTTCTCTGCCTTTTCATCTTGTTTAGATTGCTATGTTTGGGGTAGTCTTTCTGTATTCGAGCAGTTTGTGATTCCTCTTTATTGTGGAGGTTCCTCACGGTAGGTGGGGTTGGACAGGTGGCTTGTCAATGTTTCCTGGTTTGGGAAGCTTGTGTTAGTGTTCTGGTGGGTGGAACTGGATTTCTTCTCTCTGGAGTGCAATGAAGTGTCCAGTAGTGAGTTTTGAGATGTCTGTGAGTTTGGTGTAACTTTGGGCAACCTGTATATTAAAGCTCAGGGCTATGTTCCTGTGTTGCTGGAAAATTTATATGGCATGTCTTGCTCTGGGACTTGTTGGCTCTTGGGTAGTATAGAGGCGTTTGGATGAGCTCCTATCGATTAATGTTCCCTGGAGTCAGGAGTTCTCTGGTGTTCTCAGAATTTGAACTTAAGCCTCCTGTCTCTGGTTTTCAGTCTTATTCTTACAGTTTCCTCAAGCCTTCTCCATCTATACAGCACTGATGATAAAACATCTAGGTTAATGATGAAAATTTTCTCCACAGTGAGGGACACCCAGAGAGGTTCACAGAGTTACATGGAAAAGAGAAGAGGGAGGAGGGATAGATGTGACCAGGAGAAGAGGGGGGATCAAAAGGGGAGCAAGCAAGCTAGCCAGTAATCACTTCCTTATGTGTTCTCCACAGTCTGGATCCCTCAGAGATGTTCATAGAGTTACACAGAGAAGAGAAGAGGGAGGAAGGAGACAGAGGTTGGTTGCCAGGAGGAGAAAAGGGGGAATCAAAAGGAGAGAGACAGATCCAGCCAGTAGTCAGTTCCCTCAGTGTTCTCCACAGCCAAGAACACACAAAGAGATTCACAGAGTTGAGTAAAAAAGAGAAGGGGGAGGGAAGGGATAGAGGCGACCTTGTGGAGAAGAAGCAGAGTCAAAAGGGGGAGAGAGCAATCAAGCCAGTAATCACACTCCCAAGTAAAAATGGATACTGAAGATTGGGTTCTTAAAGGTACAAAATTAATAACAAATACCAAAAAGCAAAGATTAAAAATATAGAATAGTGGTTAGACTCTCAAAAGTATAATATTAAAAAAGAAAAAAGTCACAAAAATTATAATATATATATGAAGTTTACTTTAAAAATAAAATTTTTTAACAAGGTAATAGTAGATTATAAAAATGAAAATTAAAGGAGTAATAGAGGACTTTTTTAAATTTAAAAAATGATAATAGTAAAAATATATCTAGGAATTTCTCTGGAGCTATTGTGGACAGTGTGAGGTCAGTTCAGTTTCAGATAGTTCCTTGTTTTGGCTTATACTTCTCAAGATCGATAGACCCCTTCCAATGTAGTCAGTGCTAACTACAGGGTTTAATTTGCTGCACCTGTCACTTCCAAAGCAGTTCCATTTGTTTATTTTAGCTTCTTCTGTTTGTTGGTCTCTTCAGTGTTTAATTTCTGCCCTGACAAAAGAGGATGAAGGTGGTCACTTATTTAGGCTCACTTGTTCAGTTGTGCTGTGGGGAGGAAGGAACACTGCAAACAAATATCACTGGCATGTGTGGGGAGTGCTCACAGTTTCAGACGCACTTTGTTTGCTCCTGCTTGGTGTGTGTGCTTTCCCAGTCTACACTTTTCAGGCTCTAGGTTGCTCTGCTGGCAACTGTCTGAGGTGAGACTTGGGTTGTGTGCACTTCCCAGGTCTAAGCCACTCAGGTTCAGGTTTAGGTTCTCAAGTACTCTCAAAAGTAGCAGGTCGGTTGGGCCTGTGTTTTGTGCCCTTCCCAGGTCCAAGCAGCTCACGTGACCAGGTGCTTAGTGAGCACAGTCACCCCAAGGTGGTGCATCTTATCACCTCCCCCATCCCAGTCTCTCTGTTTTCTGGGTGTACAAGGACGCGCCTTCTCAGGTGTGCTGTTTGTGTCTTCTGGGGAGCTGATCTCTGGCTTCAACCTTCCCGGTGGATGTCAATCGTTCAGAATCCCAAGAACTCTTGGTTAGCAGTAGAGCCTGTTTGCAGTTTGGTAGAGAACAATGCCTCTCTGGGGCCACGATAGCCCCTTTCTGGCTCTGGCTGCCCCACACCTGATTGCCTCCGGCAGGGGATGGGCCAGTCCGCAGCCTGCTAGCTCTACTTTGGTGCTTGCTCAGTCCTTTGTTCTGTGAGTTGGCCTGGCAGTGCCTCAGGTTAGGGCTTTTCGCAGGATAGTTCTTTCTCTCTCTCTCTCCTCTCTCTCTCTCTCTCTCTCTCTCTCTCTCTCTCTCTCTCTCTCTTTTTTTCCGCTGCAGTTCATGGGGTCGCAAAGAGTCAGACACGACTGAGCGACTGATCTGATCTGATCTGATCTGATCTCTGGCTGTCCCACAGTTTGGGTTGCTAGCTCACATTAGTTCCCTCAGATCACCCTCAGGGCATTCGGACCAGTCCTTACTCTATGCAATGTAGCCTGTGCCTCCCTGTTCAGCCCCCACTTGCTGGTGGTGGCTGCGAAAGCTCGGAGTTGCTGTTAGGCACATAATCTGTGGGTTTTGATTATTTATTTATTTTTCCTCCAGGTTATGTTGTCCTCTGAGATTCCCAGATTCCCCACAGACCCACTGGTGAAAGTGTTTCCTGGTGTTTGGAAACTTCTCTTTTAAGACTCCCTTCCTGGAACGGATCTCTGTCCCTACCTCTTTTTTTTTTTTTTTTTTTTTTAATTTTGTTTTGCTTAACTTTACAATAATGTATTGCCCCTGCCATACATCAAAATGAATCCGCCACATGTACACATGTGCTACCCATCCCGAACCCTCCTCCCCCTCTCCCCATACCATCCTTCTGGGTCGTCCCAGTGCACCAGCCCCAGGCATCCGGTATCAGGCATCAAACCTGGACCGGCGACTCGTTTCAAATATGATATTATACATATTTCAATGCTATTCTCATCCCACCCTCTCCCTCTCCCAGAGTCCAAAAGACTGTTCTATACATCAGTGTCTTTTTTGCTGTCTCATATACAGGGTTATTGTTACCATCTTTCTAAATTCCATATATATGCGTTAGTATACTGTATTGGTGTTTTTCTTTCTGGCTTACTTCACTCTGTATAATAGTCTCCAGTTCCATCCACCTCATTAGAACTGATTCAAATGTATTCTTTTTAATTGCTGAGTAATACTCCATTGTGTATATGTACCACTGCTTTCTTTATCCATTCATCTGCGGATGGACATCTAGGTTGCTTCCAAGTCCTTATCTTTTATATTTTGTCCTACCTCCTTTCAAAGACAATGGGCTGCTTTTCTTGGTGCCTGATGTCCTCCGCCAGCATTCAGAAATTGTTTTGTGGAATTTGCTCAGCATTCAAATGTTCTTTCGATGAATTTGTGGGGAAGAAAATGGTCTCCCCATTCTATTTCTCTGCCATCTTTATGAGCTGACTTTTTAAAGCAAATCAACAACTTTCAAAATAATTTCTGAAGATATAAATGAATGTGCAAAAAACATATAGAATAGTGAGTCTTACCATGCAAAAACAAAGATATTTTGAATGGTAAGAAAAGGGGAAATTTTCTCATGCACAATGATCTGAATTGATCAGGACTGATAATGGAATAGATAATCCACTTTTAGAGCAAAATCAGTAATCAGATATATAAAAAGAGAGAGAGAGAGAGAGAGAGAGAGAGAGATTTTAGCTTACTTAATGTGAGAAAATTGACAGAAAATAAAATAGAAGGTATGTAATAGTGTTGGAAAACAAATCAGGACTTGTCAAAAGAAGAAAATACCAATTGAACTTGTAGCAAAATGAGTCCTCATTTCTTCCCATACATTTTAATTTAGAGCAAATGACATAAGGAAGTCAACAGAATGCTGAAAAGAGTGTGAGAAGTAGTAATGTCAAGTATGTTAAAACAAAACAGTAGTTTCATTTATTGATCTTGACTGTCTGCCAATCACTGATTTATATCTTTCCTGTTTGCCAGCTAATTCCTGCAAGCTATGTGTACACACACACACACACACACGCACACACACACACACACACACACACACACCCTTCAATATAACATAAAACCGACTCCCTTAAAGGGAGAGAGAGATATCAGAGATCAGTCGCTCAGTCGTGTCCGACTCTTCGCGACTCCATGAATTGCAGCACGCCAGGCCTCCCTGATAGCATATATTTGGAAACCACTCTATATATGGACAACGGGGCTGTGAAAAAAACATCAAGTTGTCTCCTTTTGGAAAAACTCGTGTTCTGGAGGCTGTGAGAAGACTTTGTCCTGGCTATTAGGTTTGACAGCTGTGGTCTTGGAGAAAGTTTCAAAATGTTTTCAGTGATATGAAATGTTATACAAAATTAAGAAACTATATTAGTGAAAGGGAGCACAGAATTCCCTCAAAAGTTAGGATGAAATTCTGTCACTTAATAGCTGAAGGGCTGGAATAACAGTGCCCAATATATTTAGTTTCACAGGCATTGTTTCCTCTTCCATAAAATAAGGTTCTTCATGTTATCTGAAAAAATTCCTTGGAGTTTTAAATATTATAAACTCTGCTCTATCTATACATGTTTCACATATCTTATATATGGAACATAAAGAGAATGAAGTTTTGCATTATTTCCCCCCGCCAAAAAAAGTTGGTGAATTTAGAAGTTTTTTTTAGAATTTATATCTTATTCAAATTATATTTTTTGTTACTATTTTGTATAGAGACTGTAAGGGAGAGAATATCAAAGAAAGGAAGGAAGTGTAAAGGGAAGAAGTTGGAAAGAGGATGAGCAAGAGAAGAATGATTTCTGGCTAGCCAGGTAACACATAGCTGCCTAGCCTTTAGGTACAGCATGAAAACTTCTGCAATTCTGGACTTTTGAACACTTTTGAATGATTACTTTGCATTTAACAAATGCAAAGATGACTCTGAATGATGCTTAATTGTTTTGTGTTGTTGAACAATGTGATTTATATGTTAGATAATTTTCCATTCTTTCTCCCTCCCCCAATTCAAGTCCTTTTCAGATATTCCTTATCTTGGAAAATGGCAGTCACAATATAAATGGAAAAAAAATAGTCTGGTAGGCTCTAACCTTTAAATTCTAAATGTTTAAGCATTTAGAGATGAGAGACTAAACAAATATTTGGAAATAACAAAATGAAGAAAAAGAGATATTTACAGAAACTTTTATTAAATACCTCTCACTGATATTCAAATTAAAACAGGATTTCTTCAGTACTGGAAAAGGGGAAAAGAATGCAGAAGATAAAATGAAAGTTTGATGGGCCTAAGAGAGCAAGTGCCTTAGAGAGGCTTAGGGGGCTTAAAAGCTAAAAAAGTTTTAGAGCCTGTTTGTGGACCTTGAGTTTTCCCTACATAGGCAACAAGGTCCCAGTTACATCCACCCTATATTTTAATAGGCTATTAGGCTAAAGACAGTATTTTAAGTAGGTTTTACATGGGAACACAAAGGATTTCTAGTTGGAATATGCATTGCTGTTGTTCAGTCACTAAGTCATGTCCAGCTCTTTGTGACCCTATGGACTGTGGCACCTAAGACTTTCCTGCCCTTCACCATCTACCAGACTTTGCTCAAACTCAAGTCCATTGGGTCAGTGATGCAATACAACCATTTCATCCTCTGTTGTTCCCTCGGCCTCTTTCTCTAAATTTCTCAGCATTAGGTCTTTTTCAAAGAATCAGCTTTTCACACCAGGTGGCCAAAATATTGGAGCTTGAGATTTAGCATCAGTCCTTCCAATGAATATTCAGGGTTGATTCCTTTTAGGATTGATTGGTTAGATCTCCTTGCTGTCCAAAGGACTCTCAAGAATCTTCTCCAGCACCACAGCTTGAAAGCATCAGTTATTTAGTTCTCCGTTTTCTCTATGGTTCCTTTCTCACATCTGTACATGACTACTGGAAAAACCATCAGATCAGATCAGATCAGTCACTCAGTCGTGTCTGACTCTTTGTGACCCCATGAACCACAGCACGCCAGGCCTCCCTGTCAATCACCAACTCCCGGAGTTCACTGAGACTCACGTCCATCGAGTCAGTGCTGCCATCCAGCCATCTCATCCTCTGTCGTCCCCTCCTCCTCTTGCCCCCAATCTCTCCCAGCATCAGAGTCTTTTCCAATGAGTCAACTCTTCGCATGAGGTGGCCAAAGTACTGGAGTTTCAGCTTGAGCATCATTCCTTCCAAAGGAATGCCAGGGCTGTTCTCCTTTAGAATGGACTGGTTGGATCTCCTTGAAGTCCAATGGACTCTCAAGAGTCTTCTCCAACACCACAGTTCAAAAGCATCAATTCTTCAGTGCTCAGCCTTCTTCACAGTCCAACTCTCACATCCATGCATTACCACAGGAAAAACCATAGCCTTGACTAGATGAAACTTTGTTGGCAAAATAATGTCTCTGCTTTTGAATATGCTATCTAGGTTGGTCATAACTTTCCTTCCAAGGAGTAAGCGTCTTTTAATTTCATGGAGTTTTGTTGACAAAGTGATGTCTCTGCTTTTTAATACAATGTCTAGGGTTTTCATAGCTTTTCTTCTAAAGAGCAAATATCTTTTAATTTCATGGCTACAGTCACCATCCACAGTGATACTCAGATCAGATCAGATCAGTCGCTCAGTCGTGTCCAACTCTTTGCGACCCCATGAACTGCAGCACGCCAGGCCTCCCTGTCCATCACCAACTCCCGGAGGTCACGCAGAATAAAATAAAGTCTGTGTTTCCAACTTTTCCCCATCTATTTGCCATGAAGTGATGGAACCTGGGACTGGATGAAATGACCTTAGTTTTTGAATGTTGAGATTTAAGCCAGTTTTTTCATTCTTCTCTTTCACCTTCATCAAAAGGCTCTTTAGTTTATCTGCATTTTCTAACATTAGCATGGCATTTTCTGCATACTGGAGGTTGTTGATATTTCTCCCAGTAATCTTGATTCAGCCTGGCATATTTCATGTGTACTAAACATAGAAGTTAAATAAGCAGGATGATGATATACAGTCTTGACTAATCCTTTCCTGATTTTGAACATGTCCATGTTCCATGTATGGTTCTAACTGTTGCTTCTTGTCCTGCATGCAGGTTTCTCAGGAAGAAGTTTCCATATTCTATTGTGATTTAGAGTCAAAGGCTTTAGTATAGTCAATGAAGAAGAGATAGATTTTTTTTTTTTTTTAATGGAATTCTCTTGCTTTCTCTATGATCCAATGAATTTTGGCAATTTGATTTTTGGTTCCTATGCCTTTTCAAAATCCAGCTTATACATCTGCAAGTTCTTGCTTCATACACTGTTGAAGTCTAGCTTGAAAGATTTTTAGCATTACCTTGCTAGCGTTTGAACAGAGAACGATTGTCATTTGAACATTTATTGGTATTGCTTTCTTTGGGACTGGAATTAAAACTGAACTTTTCCAGTCCTGTGGCCACTGCTGAGCTTTCTGAATTTTCTGGCATATTGAGCGCAGTGCTTCAACAGCATTATCATTTAAGATTTTAAAAATCTCAGTTGGAATTCTACCACCTCCATTAACTTTCTTTGTAGTAATGCTTCATAAGGGCCACTTAACTTCACACCTTAGGCTGTCTGGCTTTACATTATTGTAGTTTTCTGGGTCATTTAGTTTTTTTTTTTTTTTTTTTTGGTATAGTTATTCTGGGTATTCTTGCCACTTCTTCTGCTTCTTTTAGGTCTTTGACATTTCTGTCCTTTATTGTACTTATTCTATCATGAAATGTTCCCTTGGATTCTCCAATTTTCTTAAAGACAGCTCTAGTCTTTCTAATTCTATTGTTTTCCTATATTCATTGCATTGTTCACTTAAAAAGGCTTTTTTTTCCCCTCTCTTCTTGAAATTCTGTAGAACTATGCATTTAGTGCATATTTCATTCCCTTTCTCCCTTGTTTTTTGCTTCTCTTCTTTTCCAAGCTATTTGTAATGCCTCCTTAGACATCCACTTTGCCTTCTTGCATTTTTTTTTTCTTGTGAATAGTTTTGATCACTACCTTCTGTAAAATGATGTGCACCTCAGTCCATGATTTTTCTGGGACTCTCTATACCAGACCTAATCTCTTAAATCTATTTGTCATCTTCATTGTAGAATCATAAGGAATTTTAATTAAGTCTTATCTGAATACACTAGAGGTTTTCAAAGAGATTCTCCATCTCAGCTGCAAAGAATATAAGCAATCAGATTTCAATATTGAGGATATGGTGATGTCCATGTGTAGAGACATCTCTTGTGTTGTTAGAAGAGAGTGTTTGCTATGACTAATGTGTTAGGTTGGAAAAATTCTGTTAGCCTTTGCCTTGCTTCATTTTGTTCTCCAAGGCCAAACTTGCCTGTTACTCCAGATATCTCTTGACTTCTTACTTTTACATTCCAATACTCTATGATGAAAGAATACTTTTTCTTTGCATTAGTTATAGAAGGTCTTGAATATCTTCATAGAATCATTCAACTTCATCTTCTTTGGCATTAGTGCTTGGGGCATGGATTTGGTACTCTAATGTTGAATGGATTGCCCTGAAAACAAGCAAAGATCATTCTGTCATTTTTAGACTGCACCCACATAAGGAATTTCAGACTCTTTTGTTGACTACTAGAGCTACTCCACTTTTTCTAAGGGATTCTTGCCCACAGTAGAAGATATAATGGTCATATGAATTAAATTTGCCTTTCCTCATCCATTTCAGTTTACTAATTCCTAAAATATCCATACTCACTCTTGCCATCTCTTACTTGACCTTATCCAATGTACTTCAATTCAGGCACCTGAGTGATCATATGGACCCAGCATTATCTAACTCAATAAAATTATGAACTATGCAGTGTAGGGCCATCAAAGATAGACAGCTTGTGGTGAAGCGTTTTGACAAAATGTGGTGCAGTGGAGGAAGGAATGGAAAATGACTTCAGCATTCATACCTTGAGAACCCATGAACATTATGAAAATACAAAAAAAAAAAAAAAAATGACATTGAAAGATGACCCCCCCCCCCCCACCACCACCACCACCCCAGGTCATTAGGTGCCCAGTGTGCTACTGGAGAAGAATGGAGAAATAGATACAAATAGATCCAGAAGGAATGAAGAGGCTGAGTCAAAGTGAAAACAATGCCCAGTTGTGGATATGTCTTGTAGTGAAAGGAAAGTCCAATGTTGTAAAGAACAATATTGTACAGGAACTTGAAATGCTAGTTCCAGGTACCAAGGTAAATTGGATGTTGTCAAACAGTAGATGGCACAAGTGAACATAGACATTTTAGGAATCTGTGAATTAAAATGTACTGGAAGGAGTGAATATAATTCCAATGAACATTATATCCACTATGGTGGACAAGTATCCCTTAGAAGAAATTAATGGAGCATCCCTTAAGGAAGACAACAAAAAACTCTGAACTGCAGTGCTTGGGTGCAATTTCAAAAACAGATTGATCAGAATGATCAATTAATGATTGACAGAACAATCTCTCTTCAGTTCCAAGAAAAGCCATTCCATATGACAGTAATATAAGTCTATGACCCAACCACAATACTAAAGAAGCTGAAGTTGAACAGTTCTATTAAGACCTACAAGACCTTCTAGAACCAACACACATGCACACAAAAAAGGTGACCTATTCATCATAGGGGACTGGAATGCAAAAGTAGGAAATCAGGAGACACTTGGAGTAACAGGAAAGTTTGGCCTTGGAATAAAAAATGAAGCAGGTGAAAGGCTAAGGAGAAAAGGAATGAAGTCAGAGTCCCAAAGAATAGCAAGGAGAGATGAGAAACCTTCCTCAGTGAACAACGAAAAGCAACAGAGGAAAACAATAGAATGGGAAAGACTAGAGATCTCTTCAAGAAACTTAGAGGTACTGGGGGAATATTTCAGGCAATGATGTGCACAATAAAGTAAAAACAAACAAACAAAACAAAACCTGTTATGGACCTAAAAGAAGTAGAAGATAGTAAGACAAGGTAACAAGAATACACAAAGGAACCATATAAAAATGATGTTAATGACCCAGGACACCAAGGTGGTGTGATCATTCACCTAGAGCCAGACATCTTGGAGTGCAAAGTCAAGTGGGCCACAGGAAACATCACTAGAAACAAAGCTAGTGGAGGTGAAGGAATTCCAGTTGAGCTATTTCAAATTCTAAGAGGTGATGCTGTTAAAGTGTTGCACTCAATATGCCAGCAAATATGGAAATCTCAACAGTGGCCACAGGACTAGAAAATATGTTTTCATTTCAATCCCAAAGAAGGGCAATGCCAAAGAATGTTCAAACTGTCACACACTTACACACTCATTTCACATGGTCACAAAGTTATGCTCAAAATTCTCCAAGCCAGACTTCAAAAGGACATGAGTTGAATCTTTTCAGATGTTCAAACTGGTTTTAGAAAAGTCAGAGGAACCAAAGATCAAATTGCAACATCCATTGGATCATAGAAAAAGCAAGAGAGTTCAAGAAAAATGCATCCACTTGTTTTACTGACTACTCCAAATCCTTTGACTCTGTGGATCAGAACAAACTGGAAAATTCTTCAAGAGTTGGGAATACCAGACCACCATGCCTGCCATCTGTAAAACTTGTATGCAGGTCAAGAAGCAACACCTAGATCTGGACATAGAACAGACTGGTTCCAAATCAAGAAAGGAATGAGTCAAGGTGGTATATTGTCACTCTGCTTATTTAACTTATATAAAGAATACATCATGTGAAATACAGGGCTGGACGATACAAAACCTGGAATCAAGATTGCAGGAGAAATAACAATAATGTTAGATATGCAGATGATACTACCCTTATGAAAGAAAGTGTAGAGAAACTAAAGAGCATCTTGATGAAGGTGAAAGAGGAGATTGGAAAATCTAGCTTAAAACTCAATGCTCAAAAAATGAAGATCATGGCATCTGGTTCCATCTCTCCATGGCAAATAGATGGGGAAACAATGGAAAAAATGGCAGAGTATTTTCCTGGTCTCCAAATTCACTGCAAATGGTGAGTGCAGTTACAAAATTAAAAGATGCTTGTTCCTTGGAAGAAAAACTATGACAAATCTAGGCAGCATATTAAAAAGCAGAGACATTTCTTTGCCAACAAATGTCTGTATGTTCAACACTATGGTTTTCCCAAGATTCATGTATGGATGTGAGAGTTGGACCGTAAAGAAGGCTGAACACTGAAGAATTGATGCTCTTCAACTGTGGTGTTGCAGAAGACTCTTGAGAGTTCCTTGAACAAAAAGAAGATCCAACCAGTAAATCCTAAAGGAAATCAATCCTGAATATTTATTAGAATATTAAATTGGATGCCAAAATACTTAATATTAAATTAAATATTAATTGGATGCTGAAGCTGAAATTCCAATACTTTGGCCACCTGATTGAAGGACCGGCTCCTTAGAAAATTCTGTGATACTGGGCAAGATTGAAGGCAGGAACAGAAAGGGACAACAGAGGAAGAGAATGTTTGGGTGGCATCACAAACTCAACGGATATGAGTTTGAGCAAGCTCTGAGAAATGGCCAAAGACAGGGAAGCCTGGCCTGCTGCAGTGCATGGAATTGCAAAGGGAAAGACATGACTGAGCAACTTAACAACAAAAAACATCCACCTAACATTCCAGATTCCTATGCAATATTGTTCTGTACAGCATCAGGCTTTATTTTCACCAGCAGACACCCCATTCTACCTGGGACTATTTCTCTGTTATTCTTCAGGAGCATATTGGACACCTACTGAGCTGTCTGAGGAGGCCTTACAAATAGCTGTGAAAAGAAGGGAAGCAAAAAGCAAAGGATAAAAGGAAGGAAATACCAATTTGAATGCAGCATTCCAAAGAATAGCAAGGAGAGATAAGAAAGCCTTCCTCAGCAGTCAATGCAAAGCAATAGAGGAAAACATTAGAATGAGAAAGACTAGAGATCTCTTCAAGAAAATTAGAGATACCAAGGGAACATTTAGTACAAAGATGGTTTCATGCAAAGATGGACTCTTAAAGGACAGAAATAGTAGGCACCTAACAGAAGCAGAAGATATTAAGAGGTGGCAAGAATACACAGAAAACTGTACAAAAAAGATCTTCACTACCCAGATAATCACGAAGGTGTGATCACTTACCTAGAGCCAGATACCCTAGAATGTGAAGTCAAGTGGGTCTTAGGAAGCATCACTACAAACAAATCTAAGGGAAGTGATAGAATTCCAGTTGAGCTGTTTCAAATCCTAAAAGATGATGGTGTTGAAGTGCTATGCTCAATATGCCAGCAAATTTGGAAAACTCAGCTGTGACAACAGAACTGGAAAAGGTAAAATTTCATTCCAATCACAAAGAAACACAATGCCAAAGAATGCTCAAACTATCCCACAATTGCACTCATCTCACTCGCTAGTAAAATAATGCTTAAAATTTTACAAGCCAGGCTTCACAGAAAGTAATATGTGAACTGTGAACTTCCAGAAGTTCAAGCTGATTTTATAAAAGGCAGAGGAACCAGATATCAAGTTGCCAAAAGCTGACTGATCATCAAAAAAGCAAGACAGTTCCAGAAAAAAACATTTATTTATGCTTTATTGAATATGACAAAGCCTTTGACTGTGTGGATCACAATAAACTGGAAAATTCTGAAAGAGATGGGAATACCAGACCACCTGATCTGCCTCTTGAGAAAACTGTATGGAGGTCAGAAAGCAAGGGTTAGAACTGGATATGGAAAAACCAACTGGTTCCAAATAGGAAAAGGACTATGTCAAGGCTATATATTGTCACCCTTCTTATTTAACTTATATGTAGAGTACATCTTGAGAAACGCTGGGCTGGAAGAAGCACAAGCTGGAATCAAGTTTGCAAGGAGAAATATCAATAACTTCAGATATGCAGATGACACCACCCTTATGGCAGAAAGTGAAGAAGAACTAAAAAGCCTCTTGATGAAAGTGAAGGAGGAGAGTGAAAAAGTTGATTTAAAGCTCAACATTCAGAAAACTAAGATCATGGCATCCAGTCCCATCACTTCATTGCAAATAGATGGGGAAACAGTGGAAACAGTGGCTGGTTTTATTTTTCTGGACTCCCAAATCACTGCAGATGGTGATTACTGCCATGAAATTAAAAGACACTTACTCCTTGGAAGGAATGTTATGACCAACCTAGACAGCATATTGAAAAGCAAAGACATTACTTTATCAAGAAAGGTCCCTCTAGTCAAGGCTATGGTTTGTCCAGTGGTCAGGTATGGATTTGAGAGTTGGACTATAAAGAAAACTGAGCACCAAAGAATTGATGCTTTTGAACTGTGGTGTTGGAGATGACTCTTGAGAGTCCCTTGGATTGCAAGGAGTTCCAACCAGTTCATCTTAAAGGAGATCAGGCCTAGGTGTACATTGTTAGGACTGATGTTGAAACTGAAACGCCAGTACTTTGGCCACCTGATGGGAAGAACTGACTCATTGGAAAAGACCCTGATAGTGGGCAAATTTGAGGGCAGTAGGAGAAGGGGACAACAGAGGATGAAATGATTAGATGGCATCACCAACTCAATGGACATGGGTTTGGGTGAGCTACAGGAGTTGGTGATGGACAGGGAGGCCTGGTGTGCTGGGGTTCATGGGGTTGCAGATAGTCAGATATGACTGAGATACTGAACTGAAGTGAACTGAACTGAACTGCACTCATGCATACTCACATAAATATCTGTAGACATAATATATCCGTGCATAAATATATATGGATATATATACATATACATCTAAATACACACATATGTCACATCTTCTTTAATAATTCATCTGTCAATGAACCCCATGGACTGCAGCCCACAAGGCTCCTCTGTCCATGGGATTTTCCAGGCAAGAGTACTGGAGTGGGGTGCCATTGCCTTCTCCGAATGAACATTTAGGAATCTTCAATTTCTTGGCTTTGTAAATAGTGTGGTAAGAAAGAATACTGGGGGTGCATACATATTTTCAAATTATAAGTTTGCATGTAATTTTCAAATTATGCTTTGTATGTATGTTTTCAAATTATAGTTTTGTATATATAATTATTGTGCATGTATATTTTCAAACTGTGCTGGATATATGCTCAGGAGTGGGATTACAAGACCATATGGTAATTCTATTTTTAGATTCTTATGGAAGCTCCACACTGTTCTCCAAAGTGGCTGTACTAATTTACATTCCCAACAACAATATTAGACAGTTCCTTTTCTCTACAGTCTTCCCATTATTATTTATAGACTATTGGATGATGTCCGTGATGACAAGAATGAGGTAATACCTCATTGTATTTTTGTTTTGAAGTTCTCTAATAATTCGTGATGTTGAACTCTTACATGAGCCTGTTAGCCATCTGTATGTCTTCACTGGAGAAATATCTCTTTAGATATTCTGCTCATTTTTTGATTGGGGTGTTTGATTTGATGTTTGTATATTTTGGAGGTTAACCCTGTTGGCTGCATTGTATGTAAATGTTTTATTCCATTCTATAAACTGTATTTTGATTTTGCATATGTTTTACTTTGTTATACAAAAGCTAATTTAAGATTAATTAGATCTCCTTGTTCATTTTATTTTTATTTCCATTACTCAAGGAGACAGATCCAAAAACATGTTGCTGCAATTAGTGCCAGAGGGTGTTCAGTCTATGTTTTTCTCTAAAAGTATTATGGTGTGGTCACTGAACTAAAGGCAAACTTCCTGGAGTGTGAAGTGAAGTGGGCCTTAGGAAGCATGACTACAAACAAAGCTAGTGGAGGTGATGGAATTTCAGCTGAGATACTCAAAATTCTAAAAGATGATGCTGTTAAAGTGCTGTACTCAATATGCAACATACTTGGAAAACTCACCAGTGGCCTCAAAACTAGAAAAGGTCAGTTTTCATTCCAATTCCAAAGAAAGGCATTGTCAAAGAATGTTCAAACTACCATATAATTGTGCTTATTTAACATGCTAGCAGGGTAATGCTCAATATCCTTTAAACTGGCTTCAACCATACATGAACTGAGAACTTCCAGATGTACAACATGTGTTTAGAAAAGGCAGAGGAACCAGAGATCAAATTTCCAACATCCATTTAGTCACAGAAAAGGCAAAGAAATTCCAGGAAAACATCTATTCTATTTCATAGACTAAATGAACACCTTTGACTGTGTGGTTCATAACAAACTATGGAAAACTCTTAAAAATATGGGAATAATATCAGGGCACATTACTTACAGGCCACTCCTGACAAAACTGTATGCAGGTCAAGAAACAATCATTAGAATCAGACATGGAACACTGAGCAGATTCAAAATTGGGAAAGGAGTACATTGAAGCTGTACATATCATCATCTTGTTTATTTAGCTTATATTCAGAGTACATCATGCAAAATGCCAGGCTGGCTGAATCAAAGCTAGAATCAAGATTGCCAGGAGAAATATCAAATACCTCAGATATGCAACTCTAATGGCAGAAAATGAAGAGGAACTAAAAAGCCTCTTGATGAAGGTGAAATCAACTTTCAAAAAACTGAGATCATGACATCCAGTTGCATCACTTCATGGCAAATAGATAGGGAAAAATTGGACCAATCTTATTTTTTTCAGATCCAAAAATCACTGCAGATGGTGACTGTAGTCATGGAATTAAGACATTCTCTCCTTAGAAGAAATGCTTCAGTCATGTCCAACTCTATCTGACCCTCTGAACTATAGCCCACCAGGCTCTTCTGTCCAGTGGGATTCTCCAGACAAGAATACTGGAGTGAGTTGCCATACCCTTCTCCAGAGGATCTTCTGGACCAAAAAATTGAACCTGTGTCTCTTATATCTCCTGCACTGGCATGCAGGTTCTTTATGGCTAGCTCCACTGGGGAAATATGACAAATGTAGGTAGTGTTTTAAAATGCAGAGGTATCTCTTTGCTGACAAAGGCTCAGAGTCAAAGCTAAGGTTTTTCCAGTAGTCAGGTACAGATGTGATAGTTGGACAATAAAGGAGGCTGAGCATTGAAAAATTGATGATTTTGAATTGCAGTGCTGGAGAAGACTCTTGAGAGTCCATTGGACAGCAAGGAGATCAAATCAGTCAATCCTGAAGGAAATTAACCCTGAATATACTTTGGAAGGATTGATGCTGAAGCTGAAGGTCCAGTACTTTGACCACCTAAAGCAAAGAGCTGACTCATTGGAAAAGACCCTGATGCTGGAAAAGATTGAGAGCAAGTGAAGAAGGGGACGACAGAGAATGAGATGGTTGGATGGAATCACTGAATCAATGGACATGAGTTTGATGGTGTCTTTACAGAATGAATTTGGGAGTATTCCTTCCTCTACAGTTTCTTCTTTAAGAAAAGTTTAAGAAAGATAGGTGCTAATTCTTTTCTAAATGTTTGATAGAATTTTTCTGTGAAGCCATCTGGTTCTGGACATTTGAATGATTTTTAATACAGTTTCACTTTCATTACTTAGATTTGTTCATGTTTTCTCTTTTTTTCCTGATTCAGTTTTGGAAGATGGCACTTTTCTAAGAATTTGTTTACTTCTAGATTGTCCACTTATTGGAATATATTTACTTGCATCAGTCTATTATGATCCTTTGTATTTCTATGCTGTCAGCTGCAAATCTCATTTCTACTTTATTCATTTGGATCTTCTCTTTTTCTTGGTGATTCTGACTGAAGGTTTATCAGTTTTGATATCTTTTCACAAAAACATCTTTTATTTTCATTGCTCTTTTCTACTGTTTTCTTGTCTCTATTTCATTTATTTCTCTTGTGACCTTTTTTATTTCTTTCACTAAATTTGGGTTTTGTTTGTTCTGATCTTTTTAGTTATTATAGCTGTAAGGATTAGGTAGTTGATTTTAGATTATTATTGTTTGCTAAAATAAAATTGTATTGCTATAAATTTCCATCTTAGAACTGACTCTGCTGTCTGATAAATTTTGATTTTTTTTGTTTGTTTTAATTTTCATTTGTCTCTAGATAATTTTTTAAATTTCCTCTTTGATTTCTTTAATGATCCATTGGTTGTTTGGCAGCATATTGTTTAGACTCCATGTTTGTTTTGTTTGAAAATCTTTTCTTATATTTAATTTCTAATCTCATATTGATGTGGTCAGAAAAACAATGCCAGGTTTGATTTCCATTTTCTTAAATAAACCAAGGCCTGTTTTGTGGCCCAGCATGTGATATATCTATTCTGGATATTATTCCATGTGCCCTTGATAGATTCTCTATTCTGCTGCTTTCAAATGGAATGTTCTATGATGGTGGTTTATTTGCTAAGTCATGTCTGACTCTTGTGATCCCGTGGACTCTAACCCACCATGCTCCTCTGACCATGGGATTACCCAGGCAGGAATACTGGATCGGGTTGCCTTATCCTTCCCCAGGGGGCCCTTCCAACTCAGGGGTTGAATTCAAGTCACATGTGTTACAGGTGGATTCTTTACTGACTGAGCTACCAGTGAAGCCCTATAAGTATCAATTAAGTCCATCTGGTGTAACATATAACTTCAGACTTTTGTTTCCTATTTTTTTTTCCTGGATGATCTGTCCATTGATGTAAAATGAGGTGTTAAAGTTCCACTATTATTATATTTCTGTCAATTTCTCTTTTTAGGTTTGTTAACATTTGCCTTATATAGAAAGGTTCTCCTATGTTAGATGCATATCTATTTACAATTGCTATATAATCTTCTTTGCCCTGCTTCATTCTGTATTCCAAGGGCAAATTTGCCTGTTACTCCAGGTGTTTCTTGACTTCCTACTTTTGCATTCCAGTCCCCTATAATGAAAAGGACATCTATTTTGGGTGTTAGTTCTAAAAGGTCTTGTAGGTCTTCATAGAACCGTTCAACTTCAGCTTCTTCAGCTTTACTGGTTGGGGCATAGACTTGGATTACTGTGACACTGAATGATTTGCTTGGAAATGAACAGAGATCATTCTGTCATTTTTGAGATTGCATCCCAGTACTGCATTTCAGACTCTTTTGTTGACAATGATGGCCACTCCATTTCTTCTGAGGGATGCCTGCCCTTTCCCGATTATATTCTTTGCAGCCAAGGATGGAGAAGCTCTATACAGTCAGCAAACACAAGACCAGGAGCTGACTGTGACTCAGACCATGAACTCCTTATTGCCAAATTCAGACTGAATTGAAGAAAGTAGGGAAAACCACTAGACCATTCAAGTATGACCTAAATCAAATCCCTTATGATTATACAGTGGAAGTGAGAAATAGATTTAAGGGCCTAGATCTGATAGATAGAGTGCCTGATGAACTATGGAATGAGGTTCATGACACTGTATAGGAGACAGGGACTAAGACCATCCCCATGGAAAAGAAAGGCAAAAAAGCAAAATGGCTCTCTGGAGAGGCCTTGCAAATAGCTGTGAAAAGAAGAGAAGCAAAAAGCAAAGGAGAAAAGGAAAGATATAAGCATCTGAAAGCAGCGTTACAAAGAATAGCAAGAAGAGATAAAAAAGCCTTCTTCAGCGATCAATGCAAAGAAATAGAGGAAAACAACAGAATGGGAAAGACTAGGGATCTCTTCAAGAAAATCAGAGATACCAAAGGAACATTTCATGCAAAGATGGGCTCGATAAAGGACAGAAATGATATTGACCTAACAGAAGCAGAAGATACTAAGAAGCGATGGCAAGAATACACAGAAGAACTGTACAAAAAAAGATCTTCACAATGCAGATAATCACGATGGTGTGATAACTGACCTAGAGCCAGACATCCTGGAATGTGAAGTCAAGTGGGTCTTAGAAAGTATCACTATGAACAAAGCTAGTGGAGGTGATGTCATTCCAGTTGAGCTATTCTAAATCCTGAAAGATGATGCTGTGAAAGTGCTGCACTCAATATGCCAGCAAATTTGGAAAACTCAGCAGTGGCCACAGGATTGGACAAGGTCAGTTTTCATTCCAATCCCAAAGAAAGGCAATGCCAAGGAATGCTCAAACTACCGCACAATTGCACTCATCTCACACGCTAGTAAAGTAATGCTCAAAATTCTCCAAGCCAGGCTTCAGCAATATGTGAACCGTGAACTTCCTGATATTCAAGCTGGTTTTAGAAAAGGCAGAGGAACCAGAAATCAAATTGTCAACATCCTCTGGATAATGGAAAAAAACAAGAGAGTTCTAGAAAGGCATCTATTTCTGCTTTATTGACTATGCCAAAGCCTTTGCCTCTGTGGATCACAATAAACTGGAAAATTCTGAAAGAGATGGGAATACAAGACCACCTGATCTGCCTCTTGAGAAATCTGTATGCAGGTCAGGAAGCAACAGTTAGAACTGGACATGAAACAACAGGCTGTTTCCAAATAGGAAAAGAAGTAAGTCAAGGCTGTATATTGTCACCCTGTTTATTTAACTTATATGCAGAGTACATCATGAGAAACGCTGAACTAGAAGAAACACAAGTTTGAATCAAGATTGCTGGGAGAAATATCAATAACCTCAGATATGCAGAGGACACCACCCTTATGACAGAAAGTGAAGAGGAACTAAAAAGCCTCTTGATGAAAGTGAAAGAGGAGAGTGAAAAAGTTGGCTTAAAGCTCAACATTCAGAAAATGAAGATCATGGCATCTGGTCCCATCACTTCATGGGAAATAGATGGGGAAACAGTGTCAGACTTTATTTTTCTGGGCTCCAAAATCACTGCAGATGGTGACTGCAGCCATGAAATTAAAAGACGCTTAAAGTTATGACCAACCTAGATAGCATATTGAAAAGTAGAGACATTACTTTGCCAACAAAGTTTCGTCTAGTCAAGGCTATGATCTTTCCTGTGGTCATGTATGGATGAGAGAGCTGGACTGTGAAGAAGGCTGAGTGCTTTAGAATTGATGCTTTTGAACTGTGGTGTTTGAGAAAGACTCTTGAGAGTCCCTTGGACTGCAAGGAGATCCAACCAGTCCATTCTGAAAGAGATGAGCCCTGGGATTTCTTTGGAAGGAATGATGCTAAAGCTGAAACTCCAGTACTTTGGCCACCTCATGCGAAGAGTTGACTCATTGGAAAAGACTCTGATGCTGGGAGAGATTGAGGGCAAGAGGAGAAGGGGACGACAGAGGATGAGATGGCTGGATGGCATCACGGACTCGATGGATGTGGGTCTCAGTGACCTCTGGGGGTTGGTGATGGACACGGAGGCCTGGTGTGTTGTGATTCATGGGGTAGCAAAGAGTTGGACATGTCTGAACGACTGATCTGATCTGATCTGATGTTATCTTCTTCAACTGATCCTTTCATCACTGTATGTTGTCCTTCTTTGTTTCTTGTAGTCTTTGTTTTGAAGTCACTTTGAATTTTGCAAATGTTTATTCTGAAGTCTCTTTTGTCTGGTAAGACTGAGCGACTGATCTGATCTGATTTGATGGCTACTTCTGCTTTCTTTTAATTTCAATTTGAATGAAATATTTTTTTCTATCTCCTCACTTTCAGTCTGTATGTGTCCCTAGATCTGAAGTGTGTCTCTTGTAGACAGTATATATATACCTTGTTTTATATCCATTCAGTCAGTATATGTGCATTGGTTGTAACCCATTTACTTTACTTTTAAGGTATTTATTGATTAGTTTTTATTACAATACTGTTGGGCTTCCCCTGTGGCTCAGCTGGTAGAGAATCCACCTCCAATGAGTGAGACTGGGTTCAATCCCTTGATTGGGAAGATTCAATAGAGAAGGGAAAGGCTACACACTCTAGTATTCTGGCCTGGAAAATTCCATGGACTGCATAGTGCATCGAGTCATGAAGAGTCGGACACAACTGAGTGATTTCACACTCACACTCACAATATTATTACTTGTTTTGGGTTTTTTTTTTTCTTCCTTTTTTCTTTGGCTTTCTGTTCTTGTGATTCAATGACAATATTTAGTGTTGTGTTTGGATTACTTTTTCTTTTTCTTTTTACCTGTATACCTATTGGACAGTTTTGCTGTACAGTTTCATGAGATTTTGATATAGCAGTTTATAAGTATATGTGATTGCTTTAAGTTGCTGATCTGTTCATTTCAAATGCATTTCAAATGTCCTGCATTGTATATTTTCGTGATTGCTTGTTTTGTATTATATTTGTGTGTGGATAATTTCCTACTTTTGCTGCTTGTTTTCCTTTACTGGTGGAGTTGCTCATTCCATAATTTTCTTGTTTCTGCTTGTGTCCTTTTCTATTCTGCCTAGAGAAGTTCCTTTAGCATTTGTTGTAAAGGTAGTTTGGTGTTATTAAATTATTTTAATTTTGTTTGTCCATAAGGTTGTTTATCTCTCTGTCAAACATGCAGAAGAGCATGCTGGGAAGAGTATTCTTGCTTATAGGTTCTTCCCTTTCACCACATCAAACATATCATGCCACTCTCTTCTGTACTTGAGTTTCTGTTGAAAAATCCACTAGTAACTTTACGAGGATTCCTTTGTAATTTAGTTGCTGCTTTCCCCTGCTGCTTTTATTATTTTATTTTTATTTTAAGCTTTTGTCAATTTGACTATTATGTGTCTTGGTGTGTTCCTCCTCGGTTAATCTGCATGAGACTATGCATTTCCTGGACTTGGGTGTCTGTCTTCTTTCCCATGTTAGGGAGATTTCAGCTCTCATCTCTTCATATACCTCCTCAAGCCCTTTATCTCTCTCTTCTTCTTGGGCTACTATAATGAAAATGTTTAATGTTGTTGCAGAGGTCTCTTAATCAGTTTTTATTTCTCTTTATTTTTTTCTTTATTCTGTTCTGCAAGGGTGACCTCTATCCTTTCAGCTCCTCATGGCTCAGAGGATAAAGCGTCTGCCTGCAATGCATGAGAGCCTGGTTCGATCCCTGGGTTGGGAAGATCCCCTGGAGAAGGAAATGGAAACCCACTCCAGTATTCTTGCCTGGAGAATCCCATGAACAGAGGAGCCTGGCAGGCTACAGTCCACGGGGTTGCAAATGGTCGGATATGACTGAGCAACTTCACACACACATCCATTCTTCTGCCTCCTTTATTCTGTTATTGTTTCCTTCCAGTGTATTTTTTTTTTTAATTTCAATATTGTATTCTTCAACTCTGGTTGTTATTTGTATTTTTTAACTCTTTGTTAAAACAAAACAAAACAAAACAAAACAAAACTTCTTGTATCTTTGCTCTTTGTGCATCCATTTGTTTCCTGAGACCTTGAATCATCTTTATGATCAGTACTCTGAACCTTTCTCAGGTCGATTGCTTCCCTCCATTTCACATAGCTGTTCTGAGGTTTTTATCTTGTTCTTTTGTCTGGAACATATTCTTCCACAGTCTAATTTTGTCTAAATTTGTATTTGTATTATTATGTCTGTGGAAAGTTAGTTATGTTTCTCAACTTTGGAGAAGTGGCCCTCTGGAGGATATATCCAAGCAGCACACTCTCTCCTTGTTACACAAGAACCAGCGGCCAGTGGTCCCATAGTAAATTATTTCCTGTGTTTCCTGGTTGACTGATGCCAGCGTTTGATGCCAAACGTCAGCCTCCAGCAGAGCTGATGCTGATAAATACTCCCTAATACCTTTATCACCATTGTCCTAGTCCCCAGAGTGAGCCACTGTTGCCCCCATTTCCAGAGGACACCCTCCAAAAACCACATTTAAGTCTAGTCCAGGCTCCTACAAAATCAGTTCTTTTCCCTGGGTCCCAATACACATGAGATTTCATGTGCACCTTGTAAGAGTATAGTCTTTGTTCCCCAAGTCCTGTGGACCTTATGTAATGAAGCCCTGTTGGTCTTAAAAGTCATATGCTCTGGTGGCCTTCTCTCATGATCCTACTGTTCCAGTGGGGGAGAGTGATATGGGGCTCAGATATCTCTCCTCTGTAGGAAAACTTAGTGATTAATTATTCTCCAGTTTATGAGTTGCCCACCTGAGGTGTTTTCAGTTTTGATTATACAGTGATTGTGCTCCTCCTTCAACCCACTCCAGTACTCTTACCTGGAAAATCCCATGGGCAGAGGAGCCTGGTAGGCTGCAGTCCATGGGTTTGTTAAGAGTCAGACACGACTAAGCGACTTCCATTTCACTTTTCACTTTCATGCATTGGAGAAGGAAATGGCAACCCACTCCAGTGTTTTGCCTGGAGAATCCCAGGGACGGGGGGAGCCTGGTGGGCTGCCGTCTATAGGGTCACAGAGTTGGACATGACTGAAGCGACTTAGCAGCAGCATCAGCTCCTCCTTCATCCTCATTATGGTTTCTTTTTAAAGTCTTTAAATGTAGAATATCCTTGTTGGTATGTTTCAGTCTTTTTTTAATTGATGGTTCTTTTTTATTTATTGTTCATCAGTTAGTTGTAGTTTTATTGTGCTTGTGAGAGAAGGTGAACTCAAGTAAAGAGGGGCATAGCAACCCACATTAATATTCTTGCCTGGAGAATCCCCATGGACAGAGAGGACTGGTGGGCTACAGTCCATACGGTCACAAAGAGTCAGACACGACTGAAATGACTTAGCACATATGCATATAAATATGTTCACATATTTATATAAATAAATATAAATATGCCCATTCATCTACTGCTGTGCATCTCACTTCCATATCTCTGTTATTATAAGTAATGCTTCAACGAACATCAGTTCAGTCACTCACTCGTGTCCAACTCTTTGGGACCCCATGCACTGCAGCATGCCAGACTTCCCTGTCCATCACCAACTACCAGAGCTTGTTCAAACTTATGTCCATTGAGTCGGTGATACCATCCAATCATCTCATCCTATGTTGTCCCCTTCTCCTCCTGCCTTCAATCTTTCCCAGCATCAGGTTCTTTTCCAAGAAGTAAGTTATTTGCATCAGGTTGCTAAAGTATTGGAGTTTCAGCTTCCACATCAGTCAGTCCAGTAAATACTCAGAACTGATTTATTTATTTCAGCAATGAACATATGTGTGCATATATCTTTTCTAATTAGTGTTTTTGTTTTATTCCGATAAATATTAGGAACAGAATTGCCAGATTATATAGTTATCTCATTGTGGTTTTCATTTGCATTTTCTTCATCTTTGATGAAGTTGCAGACTGTATATGGCACATCTTTTCATATGACTTTTGGTCATCTGTATATCTTTCTTGAAAAAAAAAATCTACTAAGATTCTCTGTGCATTTTATTTTTCTCAGAATAAAGGTAAATCCTTTTAATTGCATATTTAACTTATTGAAATGATGATCATATTTATCTTGCTTTAACAATTTTGTTACAAAAGGATGGAAAATTTATCATCATTTGGCACTGATCAAAGGATTGGAGTTTGAGAACTCCTGTTGTAAAACACTTCATACAATTATTTTAAATTATTTATAAATATCTGGGACCTCTCAAACATTTCAACATAAGGACTTGAAGTTAAACTACCATATTCAAAATTATCTTTAGTGATTATTTTTAGCTAGGCTTTTTTTAAAAACAGTAATTGTATGTTTCTATTAATAGCAGTCCACAGTTCATTCAGTCTTTTTAAAGATTTTCCCCAACATTCCTTCTCTGTTCCTAGACCCCATGTTGGATCCCACATTACACTTAGGCACCTTGTTTCCTTAGGTTCCTCTTGTCTGTAATAGTCTCTTAGATGCTTGCTCTCTCTCTCTCTCTTTTTTTAATTAATTTAAAAAATAATTGGAGGATAATTGATCTACAGTGTTGTGTTGGTTCTGCCATACAAAAACGCAAATCAGTAGTGATTATATGAACGTCTTTTGCTTTGTTAGCTGCCCTCCCCTTGCTCATCCTACCCCTCTAGGTCATAAAAGAACACCAGGCTCAGCTATCTATGCTTTATGGCAGCTTATCACTAGCTATCTATTTCACACATTCACGGGTAATTCAGCTGGTAAAGAATCCACCTGCAATACAAGTGACCCTAGTTTGGTTTCTGGGTCAGAGAGTTCCCCTGGAGAAAGGATGAGCTATCCACTCCTCTGTTCTTGGGCTTACCTGGTGGCTCAGATGGTAAAGAAATCTCCTGCAATGCAAAAGATCTGGGTTGAGAAAATCCCTTGGAGGAAGGCATGGCAACCCACTCCAGTATTCTTGCATGGAGAACCCCCATGGATAAGGAGCCTAGTGGGCTACTACAGTACATGTGGTTATAAAGAATAGGACACTACTGAGTGACTAAGCACAGCAGAGTGTATAATATGTCAATGCTACTTCCACAATTTGTTTCACCCTCTCCATCCCCTGCTGCATCCACAAGTTCATTCTCTACAGCCACATCTCCATTCCTTCTCTGAAAATAGGTTTATCAGTTCTATTTTTCTAGATTCCCTCTCTCTATATATATATATATATCCATTATATATGACATTTTTTTTCTTTCTGACTTTTACTTCACTTTTTATAACAGACTCTAGATTCATCTATCTAACTACAACTGAATCAAATTTGTTCATTTTTATGTCTAAGTGATATTCTGTTGAATATGTGTACCACATTTTCTTATCCATTCATTTATCAATGGACAGCTCAGTTGCTTCCATATCTTGCTTATTGTAAATAATGCTGCAATGAACAATGATCATTGGGGTGCATGCATCTTCTTGATTTCTGACTTTCTTAGGATATACACACAGTAGTGAGTTTACTGGGTAATATAGTAAATTTATTCCTGGTCTTTTAAGAAATATGCATACTGTTCTCCATAATCTTTGCATCAATTTACATTCCCATCCAGTGCAGCAGGGTTCCCTTTTCATTACATTCTATCCAAAATTTATTGCTTGTAGATTTTTAAATAATGGCCATACTGATTGACATGAGATGATACCTCATTGTAAATTTGATTTGCATTATTCTAATAATGAATGATGTTAAGCATTTTTTCTTGTGTTTATTGACCATCTGTAGGTCTTCTTTGGAGTAAAGTCTGTTTAGATATTCTGCCCATTTTTTAATTGGATTTTTTTTCCTAGTATTTAGTTGCATGAGCTACTTGTATATTTTGGAAATTAATCCTTTGTTGTTTGGTTGCAACTATTCTCAGACATTCTGAGGGCTGCTTTTCACATTGTTTATTGTTGTGTTTACTGTGAAAAAGCTTTTAAATTTAGCTAGGTTCCATTTCTTTATTTTATTTTCATTACTCTAGGAGGTGGGTCAAAGAGGATCTTGCTGTGATTTATGTCAAAGAGTGTACTGCCAATATTTCTTCTAAGAGCTTTATAGTTTCTGGCCTTATATTTAAGTCTAATCCATTTTGAATTTATTTTTGAATATGGTGTTAGTAAGTGTTCTAATTTCATTATTTTACACATAGCTGTCCCATTTTCCCAGCATCATTAATTAAAGAGGCTGTCTTTTCTCCACTATATATTTTTGCATTTTTTTTCAAAGATAAAGTGCCCATAGATGTGTGGGTTTTTGTCTGGGCTTTCTATATTACTCCATTAGTCTATATTACTGTAACCTTGAAGGATAGTCTGAAGTCAGGAACCTTAATTCCTCTAGTTCCATTTTTCTTTCTCAAGATTACTTTGGCTGCTTAGGGTCTTTTCTGTTTCCATACAAATTATAAAATATTTTATTATAGTTCTGTGAAAACCACAATTTGCAATTTGATAGAGATTTCATTGAATCCATAGATTGGTTTTAGTATTGCTATTTTCACAGTATTCACTCTTGCAATCCTAGAGCATGTCATATCTTTCCATATTTGTTGCATCTTTGCTTTCTTTCATCAGTGTCATACTTTTCTGTAGACAGCTATGCTTTCTCCTTAGGTAGGTTAATTCCTAGGTATTTTTTTCCTTTTTGTTGCAATGGTTAAAGGGATTGTTTCCTTAATTTCTATTTCTGAGTTTTCATTCTTAGTTTATAGGAACATAAGGAATGTCTGTGTATTCATTTCATATCTTGGTAATTTCCTAAATTCATTAATTCATTATTGTAATTTTCTGGTAGCATATTTTGTGTTTTCTATGTATAGTATCATATTATCTGCAAAGAGTCACAGTTTTACTTCTTCTTTTCTTTTATGATTGCTGTCGGTAAAATTTCCAGAACTATGTTGAATAATAGTGATGAGAGTGGGCACCCTTACCTTCTTCCTGAAGAAGAAATACTTTCACTTTTTCATCACTGAGTATAATGTTTGCTGTGGTTTTGTCATATACGGCATTTGCTATGGTGAGGTAAGTTTTTCTTATGCTGATTTTATGGAGAGTTTTTAGCATAAATGGGTGTTGAATTCTGTAGAAATATTTCTCTACATCTATTGAGATGATTATATGGATTTATCTTTCAGTTTATTAATATGATGTATCACATTGATTCACTCTTGCCATCTCTTGTTTGACCACCTCCAATTTGCCTTGATTCATGGACCTGACATTCCAGGTTCCTATGCAATATTGCTCTTTACAGCATCGGACTTTGCTTCTATCACCAGACATATCCACAGCTGGGTATTCTTTTTGTTTTGGCTCCATCCCTTCATTCTTTCTGGAGTTATTTCTCCACTGATCTCCAGTAGCATATTGGGCCTCTACTGACCTGGGGAGTTTCTCTTTCAGTATCCTATCATTTTGTCTTTTCATACTGTTCATGGGGTTCTCAAGGCAAGAATACTGAAGTGGTTTGCCATTCCCTTCTCCAGCGGACCACACCCTGTCATCTCTCTCCACCATGACCCACCCATCCCAGGTTGCCCCTTGGGCATGGCTTAATTTCATTGAGTTAGACAAGGGTGTGGTCCTTGTGTGATTAGATTGACTAGTTTTCTGTGAGAACGGTTTTAGTGTATTTGCCCTCTGATGCCCTCTTTCAAGACCTACTGTCCTACTTGGGTTTCTCCTACCTTGGGCATGGGGCATCCCATCCCGGCTGCTCCCGGCGAGCGAAGCACAGCCATCGCACCTCACCTTGGACGAGGGGTCTCTCCCCACCGACACCCTTCCTGACCTCGGTCGTGGGGTAGCTCCTCTCGGCCGTGCCCAGTGCGCCGGCCCTCTCCGCCGTCCTTCCTCGGTCGTGGGGCAGCTCCTCTCGGCTGCGCTTTCAGTACGCGACGCAGCCGGCAGGGCACTCTCAGTGCACGACGCAGCCAGCAGGGCGCTCTCAGTGCGCGACGCAGAAGATATTAAGAAGAGGTGGCAGGAATACACAGAAGAACTGTACAAAAAAGAGCTTCAAGACCCAGATAATCATGATGATGTGATCAGTGACCTAGAGCCAGACATCTTGGAATGTGAAGTCAAATGGGCCTTAGAAAGCATCACTACGATGCTTTCTAACAGAAGCAGAAGATATTAAGAAGAGGTGGCAGGAATACACAGAAGAACTGTACAAAAAAGAGCTTCAAGACCCAGATAATCATGATGATGTGATCACTGACCTAGAGCCAGACATCTTGGAATGTGAAGTCAAGTGGGCCTTAGAAAGCATCACTACGAACAAAGCTAGTGGAGGTGATGGAATTCCAGTGGAGCTATTCCAAGTCCTGAAAGATGATGCTGTGAAAGTGCTGCACTCAATATGCCAGCACATTTGGAAAACGCAGCAGTGGCCACAAGATTGGAAAAGGTCAGTTTTCATCCCAATCCCAAAGAAAGGCAATGCCAAAGAATGCTCAAACTACCGAACAATTGCACTCATCTCACACGCTAGTAAAGGAATTCCCCAAATTTTCCAAGCCAGGCTTCAGCAATGTGTGAACCGTGAACTTCCTGATGTTCAAGCTGGTTTTAGAAAAGGCAGAGGAACCAGAGATCAAATTGCCAACATCCTCTGGATCATGGAAAAAGCAAGAGAGTTCCAGAAAAACATCTATTTCTCCTTTATTGACTATGCCAAAGCCTTTGACTGTGTGGATCACAGCAAACTGTGGAAAATTCTGAAAGAGATGGGAATACCAGACCACCTGATCTGCCTCTTAAGAAATCTGTATGCAGGTCAGGAAGCAACAGTTAGAACTGGTCATGGAACAACAGACTGGTTCCAAATAGGAAAAGGAGTACGTCAGGGCTGCATATTGTCACCATGTTTTTTTAACTTATATGCAGAGTACATCATGAGAAATGCTGGACTGGAAGAAACACAAGTTGGAATCAAGATTGCTGGGAGAAATATCAATAACCTCAGATATGCAGATGACACCACCCTTATGGCAGAAAATGAAGAGGGGCTAAAAAGCCTCTTGATGAAAGTGAAAGTGGAGAGTGAAAAGGTTGGCTTAAAGCTCAACATTCAGAAAACGAAGATCATGGCATCCGGTCCCATCACTACACGGGAAATAGATGGGGAAACAGTGGAAACAGTGTCAGACTTTGTTTTTCTGGGCTCCAAAATCACTGCAGATGGTGACTGCAGCCATGAAATTAAAAGACGCTTACTCCTTGGAAGGAAAGTTATGACCAACCTAGATAGCATATTCAAAAGCAGAGACATTACTTTACCAACAAAGGTTCGCCTAGTCAAGGCTATGGTCTTTCCTGTGGTCATGTATGGATGTGAGAGCTGGACTGTGAAGAAGGCTGAGCGCCGAAGAATTGATGCTTTTGAACTGTGGTGTTGGAGAAGACTCTTGAGAGTGCCTTGGACTGCTAGAAGATCCAACCAGTCCATTCTGAAGGAGATCAATCCTGGAATTTCTTTAGAAGGAATGATGCTAAAGCTGAAACTTCAGTATTTTGGCCACCTCATGCGAAGAGTTGACTCATTGGAGAAGACTCTGATGCTGGGAGGGATTGAGGGCAGGAGGAGAAGGGGACGACAAAGGATGAGATGGTTGGATGGCATCACTTACTTGATGGGTGTGAGTCTGGGTGACCTCCGGGAGCTGGTGATGGACAGGGAGGCCTGGCGTGCTGCGGTTCATGGGGTTGCAAAGAGTCAGACACGACTGAGCAACTGATTTGATCTGATCTGATCTGATCTGTTCAAATTGATTGACTTGTGCATATTGAAAAATCTTTGCATTACTGGGACAAACCCCACTTGATCATGGTGTGTGACGCTTTTAATACATTGTTAGATTCTGTTTACTAGCATCTTGTTGAGGACTTTTTGCATCTATATTCAAAATATATATATCTTCCTCAGTGTTGTAGGCCTGTAATTTTATTTTTTGGTGTATTATCTTTTTCTGCTTTGTGTGTCAGGGTGAAGATAGTCTTGTAGAATGAGTTTGGGGATATTCTTCCACAGTTTTTTAGAAGAATTTGAGCAAGATAAGTCTTAGCTTTTCTCTAAATGTTTAATGAAATTCACCTGTGAAGTAATTGGGCCATGGACTTTTCTGTTGTTCTTAAAATATTTTTATTACATTTTCAATTACTGTGCTTCTGATTAGTCTGTTCATACCTTTCATTTATTCTTGGTTCAGTCTTGGAAAGTTGTAGTTTTCTAAGACATAGTCCATTTCTCCCAGGAGGTCTTCTATGACCCTTTGTAATGCTGCATTGTCATTCGAAATGTCTCTTTTTCATTTCTAATTTCACTGATTTGAGACATATCTCTTTTTTCTTCGTGAGTCTGGCCAGTGGTTTGTTAATTTTGTTTATTTTCTCAAAGAACCAGCTTTTAATCTTGCTTAACTCTGTTATTGTTCTCTTCATTTGTTTTTCACTTATTTTGCTCTGATCTTTATGATTTCTTTCCTACTAACTTTGAAGCTTTGTTGTTGTTTTTCTTTTCTTGATTTCTTTACGTTCAGCTGTTCATGTAATGTTTTCCCGATTTCTTTAGGTAGGCTTATTTTACTACAAATTTACCTCTTCAGATCAGATCAGATCAGATCAGTCGCTCAATCATGAGGCTTTTTAGTTTCTCTTCACTTTCTGCCATAAGGGTGGTGTTATCTACATATCTGAGGTTATTGACATTTCTGCCGACAATCTTGATTGCAGCTTGTACTTCTTCCAGCCCAGCGTTTCTCATGATGTACTCAGCATAGAAATTAAATAAGTAAGGTGACAATATATAGCCTTGCTGCTGCTAAGTCGCTTCTTACTTCTTTCTTTTTCCTATTGGGAACTAGTCTGTTTTTCCATGGCCAGTTCTAACTGTTGTTTACTGACCTGCATACAAATTTCTCAAGAGGCAGGTCAGGTGGCCTTGTATTCCCATCTCTTTCAGAATTTTCCACAGTTTATTTTTATCCACACATTCAAAAGCTTTGGCATAGTCCATAAAGCAGAAATAAATCTTTTTCTGGAACTCTCTTCCTTTTTCCATGATCCAGTGGATGTTGGAGATTTGATCTCTGGTTCCTCTGCCCAGAACCAGCGAACACCGAGGGGCAGGGGGGGACCTGGTTCCTCTGCCTTTTCTAGAACCAGCTTGAACACCTGGAAGTTGATGGTTCACGTATTGCTGAAGCCTGGCTTGGAGAATTTTGAGCATTACTTTATTAGCGTGTGAGATGAGTGTAATTGTGCGGTAGTTTGAACATTCTTTGGCATTGCCTTTCTTTGGGATTGGAATGAAGTCTGAGCTTTTCCAGTCCTGTGGCCACTGCTGAGTTTTCCAAATTTGCTGGCATATTGAGTGCAGCACTTTTACAGCATCATCTTTCAGGATTTGGAATAGCTCAACTGGAATTTCATCACCTCCTTGAGCTTTTTAGGTAGTGATGCTTTCTAAGGCCCACTTGACTTAACATTCTGGGATATCTGCCTCTAGGTGAGTGATCACACCATCATTTTTATCTTGGTCGTGAAGATCTTTTTTGCACAGCTCTTCTGTGTATTCTTGCCACCTCTTCTTAATATCTTCTGCTTCTGTTAGGTCCATACCATTTCTATCCTTTATCGAGCCCATCTTTGCATGAAATGTTCCTTTGGTATCTCTGATTTTCTTGAAGATATCTCTAGTCTTTTCCATTCTGTTGTTTTCCCCTATTTATTTGAATTGATCACTGAGGAAGGCTTTCTTATCTCTCCTTGCTATTCTTTGGAACTCTTCACTCAGATGCTTATATCTTTCCTTTTCTCCTTTGCTTTTAGCTTCTCTTCTTTTCACCACTATTTGTAAGGTCTTCCCAGACAGCCATTTTGCTTTTTTGCATTTCATTTCCATGGGGATGGTCTTGATCCCTGTCTCCTGCACAATGTCACGAACCTCATTCCATAGTTCATCAGGCACTCTATCTATCAGATCTAGGCCCTTCAATCTATTTCTCACTTCCACTGTATAATCATAAGGGATTTTATTTAGGTCATGCCTGAATGGTCTAGGCATGGTTTTCCCTACTTTCCTGAATGGTTTTCCCTAATGGCCTGAATGGTTTTCCCTACTTTCTTCAATTCAGTCTGAATTTGGCAATAAGGAGTTCATGGTCTGAGCCACAGTCAGCTCCTGGTCTTGTTTATGCTGACTGTATACAGCTTCTCCATCTTTGGCTGCAAAGAATATAATCAATCTGATTTCCGTGTTGACCATCTGGTGATGTCCATATGTAGAGTCTTCTCTTGTGTTGTTGGAAGAGGGTGTTTGCTATGACCAGTGCATTTTCTTTGCAAAACTATTAGCCTTTGACCTGCTTCATTCTGTATTCCAAGGCCAAATTTGCTTGTTATCCCAGGTGTTTCTTGACTTTCTACTTTTGCATTCCAGCCCCCTATAATGAAAAGGATATCTTTTTTGGGTGTTAATTCTAAAAGATCTTATAGGTCTTCATAGAACCTTTCAGCTTCAGCTTCTTCAGCATTACTGATTGGGGCATAGACTTGGATTACTGTGATGTTGAATTGTTTGCCTTGGAAATGAACAGAAATCATTCTGTCATTTTTGTGATTGCATCCAAGTTCTGCATTTCAGACTCTTTTGTTGACCATGATGGCTACTCCATTTCTTCTGAGGGATTCCTGCCCACAGTAGTAGGTATAATGGTCATCTGAGTTAAATTCACCCATTCCAGTCCATTTTAGTTCGCTGATTCCTAGAATGTCAACATTCACTCTTGCCATCTCCTGTTTGAATACTTCCAGTTTGCCTTGATTCATGGACCTAGATTTGCCTTATGTATTGTGGTATTCCTATGTTGTATGCATATATATTTATAACTGCTATTTCTTCTTCTTGGGTTGATCATTATATAGTGTTCTTCCTTGTCTTTTTCAATGGTTTTTATTTTCAACTCTATTATATCTTATGTGAATATTGCTACTCCTGTTTTCTTTTTATTTCCATTTGCATGGAATTTTTTTTTTTTTTTTCTTTCCCAGCTTTTCACTTTCAGTCTATGTTTTCCTATCCCTGAAGTGAGTCTCTTGTAGACAGGGGTCTTATTTAGGGGTCTTATTTAAGGTTCTTGTTTTTGTATCCATTCAGCCAATCTGTGTCTTCTGGTTGGAGTATTTAATCCATTTACATTTAGGTAATTATTGATGTATATGATCATATTACCATTTATTTTATTGCTTCAGGTTTGTTTTTGTAGACCTTTCTCTTACTTGTTTTTCCTGTCTTGAGAAGTTCCTTTAACGTTTTTTTGTAAAGTTGGTTTAGTGGTACTAATCTTTTATGTTTATCTGTAATTCTTTTGTTTTCTCCTTCCATTCATGTGTTTCTTGTTTCCACAAAAAATTTAGAATTGTTTATTCTAGTTCTGTGAAAAATGACATTGATGATTTAATTGGGATTGCATTGAATCTGTAGATTGTTTGGGAGTAGTGTGGACACTTTAACGATATTGAGTGTTCAAATTCATGAGCATGTTATGTATTTCCATTTGCTTATGCCATCTATAATTTTTTTCATCAGTGTCTTGTAGTTTTATGACTATATGTCTTACCTCCTTAGTTAGATTTATCCCTATATATTTGATTCTTTTAAAACAATTGTAAAGGAAATTGGTTTCTTAGTTTCTTCCCTGAACTTTTGTTGTCAGTGTTTAGAAATGCAACAGATTCTGTGCATTAATTTTGTATCCTCTAACATTTCCAAATTCATTATGAGTTATATAGTTTCCCCCCACCCCTGATGGTATCTATAGAATTTTCTATGTATCAGTTCAGTTCAGTTGCTTAGTCATGTCCGACTCTTTGCAACCCCGTGAACTGCAGCACGCCAGGCCTCCCTGTCCATCACCAACTCCCAGAGTTTATGCAAACTCATGTCCATTGAGTCAGTGATGCCATCTAGCCATCTCATCTTCTGCCATCCCTTTCTCCTCCTGCCTTCAATCTTTCCCAACATCAGGGTCTTTTCAAATGAGTCAACTCTTTGCATCAGGTGGCCAAAATATTGGAGATTCAGCTTCAACATCAGTCCTTCCAATGAACACCCAGAACTGATCTCCTTTAGGAGGGACTTGTTGGATTTCCTTGCAGTCCAAGGGACTCTCAAAATTCTTCTCCAACACCACAGTTCAAAAGCATCAATTCTGTGTTCAGGACCAATTTTATTCTTCCTTTCCAATTTGGATTATTTTTATTATTTTTCTTTTCTGAATACTGTGACTAGGACTTCTAATACTACATTAAATAAAAGTGACAAGAGTGGGTATAATTGTCTTTTTACTTATCTTAGAGAAAATACATTCAAGGTTTTCACTGTTGAATATTACGTTCACTGTGGACTTACTATAATGATCTTTATTATGGTGAGATATGTTCCCTCTTATACTCACTGTATTTAGAGTTCTAAATGTCAATTAACGTTGGGTTTTGTCAAAACCTTTTTCTGCATCTATTGAGATTATCATTTGATTTTTATACTTAAATTTGTTAATAGATGGTCAAGTTGATTGATTGTTTATATCCTTGGGCTAAATCCCACTTGGTCTTTCTTAGCGTATGAATATTTTAATGTATTATCTAATTCAGTTTGCTACTGTTTTGTAGGGAATATGCGCATCTATGTTCATCAGAATTTTTGTTGCTTTTTTTCAGCCTCTCAGCTGTGTCTGACTGCGACCTCATGGACTGCAGCATGCCAGGCTTCCCTGTCCATCATCTCCTGGAGCTTGCTCAAACTCACATCCATTGAATCAGTGATGCCATCCTGTCATCTTGTACACTGCCATCCCCTTCTCCTCCTGCCTTCTATCTTCCACAGGATCAGGATCTTTTCCAATGAGTTGGCTCTTTGCATTAGGTGGACAAAGTACTGGACCTTCAGCTTCAGTTTCAGTCCTTCCCATGAATGTTCAGGGCTGATTTCCCCTAGGATTGACTGCTTTGATCTCTTTGCAGTCAAGTGACTCTCAAGAGTCTTCTCCAACACCACAGATTGAAAGCATCAGTTCTTCAGTTTTCAGCCTTATCTATGCTTCAACACTAACATTCATACATGACTATTGGGAAAAGCATAGCTTTGACTAACAGGCATTTGTTAGCAAAATAATATCTCTGCTTTTTAATATGCTGTCTAGGTCTTTCATAACTTTTCTTCCAAGGAGCAAGCGTCTTTTAATTTCAAGGCTGCATTCATTGTCTGCAGTGATTTTGGAGCCCAAGAAAATAAAGTACTTCATTGTTGCCATTGTTTTCCCATCTATTTGCAGTTTTTATATTCTGTATTTCTGTTTTGTGTTTAGATTAATTTATTTCTGCTCTGATCTTTATGATTCATTTCCTTCAACTAATTTCGAGTTTTGTTTTTTCTTCTTTCCCTTGTTTCTTTAGGTGTAGCATTAAATTGCTTATTTGAGATTTTTTTTTTTTTTTTTTTCCTGAAGCAGGCTTTTCGTGCTGTAGGTTTTGCATTTATAAGTGGACTTTTACCTCTATCTGACCTACTTTACTTGGCTCATTTAAGCCATCCAACACTTTACTAATTTTAGATTGTACCTTCTAGCTCTTTAAAGAAGTTTATAAGAACCAAAAAATCAGATTAATAAACTCATGTACAGCTGTATGTGTTTATTTTCTTACAAGTTATTCTGAAGTTCCAATTGATTTTATTTTAGATAGAATCTGGGTGTGGTTAGGTTTTAGTTGCCATTTTCACTACCTGCAGAGACTAGTCACACTCACAAAATAAGGCAAACTATAATAAAATAAAATTAAAAAAGCCTTGTCCTTAGCAACAAGATTAAGTTACCACTTTGTACTCTATTAAATTCTTCACAAGAATAAGGATAGAAAAAAAAATCAAACAATTATACCATAGAGAATTAATTATTATAAATATCACCTTATGGAGTCCAAGCCCTTTCACAGTGCATCATCTCCTCATTTGCTTCTTTGTGTGCAGTGTAGACACTTTTATTGTGATTTTGATACCCCCACTGCTCTGAATTTGACATATCTGACACATTGCTTTATCTGGCATATGACTCTTAATCAGAAGGTTCATTAATTGATAATTAACTTGATAAATGTTGATTCATCTTCTTTCACTTTATTAAATTCATCTGCCAGTCCTGAGATTCATTTTCTACCATTTTGACATTAACCTGCAACTTTACTGTTCTCTAGATTCCAGAAATGTTTTCTAAAACTTATATATATTTCACTATCCTGATAGTTCTCTTACATGCATAAAAGTCTGATAATTTATCTTTTTTCTTTCTTCTTCTTGTAGAAAATCAACAACTGCAAACTAGGATTTTTTATTTTTAATTTGTAGTAGTTCTGCAAAGTTTGGTTCACTTCAGTCACTCAGTCGTGTCCGACTCTTTGCAACACCATGGACTGCAACACGCTAGACTTCCCTGCCCATCACCAACTCCCAGAGAATACTCAAACTCATGTCCATTGAGTCAGTGATGCCAACCAACTAACTTATCCTCTGTTGTCCCCTTCTCCTCCCACCTTCAATCTTTCCCACTATCAGGGTCTTTACAAATGATGTTGAAGTTGAAATTGCAGTACTTTGACCACCTGATGCAAAGAACTGACTCATTTGAAAAGACCCTGATAGTGGGAAAGATTGAAGGCAGGAGGAGAAGGGGACAACAGAGGATAAGATGGTTGGATGGCGTCACCAACTCGATGGACATGAGTTTGGGTAAACTCTGGTAGTTGATGATAGACAGGGAATGCTGGCATGCTGCGGTCCATGGGGACGCAAGAGTCAGATACGAGTGAGCGACTGAAATGAACTGAACTGAACTTTCTGTCTAGGCAGTAGAGCTTTGTTTTTGAAGGGAAGAAATAATGTAGTCTCCTTTGTGATTCACTTATCTTACTCTGTATTTATGATATTTTTTTTAATATTTATGAAATATTAATAATATACTAAGGTCACCTGAGAAGGTAAGTGCAAACAAAATATTCTAATCTTTTAGATCCTTCTAATCTTGCTTAGAAGGATCACCATAAAGGAAATGGGGGATTAAAATTACATCATTTTTTGTTTTTAAGTCTCACTCATTTCCAGCTTTATAGGAATATAGTTTATGAATAACATTGTTAAGTTTAAGTTACACAATGTGATGGTTTGAGGTATGTTCACATGGAGGATTTTTTTTTCTTTCTTTCTTTCTTTCTTTTCTTTTATAAAAATCAGTTTAATTATCATATTCTTTCAGTACAGTCGCTCAGTCCTATCTGACTCTTTGAAAGCCCAATGACTGCAGGATGCCAGCCTTTCCTGTGCATCACAAACTCCCAGAGCTTGTTCAAATTCATGTCCGTTGAGTCAGTGATGCCATCCAACCATCTCATCCTCTGTTGCCTCCTTCTCCTCCAGCCTTAAATCTTTCCTAGCATAAGGGTCTTTTTCAAAGAGTCAGTTCTTCGCATCTGGTGTCCAAAGTATTGGAGCTTCAGCATCAGTCCTTCCAATATTCAGCATTGATTTCCTTTAGGATAGGCTGGTTGGATCTGCTTGCAGTCCAAGGGACTCTCAAGAGTCTTTTCCAACACCACAGATTAAAAGCATCAATTTTTATGTGCTCAGCTTTCTTTATAGCCCAATTGTCACATCCACACACGACCACTGGAAAAAAGAACTTTGACTTAATAGACCTCTTTTGGCAAAGTAATGTCTCATATTTTTAATATGCTGTCTAGTTTGGTCACTGTAGATTACTTTTACTTTTATATTTTTTATTTTCATGGCTGCAGTCACCATCTGAAGTGATATTGAAACCCAAGAAAATAGAGTATCTTACTGTTTTCATTGTTTCCTCATGCATTTGCCATGCAGTGACAGGACCAGATGCCATGAACTTAGTTTTCTGAATGTTGAGTATTAAGCCAACTTTTTCACTCTCCTCTTTCACTTTAATCAAGAGATTTTTTTAGTTCCTCTTCACTTTCTGCCATAAGGGTGGTGTCCTCTGCATAGCTGAGGTTTTGATATTTCTCCCAGCAATCTTGATTCCAGCTTGTTCTTCATCCAGCATGGGCTTTCACATGATGTACTCTGCATATAGGTTAAATAACCAGGATGACAATACACAGCCTTGATATACTCCTTTCCCGATTTGGAACCAGTCTGTTGTTCCATGTCTGGTACTAAACGTTGCTTCTTAGCCTGCATACAGATTTCTCAGGAGGCAGGTAAGATGGTCTGGTATTCCCATCTCTTGAAGAATTTTCCACAGTTTGTTTTGATCCACACAGTCAAAGGCTTTGGCATAGGCAATAAAGTAGAAGTCGACGTTTTTCTGGAACTCTCTTGCTTTTTTGATAATTCAGATGATGTTGGCAATTTGTCTCTGGTCCCTCTGCCTTTTTGAAATCCAGCTTGAACATCTGGAAGTTCAAAGTTCACGTATTGTTGAAGCCTGGCTTGGAGAGTTTTGAGTGTTACTTTGCTAGTGTGTGAGATGTGTGCTACTGTGTGTTATTTTGAACATTCTTTGGCATATTCTTAAACGTATTTTAACCTCACATAATTAGCATTTTGTGACTAGGCCAAAGCCTTTGACTGTGTAGATCACAATAAACTATGGAAAATTCTGAAAGAGATGGGAATACCAGACCACCTGATCTGCCTCTTGAGAAATCTGTATGCAGGTCAGGAAGCAACAGTTAGAACTGGTCATGGAACAACAGACTGGTTCCAAATAGGAAAAGGAGTACGTCAAGGCTGCATATTGTCACCATGTTTATTTAACTTATATGCAGAGTACATCATGAGAAATGCTGGACTGGAAGAAACACAAGTTGGAATCAAGATTGCTGGGAGAAATATCAATAACCTCAGATATGCAGATGATACCACCCTTATGGCAGAAAGTGAAGAGGAACTCAAAAGCCTCTTGATGAAAGTGAAAGTGGAGAGTGAAAAGGTTGGCTTAAAGCTCAACATTCAGAAAACGAAGATCATGGCATCTGGTCCCATCACTACATGGGAAATAGATGTGGAAACAGTGGAAACAGTATCAGACTTTATTTTTCTGGGTTCCAAAATCACTGCAGATGGTGACTACAGCCATGAAATTAAAAGACGCTTACTCCTTGGAAGGAAAGTTATGACCAACCTAGATAGCATATTCAAAAGCAGAGACATTACTTTGCCCACAAAGGTTCGCCTAGTCAAGGCTATGGTCTTTCCTGTGGTCATGTATGGATGTGAGAGCTGGACTGTGAAGAAGGCTGAGCGCCGAAGAATTGATGCTTTTGAACTGTGGTGTTGGAGAAGACTCTTGAGAGTCCCTTGGACTGCAAGAAGATCCAACCAGTCCATTCTGAAGGAGATCAGAATTCCAGGAAATCCTGGAATTTCTTTGGAAGGAATGATGCTAAAGCTGAAACTCCAGTATTTTGGCCACTTCATGCGAAGAGTTGACTCATTGGAGAAGACTCTGATGCTGGGAGGGATTGAGGGTAGGAGGAGAAGGGGACGACAGAGGATGAGATGGCTGGATGGCATCACTGACTCGATGGGTGTGAGTCTGAGTGACCTCCAGGAGCTGGTGATGGACAGGGAGGCCTGGCGTGCTGCAGTTCATGGGGTCGCAAAGAGTCGGACACGACTGAGCGACTGATCTGATCTGATCTGAGAACATAAAGCTGAATTCTGAAAACACCTTCCCCTGTAGCTTTTCAACAGAATTGCCACATCATTTCAAGGGTCTAGAATAAGATAAACATTTCTATGCAAAAGAAACAATGGCAGATACTCAAAGCAATAGATAGATATGCTTTCTACCAAGGTTGCAAGGAAGCTAAGTTAAAAAAAGAAAAAGAAAAGATGCGAAATGATGCAAATGTGGTGAAGACATACTAAAAAGAATGAGGAATTTAATTTAACCCACAACAAGCAAGATTCTCGTTTGCTGCTCTGTGCTCATTTTACATGAAAGAACTCAAGATGGTGGATTAGGATATAATAGCTGTAATAAATAAGATGTTTTCCAAATTTCACTAGAAATAGTTACAGTTCAACTTATTTCATATGTTCTGAAGTTCAGTAGCAAAGATATGCAACGTTTTATGTATTCTTTTTTCTTGTGTTTTTTTTTTTAATTTAAATTTATTCATTTTAATTGGAGGCTAATTACTTTACAATATTGTATTGGTTTTGCCATACATCAATATGAATCTGCCACAGCTCCATATTGGTCCCCATCCTGAACCCCCCTCCCACCTCCCTCTCCATATCATACTTCTGGGTCATCGCAGTGCACCAGCCCCACGCATTCTGTATCCTGCATCAAACCTGGACTGGCAATTCATTTCTTATATGATGTTATACATGTTTCAATGACATTCTCCCAAATCATCCCCACCCTCCCTCTCCCATAGAGTCCAAAAGACTGTTCTATACATCTGTGTCTCTTTTTCTGTCTCATATACAGGGTTATTGTTACCATCTCTCTAAATTTCATATATATGCGTTAGTATACTGTATTGGTGTTTTTCTTTCTGAATTACTTCACTCTGTATAATAGATTCCAGTTTCATTAGAAACTCCACCTCATTAGAACTGATTCAAATGCATTCTTTTTAATGGCTGAGTAATACTCCATTGTGTCTATGTACCACAGCTTTCTTATGCATTCATCTGCTGATGGACATTTAGGTTGCTTCCAAGTCCTGGTATTGTAAACAGTGCTGCGATGAACATTGGGGTACACATCTCTTTCAATTCTGGTTTCCTCGGTGTGTATGCCTAGCAGTGAGATTGCTGGATCATAAGGCAGTTCTATTTCCAGTTTTTTAAGGAATCTCCACAGGGTTCTCCATAGTGGCTCTGCTAGTTTGCATTCCATGTTCATATCGGAAGAATCAATATAGTGAAAATGAGTATACTACCCAAAGAAATCTATAGATTCAATGCAATCCCTATCAAGCTACCAACAGTATTTTTCATAGAGATAGAACAAATAATTTCACAATTTGTATGGAAATACAAAAAACCTCGAATAGCCAAAGCTATCTTGAGAAAGAAGAACAGAACTGGAGGAATCAACCTGCCTGACTTCAGGCTCTACTACAAAGCCACAGTCATCAAGACAGTATGGTATTGGCACAAAGACAGAAATATACATCGATGGAACAAAATAGAAAGCCCAGAGATAAATCCATGCACCTATGCACACTTTATCTTTGAAAAAGGAGGCAAGAATATACAATAGAGAAAAGGCAATCTCTTTAACAAGTGGTGCTGGGAAAACTGGTCAACCACTCGTAAAAGAATGAAACTAGAACACTTTCTAACATCATACACCGAAATAAACACAAAATGGATTAAAGATCTAAATGTAAGACCAGAAACTATAAAACTGCTAGAGGAGAACGTAGGCAAAACACTCTCCGACATAAATCACAGCAGGATCCTCTATGACTCACCTCCCAGAATATTGGAAATAAAAGCAAAAATAAACAAATGGAACCTAATTAAAATTAAAAGCTTCTGCACAACAAAGGAAACTAAAAGCAAGGTGAAAAGACAGCCTTCAGAATGGGAGAAAGTAATAGCAAATGACGCAACTGACAAAGAACTAATCTCAAAAATACACAAGCAACTCCTGCAGCTCAATTCTACAAAAATAAACGACCCAATCAAAAAATGGGCCAAAGAACTAAATAGACATTTCTCTAAATAAGACATACAGATGTCTAACAAACACATGAAAAGATGCTCAACATTACTCATTATAAGAGAAATGCAAATCAAAACCACTATAAGGTACCATTTCATGCCAGTCAGAATGGCTGCAATCCAAAAGTCTACAAGCAATAAATGCTGGAGAGGGTGTGGAGAAAAGGGGAACCCTCTTAAACTGTTGGTGAGATATGCAAGATTTAACAATTGCCTAAGTAAGTTCCTTAGCCTATTTCAAATTCAATGTACAGTTTTTCTGGGAAGAATTTTCTGTGATAGTTACACTGTCCACATATTTTCCTTTAATGTTTGCAATAGCAGAGGAAGAAATTGATGCAAGATAATAAATACAGGTGATAATACTTTCTTTCTAAAGAATATATGTCTAAGAGAGATATTATGGACATCAACTGTAAATTACTATCCAACTTAATACTAAAATTAATATATATATATATTAATGTGTGTATATATATATATTAATGTGTGTATATATATATATAAAATAAAAACTACTAGGCACCAAATGGAGATTTGTGCCATACAGACTATACTACAGAAATAAATAGATTCTCACAATCAGATCAGATCAGATCAGATCAGTCACTCAGTCGTGTCTGACTCTTTGCGACGCCATGAACTGCAGCATGCCAGGCCTCCCTATCCAGCACCAGCTCTTGGAGGTCACTCAGACTCACATTCATCGAGTCAGTGATGCCATCCAGCCATCTCATCCTCTGTTGTCCCCTTCTCCTCCTGCCCTCAATCCCTCCCAGCATCAGAGTCTTCTCCAATGAGTCAACTCTTCGCATGAGGTGGCCAAAATACTGGAGTTTCAGCGTTAGCATCATTCCTTCCAAAGAAATCCCAAGGCTGATCTCCTTCAGAATGGACTGGTTGGATCTCCTTGCAGTCCAAGGGACTCTCAAGAGTCTTTTCCAACACCACAGTTCAAAAGCATCAATTCTTCGGCGCTCAGCCTTCTTCACAGTCCAGCTCTCACATCCATACATGACCACAGGAAAGACCACAGCCTTGATTAGGCGAACCTTTGTTGGCAAAGTGATGTCTCTGCTCTTGAATATGCCATCTAGGTTGGTCATAACTTTCCTTCCAAGGAGTAAGCGTCTTTTAATTTCATGGCTGCAGTCACCATCTGCAGTGATTTTGGAGCCCAGAAAAATAAATTCTGACACTGTTTCCACTGTTTCTCCATCTATTTCCCATGTAGTGATGGGACCAGATGCCATGATCTTCGTTTTCTGAATGTTGAGCTTTAAGCCAACCTTTTCACTCTCCACTTTCACTTTCATCAAGAGGCTTTTGAGTTCCTCTTCACTTTCTGCCATAAGGGTGGTATCATCTGCATATCTGAGGTTATTGATATTTCTCCCAGCAATCTTGATTCTCACAATTGGGACATTCAAATTTAGGCAAAATAATTTTAATTTATATTTTCCCTTTATTTGATATAGCAATGTTATCATGATCTTCATCCACAATGGGAGTTTGGTAATGCTTTCACTTATGTATACTCTCCATAGGAATAAATGATTCTAACCTTGAAATCACAGTACTTTTTTTAGTATACTTGTGACAAATAACTTTGTAAATGCTTCAAACATTTTCATTTATGGAAAGAAGTGTTCCATTATGAATACAAAGCAGCATTCCCTTTTAAACACAGTAATTCAAACTAGAAACGAGATGAAAAGAGTCCTACACATAGTTAACTGTCAGTTCCCATAAGCATTGTGCATAATTTTCAATGGCACTAAAATTATATGATTTTTATTAGACTGTGTAAAGCTAAATTGGGGGCTTCGCTGATAGCTCAGCTGGTAAAGAATCTGCCTGCAATGTAAGAAATTCTGGTTTGATCTTCGGGTTGGGAAAGTCCCCTGGATAAGGGCATGGCAACCCACTTCAGTATTCTTGCTGGAGAATTCCCAGAGACAGAGAAGCTTGTCAGACTACAGTCCAGTACCGTTCAGCCACTCAGTTGCGTCCAACACTTTGCAACACTGTGGACTGCAACAGGCCAGTCTTAATACATCACCAAATCATGGAGCTTGCTAAACTCATGTCCGTTGAATTGGGGATAGCATCCAACCGTCTTATCCTCTGTCATCCACTTCTCCTCCTGCCTTCGATCTTTCCAAGTACAAGGGTCTTTCCTAAGGAATCAGTTCTTTGTATCAGGTGGCCTAGGTCTTGAGAGTTTCAGCATCAGTCTTTCCAATGAATATTCAGGACTGATTTTCTTTATGATTGGCTGGTTTGACCTGCATGCAGTCCAAGGGACTCACAAGAGTCTTCTCCAACACCACAGTTCAAAAACATCAATTTGTTGGTGCTTAGCTCTCTTTATAGTCCAAATCTCACATCCATACATGACCACAGGAAAGACCATAGCCTTGACTAGGCGAACCTTTGTTGGCAAAGTAAAATCTCTGCTTTTGAATATGCTATCTATATTGGTCATAACTTTCCTTCCAAGGAGTAAGCGTCTTTTAATTTCATGGCTGCAGTCACCATCTGCAATGATTTTGGAGCCCAGAAAAATAAAGTCTGACACTGTTTTCACTGTTTCCCTATCTATTTCCCATGAAGTGATATAACTGGATGCCATGATCTTCGTTTTCTGTATATCCATGATAATTTCTTCTTTCGTCCAACCCTCTCCTTCCCCTACTGTGTCCACAAGCCATTTTCTACATCTGTATCTACATTCCTTCCCTGTAAATGGATTATTCAATATCATTTTTCTAGTTTCCATATATATGTGCAAATACATGATATTTGGTTTGTTTTTCTGTCTTTACTCTGTATAACAGACTCTAGGTTCATAATCCTCACTAGAACTGACAAGTTCATTGTTTATGGCTAAATATTATTTAATTATTTGTATGTACCCCAGCTTCTTTATCCATTCATCTGTAGCTGGACATGTGTTTTGCTTCCATGTCCTGGATATTATAAATAATGCTGCAATAAACAATGGGGTATATGTCTTTTAGATTTGTAATTTTCTGGAGGTATATGTCCAGTAGTGAAATTGTGGGTCATATGATATTCCTAGATTTATAAGGAATCTCCATAATGTTTTCCATAGAGGCTGTATCAACTTACATTCCCACCAACAGCAAGAGGGTTCCCTTCTCTCCATTCTCTCCAACATTCATTGTAGATGTTTGATGATGTCTATTCTGACTGGTATGAAGTGATACCTCATGGTAGCTTTTATTTGAATTTTTCTAATAATTAGTGATGTTAAGTATCTTTTCATTTGTTTATTTGCCATCGGCAGGTCATCTTTGGAGAGATGTCTATTTAGATATTTTGCCTATATTTAATTGCTTTTTTTTTCTCCCCCTCTGATTTTGAACTGTATGCGCTGCTTATATAATTTGGAGATTACTACTTCATCAGTTGCTTCATTTGAAATTATTTTGTTTCAGACAATTCTGAGAGTTGTCTCTTCATTTTTTTTTTAAATTTCTTTTGCTGTGTGAAAGCTTTTAAGTTTAATTTAGTTATTTAATTTACTTATTTTTGTTCTTATTTCTGTTACTCTACTAGGTGGGTGAAAGAAGATCTTGCTGTGATTTCTGTCAAAGTTTTCTGATGACTTTATAGTTTCTGTCCTTAATAAGTCTTTAATTCATTTTGTTTATTTTGGTATATGGGGTAAGAAAATGTTCTAGTTTCATTCTTTCATATGTCCAGTTTTCCCAGTACCACTTATTAAAAAAGATTTCTCCATTCTAGATTATTGACTCCTTTGTCAAAGATAAAGTTGCCATATGTGTGCGGGTTTCTATCTTATTCCACTGTTCCACTGGTATATTTCTGTTTTTTTTTTTTTGTTGTTGTTGTTGTTGTTGTTTTTGCCATGCCCATACTATCTTGATGACTGCAGATTTATATTTCAGTTTGAGTTAAAGAAGGTTGATTCCTCCAGCTTCATTTTCCTTTCTTGAGGTTGCTTTGGTTAATGGGGATTTTTTGTGTTTCCATACAAATTGTGATTTTTTTTGTTGTTGTTCTAGATCTGTGAAAAATATCATTCATAATTTTATAGTGATTGCATTGAATCATTAGATTTCTTTGGATAGTATAGTCATATTCACATTATGATTCTTCCACTTCAAGAACATGGTGTATCTCTCCATCTGTTTGTTTTGTCTTTGATTTCTTTCATAAGTGTCTTATAGTTTTCTGCATACAGGGCTTTCATCTCTGTAGGTAGGTTTATTCCTAGGCATTTTATTCATTTTGTTCTAATGGTGAATGAGATTGTTTCTTTACTTTCTCTTTTTTGAGATTTCAATGTTAGTATATAGAAATGCAAGTAATATTTTTTCTTTGTATTAATTTTATATCCTGTGTCTTTACTAAATTCATTGATTAGCTCTACTAATTTTCTGGTGACATCTTTAGGGTTTTCTATGCATAGTATCTTGTCATCTAAAAACAGTGAGAGCTTTACTTATTCTTAACCAATATGAATATCTTTTATTAATTCTATGATTGCCATGGCTATGATTTCCAAAACTTTGTTGAATAATTGTGGAGAGAGTGAGCACCCTTGTTTTGTTAACTAATCTTAGAAGAAATGTTTCCGTTTCTCACCGTTAGGAGTTTTGTTGTCAGTTTTCTCATATATAGCCTTTAAGAAGAGATTGCAAGAATACACAGAAGAACTGTACAAAAAATATCTTCACAACCCAGATAATCACGATGGTGTGATCACTCACCTAGAGCCAGACAACCTGGAATGTGAAGTCAAGTGGGCTTTAGAAAGCATCACTATGAACAAAGCTAGTGGAGGTGATGGAATTCCAGTGGAGCTATTTCAAAACCTGAAAGGTGATGCTATGAAAGTGCTGCATTCAATATGCCAGCAAATTTGGAAAACTCAGCAGTGGCCACAGAACTGGAAAAGATCAGATTTCATTCCAATCCCAAAGAAAGGCAATACAAAGAATGCTCAAACTACTGCTAAATTGCACTCATTTCACAGGCTAGTAAAGTAATGCTTAAAATTCTCCAAGCCAGGCTTCAGCAATATGTGAACCGTGAACTTCCTGATGTTCAAGCTGGTTTTAGAAAAGGAAGAGGAAGCAGAGATCAAATTGCCAACATCCACTGGATCATGGAAAAAGCAAGACAGTTTCAGGAAAAAAAAAAAAAAAATCTACTTCTGCTTTATGGACTATGCCACAACCTTTGATTGTGTGGATCACAATAAACTGTGGAAAATTCTGAAGAGATGGGAATACCAGATCACCTGATCTGCCTCTTGAGAAATTTGTATGCAGTTCAGGAAGCAACAGTTAGAACGGGACATGGAACAACAGGCTGGTTACAAATAGAAAAAGGAGTACGTCAAGGCTGTATATTGTCACTCTGCTTATTTAACATATATGCAGAGTACATCATGAGAAAGGCTGGGCTGGAAGAAACACAACCTGGAATCAAGATTGCCAGGAGAAATATCAATAACCTCAGATATGCAGATGACCCTTAGGGCAGAAAGTGAAGAGGAACTAAAAGCCTCTTGATGATAGTGAAAGAGGATAGTGAAAAAGTTGGCTTAAAGCTGAACATTCAGAAGACTAAGATCATGGTATTTGGTCCCATCACTTCATGGGAAATAAAAGGTGAAACAATGGAAACAGTGTCACAATTTAATTTTTTTTTTTTTTTTTTTTTGGGGGGGGTGCTCCAAATTCACTGCAGATGGTGATTACAGCCATGTAATTAAAAGACTCTTACTCCTTGGAAGGAAAGTTATGACCAACCTAGATAGCATATTAGAAAGCAGAGACGTTACTTTGCCAATAAAGGTCCATCTAGTCAAGGCTATGGTTTTTCCAGTAGTCATGCACAGATGTGAGATTTGGACTGTCAAGAAAGCTGAGCACCGAAGAATTGATGCTTTTCAACTGTGGTGTTGGAGAAGACTCTTGAGAGTCCCTTCGATTGCAAGGAGATCCAGTCAGTCCATTTTAAAGCAGTTCTGTCCTGGGTGTTCTTTGGAAGGAATGATGCTAAAGCTGAAGCTCCAGTACTTTGGCCACCTCATGTAAGAGTTGACTCATTGGAAAAGACTGTGATGCTGGGAGGGCTTGGGGGCAGGAGGAGAAGGGGACGACAGGGGATGAGATGGCTGGATGGCATCACTGACTTGATGGACATGAGTCTGAGTGAACTCCGGGAGTTGGTGATGGATAGGGAGGCCTGGAGTGCTGCAATTCATGGGGTTGCAAAGAGTCGGACACGACTGAGTGACTGATTTGATCTGATCATTCCAGTCTCTTATGATGAAGGATATCTTTTTTTGATGCTAGTCCCAGAAAGTCTTGTAGGTTTCCAAAGAGCTATTCAAATTCAGCTTACTGCTAGGGACATAGACTTGGATTACTGTGATATTTAATGCTTTGTGACTGAACTTAATTGATGTTGAGATAGGTTCTTTCTAGGCTTACTTCCCATGGATGGAGAAGCCTGGTGGGCTGCATTCCATGGGGTCGCTAAAAGTCAGACACGACTGAATGTCTGAACTTTCACTTTTCACTTTCCTGCATTGGAGAAGGAAATGGCAACCCACTCCAGTGTTCTTGCCTGTAGAATTCCAGGGACCGGACAGCCTGGTGGGCTGCCGTCTATGGGGTCGCACAGAGTCGGAAACCACTGAAGTGACTTAGCAGCAGCAGCAGGCTTACTTCCTGAAGAGGTTTTATTATAAATAGGTATTAAATTTTTTCAAAAGTTTTCTCCACATCTATTGAGATGATCATATTATTTTTTAATCTTTTTTATTCATTTTTTTAAGTTGGAAGATAATTACTTTACAATATTGTAATGGTTTTGTCATACCTCAACATAAATTGGTCATAGACATGCATGTACCCACTCCCTCATGAGTCCCCACCACCACCACCACATTCATCCAGGTTGTCACAGACCACCAGCTTTGCATGCTGCATCATAGATCAAACTCCCACTGACTATCTATTTTACATATGGTAATGTATATGCTTCAATACTATTATCTCGAATAGTATTATCTCGAATACTATTATCTCAAATATCACCATCTCCTTCTCCCATTAAGTACAAAAGTCTGTTCTTTATGCATGTGTCTCCTTTGTTGCTCAGCATGCAGAACAGTCAGTATCATCATTCTTAATTCCATATATGATCATATGTTTTCTTTATTTTTCTGTTGAATGTGGTGTATCACATGGGTTGATTTGAATATATTAAAGAATCCTTGCATCCCTGAATTAAAAGCCAGTTGCCCATGATGTATAATGCTTTCAATGTGTTGTTGGATTCTGTTTACTCATATTTTGTTGCAGATTTTGCACCTATATTCAACTGTGATATTGGCCTGTAATTTTATTTACTTTTAATATATTTGTCTGGTTTGGTATCAGCTGGCCTTGTAAAATGAGTTAGGCTCTTTTCGTTCCTCAGCGATTTTCTGGAAGTGTTTGAATAGGATAGGTGTTAGCTTTCCTCTAAGATTTTGGTAGAATTCGCCTGTGAATCCATCTGGCCCAGGGCTTTTATTTGTTGGAGTACTTTTAATTATAGTTTTGATTTCTATGCTTGTGGTCAGTCTGTTCAGATTTTCTATTTCTTCCTGGTTTGGTCTTGGAAGGTTATACTTTGCGAAGAATTAGTCCATATCTTCCAGGTTGTTCATTTTATTGGCATATAGTTACACATAATAGTCTTTTACAAACATTTGTATTTCTGTATTGTCTTTTGTAACTTCCCTTTTACATGTTTACTGTTAATTTGCATTTTCTCTAATTTTCTTGATGAGTCTGGCTGATGGTTTGCCAATTTTTTATCTTCTCAAATAATCAGCTTTATTTTTAATGACCTTTGATATTGTTTGCTTCATTTATTTTTCATTTATTTCCACTCTGATCATTATGATCTCTTTATTTCTAGTATCTTTGAGGTTATTTTCTTCTTCTTTTGTAGGTAATTTAGGTGAAAGTTTAGGTCATTTACTTGATTTTTCTAATGTTTCTTGAGGTAGGCTTGGACTGCTATAAAATTCTCTCTTAGCACTGCTTTTACTGTTTTCCATAGGCTTTTGATAGTCATATTTCCATTGTCATTTGTTTCTAGTTATTTTTTATTTCCTTTTTTATTTATTCAGTGACCTCTTTGTTATTCAGAAGCATAACCGTTGTGTAGCCTCCATGAGTTTGTTTTTTCCATTGTTTTTTCCTGTGCAGTTGATTTCAATTCTTATAGCTTTGTGGTGAGACGTTCAGTTCAGTTCATTTCAGTTGCTCAGTTGTGTATGACTCTTTGCAACCCCATGGATTGCTGCATGCAAGGCTTTCCTGTTCATCACCAACTCCCAGAGAGCCTACTCAAACTCATGTTGATCATGTAGGTGATGCCATCCAACCATCTCATCCTGGTGGTGAGAAAGGATGTATGAAATGATTTTTGTTTACATTTTTTTAAATTTATCAAGGCTTGATATATGACTCAAGATGTGATATATCCTCAAGAATGTTCCATGTGCCCTTGAGAAAACAAAGAAATCTACACTTTTAAAAATGAGATATCCTGTAGATATAATCTAGGTCCATGTGCTCTAATGTACCATTTATAGCTTGCATTTCCTTATTGATTTTCTATCTGGATGATTTGTCCATTGCTGTGAGTGGGGTATAAAAGTCTCCCACTATTATTGTGTTACTGTAGATTTCCCCTTGAATAGTTGTTAGCATCCAGATCAGATGAGATCAGTCGCTCAGTCGTGTCCGACTCTTTGCGACCGCATGAATCGCAGCACACTAGGCCTCCCTGTCGATCAACTTCGGGAGTTCACCCAGACTCACGTCCACCGAGTCAGTGATGCCATCCAGCCATTTCATCCTCTGTCATCCCCTTCTCCTCTTGCCCCCAATCCCTCCCAGCATTAGAGTCTTTTCCAATGAGTCAACTCTTCACATGAAGTGGCCAAAGTACTGGAGTTTCAGCTTTAGCATCATTTCTTCCAAAGAAATCCCAGGGCTGATCTCTTTCAGAATGGACTGGTTGGACCTCCTTGCAGTCCAAGGGACTCTCAAGAGTCTTCTCCAACACCACAGTCCAAAACCATCAATTCTTCAGGACTCAGCCTTATTCACAGTCCAACTTTCACATCCATACATGACAACAGGAAAAACCATAGCCTTGACTAGATGAACCTTTGTTGGAAAAGTAACGTCTCTGCTTTTGAATATACTATCTAGTTTGGTCATAACTTTCCTTCCAAGGAGCAAACGTCTTTTAATTTCATGGCTCCAGTCACCATCTACAGTGATTTTGGAGCCCCCAAAATAAAGTCTGACACTGTTTCCACTGTTTCCCCATCTATTTCTCATGAAGTGATGGGACCAGATGCCATGATCTTCGTTTTCTGAATGTTGAGCTTTAAGCCAACTTTTTCACTCTCCACTTTCACCTTCACCAAGAGGCTTTTTGGTTCCTCTTCACTTTCTGCCATAAGGGTGGTGTCATCTGCACACCTGAGGTTATTGATATTTCTCCCAGCAATCTTGATTCCAGCTTGTATTTCTTCCAGTCCATTGTTTCTTATGATGTACTCTGCATATAAGTTAAATAAACAGGGTGACAATATACAGCCTTGATGAAATCCTTTTCCTATTTGGAACCAGTCTGTTGTTCCATGTCCAGTTCTAACTGTTGCTTACTCACCTGCATACAAATTTCTCAAGAGGCAGATCAGATGGTCTGGTATTACCATCTCTTTCAGAATTTTCCACAGTTTATTGTGATCCACCCAGTCAAAGGCTTTGGCATAGTCAATAAAGCAGAAATAGATGTTTTTCTGGAACTCTCTTGCTTTTTCCATGATCCAGCAGATGTTGGCAATTTGATTTCTGGTTCCTCTGCCTTTTCTAAAACCAGCTTGAACATCAGGAAGTTCACGGTTCACATATTGCTGAAGCCTGGCTTGGAGAATTTTGAGCATTACTTTACTAGCGTGTGAGATGAGTACAATTGAGCAATAGTTTGAGCATTCTTTGCCATTGCCTTTCTTTGGGATTGGAATGAAAACTGACCTTTTCCAATCCTGTGGCCACTGCTGAGTTTTGCAAATTTCCTGGCATATTGAGTGCAGCACTTTCACAGCATCATCTTTCAGGATTTGGAATAGCTCAACTGGATTTCCATCACCTCCACTAGCTTTTTTCGTAGTGATGCTTTCGGTGCTCTCACTTTGGGGGCATATGTATTTATAATTGTTGTACCTTTTGCTTTGATTGATTCCTTGATCATTATGTAGTGTCATCCTTTGTCTCTTATAAAGGTCTTTATTTTAAAGATGATTTTATCTAGTATGAGTATTGTTACTCTCACTTTCTTTGCATTTCCATTTGCTTTGAATATCTTTTTCCAGCTTTTCACTTTGAGTCTTGCATGTGTCCTTAGGCCTGAAGTGGGTCTCTTGTAGACAACATGTATAAAGGTCGTGTTTTTGTATCCATTTAGAGATTTTATGTCTTTTGGTTGTAACATTTAATCACTGTATATTTAGGTTATATATATATATATATATATATATATATATATAATCTTATTACCGTTTACTTTATTCTTTCAAGTTTGTTTTTGTAGTTCATTTCTCTTATGTTTCCTGTCTAGAGGAGTCCATTTAACAATTTTTGTAAAGCTAGTTTAGTGGTGCTGAATACCCTTAACTTCCGTTTATTTGTAAATATTTCATTTCTTCTTCAAATGAATGAGATCCTTGCTGGGTATAGTTATCCCGGTTCTAGGTTTTTTTTCCTTTTATCACTTTAAGTATGTTTTTTGACCCCCTTCTGGCCCTGGGACTTTCTATTGAAAGATTAGCTGTTAGCCTTATGGTGCTCCTCTTATGTGTCTTGTTGCTTTTTCCTTGCTGCATTTAATATTTTTATTTGTATATAATTTTCACTAGTCTGATTAATATGTGTCAGGGTGTTTCTTATTGAGTATATTCTGTATGGGACTCTGATCTTCTTGGATTTGGGTGCCTATTTCTTTCCTTATGTTGGGGAAATTTTCAACAATACCATCATATATATTCTCATATTCTTTATTTTTCTCCTCTTCTTCTGTGACCACTATAATTCAAAAGTTGGCCATCTTATTGTTGTCCCAGCAGTCTCTGAAACTGTCTTCATATGTTTTTATTCATTTTTTCATTATTCTGCTCTGCTTCAGCTTTCATTCATCATTCTATCTCCCAGCTCACTTATCTTTCCTTCTGCCTCAGTTATTCTTGCATTGATCCTCTCTAGTGAATTTTTATCTCAGCTATTGTTTTTCCATTGCTGACTGTCCATACTTAATTATCTCCAAGTTTTTGTTAAACACTTTTTTGATCTTCTTGATTCATATCTTCATTCTATTTATCTGTGGCACTTTTTATTTCCAAGATTTAGGAACATCTTTACTATCATTGAGCTTCCCTGGTGGCTCAGATAGTAAAGAATCTGTCTTCAATGTAAGAAAACCAAGTTTGAAACTTGTATGGGGAATATCGTCTGCAGAAGGAAATGACAAACCACTTGAGTATTCTTTCCTGAAGAACTTCATGGATAGAGGAGCCTGGTGGTCTACAGCTACTGGATTCAAAAAGAATTGAACACAACTCAGCCACTAACACTTTCTTTCACTAACTGTCATTACTCAAGTTCTTTTTCATGTAAATTGCTTATTTCCTTTTCATTGTTTTGTTTTGTTTTGGTTTTTTTTTTTTTTTTTTGGTTTTGTAGATATTTTCCATGTTTCTTCACTTACTACATGTTTCTATTTTCATTTCATTTACTGTGTTGGAGATTTCTTTTCTGCAAGCTGCAGAGTTGTAATTCCTCTTATATATGGAGTGTGGCACCCATGGGGGTGGGGGTTTGGCTAGTGCCTTGTAAAGTTTTCCTGGTTGAGAGGATCCATGCCTGTGTTTTGGTGGATAGAGCTGGACCTTAACTCTCTAAATGGCAGTGTCATGTCCAGTAGTTTGTTTGGGTGTTTCTGTGGGCTTGATCGGAGAAGGCAATGGCACCTCACTTCAGTACTTCTGCCTGGAAAATCTCATGGGCAGAGGAGCCTGGTAGGCTGCAATCCATAGGGTCGCTGAGGGTCGGACACAACTGATCGACTTCACTTTCACTTTTCACTTTCATGCATTGGAGAAGGAAATGGCAACCCACTCCAGTGTTCTTGCCTGTAGAATCCCAGGGATGGGGGAGCCTGGTGGGCTGCCGTCTATGGGGTCACACAGTCGGAAACGACTGAAGTGACTTAGCAGTAGCAGCAGCAGTGGGCTTGATATGTCTTTGGACAGCCCGTTTGCTAGTGGGCAGTGATAGCTTCCTGTTTTGATGAAGGTTTGGTGTCAGGCATCTGACACTGGAGATTGCTAGCTTCATGTTTGTGTTTTTTACAGTGTTTTTTTTTTTTTTTTCGTTCTTGTAATTGATATCTAGTCTCATAGCATAATGGTCAAATAAGATTCTTGATATGATTTAAGTTTTCTTAAATTTACTGAGTTTCCATATTTGACCCAAGATATGGTCTATACTAGAGAATCTTCCATGTGCACTTGAGAAGGTGTATTCCTCTGCATTTGGATGGAATGTCCTGAAGTTATCAATAAGATCCCTCTTGTGTAAGGCATCATTTAAGACTTGTGCTTCCTTATTAATTTTATTTTGATGATCTGTCCATTGGTGTAAGTGGGGTGACAAAGTCTCCTACTATTATTGTGTTACTGTCAATTTCTCCTTTTATGTCTGTTAGTGTTTGTTTTATGCATCGAGGTGCTCCTATGTTTGGTGCATAGATATTTACACTGGTTATGTCTTCCTCTTGGATTGATCCCTTGATCATTATGTAGTGTCCTTCTTTATCTCTTGTAATATTCTTTATATTAAGGTCTATTTTGTCTGATATGAGGATTGTAACATCAGCTCTCTTTTGCTTTCCATTTGCATGGAATTTATTTTTTCCATTCTCTCATTTTCAGTTTATATGTGTCTTTAGATTCAAAGCAATTATTTTAGTTTTGGGGTTGGATGTTTATAGGTATGTATTAAATGTTTGTCCTCACTTTGAAAGGAGCAGGATACAAAGATTACATTTATTTTGCAAAATATATTCTCTGGGATAATTTATATGAAATAGCTTTTAGTTGCTAGATCTGGATGTGTGAAGAAAGCATACATGTTTGTATTAATTATATGTGCACGTATATGAGAAATAACTACAATGTGTTTAACATATTTGTTAAAATTCTTTCAAATATGAAATCAGAATTTTTCTCTGCACTGAGCTAAGTATTTCAATGAGATTCATGGAGTTGGAATGAAAACATAACTTCATAAATCAGTTTCATAAAATAAATATGTATATACCTTATTGCTTTTGAATAAAGAATATGTCATGGAGAAATCTTTTCACTTGTTTTAGCCTGTGTCTATATTACAGGTAAAAATTCCATTTATGAAGGGACATTTTTTGAACAAAATTAGTATTTGTACTTATGTGAGAAGAATCTGTTCACATCACTTCATGGCAAATAGATGGGGGAAAAGTGGAAACAATGATAGATTTTCTTTTGGTGGGGGTTGGGGGGCTCCAAAATCACTGTAGATGATGACTGCAGACATGCAATTGAAAGACACTTGTTTCTTGGAAGGAAATCTATGACAAATCTAAACAGCACATTAAAAATCAGAGACATCACTTTATTAAACAAGTTCCATCTAGTCAAAAGTATGCTTTTTCCAGTAGTCATGTATGGATGTGAGAGATGGATAATAAAGAAGGCTTAGCAAGGAAGAATTGATGCTTTCAAACTGTGGTACTGGAGAAGACTCTTGAGAGTCTATTGGACTGCCAGGAGATCAAACCAGTCAATCCTAAAGGAAACCAACCCTGGACATTCATTTGAAGGAGTGGGGCTGAAGCTGCAGGTCCAATGTTTTGTCCACCTCATGCGAAGGGCCAACTCATTGGAAAAGACCCTGATGCTGGGAAATGTTGAAGGTAGGAGGAGAAGGGGATGACAGAGGATGACATGACTGAATGTCTTCACTGACTCAATGAACATGAGTTTGATCACATTCTGGGTGTTGGTGATGAACAGGAAAGCCTTGTGTGCTGCATTCCATGGAGACGCACAGAGTTGAACATGACTGAGTGACTGAACTGACTGCACATATTCTGAGCCTTTAGAGACATCAGAATTAAGAAAGCTAAATGATAACATCAGCTGCATAATCTTTTCATTCTAATATATAATTTTAGATGGTAAGGGCCTGAGATAACTACTAAGTTTCTACACTGAATATTTAATCATTCCAATAAAATTGAGATGAGTATGGGTCTAGCATATGATAAATAAAATCTCTAAACAAGAATGCCCTGACTCTAAAAATCAATGTGTTGTATCCTTTAGAGTACATAGGCTAGAAAACTAAAATAAATTTTATCTTATTAGAGGCATTTAGGTAATGTAATTTAAGTATATAGCTAGAAAAAAATAAATAATTCTCTAGATTAAATATATACATATTAAATATACCTTTCTTCCATGAATCTGTTTTATTTTGAAGATGATTTTTGTTCACATGTCTGAATCCCTTTTTCCTGACATTCCAGTTAGTTCAGTGTTCTAGTTTTCAACTAGGGGTTATATTTCAATTCAGTTCCATGCTTCGAACTCTGTATTCTTTAAGATAAGCCTTTATAATTTGCTATGCTTTTTTCTGGTTTTAAGAATATTCAACTTAAGTCAGGTTTTAGAAAACAAGTATGTAAGAAACGTCACTGATCCTTCATTAAATATTAAGAATTTACAGCCAGAAAAGTGTGTGGGGAGGTATATGGTGGGAAGAAACAAAACTTGTGACTTAAAACACAGATTCATTCAACAATTGCCAACCCCTTTTCTGTCACAGTTGCAGTGAAGCATCTTCAGTGTGTGTCATTTTATTAAAGTCAGGCAGCAGCACTCAGAGATTATCTCCTCATAGTATGTTTATTAACGTATTCATAACTATTCAATTGCCTTCCCTCTCAAAAAAAAAAAAAAAAAATTTTTTTTTCCTGTCCATCCTACCTCCACTGCCAGCCCTCTTAGCCTGAAAAATCTCCAACTTCAAGGCCCATTGCAAATGTCCTTTTCATTATAAAACATACTTTTGTTTTCTATTTATTCTTATATGAATCACTCTTAACTCTCTGTGCTCAGTAAACATTTTTTACGTTTTTAAATCTATATTGTAGTACTTGTCAATTTGCTTATTGTTTATAGTATATGTACATGCTCCTCCACAAAGTCCATGAGCTATTAGAACACCAAAAAGTATTCCTATTTTTATTAGCCAGTAATGTATATAGAGTTTCCATGGACTACACTCTTCTTTGTAATTAAGTTCTGCTCTGTTCAACAAACGTTTAATAAGTACCTATGTGTTGTTTTTGTTTAGTTGCTAAGTCATTTCTGACTCCTTTGTGACCCCATGGACTTTAGTCCATCAGGCTCTTCTGTTCATGGGATTTTCCCAGAAAGAATACTGGAGTGCATTGCCATTTTCTTCTTCAGGGTATTTTGATGACCCAGGGATCAAACCTACATCTTCTGCATAGGCAGGCAAAGTCTTTACTACTGAACCACCAGGGAAGCCCAAGTATCTACTGTTGCCCTATAAATTGAGATAATCCTCAATAATACAAAAATGGATTAATATTGAAAATTTAGGATAAGAGTGGCAATTATGTATGCAGGCTACTTCATACAATAGGAATATGGTGCAGTTTTCTTAAGCAAGAAGTGTTATTTAACCTAACACACACACACACACACACACACACACACACACACACACACACACACAATAGAGTAGATACTAGATTGGAGGAAAATGGACCTTTACTAAGCCTAAGTTTCAGGAGACATAGGAAGGTAGAATATGGACTTGAGCCTGGAGAGTCCTCTGATCCCAGAATGTGCCTGGGTATGTGTGGGTGTCTACTAAAAGAGCAGTGTATTATTAAGGTTTCAAAAAGATTTCATAGCTGAAGATAAACATTACCTACTAAACTACTGCCTCGTCAGTGAAATCATAGTAATCCTAGGAACAATAATTTTCCGAGGCTGACTCAGTCCAGCCAGCTGTGGGAGCCAAACCATCTGTGTATTGTCTCTCAAGGCAAACTGTATAGTTATTCCTTGCTCCATTTTATAGTGTCTTTTTTTCCCTTACCATAAGAAAGGCTAAGTTCAACCCTTTGGACTGAATAAGTACCCTGCAGCTGGGATGGTAGAAAGTTTTATGAGAGCAAAAGGCAGGGTAAGAATCGTTTAATTTGAACTGGGAAAAGCTCAAGCTAACTGGCAATGAAATGAGAAAAATTTTAAAATGTGATAGAACTAGACTTGTAAATTTTAAATGTTAGCAAACATTTGCCCCAAATCCTTAGTCAAATGAGAACATTTCTAAGACACTATAAAAATTCATGTTTTGTTATGGACTGGTAATATACATATGAGTGCCCCCAGTCTCTCTTCCTCTTTGACATCTAGACTATGAGCATATTTTTTTCCTTGGTTTCTTATCCTTCCCCCAACCCCACTCCCATCCAGAAGTTTGTTATCATTACTATATTAAATGCCTTTTATTTTCTTTTTAAATGAAGAGAACAAAACGTTGAGAAAATAGTAAAATGAAAATACAATTATGGTAGATTAGCAAGGGGAAAAAATGGAGCAACGGGAAGACATGAAGTATATGGCCCTGGGCTACTTATGGCCAGGAATGATTTTTAAATGATGAATGTATTAATATATCCCTTTCACTGTTTCAGAAACTGATGGTTTAATCACTGGAGATTTTTTTTTCTTTTCAACCAAAGAAGGACTTAGAACCTGAATTAAAATATTGATTTAAATAGAACTGAATTTTTACATTCTTTCCATAGGTATTTCATATAAAATACATGGCCTCACTCAGTCAGTATGCTACTATAAACTAAAACTAAGGGCCTTCCAAATAGGTCTCTAAAAAGAGAATTGGACAACTGGTAACAGCTTTATTTATAAGATAAGTGTAGAATCTCTGGTAATTTCAGGCTGAAGGCTAACTAAAAGTGTGGCATTTTAGAATGTACTCAGTGATCTAGATATTTATGAAAGATTTTAAAAAAATGTATGAGCAGTATGTATTATGCATCCCTAGAAGAGATGAATGGAAAGAAATCTAATAGGAAGAATATACTGTTCTAATTTTAAGGCCATCGGATGCAATCAAAAGTTAAGTATACAAATATGGTATAAATTTAATATATTTAATATATTATGGTTAATATATTTAGTGCATCAACTGTCTATTGATTAAAAAAAATATTGAAGTATAGTTGACTTACAATGGTGTGCTAATTTTTGCTTCACAGCAAAGTGACTCAATTATACATACGTTTTTCATATTCTTTTTTCCATTATGGTTTCTCACAAGACACTGAATATTGTTCCTTATACTGTACAATGGGACTTTCCTTTTCAATCTCATATATTGATAGCTTACTGTGAACAATGTTGGATTTGTGATTTCTGAAAGAGAAGATTTAGCTTCAGGACCAGGGACCAGGCTTGATCACTCCAGAGCTTTTATGTGGTAGAGTTTTATTAAAGTATAAAAGGGACAGAGAAAGCCTCTGACTTAGACATCAGAAGGGGGACAGAGAGTGCCCCCCTTGTTAGTCTTTAGCCAGGGAGCTGTATACTTTTTTAATTAGTTATTACAATAAATCAAAAGAATGTCTCAAGGTTGTAAAAATTTTACCATGATCCACTCCCACAATTTACATTTTAAGATAACAGGACCAGTCAAAAGGTTTTCAGGAAGGAGAAACTGTCCTCAAGCAGGATACATTGTTGTTATATAATCCTTAGTACAGAATTTAAACTGAGTTGTTTGTTGTGTAATCATCAGTTTAAAGGAAAAAAAAAAAAAATCATGTGACTAAGACTAAGTAATGTAGAGGAAAAAAAAAAAAAAAAAGGCAGTTGTCCTTTCCTTCTCTTTCAGAATTCCAGACCCCTCTCCTCCTCAGGGACCCTGGACTTCTTATCAACCAGCCTATGAATTGATTCTCTCATTCCCACCCCACCCCCGACCCCGCCACCTTTTCTTTCAGGAGAATATGTTGCCAAGAGAAAGGGGCATCATTTTCATTCTATAACTACTTCCTGCTGTGATGGTGCACTGTCCCTAAACTATCGAAGCAACATATTCTCCTAACCATCATATTGAGGGTCTCCAATCCAGGGTCCCTAAATAATAATTGGAGGAGGCTGTGGCACTCATAAGAGCCTGGGCAAGCATTTGTAATTTAAAAGCTTTCAAACAGTTAGAAAGAAATCCAATTACACAGTTACAGATGCTGCAGGGAGCAAACAGTAAAAATAGAACAATTAGAATTATTATGATTAAGATAGTTTTCCACCATGGGGAGCTAGTTAATGTTTTCCAAAGTGAAGTGACTGAGGCTTCAGGAGAATCCATAGCCTGAGTCATCTTGTTCATGTGTTTAGTAAACAGTAACATAGGTACTTATATCTGGTATATATGTACAACACTGGGTATGAATAATAGCACAAGTTCCTCCTTGTGTGGCCGTTAGAATATCTAAGACCAATCTGTTTTGTAAAACCACACTTCTAATTTGTATTTGTTCAGCATTAAGGGCTGAAATAGCTTTTTGAGAATCATGTAAAACCTGTTGAGTCAAATTAGTCAGAGCATCAACTCTTAGCATAACATCTGTAGTTCCCAGAGAGGGAATGAATATTACATCCAGATAATCATACCAGTGAAATACAGGCAGAGAGTTTTAAGATGTGGCAAATTAGCAGGCTTCTCTGGAAGCTCTGAAAATATGAAGCCATGAGTAAAAGGTAAACCTACGGTGCATCTCCCTATCTAGCCAGGGGGAAGCCACACTCATAGGTTAAGAGACACATATCCAGTAGGTCCTATTTGGGGCAAACTAGTGTGACTGAGATATCCAGCCCCAATCAGTGTCTGGCCAGGCAAAGGGAGTACCTGAACGGGGACTGGAAAACATGAGAAAGATTGTATTGCATATTTTTTTGAGACAAAAATCCCAATTGTTTCCAATCATTATAATTAAGTTGTCAGCTAACTTCTGGGGATGGCTCTATTTGTTCTCAGCATATGGGAACATTACATAGTAGAGTAGGCATTCCTTTTCAGTTGAGGTCATAGCCATATGACCACCAGATCTAGACCCATGTACCTTCTTATGTGCAGCAAAACACTCATTAAACCAAGATAATTAATAATCAAAGTGGAAAGTCACATTATGTCCATAGTTAAGGAACAAAGTGTTACACCAGTCCATCTTAGGATTGCTAGATGTCATCAGATTAAAGAGAGGCATCACACATGATTGTTGTTGGTGAAGATATTCACAGAGTTGAATAAAGTATTTTCCTTGAAATGGAGAAACCCACCATGGAAAGCCTTCAACTGATGAAGTGGGGAGCCCTCCACAGATCCAGCAATTAGACCAATTGTGGAATGTAGCATAAGAGTTAGGCCAAGACAGGAAGGTATTGTCTTGAGGGTCAAATGGCAGACTCAGGACTTTTGGAGTCAGCAGAAGCAGGCCCACATATATTATCAGGCCATCTGAAAAGTAAAAGGTTAAAACATAGAGGATAAGGACATAAAATGACATTGTTTAGCTTCAGTCAGGGTGCCACTTTATAACTCGAGTATGGTGTACCCAGGAATCAATTCTTGGCACTTTGACAGCTGTGGGAGAAGAAAGAATAACTTGGTAAGGGACTTCACAGAGGGGCTCGAGAGATTGCCCTTCAGTTCCCAATGTCTTTATCAGGACTTTGGTGCCCGGCACAAACAGTGGCTTGGTTCGACTCAGAGCCTGGGTCAGGAGTCACCTCCTGAAGTTTCCAAAATATCTCTTGAAAGGCTGAAAGCTGAGTCACATAGTTAGTAAATTCTAAGGTTTCCGGGTCTTTAAGAGTGTCTTTGAATAAGAAGGGTCTTCCATAGATGCATTCAAAGGGGGACAGTCCTTCATTTTAAGGGCCAGTCTGAGCCCTCATTAAACTATGGGTAGAACTATTAAGCCAACTGTCCTGAATCTCTTGAGTTAATTTATGCAGATGTCTCTTAATAATGTCATTAGCCTTTTCTAACTTTGAAGAATATTGGGGTCTCCAGGAACAGTGTAAGTGACATTCTGTTCCTAGAGCTCTGGTTACAGCAGCTTTAAAGATGGAGACATTGTCACTCTAGACTTTAGAGTTTAACATCCCACTTACATCATGAGAAGTCAGCACAATAAGAGTCTGTCCATTAATAAAATTGTGAGCTTAAGGCATTAGCAAAACAATAGTAGCAATTACCCTTAAGCAATCTAGACTTAGCCTTTTTTTAAGTAACAAACGAAATTCTGATCCTGTGGGCAAGTTTAAAGCAGGAGACAGCAGGAGAGCAGTTTGAAAAACCTTAACAGACATTTTGAGTTTCTGGAGACCAGAATACCTTGTCTGTTTGGGCTTGCTGAGTTTCAGCTATAAGTTTATATACAGGCCAGGCAAGTTACTGCTGCTGCTACTGCTACTGCTAAGTCACTTCAGTCGTGTCCGACTCTGTGTGACCCCATAGATGGCAGGCCACCAGGCTCCCCCGTCCCTGGGATTCTCCAGGCAAGAACACTGGAGTGGGTTGCCATTTCCTTCTCCAATACATGAAAGTGAAAAGTGAAAGTGAAGTCACTCAGTCGGGTCCGACCCTCAGTGACCTCATGGACTGCAGCCTTCCAGGCTCCTCCATCCACGGGATTCTCCAAGCGAGAGTACTGGAGTGGGGTGCCATTGCCTTCTCCAGAAATAGCCAAAATACAGCAATACCCGTAATGCCCAATTCTCTCAATTGTATTAAAGTAATAGGTAAGGGATGATTTAGTATAGTGTTAATTCTCTCTGGGCCTTTGGTCCTAGTCCATTCTGATATGATTCAGTCAGTTCAGTTCAGTTGTTCAGTTGTGCCCAACTCTTTGCAATTCCAAGAACTGTAGCACACCAGTCTTCCCTGTCCCTCATTAACTCCTGGAGCTTACTCAAACTCATGTTCATCACATTCACGGTGCCATCCAACTATCTCATCCTCTGTCGTCCCCTTCCCCTCCCACCTTCAATCTTTCCCAGCATCAGAGTCTTTTCAAATGAGTCAGTTCTTCCCATCAGGTGGCCAAAATATTGGAGTTTCAGCTTCTGCAACAGTCCTTCCAATGAATATTCAGGACTGATTTCCTTTAGGATGACTGATTGGACCTCCTTGAAGTCCAAGGGACTCTCAAGAGTCTTCTCCAACACCACAATTCAAAAGCATCAATTCTTTGTCACTCAGCTTTCTTTATAGTCCAACTCTCATATCCATACATGACTACTGGAAATATCATAGCTTTGACTATATGGGCCTCTTTTGCAAAGTAACGTCTCTGCTTTTTAATATGCTATCTGGTTTGACCATAGCTTTTCTTCCAAGGAGCAAGGGTCTTTTAATTTCATGGCTGCAGTCACCATCTGCAGTGATTTTGGAGCGCCCCCCCCCCCCAAAAAAAAAAAAAAAATAGAGTCTGTCACTGTTTCCATTGTTTCCCCATCTATATGCCATGAAGTGATGGGACCAGATCCCACGACCTTAGTTTTTTTAATGTTGAGTTGTAAGCCAGCTTTTTCACTCTACTCTTTCACTTTCAGAAAAAGACTCTTTAATTCTTTGCTTTCTGCTGTAAGGGTGGTGTCATCTTCATATCTGAAGTTATTGATATTACTCCCAGCAATCTTGATTCCAGCTTGTGCTTCATCCAGCCCAGAATTTCTCATGATGTACTCTGCATATAAGTTAAATAAGCAGTGTGACAATATACAGCTTTGACATACTCCTTTGATGTTGGCAATTTGATCTGTGGTTCCTCTGCCTTTTTAAAATCCAATTTGAGCATCTGGAACTTCACTGTTCACATACTTTCAGCCTGACTTGGAGAATTTTGAGCATTACTTTGCTAGCTTGTGAGATGGGTGCAATTGTGTAGTAGTTTGAATGTTATTTGGCATTACCCTTCTTTGGGATTGGAGTGAAAACTGACATTTTCCAGTCCTGTGGCCACTGCTGAGTTTTCCAGTTTTGCTGGTATATTGACTGCAGCACTTTCACAGCATCATCTCTGGGATTCCAACTAGCTTTCTTTGTAGTGATGCTTCCTAGAGGCCACTTGACTGCATTCCAAGATGTCTGGTTGTAGGTGAATGATCACACTGTATTGATTATCTGGGTCATGAAGATATTTTTTGTATAGTTCTTCTGTGTATTCTTTTTAATTTTATTTTATTTTTTAACTTTACAATATTGTATTGGTTTTGCCATATATCAAAATGAATCCACCACAGGTATACATGTGTTCCCCATCCTGAACCCTCTTCCCTCTTCCGTCCCCATACCATCCCTCTTGGTCGTCCCAGCACGCCAGCCCCAAGCATCCAGTATCATGCATCAAACCTGGACTGGCAACTCGTTACATATATGATATTATCCATGTTTCAATGCCATTCTCCCAAATCATCCCACCCTCTCCCTCTCCCACTGAGTCCAAAAGACTGTTCTATACATCAGTGTCTCTCTTGCTATCTCGTATACAGGGTTATCATTACCATCTTTCTAAATTCCATATATATGCGTTAGTATACTATATTGGTGTTTTTCTTTCTGCCTTACTTCACTCTGTATAATAGGCTCCAGTTTCATCCACCTCATTAGAACTGATTCAAATGTATTCTTTTTAATGGCCGATTAATACTCCATTGTGTATATGTACCATAGCTTTCTTATCCATTCATCTGCTGATGGACATCTTCTGTGTATTCTTGCCACCTCTTCTTAATATCTTCTGTTTCTATTAGATCCATAGCATTTCTGTACTTTATTGTGCTCATCTTTGCATGAAGTATTCTCTTGGTATCTCTAATTTTCTTCATGTTTTTTGTTTGTTTGTTTGTTTGTTTAGAGATTCTAGTTCATTTATAGTCATTGGTCTACTCAAATTATCTGTTTCTCCTTGATTCAGTTTTGGCGGGCTGTATATTTGTAGGCAATCGTCCATTTCTACTAGATTATCAAGTTTGTTAACATATAATTGTTCATAGTATTCTCTTATGGTACTTTATATTACTGTATTATCAGTTGTGATTTCTCCTCTTGTATTTCTTAATCTGTCAGGTTTCTCAATTTTGTTTACTTCTTTAAAAAATAAATTCTTGGTTTTATTAATTTGATTTTTTATCTATTTTATCTTTATCATCTTTCTCTGGGCTGACTTTCCATTTGTTAGTTCTATTTTCTAATTATTTTAAATGATGGATTATGTTGTTTATTTAAGATTCTTCTTGTTTCTTAATAAAGGCCTGTATCTCTACATACTTCCATCTGAGAATTGATTTTGCTGCATTCCATAGATCTTCTATTATTGTGTTTTCATTGAACTTTGTCTCAAAACATTTTGAAATTTCTGCTTTGATTTTATCACATACCCTTTGTTTTTGTTTTTTCAGTACCATGCCCTTTAGTATCCTTACAATTTTTTTTTCCTTTTCTTTTTCTGTGGTTGGTTTGTAGTTTTATGTTTTCGTAGTCAGAAAAGATACTTAAAATAACTTTTGTACTACTAAATATGTGGAGTCTTATTTAATGTCCTGCTGCTGCTGCTGCTAAGTCAATTCAGTCATGTCCGACTCTGTGCGGCCCTATAGATGGCAGCCCATCAGGCTCCACCGTCCCTGGGATTCTCCAGGCAAGAACACTGGAGTGGGATGTCATTTCTTTCTCCAATGCATGAAAGTGAAAAGCGAAATGAAGTCACTCAGTCGTGTCCGACTCTTAGCGACCCCATGAACCGCAGCCTACCAGGCTCCTCTATCCATGGGATTTTCCAGGCAAGAGTACTGGAGTAGGGTGCCATTGCCTTCTCCGATTTAATGTCCTAGTATGTAGTTAATCCTAAAGAATACTCTAAGTATGCTTGAGTATTTGTATTTGTATTCTGATTTCTTTGGATCTAATGTCTTGAAAATATCAATTAAGTTTAACTATTCTGTTGTCTACTTTAGTATTTCTGTTACCTTATTGATTTACTGTCTTGTAGATCTGTCCACTGATATAAGTGGGGTGTTAATTCTCCTACTATTATTATTATTATTTTGTTAAGTCCTCCCTTTTTATATATGTTTGTATTTGTTTCATATATTTGAATGCTCCTATAGTGGTGCATGTTTGTTGATGAACATAATATCTTCTCATTGTATTAATGCTTTATATCATTATAGAGTGTCCTTTTTATCTTTGTTATAGCATTTGTTGTAAAGTCTATTTTGTCTGATATGAGTATTAAGATCCCTGCTGTTTGTATGAAATGTCTTTTTTTCATCTACTCAATTTCAATATAAATGTAAATTTTCAATATAAAAATTTACATCAATATTCCCTTTTGATGTAAAGGGAAATCTTGTAGGAAGCATATTGTAAATTTGTTGTTGTTGTTTTTATTCTTTTAATCCAAGCTGCCACTCTGTGTCTATTGATTGGAGTATTTAGTCCATTGACATGCAAGGTAATCAGTGATAGTAAAGATAGTAAGTATTACCATTCAAAATCTTGTTTTCCTTCTGATTTTATATTTCTTTTTTGTCTTTTATTGTGGGGGGGAATTCTTTCTCCTTTGGCTTGATGACATTCTCTTGCATTATGCTTATGCTCATTTTTGGTTTTTTTTGTGAATCATTTGTATGTTTTTTATTTATGGTTGATCTGTTTTTCAAGACATGAGACCTCTCATGTCTCAGTTCAGTTCAGTCACTCAGTTATATCTGACTCTTTGTGACCCCAAAACTGCAGCATGCCAGGCTCCCTGTCCATTACCAACCCACGGAGTTTACTCAAACTCATGTCCATTGAGTTGGTGATGCCATCCAACCATCTCATCCTCTGTCGTTCCCTTTTCCTCTGGCCTACAATCTTCCCCAGCATCAGGTCTTCAGATGAATCAGTTTGCATCATGTGGCCAGAGTTTTGGAGTTTCAGTTTCAGCATCAGTCCTTCCAATGAATATTCAGGACTGATTTCCTTTACGATGGACTCATTGGATCTCCTTGCTGTCTAAGGGACTGTCAAGAGTCTTCTCCAACACCACAGTTCAAAAGCATCAATTCTTTGGTGCTCAGCTTTCTTTATAGTCCAACTCTCACATCTGTACGTGACTACTGGAAAAACCGTAGCTTTGACTAGACGGACACTTGTTGGGGAAAAAAAAAAAAAAGTCCTCACTTTTTAATAAGTTGTTTATGGTTGCTCATACATTTTCTACCAAGGAGCAAGCATCTTTTAATTTCATGGCTGCAGTCAGCATCTGCAATGATTATGGAGCTCAAAAAATAAAGTCTGTCACTGTTTCCACAAATATTTGGCATGAAGTGGTTAGATCAGATGCCATGACCTTAGTTTTCTGAATGCTGAGTTTTAAGACAATTTTTTCACTCTCCTCTTTCACTTTCATCAAAAGGCTCTTTAGTCCTTTGCTATCTGCCTTACGGAAGAGGAACTAAAAAACCTCTTTATGAAAGTGAAAGAACCTCTTTATGAGAGTGAAAAAGTTGGCTTAAAACTCAACATTCAGAAAACTAAGATAATGGCATCTGGTCCCATCACTTCATGGCAAATAGATGGAAAAACAGTGGAAACAGTGTCAGTCTTTATTATTTTGGGCTCCAAAATCACTGCAGATGGTGACTGCTGCCATGAAATTAAAAGACGCTTACTCCTTGGAAGAAAAGTTATGACCAACATAGATAGCATATTCAAAAGCAGAGACATTACTTTGCCAACAAAGGTCCATCTAGTCAAGGCTATGGTTTTTCCTGTGGTCATGTATGGATGTGAGAATTGGACTGTGAAGAAAGCTGAGCACGAAGAATTGATGCTTTTGAACTGTGGTGTTGGAAAAGACTCTTGAGAGTCCCTTGGACTGCACAAGGAGATCCAACCAGTCCATTCGGAAGGAGATCAGCCCTGTGATTTCTTTGGAAGGAATGATGCTAAAGCTGAAATTCCAGTACTTTGGCCACCTCATGCGAAGAGTTGACTCATTGGAAAAGACTCTGATACTGGGAGGGATTGGGGGCAAGAGGAGAAGGGGGATGACAGAGAATGAGATGGCTGGATGGCATCACTGACTCGATGGACGTGAGTCTGAATGAACTCCGGGAGTTGGTGATGGACAGGGAGGCCTGGCATGCTGCGATTCATGGGGTCACAAAGAATCGGACATGACTGAGCAACCGAACTAAACTGAACTTGCATCAAAATTTCCCTTAGTATCTCTAATTTTTTTGAAGGGATCTCTAGTCTTTCCCATTCTATTGTTTTCTCTATTTCTTTGCATTGATCACTGAGGAAGGCTTTCTTATCTCTCCTTGCTCTTCTTTGGAACTCTGCATTCAGATAGGTATATCTTTCCTTTTCTCCTTTGACTTTTGCTTTTCTTCTTTTCATAGCTGTTTGTAAGGGCTTCTCCAACAACCATTTTTCCTTTTTGCATTTCTTTTTCTTGATTGATCTTGATCACTGCTTCTTGTACAATGTCACAAACCTCTATCCATAGTTCTTCAGGCACTCTATCTATCAGATCTAATCCCTTGAACCTATTTCTCATTTCCACTGTATTGTTGAAGGTATTTCCTTTAGGTCATATTTGAATGGCCTAGTGGTTTTTCTACTTTCTTCCATTTCAGTCTGAATTTGGCAATAAGCTGTTCTGGGCCACAGTCAGCTCCTGGTCTTGTTTTTGCTTACTGTATAGAGCTTCTCTATCATTGGCTCCAAAGAATATAATCAATCTGATTTCAGTATTTACCATATGATGTTCGTGTGTTGGGTCTTCTCTTGTGTTGCGGGAACTTGCTTTAAATTGGTAGCAATTTAAGCTAAAACATATTCTAGGAAAAAAAAAAAACTTACATTTTTCTTACTCTCCTTCCCCTATTTTATACTTTTGATATCCTGTTTCTTATTTTCATGTGCATTATTTTCCTGTTCATTGTGATTGTAATAAATTGAACAGAGATTTTTGTATTTTTAAAATCTATTTTTCTACAATAACCAATGGCTTATTTATGTGTTTTTTTTTTTTCCAATTGTGATTTTCTCTTTCATATAGATTATTTTTTCTCTTCTATTTAGAGAAAATCTCTCACTATTTCTTTTAGGATACATTTATTATTTTGGCAACCCACTCCAGTGTTCTTGCCTGGAGAATCCCAGGGACAGGGAGGCCTGGTGGGCTGACGTCTATGGGGTCACATAGAGTCGGATATGACTGAAGTAACTTAGCATAGCATAGCATTATTAATGTATCCTAAAACTCTCCTAGTTCTTTTACTATCTGAGAAATTCACATTTCCTTTTATTTTAATTAGTAATCTTTCTATGTAGTGTATCCACTGTTACAGATTTTCCATTTCAGGAATTTGAATATATCTAGTTACTCCCTTCTGGCCTGTAGCTTTCCGGTAGTTTATAGCCTTTGGGGATTCCCTTCTAATTAACTCTTTGGTTTTTCTCTCGCTGTGTTTTGAATGTTTTCTCAATCTTTAACTTTTGCCATCTTAATTATAAAATGTCTTGATGTAGATCTTTTGGAGTTTATCTTGTTTGAGATCCTCTCTGCTTCTTGTATCTGGATAACTGTTTCCTCCTTTAGACTTGAGACTTTTCAGCCATAATTTGTTCAAACACATTTTTAATTACTGTTTTTCTCCTTCTAGAATCCACATTATGTGATTATATTATCGCATTGGTTTCCTATATTGCTTTCATTTTGTTTATTTGGGTTTCTGTCTGCTCTTCTAATTGAGAGATTTTCATTATTCTATCATCCAAATCATTTTTTCATTCTGCACTTTTCATTCTGATGTTCATAGGTTTCATCTTTTCAAATTAATTCTCTTATTTTTCTTAGCTCCTTCTTATAGTTTCTAGTTTCTTACTAAAATTATTTAAATTTCTGTAAATAGCCTTTTAAAATTCCTTCAATATTTTAATTATCTCCTTTTTGAATTCAGTGTCTACTATACTAAATGGTATGTTTCATTGTTCTTTCAGGGAAATACTCTTGATCTTTTAATTTAAAGTGGCTCCTCCACTTATACATTTTACTTGTATTTCTCTTGATTTATGAAATTAGGAGAAATAATTATCCACAGTGATCTTAGAGAGGTATTTTTATGTAGGCATGTTCCTGTAGAGCCTGTGTGGGTTTGATATTTTTTTGGTGTGATGGCTATGTTTAGTACGGATGTCTGCTGCCTCTTTCCTCAATGTATGCTGGCCATTATCCCCTTGATAGTAGGTGTGGCTGATGTAATGGCCAGAGCATGCATTAGATATTGAGTGGGTACTCCTCTTTTCCCTGTGGTTGTTAATGCCCTGTCAGGGGCAGCATCTGCCTCCTCCCACCCAGTTGTTGGAGTAGAAACTCCCAGATCAATTTCTGTGCTGTGGTGCAAGGTAGACAGGATTGGAGTGTTCCCACTGGGAGGGGAGTCACTGATTATTCCTCTGCCAGAGCTGTTCACCTGTCAGTGTACTCTGTTGTGTCATTTTTTGCCTATTGTGAGGGCTTACAAAATATTGTCTTTTTGGCACTGCCTTTGACCCCACCTCAATTCTGGATATGCTGAGAACTGCCCTGGTATCTTTCAGTTGTTATTTTCATAAGGCCACCAGTGAACATTCACCAAAGTTAGGTTATAGGATTGCAATAGGTACACATTTGAACCCTTTTTGTAATCTATGGAGGCAGCTCAGACCCTGGCCAGGCCCAATCCATTGTGTGCATTCCAGAAAGACCACAGCTGCTAGGACCAGATACATCTCAGTCACAGGAGCACTCACTGTCCATTCAAATGTTCTGCAGACAGTGAATTTGCAAAGCTGACAGTGGAGGTATAAATCTGCCATTCTCACATCCATGGGAAGAGATTTAATGTCTAACTTCCTAAATCACACGGACCCCATTGTGTTTTCAAGCTCCACCTCTGTGCATGGGCAACTGTCCAGGTGCCGGACAGAGTATGTGAACCTGCCCAGGCAGACCTGAAACCTATGGAAACAGCCCAGCATATGAGCAAAGAAGCTGTAACGTTGGCCTCAAACTTTTCTTCACATATCAATCTAACAATGTAACTTCATTTCTGCGGCAGCCAGGGCTTCCTATGCAACTATTCCTGGTTGTGGCACCCCACACTCAGTCACTTTAAGCTGTCTTCACACAGCCAACAGCAATCCTCTTCCCTGATCTGTCCTCTAAACTCTGTATTCCAGCACCCAGACCCTGCTTGTACCAGAGGATGTGTGTTCCAGGTTGGATTACACGGGCAGTGGCCTGGACCGTCTGTGTAGGTCTTTATCCTGCTTACCACAAACCCATTTTTGCACTCTCCCCTGAGACTCTGAATTTCCTTTTTATGACCCAGCTGATTGTTTTGCCAATGATGGGGCTTCCCAGGGTGCAGAAACTTCTCCTCTCCAGGTTCCTTCCAAGGACAGAGGTCTCATCTCATTTCCTTTTTATTTCTTTTCATCTTATCCAATTATATGGAGATTTTTCTTGTCCTTTTAGATGTTTGAGGACTTCTGCTAGTGTTCAGTAACTGTTCTGTGAGAATTGTTGCAAATGTACATGTATTCTTGATGTATTTGTGGGAACAGATGAGCTCTGTGTCCTGCTATTCCTTCATCTTGATTGGAGCTTTCATCTGAATTGGATCAGAGATTTGAACAGCCTCACTCATTTGACTGTAGGGGACCATAATTTTATCAAACTTCTCATAGGACCAATCACTTTCTCAGGATGAAAGAGATTCAATATTCTCCAGGCCCAAAAGCCTCCTGAATTTGGAATATTAGCTTTATTACACAGTTGGTGCAAAAAAGTGGCATCTGATGCCCAGATAGCCATTTTTTTTTCTTCACTGACAAAGTTATCTTAACTCTCATTCTATGAGAAAAAATAGCTACATAGAAGCAGAGGTATTCTTTTCCTGATACAACTAACCCACAGCATGACCAAAAGAATACTCTAGTTCTAGAATTTATCTCCCCCACTGTATGGGGATACAAGGAATGAGTTGCCTTTTTGTTATTGATAATACTGGCTTTAAAAATCCTTTCACTCTGTGTCTGGGCTCGACAGGCCTGGACAATAACATCAAGGAGTCTGAGGAGAGGAAAGGTGAGGGCCAGAGCTAGGCTGGCAGCAAAACAGCACCAGGGGGCCAGTGGCAGCAGTGAGGCCAGGGAGTCCACTGTTCATGGGTGTCCTTCAAATTCAGCTTGAGACTTCCCTGGACCCCCTTCCTGGTGACTCCATCAGGTCCTTTGCCCCAGACCCTAGGCAGTATATTGACTGACACCCAGCAGTGAGTAAGGTTTACGTGCACAACAAAGACCAGGAATGGCAACTGGGGTTCTCTGCTTGTTGTCCAGCTACATGGAACAGCTAAAGGAACTAGAGTTCCTGCTAGTCAGTGCCTGACAAAACTAGCTCCCTGGAGAACGGGAGTCTAAACCACTTCAACATTCTTGCCTGTAGAACACATTATGTGTTCTAAATGGATTTTACACAATGAAAATGTAAAAATAAAATAAAAAGAAACAAACAAAAAGAAAATGTGAAAATATATGACACAGGAAGATAAGCTCCCTAGGTTGGTAGGTCTCTAATACGTTAATGGGAAAAGTGGATAAACAGCTCCAGAGACTGAATAAGGAGACTGCAATTAAGGGGAAACATCACTCAGTTGTGGATGTGTGTGATGGAGAAAGTAAAGTCCAATGCTGTAAGAACAATATTGCTTAGGAACCTGGAATGTTAGGTCCATGAATCAAGGTAAATTGGATGTGGTCAGTGGAAGATAGCAAGAGTGAACATCAGCATTTTATAAATCAGTAAACTAAAATGGATGGGAAAAGGGGAAATTCATGTTACCATTATATCTTCTACTGTGGGAATCCTTAGAAAAAATGGAGTAGCCCTCATAATCAAAAAAAGAGTCCAGAATGCAATACTTAGATGGAGTCTCAAAAATGACAGAATTATCTCAGATTGTTTCTGGGGCAAACCATTCAACAACACAGTAATTCAAGTCTATATCCCAACTGAAAATGCTGAAGAAGCTGAAGTTGTATGGTTCTATGAAGACCTATAATACTTTCTAGAACTAACACCTAAAAAAGATGTTCTATTCATCATCAGGGATTGGAATACTAAAATGGGAAGTCAAGATTTACCTGGAGTAACAATCAAGTTTGGCCTTGAAGTACAAAATAAAGTAGGGAAAAGACTAATTTGCCAAAATAATGCATTCGTTATAGCAAACACCTTTTTCCAATAACACAAGAGATGACTCTACATATGGACATCACCAGATGGTCAATATGGAAAACAGATTGATTACATTATTTGCAGCCAAAGATGGGCAAGCTCTGTACAGTCATCACAAACAGGACCAGGAGCTGACTTTGGCTCAGATCATCAGCTTCTTAAGAAAATTCAAGTTAAATTGAAGAAAATAGGGAAAACCATTAAGCCATTCAAATATGACCTAAATCAACTTCCTTATGATTATGCAGTGGAAGTGACAAATTTATTCAAGGAATTAGATCTGCTAGAGTGCCTGAAGAACTATGGACAGAGGTTTGTAACAAGGTCCTGAAAACAATCTCCAAGAAAAAGAAATGCAAGAAGAAAAAGTTGTTGAGTAGGCTGCACAAATAACCAACAAGTAAAAGGTAAAGGAGAAAGGGAAAAATATACCCCACTGAATATAGAGTTCCAGAGGATAGCAAAGAAAGATAATAAAGCTTTCTTAAGTGAACTATAAAAAGAAATAGAGGAAAACAATAGAATGGTAAAGACTAGAAATCTCTTCAAGAAAATTGGAGACATCAAGGGAAGATTTTCTGCAAAGAAGGGCACAATAAGGAACAGAAGTGGCATGGACCTAACAGAGGCAGAAGATATTAAGAGGAAATGAAAAGAATGCACAGAAAAACTGTACAAAAATCTCTTAATGACCTGGATGATGATGATGATGTATTTATTAACCTAGAACCATATATCCTGAAGTGTAAAGTCAAGGGGGCCTTAGGAAGCACTGTTATGAACAAAGCTAGTGGAGGTAATGGAATTTCAGCTGAGCTATTTCACACCCTAAAAGATGATGCTGCTAAAGTGCTGTACTCAGTATGCCAGCAAATGCGGAAAACCAATAGTGGCCACAGGACTGGAAAAGGGCAGTTTTCATTCCAATCTGAAAGAAAAGCAATTTTCCAACTACTGTACAATTGCACTCATCTCACATGCTCGCAAGATTATGCTAAAAATCCTTCAAGCTAGGCTTCAGCAGGATATGAACCAAGATCTTCCAGACTCAAGCTTGATTTAGAAGAGGCAGAGGAAACAAAGAAAAAATTACAAATTACCAATATCCTTGAATCATAGAAAAAGCAAGGGAATTCCAAAATAAACATCCACTTATGCTTCATTGACTGCACTAATGCATTTAAAAGTGTTGATCATAACAAAGTGTGGAAAATTCTCTAAGAGGTGAGAACACCAGACTACCTTACCTGTCTCCTGAGAAGCCTGTATGCAGGACAAAAACCAACAGCTAGAACCCGACATGGTACAACTAATTGGTTCAAAATTGGGAAAGGAGTACATCAAGCTGTATATTGTCATCCTGCTTATTTAACTTATATGCAGAGTACATCATGCATAATGTTGGGCTGGGTAAATCACAAGTTGGAATTTAGATTGTCAGGAGAACTATCAACAACTACACACACACACACACACACACACACACACACATATATGTACATATATATTCATATTCAAGTGAATACATATAACACTACTGTAATGACATATAGCAAAGAGGAACTAAAGAACCTTGATGAGGGTGAAAGAGAAGAGTTAAATGCTGGCTTATAACTCAATATTCAAAATCCAAAGATCATGGCATCCAGTCCCAACATTTCATGGAAAATAAATTGGGAAAAAGTAGAACTATGACAGGTTTTATTTTCTTGGACTCCAAAATCTTCAGACTATTATTACAGCCACAAAATTAAAAGATGCTTGCCCCTTGGAAGAATAGCTATGACAAACCTAGACAGTGTATTAAGAAACAGAGATACCACTTTGCCAACAAATGTCCATGTAGTCAAAGCTATGGTTTTTCCAGTAGTCATATATAGATGTGACAGTTGGAACATAAAGAAGGCTGAGGGCTGAAGAATTGATGCTTTCAAACTGTGGTGATAGAGAAGACTCTTCAGAATCTCTTGGACTGCAAGAAGATCAAACCAGTCAATCCCAAAGAAAATCAACCCTGATTATTTATTGGAAGGGCTCAAGCTGAAGCTGAAAATCCAATACTTTAACCGTCTGATGCAAACTAAGAACCATTTCACTGGAAAAAACTCTGATGCTGGGAACGATTGAAGTCAAGAGGAGAAGGGGACAGCAGAGGATGAGATGGTTGGATGGCATCACTGAGTCAATGAGCATGAGTTTGAGCAAACTCTGGGAGAGGTGATACAGGGAAGCCTGGCACACTGAAGTCCATGGGGATGCAGAGTCACACATGACTGAGTGACTGAGCAACAACAATAAACGTGCCCACAAAATCTTGTTTTCTATACCATATCTTATGACCTTGTGAACTATATCCCAATATTTGAAGTACTGTTGCAAGATAGATGGTGACATCAAACAGACACTCTTGCATGACAAAGTTGTATCTTAGATATATATTCCCATTTCACTTTTCACTGGACAGGACTGGCTTGGGGAGGGCATAGGTAGTTAGTTACCTTTTAAAATAAAACTTTCTGGAAGGAATTACTTAACTTTGAGTAAGTCTTTAAAATCACTATTTTCCTCCAAGAGAGGACAATTCACTCTATGATGAAGATATTCAGAAAGTGATATGATAACTGTTATCTAATTGCATCTTATAGAATAACACTATGATAGGTAACCCTGATTCAGAGGAGTTAAGTAAACTGATCGATGCCATTAAGTTAGGATTTGAAAACAGTCCTGTGAACTGAAGGGTGATTAGTAGCATCCTTTGCACAGTTCCTGGCACATAATAGAAATCAGATGAGAGAATTTCCTGGTTGTCCAGTGGTTAGAACCCTGCACTTTCACTGCTAAGGGTGATGGTTGAATCCTTGGTTGGGGAACTATGATCTCTTGAACTGCATGACATAGCTAAAAAAATAAAATATAAAAGAATAAAAGAAATTAAAAGAAAGAATAAAATAAAGGAAATTTGATGAGTATTCATTTCTTTTCACATATTCTGTTAGATTTGGTAGTAGTCAAGAAGTTTAGACTGATGGTTTCCTCTAGATTGATGAAAGTTAAGTCTTAGTCACTCAGTCATGTCCAACTCTGTGTGACTCCATTGACTGTAGCCTGCCATGGCTTCTCTGCTCATGGAATTCTCCAGGCAAGAATACCAGAATGGATTGCCATTCCCTCCTCCAGGGGATCTTCATGGCCCAAGGACTGAACCCAGGCTTTCTGCATTGCAGGGAGTTCATTACCAACTGAGCCACAAGGGAAGCCCAAGAATACTGGAGTGTGTAGCCTATCGCTTCTCCAACAAATCTTCCCGACCCAGGAATCAAACCAGGATCCTGCATTGCAGGCAGATTCTATACCAACTGAGCTATCAGGGAAGCCCTAGTGAACACTTTTAAATGTATTAAAATGAAAAGAAATAATATACATAGAGAATAATTGTATACATTTATAAAATGTATAGAGTGAAAAAAAGTGATATATATTCAGAGGAATTTATGGTGTCTTAAATATTACAACTCCACAAGTAAAAATGTCCAGAAAGACATGTTTTCCAATCTAACTTGCAGTTGCTTACCAATTAAGGAAAATAAATCGATAATAAATGTTGTACACTGTTTACAAGTATAATTTTTAGGTTTAACTTAGACAAAATAAGATAGCAATGTACTTGTTCTCTGTTCATCAAAGCCCTCTTATGACTGTTAAATGTTAGGAACCAGAGATCAAATTGCAAACATCCACTGGATCATGGAAAAAGCAAGAGAGTTCCAGAAAAACATATATTTCTGCTTTATTGACTATGCCAAAGCCTTTGACTGTGTAGATCACAATAAACTGTGGAAAATTCTGAAAGAAATGGGAATCCCAGACCACCTGATCTGCCTCTTGAGAAATTTGTATGCAGGTCAGGAAGCAACAGTTAGAACTGGACATGGAACAACAGACTGGTTCCAAATAAGAAAAGGAGTATGTAAAGGCTGTATATTGTCACCCTGTTTATTTAACTTCTATGCAGAGTACATCATGAGAAACACTGGATTGGAAGAAACACAAGTTGGAATCAAGATTGCTGGGAGAAATATCAATAACCTCAGATATGTGGATGACACCACCCTTATGGCAGAAAGTGAAGAGGAACTCAAAAGCCTCTTGATGAAAGTGAAAGTGGAGAGTGAAAAGGTTGGTTTAAAGCTCAACATTCAGAAAATGAAGATCATGGCATCCAGTCCCATCACTTCATGGGAAAAAGATGAGGAAACAGTGGAAACAGTGTCCGACTTTATTTTTCTGAGCTCCAAAATCACTGCAGATGGTGACTGCAGCCATGAAATTAAAAGACGCTTACTCCTTGGAAGGAAAGTTATGACCAACCTAGATAGCATGTTCAAAAGCAGAGACATTACTTTGCCAACAAAGGTTCGCCTGGTCAAGGCTATGGTCTTTCCTGTGGTCATATATGGATGTGAGAGTTGGACTGTGAAGAAGGCTGAGCGCCGAAGAATTGATGGCTTTGAACTGTGGTGTTGGAGAAGACTCTTGAGAGTCCCTTGGACTGCAAGGAGATCCAACCAGTCCATTCTGAAGGAGATCAGCCCTGGGATTTCTTTGGAAGGAATGATGCTAAAGCTGAAACTCCAGTATTTTGGCCACCTCATGCGAAGAGTTGACTCATTGGAGAAGACTCTGATGCTGGGGGAGGGATTGGGGGCAGGAGGAGAAGGGGACGACAGAGGATGAGATGGCTGGATGGTATCACTGACTCGATGGATGTGAGTCTGAGTGAACTCCGTGAATTGGTGATGGATAGGGAGGCCTGGCGTGCTGCGATTCATGGAGTCACAAAGAGTCGGACACGACTGAGCAACTGATCTGATACATAAAAATGTGTCTTTTCTTGCTTATATTAGAACTTTACTAGAATATTTCCTTAAAAAAAAGTACTCAATACTAGTTAAAATATCCACCCATTTAAAGTATCATTAAAATACTAAGTAACTATTGCTTTAGTCTATAACAGTGTTTGCTCAACATTTTCCTTCATGAAAACTGACTAATGTTCTATTCAGAAAGCATCACCCCTCACTATAATTTACTACTGGGATGAGGTTGCAGGTCAGCACCACTGGCACAAAACAACTGAGTTGTAACACGTTTATTTCTTTTGGCTGTTGGATTTCCTTTAGAAGACATTTAAGAAATTTTCACTCCAACTGCATGAAAATAGATATTCTTTCATTTGCACTGTATTTATAACTTGGTTTTCTAAATTTTCCATATTCACTTGCTTTACAAATTTTAGAGCATTCAATATGCTCATACATTGGCATCCATTTATAATTTTACCTTTATGTCACTCTTTCAGCAGAATTTTCATCTGATCTTTCTGATCTGTATACTTTTGTTCCTCTTTGATTGTTATAATCACACAAAACTTAAGATGAACAAATTTTCTATTTTCACCCAACTTCCAAGTATCTTATTGGTCTGCTTGAGAATAGAAGAAAGGATTCAGAAAGAGTAAATACTTTGTCTCATTAGAACTTATTTTTAAATTGTCATAATCATGTGATGATATTGTTAAAAATGTACATTCCTGAGATTCACCTCAGATCTGGTGAATCAGAATCTCTGGAAATCTGTATGATTAAGGAACTCTAAAGCTCATTTCTCTACAAACCACATCATTATAACAAAATTTCTTTAATAATTTATCTTATAAAAGGATTCTACTATATATCTAACCTTCACTTATACAAAAATTAAAATGCACAAAATAAATTATTTGAAATATTTATCAATTTTTGAAATATTTGTAATATTCATAAATTGAAATATTTATAAATTGTTACCATATTTCCTTTGTGAAAATTACATACATATGTCTTAAAGGATAAGTCTAAGTATAGATCATGATTTAACATGGTCAATTACCTTACTAGGTTTAGAAATATTATCAGTAGAAAAATAGAAGGTGAATATACTTAAAGAAAAGAATAGCAAAAACGTGTCTCTGATTGCATGCATGGAATTTTTCGTATATATTCCCTTCTACATGAACATGCTGTTCAGAGACAGGCATCATTTGATTATGCATGGCATACCTTACTGCCCAGGAAATTCTCACTGCCTTCGCCTCCCATACCCAGGCCAGGGGCGTGGCGGGCACCAGTACTGAGTGCTGATAGTGCAGAAGACACCAAGAAACAGATTTTAACCTAAGACTGCTAAGGAAAATTATTGAAGAAAAAAATTAATTATTCAGATCACTATCTGGAGGGCCACATAATGCCAAAACAAAGGAACGAGGCTTGTGATTTCAAACCTAACCAGTGTTTCAGGGAGAAGACAAGATGAGAGGGTTGCGAACAAATTTGAATTTACTTCAGTTTCTTACCATCACTCATTGCTTAACCCTTTTGAATTTGGCTTCTCACTCCACTACTCAAGGTAACTCTTACTCTTATTCAGTTCAGTTCAGTTCAGTTCAGTCACTCACTCGTGTCCGACTCTTTGCGACTCCATGAATCGCAGCACACCAGGCCTTTCTGTCCATCACCAACTCCCAGAGCTCACTCAGACTCACGTCCATTGAGTCAGTGATGCCATCCAGCCATCTCACCTTCTGTCGTCCCCTTCTCCTCCTGCCCTCAATCCCTCCCAGCATCAGAGTCTTTTCCAATGAGTCAACTCTTCGCATGAGGTGGCCAAAGTACTGGATTTTCAGCTTTAGCATCATTCCTTCCAAAGAAGTCCCAGGGCTGCTCTCCTTCAGAATGGACTGGTTGGACCTCCTTGCAGTCCAAGAGACTCTCAAGAGTCTTCTCCAACATCACAGTTCAAAAGCATCAATTCTTTGGCACTCAGCCTTCTTCACAGTCCAACTCTCACATCCATACATGACCACAGGAAAAAGCATAGCCTTGACTAGACGGACCTAGTAATGCTGTTTTCTCAGTCCTCATCTTTCCATTTCAGTAGCATTTGCAGTCTATGGGATCGCAAAGGGTCAGACACGACTGAAGCAACTTAGCAGCAGCAGTAGCATTTGCCAATCTTAATTCATTCCCTGTGGAACTTTTCTTCCTCTTGGGTCTTTTTCTTCTCTTAACCATAAAGATGTACTATTACTCTCCTTTCTCTTATTTTTGGGAAATCTGTCATGATTTCTTCTCTTCTGTCATGACTTGAACTATCCTCTTTGGTTAAATTCCACATTTTTGTTTGGCTCTAATCATAAATTCTGTGCTATATAGTCACAAAGCCCAGCAACATTCTTGGTCCAAAATAGAACTGATAATCTTGCATACTCTCTATAATGACCCTTGAACGATGGTAGGTTTGAACTGCAGGGGTCCTCTTATATGCCTGTTTTTAAAATAAATACTATATTACTACATGATCCTTAGTTGTTTGAATCTGCAGTTGCAGAATCATGGAGGCTGACTGTAAAGTTATCTGCTCCTTCTCATCTCTAAAAGCGTGGAGCCCCTAACTCCCTTCCCCATCCCCACTGTTTAAGAGTCAACTGCACTTGTCCTCCTCTGACTTCCTTATTCTTTTAAAAAGCACTTCATCTGATCAGTCACTTGAGCTGGTAAGCCACAGTTTTATCTCTGGTTCTGCCCTCTCCCTTTCCATGCATATCCAGTCAGTAAGTTCAGAATATTCTATCTTAAACAAAATCTCCTGAAATGTTCTCCCCATTCCCATTCATGCTCCTGTATTATTGCTGCATTCTCCCACCTGGTCTCCTTTTTTCTAACCATTTTTGTTGCTCCTTAATTTTATCTTTCCAAAGCATTGGTTTTATGTCTTCCTACTACATGTTTCTGGAAAAGGAATGGCAACCCACTCAGTATTCTTGCCTAGAGAATTCCATGGACAGAAGAGTCTGTGGGCTACAGTCCATGGGGTCACAAAGAGTTGGACATGACTGAGCGACTAACTTTTCAGGTTCTATGTGGCTTTATCTTCAAAAATTGCCATACATCAATATGAATCTGCCACAAATGTACATGTGTTCCCCATCCATAAACCCCTCCCACCTCCTTCCCCATACCATATCTCTGGGGCAGCCCAATGCACCAGCCCCAAGCATCCTGTATCCTGCATCGAAAACATTTTGAATAATAGAGTATTGCCTCTTGGAGAGCAAAGGCAGTGCTTCTTTCTATTTTTAAAACATCCTAGTGTGATGAAATGTCCTGAATTCTCTTTAAATATTAGGGGTGATAAACAAATTCTTCTAAATAGGCTGTTACCAATCGTAATGATAACAGTCATTGAAATGAAAATCTATAATCTAGTTATACATTAGTAAAATAGACAAGGAAAAAAAGAACTCTAATGTCAAACTTTGTTAATGTGACTAAGTCTCACTTCTCTTTAATAGTTAAGACCCTTGGTTTTAATATAGTTATCAACATAAATACTTTAGAGTAAGAATAATCAGTTTCAAAATGAGCTTAATAAGCCAAATTATTTAAAGGTGTAAGATGATGACATTTTCCTATATGACAACATTTTCCACAATTAACTTTCCTTTATGTCAGCATAACAGTCACAGCCCATAAGAAGCAGAGACAGCATTATTAGAAGTGTGAAAATAAGACCCTAAATGAAACCTCATAAACTGAAGACATGTGTCCTTGGATATCTTATTTCAATTTTATCTTCTTAAGAATCGGGTCCTCTTTTGGTATATAATATTAATACATAAGCTTTCTAAAAATCCCCTAAGAAAGTTAGATATAGTTAACATCTTGATGGCTTCCCTAGTGACTCAGATGGTAAAGCATGTGTCCACAATATGGGAGACCTGAGTTCCATCCCTGGGTCAGGAAGATCCCTGGAGAAGGAAATGGTAACCCACTCCAGTTACTCTTGCCTGGAAAATCCCATGGATGTAGGAGCCTGGTAGGATATGGTCCATGGGGTCATAAAGGCTTGGATACAACTGAGCAACTTCACTTCACTGGTACCCATGATGGCATTTAATGAGACCCCAGTGGTATTGAAGTATTGGCTTGCAATGCTATGCTATGCTAGCATCTTGACACCAAAGTACTTACACCTTCATGAGTCTTTCACCAATTTTTTGTTTTTGTTCAGTGGTTCAGTTTTGTCCAACTCTTTGCAACCCTATGGACTGAAGTGAAACCAGGTTTCTCTGTCCTTCACTATCTCCCAGAATTTGTTCAAGCTTATATCCATTGATTCAATGATGGCATTCAATCATTTCACCCTTGTCCATTTCTCCTCATGTCCTCAATCTTTCCTAGCATCAGAATATTTTCCAATGAGTCAACTCTTTGCATCAGATGATCAAAATCCTGGATCTTCAGCCTCAGCATGAGTTCTTCCCAAGAATAGTCAGGGTTAATTTCCTTTACGATTGATAGGTTCCATCTCCTTGCTGTCTAAGGGACTTCAAGGGTCTTCTGCAGCACCATAGTTTGAAAGCATCAGTTCTTTAGTGTTCAACATTCTTTATGGTCCAGCTTCCACATCTGATGATGACTACTGGAAAAACCATAGCTTTGACAATATGGAGATTTGTTGGCAAAGTGATATCTCTGCTTTTTAATATACTGTCTAGGTTTGTCAAGCTTTCCTTCTAAGAAGGAAGCTTTTTTTGTTTGTTTTTTTTCATGGTTTCAATAACTGTCTTCAGTGATTTTGGAGTCCAAGAAAATAAAGTCTGTCACTGTTTCATTTTTTCCCCATCTACTTGCCATGATGTGACGAGGCTGGATGGCATGATTTTAGTTTTCTGTATGTTGATTTTTAAGCAAGTTTTTTTCACTTTTCTCTTTCCCCTTCATCAAGAGGCTTTTCAGTTGTTCTTCATTTTCTGTCATTAAAGTGGTATCATCTGCATATCTCAGGTTATTGATATTTCTCCTGGCAATCTGGATTGCAGCTTGTGATTCATCTAGTCCAGCATTTTATACTCTGCACATAAGTTAAATAAGCAAGGTGACAATATACAGCCTTGACATATGTCTGTCCCAATTTTGAACAAATGGTTCCATGGCCTGTTCTAACTGTTGCTTCTTTTCCTAAATACAAGCTTCACAGGACATAGGTAAGATGGCCTGATATTTCCATCTCTAAGAATTTATATATCTGTTTGTTTACAACTAGTTAAAAATAGATCAGAGTAGTGAATATCACGATTAGCTTGCAAACCTTGTATTTCAAAATTTTTTCCTGTAAAACATTATCTGTGATGTTACAGTAATTACAGTTAAAAAAGAAAAAGTGAAGAATTTAATGATCAAAATTATTTAAACAATATTGAATTAAACATGTTACATTAATTCAGGATTTGCCAGCAGTTTTTGCTATGCTGCTGTGCACTGTGAATTTACAATAGAGTAAGAAAGATGCTAAACACTGTAGTCCAAATCTATTTGATCATGAAATTTTCTGTTTGCTTTTCTCTCAGAGGGAATCTGGCAACATTAGCTTCTGTGAACAAATATTTTAGAACATTGTAGGAACATGCTCACAGTGAATAAGATAAAAATTAAAGAACTCAGTTCAACCAAACTTGCTCTTTGTTAACAAAATGTAGCTTGATTAAAGAAAGTATAATTACTGATTACATTATAATAATTTATGCTAACATACACCTAGAGGAGAAAATGCCATTGAGCAAAATAAAAATAAGTATTTTACCATGAAAATCTCAGATGGCTATTTTATGTCTAATTATGATTTTTTCATGAATCAAATCTATCTTAAATTGTATATTTTTTTATGACTACTTGTTGCTTTTTGTTATTTTTATTTCTTCAAATAAAACTTATTTTTAAAGCATTTTTATCGGGGTATAGTTGTTTTACAATATTGTGTTAGTTTATTTTTGAACTATGGTATTTTATATGGGAAATCCCAGGAACAGAAGAGCCTGGCAGGCTAAAGTATATAGGGTCACAAAGAGTTTGACCAAGATGGAACAGTACTTAGAAAAGTAAACGTTTACAAGTTAATTAACTCATCAATACCTCTGTTTCTTTATCTGTAAAATGGAAATAAAAATAGGGAGGAAATCCATGATGGTGCAGTGGACTCAACCCAGTATTTTTGGTCTTCCCTTGTGACTTAGCCAGTAAAGAATCTTCCTATAATGCTGGAGGAGTTCATGGTCCGAGCCACAGTCAGCTCCTGGTCTTGTTTTTGCTGATTGTATAGAGCTTCTCCATCTTTGGCTGCAAAGAATATAATCGATCTGATTTCGGTGTTGACCATCTGGTGATGTCCATGTATAGAGTCTTCTCTTGTGTTGTTGAAAGAGGGTATTTGCTATGACCAGTGCATTTTCTTGGCAAAACTCTGTTAGTCTTTGCCCTGCTTCATTCCGTATTCCAAGGCCAAATTTGCCTGTTACTCCAGGTGTTTCTTGACTTCCTACTTTTGCATTCCAGTCCCCTATAATGAAAAGGACATCTTTTTTGGGTGTTAGTTCTAAAAGGTCTTGTAGGTCTTCATAGAACCTTTCAACTTCAGCTTCTTCGGCGTTACTGGTTGGGGCATAGACTTGGATTACTGTGACATTGAATGGTTTGCCTTGGAAACGAACAGAGATCATTCTATCATTTTTCAGATTGCATCCAAGTACTGCATTTCGGACTCTTTTGTTGACCATAATGGCCACTCCATTTCTTCTGAGGGATTCCTGCCCACAGTAGTAGATATAATGGTCATTCGAGTTAAATTCACCCATTCCAGTCCATTTCAGTTCGCTAATTCCTAGAATGTCAACATTCACTCTTGCCATCTCTTGTTTGACCACTTCCAATTTGCCTTGATTCATGGACCTGACATTCCAGGTTCCTATGCAATATTGCTCTTTACAGCATCGGACTTTGCTTCTATCACCAGACACATCCACAGCTGGGTATTCTTTTTGTTTTGGCTCCATCCTTTCATTCTTTCTGGAGTTATTTCTCCACTGACCTCCAGTAGCAATTGGGCCCCTACTGACCTGGGGAGTTTTTCTTTCAGTATCCTATCATTTTGTCTTTTCATACTGTTCATGGGGTTCTCAAGGCAAGAATACTGAAGTGGTTTGCCATTCCATTCAGGTATGACATAAATCAAATCCCTTATGATTATACAGTGGAAGTGAGAAATAGATTTAAGGGCCTAGATCTGATAGATAGAGTGCCTGATGAACTATGGAATGAGGTTCGTGACATTGTACAGGAGACAGGGATCAAGACCATCCCCATGGAAAAGAAATGCAAAAAAGCAAAATGGCTGTCTGGGGAGGCCTTACAAATAGCTGTGCAAAGAAGAGAAGGGAAAAGCAAAGGAGAAAAGGAAAGATATAAACATTTAAATGCAGAGTTCCAAAGAATAGCAAGAAGAGATAAGAAAGCCTTCTTCAGTGATCAATGCAAAGAAATAGAGGAAAACAACAGAATGGGAAAGACTAGGGATCTCTTCAAGAAAATCAGAGATACCAAAGGAACATTTCATTGAAAGATGGGCACAATAAAGGACAGAGATGGTGTGGACCTAACAGAAGCAGAAGATATTAAGAAGAGGTGGCAAGAATACACAGAAGAACTGTACAAAAAAGAGCTTCAAGACCCAGATAATCATGATGATGTGATCACTGACCTAGAGCCAGACATCTTGGAATGTGAAGTCAAATGGGCCTTAGAAAGCATCACTACGAACAAAGCTAGTGGAGGTGATGGAATTCCAGTGGAGGTATTCCAAGTCCTGAATGATGATGCTGTGAAAGTGCTACACTCAATATGCGAGCAAATTTGGAAAACTCAGCAGTGGCCACAAGATTGGAAAAGGTCAGTTTTCATCCCAATCCCAAAGAAAGGCAATGCCAAGGAGTGCTCAAATTACCGCACAATTGCACTCATCTCACACGCTAGTAAAGTAATGCTCAAAATTCTCCAAGCCAGGCTTCAGCAATATGTGAACCGTGAACTTCCTGATGTTCAAGCTGGTTCTAGAAAAGGCAGAGGAACCAGAGATCAAATTGCCAACATCCGCTGGATCATGGAAAAAGCAAGAGAGTTCCAGAAAAACATCTATTTCTGCTTTATTGACTATGCCAAAGCCTTTGACTGTGTGGATCACAATAAACTATGGAAAATTCTGAAAGAGATGGGAATACCAGACCACCTGATCTGCCTCTTAAGAAATCTGTATGCAGGTCAGGAAGCAACAGTTAGAACTGGTCATGGAACAACAGACTGGTTCCAAATAGGAAAAGGAGTACGTGAAGGACGCATATTGTCACCATGTTTATTTAACTTATATGCAGAGTACATCATGAGAAATGCTGGACTGGAAGAAACACAAGTTGGAATCAAGATTGCTGGGAGAAATATCAATAACTTCAGATATGCAGATGACACGACTCTTATGGCAGAAAGTGAAGAGGGGCTAAAAAGCCTCTTGATGAAAGTGAAAGTGGAGAGTGAAAAGGTTGGCTTAAAGCTCAACATTCAGAAAACGAAGATCATGGCATCTGGTCCCATCACTACATGGGAAATAGATGGAGAAACAGTGGAAACAGTGTCAGACTTTGTTTTTCTGGGCTCCAAAATCACTGCAGATGGTGACTGCAGCCATGAAATTAAAAGACGCTTACTCCTTGGAAGGAAAGTTATGACCAACCTAGATAGCATATTCAAAAGCAGAGACATTACTTTACCAACAAAGGTTCGTCTAGTCAAGGCTATGGTCTTTCCTGTGGTCATGTATGGATGTGAGAGCTGGACTGTGAAGAAGGCTGAGCGCCGAAGAATTGATGCTTTTGAACTGTGGTGTTGGAGAAGACTCTTGAGAGTCCCTTGGACTGCAAGAAGATCCAACCAGTCCATTCTGAAGGAGATCAATCCTGGAATTTCTTTAGAAGGAATGATGCTAAAGCTGAAACTCCAGTATTTTGGCCACCTCATACGAAGAGTTGACTCATTGGAGAAGACTCTGATGCTGGGAGGGATTGAGGGCAGGAGGAGAAGGGGACGACAGAGCATGAGATGGCTGGATGGCATCACTGACTCGATGGATGCGAGTCTGAGTGACCTCCGGGAGCTGGTGATGGACAGGGAGGCCTGGCGTGCTGTGATTCATGGGGTCGCAAAGAGTGGGACACGACTGAGCGACTAATCTGATAATGCTGGAGACCTGGCTTTGAGAGCTGGAGTGGGAAGATCCCCTGGAGGAGGGCATGGCAACTCACTCCAGTATTCTTGCCTGGAGGCACTGCATGTGGCATAAATTCTCTTGGGGGAGGTGACCATTAGCCCCACCATAGAGCCACAAAGAACGCAAACCACAAACTGGAGAACAGATTTATCAAAGTTGTAAACGTTCTAAGACCCACAGAAAATTTCCCAATCTGGGGATCTGGCAAAAGTACTGAGAACCCCAAGGAAATTTGACTTAGGAGACAGTGGAATTTGATTATAGAACTGCCACAGTACTGGGAAAACAGACTCATGGAGGTCATAAACAAAAGCTTGTGTGCACCAAGACCCAGGAGAAAGGAGCAGTGACCCCAAATGACATTTAGTCAGACTTGCCTGTGAGTGTCCAGCAGGCTCTGGCAGAGACATAGGTCAACAGTGGCCTGCCACAGAGTTAGAGGCATTGAACACAACAGTGCTGGCATAAGTCCTTTTGAAGGAGGTTAAGAAGGACTGAACCACTGCCTTTATCCCTACAATAGTCTGGCCTCAAGCTAAACAACAAAAAGTGAACATAGCCCCACCTATCAACAGAAAGTTGGATTAAAGATTTACTGAGCATGGCCCCACCCATCGGAACAAGATTCAGATTTCCCATAGCCAGTCACTCCCATTAGGAAGTTTCCACAAGCCTCTTGTCCTTATTCATCAGAGGGAAGACAGTGAAAACCACAATCACAGTAAACTAACCAATGTGATCACATTGATCACAGCCTTGTCTAATTCAATGAAACTATGAGCCATGCCATTTAAGGCCATCCAAGAAGAACGAGTCATGCTGGAGAGTGCTGATAAAACATGATCCACAGCAGAAGGGAAGGGCAAACCTCTTCATTATTCTTGTATTAAGCACCCCATAAACAGTATGAAAAGGCAAAAAGATATGACACTGAAAGATGAACTCCCCAGGTTGTTAGGTGCCGAGTATGCTACTGGAGAAGAGAGTAGAAAGAATGAAGAGATGGAGCAAAACTGAAAAAAAAAAAAAAAACCCAAAACACCCACTTGTGGATATGACTGGTGATGGAAGTAAAGTCCAATGCTGTAAAGAACAGTATTGCATAGGGCACTGGAATGTTAGGTCCATGAATCAAGGTAAATTAGAAGTGGTTAAACAGGAAATGGCAAGAGTGAATATCAACATTTTAGGAATCAGTGAATTAAAATGGACTGGAATGGGTGAATGTAATTCAGATGACCAGTATATCTACTACTGTAGGAAAGAATCCCTTAGAAGAAATGGGGTACCCTTCATAGTCAAAAAAAGAATCCAAAATTCAGTACTTGGGTGTAATCTCAAGAATTACACAATGATCTCTATTCATTTTCAAGGCAAGTCATACAATATCAAATAAATTCAAGCCTATGCCCAAGCCAGTAATGCTGAAGAAACTGAAACTGAATGGTTCTATGAAGACCTACAAGAACTTCAAAAATGGACACCAAAAAAAAAAAAAAAAAAAAAGATGCTTTTTTTTATCATAGAAGAATGGAATGCAAAAGTAGGATGTCTTTTTATCATAGGGGACCAGAATACAAAAGAAGAAAATCAAGAGTTACCTGGAGTAACAGGCAAGTTTGGACTTGGAGTACAAAATGAAGCAGGAAAAAAGCTAACAGTTTTGCCAAGAGAATGCAATGATCATAGCAAATACCCTCTTCCAACAACACAAGAGATAACTCTACACATGGACATCACCAGATTGTCAATATGAAAATCAGATTGATTATATTCTTTGCAGTTGAGAATGGAGAAGCTCTATAAAGTCCAAGACCAAGACTGGGAGGTGACTGTGGGTCAGATCTTGAACACCTTATTACAAAATTCAGATTTAAGTGAAAAAAGGAGAGAAAACCACTAGACCATTCAGGTATGCCCTAAATCAAATCACTTACAATTATACAGGGAAAGTGACAGATAGAGTCAAGGAATTAGATCTTACAGAAAGAGTGCCAGAAGACCTATGGATGGAGATTTGTGACTTTGTAGAGCAGACAGTGATCAAAATCATCCCCAAGAAAAGGAAAAGCAAAGATTGTCTGAGGAGGCCTTACAAATAGCTGTGAAAAGAAGATAAGTAAAACGCAAAGGAGAAAAGGAAAGATATACCCATTTGAACACAGAGTTCCAAAGAATAGCAAGTCAAGTGGGCCTTAGGAAACATCAGAAGGAACAAAGCTAGTGGAGTTGATGGAATTCCAGTTGAGCTATTTCAAATCCTGAAAGATGATGCTGTAAAAGTGCTGCACTCAATATACCAGCAAATGTGGAAAATTCAGCAATGGCCACAGGACTGAAAAATTTCAGTTTTCATTGCAATCCCAAAGAAAGACAATGCCAAAGCATTTTCAAACTACTGCACAATTACATTCATCTCACATGCTAATAATGTTCAAGTTAGGCTTCAGTGGTATATTAATCAAGAACTTCCAGTTGTTCAAGCTGTATTTTGAAAAGGCATAGGAACCAGAAATCAAATTGCCAACATCCATTGGATCATAGTAAAAGCAAGAGAATTCCAGAAAAACATATATGTCTGCTTTATTGACTATGCTAAAGCCTTTGATTGGATCACAACCAGCTGTGGAAAATTCTTCAAGTGATGGGAATGCCATACCACCTTACTTGCCTCCTGAGAAATCTATATACAGGTCAAGAACCAACAGTTAGAACCAGGCATGGGACAACAGACTGGTTCCAAATTGGGAAAGGGGGACATCAAGGCTGTATATTGTCACCCTGCTTATTTAACTTATATGCAGAGTATATCATGCAAAATGGTGGGCTGGATTTAGCACAAGCTGGAATGAAGATTGCTGGTAGAAATACTGATAACCTCAGATATGCAGATTACACCAACATTACAGCAGAAAGTGAGGAGAAACTAAAGAGCCTCTTGATTAAAGTGAAAGAAGAAAGTGAAAAAGTTTGCTTAAACCTCAGCATTCAAAAAATGAAGATGATGACAACCTGTCCCATCACTTCATGGCAGATAGTTGGAGAAAGAATAGACTTTATTTTCTTGGGCTCTAAAATCACATTGATGATGACTGCAGCTATGAAATTAAAAGATGCTTACTCCTAAGAAGAAAAGCTATGAATAACCTAGACAGTGTATTAAAAATCAGAGACATTACTTTGCCAACAAAGATCCATCTAGTCAAAGCTATGTTTTTTCCAGTAGTCATGTATGGATGTAAGACTTGGACCATAAAGAAGGTTCAGCACTGTAGAATTGATGCTTTTGAACTGTAATGTTGGAGAAGGCCCTTGAGATTCCCCTGGACTTCAAGGAGATCCAACCAGTTAATCCTAAAAGAAATCAGTCTTGAATATTCTTTGGAAGAACTGATGCTGAAGCTGAAGCTCCAATACTTTGGCCCCTGAATTCGAGCTGACTTTTTGTTAAAGACCCTGATGCTGGGGAAGATTAAAGGCAGGAAGAGAAGGGGATGACAGAGGATGAAATGTTTGGATGGCATCGCTGACTCAGTGAACATGAATTGAGCAAACTCCAGGAATTGGTAATGGACAGGGAAGTCTGGCATGCTGCAGTCCTTAGGGTTGCAGAGTTGGCCATGACTGAAAGAGTGAGCTGAAATGAACTGAACTGATCATATCCAAACTCATTACTTCTCATTGCTATCTTAGTAAAGAGAGAAGCAATTTACAGTGAAAATCAGAATACATAGTTGAATCTCAGTTCTTTTTATTTCTAATTTTACAATATAGGCAGAAAGTAAGCCCTTTCTAAGCTTCAGGTTTTTAAAGAATTAATTAGGACCTGACTCATTTGGGGTTTTTTTTGGTGGGCAGTACCTGAGACATGATATGAAGATGGGCCAATATCAGAACATTGACTATTTGAGGCACTTAAGTATTTAATAATCATTTACTCGATCAGTTAGTCAATTACCCATCCATTAGACAACCTGAAAATATACCTCTCCACTCCTGCTCATTGACAATATGGTGAAGCCAAAGAGATCTTGCTATTTTCACACATATGTTTATCCAATGATAGTCAAAATCCATCTTTATGCTTCCACAAGCAATGACTGCTTCTTTTTTTACATCTTCATTTCTAATACATGCTTTTTCAAAGTTCATAGGATTTGATGGGATATTCAATTTTATTATTTGACTTTCTACTAAGTTTAACCATTCTAGAGACATTTTGTTGTTGCTGTTGTTTGGTCACTAAGTTGTGTCGGGCTCTTTCCAACACCATGTACTCTAGTCTACCAGGCTCCTCTATCCATGAAATTTCCCAGGCAAGAATATTGGATTATATCGCCATTTTCTTCTCCAGGGGATCTTCCAGATCCAGGTTGAATCCATGTCCTCTGCATTGGTGGACAGGTTATTTACCACTGAATCACCTGACAAGCTCCATAAATATTGTGTACTTTAGTATTTCCAAACTAAAAATGAAAATAAGCTTACATTTAAAAGGAATTCCTTAATTGTTTACTAGAATTTGAATACAATAGAATTGAACAATGTAAATGTTGCTTATGAATGAAATTTTTTAATAATAGAAAGGTTGCTGCAAACAATCAGGTAATAGACTGAGCACGAACAGGAACATACTGTGGCATTCTGTAAGACATTTTATATGCACTGTCTCCTTTGGACTTCCCAGATGGCTGAGAGATAAAGAATCCACCTGTAATACTGGAGACTAAGGATATGCAAGTTCAACCTCTGGGTGCAGAAGATCTCCTGAGGGAGGAAATGGCAACCCACTCCTGTATTCTTGCCTGGAAAATTCCATGGAGAGAGGAACCTCACAGGCTATAGTCCATGGTGTCTCCAAGAGTCAGACACCACTGAGCACACAGCACTGTCTCCTTTGAATCATTCTCATAACACTTTGTAATCAGTATTATCATCCTATTTATTAACAATGAAGCTCAGTATCTAAAAGTTGAAATTACTTGCCAATGTCACACAGCTATTATATTACAGGATAGCACCTAAAACCAGTTCTATCTGATTCAAATTTCACGCTTCATTGCAATCTACCTGCAGCAAGGGGCTAACTGTAGTCAGAATTCAGTCTTCACTAACTCTAAATTCAACTGATAAATCTGTTTAGAAAATAGAATTGAAAATTTTCTGAAACAGTCTTCCTCTGAAGTTGCAATGCACAGTCAAAAAAGGAGTGGTTGGGAAAATTGGGAGCTAAATGTGGGATTAAAGGAAAGAAAATAAGAGGACCTATTGTGAAGTACAAGAGGACAAGTGAATTATAGAATTTCAAAAAACAAATGTGTTTGATTAGTTTTAGTGAAAATGCATCTTTTCAAGCCTTTGTGTGTTTTTTTTTTCATTTTGTATGTATACTGCTTGATTCTTTGATCATTTTATTAATCAGATTGCATTATATACAAATTTCTGATCAAGTTTTAATACTTTGGTTTTAATCTAAATTATTTTAATGGTTATATAAAAACACAGACTTAAAAAGATGATAGCACTATAAGCTGATCAGATCAGATCAGATCAGATCAGTCGCTCAGTCGTGTCCGACTCTTTGCGACCCCATGAACCGCAGCACGCCAGGCCTCCCTGTCCATCACCAGCTCCCGGAGGTCACCCAGACTCGCATCCATCGAGTCAGTGATGCCATCCAGCCATCTCATCCTCTGTCGTCCCCTTCTCCTCCTGCCCTCAATCCCTCCCAGCATCAGAGTCTTCTCCAATGAGTCAACTCTTCGCATGAGGTGGCCAAAATACTGGAGTTTCAGCTTTAGCATCATTGCTTCTAAAGAAATTCCAGGATTGATCTCCTTCAGAATGGACTGGTTGGATCTTCTTGAATACTGCATCATATTAAATTTGGAAAATCTTTCAACTTGGAAAAAACCCACTTTTTTTTTTTTTTTTTTTTTAATGTTTGAATGAATATATTGGCTACCTGAGTTTTACAGCTTATTGCCTCAGGGTTGATCTCAAGCAGATGCAAAATGAAATCGTGAATGGTCCTTTATAAAACAAATCACAGAAACTTTCTTGGTGAAAAAGAACTTGGGATAGGTATCAGCCAGAATTTGAAATTCTGAATGATTTCAAATTTATGTGACTTTATCATATTCTAGACTGTCCACAAGTCATATATCCCTGTCAACTAGAATCATTGCCAAAAGTACAAGTCTCTCTCATCATCTGTTATATCTTTTTGTTACTGTTCAGTTGCTCAGTCATGCCTGATTCCTTCTGACCCCATAGACCATAGCACACCAGGCTTCCCCGTCCTTCACAGTCTGTGGAGCTTGCTCAAACTCATGTCTATTGAGTCAGTGATGCCATCCAACCATCTTGTCCTCTATCATCCACTTCTCCTGCTGCCTTCAACAGGGTCTTTTCCAGTTAGTCAGCGCTTTGCATCAGGTGGCCAAAATATAGGATCTTCAGCATCAGTCCTTCCAATGAATATTCAGAGTTGATTTCCTTTAGGATTAACTAATTTGATCTCCTTGCAGTCCAAGGGACTCTCAAGAGTCTTCTATAACACCACAATATGTGGAATTTAGAAAGATGGCAACAATAACCCTATATACGAGACAGCAAAAGAGACACTGATATATAGAACAGTCTTTTGGACTCTGGGAGAGGGAGAGGGTGGGATAATTTGGGAGAATGGCATTGAAATATGTATAATATCATATGTGAAACTAGTCGCCAGTCCAGGTTCCATGCACGATACTGGATGCTTGAGGCTGGTGCACTGGGACGACCCAGAGGGATGGTATGGGGAGGGAGGAGGGAGGAGGGTTCAGGATGGGGAACACATGTATACCTGTGGCAGATTCATTTTGATATATGGCAAAACCAATACAATATTGTAAAGTTAAATAAAATACAATTTTTAAAAAATTACTATTATTATTATTTTTAAAAGCATCAATTCTATAGCACTCAGCTTTTTTTATGGTCCAACTCTCACATCCATACATGACTACTAGAAAAAAACATAACTTCGACTTTTGTTGGCAAACCTTTGTTGGCAAAATAATGTCTTTGCTTTTTGATACAACATCCAGACTTATCATAGTTTTTCTTCCAAGGAGAAAGCATCTTTTAATTTCATGGCTACAGTCACCATCAGCAGTGATTTGGGAGCCCAAGAAAATAGAATCTCTCACTGTTTCCATTGTTTCCCCATCTATATGCCATGAAGTGATGGGACAGAATGCCATGATCTTCAATTTTTGAATGTTGAGTTTTAAACCAGTTTTTTCACCCTCCTCTTTCACTTTGGTGAAGAGGCTCTTTAGTTCCTCTTCACTTTCTGCCATAAGTGTGCTATTATCTGCATATTTGTGGTTATTGATATTTCTCCCAGAAATCTTGATTCAAGCTTGCGCTTCATCCAGCTCAGCATCCAGCTCAGCTATATAATCTGCATATAACTTAAATAAGCAGGATGACAATAAAGCATGATGTACTCCTTTCCCATTTTGGAACCAGTGTATTGTTCCATGCCCAATTCTAACTGTTGCTTCTTGACCTGCATACAGATTGCTTAGGAGGCAGGTAAGATGGTCTGGTATTACTATCTCTTGAAGAATTTTCCCATTTAATGTGATCCAAAGTTCCATATAGTCAAGGCTATAGTTTTTCCAGTGGTCATGTATAGATGTGAGAGTTGGACTATAAAGAAAACTGAGTGGCAAAGAATTGATGCTTTTGAACTGTGGTGTTGGAGAAGACTCTTGAGAGTCCCTTGGACTGCAAGGAGATCCAACTAGTCCATCCGAAAGGAAATCAGTCCTGAGTGTTCATTGGAAGGACTGATTTTGAAGCTGAAATTCCAATACTTTGGCCACCTTATGTGAAGAGCTGACTCATTTGAAAATACCCTGATGCTGGGAAAGATTGAGGGCAGGAGGAGAAGGGGACAACAAAGGATGAGATGGTTGGATCGCATCACCGACTTGATGGACATGGGTTTGGGTGGACCCCGGGAGTAGGTGATGGACAGGGAAGCCTGGTGTGCTGCGATTCATGGGGTCGCAAAGAGTCAGACACGACTGAGGAAATGAAATAAACTGAACTGGACATATAATTTGAGTTATATTTATACAACTTTAAGCCATTCAACCACTTTATGTCTATTGATAGGAATATTTAGTTGATTAACATTACTTACTGATAGGTATTTACATATTGTCATTTTGTTATTTGTCTGGGGGTTGTTCTTGTAGTCATATTTTCTTCCTTTCTTCTTGTTCTTACTGTTTTTCCTTGTTATTTCTTCATTAATATTTCATTTGGATTAGCCTTTTTTTTATGTGTATGATTTTTATAAATTTTTTGGTTTTGCTTGTTATGAGGCTTACATATAACAATATCTACATATATAAATTAGCTAAATAGATATAGATTGACAGATATTCTATTATTTTAAGTTGGTGATCTCTTAAGCTTAAACAGATTTTCACAAACATAGCCTATCACTTCTCCAGCGGATCTTCACAACCCAAGGATCGAACCCATGTGTCCGCATTGCAGTCAGATTCTTTACGAGCTGAGCCACACGGGAAGACCAAAAGTACCAGGGTGTAGCCTATTCCTTCTCCGGGGGATCTTACCAATCCAGGAATCAAACAGGGGTCTCCTGTATTTCAGGTGGATTCTTTACCAACTGAGCTATCAGGGAAGCCCATTTCCCTAACTTCCCAATGTTAATATTTTTGACATCATATTTTATATGCTTCATTTTGTGTATCCTTAACAGCATATTGTCAATATAGATAATTTTACTACTTTGTTCTACTAGCTTTATATATTGTTGATCTACAACCTTTACTGGAGAAGAAAATGACAACCCACTTCATATTCTTGTCTGGAGAATCCCATGGACAGAGAAATGTGGCAGGCTACAGTTTGTGGGGTTGCAAGAGTCAGACACAACTTAGCTACTAAACTACTACTACTAAAATTCACATTGGAGAAGGAAATGGCAACCCACTCCAGTATGTTTGCCTGGAGAATCCCATGGACAGAGGAGCCTGGTGGACTGCAGTCCATGGGGTCACAGAGAGTCAGACACAACTGAGTGACTAATACACACACAACTTTTACTGTCTATTTGCCTTTAGAAATATGATTTATTTTTAAAATGTATTTATGGCTATCTATGTCCTTTTCTATTTTCTTTAACAAAGTCCCTTAACATATCTTAGAAGGTTGGTGTCAGTCAGTCAGTTCAGCTGCTCAGTCCTGTTTGAACACTTGCAACCCCATGGACTGCAGCATGCCAGGGTTCCCTGACCATCACAAACTCCCAGAGCTTACTTAAACTCAAGTCCATTGAGGCTGTGATGCTACCCAACCATCTCATCATCTGTCGTCTCCTTCTCCTCCCTCCTCCAATCGTTCCCAGGATCAGGTGTTTTACCAATTAGTCAGTTCTTCACATCAGATGGCTAAAATATTGGAGTTTCAGCTTCAACTTCAGTCCTTTCAATGAATAATCAGGACTGATCTCCTTTAGGATGGACTGATTAGATCTCCTTGCAGTCCAGACTCTAAAGAGACTTCTCCAATATAACAGTTCAAAATCATCAGTTCTTCAGTGCTCATATTTCTTTATAGTCCCTCACTCTCATCCATACATAACTACTGGAAAAACCATAGCTTTGCCTGGATGGACCTTTGTTGGCAAAGTAATGTCTCTGATTTTAATATGCTGTCTAGGTTGGGCATAATTTTTCTTTCAAGGAGCAAGTGTTTTTTAATTTCATGGCTACAGTCACCATCTACAGTGACTTTGGAGCCTTCCCAAAATAAAGTATCTCACTGTTTCCATTGTTTATTCATGTATTTTCCATGAAGTGATGGGACCTGATACCATGATCTTAGTTTTCTGAATGTTGAGATTTAAACCAATTTTTTACTCTCCTCTTTTACTTTCATCAAGAGGCTCTTTAGTTCTTCTTTGCTTTCTTCCATAAAGGTGGTGTCATCCGCATATCTGAAGTTATTGATATTTCTCCCTGCAGTCTTGATTCTAGCTGTGCTTCATCAAACCTGGCATTGCTCAAGATGTACTCTGCATAAAAGTTAAATAAACAGAGTGGCAATATACAGCCTTGACATACTCCTTTCCCCATTTGCAATAAGTATGTTTTTCCATATCCAGTTCTAGCTATTTCTTCTTGGCCTGCATACAAATTTCTCAGGAGGCAGGTCAGATTGTCTGCTATCCCTATCTCTTAAATAATTTTTCACATCTTTATTGTGATCCGCATGGTCAAAGGTTTGGTGTAGTCAATAAAGCAGAAGTGCTATTTTTCTGGAACTCTCTTGCTTTTTCGATGATCTAATGAATGTTGGTAATTTGATGTCTGATTCATCTGCCTTTTCTAAATTCAGTTTGAACATATGGAATTTCACGATTCAGGTATTTTTGAAGCCTGGCTTGGAGAATTTTGAGCACTACTTTGCTAGCGTGTGAGATGAGTGCAATTGTGCAGTAGTTTGAACATTCTTTGGCATTTCCTTTCTTTTGTATTGGGATGAAGATTCACTTTTTCCTTTCCTGTGGCCAAGGCTGAGTTTTCCAAATTTGCTGGCATATTTAGTGCAGCACTATCACAGCACCATCTTCTAGGATTTGAAATAGCTCAACTGGAATTCTATTACCTTCTCTAGCTTTGTTTGTAGTGATGCTTCCTAAAACCCACTTGACTTTGCATTCCAGGATATCTGGTTCTAGGTGAGTGATGACTCCATCGTGGTTACCTGGGTCATGAAGATCTTTGTATAGTTCTTCTGTGTATTCCAGCCACCTCTTCCTAATGTATTTTGCTTCTGTTCAGTCCGTACCATTTCTGTACTTTTTTGTGTCCATCTTTGAATGAAATTTTCCCTTGGTATCTCTAATTTTCTTAAGAAGATCTCAAGTCTTTCCCATTCCATTGTTTTCCTTTTTCTTTGCATTGATCACTGAGGAAGGCTTTCTTATCCCTCCTTTGCTATTCTTTGGAAATCTGCATTCAAATGGGTATATCTTCCCTTTTATCCTTTGACTTTCGCTTCTCTTCTTTTCTCAACTATGTGTAAGGTCTCCTCAGACAACCATTTTGCCTTTCTGCATTTCTTTTTCTTAGGGACGGTCTTATTCCCTGCTTCTGGCACAATGGAATGAACCTATAACCATAGTTTTTCAGGCACTTTGCCTATCAGATCTAATCCCTTGAATCTATTTGTCACTTCAACTGTATACTCATAAGGGATATGATTTAGGTCTTAGATGAATGGCCTAGTGGTTTTCCCCACTTTCTTCAATATCAGTCTGAATTTGGCAATAAGGAGTTCATGATCTGAGCCACAGTCATCTCCCAGTCTTGTTTTTGCTGACTGTATAGAGCCACCTTTTGCTGCAAAGATTATTATCAATCTGATTTTGGGTTTTACTATCTGGGGATGGCAGAAAGTGAAGAGGGGCTAAAAAGCCTCTTGATGAAAGTGAAAGTGGAGAGTGAAAAGTTTGGCTTAGAGCTCAACATTCAGAAAACGAAGATCATGGCATCTGGTCCCATCACTACATGGGAAATAGATGGAGAAACAGTGGAAACAGTGTCAGACTTTATTTTTCTGGGCTCCAAAAATCACTGCAGATGGTGACTGCAGCCATGAAATTAAAAGACGCTTACTCCTTGGAAGGAAAGTTATGACCAACCTAGATAGCATATTCAAAAGCAGAGACATCACTTTGCCAACAAAGGTTCGCCGAGTCAAGGCTATGGTCTTTCCTGTGGTCATGAATGGATGTGAGAGTTGGACTGTGAAGAAGGCTGAGCGCCGAAGAATTGATGCTTTTGAACTGTGGTGTTTGAGAAGACTCTTGAGAGTCCCTTGGACTGCAAGGAGATCCAACCAGTCCATTCTGAAGGAGATCAGCCCTGGGATTTCTTTGGAAGGAATGATGCTAAAGCTGAAACTCCAGTATTTTGGCCACCTCATGCAAAGAGTTGACTCATTGGAGAAGACTCTGATGCTGGGAGGGGTTGGGGGCAGGAGGAGAAGGGGACGACAGAGGATGAGATGGCTGGATGGCATCACTGACTCGATGGATGTGAGTCTGAGTGACCTCCGGGAGTTGATGATGGACAGGGAGGCCTGGCGTGCTGCAGTTCATGGGGTCGCAAAGAGTCGGACACGACTGAGCGACTGATCTGATCTGATCTGATCTGGTGATGTCATTGTATAGAGTCTTCTCTCTGTAGTGTTTTCTATGACCATCATGTTCTCTTGGTAAAACTCTGTTAGCCTTTGACCTCCTTCGTTTTGTACTCCAAGGCCAAATTTGTCTGTTACTCCAGGTAGCGCTTGACTTCCTACTTTTGCATTCCAGTCTCCTATAATGAAAAGGATACTTTTGGGGGGGTGTTAGTTTTAGAAGGTATTGTAGGTCTTCATAGAACCGTTCACCTTCATCTTCTTCAGCATTACTGGTCGGGGCATAGATTTGGATTTCTGTGATAATGAATGTTTTGCCTTGGAAACAGATCATTCTGTCATTTTTGAGACTGCATCCAAGTACTGCATTTCAGGCTCTTTTGATGACTATGATGGCTACTCCGTTTCTTCTAAAGGACTCTTGCACACAATCACAGATATACTCTCATCTGAGTTAAATTCACCCATTTCAATCCTTTTTAGTTCACTGAATCCTTAAATGTCAACGTTCACTCTTGCCATCTCTGGTTTGACCACTTCCAATTTGCTTTGATTCATGTACCTGATATTCCAGGTTCTTATGCCAAATTGCTCTTTAGAGCATCAGACTTTACTTCCATTGCCAGTCACATCCACAACTATGTGTTGTTTTTGCTTCGGAGCCAAAAGTTGGTGTAAGAGTGCTGAACTTTGTTAGCTTTTTCTTTTCTGTAAAGCTTTTCGTCCCTCCTTCAAATCTGAGTGATAGCATTGCAGAATAATGTTGTTTTTGTTTTTGTTTTTTTTTTTTCCCTTTCATCACCTTAAATACATTATTCCATTCCCTTCTGGTGTACAAAGTTTCTACTGACGAATTAAGTAACAGTCTTATTAGATATCCATTTTGTATAACTAGCTGATTTTCACTTCTGGCTTTCTCTTTCTCTTTTCCCATTTTAATTGCAATGTGTATTGTGAACTTGCTTGCGTTCATCTCATTTTTCTCTATGTTGTTTCTGGACCTGAATGTCTATTGCCTTTGCTACATAAGTAATATTTTCAGGGATTATCACTTCAAATAATTTATCTGCCAATTTATTTTTCTCTTTCTCAGTCTGGGACTCCTATACTATGAAGTTTAGTATGCTTGATGTTGTCTCAGAAGTCTCATTCTTAAATAATTCTGTTTTCAGTCTTAAATAATTTTTTGTGTGTTTGTTTTAGCTTAAGTGATTTCCATTAGTCTTTCTTCCAGTTAATGGATGTGTTCTTCTGCTCTATATAGTCCACTATTGGTTTCTTTGTATTTTTTATTTGAGTTATTTTATTCTTCAGCTTTGCTTGATTTTTAAATATTTTCTCTTTGTTACACTTCTTACTGTGTTCACACATTCTTCTCCTGAGCTCACAGAGCATTTTTATGATTATCACCTTGAATTCTGTTTCAGGCAGATTGCTCATCTTCATGATTCGTAGTTGCTCTTCTGAGGTTTTACCCTATTCTTTCATTTAAAAATATTCCTCAGGACTTCCTTGGTGGTCCAGTTGTTAAGATTCTACCTTCCAATGCGGGGGACACAGATTCAATCCCTGGTCAAGGAAATAAACAAAATAAACAACAAAAACTTAATGTATAGCACAGTAATTCTAATTCTATATTTTGGGAAATAATCTGAAAAAGAATGGATATAGGTGTATTTGTAAGTGAATCCCTTCACTGTACACCTGAAATTAACATAATATTGTAAATCAAATATGTACCAATATAAAAACTAAATTTCAAAAACACATTTCAATGCTCCTTCCCAAGAAGCAGTGAGTTTGAGCCCCATATTGGGGTCCCCAGCTTGGGGATTCTACATCAGAAAGAACACATTTAATATCACTTTGAAGGTCAGTGGGACTTGCATATAAGAAAATCAGAGAATGTAGGAAACAGTCTTTGCTATTAAAGGGCACATGGAAAATAACACATTGTCCAAAACTCAGCTGAGAGACAATAATTTGAAATGGCCCTGGGTCAGATCACTTGCTGATTTTGGAAAGACTCCCTGATAGCTCAGTTGGTAAAGAATCTGCCTGCAATGCAGGAGACCTGGATTTGATCCATGGGTTGGGAAGATCTCCTGGAGAAGGGAAAGGCAACCCACTCCAGTATTCTGGCCTAGAGAATTCTATGGACCATATAGTCCATGGGGTAACAAAGAGTAAGACATGACTGAAAGACTTTCACTTTCAGGGAGAGTGGAAGAACTGAGACTCCCTTTGGGGACATGCATGTTTATGACAGCATTTGGGGAAGCTTGTTGTACCATAAGGACATCAGTGTTGTCTGTGTACATCCATGGCGAATTCATGTTGATGTATGGCAAAACCAATACAATATTGTAAAATAGGATGATCTGTTTGCATACTTTGGAGATTAATTCATCATTCACTTTATTTGGAAATATTTTCTCCCATACTATGGGTTGGTTTTCGTTTTGTTAATGATTTCCTTTGCCACACAAAAACTTTTGAGCTTAATTAGGTCCCATATGTTTATTTTTATTTATTTATTTTTTTAATGACTCTAAGAAGTGGATCCATAAGATATTATGGAGATTTATATAAATGAATGTTCTGCATAAGGTTTTATCTAAGAGTTTGATATATCCAGTCTTTAATTTAGGTCTTTACTCCATTTTGAATTTATCTTTATGCATGCTGCTAGATAATATTCTACATTCATTCTTTTACATGTTGCTGTCCAGAATCCCTGCTGCTGCTGCTGCTAACTCACTTCAGTCGTATCTGACTCTGTGCAACCCCATAGACTGCAGCCCACCAGGCTCCCCTGTCCCTGGGATTCTCCAGGCAAGAGCACTGGAGTGGGTTGCCATTTCTTTCTCCAATGCACAAAAGTGAAAAGTGAAAGTGAAGTCATGTCCTACTCTTCGCAACCCCATGGACTGCAGTCTACCAGGCTTATGGGATTTGCCAGGCAAGAGTACTGGAATGGATTGCCATTGCCTTCTCTGCCAGAATTCCTAACACTTATTTATTGTAAAGGACTTCCTTGGTGGCTCAGATGGTAAAGCGTTTTGCTTGCAATGCGGGAGACCTGAATGCGATCCCTGGGTTGGGAAGATCCTCTGGAGAAGGAAATGGCAACCCACTCCAGTACTTTTGCCTGGAAAATCCCATGGACAGAAGAGCATTGTGGGCTACAGTCCACTGGATCACAAAGAGTTGGACACGACTGAGTGACTTCACTATTTATTGTAAAGAATGTCTTTTCTACATTGTATATTCTTGCCTTCATTATCATAGATTAATTTTGTGATTTTACTTGTGAACTTTCTATGCTGCTTCATTTCATCTATATTTCTGTTTCTGTGCCAGTACCATACTGTTTTCATGACTGTAGATTTGTAGTATAGTCTAAAGTTAGGGAGTCTTTCGACATTACTTTTCATTCTCAAAATTGCTTTGGCTATTTGAGATTTTTTGTGTTTCCATACAAATTTTTAAAATATCCTGATTCTGTGGAAAATGCCACTGGTAATTTGATAGGGATTGCATTGAATTCGTTGATTGCCTTAGGTAATATATTTATTTTGACAATGCTGATTCTTGCACCCTAAGAACAAGGTATATCTTTTCATCTGGTTGTGTCATATTTGATGCCTTTTTTCAGTGTCTTATAAATTAGAACTAGAGTATAGGTTATTTGCCTCCTATTCCTAGACATTATATTATTTTTATGCAATTGTAAATGAAATTATTTCCTAATTTCTCTTCCTGATGTTTCATTGCTAGTGTATAGAAAAGTAAGATATTTTTGTGTATTCATTTTATATCCTACAATTTTACAGAGTTCATTGATGGAGCTTTTCGATGGCAGCTTTAGGATTTTCCAAGTATAGTGAAATGCCATCTGCCAAAAGTGACAATTTCACTTCTTTGCCAATTTGGACTCCATTTATTTATTTATTTTCTGCCCTGGTTGTCTTGTATAGGAAATCCAAAAGCTTGCAGAGGGAACCTACTTTAGCATACTAAAGACCATATATGACAAACCTACCACTAACATCATCCTCAACAGTTAAAAGCTTAGAATATTTCCTCTAAGATCAGGAACAGAACAAAGATGCCCACAATCACTACTATTATTCAAAGAGTTTTGGAATTCCTACACATGGCAATCAGAGAAAAATAAATAAATAAAAGGAGTTCAAATTGGAATTCATTTTTATTTTAATTTTGTTAATTATTTTGGATTTATTTTATGTAGGTCTTTTCCTTGTGTTTATTTCTTAGAGAAGTTCCTTTAGCATTTGTTGTAAAGCTGGTTTGGTGGTGTTGAATTCTCTTAACTATTGCTTGCTTGGAAAGCTTTTGATTTCTGTGTCAAATCTTAAGGAAAGTCTTGCTAAGTAGAGTATTCTTGGTTGTAGGTTCTTCTCTTTCATTACTTTAAATAAATCATGCATGAGAAATCAGCTGATGGGAGTTCTTCATTCTGGAGACCTGGGTTTGATCCCTGGGTTGGCAAGATTCCTTAGAGAATGGAAAGGCTACCCACTCCAGTATTCTGGCCTAGAGAATTCCATGGACCATATAGTCCATGGGGTTACAAAGAGTCAGACATGACTGAGTGACTTTCACTTTGTCTTTGACTCACTTCTTTTCCAGTTTGGGATCCTTTTATTTATTTATTTATTTATTTTTCTTCTCTGATTGCCACGTCTAGGAATTCCAAAACTATTTTGAATAATATTAGTGATAGTGCACATCATTGTTCTGTTCTTGATCTTAGAGGAAATATTTTAATCTTTTAACTGTTGAGGATGATGTTAATGGTAGGATTGTCATATATGGTTTTTACTATATTAAAGTAGATTCCCTCTGCATCCATTTCCTAGGAAGTGTTTTATCATAAGTGGGTATTGAATTTTGTCAAAAGCTTTTTCTGCATCTACTGAGATGATCATATTGTATTTATTCTTCAGTGACTTAATGTGATGTATCACATTAATTGACTTGCAGATATTGAAAAATTATTTCATCTCTGGGATAAATCCCACTTGATCACAGTGTAAGGTTCTTTTAACATAGTCTTGGATTCAGTTTGATAGTATTTTGTTGAGAATTTTGGTGTCTATGTCCATCAGGGTCATTGGCCTGTAGTTTTCTTTTTTTATGGTATCTTTGTCTGATTTTGGTAACAGGATGATGATGGCCTCCTACACTGAGCTTCCGAGTGTTTATTTGCACTTTTTAAAAATATCTTAAGAAAGATAGGTGTTCATTGCTCTCTAAATATTTGACAGAATATTGCTGTAAAGCCACCTTTGAGTTTTTAATCACAGTTTCAATTTCAGTGCTTGTGATTAGTTTGTTCATATTTTCTCTTTCTTCTTTGTTCAATCTTGGAATGTTGTACTTTTCTAAGAATTTGTTTATTTATTCTAGGTCAACCATTTTATTGGCATATAGTCCCACTCCAGTACTTTTGCCTGGAAAATCCCATGGACAGAGGATCCTGGTAGGCTGCAGTCCATGGGGTCACTACAGTCAGACATGACTGAGAGACTTCAGTTTCACTTTTCACTTTCAGGCATTGGAGAAGGAAATGGCAACCCACTCCAGTGTTCTTCAGTGGAGAATCCCAGGGATGGCGGAGCCTGGTGGGTTGCCATCTCTGGGGTTGCACAGAGTCGGATATGACTGAAGCGACTTAGCAGCAGCAGCAGCAATTCCTTTAGTAGTTTCTTGTAATCTTTTGCATTCCTGTGGTGTCAGTAGTAAATTTTATTTTCTTATTTCTAATTTTGTTGATTTCAGTTCTCTTTCTCTTTTCTCTTGAATCTGAGTAAAGGTTTATCAGTTATGTCTATGTTTCCAAAGAATCAGCTTTTAGTTTCAGTGAACATTGCTATTGTTCTCTTCATCTTTATTTCATTTGTTTCTTCTCTATTATATATGATTTCTTCTACAAAATGTGGGTTTTGTTCCTTGTTTTCTCTAGTTGCAATAGGTGTAATGTTATATTGTTGGCTCTAGATTTTTCTTATTCCCTGAGGTAATATTTTATCTCTATCATTCTCCATTATACAACTGGTTTGCTGTGCCCCATAGGTTCGAAGTTTTCAGGACTCCCTTTTTATTTATCTCTGCACTTAAAAATCTTTCCTCCTTGATTTGTGATCCATAGATTGTTTCACAGCATATTTATTAGCCTTCATGTCTTTGTTCTTTTGCAATTCTGTTTCTTGTACTCAATTTCTAATCTCATAGTGTAGTGATCAGCAAAGATACCAAATATAATTTCAGTTTTCTTAAATTTACCAAAGTTTACTTTATGGTCCAACATGTAATCTATCCTGGAGAATGTTCCATGTGAACTTGAGAAGAATGCTTATCCTGATGCTTCTGTATGAAGTGTTCTATAAATATCAGTAAGTTCATCTGGTGTAATGGGTTATTTAATTCCTGTGTTTCCTATTGATATTCTGCCTGAACACCTGTCCATTGTTGTACATGAAGTGTTAAAGTCTTCCACTATTATTGTGTCATTATTAATTTCTTCTTTTACTGCTGTTAACAATTATACATTGAATTGTTCCTATGTTGGGTGCAAACATACATATGATTGTTATTTCTTTTTGGATTGATCCTTTGATTATTATGTCGTGTTCTTCTTTGTTGTGACATTTTTTATTTTGAAGTGTCTTATGTCTGATATGAGTATTGCTACTTCAGACTTCTTTTAACTTCCATTTACATGGATTATTTTCTCTTACTTTCTGTCTTATGTGTCTTTAAATCTGAAATGGGTTCTATAGATAGCATATATATAGATTTTTTTCTTGTATCCAATTGTTCAGTGTGCTTTGGTTGGTGTTTTAAACCCATTTGACTTTCCTGGTGGCTCAGACGGTAAAGTGTCTGTCTACAATGTGGGAGACCCAGATTTGATCTTTGGGTCAGGAAGATCCCCTGGAGAAGGAAATGGCAATCCACTCCAGTACTATTGCCTGGAAAATCCCATGGACAGAGGAGCCTGGTAGGCTACAGTCCATGGCATTGCAGAGTCAGACACAACTGAGCGACTTCACTTCACTTTTTCTTTAAACCCATTTACGTTGAAAGTAATTATCAAATTGTTTGTTCATATTGCAATTTTGCCAATCATTTCAAACAGGTTTTATAGGTCTATTTTCTTTCCTTTTTTTTTTTTTTTTGATTCTCCTGTTATTGATTGCTATATTTAGCATTGTGTTTGGATTGCTTTATCTTTTCTTTTTTTTTGCTTGAATCTATTGTAGATTTTTGGTTTGTGGTTTTTATGAGGTGTTGATATAGAAGGCTACATCTGTACAAGATCATTTTAAGTTTCTTGTCTCTTAATCTCAAAAGCCTTCATATATTCTACAGTTTTCTCTCCTCATGATTTCAGCTTTTGATATCATGTTTCTGTGTGGATTATTTTCTACCTTTATTGTATGTTTGCTTTTACTAGTGAGCTTTCCCAGTCACAATTTTCTTGTTGCTAGTTGTATCCTTCTCTTTTCCCTGTAGAGAAGTTCCTTTAGCATTTGTTGTAAAGCTGGGCTGGTGGTGCTGAATTCTGTTAGTTTTCTTTTCCTGTAAAGCTTTTGATTTCTCCTTTTAAACTGAATTGGAGCTTTGTGGGTAGAATATAATTAGTTTTAAGTTTTTCCCTTTAAATGTATTATGCCACTACTTTCTGGCCTGCATTACTGCCATTACTCTGAATTATTTATCAAAGAGACTGACTATTTCCATTTCATTTAGCTATTGTTCTGAAGTTTTTATCATGTCTGTTTTACTGGAACATATTTCTCCCCCATCTCATTTTGTCCAACTTTCTGTTTGTGGCCTCCACTCTGCAGATTGAAGAATTGTAGTTACTCTTACTTTGTTGTCTGTCCCTTGGTGGGTGAAGTTGGTCTAAGGGCTTGTGTATGCTTCCTGGTGGAAGGGACTGGTACTTGTCCATTGGTGGATGAAGTTGGATTTTGTCCCTCTGATGGGCAATACTGTATCAAGAGGTGTCTATATCAGTAAAATTTGTTTCAACAAGACTTTAGACAACCTATCTGTTGGTGGATGGAACTAGGTCCCTACCTTGTTGGTTATTTGGCCTAAAGCATCCTAGTTCTGAAAGCTTCAGGCTGTTTGGTTGGGCCAGATCTCCATGCCAAAATGGAAACTTCAAGATGGCTCATGTCAATGAATACTCCTCGGAGTATCTGCCACAAGTTTCCTTGACCTCAAGGAGACCTACAGGTGACCTTAGCCTCCCAACTAGTCTTCAAGATCCAGTTAGGTCTCATCTGGACTTCTATAGAGTAACTGCTTTGCCCTAGGTTCAGTGCAGGTGAGAAATATATTGTGCACTTTCCAAGATGGACTCTCTATTTTCCCCATTCCTGTGAAGCTCCTGCACTCTAGTGCCACTGGCCTTCAAATCCAAATGCTCTAGGGTCTTTTCTTGACACCAGACTCTTAAGCTGGGGAGCCTAACATGGGTCTCAGAGCTCCCACTCCTGTGGGAGAACCTTTGAGATATCAGCATTTTACAGGTTATGGGTCACCACAGCCCCTCCCACAGGTTTGAAATTTGATTATATCATGAAAGCTCCCCATCTACTATCACACTGTGGTTTTTTCTTTGTCTTTGGATATATAATATATTTTTGTTGTTGCTGCTGTTGTTGTTCAGTCCACAAGTTGTATCTGACTCTTTGTGACCCCATGGACTATAGAAGGCCAGAATCCCCTGTACCTCTGTCTTCTTTATAGTCCAGCTCTCACAACCATACATGACTACTGGAAAGACCATAGCCTTGACTATATGGGCCTTTGTCAGCAAAGCGATGCCTTTGCTTTTCAACATGCTGTCTAGATTTGACATAGTTTTCTTGCCAAGAAGCAATCATCTTCTATTTGATGGCTGCAGTCACCACCTGTAGTGATTTTAGAGCCCAAGATGAAATCTGCCACTGTTTTCAACTTTTCCCTTTCTATTTACCATGAAATGATAAGGCCAACAAAGGTTCATCTAGTCAAGGCTATGGTTTTTCCTGTGGTCATGTATGGATGTGAGAGTTGGACTATGAACAAGGCTGAGTGCCGAAGAATTGATACTTTTGAACTGTGGTGTTGGAGAAGACTCTTGAGAGTCCCTTGGACTGCAAGGAGATCCAACCAGTCCATTCTGAAGGAGATCAGCCCTGGGATTTCTTTGGAAGGAATGATGCTATAGCTGAAACTCCAGTACTTTGGCCACCTCATGCAAAGTGTTGATTCATTGGAGAAAACACTGATGCTAGGAGGGATTGATACTTTTGAACTGTGGTGTTGGAGAAGACTCTTGAGAGTCCCTTGGACTGCAAGAAGATCCAACCAGTCCATTCTGAAGGAGATCAATCCTGGAATTTCTTTAGAAGGAATGATGCTCAAGCTGAAACTCCAGTATTTTGGCCACCTCATGCGAAGAGTTGACTCATTGGAGAAGACTCTGATGCTGGGAGGGATTGAGGGCAGGAGGAGAAGGGGACGACAGAGGATGAGATGGCTGGATGGCATCACTGACTCGATGGATGCGAGTCTGAGTGACCTCCGGGAGCTGGTGATGGACAGGGAGGCCTGGCGTGCTGTGGTTCATGGGGTCGCAAAGAGTCAGACACGACTGAGCGACTGATCTGATCTGATCTGAGGAGGGATTGGGGGCAAGAGGAGAAGGGGATGACAGAGGATGAGATGGCTGGATGGCATCACTGACTCGATGGACGTGAGTCTGGGTGAACTCTGGGAGTTGGTGATGGACAGAGGGGCCTGGCATGCTGCGATTCATGGGGTCTCAAAGAGTTGGACACGACTGAGTGACTGATCTGATCTGATCTGATAAGGCCAGATGCTAGGATCTTAGTTTCTTAATATTTATTTTTAAGCCAGCCTTTTCACTCTCCTTTTTCACAAATATCAAGAAGTTCTTTAGTTCCTCTTCCCTTTCTGCTGTTAGAGTGGTATCATCTGTATATCGGAGGTTGTTGATATTTCTCCCATCAATCTTGATTCCAGCTTATAATTCATCCAGCCCAGAATTACCCAATAAGGTGAAGTTGTTTTCTGAGGAGACTTTACAAATAGCTGAAGAAAGAAGAGAGTCATAAAGCAAGGGAGAAAGGGAAAGGTACACGCAACTAAATACAGAGTTCCAGAGAATAGCAAGGAGAGACAAGAAGGCCTTCTTCAATGAACAATGAAAAGAAATAGAGGGAAATGATAGAAGGGTAAAGATTAGAGATTTCTTCAAGAAAACTAGAACTATCAAAGGAACATTTCATCCAAAGATGAGCACACTAAAGCACAGAAACCTAAAGAACTAATAGAAGCAGAAGAGATCAAGAAGAGATGGAAAGAATACACAACTCTATTAGCACACACACACAAACTTAATCATCCAAAAGCCACTATGGTGTGGTCATTCAGTCAGAGTCAGGCATTTTAGAGGGTGAAGCCAAGTGGACCTTATGAAACACTGCTGTTAATAAAGCTAGTGGAGATGATGGAATTCCATCAGGGCTATTTGAAATCCTAAAAATAAAGCTACTAGAGTGTTGTACTCAATATGTTAGCATATTTCGAAAACCCAACAGTGGCCACAGCACTAAGAAAGGCCAATCCTTATCCAAATTCCCAAGAAGGGCAGTTCTAAAAACTGTTTAAACCACTGGACAATTGTATTCATATCCTATGCAAGTTAAGTTATGTTCAAAATCCTGCATGCTAGATGTCAGCACTGTGTGAACTGAGAAATTCCAGATGCCCAAACTGGGTTTAGAAAAGGCACTTGAGAAAAAGGTGAAATTCATTGTTTTGGGATGAAATGTCCTATAGACATCAATTAGTTCTAACTGGTCTATTGTATCGTTTAAAGTTTGTGTTTCCTTGTTAATTTTCTGTTTAGTTGATCTATCCATTGGTGTGAGTGGGGTATTAAAGTCTCCCACTATTATTGTGTTATTGTTGATTTCTCCTTTCATACTTGTTAGTATTTGTCTTATATATTGTGGTGCTCCTAAGTTGGGTGCATATATATTTATAATTGTTATATCTTCTTCTTGGATTGATCCTTTGATCATTAGGTAGTGACCTTCTTTGTCTCTTTTCACATCCTTTGTTTTAAAGTCTATTTTATCTGATATGAGTATTGCTACTCCTGCTTTCTTTTGGTCTCTATTTGCGTGGAAAATCTTTTTCCAGCCCTTGACTTTCAGTCTGTATGTGTCCCCTGTTTTGAGGTGGGTTTCTTGTAGACAGCATATGGAGGGGTCTTGTTTTTGTATCCATTCAGCCAGTCTCTGTCTTTTGGTTGGGGCATTCAACCCATTTACATTTAAGGTAATTAATGATAAATATGATCCCGTTGCCATTTACTTTGTTGTTTTGGGTTTGAATTTATATATCCTTTTTGTGTTTCCTGTCTAGAGAATGTCCTTTAGTATTTGTTGGAGAGCTGGTTTGGTGGTGCTGAATTCTCTCAGCTTTTGCTTGTCTGTAAAGGTTTTGATTTCTCCTTCATATTTGAATGAGATCCTTGCTGGGTACAATAATCTGGGCTGTAGGTTCTTTTCTTTCATCACTTTAAGTATGTCTTGCCATTCCCTCCTGGCTTGGAGAGTTTCTATTGAAAGATCAGCTGTTATCCTTATGGGAATTCCCTTGTGTGTTATTTGTTGTTTTTCCCTTGCTGCTTTTAATATTTGTTCTTTGTGTTTGATCTTTGTTAATTTGATTAATATGTGTCTTGGGGTGTTTCGTCTTGGGTTTATCCTATTTGGGACTCTCTGGGTTTCTTGGACTTGAGTGATTATTTCCTTCCCCATTTTAGGGAAGTTTTCAACTATTATCTCCTCTAGTATCTTCTCATGGTCTTTCTTTTTGTCTTCTTCTTCTGGGACTCCTATGATTCGAATATTGTAACGTTTAATATTGTCCTGGAGGTCTCTGAGATTGTCCTCATTTCTTTTAATTCGTTTTTCTTTTTTCTCCTCTGATTCCTTTAATTCTGCCATTCTATCTTCTAATTCGCTAATTCTATCTTCTGCCTCTGTTATTCTACTATTTGTTGCCTCCAGAGTGTTTTGGATCTCATTTATTGCATTATTCATTATATATTGACTCTTTTTTATTTCTTCTAGGTCCTTGTTAAATCTTTCTTGCATCTTCTCAATGCTTTTCTCCAGGCTATTTATCCATGATTCCATTTTGCTTTCCAGATTTTGGATTAATTTCACTATCATTATTCGGAATTCTTTATCAGGTAGGTTCACTATTTCTTCCTCTTTTGTTTGGTTTGGTGGGCAATTATCCTGTTCCTTTACCTGCTGGGAATTCTTCTGTCTTTTCATCTTGTTTAAATTGCTAAGTTTGGGGCGTCTTTACTGTATTCTGGTAGTCTGTGGAGTTCTCTTTATTGTGGCGTTTCTGCACTATATGTGGGTTTGTACCGGTGGCTTGTCGAGGTTTCTTGTTTATGGAAGCTTGTATCGGTGTTCTGGTGGGTGGAGCTGGATTTCTTTTCTCTGGGGTGCGGTGGAGTGTCTAGTAGTGAGTTATGAGATGTCTATGCTTTTGGGGTCGCTTTGTGTAGCCTGTGTATTGGAGCTCAGGCTGTGTTCTTGTTTTTCTGGAGAATTTGCTTGGTATGTCTTGTTGTGGAACTTGCTGGTCTTTGTGTGATGCTTGGTTTCAGAGTAGGTATGGAGGCTTTTAATGAGCTCCTGTCAATTAATGTTTTGTGGGATCAGGGTATGGACTTAAGCCTCCTGGTTCCAGTTATTGGTCTTATTTTTACAGTAGTCTCAAAAACTTCTTCTTCTATAATGCATTCCACAACTGGACCACTCAGAGATGTTCACGGAATTATACAGAGAAGGAAAAAGGGAGGAAGGAGACAGAAGTGGTCAGGAGGATAAAAGGAGGGAGTGTGAAGGAGAGAGCCAGATCTAGTCAGTAATCAGTAAAGAAAAGAAAAAAGGAAAGGAAAAAAGCAAAGGACAAAAAGGAAAAAAAAAAAAAAAAAACAGGGTCGCAAAAGTTATATCTAAACGTGGAGATTAAAGAAGTACTAGAGGATAAACAAAAATAAGAATAAAAGAAACAAAACAAACAACAACAAAAAAAATTAAAAGGAAAAAAAATTTTGTTTTCCTTTTTCCAATTAAAAAATAATAAAAATTTAAAAATATATATATATGTTAAAAAAAGAAAAGAAAAAAAAGGAAATAATGATGGTAAAAATAGTAACAATATATATGAGAGTTTCTCTATTATTGTTGTGGGTTCAGTTCATTTTCAGCTAGTTCCTTGTTCTGGCTTAAATTTCTCAAGATCTATAGGCCCCTTTCTCTGTAGTTGGTCTGTATAGTCCTTTGTTCTGTGCACGGTTCGGCGGTGTTCTGGGCCAAGGCCCGCCACTTGTGTGGTCGGCGCTGCACAATCTGGATTGCCGGCCCAAACTACTCCAGTTAGGCAGCACTCCAGACAATCAGGCGAACGAAGTCTGCGCTGAGGCCCGCAGAGGGGGAGGGGCCGGCGACGGGAATGGCGGGTGGGCGGGTGGGGGAGGGGGATGGGGTGGCCCTCGTGGGAGCTGCCGGCACAGCGGGCGGGGGCACGCCTACGCGGGAGTGGCCGGCGGGGGAGCATCCAGTGGGGGAGAGTCCCGCGGGGAAGGAAGAAATGAAGCACCCCAAGGTTAGTAGAAGGAAAGAAATCCTAAAAATTAGGGCAGAAATAAATGCAAAAGAAACAAAAGAGACCATAGCAAAAATCAACAAAGCCAAAAGCTGGTTCTTTGAAAGGGTAAATAAAATTGACAAACCACTAGCCAGACTCATCAAGAAACAAAGGGAGAAAAATCAAATCAATAAAATTAGAAATGAAAATGGAGAGATCACAACAGACAGCACAGAAATACAAAGGATCATAAGAGACTACTATCAGCAATTACATGGCAATAAAATGGACAATGTGGAAGAAATGGACAAATTCTTAGAAAAGTACAACTTCCCAAAACTGGATCAGGAAGAAATAGAAAATCTTAACAGACCCATCACAAGCACGGAAATTGAAACTGTAATCAGAAATCTTCCAGCAAACAAAAGCCCAGGTCCAGACGGCTTCACAGCTGAATTCTACCAAAAATTTAGAGAAGAGCTAACACCTATCCTACTCAAACTGTTCCAGAAAATTGCAGAAGAAGGCAAACTTCCAAACTCATTCTATGAGGCCACCATCACCCTAATTCCAAAACCTGACAAAGATCCCACAAAAAAAGAAAACTACAGGCCAATATCACTGATGAACATAGATGCAAAAATCCTTAACAAAATTCTAGCAATCAGAATCCAACAACACATTAAAAAGATCATACATCATGACCAAGTGGGCTTTATCCCAGGAATGCAAGGATTCTTCAATATCCGCAAATCAATCAACGTAATACACCACATTAACAAACTGAAGAATAAAAACCATATGATTATCTCAATAGATGCAGAGAAAGCCTTTGACAAAGTTCAACATCCATTTATGATAAAAACTCTCCAGAAAGCAGGAATAGAAGGAACATACCTCAACATAATAAAAGCTATATATGACAAGCCCACAGCAAACATTATCCTCAATGGTGAAAAATTGAAAGCATTTCCTCTAAAGTCAGGAACAAGACAAGGATGCCCACTTTCACCATTACTATTCAACATAGTTTTGGAAGTTTTGGCCACAGCAATCAGAGCAGAAAAAGAAATAAAAGGAATCCAAATTGGAAAAGAAGAAGTAAAACTCTCACTATTTGCAGATGACATGATCCTCTACGTAGAAAACCCTAAAGATTCCACCAGAAAATTACTAGAACTGATCAATGAATATGGTAAAGTTGCAGGATATAAAATTAACACACAGAAATCCCTTGCATTCCTGTACACTAATAACGAGAAAATAGAAAGAGAAATTAAGGAAACAATTCCATTCACCATTGCAATGAAAACAATAAAATACTTAGGAATATATCTTCCTAAAGAATCTAAAGACCTATATATAGAAAACTATAAAACACTGGTGAAAGAAATCAAAGAGGACACTAATAGATGGAGAAATATTCCATGTTCATGGATTGGTAGAATCAATATAGTGAAAATGAATATACTACCCAAAGCAATTTATAGACTCAATGCAATCCCCATCAAGCTACCAACGGTATTCTTCACAGAGCTAGAACAAATAATTTCTCAATTTGTATGGAAATACAAAAAACCTCGAATAGCCAAAGCTATCTTGAGAAAGAAGAACGGAACTGGAGGAATTAACCTGCCTGACTTCAGGCTCTACTACAAAGCCACAGTCATCAAGACAGTATGGTACTGGCACAAGGACAGAAATATAGATCAATGGAACAAAATAGAAAGCCCAGAGATAAATCCACGCACATATGGTCACCTTATCTTTGACAAAGGAGGCAAGAATATACAATGGATTAAAGACAATCTCTTTAACAAGTGGTGCTGGGAAAACTGGTCAAACACTTGTAAAAGAATGAAACTAGAACACTTTCTAACACCATACACAAAAATAAACTCAAAATGGATTAAAGAGCTAAATGTAAGACCAGAAACCATAAAACTCCTAGAGGAAAACATAGGCAAAACACTCTCTGACTTACATCACAGCAGGATCCTCTATTCTGGGAGGACCCACCTCCCAGAATATCGGAAATAAAAACAAAAATGAACAAATGGGACCTAATCAAACTTAAAAGCTTCTGCACAACAAAGGAAACTATAAGCAAGGTGAAAAGACAGCCTTCAGAATGGGAGAAAATAATAGCAAATGAAGCAACTGACAAACAACTAATCTCAAAAATATACAAGCAACTTCTACAGCTCAATTCCAGAAAAATAAATGACCCAATCAAAAAATGGGCCAAAGAACTCAATAGACATTTCTCCAAAGAAGACATACAGATGGCTAACAAACACATGAAAAGATGCTCAACATCACTCATTATCAGAGAAATGCAAATCAAAACCACTATGAGATACCATTTCACGCCAATCAGAATGGCTGCTATCCAAAAGTCTACAAGCAATAAATGCTGGAGAGGGTGCGGAGAAAAGGGAACCCTCTTACACTGTTGGTGGGAATGCAAACTAGTACAGCCACTTTGGAGAACAGTATGGAGATTCCTCAAAAAACTGGGGATAGAACTGCCTTATGATCCAGCAATCCCACTGCTGGGCATATACACTGAGAAAACCAGAATTGAAAGAGACACGTGTACCCCAATGTTCATAGCAGCACTGTTTGCAATAGCCAGAACATGGAAGCAACCTAGATGTCCATCCACAGATGAATGGATAAGCAAGCTGTGGTACATATACACAATGGAGTATTACTCAGCCATTAAAAAGAATACATTTGAATCAGTTCTAAGGAGGTGGATGGAACTGGAGCCTATTATACAGAGTGAAGTAAGCCAGAAACAAAAACACAAATACAGTATACTAACGCATATATATGGAATTTAGAGAGATGGTAAAAAATAACCCTATTTACGAGACAACAAAAGAGACACTGATGTATAGACCAGACTTTTGGACTCTGGGACCGGGAGAGGCTGAGATGATTGGGGAGAATAGCGTTGAAATATGTATAATATTATATCTGAAATGTATTAATTGTTCAAACTAAACACTATCATGTTACAATTTGTTCATACTAGATGTTTGTAATGTTTCTGATAATCAATAAAAGAGATCCTTGATTAAAAAAAAAAAAAAGAAAGAAAGAAAAGGCAGAGGAGCCAGAAATCAAATTACAAACTTTCACTGGATCATAGACAAAGCAAGGGGATTCCAGGAAAAAAAAAAAAAAAAAACACACATCTACCTCTGTTTCATTGACTACCCTAAAGCCTTTTGTGTGGATCATAACAAACTGTGGAAAACTCTTAAAGAGATGAGAATACCAGACCATATTACCTGTCTCGTGAAAAACCTATATGCTGGTCGAGAAGCAACAGTTAGAACCTTGTATGGAACAATTGAGTCATTCAAGGTTGAGAAAGGAGTATGACAAGACTGTTTATTGTCATCCTGTTTATTTAACTTATATACAGAGGTCATCATGAGAAATGCCAGGCTGGATGAGTTACAGGCTTGAATCAGATTTCCAGGAGAAACATCAATAACCTCAGATATGTAGATGATACCACTCTAATGGCAGAAAGCAATTAAAGAACCTTCTTGTGAAGGAGAGTGAAAAAGCTTGCTTAAAAATAAATATTAATAAAACTAAGACCATGGCGTCCAGCCCCATTGCTCTATGGCCAATAGAAGGTGGAAGCAGTGAGAGATTTCCTCTTCTTGGGCTCTAAAATTGCTGCAGATGGTGACTGCAGCCTTGACATTAGAGGATGATTGCTTCTTGGTAGGAAAGCTATGATAAACTTAGTGTGCTGAAAAGGAAAGGCATTACTTTGCCAACAAAGGTTGTTATAGTCAAGGTTATTATCTTTCCAGTAGTTATGTACATTTGTGAGAACTGGGCCATAAAGAAGGCAGAGCACCAAAGAATTTATGACTATATCTTTTGTGTTATATTCCATTATTTTATGTCAATGATTGTTCAGCAGTTAATTGTGATCTGGATGTTTTCATGGAAGGAGGTGAGCTCAAATTCTATTCTGCCATCTTGTCTGAAAGCAAGTTCAATGCAGGCATATTGCAAAGACTGAACTTATTAAGAATCAGTCAATGCCAATATAAGTAGAGGATGGCAGAGACCAAGGTGTCACACTGGCATCTCATGTCCAAGAACACCTTTTTAACTGAATGGACACTCCAGATTGTCTTGAATTCCTGGTCTCCTGAGAATGTTTTGATGTCCCTGTGCAAGTATGTGTCACAATCAGAAGCCAGGTGTATAGCTTGCCATTGTGATTATTCACCATCTTTGTAGGCTACCTAAAGATGTGGGTCTTGACTGTAATCTGTCTTCACCTCTCTTACTCATTTCATTGTTCCTTCTTTGAATTTTTCATGGCAGAAAAATATTTTCTGCTAATCTTCAGGTCATTTTCATAAATAGTTTCTTTACTAATAATTGTAATTTTGGTTCATCCATTCAGAGGAGGTGAGCTCAAGGTCTTCTTACTCTTTTGTCTGGGCCACTCCATTTGACAAGTGTTTTCTTGTTTTGAAAATAATCTGGTGGCTGTTTAGTGTCTAAATCATGTCCATCCATGGACTGTAGCCTGCCAGGCTCTTCTGTCCATGGGAATTTCTAGGCAAGAATATGGGAGTGGGTTGCTATTTCTTTCTCCAGGGGATCTTCACAACCTAGAAATCGAACCCAGGTCTCCAGCATTGCAGGCATATTCCTGAGTAAGTTCATTTCAGTCACTCAGTCGTGTCCACCTATTTGCAACCCCAAGAATTGCAGCACTACAGCCCTCCCTGTCCATGACCAACTCCCAGAGTCCACCCAAATCCATGTCCATCGAATCGGTGATGCCATCCAACCATCTAATCCTCTGTCGTCCCCTTCTCCTCCCACACTCAAACTTTGCCATCATCAGGGTCTTTTCAAATAAGTCAGCTCTTCACATCAGGTGGTCAAAGTATTGGAGTTTCAGCTTCAACACCAGTCCTTCCAATGAACACCTGGGACTGATCTCCTTTAGGATAGAATGGTTGGATTTACTTGCAATCCAAGGGACTCTCAAGAGTCTTCTCCAACGCCACAGTTCAAAAGTATCAATTCTTTGGTGCTCAGCTTTCTTTATAGTCCAACTCTCACATCCGTACATGACCACTGGATAAACTATAGCCTTGACAAGATAGACGTTTGTTGGCAAAGTAATGTCTCTGCTTTTTAATATGCTGTCTAGGTTGGTCATAACTTTCCTTCCAAGGAGTAAGCATCTTTTAATTTCATGGTAGCAATCACCATCTGCAGTGATTTTGGAGCCCAGAAAAATAAAGTGAGCCACTGTTTCCACTGTTTCCCCATATATCTGCCATGAAGTGATGGGACCAGATGCCATGATCTTCATTTTCTGAATGTTGAGCTTTAAGCCAACTTTTTCACTCTCCTATTTCACTTTCATCAAGAGGCTTTTTAGTTCCTCTTCACTTTCTGCCATAAGGGTGGTGTCATCTGCTTATCTGAGGTTAGTGATGTTTCTCCCAGCAATCTTGATTCTAAGCTTGTGTTTCTTCCAGCCCAGTGTTTCTCATGATGTACTCTGCATATAAGTTAAATAAGCAGGGTGACAATATACAGCCCTGACATACTCCTTTTCCTATTTGGAACCAGTCTGTTGTTCCATGTATATCTAGTAAATAATAAAATGACAACAATATCATTTATGTAAAGTTTTGAAATACACTGTGTACACTATTTATTCATACACACCTATGCAATAAAGTACAAATATGTAAATGGGACGTTGCATACCCATAAGAGCATGGGTTGATTCTGAGGATAAAGGCTAGAAAATAGATTGGAGAGAAAAGGCTTTGGCATTAACTATAAAACACTTTTCCTTTAATAGAAACTTGTGTTATAGATCAATAACATAAAATGATAACTATTACATAAATTTGCATGTTATTTTATATGTTCATTAACTGTTTTATAATTAGTAAGGATAACTTAGCACAATCAAAACCCTGAAATATGCATCGCTCATCCAAGCTAATCCAGATCTGGCATCCTAAAGAATAAGAATAATTAGCATCTCACCTCAGTGATTCTCAATAATGCTAATAGTTTTGCAGTATTTCTTATACCAGATGATATCAGAGAGTTCAGGGCAAAGAGCAAAATTCCATTGGCTAAGATTCCTTTAGAAATTTACTCCATTCACCTCAAGTTGTGAACTCAGAGGTAGTATAATGATTAAATGATGAATATCTACAAATAACTTAAAACAGTGTCTAATAAACACTCAATAAATACTGTTATTGCTGTTTTCATAACAACAAGAGAGAAATTAGAATTTATCAGCTCTCAAAATTTACATGTCATTTAATGTGCCTGTCTCAGGCACAGAATTTTTATAACAGACTCATACCTTTATTATCCTGTAAATAAACAAACGGAATAGGAACAGCCACCCCAGTAATGATTTAGAATCAGCATTGTGGTGGATTTTACTTTTACAAATACAAGTGTATTAGTACTCCTAGTCCTGGCTAATGCAAATATCAGTAGCCTTGAAAAATGAAAAAGTGTGAACTTTGGAACTGATCATTTCAGAATTCAAACAGCTTTCTTTACAAGGAAAACAATACTTGAAAAATATTTAAATAATCTTTCCTTTAAAAAAAATCATTTTATAAAAAATAATGCTATGACTGACTTCCTAGGGTTGTTAGCTTTACAGCTGTATAAAAATAAAGTCACAAGACAGGAACTTAACCCTAATGTAGGTAATGTTATTTCCCTCTTTTAAAATATGACCATACTTCACAATATTTAGTGTTCTATTATTTAATATTGATATGTCCCATTATCACAATTCAGTCATTTTTATAAGAATCACTTATCAATCATGATCAACCTAAACTATATATCTTTATAAGTCAGTTTAGCTGGACACTTCCATGTCACTGGATGCAACTCCATATACATTATTCCAAGTAACTCCATATGTATTATTAAACATTATTTACCACAACTACCTTTTTTAAATTCAGTCACTCAATACAAATACACACAAACATACATGAAACAGTAAGAATAACTGGAAATTCTTTAAAATGTAAATTTACTCATGCAACTACCATCCACATAAAATTCTCAATGCCTCAGAGATAATATGGAATCCACCTAAATGTATTTTTTCCCTTACCATGTATGGAAGCAAAAAAAAAAAAAAAAAAACACACACAGTATGGCTATTGTTTTCTCTTAAAAGCCCCTTCTATGCTTCTCATCTTCACTTCCTTACTCAAGGCCAGTAAAGAGTAGATAAGATAATCCACATCAGTAATTGAGATCAATTTACAATTGAACTTTCATTGCTTCTTTAACATATCAATAGATCATTAATTGAGAATATAGGTATATAGCCTCTTAATGCAGTTCTCAGGAGAAAAAGTAATAATGCTGATTAAGCAGAATGATCAGTACATCACCAAGATGACAAAGCAAGAGACACCAGTACCCTTCTATCTCCACACAAAGATCAACAATATTTGATCCCCAAAATATCAAAACACTCTACATTTGGAGATCTCAGGAGTCCACTTTAAAAACTTAAGCAACACAAAATTAACTTTAGGTAGATAATAAGTGAAATATAAGGGCTGAACTTGTAAAGCTCCTAGAAGAAAACAGAAGGGAAATTTTGAATTAGTTTTAGCAATGACTTCCTGGTTGTGACACCAAAATTTCAAGCAAAAGAAGCAAAAATAAATAAGTGGGACTACATCTAACTTAAAAGCTTCTCCCCACAAGTGAACCAGCAAAATGAAAGACAATCTTTGGAATGGGAGATGATATCTGCAAACCATATATCAGATAATTTGATACATCCAAAATATGTTTGGAATTTCTACATCTCAATGACAAAATAACAAACAATTGATTAAAATTGGCATACAAACTGAATAGACTATTTTTCAAAGAAAGCATACTAATAGCCAACAAGTATGTAGACAAATGTTTAACATCACTAATCATCAGGGAAATGTAAATCAGAACAATAATTAGATAACACCTCACACCTGGTAGAATGTGGTTTATTAAAAATATTAGAAATGACAAACATTGACAAAGATGTTAAAAAAAAAAGTATACTCTTGTGCACATTTGGTGGGAATGTAAATTAATAGCCACTATGGGAATCAGTATGGAGTTCCTAAAAAAATATATATATATGAAACTAATAAAACATATATGATCTCTCAATCCCACTTCTGGGCATATATACAAAAGAAACAAAAAATCTATTGCAAAGAGATATATTCAATTTCACATTTATTTCAGCATTATTCACAATAACCAAGTCATGAAAACAGCCTAAGTTTTGCTCTAAGGTTGAATTTATAAGGGATATTTGAAAATTTAATATTATTCAGCAATAAAGAATAAAGAAACCCTGCCATTGGTGATACCATTAACGAATCTTGAAAGCATTATTGTTAGTGAAATGTCAGACAGAGAAGGATAAATGTTGTGTAATATCACATACATATAGAATCTAAAAGATTCAAAATCATAGAAACAGAATGCCAATTGGTGACTATCAGGGTCATGAGAGGTGAGAGAAATAGATACTGTTCAAAGGGTACAAAATTACAGTTGTATGGAGGAATAAATTCTGGGGATCCACCATGGTAACTATAGTCAACAATATATTATATCTTTGAAAGTCTCTACGAGAGTCAGGTTCTCATGTTCTTACCACCACTAACAAGAACAACACAACAAAAAAAATGACAGGTGAAGTGAGGGATGTTTTAAATAATCTTATGGTAGTATATATATTTTGCATATATATATGATGATTTATATCATATATGATTTAATCATATATATGATTTCATATATATATGAAATCATACACACACACCTTATATTTCATAATATAATATATTTCATAATCAATAATAATATATTTCATAATATATTTCAATAATATATTTCATAATCAATCACACACACCTTATATTTCATAAAACTAGAATGACAAAAGGAATGAGGTTATATTAGTAGCTTACCAAAGTAATATCAGTTATCTTCCCCCTAGACCTATTACTTCCCCTCTTGCTCCTCCATGTACTCATTGGGTTGTAAATTAATATAAAATGTCTTTACATTTGTGACTTTTAATAAGAAATTCAAACATACGAGTTAAATTTTAGAGCTTTAAAATGTCACTTTCAATGTGCTTTATTAAAAAATAAAATAGAAAAATCATAAAGGAACAGTGAAGAACTAAAAACCAAACTAGAAATCTAATCACACATTTGTTTAACTTGAGACTTTGAATCACTAATTAATCTAAAAATACAAGCACATATTATGTCAAATGTGGATGCAGTGTAGTGTTCTTAAGTGAAACAGTATTCTGAAAATAATAATTAATGAGTTAACAGCTGTGGCTATTTTGGAACACGTTTAAAATATAATTTTATGTAGAACATACAGGCTTACTGTTAAGTGGAAAATCATAAAATTTTAGATACAGAAGAAAATTTAAAGGGCATATAACCCTTGGCTATACAAAATGCTACTTACAGAAGATGGCAGTGCCTGTTATGTATGGTACTTGGGGCCTAATTGGAATTCAGTAATTACTTGCCTACTATAATGATCTGACAGAACTTTCAATAAAGATCTGAAGAGAGTCAGACCTGTTTTTCATGAATTCTTGCTAGTTGGCAGAAATGCTGGTTCTCTTACTACTAATTTATCTCTGAGATATCTTATAATTATTTCTAAAGTTTATCCAGCCCTGTTCAACAAGACAAATCAAAACATTACTGTTTTGGCAATTTCTCCTCTTCCACATGTCATTTGTTGACTATGATGGCTCCTCCATTTCTTCAAAGGGATTTTTGCCCAAAATATTAGACATTATGGTAATCTGAGTTAAATTCATCCATTCCAGTCCAATTTAGTTTGTTGATTCAAAAAATGTCAACATTTACTCTTGCCATCTTGTTTGACCACTTTCAATTTGCCTTGATTCATGGACCTAACATTCCAGGTTCCTAGAAGAGAAGCAAAAAGCAAAGGAGAAAAGGAAAGATATAAGTATCTGAATGCAGAGTTCCAAAGAATAGCAAGAAGAGATAAGAAAGCCTTCTTCAGCAATCAATGCAAAGAAATAGAGGAAAACAACAGAATGGGAAAGAATATAGATCTCTTCAAGAAAATTAGAGATACCAAGGAAACATTTCATACAAAGATGGGCTCGATAAAGGACAGAAATGGTATGGACCTAACAGAAGCAGAAGATATTAAAAAGAGATGACAACAATACACAGAAGTACTGTACAAAAAAGATCTTCATGACCCAGATAATTACGATGGTGTGATCACTGACCTAGAGCCAGACATCTTGGAATGTGAAGTCAAGTGGGCCTTAGAAAGCATCACTATGAACAAAGCTAGTGGAGGTGATGGAATTCCAGTTGGGCTATTCCAAATCCTGAAAGATGATGCTGTGAAAGTGCTGCACTCAATATGCCAGCAACTTTGGAAAACTCAGCAGTGGCCACAGGATTGGAAAAGGTCAGTTTTCATCCCAATCCCAAAGAAAAGCAATGCCAAAGAATGCTCAAACTACCACACAATTGCACTCATTTCACACACTAGTAAAGTAATGCTCAAAATTCTCCAAGCCAGGCTTCAGCAATATATGAACTGTGAACTTCCTGATGTTCAAGCTGGTTTGAGAAAAGGCAGAGGAACCAGAGATCAAATTGCCATCATCCTCTGGATCATGGAAAAAGCAAGAGCATTCCATAAAAACATCTACTTCTGCTTTATTGACTATGCCAAAGACTTTGACTCTGTGGAACACAATAAACTGTGGAAAATTCTGAAAGAGATGGGAATACCAGACCACCTGATCTGCCTCTTGAGAAATTTGTATGAAGGTAAAGAAACAACAGTTAGAAATGGACATGGAACAACAGACTGGTTCCAAATAGGAAAAGGAGTACGTCAAGGCTGTATATCGTCACCCTGTTTATTTATCTTATATGCAGAGTACATCATGAGAAACGCTGGACTGGAAGAAACACAAGTTGGAATCAAGATTGCTGTGAGCGATATCAATAACCTCAGATATGCAGATGACACCATCCTTATGACAGAAAGTGAAGAGGAACTAAAAATCCTCTTGATGAAAGTGAAAGTGGAGAGTGAAAAAGTTGGCTTAAAGCTCAACATCCAGAAAACTAAGATCATGGCATCTGGTCCCATCACTTCGTGGGAAATAGATAGGGAAACATGGAAACAGTGGCTCACTTTATTTTTCTGGGCTCCAAAATCACTACAGATGGTGACTGGAGCCATGAAATTAAAAGACCTTTACTTCTTGGAAAGAAAGTTATGACCAACCTAGATAGTATATTCAAAAGCAGAGATATTTCTTTGCCAACAAAGTTTTGTCTAGTCAAGGCTATGATTTTTCCTGTGGCCATGTATGGTTGTGAGAGTTGGACTGTGAAGAAGGCTGAGCACTGAAGAATTGATGCTTTTGAACTGTGGTGTTGGAGAAGACTCTTGAGAGTCCCTTGGACTGCAAGGAGATCCAACCAGTCCATTCTGAAGGAGATCATCCCTAAGATTCCTTTGGAAGGAATGATGCTAAAGCTGAAACTCCAACACTTTGGCCACCTTGTGCAAAGAGTTGACTCATTGGAAAAGACTCTGATGCTGGGAGGGATTGGGGGCAAGAGGAGAAGGGGACAACAGAGGATGAGATGGCTGGATGGCATCACTGACTCGATGGATGTGAATCTGTGTGAACTCCGGGAGTTGGTGATGGACAGGAAGGCCTGACCTGCTGCAATTGATGGGGTCGCAAAGAGTCGGACACAACTGAGTGACTGGACTGAACTGAACTGATGCACTATTGCTGTTTACAGCATTGGACATTGCTTCCATCATCAGTCACATCCACAACTAGGTGTTGTTCTTTCTTTGACTCTGTCTCTTCATTCTTTCTGGAGTTATTTCTCCACTGATCACCAGTAGCATATTGCACACCTACCGGCCTGGGGAGTTCATCTTTCAGTTTCGTATCTTTTTGCCTTTTCATACTGTCCATGGGGTTCTCAAGGCAGGAATACTTAAGTGGTTTGCCATTCCCTTCTCCAGTGGACCAGTGGATCAAAATCACTCCAGATGGTGACTGCAGCCATGAAATAAAAAGATACTTACTCCTTGGAAGAAAAGTTATCATCAACCTAAACAGCATATTAAAAAGCAGAGACATTACTTTGCAAACAAAGGTCCATCTAGTCAAGGCTATGGTTTTTCCAGTAGTCATTTATGGATGTGAGATGCCATGATCTCATTTTTCTTAATGTTGCATTTTAAGTCGACTTTTTCACTCTCCTCTTTCACTTTAATCAAGAGACTCTTTATCCCCGCCCCCCACTTTCTGCTATTATGTTGGTATTATCTGCATACCTGAGGCTGTTGATACTTTTTTCCTCTTCATTACTTATAACTAAAAATCTGAGATCATGGCATCTGGTACAATCACTTCATGGCAAGTAGAAGGGGGAAAAGTGGAAGTAGTAACAGATTTTTTTTTTTTTTTTTGCTCCAAAATCCCTGTGAATGGTGACTGTGCTGTGCTATACTAAGTCTCTTCAGCCATGTCAGACTGCGCAAATGCATGTACTGCAGGTCCCTATGTCCATGGGATTCTCCAGGCAAGAGTACTGGAATGGGAGGCTGTAACCTCTCCTAGGGGACTTTCCTGACCCAGGTATTCAGCCCAGGCCTCCCACTTTTCAGGTGGATTCTTTATCGTCAGAGTCACCAGGGAAGCCTGAATAGTGATGACAGAAATGGAATTCAAAGACCCTTGCTCTTTGGAAGGAAATCAATGATAGATCTAGACAGTACTTTAAAAAGTAGAAACATTGCTGTGTTCACAAAGGTCCGTATGGTCAAAGCTATCACACACTCACTTTTCCAGTAGTCATGTAGGAATGTGAGAGTTGGACCATAAAGAAGGCTGAGCACTGTGAGAGTTGGACTGTGAAGAAAGCTGAGCACCAAAGAATTGATGTTTTTGAACTGTTGTGTTGGAGAAGACTCTTGAGAGTCCCTTGAACTGCAAGGAGATCAGACTAGTAAACCCAAAAGGAAAGCAACCCTGAATATTCATTGGAAGATCTGATGCTGAAGCTGAAATTCCAATACTTTGGCCACCTGGTGAGAAGAACCAACTCATCAGAAGTGATCCTGATCTTAGGAAAAGATTGAAGCCTAAAGTAGAAGGGATTGGCAGAGGATGAGATGGTTAAATAGCATCACCAACTCAATGGATATGAGTTTGAGCAAACACACAGAGACAGTGAAGGACAGGTGAGCTTGGCATGCAATAGTCCATGAGGTCACAAAGACACACATGACTTAACAGCTGAACAGCAACAACAAATTAAGAGGAGTTTTCTTGAGAAAAGATTCTCTGGCACTGATAATAATAGACTTACTACCTTAATTTCATTGCTTTATGGTATCTGTTCTTGTTAGGTTAAAAAAAATTGGAATTTTTGCTTTTTAAAAAACTTCAAAATGGGAGAGGAGTTCAATCAACCACAAGGGCAGGAATTTGAAACTATCTTTTGTTTTAATATCTGATTTAAGATAGCAGACAGTTAAATAATATATGTATCACTCATTAATAATATTGTTTTGAAATAACAGAAGAAATATACAAATGAAATAAATTCATAACTCAGATGAAAAGTCAGAATGGGCCCCATCAACAAACTACATGGCAGAGAATTTCTTGAACAATGAAGTAAAAATAAAGCCAAATGCACACTTGAGTTCCTTGAAATCTTAATTGAGTTAAAAAAGAGACAGTAAAGAAAGAGTGAACTGTTTTGCATAGGATTTCCAGAACAACTTAAAAATGAGAGGAAATGCAGCAGAGAATCAACCTTTGTGTAGCAAGCAGAGAAACTAATTAGAGGATGGAAACATTAAATGAATCCTTTATCCAGGATAAATCACAAATATAGCCAACCAAGTATAAATTATACTGAAAAAAATAGCTTCAAATTTTTAAGGATACCAAAAAATTATGAAAACCTGAACATAGCGAAAACAGTCTACCTACATGTGTATACACTCATCTGATCAACTACATGTTGAGATCACTTCAGAGATTTGAGTTTGTTTTTTTTATGGATGCTGTGAGAAATCACTTTTGTTCATGTTTCAGAATAATTTTATGTTGCTTGTATTTTTAAAAACAGATGCTCAGGGATATATCAGTTCAGTTCAGTTTACTCACTCAGTCGTGTCCAACTCTTTGCTACCCCATGAATCACAGCACGCCAAGCCTTCCTTTCCATCACCAACTCCCAGAGTTCACTCAGACTAATGTCCATCGAGTCAGTGATGCCATCCAGCCGTCTCATCCTCTGTTGTCCCCTTCTCCTCTTGCACCCAATCCCTCCCAGCATCAGAGTCTTTTCCAATGAGTCAACTCTTCGCATGAGGTGGACAGAGTACTGGAGTTTCAGCTTTAGCATCATTCCTTCCAAAGAAATTCCAGGGCTGATCTCCTTCAGAATGGACTGATTGGATCTCCTTGCAGTCCAAGGGACTCTCAAGAGTCTTCTCCAACACCACAGTTCAAAACCATCAATTCTTTGATGCTTTTGAATTGATTTGATGCTCTTGATCAATTCTCAGCCTTCTTCACAGTCCAACTCTCACATCCGTACATGGCCACAGGAAAAACCATAGCCTTGACTAGAAGAACCTTTGTTGGCAAAGTAATGTCATATATATATATATATATATTTTTATTTATATTTATATTTATATATGTCTTATATATATGTAAGGGATATATACGTATATGGAATTGGTTATTGGGTTGACATGATGCAGAAGTGATGAGACATCTTCTAGTGCTAACACAGATTCACAGATGAGAAATTTACTGCAGAGGCAATAGAAAATATTTTTACTGATTATGCAATTAGCTGGACTCTTGTACACGCAGAGGATGATGTAGGGGAAATAAAAATGGTACTATGAAACATTGAACATTTATATTGCATATATAACTGAACCTATGTTGCCTACATTCATTTGAATATTTTATGACACTTATCAGGACAAAGTAATACTCCAACTATTGAAAGAAGACTGTCTGGAAGGAGCAACAGAATTTTACAAGTCACTGAATGGCCCAATGACACTGAAATATCACTCACCTTTAATAGAGGAAAGTTAACAATTGTTCCTGTCTGCTCTCACTCATTATTTTTCAAAAGGTAATTGTAATTAAAACACAACATGACCTGAATAGTTGAATGAACTTAAGAGTGAAGAAGAAAAACCTTCATTTAGACTAAATGAGAGAAATTTATAAATATATCCTATTCATAATTTGTGTTAAATGTATGGCCACAGATTTTATGGACACAAATCAAAGACAGAATGAAGTAATTTGGATTTGGGCTTAATTGCTGTATGTGCAATCACCAGATGTTCTGCATTTCATATACTTGTTTGGGACCTCTTTAGTCATTAAAACACTTTCTGAACTTGCAACACAATTAAAATCAAACATTGTCCAGAAAACCTTTCAGTGACCCAGGGTGAAGGATCCAATAACTGCAGATGATAGGGAAAAAAAAAAAAAAAAAAAAAAACGGGATAAGATCTTACAGAATACTTAGCATCTCATCTTGTCTCATGGTCATTTCCAGATTCACTTCTCTTGATCAAGTAACTGACTTTTTTTTTTTTTTTTTTTAAATCAGGTTCTCCTGTTAATCCTCTGTAGACCTGGAATATACATTAGATGTTTGTAATTTCTGATTTCACATTGAGTGGAGTGACTCTTAGGTTTTTGTTCCCAAGTGCTGACTGTTAAATGCCATTAACAAATTGAGTACAATCATTGTAAAGACAGCACTACAGCATAAAAATCAGGGTTTATGGAATGGTCTGACATCAGGACATCTCTTTTTAATCAATCCAGGATTCACCAGGAGCAAAATCAACAATTCACATGTTCCAAGAACAAAAGATTTACTTGAATTACCAAGCTGTGCAAGCAGCTCTTTACCAGAAACTGTCCTCATCATTAAGTTCCTTTTCTTGTCACTTTCAGTTCAGTTCAGTTCAATCGCTCAAGACGTATCCAACTCTTTGTGACCCCATAAATCACAGCACACCAGGCCTGCCTGTCCATCACCAACTCCTGGAGTTCACTCAGACTCACATCCATCAAGTCAGTGATGCCATCCAGCCATCTCATCCTCTTTCGTCCCCTTCTCCTCCTGCCCCCAATCCCTGCCAGCATCAGGGTCTTTTCCAATAAGTCAACCCTTCACATGAGGTGGCCAAATTATTGGTGTTTCAGATTTAGCATCAGTCCTTCCAATGAACACCCAGGACTGATTTCCTTTAGGATGGACTGGTTGGATCTCCTTGCAGTGTAAGGGATTCTCAAGAGTCTTCTCCAGTGCACCAGCCTCAAGCATCAAGGGGAGGGAGGAGGGAGGAGGGTTCAGGATGGGAAACACATGTATACCTGTGGTGAATTCATGTTGATGTATGGCAAAACCAATACAATATTGTAAAGTTAACAAATAAAATAAAATTAAAAAAAATAAAAATACAAGAAAAAAAAGGAAAAAAAGTCTTCTCCAACACCACAGTTCAAAAGCATCAATTCTTCGGTGCTCAGCTTTCTTCGCACTCCAGCTCTCACATCCACACGTGACTACTGGAAAAAATAGGTCTGACTAGATTTACCTTTGTCAGCAAATAATGTCTCTGATTTTTAATATGCTGTCTAGGTTGGTCATAGCTTTTCTTCCAAGGAGTAAGCATCTTTTAATGTCATGGCTGCTGTCACCATCTTCAGTGATCTTGTCACTTTAGTAAAGCTATATTGTAACTAACTTTTAAACCAGTTGGCTCATGCTCTACTCATCTCCAGTCCAAGCACACCCTTCTAATTTTTTAATTACATAATATTTTACCTAAGTTGCTGGTTTTTTCCATAGATCAAAAAAGTAGAAATGAATACTAAGCAATTAATATATGACACAATCTCTTCTCTAACTTCCTGTTTCACAATCTGAACAAACTGTGTGAACAAGCTAACATCTAAAAGATTACAAGGAGTCAGTAAGCCTTCACACAAACTTGCACACAGTGAGAAGTGGCAATGACTCTGATCCTCTATGTCAATAATTAACTGAAATTACTCTTCTGTTTCTCTAAAAGTTTCATGGCTAAACCAAATATTCAGAGGCAGTTTGGGGAGGATTCTGATTCCACTATTTCCCCAGATTGTCAGCATTCTAGTTAAAGACATTTTTTCTTTCTACCATTTGTGAGTACTGGTTTTGTAAGTTGTGAGCAGTGACAGCCCTTTTCAGTAATAGATGGAGAGTCAGATCTTTTCTCTTAAGTTCTAGTTGTGAGTTAGTTTTAGTCCTCTGTATCTCAGAACATTTCAAATTTCTCTATGGCCACTGATCTGGGAAACTTCCCTGAGAAAGGAAAATGCCTTACGTTTTGAATCCTAGAAATGGAAAACAATAATCAGGGTGTCAATGTAATAGTAGAATGAAGATTTAGAGGGACTTGGATTCATCCTATGATAGACCCAGAGGGGCCCAGGCCATCCTTTCAGGTCTCTTCCCTAGTTACTGTGCTATGTTAATAATAAAGAACATTAAAAGCCAACAAAAAACCTAGCTAAATGAAGTTAGCATATGGGCTAAGAGCAAAATGAAGTTACTGAATGTTGTTCTCTGTGGACAGAAATAGTAAATCCAAAACTATTTCAACCTTGATGTAATTGCAAAGATATATCAGGAGATTTGAATTACACAAAGGTGAAAATTCCAAATACATCCCCACTTATTTCCTGAGTTTTTCTACTACATAAGATTGAGAGTTTCTTAGACCAATAGGATTATGAATATGATCATAGAGAAAGTTAATAAAGCCCCTACAACTTGTGAAATTATTGATCTGGCAAATATGGTTTTTTCCCCCACATTTTTGGGTTGATTTTCACCCTACCAGACCAATAAGATACTATTTAAATTATGACTCAGGGATATTTCAATTGTTTTCTTTTTCTATCAAAATTTAGATAATAGGTAACCTGACCATTTCATCTTTCTCAGGAAGGCCCTCTCTTTTCTATAGCAAAAGTATTATATTATGAACTAGAGACCAGGATTAGCAGATGCCCTAGATGTAAGATACATACACCACATAATTAGAATACTTGTCCTTGGAAAGTATGCCCTTCATGAATATTCTGACAAATCTAGTGTTCTTAAACATTTTAAAATATATCTCTCAAGAAAAGTTGTACACTGAAATCCTTTAAATAAGGACATGACTGGGTATATATACACACTTATTTAGAACTCTGGATTTTGGAGACAGCAAAGATCAATGGAGATATGTGTTTATATCTGCATGCATGTGTACTTAGTCACTTCAGTGTCTGCCTTTTTGTAACCTTATGCATCAGGCTTTCTGTCCATGGGATTCTCCAGGCAAGAATACTGGAGTGAGTTTTCATGCTCTCTTCCAGGGAATCTTCCTGACCCAGGGATCATATCTATGTCTCCTGCATTGCAGGCAGATTCTTTACCACTGAGCCAGCAGGGAAGTCCATATCTAGATATATCTCTATAATTTTTGGTCATGTACCAAAGTTTGAATAGTTTCATCATGAGCATAAAAAGGATCCATCTTGATGTATGGCAAAAGCAATACAATATTGTAAAGTTAAGCAAAATAAAATTTAAAAAAAAAAAGGACAAAAAAAGAAAAAAAAAAAGCTGCAAATACTATTGTAGAATTCTAGTGAATTGTGAATAGTGACATTTCAAAAAGATAAATGCTTATTTTTTTTTTTTTTTTTTGACTGTAGCCCATGGAATCAAAACATCATGGTAACCTGATCTCAACCATCAAAGATTTATAAAAGTACATGAGAAAGATTTATTGTAGCAGTAACAGGGTTACATATCTCTTTATATTCCTTAAACTTGTATTTGTCTTCTGCTTCCCTTATACAATTGAATCGTAACACAATATCCTTAAGCAAAAATAAACTTATTGATTATACACTTATGTTTTTCTGCTACATAATAGTAAACTAAAAGACCGTGTGTCTATAAGACTTTAAGCATTAAACAGTCCCTTCTATATCAAGCCATCATAACAATTATAATTAGCTGCCTCATTAGCAAATGTAGGCAGTGTGTCAATCTCATCATAGCAATTATAATTAACACACAATATACCCAAATGACACAAACATGTTAGGGACTGTAATAAGTCCATATTATATTTGGGACGTAGAGTATATAATTTTTATTAAAAAGTAACCCCTTAATGCCATAAAATGCCATTTTTTTCTACTGTTTTTGGTGTCTGTGGAAGAAAAGCACTTACTGCAAATTCGAGACAAGGCTCAGCACTAATTTTATGCTTCTTTTGTTGTTGTTGTTGTTGAGATCTTTGTGCAGAGAAAGATTACTCATATGGACAAGTTGGAATAGAAGAAATTTACTTTTTGTAGTGTCAAATAGTGTTTAAAAGCTCTTCTGAATATAAGCTTTTAAAACCCAAAAGAACAAATTTTATCAAAAACTATTTTCAATTATGTATCAACAGACAACTCAATTATAGCCTCCTTCAAAGTTGTTAACAGCAAATAATTAGAAACTCCGTTGTTTGGAAAAGAATATATATTTTAAAAACTCATTGGAGAAGACTCTGATGCTGGGAGGGATTGGGGGCAGGAGGAAAAGGGGACGACAGAGGATGAGATGGCTGGATGGCATCACTGACTCGATGGATGTGAGTCTGAGTGACCTCCGGGAGTTGGTGATGGACAGGGAGGCCTGGCGTGGTGCAGTTCATGGGGTCGCAAAGATTCAGACACGACTGAGTGACTGATCTGATCTGATCTGATCTGAGGATCAACATATATACACTATTGATATCATGTACAACATAGATAACTAATGAGAACCTACTGTATAGCTCAGGGAACTAAATGGGAAAGAAATCCAAAAAAGAGAGGATACATGGATATGTATGTGGCTGATTCACTTTGCTGTACAGCAGAAACTAACACAGCATTGTAAAGCAAATATACTCCAATAAAAATTAATTTTAAAAATAAAAAACTCAGTCATTATAATAACTCTAAAAACAGTTTAAATGACTACTGATTATACCTTTGTTACTTTCATCTATATGTACTTTAATTCACCCTGATAAAGACAGAAGAAGTTAAAATTGCAAAAGCTGTTTATTTCAAAAGATTATTTTTAAAAATATTTTTGTAAAATTGTATATCAAATGCATTAAATATATTTTTAATCAAAACTCTGAAGATACTTTCTTGGTTTATTCAATATATAGGAAAAAGTCCATATAATGTAGAAAACGAATTGCTTTTCACATGTCCTGCCTATAGGCTGGCATTGTTCTAGTTAGTTAAACAATTTCTTTGACTAACTGGTGCCTATGCCATCCTAAATACTTATTCTCACTTAGCCTAATTATCAAATAAGCACACTACCAGTCACTTTCAAACTAGGAGTATATTATTCAGTAATATCATTCCACCTTAAAATTACAAATCTGAAGGCAAGACAAAAAGAGAGAAAAGAAGGAGGAGAAGGAGGAGAAAGAGAAGATAGCAGAGGGAGAAGTGGAAGAGAAGACAAAAATGAGGAGAACAAAAAACAAGGGAAGGAAAGAAGAAAAATAAGGGAGTCAGGGGAGAGTTTGACAGTAGGTTTGTTATCCAGATGAAATAAGCTATCTGCAGTATCTCTTACCAATGCTTTATTTGTTTTGATATCACAACATACACCCTTGGAAAATATTCAATTTTTTTTTTTTTTTTTTACCTTGGGCTGAGGAGGGAAGATTGAATTTGTTAAGTAAAACTGTCATTGTTCTTAACCTCCTCTTTATACATTAATTCAGATAATATTCATGCAAAAAGATCACGTTTATTATGCTGCCTTTGGATTTTTAGCCAAAATGTGTACAGAACAATTTTCTACAGGTTTCTGGTGCTGTGAATAAATAGATAGATATATGTATATCAGATCAGATCAGATCAGTCGCTCAGTCGTGTCCGACTCTTTGCGACCCCATGAACTGCAGCACGCCAGGCCTCCCTGTCCATTACCAACTCCCGGAGGTATATGATGGGTGCTAAATCGCTTCAGTCATGTCTGACTCTGTGCAACCCTAAGGACTGTAGCCCACCAGGCTCCTCTGTCTATGGGATTTTCCAGGCAAGAATAATGGAGTAGGTGGCCATGCCCTCCTCCAGGATATCTCCCCGGCCCAGGAATCAAACCCAAGTCTCTTACATCTCCTGCATTAGAAGCCAGGTTATTTAACACTAGAGCCACCAGGGTAGCCCATATATTTTTATATATATATCTGTAGAATAAAGCACACTTTAATTTAGGTAAGACCCTGTGACAAAATTACAAATGAAAGAAGGAAAACAAAGGGATAGTAAAGTATAAGGTTTCTGAAAAGATTATCAACAACATAATTCTAACCATACATTGCCAATAAAACAAAAATGTGACTATTTGGATTTAATTTGACTGTGTAAAGTATGAAACAATTAAGAAAAACTGCTTGAAGATGTAAAATAATTTGGTCTTGATGTGTAATGGGTAGAAGTAATTGCCTTGGCTGTCAGGCATCTATCTAGTTTCCTTATTTTAGTGTCTTAAATACAAGGCATGAAAACAGTAAAACCAATTTTAAATAAACCCAGGCTTTTTTCCCTTTGGGTATCATTTCCATTCAGAATGGAGAGAGGGAAAAGAATCATTGATTATTCTTATGCACAGAGTTTCAGCTCAGTTCAGTTCGGTTCAATCGCTCAGTCATGTCCAACTCTTTGCGACCCCATGAATTGCAGCACATCAGACCTCCCTGTCCATCACCAACTCCCGGAGTTCACTCAGACTCATGTCCATTGAGTCAGTAATGCCATCCAGCTATCTCATCCTCTGTCGTCCCCTTCTCCTCCTGCCCCAATCCCTCAGAGCATCAGAGACTTTTCCAATGAGTCAACTCTTCACATGAGGTGGCCAAAGTATTGGAGTTTCAGCTTTAGCATCAGTCCTTCCAAAGAAATTCCAGGGCTGATCTCCTTCAGAATGGACTGGTTTGATCTCCTTGCAGTCCAAGGGACTCTCAAGAGTCTTCAAAAGCAGCAATTCTTTGGTGCTCAGCCTACTTCACAGTCCAACTCTCACATCCATACATGACCACTGGAAAAACCATAGCCTTGACTAGAGGGACCTTTGTTGGCAAAGTAATGTCTCTGCTTTTCAATATGCTATCTAAGTTGGTGGTAACTTTCCTTCCAAGGAGTATGCATCTTTTAATTTCATGACTGCAGTCACCATATGCAGAGATTTAGGAGCCCCAAAAAATCAAGTCTGACACTGTTTCCACTGTTTCCACATCTATTTCCCATGAAGGGATGGGACCAGATGCCATGATCTTCATTTTCTGAATGTTGAGCTTTAAGCCAACTTTTTCACTCTCCACTTTCACTTTCATCACTTTTTTAGTTCCTCTTCACTTTTTGCCATAAGAGTGGTGTCATCTGGATATCTGAGGTTATTGATATTTCTCCCGGCAATCTTTCAGCTAGTCCCAAATAAACCTGATTTGTTGAAATTATGTTTTAATTTAAAGCTTCAGGTCGCACAACTTTGAAATCTTTAGGTGAAGAGATTTAAAATCTACAAACAATTTAAAAAATGAAATCAAGAGATCTCTGATATGTGCTGTGAACCTATGTTTTGCTTCTGATGATAGACACAGAGCTGTGCTAATTTTCCTGTTTATAAATTATGCCATTGCCATAACGGCTCTGGAATGCTGTGAGAATTAGATGCCTTCATGACTGAAAATCATTATGTACATAGTAATTTTTCTGTGGCTGGGATTACAGATGATGTGCATTATATGGAGAAGGAGTTGGCAGAGAGAATGAAGGAATCAACAGATCAATCAAGACAGGAGCCTCTATTTGCTCATTGCTATTCTTGTTCACTAGTTGTAGTTTGCTTTGGGTGATTGTGTTGGTTTAGTAGCTCACTTATGTCTGACTCTTGCATCCCCATAAACCATGGGGTAGGCTCCTCTGTCCATGGTATTTGCCAGACAAGAATACTGGATTGGATAGCCATTTCTTTCTCTAGGAGTTCTCTTGACCCAGGGATCAAACTCACATCTCTAGTGTCACACACAGTCTCCTGCATTGCAGGCAGATTCTTTACCACCTCAGCCACCAGGGAAGCCCTTGCTTTGGGTGGTATACTCAATTTTCAAAATATTGACTCTTCCAATTCAAGAACATAATATATCTCTCCTTTTTTTTTCCCTTATTTCTTTCAATAGTGTCTTATAGTATTCTGCATAGAGGTATTTTGCCTCTTTCGGCAGGTTTATTCCTAGGTATTTAATTCTTTTGGTTGCAAATGTGAATGGGATTTTTTCCTTAATTTTTCTTTCTAATTTTTCATTGTTAGTAGATAGAAATGTGAGACATTTCTGTGTATTAATTTTGTATCCAATGACTTTACTGAAGTCATTGATTAGCTCTAGTACTCTTCTGGTGGCATCTTTAGAGTTTTCTATGTATCATATCTGTCATCTGCAAACAGTTAGAGTTTTATTTGTGTTTTCCAATCTGGATTCCTTTTATTTGTTTTTCTTCTCTGATAACCATGGCTATGACTTCAAAACTATATTGAATAATAATGGTGAATCTGCACACCCTTGTCTTGTTCCTGATCTTAAAAAAACTGCTTTTAGATTTTCACACTGAGAATGTTTACTCTGGATTTTTCATATAGGGCCTTCATTATTTAAGTAAATTCCTTCTCTGTCCATTTTCTTGGGAGCTTTTGATATAAACGAGTGTTAAAATTTTTCTCTACATCTATTGAGAGGATCACATGGTTTTTATCTTTCAATTTGTTAGGATGGTGTATCACATTGATTTGCATACATTAAAAAATTCTTGCACCCCTGGGATAAACCCTAGTTGATCACAGTGTATGAACCTTTTAATGTGTTGTTGAATTCTGTTTGCTAGAATATTGTTGAGGATTTTTGTATCTTTGTTCATCAGTGATATTGGCCAGCAATTTTCTTTGGTGTATGTGTGATATCTTTATATGGTTTTGGTATCAGAGCAATGTTCTCATAGGATGAATTTGGGTGTTTTCATCCCTTAGCAATTTTTTGGAAGAGTTTGAGCAAGGTAAGTGTTAGCTCTTCTCTAAACATTTGATAGAATTTACCTGTGAAGTCATCTGCCCCTGGACTTTTGTTTGTTGGAAGATTTTTTATCATAATTTTGATTTCAGTTCTTGTGACTAGACTGTTAATACTTGTTATGTCCTTCTTGTTCAGTCTTGGAAAGTTGTACTTTCTGAGAATTTGTCCATTTCTTCCAGGTTGTCCATTTTATTTTCACATTGTTGCTCATAGAAGTCTCTTATGATCTTTTACATTTCTGTGTTATCTGTTTTAACTTATCATTTTTCATTTATAATTTTATTGATTTGTGTCTTCTCCCTTTTTCTTGATGAGTCTGGCTAATGGTTTGGCAATTATTTTACACTTTTTTTTCTTTTTTCTTTATTTCTGCTATGATCTTTATGATTTCTTTCCTTCTACTAATTTTGTTTTTTGTTTACTTGATTTTTGTCTTACTTCTAAGGTAGGCTTTTATTGATATAAAATTCCCCTTTAGCACTGTTTTTGCTGCATCCTATAATTTTGTGGATGCTGTGTGTTTGTTAACATTTGTTTCTAGATATTATTTTTTAATATAAATTTATTTATTTTAATTGGAAGTTAATTATTTTACAATATTGTATTGGTTTTGCCATACATCAACATGAATCCACCATAGGTATACACGTCTTCCCCATCCCGAACCCCTCTCCCTCCTCCGTCCCCATACTCCTCTTTTTTTCTTCAGTGACTTTGGTTATTCAGATGTGCATTGACTAGCCTCCATATATTTTTGTTTTTGTTTTCTGTAATTCATATCTGTAGCATTGTTGTCATAAAAAATGCTTAATACAATTTCAGTTTTCTTATATTTCTCAAGCTTACTTAATCACTCAAGATGTGATCTATTTTGGAGAATGTTTTGTATACACTTGAGAAAAAAGTGCATTGTGCTGTTTTTGGAGTGAATGTTCTATGTCAGGTTGATCTAGTCTAATATGTCATTTCTATCTGGATGAACTGTCCATTTGTGTGAGTTGGTTGTGAGGTCCCCCACTATTATTGTGCTGCTGTTTCTCTCCCTCTTTTTTACATTTATTTTTTTATTTTTTAGATTCTTCTTTACCTGGAGGAAATTTTCTTTACAATGTTGTGCTAGTTTCTGACATACAACAACATAGTTAAACCATAATTATACGTACATGACCTCCTTCTTTACCCTCCCTGCCCTCTGCTCATCCCACCCTTCTTTGTCATCAGAGCTTTTAAGGCTGGGCTCCTGTTTTATATAGCCACTTCTCACTAGCTACTATTTTACACATGATAGTGTATATATGTTGATGCTACTTTCTCAATTCACCCCACCCTCACTGCCATCCACTGTCTACATTTCTGTCCTCTACTAGATTCACAAGTAACACTTTTCTAAATTCCATACATGTGCATTATTATGTGATACTTGCTTTTCTCTTTTGACTCATCTCACTATGTAAAAGAAGCTCTAGTTTCATCCACCTGGCTATAACTGACTCAAATTCATTCCTTTCTATGGCAGAGTAGTATTCCATGATATCAATGTATCAGAACATCTTTATCTGTTAATCTGTCAGTGGACATCTAGGTTGCTTTCATGTACTGAGTATTATAAATAGTGGTGCAATAAACATTAGGGTACATGTGACTTTTAGAATTTTAATTTTCTCAGGGTATATGCTAAGTGGGATTACAGGGTTATATATTAAATCCACTCCTAGTTATACAAGGAATCTCCATACTGTTTTCCATAATAACTATATAAGTTTACCATCCCAACAGCAGTGCAAGAAGGTTTAATTTTGTCCACATCCACTCCAGCATTTGTTGCTTATTGATTTTTTTTTTATTATGGCCATTCTGACTGGTATGAGGTAATATCTCATTGTATTTGTGATTTGTGTTTCTCTAATAATGAGTGATATTGAGCAACTTTTCATGTGTCATTGGCAATCTGTATGTCTTTTTTTGGAGAAGTCTGTTTAGATCTTTTACCCATTTTTTGTGGGCACAATCACAAAAAAAAAAAAAAAAAAAAAAGGAAAGAAAGAATAAAGAAGAACAAAAAAATAAGAGAGCAATCAAACCAATAAACAAACCCACAAATGAGAACAAACTCTAAGAACTAAGATAGCAAAAATGCAAAATAAAAAACATGGGAACAAATACAATATTACAAAAAATGTTGTAGTAATAGGAAGACAATAAATGGATTTTTTAAAAAAATAAAACATTATAAAAGAAAAAGTAAGTAAAAACATAAAGAAAGAAAGAAAAAATAAAATAGGAACAATAAAACAAACCAAAATAGAAAACAAATATAGTCCCCTGTTTTAGTTGTTTAGTTACATATATACATATATTTATTCTTTTTCAATTATTTTCCCATGTATTTCAATGTTTATCTATATTATATTTAGTTGTGTGTATATGTTAATCCTAACTTTTTAGATTATCCTTCACTCCCCTTTCCCCCTCAGGTAACTATGTATTTGTTTTCTATGTCTGTAAATCTATGTCTGTTTTGTAAATAATGTCACTTCTATCTTTTTTTTTTAGATCCCACATCAGTCAATTCAGTCACTCAGTTGTGCCTGACTCTGTGACCCCATGGACTGCAGCACACCAAGCTTCCCTGTCCTTCACCAACTTCCAGAGCTTATTCAAACTCACGTCCATCGAGTTGGTGATCGAGGAGGGAATGGTAAACCATTTCAGTAGTCTTACCTTGAGAACCCCATGAACATTATGAAAAGATCCCACATAAGTTGTATCATATGATTCATATGATAATTGTCTTTCTCTGTCTGACTTAATTCTAGTTCGATAATCTCTAGGTCCATCCATGTTGCTGCAAATGGCATTATTTCTTTAAAAAAAAAAAAAATCCTCCTCCATTCATCTGTGGACATTTAGGTTGCTTCCATGTCTTAGAAACTGTAAATAGTGCTACAATGAATTTAGGATGCCTGTATCTTTTTTTTTTTTTTTTTTTGAATTATAATTTCCTCTGGATATAAGATGTATGTCCAGGAGTGATCACATGATAACTCTATTTTAATATTTTTTAGTAACCTCCAGACTGTTCTCCATAGTGTCTGCATCAATTTAAATTCTCCATTTTGGGGAGTCCTTTTTGTTTCCATGCAAATTTTAAGTTTTTGTTCTACTTCTATGAAAAAATTAATTGATAATTTGATAGAAGTTGCAATCAATCCATAGATTGACTTGGATAGTGCAGACATTTTAACAATATTGAGTGTTCCAATCCAAGAGTAAGTGCATATAGATCAAGGTGCATGATCACCACCATCTTATAGTTTTTGAAGTAGAAGCCTTTTGGCTACTTATGTAGATTTATTCCAATAATTCACATTTTAGAATGATTTAACTCATTCCAGTATTCTGTGCTCAGTTGCCCAGTCATGTCTGACTCTTTGCAAGTCCATGAGCTGTTACCTGCCAGGCTCCATGTCCATGAGATTTTAGAGGCAAGAATACTGGAGTGTGTTGCCATTTCCTCCTCCAGGGGATCTTTCTAACATAGGAATTGAACCCCTGTATCTTCTGTATCTCCTGCTTTGGCAGTTGGATTCTTTACTAGTGAGCCACCGGGGATAATATTTTAGCATGGCATACATTTCTTTCTCTCAGTATGATTTCAAAGGATCATTCTCTTCTTATAAGAAAGAGATGCATTAAGATTTTTTTTTAAAATGGATATAGATAGCAAAATGGAGGTTAAAGCAGAGCCTGGTGTTCCTAAAGTCACGCACATTGATCTATATATTCTTGTGCCCAATCCATATAACACAAATTCTTTGTTGCTTCCATTAGTTGGAGGAAGCAATAGAAAGCTTTGGACTACAACTAAGCCCTCTATAATGGTCATTTTCTATGGAACTCTTAAATTCTAGTACCATGCTTCAAGAGTCTTGGAAACTTCTGGATTATATTTCATTTAACTGGTATGTATTTAATAGTTTATATACTGTGATTAAATATTGTAGTAAAATCTAGCACATTCACTCATATGGAAATTTTTTTAACCATATATAAGGATAGAAAAATCTTAGGCATGATGCCAAAATAATTCAGAATATAGATTTGACAATGATATTCTTCAACTATCTTTGTAATTATATTGCAATTTATTTTAATTAAATATTACAAGGCATTGCTGTGGGACTCCATTTTGTTAAATTTAGGAGTAAATTTTGAGTAAATTTAATAAATTAGGAGTAAATTTAATAAATCCATGAGAAAGAGAAAAGAAATATTTGTTTCTCATTATTTTTATTAATAGTTTCTTTGTAACTTATCTATTTGTTATTTGAAAATGCATGTTGGAAATACAAAAATCTATTTGTAAAAACACCTTGAAATTCTCAACTTCTGGCACATTTTTCTTCTAACTTAAGATCAGTTCAGTTGTTCAGTCATCTCTGACTCTTGGGGGCCCCATGGACTGCAGCATGCCAGGTTTCTCTGTCCATCATCAACCCCCGGAGTTTACTCAAACTCATGTCCATTGAGTCAGTGATGCCATCCAACCATCTCATCCTCTGTCATCCCCTTTTCCTTCTGCCTTCTATATTTTCCAGCATCAGGATCTTTCTAAAGAGTCAGTTATTTGCATCAGGAAGAATTGGAGCCTCAATTTCAGTATCAATCCTTCCAATGTATATTCAGTGTTGATTTATTTTAGGATTGACTGGTTTGATCCCCTTGCAGTCCAAGGCACTCTCAAGGGTCTTTTCCAAAAACACAGTTCAAAAGCATCAATTATTTGGTACTCAGATTCCTTTATAGTCCAACTCTCACATCTGTACCTGACTACTGAAAAAAACATAGCTTTGACTAGATGGACTTTTGTAGGTAAAGTAATGTCTCCACTTTTTAATATACTGCCTAAGTTGCTTTTTCCAGTGATCATGTATGGATGTGAGAGTTGGACTTTGAAGAAAGCTGAGTGCCAAAGAATTTATGCTTTTGAACTGTGGTGTTGGAGAAGACTCTTGAGAGTCCCTTGGACTGCAAGGAGATCCAACCAGTCCATTCTGAAGGAGATCAGCCCTGGGATTTCTTTGGAAATAATGATGCTAAAGCTGAAACTCCAATACTTTGGCCACCTCATGCGAAGAGTTGACTCACTGGAAAAGACTCTGATGCTGGGAGGGATTGGGGGCAGGAGGAGAAGGGGACGACAGAGGATGAGATGGCTGGATGGCATTACTGACTCACTGGACATGAGTTTGAGAAACTCCTGGAGTTGGTGATGGACAGGGAGGCCTGGCCTGTTGCGATTCATGGGGTCGCAAAAATTTGGACATGACTGAGCGACTGAACTGAACTGAATTGAAGTTGGTCATGGCTTTTCTTCCAAGGAGCAAGCATCTTTTAATTTCATGGCTGCAATCACTATCAGCAGTGATTTTGGAGTCCAAAAAAATAAAATCTGTCACTGTTTCCATTGTTCCCCCATTTTCCGTGAAGTGATGGGACAAGATGCCATGATCTTCGCTTGATCTTGAGTTTTAAGTCAACTTTTTCACTCTCCTCTCTCATTTTCATCAAGAAGCTCTTTAGTTCCTTATCGCTTTCTGCAATGAGGATGGTCTCATTTGCATATCTAAGGTTATTAATATTTCTCCCAGCAATCTTGATTCTAGCTTGTGCCTCACCCAGTCAGACATTTCACATGATATACTTTGCATATAAGTTAAACAAGCAGGGTGACAATATACAGCCTTGATTTATTCCTTTCCCAATTTGGAACCAGTCTGTTGATCTATGTTCAGTTCTAACTGCTACTTCTTAACCTGCATACATATTTCTCAGAAAACAGTTAAGGTGGATTGGCATTCAGATCTCTTGAAGATTTTTCCACAAATTTTTGTGATCCACACAGTCAAAGGCTTTGGCATAGTCAATGAAGCAGAAGTAGATATTTTTCTGGAATTCTCTTGCTTTTTCTATGATCCAATGGATGTTGGCAATTTGATTTCTGTTTCCTCTGTCTTTTCTAAATCCAACTTGAACATCTGGAAGATTCTGGTTCCTGTACTGTTGAAGCCTAGCTTGGAAAATTTTGAACATTACTTTGCTAGTGTGTGAGATGAGTGCAAATGTGTGATAGTCTGAACATTCTTTGGTATTGCATTTCTTTGGGATTGGAATGAAAACTGACATTTTCTAGTCTTATGGGCACTGCTGAGTTTTCCAAATGTGCTGACATATTGAGTGCAGCACTTTTACAGCATCACCTTTTGGGATTTGAAATAACTCAGCTGTAATTTAGTTACCACCACTAGCTTTGTTCATAGTGATGCTTCCTAAGCCCCAGTTGACTTCTCACTCCAGGTTGTGTAGCTTTAGGTGAGTAATCACACTGTCATGGTTATGTGGGACATTAAGATCTTTTTGGTATAGTTCTATTCTTTCTTGCCACCTCTACTTAATATCTTCTGCTTCTATTAGGTCCATACCATTCCTGTCCTTTATTGTGCCCATCTTTGCATGCAATGTAACTTATGATACATTTTATCAAATGATTCTCTGTATTCATCATATCCTTTGTTGTTCTCTAAAAAAGTGATGGCTATCTCAATAAAATTGGGGATAAATACAGTACACAAGGAAGTTTTTATTTCTTAATCACATTTTAAAAATCCATTTGAGGAGTCAGTCCCTGGGAATATGTCTTTTATATAATACATTTGAAAAGAAAAGTTGTGTATCCCATATAATTTTCTCTAGGCTATAGTACTTTCTTACAGCAGAGGAAAAGAAAGCTCTCTAAACAAACAGATTAAAGCCAGATAGGCACCTCAGGAAAGAATAGTAAAATGAGCTAATCAAATTTTTACTATTAGTGTTTTGTTTTCTTTTGTTTTTTTTTTTTGTTTGTTTTTAATTCATATGATACATTAGCCACTGGAACACATTCTCTCTGTCTTCTCTTTGGCTTCTCATTTGACTTCTCTCAACTCCCAGACTCCCACTTCTCACATAACATACTGACTCTAATTTCCATCTGAGGAAGGTACTACCTCGGATGACTAAAGATGTAGAGGAGAAAAGAATGTTCACTGATTCCTTTCATTCTCTCCTGAGATTTTCCAACATTGAAAAAGCAGTAGCTGAGAAATGTATTTTCCCACAATTTTCATGTAAACTTTCACACAATTTTCATGTAAACTATAATAATTTACTTAGTCTTTCATATAAGAAAGAAACAAAAAGACATCCATTAGTATTTTCTCTTGTGTAAGAGAAACATGATAAAAACAGAAAGATGAATTTGAATAGCAGCATTTTAAAATTGTTGATACTTTGAAAAATACCACATTTACAAACATGATGCCTTTCAAGAACAGTGAGGTTACTGATCACGATGTACAAATAAGCAGTTTCATGATTTATCCAATAAATTTGGCCCAGTAGTTTGTGAGAATTTGGCCCATTAGTTTTTGGCCAAATTTGGCCCAGTAGTTTGTGATGTCAACACAATTCTTCTTTTCAACTCTCATTTTTATATGCCACTTTTCCTTTTCTGTTTATAGGTATCACTGATTTTTTTAAATGGGGAAAAGCATATGAAACTTAACATTTCCAGAAAATGTGCAAAAGTAGCTATCATTATGTGCCCAAGGTGTCAGCAATTACCTCAAAATCAAATGAACCCAGATCTGAATTAGAAAGGCATATTTATACTGTTATACTGTATTCTATTGTATAACATTAGCTCAATTGCCTGTTATCATCAATCCTTGGAAGACAAGTTATGTGTGTCTGTCTTTAAAGATTCTAGAGGTTCTTTGCAGATGGAAAATTATTGCAAAGCAGGGAAATACTAAGTGCAGATGGAAAGTCATCCCCAGTGGTGCATCAGAAATATGGTCTTTGAATTTCATTCAGAGAGCTGTGAAACATGCATGAAAGCTTATCACCTGATTAGCAGTTGCTGTTAAGGGTGCAAAACTACTCATCAATACAACAATCACATTGAGATGCTTTCTAATTTAATTTACTCTTCTGTTTGCTTTTTTTGTTTGTTTTAGGATTAGAGTATATCTAATATGAATTGAAGGATCATTAGCTAGAAAATAATTTTATTCCTGGAATCAAGAATTATTAAAAAAAAATCTATCTTCATACAGGAAATTGTGTCTATGGACCAGGTGTTTTAACATTACCTGTGAATCTTCAATAAACACAGAACCTCAGGTGTTACCCCAGACCTAGTGAATAAGAATTATGTTTTTAAGAAGATCCTAAGGCAATCCTTTTTCTGTAAAATTCGAAAAACAGTGCCTTAAAAATAAACTAATCATTATCCTTCTTTTTATAGAAGAACAGAATTTTTTTCACATGTTCAAGCTTACATATTAGATATCTTAGGCAGTAATATAAACACTGGCTTAATAAACAGGACCAATTCAAATCAGCTGCCACATATTTGTTTTATAATTCGTGTACTGTGACCTCACCAGGATTAATTTACTAATTTCTGAAGTGAGAATATTAGATAGCATTCTAAAAGCAAACACCTTAACCCAAAATATCAGATCAGATCAGATCAGATCAGTCGCTCAGTCGTGTCCAACTCTTTGCGACCCCATGAACTGCAGCACACCAGGCCTCCCTGTCCATCACCAGCTCCCGGAGGTCACCCAGACTCGCACCCATCAAGTCAGTGATGCCATCCAGCCATCTCATCCTCTGTCGTCCCCTTCTCCTCCTGCCCTCAATCCCTCCCAGCATCAGAGTCTTCTCCAATGAGTCAACTCTTCGCATGAGGTGGCCAAAATACTGGAGTTTCAGCTTTAGCATCATTCCTTCCAAAGAAATTCCAGGATTGATCTCCTTCAGAATGGACTGGTTGGATCTTCTTGCAGTCCAAGGGACTCTCAAGAGTCTTCTCCAACACCACAGTTCAAAAGCATCAATTCTTCAGCGCTCAGCCTTCTTCACAGTCCAGATCTCATATGCATACATGACCACAGGAAAGATCATAGCCTTGACTAGGCGAACCTTTGTTGGCAAAGTGATGTCTCTGCTTTTGAATATGCTATCTAGGTTGGTCATAACTTTCCTTCCAAGGAGTAAGCGTCTTTTAATTTCATGGCTGCAGTCACCATCTGCAGTGATTTTTGGAGCCCAAATAAATAAAGTCTGACACTGTTTCCACTGTTTCCACATCTATTTCCCATGTAGTGATGGGACCAGATGCCATGATCTTCGTTTTCTGAATGTTGAGCTTTAAGCCAACCTTTTCACTCTCCACTTTCACTTTCATCAAGAGGCTTTTTAGCCCCTCTTCACTTTCTGCCATAAGAGTGGTGTCATCTGCATATCTGAGGTTATTGATATTTCTCCCAGCAATCTTGATTCCAACTTGTGTTTCTTCCAGTCCAGCATTTCTCATGATGTATTCTGCATATAAGTTAAATAAACATGATGACAATATGCAGCCTTGACGTACTCCTTTTCCTATTTGGAACCAGTCTGTTGTTCCATGACCAGTTCTACCTGTTGCTTCCTGACCTGCATACAGATGAAAAAGATACTTCTGTAAGATTGCAGAAATTCAAGCTTGAATTATATTTGGTTCCATAGAATTATGAAAATTTGTGTAGTGGGTTTTTTTGGTTTGTTTCTTTTTATTTTGTTTTGTTTTTACAAAGCAAAGAAAGTTTTATTACTACACCTACACAATTAATGTTTAAGTGTCCTGAACTATTAGTTTCCACAGAAAAACTATTTTAACTTCCTAATCCTATTCAAAGGATAAAAGGGGGGAAAAATGGTCATTATAAAAATATACAAGAGCAGATCTTCTAAAGGAGAACTATGTTTTGTTATATGCAATGTTATTTATCCATAGTTTTTAGTAGTAGTAGTAGTTTCTAATGTGTTTGGGGAGCATAAATGTAATATGTAATTAATTCAACTTTGTTTTATCCATGCCTAGAATACAGATTTGTTTTAATTGGTAGAGAAATGAAGATGGGCAATAAAATATCATTTTGCCTTATATCCCCTATGATATAAATTATTTTCATCCCTACTTCATTGGTGAAAAGACTAATATAATAGTCTGCTATCTGTTGCCACATCAAAGTACTATAGACTGGCTTAAAAACAAAACAAAACAAAACAAATTTATTCTCTCATAGTTCTGGAGACTGTGTGTTAGCTGCTCAGTCGTGTGGCCAACTCTAGGGGATCCCATGAACTGTAGTGCCCCACTCTCCCCTGTCTATGGAATTTTCCAGGCCAGAATACTGGAGTGGATTGTCATTCCCTTAATGAGGAAATAAGAGAAATGTGAATATGTGGGGTTACAATTCCATGTGTGTGGAAGGTTGTCATAAAGATCACATGAGCTGATATATACAAGAGTTACAACACAATCCAGATGCTTTCTTATTTTCAGCCCAGTGTACTTCCTTTAACTTAGAACTTCCTATCAGCTGTCACAGTATAGATATACTCAGTGGCTCTTTGGGGTCAGAGTTCAGAATGGATATCCAAGAATGAAAGGATGAGAAATGGATGGAAGTCTCTCAATAGTACTCTGACTTCGGAGAGAGAAAGAAGGGAATCTAAATTTTAGATTGCATTTTGCAGCTACTTTTATTTTAGGAACTCATACTTTCCAAAATGTTACAGTAATCCCCAATATTCAAATATGAGAAGAGATAAAAGATCCAACAGGAATGAATGAGAGTTCCTTTGCAATAGAAGATGCTTCTGAGCCTTAAGACTTGTGGCAGTCACTCAGATGTTCAATTCATTCTACATAGTTACCCAACATGTACTATATGACACTGTATGGCATGCTATTCATACACTCATGGCCAGATTACAATTGCTGCATCTGAAATCTCATCATATAGGGAGAGGGAGGGGGAAATAAGCAAAAAAGAGCAAAATAAAACTTGATACCATTGTGAATAAAAAAATAAATATTTGTACAAAGTGCTATTGGAATAGGAGAGGACTTGTGATAGGTGATCAAGAATTTTCTCAGAACAAAGAGAAGAGTCTTGTTGAAAATTTGTTGTGAAAGGAAGCATATAGAAGGCAACACAAAGAATTATGGCTGAAATAGCTAGTTCTTCACTTCTTTTTCTTCTTCTAACTAATAAACATATGTATTTTATCCTTAAGAAGTTCACGAAACAGTAGTCTATTGTGTCATTTGAAAGGAAAAGTGAAAGTCTTTCAGTCATGTCCAACACTCTGCAATTCCATGGACATCCACGGAATTCTCTAGGCCAGAATACTGGAGTGGGTAGCCTTTGCCTTCTCCAGGGGTCTTCTCAACCCTAGGATTGAACCCAGGTCTCCAGCAGTACAGGCAGATTCTTTACCAGCTGAGCCACAAGGGAAGCCCCATTTTGTCACTTAGTTGTGTTCTAAGATGCGGCTAAATTCAGAATTATAGGACCCAACAAAATAAGGGTAGGTTGTTTTAATCTCTGGAGAATAAAAGATGAAATTAAACAATTACATATTTTCAGTTAAATCTCAGATATTAACTGGACATGTGTCTGTTGTTTGAGCCACAGCAGAGTGTGGGGTTCTTTTCCTTCTTCTCTGCAGCATGTAGACATTCACATGCTCTTCTTCCACGAAGTAGATTTCAAAAATGCAAATTAAGTGCCAAACTTAAAAATTACTATTAAAAGATAGCCCAGAGATTTCAATTCAGAGCAAAATATATTAACATATCTGCAAGTGTCAATTAATAAATTAAAAAAAAATTGGAGGAGGAATATAAAAAATAGTACATCTTTCCATCATTACACAATTTAAAAATCTGTATTTCAACCAGGATAATCAAAGATGACCTAAAAATCTAGGCCAAAATCACGCGATGGACTGCAGACATGAAACTGAAAGACACTTGCTCTTTGGAGAGAAGCATGGCAAACTAGACAGAAGAAAAACAGAGACAAAATCAACACACGAAACAGAAATGGTCAGAGATCACGTATGGAAGAGATGACCAAAAGAAGGCTGAGCACCGAAGAATGATGCGGTCGACGCAAGAGATAAGTCACTGAAGGAGATCAGCCCTGAAATCATGGAAGGAGATGTAAGCGGCTGCCAACCCAGGAGAAAAGCAACCAAGAAAAACGAGAGGGAAAGAAGAAGGAGGAGGAAAAAGGGAGACAGAGAAAAGGTGGGAATGGCATCACCGACCAATGGAATGAGTTTGGGAAGCTCAGGAGATGGTGAGGACGGTAAGCTGTGTGCGCATCCATGGGTTCACAAAGAGTGTATATGACTGAGTGACTGAATAACAATGGAAACATTTTGGCTTTTATTTGTTTTAATCTGTGTGCAATGTTGCCCTCTGCTTTATCATCAAGCAGTTTTTAGAAGTAAACATTATGCATGATCTTTTTGAACTTGTTCTTATATTTGAAAATCTATATGCATGATTTGTTGCTTATACTACTTGATAAACATTGAATATTTTGTCAACAGCCACTAATATGCTCTTCACAATTCAGTCTTCATCATCAATAATCTGGAATTTAAAGAATATATATATATATATATATATATATACTTTTGTAATTTGCTGGTGAGAAAACTTTTCTCATTTTGACTTTCCAATATGAATATTCACACTATATTAATATACAAATTTTATTTTCTATTGATATACCTCAGAATTTATGTACAAATACAGATAAAATATAAAGCAATATTCACATACAATTTCCACCATGAAACAGTATTATTTGATATTGAAAACTGAGTTAATAGTAATATTTTCCATATTCTTTCAGGTTACATACACATTCTTAAAAAAGAATATTATAATTAATTTAAAATAAGCATGCAGCTATACCTTAAATGTCTCCTTTCTTTGACTTACATGATGATTTGGTTTATATTTCAAATTGTGTGTGTGTGTGTGTGTGTGTGTGTGTGTGCACTTAGTTGCTCAGTTGTGTTTGATTCTTTGCAACCTCAATCCTGGGTTGGGAAAATCCACTGGAGAAGGGATAGGCTACCCACTCCAGTATTCTTCGGCTTCCCTGATAGCTCAGCTGGTAGTGAATCAACTTGCAATGAGGGAGACTTGGGTTAGATCTTTGGGTTGGAAAGATCCCCTGGAGAAGGGAAAGGCTACACACTCCAGTATTCTGACTTGGAGAACTCCATGGACTATATCGTCCATGGGGTCACAAAGAGTCGGAAATAACTGAGCAACTTTCACTTTTCTTTCATATAGCCTGCCAGTCTCTTCTGTCCATGGAATTTCCCAGTGAAGAATGCTGAAGTGGACGGCCATTTCTTACTCCAGGGGCTCTTCCCAACCAGGGGTTTAACTCACGTCTCCTGCATTAACAGGCAGATTCTTAGTCATTGCACTACTTGGGAACCACATATTTCAAACACTCTATATTAATATATACTTTGTGGTCACGATTATTTGTGAAGATAATGTTTTACATCACTACTTGTTTGCAATTTCAGACAATTCATATAGAATAGCTGATAATTTTAAAAACATATATTATTATTATATAAATCCTTAACAAATACAACAAAGTTTTCCAAATTCCTAAAAAAAAGTAAAGTAATAATAACTAAAGAAAATGAACTGAAAATCATTAATAGGTTTATAGTATTATTAAAAGTATTTACTCCCAGAGAAGAGCAGGTGTATCTACACACTAACTTGGGAAAAATAAAAGTAATTTCAAAAGAAATAGATAGAAATCAGTCCATTAGAAAACTAGTTAGAAAAACAGATGAATGAATCTGATACTGCAGAATATACTGAGTCCATGTTAAATCAATTATATAAGCATATAATAATTTATACTTCATTCATTTTGACCTACCTCATATATCTATAGGCCCTTTTAAAACTGAAACCTCACTATATAATGTAAAATAAATATACTATAAAATTGATTTACTATAAGATTTTATTAATAATTCACCAAGACAATTAGAAACAACTGCAATGGTGATTGTGATATTATTTCTGATGAATACAAGTTCCTGTTTAGAATGATTTTCTTTGAAAGTATAATACCTAAAGAGGTAGCTGATGTCTGTTTCAAAAAATAAAAAGAGTGAAGAGTGAGCAGTACTTTAGGCAATCATTCCATGAGATGCTGAAACTTAATATTTACAAATCACCAGTCAGTCTTAATTTTCTGCTCTTCCCCATATTACTCCAACTCTTTCCTTCCATATCACCTTCCACTTCCTGGGTTAAATAAAGAGTGGAAATTAGTGGTTCTCTAAAAGGAATATACTTGTTTATATACTCAAGCCTTTATATACTATTTCCCTTTTTCTCTAATGTCCCCCTCATGCTTTCCCGCTTACCTATTTTGTTCTTCCTCAGTTTTTCCTGGAAACTCAGATGGTAAAGAATTCACCTGCAATGCGGGAGACCTGGGTTCAATCCCTGTGTTGGGAAGATTCCCTGGAGAAGGGACTGGCTACCCACTTCAGTACTCTGGCCTGGAGAATTACATGGACAGAGGAATCTGGCAGGCTGCATTCCATGGGGTTGTAAAGAATTAGATAGGACTGAGTGACTTTCACTTTGACTTCCTAAAAAAATACCTTCTCATTTTATGGTGGTCAGCTCAGGCATCATTTCTTCTATGGACTTTATTTTCTCATTGATAAACCCTGCCACAGGGAGATGACATCTTCTTTTTGTTTAATTGTATTTCCCCTTTCCTTGTGTACAGGCTCTTTGATGAAAACATTTCTTTTGTGCCTTTAGTTTTTTCTTTTTTTTTTTTTTTTAGTATTCACTACCTTACAAATTGAAGAGACTATGGACAGATATCAATATATATTTAAACTTGCTTTGAATTAATCAATTTTATAAGTGAAAAGTTGTGTCCCATGATTCAGTTAGAATTTTTGGCTCTAAACAGATAGCTCAATTTAAAACACCTTAAATAATGATAATAAATTAAATTATAATAAATTAAATTCACATAGCAAGGACATGTTCAGTCACTGTCATGTCTGACTTTTTGTGACCCCATGGACTGCAGCATGCCAGTCTCCTCTATCATTCACAATTTCTTGGAGTTTGTTCAAATTCATGCCCATTGAGTTGATGGTGCTATTCTGTCTTCTCATTCTCTGCTGTCTCCTTATCCTTTTGCCTTTAGTTTTTCCCAGCATCAGAGTCTTTTCCAATGACTTGGTTCCTCACAGGAGGTGGGAAAAGTACTGGGGCTTTAGCTTTAGTATCAGTTCGTTCGATGAATACTCAGGATTGATTTCCTTTAGGATGACTGGTTGGATCTCTTTGCAGTCGAAGGGACTCTCAAGAGTCTTCTCCAAGACCACAGTTCAAAAGCATCAATTTTTCAGTGCTCAGCCTTCTTTATGGTCCAATTCTCACACCTATATGTGACTACTGGAAAAACCATAGCTTTGACTATACAGAAATTTATTGGTTAAATAATGTCTCTGCTTTTTAATATGTTGTCTAAGTTTGTCATAGTTTTTCTTCCAAGGAGCAAACATCTTCCAATTTAATGGCAGCAATCACAATCCACAGTGATTTTGGAGCCAATATAATACAATCTATTACTGCTTCCATTTTTTTTTTTTTTTCCCCCTCTATTGGCCATGGAGTGGTGACCAGATGCCATGATCTTTGTTTTTTGAATACTGAGTTTTAAGCCAGGCTTTTCTCTCTCCTCTTCTACCCTTATCAGGAGGCTCTTTAAGTTCTTCTTCACTTTCTGCTGTTAGAGTGGTATCATCTGCATATATTAGATTGTTGATATTTCTCCTGGCAAACTTGATTCCAGCTTGTAATTTATCTGCCTAGCATTTCACATGATGTACTCTGCATGTAATTTAATTAATCAGAGTAACTATATACAGCCTTCTTGTACTCCTTTCCCAATTTTGAAACAGTAATTTGTACCATGTCTGGTTCTAACTGTTGCTTCTTGACACATATAAGTTTCTCAAGATACAGGTAAGGTGGTCTGCTACTCCCATCTCTTAGTCAAAGACTAACATGGTCAATGAAGAAAAAGTAGATGTTTTTCTGGAACTACTTTGCTTAGACTTGATAAAGCAATTCCTTTAAAAATATTATATGAAGTAAAACTTACAGTATTTGAAATTCTAAAAGACAGCTAGCAAATTTAAACTTGATTCCTTGCTCGGTAGTAAAATTTGCCACAATATTTAATAGCTTCTCCCAACAAGATGTGGATTCAGCTACCCTGTTATATCTGAGCTGGCTTTGTGACATATTTTGACCATTAGACTGTACCAGTAGTGCTAATTGTATTAGTTTTGAGCTTGGGCCTCAAGAATATTTGCCGTTTCTACTCTTGCTGATCTTGGAATTTAGCAACCACCAAACAAATTGAATCAGCATTACCTGCTGGAGGTTGACAGACTACATGAAGAAAGATCCAGCCATTTGAGCTGCAGTAGTTAAGTTCATCATAAATCAGCCATCTTGATAACAGATGTGCAAACAAGCCCAACCAAGATGAGCCAGAACAAGCCAGACCAAAAGAAATGCCAAACTAAACTCAATCCAAATTGTTGATTATAAAATCTTGTGTTACATGAACAGTTGTTGGATATATCTATGGCTGATTCTTGTTGATGTATGACAAAAAACCACAGAATTCTGTAAAACAAATATCCTTCAATTAAAAAATAAGTGACAAAAAGCAGTTGTTGTTCTTTTTGTTTTTGTTATTATTCAGATCAGATCAGATCAGATCAGTCGCTCAGTCGTGTCCGACCTTTGCGACCCCATGAACTGCAGCACGCCAGCCTCCCTGTCCATCACCAGCTCCCGGAGGTCACCCAGACTCGCATCCATCGAGTCAGTGATGCCATCCAGCCATCTCATCCTCTGTCGTCCCCTTCTCCTCCTGCCCTCAATCCCTCCCAGCATCAGAGTCTTCTCCAATGAGTCAACTCTTCGCATGAGGTGGCCAAAATACTGAGTTTCAGCTTAGCATCATTCCTTCCAAAGAAATTCAGGATTGATCTCCTCAGAATGGACTGGTTGATCTTCTTGCAGTCCAAGGGACTCTCAAGAGTCTTCTCCAACACCACAGTTCAAAAGCATCACCGGCGCCAGCCTTCTTCACAGTCCAGCTCTCACATCCATACATGACCACAGGAAAGACCATAGCCTGACTGGCGAACCTTTTTGTAAGTAATTCTCTGCTTTTGAATATGCTATCTAGGTTGTTCTTTCCTTCCAAGGAGTGCGTCTATTTCATGGCTGCAGTCACCATCTGCAGTATGGAGCCAGAAAAAAAGTCTGACACTGTTTCCACTGTTTCCCCATCTATTTCCCATGCAGTGATGGACCAGATGCCATGATCTTCGTTTTTAATGTTGAGCTTTAGCCACCTTTCACTCTCCACTTTCACTTTCATCAAGAGGCTTTTAGCCCCTCTTCACTTTCTTTGTTATTATTACTTATGTTTAATTGCTTCACAATGTTATATTGGTTTCTACTGTACAATACTGAATCAGCCATGAGTATACATATATCCCCTCCAGCTCAATCAGGCTCTTGAAATTGTTACACACCAAAGTTGTTGCATATAAGTTCTATACAGTATATTTTCCAACTTGTATGCTTTGTTTTACTTAGACAAATAAATCTCTATGGTATATTTTGCTGTTGCCTAGTCCCAAAGTCATGTCTGACTCTTTTGTGACCCCATGGACTGTAGGTAGCCAGGCTTCTCTGTTCATAGGGTTTCCCAGGTAAGAATATTGGTGTGGCTTGCCATTTCCTTCTCCAGGGGATCTTCTTGATCAAATATGTTTTTAATTGATCTTCTTGAAAAGACAAAAAAATAGGACTTCCTTGAAAAAAATACTATATTTTAAAATTTTATATTGAATGCTATTTCACTGTAAATATTCCTCAGAGTTCTAGACACATATTGTCCAGTAAATAATTCTAAATTTCATGCATTGTATTTGCAAAGAATTCCCTCACATTGGTGGCAGTGGTGGTCTAGTCACTAAGTCGGGTCCAACTCTTGTGAACCCATGGACAGTAGCCTGCCAGGCTCCTATGTCCATGGGATTCTCTAGGCAGGAATAATGGAGTGGGTTGCCATTCCCTTCTCCAGGGTATCTTCACAACTCAAGAATCAAACCCAGGTCTCCTGCATTGCAGGCAGATTCTTTACTCAAATATTAGCTGCTCTTAACTTTGTTTGAAGCAGAAGAATCTTACTTTCTCACCTCTTAGTTTTTTCCTGTAAGGATGCTTAAAATAGATTTACTTCAGTAAAGAAAATTACTCAAGTTGCATCCATGGTGCTGCAAGTAACATTATTTTATTCTTTTTTTATGATCGGATAAAATTTCATTTTGATAGGTCAGTTCAGTTTCTCAGTCATGTCTGACTCTTTGTTATTCCATGACTGCAGCACACAAGGCTTCCCTGTCCACCACCAAGTCCTGGAGCTTGCTCAAACTCATGTCCATTGAGTAAGTGATGCCATCCAACCATCTCATCCTCTGTCATCCCCAGCCCCTGCCTTCAATCTTTCCCAGCATCAGAGTCTTTTCAAATGAGTCAGTTAATTGCATCAGTTGGCCAAAGTATTGGAGTTTCATCTTCAATATCCAATGAATATTCAGGGCCGATTTCCTTTAGGATTCATTGGTTGAAACTCCTTGTTGTCCAAGGAACTCTCAAGAGTCTTCTCCAACACTACAGTTCAAAAGCATCAATTCTTCACCACTGAACTTTCTTTAAAGTCCCACTTTCACATCCATACATGACTACTGGAAAAACCTAGCTGTGACTGGACAGATCATCAGCAAAGTAATTTCTCTGCTTTTAAATATGCTGTCTAGGTTGGTCATAGTTTTTCTTCCAAAGAGCAAGCATCTTTTAATTTCATGGCTGAAGTCACCATCTGCATTGATTTTGAATCCCAAGAAAATAAAGTATCTTACTGTTTCCATTGTTCCTCCATTTGCTGTGAAGTGATGTGACCAGATGCCATGATCTTAGTTTTCTGAATGTTGAGATTTAAGCCAACTTTTTCACTCTCTTCTTTCACTTTCATCCAAAGGCTCTTTAGTTCCTCTTCACTTTCTGCCATAAGGGTGGTCTCATCTGCCTATCTGAAATTATTGATATTTCCCCTGGAAATCTTGATTCCAGCTTGTGCTTTATCAAGTCCAGTGTTACTCATGATGTACTCTACATATAAGTTAAATAAGCAGGGCGACAATATACAGCCTTGACATACTCCTTTCCAGTTTAGAGCCAGTCTATTGTTCCATGTCTGGTTCTAATTGTTGCTTCTTGACCTACATACAGATTTCTCAGGAGGCAGGTCAGGTGGTCTGCAATTCCCATCTCAATGATACATCAAATATTTAAGATCTTTTAATTCTTCCCTCCCATGTTTTGTTGTTGTTGTTCTCAGAAAATTGACTTTTATCCTCTCACTTATGACATCAGGGTCACAAAAGTTGTGTCCTCATTCCTGGCACCATATACACACACATTATTGCCTAAAGTATGAAGGAGAAAAAAAGATTTTCTATGATAAGCTCTCTTTTTTTTAGTCAAGAAAAATATTTTTCTTAGAAAACCCTTAAATAGATTTTAGTTTATGTGGCATTGTTCAAAATTTAATTTGTAAATTATTTACATTAATCTGTAACTTTAAGGATTAGTCCAAATCTGTTCCCACCTGTTTCTGCAGATGAAGTATCATTAAATTACAGACATGCCTACTCATTTGCATACAATCTGTGGCTGTTTTCCCACTAAAATAGCAGTGCTGAGTAGTTGTGACATAGCTTGTATGATCTTCAAAGCAAAATTTATTAACTCTCTGGCCGTGTATAGAAAAACTTTTCTGAGCCCTGCTTACAGAAATTCCCTTGAAAAATATATAGTATTATCATGATGGGTATAGAAAGCTCATGATTCATCTCCCTTGTTGTTTAGTTGCTAAATCATGTCCCACTCTTTGCAAATCTGGGGACTCTAGCCCACCAGTCTCCTCTGTCCTTGGGACTTCCAAGGCAAGAATACTGGAATGGATTGCCATTTCCTTCTCCTGGGAATCTTCCTGATCCAGGGACCCAACCCTCTTCCCTTGCATCTCCTGCACTGACAGATACATTCTCTACCGCTGAGCTACAAGGAAAGTGATTCATCTCATAGACTTGTGTATATTGCTTACTAAACAGATTTGAGTTTCTATAAAGAAAAAGATCACTGTTTAAGCAACCAAAATCTTTGCCATAGCAACTATTAAGAGGAAAATATCTGTGCTTGAAGAAGGATGCAGAAATAAAGTACCTAACCTTTGTTCTCAACTTAGCTTATTGTTTCTAAAAGTACAGTATAAAACACAATTTCTAAAAAATGTGACAAATTCTTTCTATGGCATAGGAACAGACCCAAAGCTTTTGTTTTTGTTTTTTTTTTAATCACTTAAGTTCTTTTAAATCTTATTATTTCCTTTTTTCTCAGTGAGAGTCACATTTATATTTTTTGATCTTATTGCTATTCTATAATCTTTCTGTGTCTCTTGTCTTCTTGACCAATCATTGCTATTGTTGTTCAGTCGTTCAGCCATGTCCACCTCTTTGTGACATCATGGACTGCAGCATACCAGGCTTCCCTGTCCTTCACCATCTTCCAGAGCTTGCTCAAACTCATGTCCATTGAGTCAGAGATACTATCCAACCATCTTGTCCTCTGTCATTCACTTATCCTCCTGCCTTCTGTCTTTCCTAGCATCAGGATATTTTCCAATGAGTTGCCTCTTCACCTCAGGTGGCCAAAGTGTTGGAGCTTCAGCTTCAGCATCAGTCCGTCCAATAAATATTCAGGACTGACTTCCTTTAGGATGGACTGGTTTGATCTCCTTGAAGTCCAAGGGACTCTCAGGAGTCTTCTCCAACACCGCAGTTCAAAAGCATCACTTCTTCAGTGCTCAACCTTCTTTACAGTCCAACTCTCACATCCATACATGACTACTGGTGAAACCATAATTTTGATCATATGGACCTTTGTCAGCAGAGTAATGTCTCTGCTTTTTAATACGCTGTCTAGGTTTGTCATAGCTTTTCTTCTGATGAGCAATCATCTTTTAATTTAATGGCTGCAGTCACCATGTACAGTGATTATGGAGTCCAAGAAAATAGTCTTTCACTGATTTCATTGTTTCCCCATCTACATGCCATGAAGACAAGGGTTGATTTTTTTTTTTCCTGTCCTTCTCAAAGTTCTAATATCATGAACTTCATCCACTCTTTCAGGATGAACTGGCTCTAATTTCAGTTTTAAAGGCTACTTCTTTATGACTGTGTTTCATTGTAAATATCAGCTAATTCCTAATTCCTCAGACATGCAGACATATGCTGATCTTCTCTCTCCTACCTCTTAAGTGTTAATATCACTAGATAGATGTTGTTTGATCATTTTTCTTCTTTGTATACATGTTCTGATTGTTCCTATCTCCCTGTGATTGTACTTATTTAATCCAATGGCTCAAAAATTTATTACTTAAAAAGAGATTTCTAAGTTCAATTCTGAACCTGGACCTATTTCCCTGCAATTATCTGTAATTCTTGGAGCATAGGATAGTTATCTGTGCTCCCCTGACTTATCAATTATTTCCTGTCTGCTTGAAAACCGTCCTCTACTTGGGCTGCCTGAATAACTTAATCTCTTTGAAAAAATAATTTAAATTGCAAATTAAAACTTGAGCACTTCTGTCCTCTTTTAAAAATAGGATTTAGAGACTTCCCTGGTGATCCAGTGGTTAAGACTTCCTGATTCTAATGCTGGGGGAAGGATTCATCCCTGGTTAAGGAACTAAGATCTCAAATGCCACATGATGCCACCAAATCTATATCATATATATATTATATATATATACATACATACATACATATATCAGATGACATCACCCTTATGGCAAAAGGCAGAGGCACTAAAGAGCCTCCTGATGAAAGTGAAAGAGGAGAGTGGAAAACCTGGCTTATAACTCAACATTAGGAAGATGAAGATTATGATATCAGGCCCCATCATTTCATGGCAAATAGATAGGAAACAATTAAAACAGTGACAGACTTTATTTTCTTGGGCTCCAAAATCACTGCTAATTGTTACCATAGCCATGAAATTAAAAGATGTTTGCTCCTTGGAAGAAAAACTATGACAGGTTTATGTAGTATATTAAAAAGCAGAGACATTACTTTGCCAACAAAGGTTCATTTTATCAAAGCTATGTTTTTTTTTTCCAGTAGTCATGTATGGATGTGAGAGTTGGACCATAAAGAAGGCTGAACACCAAAGAATTGACCCCTTTGAATTGTGGTGTTGGAGAATACTCTTGAGAGTCACTTGTTCAACACGGAGATCAAACCAGTAAATCCTAAAGGAAATCAATCCTGAATATTCATTGGAGGAACTTTTGCTGAAGTTGAAGCTCCAAAACTTTGGCCACCTAATGTGAAAAGTTGACTCATTAGAAAATATCCTGATTCTAGGAAAGACTGAAGCAGGAGGAGAAGGGGATAGCAGAGAATGAGATGGTTGGATGGCATCATTGACTCAAAGGACATGAGTTTGAGCAAGCTCTGGAAGATGGTGAACGACAGGGGAGCCTGGTGTGCTCCTGGCCATGGGCTTGCAAAGAGTTGTCCATGACAGAATGACTGAACAATGAACAATATGGTACCTATTCTAATCATATAAATGTTATTTTCATGTTGTAGACTGGGGTTTCCTAGGTAGTGCTGGGGTAAAGAATCTGCCTGTCAAGCAGAAGACCCATGAAATGCGTTCTTGATTAGTACTGTATCATTCAGGAAATGATTCTTGAATAGGAAAGATGCCCTGGAATAGGAAATGGCAACTAACTCTAGTATTCTTGCCTAGAAATTCCATGGGTAGAGGTGAGTGGTTGGCTACAGTCCATGGGTCTCAAAGGATCATATATGAGTAAGCAACTGAAAACACTCATATTACAGATTATATAAACCTCAGGTTCCTCTGTGTTCTAAAAATTTGTAATGTTAAATAGTTTATTCAGTTTAGTTCAGTTCAGTCACTCAGTTGCAAGCAATCAAAGTTAAAGCCTAAGGGGCAAAACACACACACACACATACACACACACACACACACACACACACACACACACACACACACACACTTGGTGTAAGGTTTGTTTTCTGTCATTTACTTTTTTTGTGAAGCTTAAAAGGTTATTTACCATTTTAAGCTTGTTTTCTCAGTTATTAACTGTGTAAATAGTATGGGGATGTGGAGGCTAAAATTTATGAATAATACTAAGCTATATGTCAAATTCCTTTCCTCCTCTCCAAAGACTATATATAGTATGGAATGTAAAATTGTTAATCCCTCACATTACTTTATTAGTATTTCTCTTCTAACAGTTAGTATTTTGTTATTTATAATATATTTACCTCCTCTCATTAATTTTAAGCAACACAATATAGCACAAAAGGGGAAAAGAAAGAGTTTTAGAAGTTAACTCTGGCTCCATGGTTACCACATGTACAAATTCATGCGTTATACAGTTGCCAAATAAGAAAAAATGTTTCGTCACCACAATCTTGGTGAGAATCAAATGAATAATCAATATATGTGAAAACACAAGACATTATACCTGGTTACAATAGGCATTTTTAAAATGTCTTGTCCTTTTTTCTAACCTTTGTCTCCTAGATGAAAATATGTGTATCTCATTCATCTTACAGCTGTTATTAATAGTATCCCTGTGACTTGTAAATATTTGGCATCAGTAATACTTATAGAATGAAAAAAAATGAAGAAATAAACTACTTCCTGAAATTCAAGAAAGGTTTAAGTCATTGTTATCTTCAAAATTTTCTGATTTAGACGTGCAGTTTAAATTTATGGAATTTGAGTTATTTTACCACATTAATTTTTTTAATACTGAAAGAATTGTTTTATGAATTTTATATAAATTGGTGCGTGAAAGTGAAGTTGCTCAGTCATGTCTGACTCTTTGCGACCCCATGGACACCAGGCTCCTCCGTCTCTGGAATGTTCTAGGCAAGAGTACTGGAGTGGGTTGCCACTTCCTTCTCCAGGGATTCTTCCCAACCCAGGGATCGAACCCAGGTCTCCCACATTGTAGACAGACACTTTACCATCTGAGCCACGAGGCAAGTCCAATTGGTGCATAAGTCTATTTAAAAATTAAATTGTTTGCCTAGGTTTTATGGGTATTTTTAATAATCTACTTTTATTGATTTTGTGTAAAGAAATCAGCACAAGGTAACTTTTTTTGTGTTTTTTTTTTTTTTTTTCCAAATCTCTCCAAACTCTGTATGGCAAGTTATCTCACAGCAAAATAACTTTAAGATTTGAATAACTTGATTGATCTAAACTATCCAGCTGTATATCTCAAAATAGCAGAGGTTTCTGGAAATACCTTATTTATATACACAAGGAATGTTGGTCAATTATATAGCTGAAATAATTACTCAAGTCAATTTGTAATATACACAGTTGAAATGTCATTTTACTTGGAGATATTATGCAACGTGAATTATTCAGTAGACGCTATATATATAAATGTATATATATATATATATATATATAACATTTTTAAGCGTTTTTGCTTGCATTTTAAATGAATTTTAGTTACTAATATAAGAAATCTACTAAAAACCAAATTATTAAAAACATGACTATGTGTTCTTCTAGTTTGCTTGTATGTTAGAAAGACCATAGATATTCCAGGGTTACTTATTTCAATTAGTACTAACAGCATATAGTAAAAGTGGTGATCTTATTCTTCTTTTTGCTGATGGCTCCCTTTTTAATATATTTGTGTAATGCATACTGTAGAAGATAAGACTAGTTCTGATATTCAAGTTGATTTCCACAATTACTCTTTAATTAGCTTATCAGAAATGCCAACTTTCTGTAGGTACATTATTATATAACCACAATCAAGACAAGTTTAATACTCCACAATATTTTTATTCAGAACAACAATAAGGCAGTCCCCTATTATGAATCCCATGCTAAATGCTAAAAAAAATGATGATGGATATAATATAAACTCTGTTCTCTAGTACCTCACAGAACTTATATAGAATCTCCATTACAACCAGTAAACCTAATTATTGATTATGAAAGAATGGAACCATAGAAAATGTGTAATGTAATTTAGCACAACACATTTTTTTTAAGTACTAAAAATTTGGAAAATGTTGCTATGCCTCTACAAAACAGGTCATCCATGAGCTGTCATTGTTGTTAGTCACTAAATCATGTTCAACTCTGTATCCCCAAGGACTGCAGCATGCCAGGCTTTCCTGTCCTTTGTTGTCTCCTGGAGTTTGCTCAAACTCATGACCACTGAGTTCAGGATGCCATCCAACCATCTCATCCTCTGTCATTCCTTCTCTTCCTGCTCCCAATCTTTTCAGACATCAGTCTTTTCCAATGAGTTGGTTCTTCTCATCAGATTTCCAAAGTATTGGAGCTTCAGCTACAGTATCAGTTACTCTGAGAATATTCAGGATTGACCTCCTGTAGAATTCACTCGTTTGATTTCCTTGGTCTCAAAGGGACTCTCAAGAGTCTTCTCCAGCATCACAATTGCAAAGCATCAATACTTCAACACTCAGGTTTCTTTATGGCCCAACTCTCACATCTATACACTATTACAGGAAAAAAACATAGCTTTGACTATATGGACCTTTGTTGGCAAAGTGAAGTCTATGCTTTTTTAATATGCTGTCTAGGTTTTTCATGGCTTTTCTTCCAAGGAGCAAGCATCTTTTAATTTCATGGCTGCAATCACCAACCACAGTGATTTTGGAGCCTTTGAAAATTAAGTCTGTCACTGTTTTGATTGTTTCCCCATCTACTTACCATGAAGAGATGAGACCATATGCCATAATCTTAGTTTTTTGGATGTCGAGTTTTAAGCCAAGTTTTTAACTCTCCTCTTTCACCTTCACCAAGAGCCTCTTTAGCTCCTCTTCATTTTACACCATTAAAATGATAACATCTACATATCTGAGGTTGTTGATGTTTCTCCTGGCAATCTTGATTCCAGTTTGGGAGTCATCCAGCCAAGTATTTCATATGATGTACTTTGCATGTAAGTTAAATAAGGAGGGTGACAATATACCACCATACTATTCTTTTTCACAATTTTGAGCCAGTCCATTGCTCCATGTCTGGTTTTAACTGTCACTTCTTGATCTGCATACAGGTTCTCAGGAGACAGGTAAGGTGGTCTGGTATTCTCATCTCTTCTATTTTTTTGACTTTTTAAAAATATTTTATTTTATTTAACTTTACAATATTGTATTGGTTTTGCCGTATATCAAAATAAATCTGCCACAGGTATACATGTGTTCCCTATCCTGAACCCTCCTCCCTCCTCCCTCCCCATATCATCCCTCTGGGTCGTCCCAGTGCACCAGCCCCAAGCATCCAGTATCGTGCATCGAACCTGGACTGGAGACTCATTTCATATATGATATTATACATATTTCAATGCCATTCTCCCAAATCATCTCACCTTCTCCCTCCCCCAGAGTTGAAAAGACTATTCTATACATCAGTGTCTCTTTTGCTGTCTCATATACAGGGTTATTGTTACCACCTTTCTAAATTCCATATATATGCATTAGTACACTGTATTGGTGTTTTTCTTTCTGCCTTACTTCACTCTGTATAATAGGCTCCAGTTTCATCCACCTCATTAGAACTGATTCAAATGTATTCTTCTTAATGGCTGAGTAATACTCCATTGTGTATATGTACCACAGCTTTCTTATTCCCATCTCTTTAAGAAATTTTCACAGTTTGTTGTGATCTACAACATCAAAGGCTTTAACATAGTCAATGAAGGAGAAGTAGATTTTTTTTTTTTTTAATTCCCTTGTTTTTCTATGATCCAATGGATGCTGTCAATTTGATTTCTGGCTCATTTGCCTTTTCTAAATCCAGCTTGTAAATATGGAAGTTCTTGGTCACACACTGTTGAAATCTAGCTTGAAGAACTTTGAGCATTTCCTTGCTAGCATGTGAAATGAGTGGAATAGTACTGTAGTTTAAATATTCTTTGATATTTGCCTTTCTTTGGATTAGAATGAAAACTCATATATTTTAGTCCTGTGGCCACTGTGGAGTTTTCCAAATTTGCTGGCATATTTAGTGCAGCAATTACACAGCATCATCTTTTAGGATTTTAAATATCTCAGCTGGAATCCCATCACCTCCACTAGATTTGCCCATTTAACTTCACACTCCAGGATATATGACTAGGTGAGCGATCATACCATCATGGTTATCCAGATCATGAAGACCTTTTTTTGTATAGTTCCTCCATAGTAGTAAGTCAAAATAATTTAATAGACATATGCGTTGAGGAGAGAAACTTGAGGATTTGAGGGGTTGCTCCTTCACAGCATACTGAATTTTAGCAAAATACAGAATGTAGTTTACTGTTTAGTTATAATCACCTGAACAAGAGGTTTGTATTGTAAACAATTTCCAGCTGCAAATGCTGTTTGTTTGTTTGTTTTTTTCAAAAATGACAGAAAAGTTAAAATGAGGTTTCTTTCCTAATGCTTTGCTCATTCTCTTCTGAGAAATCTTGAAATGCTTGGTTCATATAACTGTATGACTTGTAGAATTCTTCCGTGTGCTTTAAAAGTTAAAGATAGAGAAAAATATTGAAAAATATATTGTTTTCTCTTTTCTTACCCTCCCTCATGCCCAATCTGAGAGGGTAACAGGTAGGAAGGCCAGGGGTCTCCAAAGGGAGGAAATAGGCTGGAAGTGTCAGACTTTTTCTCTCTCTTAAGGGCATGAGGAAACAAATAAGTGTTAGATATTTTTTTCCCCTTCTCTATATAAATTTAAAAGGAAGTTTCTCTTAAAATTCTATGCTGCAGTGGCTTCACCTGAACTTAACATGTCTCAAACCTTGAGATAACCAATATGTTTGTTTGTTTGTTTTCTTATGGAAATGTTTGTCTTATGCTATGTTAATGAACTATTATTTACCCTACATTCAAGTCTTCAAGTCCCTTTGCCTAAGACTCAGAACAGACTTGACAAACCTGTACCTTTTACTCATACATTGTTCTCCTAATCTATGTTAATGAAACTATGTATTTACTTGGAAACCTGTCATTCTTCAAGATTCATGTCAATCATTTTACGGCCTGAGATGACTCACTTGGTGCCAATGTTATCTCAAAATGCATGTTGTGGGTAACAGTCCTGGTGCTACTCTGGGTTTTAGACATCACTTTTTTTCGCTATATAACATCCCCCTAAAGGCTAGCAGAGGTGCACTCTTTCTGCCCCCTTCTGATGTCTATGTCAAAAGCTTTCTCTATCTCTTTTATACTTTAATAAAACATTACACAAAAGCTCTGAGTGACCAAGCCTCGTCACTGACGCTGGATTGGACTGAATTCTTCTCTTCGAGAGGCCAAGCATCCCAGCATCTTTCATGGTTCAGCAACAATCTTTTGATCCATTACATATTCATATGACTAACTTTTACCTGCCCTATGAAAGAAACCTCATTCTGGGAGCATACAGTCAAGGGGAGGCAAAAGATAACTTCATTCCCTCTTTAAGATGTAGGGAAATCAGAGATTGGCCACTGTGACTAAGAATCATTCAAAAAGTTAAAAATAAATAAATAAATAAATAAGGCTCATAGTTCAAAGGTCATTGAAAATACCAGAAAACGAACCCTGACTTTGGCCAAGAGAGGAACATGAAAAAAAGAAAATGCCTTTGAAAGTCAGACCCTCATTTTGCTAGACCTTCTTTTTTGCAGACATTTCAAAGATAAAAAGGAAACCCTCCAAACAGAGAAACGGAGGCAAAAAGAAGCCAAAAGGATAGTATCAATCAGCATTCATCTTGTTACAATGAACACTAGTTTAAGGATATTAGAATGCTGGAGTGTAAGCTGGTGTGAACATGTGGAAGTTGCTTTTTGAACAAAACTTTCTACAGGATTTTTATTTTTATTTTATTTTTTTTACCCCTTTCTTATAATTATTTTTTTTTATTTTTTAAATTTTACTTTGCTTAACTTTACATTATTGTATTGTTTTTGCAATTAACCAAAATGAATCTGCCACAAGTATACATATGTTCCCCATCCTGAACCCTCCTCCCTCCTCCCTCCGCATACCATCTCTCTGGGTCGTCCCAGTGCGCCAGCCCCAGGCATCCGTTATCAGGCATCATACCTGGACTGGCGACTCATTTCAGAAATGATATTACACATATTTCAATGCTATTCTCCCAAATCATCCCACCCTCTCCCTCTCCCAGAGTCCATCAGATCAGATCAGATCAGTTGCTCAGTCGTGTCCGACTCTTTGCGACCCCATGAACCGCAGCACGCCAGGCCTCCCTATCCATCACCAGCTCTCGGAGGTCACTCAGACTCACATTCATCGAGTCAGTGATGCCATCCAGCCATCTCATCCTCTGTCGTCCCCTTCTCCTCCTGCCCTCAATCCCTCCCAGCATCAGAGTCTTCTCCAATGAGTCAACTCTTCGCATGAGGTGGCCAAAATACTGGAGTTTCAGCTTTAGCATCATTCCTTCCAAAGAAATCCCAGGGCTGATCTCCTTCAGAATGGACTGATTGGATCTCCTTGCAGTCCAAGGGAATCTCAAGAGTCTTCTCCAACACCACAGTTCAAAACCATCAATTCTTCGGTGCTCAGCCTTCTTCACAGTCCAGCTCTCACATCCATACATGACCACAGGAAAGACCATAACCTTGACTAGGCGAACCTCTGTTGGCAAAGTGATGTGTCTGCTTTTGAATATGCTATCTAGGTTGGTCATAACTTTCCTTCCAAGGAGTAAGCGTCTTTTAATTTCATGGCTGCAGTCACCATCTGCAGTGATTTTGGAGCCCAGAAGCATCTGACTGACGGTTATTGGAGTTTTCAGTGGCTGCTATCGTGAGAGAAATCCCAGGACTCTTCAGCAGCCTATGACAACGACAAAACTATAAAACCATGACATTATAAAGTAGCAAAGCTACTCAAAGAGTAATCCTCATATACTTTCAAGAAACATGGAAGTTCCTTCTAGTATATGGAATCTTTGGTTGCCAAATTGACCAAGGAACTTATTCTAATGGTAAGGCAGACTCTGTGATTGTTTCACGTCCCACTTTCTATTAATATATGAGAGTTTGGATTGTGTTTGTACTGACTTAGTGCACTTTGAGTATGTTAGAGAAAGCTGAATTTAGGATTTAGACATAAGTTTAATAATATAATCTGCATGTGAATATGACCAAGAGAAGTTTACCCTAGATTCAGAGGTTGTAAACATGGAACTAATGACAAAATTAAGACTTTAAATTGTCCATGTTAGGGACAAGGTGAGAATCTTAAGATTAATTTCATAGTAAGTATAGACAGTTTTTAATTATGTGAAAGGGAAGAGGATGTCTATAGTTTTAGAGACAAATGATGGAATATAGTAAAATATATGTTTATTTCCTCTATAGCATTATTTTGGGGGAATTCTATGTATTCTATACAGTTTTCTTAAGATTGTCAGTTCTAGTGGTCAGGACCTGGACCCTTATGGTACATGGTATAAACCTGGTCAATATTAATATATAATTTCCATGATAACAATGACAATGACAATGATCTAAAATATAGGGAAATTAACAAGTAGGACCATCGAAAAGAGAAAGAGTTTAAGGCACAGGGGTAAGTGCAACCAAAAGATAAAGAGTACAATGGTGGAAAATCTACTACTTTTAAATAATATGCTTCTAAACAATGTAACTATTGAAGCCAATGTATCACTGGATTTTCCTGTTTTATTTAGTAGCCACTTCTCTTTTCATAGCTAATTGGAGTTGAGTTTCTTCCTAATATATATATTTATAACAGACACATATATATTATATATGTGTGTATATATATATGTATATATATACACACACATATAAAACATACATTTATTACAGGCATATTCTTATAAAGTAATAAAGTATAGTGGTTTAGAATACTCTGCAATTAGACTATCCTGCATTCTAAGGCCAATTCTGTTCTTAACATAGAGCTTATAATGATAATAACACATTATTATTTTATTCACACAAATTCAAATATGCATATTCATATACTTTCTCATTTCTTGCTTGCATAATACTTTCTTAATTCATTTTCAAAGAATATTAAAATTATTCCTCATCAAAATGTATTAGGTTGGTGCAAATGTCATTGCAGTTTCAGACTGCGAATTTTAAATCATTATAACTAGGCTCAAACACGTTTTTATTGATCAAAATAGGAACCATTGTAATCAAAACATTTTTGTCAACAAGAAATAAATATATTTCTGTAGCATAAAAATTGTGCTTCAGGATTCGACAAGCAAAGCCTTGGAAAGCATTCTCTGCCTCTTGCTGGTTGTGGAAGCATTTTCCCTAAAAAAAGTTGTCGAGATGCTTCAAGACGTGGTGATCAGTTGACAAAAGAACAGGTGGAATATGGTGGAGGCAAAAACTTCTTAGCCCAATTCATTCAACTTTTGAAGCGTTGGTTGGTCGTGATGTGCAACCAAGCATTGTCATGGAGCATAATTGGGCCCTCTCTGTTGGCCAATGCTGGCTGCAGACATTGAAGTTTTCAATGTATTTCATCAGTTTGCAGAGTATGCTTCTCATATGTAACGATTTTTCAGAGATTCAGAGAGCTATAGTGGATCAAATGGACATCAAATCACCAAACAATGACCATGACCTTATTTTGGTGCAAATTTGGCTTTTTGGAAGTGCTTTGGAGCTTCTTCTCAGTTCAAACACTGAGTTAATTATCATTAGTTGTCAGATAAAATCCACTTTTCATTACACATCAAATGTGCAATGACCGATTAAGAAATGGTCTGTTCTTGTGTAGAATAAGAGAAGATGAGACTTTAAGATGACTGTTATTATTTTTTTAAATTTTCAGTTAGTTTATGAGGCACCAATTTATCAAGCTTTGTTACCCTTCTAATTTTCTTCAAGTGTCGAATGACCTTAAAATTGTTGACATCGAGTTCTTTGGCAACTTCTCATGTAGTTGTAAGATCAGCTTAGATGATGCTCTCAATTGGTTGTTGTCAACTTCTGATGGCCAGTCACTACACTCCTCACCTTCAATGCTCTCATCTTCTTTGCAACACTTTGTGAATCACTACTGCACCATGCATTCATTAGCAGTTTCTGAACCAAAGGCGTTGTTGATGTTGTGAATTGTCTCTGCTATTTTATGACCGATTTTGAACTTGAATAAGAAAATTACTTGAATATCATTTCCCTAGTCTAAAATAAATGCAAAATATACAGCAAGTAATGTCACTAGCAAAAAAAAAAATAAATAAATAAAGCTATACATGTGCATTAAAATGATGTGTAACCTAACCACATTTATTTAAGAATGTATTCCAATATAAATGGAAAACTTCAACAATGTAAAACCACAATTACTTTTGCACCAACCTCATACCAACATTTAAACTCTCTGAAAGTTGGTACCATGGGATTCTAAGTTTTCAGCTTGTCCATCCCTTTACCATTCAAGAAATTTGACACATTGTGACAAATGAGCTAAGGAGATCCCATTTTCCTGGGACACATAAAAGAAGTGATTGCAAAGTCTCTTGCAGAAACAAATGTCCATATTTTTGCTAAAAGTTTTTCGATATTTTACAACTGAGGAGAACATAGTTTTGTCTTGCTTTAAAATTATATTTGATAATAGAGAGTTTCCTGGGCTCAGATATAAAAGGCTAGATGTCTAGCTTAGGGTATGTTATAGTTGCTATTCTTCAGTTGCTAAATTATGTCTGGCTCTTTGAGACCCCTTGGACTGCAGCATGCCAGGCCTCTCTGTCCTAGTATGTTATAGAACCTCTCTTAAATGTTTTTCATTCATTTATAAAATGAGAATATCTGAGTTGCAGATTGTCAAAATTATCAGAAGTAAGTGGAATGGGGGAGGGTGGAGATCAAGATGGTGGAATACATGAATATGGGTTCAGCTCTTTTCATAAATAATCCAAATGCATCTACATGTAGGACAGTTCTCACAGAATCAAGACACAGGTTCAATTCCTAATCTAGGAAGATCCCATATGCTCTGGAACAACTAAATCAGTGCACCACAAGTACTGAAGCCTGTGTAACTAGAGCTCATGCTTTGCAACAAGAGAAGCCACCACAATGAAACCTTCACACCAGAGCTAGAAAGTAGCCTCCACTTACTGCAGCTCATGTGCAGCAACAAAGACCCAACACAGTCAATAAATAAATACATACATAAATAAAGAAGACCTCTCCAGTTATTAGGCCTCAAGTCCAAAAGGGAGGCAATAAAAATGCTCAAGGAAATAAGAAAGGTAGATCACTGTAACAAGGAACTTGAAACTATAAAGAGGATCCAAAAGAACTAGCAAACTCAAGTGCTGAGATGAATACTGAGTAAAAGGCAGCAGATCAAAACAAAATTAAAATACAGAATGAAAAAGTGACCTGAAAGAGAGAATAATAGAAAGCACCCAATCAGAACAGCATTAGAAAGACAAATCATGAAAGAAATATATGAGGCTTATTGAACAAAATAAAGCATGCAAATTTGTGCATAATGTCAAAAGAGGAGAAGAAAGGGCCAAAATCGTATTTGGGAAAATATAGCCAAAAATTTTCCAAAGCTAAAGAAAGAAACAGGTACTCCAGATTAAAAAAAAAGGCAGAAAGGAGCCACAGCAAGATTATCATTTAGAATAGAAGGAAAGACAAAGACTTTCTCAGACAAGCAAAAGTTAAAAGAACATAGCAATACTCAATACACCTTAAAAGAAATATTAAAAACATCTTCTGTAAATAGAGAAGAAGCAAGAAACTATGAGATAGAGAAAAACACAATAGGAAAAGCAAATATATAAAAAGATTATAGATCATTTAAAGAAGACAGTGTATTAATTTAAAATAAAATTGTGAAAGTGATTATAACTACAGTGAAGAGCAAGTGGTAAACATTAAGATGAGAAATAGTATATCAAAATTATAAAATTTGGGGAAGAAGAGTGAGAAAATGTATATATATATATATATTTTTTTAAACAGTCAATCTAGAGGAAATATATATAATGATGAGTAAACCTACTTTAAAAAGGGGTAACCACAAGTCAAAGACACATACAATAGATTTACAGAAATCAAAAGGAAGATAACTTAAAGGAAATACAACACATTTGTTACATGAAAGAAAACCAACAAACCACAAAGGAAAAAAATAGAAAAAAATAAGAAATACAAAATCACCTGGAAAACAATTTTTAAGATGGTAATAAATATACACCTATCAGTAATTACCGTAAATGTCAATGGCCTGAATTCTCTAATCAAAAGACACAAAGTGACAGTTTGGATAATAAAACAAGTATGCAATATGCTGCCTAGAAGAGATTTACATTAGGGCAAAGGACACACATAGATTGAAAGTAAGGAGATATAAAAAGATATTTCATTCAAACAGAAATGACAAAAAGCAGGGATAGCAATACTGCATATCAGACAATATGGACTTTAAAATGAAAGTCATAAAGAAATACAAAGAAGGACACTATATAATGATAAAAGAGTAAATAAAATGACTTTACACATTTCAATGTATATGCACCTAATAAAGGGGCACTTAAATACATAAAACAAATACTAACAGATACAAAGGGAGAAATTAATAAAAATACAATAATGGTTGGATATTTTAACACCCCACTGATATGAATGGACAGAGCTTCCAGACAGAAAACCAGTAAGTTGAGAGAGATTCTAAATAACAGAGTAGAAAAATCTGGACTAATAGATATTTTCAAGACACTATAACCTCAAACACACTGAATGAACATTCTTTTCAAGGGCACATGAAACATTCTCTAGGATAGATTACATACAAGGTCACAAAAGAAGCCTCAATAAATCTGAGAGGCTAGAAATTATTTCAAGCAGCTTTTCAATGGCATTAAAATACTAATCAAACACATAAAGAAAAATATGGGGGGAGGAGTGAGTCAATGATGAAATCAAAGAAGAAATTTTAAAAATATCTTTAGATAAATTACAGTGAAAATGCAACCATAGAAATTCCACAGGATGCAGCAAAAGTAATCCTAAGAGGAAAGTTCATAGTGATACAGAACTTTCTCAAAAAACAAGAAAAATATCAAATAACCTAGCCTTCACCTAAACAAATTAAAAAGAAGAAACAAAATGTAAAAGTAGAAGAGAGAAGAAAATATTAAAAATTAGAGAAGAAATAGAGATTTTTAAAAATTGAAAAAAAAAAATCAGTAAAACCAAGAGCTGATGATTTAAAAGGATCCACAGAATAGGCAAACTTCTGGCTAGGCTCAATAAGAAGAAAATATAGACCTAAGTAAGCAAAATAAGAAGCAAAACAGGAGAAATAACAAACAATGCCTCAGAAATATGAAAAACTGTAAGAGAATACCATGAGTAATTATATGTCAATGAACTAGGCAACCTAGAGGAAGTGGACAAGTTTCTACAAAAGTGCACTCCACCAAAACAGAATCAAGAAGAAATAGATGTTTTGAGAAGACTAAACACTAGATGTGAAATATAACCTGTAATAATAATAAAACATACAGCTTCTTGCAAACAAGAATCCCCAGAACTTGACAGCATCACTGGAAAATTCTACCAAACATACAAAGCATGTATCCCAATTCTTCTCAAACACTTGCAAAAGACTGAAGAAGAGGAAACACTCACAAAGTCATTTTATGAAATCACCTCCTAACTTATACCAAAAATAGGCGAAGACATTAGCAGAAAAAGAAAACTATAAGACAACACCTTTAATTAAGAATTAAATGTTCTCAATTAAATATTAGCAAACAGAATCCAACCACACATAAAAAGGATCATTATCATTTAGCATATTCATGTTGGATTCATTGCAGGATCACAAAGATGGTTCAACATACACAAATCAATCAACACAAGGAAAGATGGAAAAAAAAAAAAGAGAGAGAGAGAGAGAGAGAGAGATCATCTCAATAAATACAGAAAAAACGTTTGGTAAAATTCAGCATCCATTCATGATAAAAATTCTGACCAAAGTTAGTTTAGAAGGAACATACCTCAGTATCATGAAACTATTTATAGCAAATACATAGCCAAATAATACTATAGGGTGAAAAGCTAAAAGTGTTCCTACTAAAATCTGGAACAAGGATGCCAACTCGCATAACATATATTCATCATAATATTGGAAGTACTAGCCACAACAATCAGACAAGAATAAACAAAGAAAAAGTATTCAAATTGAAAGAGAAGAGGTAAAATCGCCATTATACGTAGATGATATGCTACTATGTATAGAAAATTCTAAAGACTCTACACAAAAAATACTAGAACTGATAAGCAGTTACAGGAAAGCAGCAGAGAACTAGATTAACATATCAGGAATCTGTTGCATTTCTTTACACTAACAATGGAATAGAAGAAAGAAAAGTGTTGTTTTTTTTTTTTTTTTTTTGAAACCCTTTTAAAATCACATCAGAAAAATAAAATATTTACAATAAACCTGACCAAAGAAAGAGGTCTTGCACATTAACTACAAAACATTGATAAAAGAAATAGAAATGAATTTTTAAAATGGATACATAGTCCATGCTCTTGAATTGTAAGAATTAATATTATTAAGATGGCTATAATGGCAAAAGCAAGCTAGATTTAATGTGATCCCTATCAAATTATCCAGAAAAACATCTATTTCTGCTTTATTGACTGTGCCAAAGCCTTTGACTGTGTGCATCACAATAAACTGTGGAAAATTCTGAAAGAGATGGGAATACCAGACCACCTGATCTGCCTCTTGAGAAATGTATATGCAAGTCAGGAAGCAACAGTTAGAACTGGACATGGAACAACAGACTGGTTCCAAATAGGAAAAGGAGTACGTCAAGGCTGTATATTGTCACCCTGTTTATATAACTTATATGCGGAGTACATCATGAGAAACGCTGTAGAGAAGAAACACAAGCTGGAATCAAGATTGCCGGGAGAAATATCAATAACCTCAGATATGCAGATGACACCACCCTTATGGCAGAAAGTGAAGAGGAACTAAAAAGCCTCTTGATGAAAGTGAAAGTGGAGAGTGAAAAGGTTGGCTTAAAGCTCAATATTCAGAAAATGAAGATCATGGCATCTGGTCCCATCACTTCATGGGAAATAGATGGGGAAACAGTGGAAACAGTGGCAGACTTTATTTATTTGGGCTCCAAAATCACCGCAGATGGTGACTGTAGCCATGAAATTAAAAGACGCTTACTCCTTGGAAGGAAAGTTATGACCAACCTAGATAGCATATTGAAAAGCAGAGGCATTACTTTGCCAACAAAGGTTCGTCTAGTCAAGGCTATGGTTTTTCCTGTGGTCATGTATGGATGTGAGAGTTGGACTGTGAAGAAGGCTTAGCGCCAAAGAATTGATGCTTTTGAACTGTGGGGTTGGAGAAGATTCTTGAGAGTCCCTTTGACTGCAAGGAGATCCAACCAGTCCATTCTGAACGAGATCAGCCCTGGGATTTCTTTGGAAGCAGTGATGCTGAAGCTGAAACTCCAGTACTTTGGCCACCTCTTGTGAAGAGTTGACTCATTGGAAAAGACTCTAATGCTGGGACGGACTGGGGGCAGGAGGAGAAGGGGACGACAGAGGATGAGATGGCTGGATGGCATCACTGACTCGATGGACGTGAGTCTGAGTGAACTCTGGGAGTTGGTGATGGACAGAGAGGCCTGGCGTGCTATGATTCATGGGGTCGCCAAGAGTCAGACACAACTCAGCGACTGATCTGATCTGATCTGATTGGATCAAGTTATCTATGACATTATTCAAAGAACTAGAATGAATAATCCTAAAATTTATATGGAACCATAAAAGACCCAGAATTGCCAAAGGAAACTTGAGGGAAAAGAACAAAGCTGGAGTCATCACCCTCCCAGACTTCAGACAAAATTAAAAAGCTACAGGATTCAAAACAGCATGGCAGTGGCACAAAAATCGATATAGGGGTCAATGGAGCAGAATAGAGAATCCAGAAATAAACCTGTACACTTATGTTCAACAAAGAAGACAAGAATATCCGATAAAGAAAATAACAAGTAAATAACAACTTTTCAATAACAAGTGCTGGGTAGACTGGGAAACTTCATGTTAAAGAGTAAAATTAGAACATTCTCTAACACCTTATATAATAATCAACTCAAAATGAATCAAACACCTAAATGTAACCAGATACTATAAAATTTCAAAAGGAAAACACTAACATATATCACAAAAATGTTTTCTTTTCGTTCTTTTTTTTTTTTTTTTTTTTGATCTGTCTCCTAGATCGGGCATCCCCAACCAGGACAGAGAGCAGTAGGTGTGTGGCAAATGAGTGAACAAAGCTTCATTTGCCACTCCCCATCACTCCCATCACTTGCATTACCTCCTGAACTATCCCTTGCATTACCAAGTGAACTTTCCCTCCTCTACCCTGTTCATGGAAAAATTATCTTCCATGAAACCAGTCCCTGGTGCCAGAAAGGTTGGGGACCACTGCCCTAGATTCATGTAAATAAAAACAAAAATAAACAAATGAAAGCTAATTAAACATAAAAGCTTTTGCACAACAAAGGAAATCATAATAACAAAATAATGAATATTAAAAAAAATTTACAAGGTGGGGGGAAATATTTATATATAAAACAATGAAAAAATGAGCAGAAGACTTAAACGGACTGTATACCAAAGAAGGGGCTTCCCAGGTGATGTTACTGGTAAAGAACTTGTATGCCAATGCAGGAGATGTAAGAAACATGGATTCAGTCCCTGGGTTGGGAAAATCCCCTGGAGGAGGGCATGGCAACTGTCTCCAGTATACTTGCCTGGAGAATCCCATGGACAGAGGAGCCTATCCATAGATTAGCACAGAGACTGACATGACTGAAGCAACTTAGCACATGCACTGCAAAGAAGATACAGATGACCAACAGTCACACGAAAAGATGTTTAAAATAACTAATATTGAGAAATGTATATCAAAACTGCAATGAGGTATCATCTCACTCCAGTCAGTATGCTCATCATCAAAAGTCTACAAATATTAAATCCTAGAATGAATGTGGAGAAAAGGAATCTTTCTACACTATTGCTGGGAATGTAAATTGGTATAGCCACTATCTTGAACAGTATGAGTGTTCCTAGAAAATCTAAAAATAGAGTTTATTATGTGATCCAGAAAACCCACTCCTGGGAAAATATCCAGAGAAAATTGTGATTGAAAGTGATACCCCCAATGTTCATAGCAGCACTATCTACAGTACCTGAGACACGGTAACTTATATCCATTGACAGATGAATGAATAAAGAAGATGCCATGCACAATGGTATATTACTCAGCCATTAAAAATTATGAAATAATGCATTTGCAGCAACAAGGATGGGTCTAAAGATTATCATACTAAGTCATATGATATCACTTATATATGGAATCTTTAAAAAAGATTCAAATGAACTTATTTTGAAGGGAAAAAAAAACCACGAAGTAGACTCAAAGACATAGAAAGCAATCTTATAGTTACCAAAGGAGAAAAGAGAGGGGGAATAAATTAGGAGCTTGGTATTAACAGACATACATGACTATATATGAAATAGATAAACAACAAAACTTTATGGCATAACACAGGGAACTATATTAAATATCCTGTAATTACCTATAATGGAAAAGAATCTGAAAATAATATGTACACATATAACTGAATCATTTTGCTATAAACAAGAAACTATCAAAATATTGTAAATCAACTATGCTTCAGTAAAAATTATTTAAATGAAATTGTAGTGACTTGCTGCTGCTGCTACTAAGTCACTTCAGTTGTGTCCGAATCTGTGTGACCTCATAGACATCAGCCCACCAGGATCCCCTGTCCCTGGGATTCTCCAGTCAAGAACACTGCAGTGGGTTGCCATTTTCTTCTCCAATGTATGAAAGTGAAAAGTGAAAGTGAAGTCACTCAGTTGCCTCTGACTCTTAGAGACCCCATGGACTGCAACCTACCAGATTCCTCCATCCATGGGATTTTCCAGCCAAGAGTACTGGAGTGGGTTGTCATTGCCTTCTCAGATTGGAGTGACTTATAGACTTTGAAAAGCTACATAAATGTAACATGTTTGGGATTTTGGAAAATACTCATTGCAATTTTAAAACTAAAAATGAAATTTCAAATATTCCTTATGTCCTGATTACTTTAGATATGTCAGATTGATCTATTTCCTTGTATTGTACACCCTTCCTTTTTTTCTTATTTCTACTGAAATATCATTCTCCCTCCAAACCCTGTTAAAGACTTGCACAAGTTGCCTGGGATGCTGAAGGTCTAAATAAGGCAGGATATAAACATCACTTAAACCCCTTTGACCATACATGCCTTTTATTATTCAAGATAAAGTAAAGATTAAAAACAACAACATAGTCCCCTATATTCCAGTTTACCTTTAGCCAGGGATGACTATGTGACACAGTTCTGATTAAGGTGACATGAGAAGAAGTTTCCTTAAAAACTTATATAATTTATTTTCTCTTGAGAGGAGTACACAAGGAAGCCCCCTTTTCTGTCCTTATTTCCTAATACTTGGAATATCAGCTATTGAGGACTTGGGGTTGACACAGTCATTTAGTTATTATGAGGAAAGACAAGTGGTTACATACAATGTCCTGTCACTATTGAGTTGTTCAACCAAACCCCTGAAACTGTCTAGATTCTGACTTTTTGCCTTTGGGTGTCGGGAGCCACGTTAGGCATTACTGACAAAATGGAGGCATGGCCCCAGACTCCTCTCCTCATTCCGCACAAACAGACCCAGGATAAAGGAGTTAGGCCTTGTAATTCTGACCTGTTTTTTCCTCTCCTCAGCTGAGTTGACTGAAAAGGAAAATTAAAGTGCTTACTGTTCTTAAGAGGAGCATGAGAAGGCATAAAGCCTTCTGCAGCTGTGCTCAGAGAATAATTCATAAAGTTAATCATTGACATTGATTTAAGGACTTTTACAAAAGAGTGTTCCAGGATGAGCACATAAGCTGCAGCTTGAGGCCATGGAAGGGATTGCTATCTGAAGCCTATTTGTGAGGAAAATGTTTATGGCAAAGGAGTTTACTGAATTTAGGGCTTAGAAATAATTAAAATAGAATTTAAAGATTTAAGGAATGTTGTAAAGTTAGCACATTTTACTATAGCTTATAGAAGTTGGGAATTTTCAGAGACACTATAGCTAGAAGCCTTTTTAAAAGATAGTGAGCTTAGGATACTAGGGGCAAACAGGACTCAGAAAGATAAGAAATAAACTGAGGAATGTGGTATGCAGCCAGACATTAGCATGAGTTACAGTGTATTCACAAGGACAGATGAGAAAAAGTAGATAAGAGAATCGCTGAGGTGGAAACCCCTTTTGAGGGGCAACAGTGATTTATGGAGACAACAAATCTGGAGCAGTGGGAACTGAAAATATCAAACCTCTGACCTAAAGCTTTTGTAACAGTATAAAAGAGAATCATAAGCTTGAAATAAACAGGCAGTCCAAGAAAACTTAGAGGCTGCCTCATCACCAACACTGTTCATCTCTTCAGGTTGAATCTCTGGCTGCTGGAGATGCACTCTGGCATTTGGGCTAATTCTTATATTATAAAAATAGATATATTTATTCCTGATACCTCTGTGTGGGATATAATTCTTCTCGCAGCTAGATACATCCCAACTGATACTCAGGTTTTCCCACCAGATGTTTCTCCAAATGAGGAAAGCAGAACCCAATATGTGAAGGAGATTGTGAGGAAATTAACAAGATGGTACCAGTCAGGCTCTCTCACCTGATGCTCTCATGTCCTTTCACCCCATATTATGTAAGCAATGACTTTGCACAGTTGTGTAACAGTTGAAATTGCTTACTGCACTGTGCATGTGCATCATGAGGTATTCTTTATGCAGGACGTCCATAGGTGCTTCACCATGAAAGTCTTGACTGCTGCTGCATTGAGGCTACATTGGGGTGGCATCATGGTTATGTTATGTGAAGATATGCTGTGGTTACATTATGGCTATCATGTGGTTATGTTATGGCTGTTGCTATGGGTTGTGCCACCAGGAGAGAGGCTGTGTTATGGCTGCTGTTTGAGTCAGGACATAATAAATGTGTCTGCCATTCCTCTGGCTCCTTGCATTTTCTTCCAGCCTCTTAACTTGAGCTTTGCCTACCCTTGTGAGCAGCAAGACAATTGGCATCATGAACAGGATCAGCAGTACAATTGGTATAGTCAACAGGATACCCAACAGGTAGAAGAGCCTGAGGCTCCACTGGATGGAGGAAACCAGTGGCCACCATATAGCATGTGGTAACATGTGGCTATGATCCTCTCAGTGTGGTCTCTGGTGGAAAACTGGGAGGCAGAAGATGGTACACTAGATAGCCCTGAAAAGGTGTTGCAGGTGGTGAATTCCCATTTGCCAAACAAGGCACTGTAGAGTGGATTTTCCTGACTGTCCTGAAAGTGAATATGGATAGTGCTCTCCTTGAAGCTGCCTCAGTGTGCTATGTGCAGAGATAATTGGGAGAACTAGATCAATGTATATTGGCATTAGAGCAAGAACCCAGGCCCTGAAGAAATCAGCATCTCTGACCGTGAGGAGGTAAGTGATGGTGATGATGAACATTATGAGACTGTGGGTCTCTGGCTGTGAGGTCCATTGTGTAACAGAAAGTGAAGCATGAGCAGCCTGTGGCCCGGCGGGGGCGGGGGGGGGGGGGGGGCTGGGTGGGCATCTTCAAGGGGCCATCAATGTGACTGAGTTCCTGATATATTGCCATATACTCAGGCACAGTTGGTTGACTTAGGTAAGTGGTTTTGGCAAAAGTAAGCGGAAACATTGGCAGCATGCCTCTTGTGACTTTGGGACATAGGGGTGGACAGTCCTATGTGTTAGGGATGAAACAGAAGGGTTGACATGTATAACCACTCACCCCTTGTTGAGGCAAAGGTTGAAGAATGCTAGCCAACTCATGCAATGTGCACCTAATCAAATGCACATCCTCGTGAGATGAATTAAAGCTGCCATCTTCACCACGTGGGTAAATGTGGGTGAGCTCCTGGATACTGTGAGTAAACAGTATACCTATGCTGAGTTGGCCGAAAAGGTGAGAGAACTGGGCATGAAGCAGTCAATATTTAATTCAAATACCCAGGGTCCAGATGATTGTTTTACTCGTAACATTCAAGATGCCATTTTGAACAATGCCCATTCTATGTCTTGTGGTTCCCTGATTGCTAGTCTTGCTCCCTATGTAGGGCACCCCATCTATGAGGTGACCTCCATGGTGGCTAGCTTTGGAGAAAAGAGGGCAGTGGCAGGCAAAAGGTGTCAGGAATGTGAATAACCCAAAGGGATACCAAGCTGGTAAAGGCCCCATCCAGTTGACACGGATGCAAATGTGGGCTGATTTGCTCACAGAGGGAGTTGACAGAAATAAAATTGATAAACAGCCCAATGCTTTACTCCTAGAGCTACGGAGGTAACTGAAACCAGAGCAGCAGTTTACCAAGTTTGGTAAGGTATCCACAGCAAGAGAGAAGGGCAGTTCAGTTAGAAGATTATATGGTGACTAATGATGTTCCTGTAGATGGCCTTTTCTGCTTTAAATAGGTCTCAGACTAAGGTGCTCACTTGAAGACCCCAAGTAGGTCATGGAGGCCTCATTAGGACTTGAAATTCACTGGTTTCTACCTAATGCACAGAGAGTAATGGCCCTGGTTGGCACTGGTGCTGAATGCAGTCATGTTTACAGTAATCCGGAAAGGTTTCCTTGTCCTAGTGCATACATTGATAGCTACAGAAGCCAAATGGTTAAAATTTAGGCTGTCCTAGATTTGGAACAGTGTACTATAAAGGCTGTGTCCTGTGATATAGATCTAGGCTATATCCTATGATGTAGATTTAGAACAATGTAAAAACATTTAGAATCTTGTGGGTGGACTGTGAATGCCACAAAAATTCCCTCCTTGAAGGGCCTGCCACCTGTGGCAGGTTGTTAATAAAAATCCTACAGGGGTGGACTGTGAATGCCACAAAAATTCCCTCCTTGAAGGGCCTGCCACCTGTGGCAGGTCGTTAATAAAAATCCTACAGGGGTAGGGATAGAGTTGCCCCTGTGGAGGCTTTCCTGAAAACTTACAAAGAGAGATGGTGGGCTGGACTTGGCCATGGAAGATAAAGCATTCTACATGCAGTGAGTGGCTCCTCTAGCCCCATGAGGGCAAGGACTGCACATTATTTCCAGGTGATATCTGACATTGGATTTTGCTGTGTTGGGAATGTAACTGTTGTTGTAGCCTCTACTGTTGTTGTAGGGTGTGGGTTCAAGTGGTGGTATTGTGTGCTAGGAGGATGCCACAGAGGGCAGAACCTACATAATCTGTGGGACTAGAGACCCTAAAGTGGTAGAATGTGGGGAAATTAACAATATGGCACCAGTCAGGCTCTGTCACCTCATGATTTCACACCCTCTCACCCCATGTTCTGTAAATAATGACTTTGCATGGTTGTGTAACAGCTGGGATGGCTTTTGGCACTGTGCATGCACATCACGAGATTCGTACTTGGTTTTGGACTACTTTGTATAGTATGCCTGAATGAGCTTCACCATAAGCCCTGGTTGTTGCTGCACTGGGGTTACATCGGGGTTGCATCATGGTTATTTTATGTGAGGTTATGTTGTGGCTACATTATGGTTACTATACAGTTATGTTATAGTTGTTGCTATGGCTGTTGCATCAGCCAGGGCAGAGGCAGTGTTATGGCTGCTGTGACAACCAGTAAGGCATAACCATGACTGCAGTTCCTATAGCTCCTCAAGTTTTCTTCCAGCCTCTTAACTTGAGCCTTGCCTACCCTGGATTCAGTGAACAGTGCGAACAGCAAGACGATTGGCATCACAAAGAGGATCAGCAATACAGAGATCCAATATCAAAGAGACCAGTTTCAAATGCTAAGACTTGTCAAGAGTGATTAGTTAAAAGACTGACCTCAAGCTAATAATCAGCACAAAATGAGAACTTGACTGAACTGGGTGGAGAACAAAGGAGAAAAGTTTATAAAAACCAATAGGAATAGTATTGTCTATTTCTTGCATTTATAGGTCAATAGTTATATCATTGCATTAAAATTACAAATTTCAAGCAGATGTCTCCTAGTAAATTTCCTAGTTCTTTGTATAAAATTAATTTAATAAACAAATGACTAAATTTTTAATAAAAAGTTTCTGGTATACCTTGAGTGGCACTTAAAATGCAGCTTATTCCCATTTATTCACCCACAAGAAACACTGAATTTGAATTTGCTTGCTTTTACTGGAATTCTAGAGAATGGATAACAACTGGATACCTAACAAGGCTTGCAAGAAGAGTTGGAAGAAAATATAAATATAGATGAGAAGATAAGGATAAATAACAAGCAACATTCTAAGACAGAGGCTTTCAAACTTTAGCATCTATTAGAAGACTTGCTAAAACATAGTTGTTGGACTGCACACTAAGAGCTTCTGTTTTTGGCCAGAGCCACCTTACCTGCCTCCTGAGAAATGTGTATGCAGGTCAAGAAGCAACAGAACCAGACATGGAACAACTGACTGGTTCCAAATTGTGAAAGGAGTATGTCAAGGCTGTATATTGTCACCCTGCTTATTTAACTGATGTGCAGAGAACATCATGAGAAATGCTGGGCTAGATGAAGCACAAGCTGGATTCAAGACTGCCAGGAGAAATATCAATAACCTCATATATGCAGATGACACCACTCTTTTGACAGAAAGTGAAGAACTAAAGCGTCTCTTGATAAAAGTGAAAGAGGAGAGTGAAAAAGTTGGCTTAAAGCTCAACATTCAGGTAACTAGGACCATGGTATCTGCTCCCATCACTTCATGGCAAATAAATGGGGAAACAGTGACAGAATTTATTTTCTTTGGCTCTAAAATCACTGCAGATGGTGACTTCAGGCATGGAATTAAAAGACGGTTACTCCTTGGAAGAAAAGTTATGACCAACCTAGACAGCATATTAAAAAGCAGAGATCTTACTTTGCTAGCAAAGGTCCATCTAGTCAAGGCTATAGTTTTTCCAGTGGTCATGTATGGATGTGAGAGTTGGACTATAAAGAAAGCTGAGCACCAAAGAATTGAGGCTTCTGAATTGCAGTGTTGAAGAAGACTCCTGATGAGAGTCCCTTGGACTGCAACGAGATCCAACCAGTCCATCCTAAATGATCTCAGTCCTGAATATTCATTGGAAACACTGATGCTAAAGTTGAAACTCCAATACTTTGGCCACCTGATGCGAAGAGCTGACTCATTTGGAAAGACCCTGATGCTGTGAAAGACTGAAGGTGGGATGAGAAGGGGACGACAGAGAATGAAATGGTTGGATGGCATCACCGACTCAATGGACTTGAGTTTGGGTGAAGTCAGGGAATTGGTGATGGACAGGGAGGCCTGGCGTGCTGCAGTCCATGGAGTCATAAACAGTTGGACACAACTGAACTGAACTGATATGCATAATCAATGCATAATAATTATATGTATATAGCATATATATTGCATATATGTATATAATTATATGTGCTGCTGCTGAGTCACTTCAGTTGTGTCCGATTCTGTGTGACCCCATAGATGGTAGCAGCCCCCAGACTCAGTCCCTGGGATTCTCCATGCAAGAATATTGGAGTGGATTGCCATTTCCTCCTCCAGGGGATTTCCCCAACCCAGGGATTGAACCTATGTCTCCTTCACCTTCTGCATGCAGGCAGATTCTATACAGCTGAGCCACCATAAAAGTGCTTTAGAAATCTTATGTCCTAAATATTTTACACTAGTCTTAAAAAACTGCAATTTTCCTTCAACACTTTATGTCCATTTAAGGCTAGCTTCTTCAGTAAATACAGAATGTCTTGCTTGCTGTTTATCAAATAGTGTGAATACAGCAGGTTGCCTTAGAGCCGCCCTATTCTTGCTTAACTTGAAATTCCAGTCTAAAGTCCATTTCAGGCCATTTCAGCTCATTTTCTGATGTCCAGCTTCTTATGCAGTAAAGGCAAAACTTTTGATTTCCTCTCAGTTGAGGATTATATTGGGGTTGGTTAACCTTCAATTGATGTTGGGTACCTAATTGGCATGGTTAAAGGTTCATGATTTTTGTAGATACCCTCTTCTCTTTTTAATCGTTTTGAAAAGTTGGTTAGCCAGTGTAACAAGGGTGTTAATATGTAACACAGACCAACCTAGATTTTGTCTTTTGATCATAGTGGCCAAATCCTTATTTAAGTCTTCCAAAAAGGCAGATTTGATCATTTTTATGGTTATTCAGATGTCAGACCAGAATATTGCTTACTTTTTTTTTTTTTTTTTTCAAATCTCTCATAATAGTCTGGAATTGATTCACCTGTTTTTTTGCTTACACTGTTGAATCTCTGTCCAGTCTGTGATTTTAAGAAAAAGCTCTGGGATAAGATCAAGTAATTTCTTCTTCTTCTTTTTTTTTTTTTTTAATTTTACTTTATTTTTTAACTTTACAATATTGTATTGGTTTTGCCATACATCAACATGAATCCGCCACAGATATACATGTGTTCTCCATCCTGAACCCTCCCCCTTCCTCCCTCCCCATACCATCCCTCTGGGTCGTCCCAGTGCACCAGCCCCAAGCATCCAGTATCGTGCATCGAACCTGGACTGACAACTCATTTCATATATGATATTATACATGTTTCAATGTCATTCTCCCAAATCATTCCACTCTCTCCGTCTCCCACAGAGTCCAAAAGACTGTTCTATACATTAGTGTCTCTTTTGCTGTCTCGTATACAGGGTTATTGTTACCATCTTTCTAAATTCCATATATATGCATTAGTAAGTAATTTCTGAGCTAATTCCTTACACTCAGTGTGAGCTTCTGGACTATGTGATTCAAAGTCTATTAAGAGACGTTTCCAGCCTGCTTTCTCTATCCATTCCCTCGTCTTTCTTTCAGAAACTAATAGTTGATATAGATCTGAAAGCCTGGACTCATAGATCCAGATGGTTGGTTCAAATTCCTTGAGAATCCCAATGGATCCTGATTTGACTCAATAAATTCTTTAACCAAAGCTGTTCAGGTCCAGGGTATATAGGTAATCACCAAAGATAATTTGCTCTCTCTGTAACATGTTTTTCTTTAAAAGGAGCTATAATCACTCTGATTTTTTATCCTCCTTTGCTGGGCAAAGAGAAGCAGCAGGAGGCTAAAAGAAGAATGTGTCTTGATCAGGCAGTTCAGATAGAAGAGAATATGAAGGATAGAGTCAGTGCTAGTGGCTTTTTTTAGTTCTGATATCATTTCAAGCAATTTCTTTTTGGTTTCCTGCAGAGAAACTACTCTATCATTTCCTCTTTTAGAAGCTTCTAGATATCAATCAAAGCAAACATTGTATTTGGTCTGTTTGATCTTACAGTTGGCCTTTTCTAATTTTGTGTGCAAAAATATAAATTTTGGAATATCAAAGGAACCCCAATTTGCCCATTTTAGATTGAGATTTCCTATAATGTCTCCAGTTAACTAGGTACTTGCAAGTATTATCTCTGTACATATTGTACATGAATCTGGTTGGGATGTTAGAGATTGACTTTCTGACACTTCTCATTTTTATTTTAGAGAGATTCTATTTTCCATTTTAAATTGAAATTTTCATGGATAAAATTCACTTGTGAAATTGTGTGATGGGCCTGTTTACTGCTTGTGATCTTAACCCCTCTAGGTGACACCCCAGAGTCACTTCAGCTCATCTTATGTGCCTCGGATTTTCCCTCTGGCAGATTAAGACCACTGCGGTTGCTCAGATTGCTGGAGGGACCATTTTTATATGTGATCCCCAGATGAGCAATGGTTTTTATTAATGAGTGGGTTTTCCCACGGGACTACTGCACAGTATGAAGACTAAGACTCCATCACTCCCATAAATTTCTCACTCACCTGAGAAAACTGTAAGTAGCCAGGAGTGTCTTGTCCCTTTTCTTGGGAGCAAAGCTCTCATATAATTACTTCACCTTTATCCTGAAAAATTATATTAAGGCAAAACATCCAATCAGCTTCTTAATGAACCATAAGACCACTCAGTCTCCTACAACTGAGCAAATCCTAGATTTTTTTTTTTTTCCAACTAGCCCTTGCCCCCAGTATCTTCCAAATGGGCAAATATTCCTTAGCTAAGTCCCACCCAGTACCTTTCCCCTGGCTGAATATTCCCCTGATATCTTTCAACTAGGCACCTCTTCCAGGATCTTTCAATTGGGAGGGTATTCTTTGGTATCTTTCAATCGAGACCCACTGAGTGTCTAGACAATGAGTGGTTGTGTGTGTGTGTGAGAGAGAGTGTGTGTGTGTAAGTCGCTCAGTCGTTTCCAACTCTTTGAGACCCCATGGACTGTAGGTCACCAGGTTCCTTTGTCCTTGTGATTCTCCAGACAAGAATACAGGAGTGGGTTGCCATTTTCTACTCCACAATGAGTGGTTATGCCTCAGTATATTTCAACTGCCCCCAACCAGTATCTTTCAACTGGGAAGGCACAGGCAACTTGCTCCAACACCAAATAAAACTCAGGATCTTCAACCAGTATGGAAGATCTGAGAACCAGGAGAGGCTTACCCAAATTCATCTGGACTCCTCCAGGAAGCAGAAGGGCAAAAGGGACTGCTGTCAGTACCAAGGCTCCCGTTCCTCATAGAGTTCAGGCAAAGGAGGGAAGTCTGCTCTGAGTCACTTTGTTGGTTGCCATAACTGTTGACTTAAAAAAAAAAAGTTACAACATGAGAGTTGTGAGTTAAGTTTTATTTGGGGCAATTTGAGTAGTGAAGCCAGGTGACAGCATCTCAGATAACTCAGAGAAACTGTTCCAAAGAGGTAGGGGGAGGGACAATATATAGGTGGTTTTATCACAGGGAGAGCACATGAAATCAAGCACATATTTTTGTAGAAAGCTCATGCTGGTCTCATGAAGCTTCTGCTAGTCATGAGAAAAAATCATCACCATGAAGGATCTTAGAACTTTATTAGATATGAGAAGATATAAGAATTTAGGTAATAAAATCAGCTCCTGAGAATGTCTAATTTATCTAAAGATCTGTCCTGTCAGCTTCCTGGAGAACAAAGTGTCTCATTTATGCTTTCCACCCTGAACTTTTAGGGGTGTCGGAGCTCAGCAGTTAATTTAATATGATTTAAAACTTGTAGAGGTAGATGGGAAGCACCCACTGCAAGAGCCAATTTGTGGTTGACAATCCAATCAGAGCTGAAATGGAGTTCAGCCAACATAATGCTTTGGATGAAATAAATGTTAAATAAATATGAGCAAATATCAGCAACATGTTAAAAAGCCTACAAATAAATGCCAGAGAAAGTGTGAAGAAAAGGGAACACTGTTGGTGGGAATGTATGTTGTTTCAGTCACTGTGGAAAGCAGAATGAAGGTTTCTCAGAAAAACAAAAATAGAACTACCATATGATCCAACAGTCCCACTCTTAGGCATATATCTGGACAAAGCTGTAATTCAAAAAGATATATGCACCCCTATATTCATAGTAGCACTATTCACAATAGCAAAGATATGGAAAGAAACTAAATTTCCATTGACAGATGGACAGATGGAAAGGTAAAGAAGATATGGTACATATATACAATGGACTACTACTACTCAACCATAAAAAAGAACAATAACATGGATGTAACTAGAGATTATCATATTAAGTGAAGTAAGTCAGAAAGAGAAACACAAATACCATATGCTATCACTAATATGTGGAATCTAAAATGAATCTATCTATGAAGCAGAATCATGAAAATAGAGAATAGACTCATGGTTGCCAAGGGGAGAAATTTGGGGGAGGGATAGAGTGGGAGGTTTGGATTTGCAGATGTAAACTTTTATATGTAAAATGAACAAACAACAAGATCCTGCTCAGAGAACTATATCAATATTCTATGATAAGCCTTAATGGAAAATAATATTTTTAAAAAAGAATTTATACATGCATATAACTGAATCACTTTGCTGTATAGCAATTATTAACATAAAATTATAAATTATCTTTCACAAAAATACATAAATGAAATGAAAACCAAAATCAAAATTAAAAACATATATCAACATATTACAAACTTATTCAGAGCTCATGATCAAATTAACTTTGGAAATATTGGTGCAAATTAATTTAAATAGACTACAAAAATATTTTTCATAACCTTAATTAATGCACACTCAAAACTGCAAGTAGGTGCAAGATAGTGGTAGTTTGCAGTATTTCTCAAAATAATTTGAACATAGAACTATTATTTCTCAGACTATCACAACAGGACTACTGTAGCACAAGAACTTTCTTTAATATTTACTATTGTATGCTATAAGAGTTTGCCATAAGCCGTTTTGGTGATAGCTATTTTGATTTAGCAGTTTTAATATAGCCATTTTTAAGAAAATTATATCTTAATGTAAAATATTGACATAATTAAATCAAAATGGTTATTTTTTAATTACCAGATAATCTGGCATATGTCTAACCCTCACCCATTACAATATCTCTTGTTTATTTCTTCATTTCTATGTCATTTTAGAATGTTTATATCTGTTAAATTTATAAACCAGAAGAGTATATTGCCATACTTGATTAGGTTATTAAATCTTATTTATTTATCTTAAAACCACTATTTTTAAGTTTATTTATGACACTCTATTTTACTGAAACAATAGAAAAAATATGTAATGTGAAGATATTTATACAGTTGACAGTTAATTTTAAGGGATGTTTTTATTAACACATTTTTTTTCCTCTCCATTCTAATTCAGTACCTAATATAGATTCAATCAAGCAAAATTACTACATTAAGAAGCTTACAAAGAAACAGTAGTTTATCATCTAGATTTCCAAAGAGAAAGTAAAGTAAAATCCATTAGTATTCTGAAATTATTATTGTAAAGAAAATAAGTGTGGCCATCATAATGCTTGTAAAATAATTAGTGAATGTGATGGGCAAATCATTCAGGCTATCAGGAAATTGTTACAAAATGAATAAACACTATACATAAGGTGATTGAAGAGCTTTTCTAAATTAAGCTGCTGCTGTACACATATACAGAGAAGGCGATGGCACCCCACTCCAGTACTCTTGCCTGGAAAATCCCAGGGATGGAGGAGCCGGGTAGGCTGCAGTCATGGGGTCACCAAGAGTCGGACATGACTGAGAGACTTCACATTCACTTTTCACTTTCATGCATTGGAGAAGGAAATCGGAACCCACTCCAGTCTTCTTGCCTGGAGAATCCCAGGGACGGGGGAGCCTAGTGGGCTGCAGTCTATGGGGTTGCACAGAGTCGGACATGACTGAAGTGACTTAGCAGCAGCAGTAGCAGCAGTATACATATTCAACTTAGGCAGTGTCAAACTTCTGTGTCCTCCCTTATTCTAAGTCTGACCAATCCTTCTCTCTGATCTCTACATAATTCCTTAAAATTAATCCTCATACTCGTCCCTTATCCACACTAATCTTTGCTCCTAACCATCTGTAACTCAACCTCATCTTCAAGATCACACCAGGGTTAGGAGAGAGTTTCAACAATCGTATGAGGCTAAGAGACTGGTTAAATATCAGTTTCATTTTCTGGTTTCTGTGACATCATATTTTTCTGTTGCTTTATATTTCTTTGATAACTACTGTTCAGATTCTTTGGCCAGCTTTATATTTCTTTGATAACTACTGTTCAGATTCTTTGATCTAATTTTCAAATTTTGTTGGTTTTCATAAAGGTAGTCCTACATGCTATGTTCATGTATACAAGTATTCACAAGGTGTAAGAGAAATAAGGAGAAATTTAGACTGCTACAGCAAGCTCTCACATTCTTTCTAATCACATTAGGACATACATGCCATATACAAACATAAAAAATCTCTTAGAAATATAAATTATGTGCATTACTTACTCAAATAAGAATAACAAAACTTATTTATTTTATACACAGGAGTGATATAGATTATGATATATTTTCCATGGAAACATGTTCACAGAACCATAGATTCCAGGTTGTGTCAGTCAGCCTCAGATCAGATCGATCAGATCAGTCGCTCAGTCGTGTCCGACCTTGCGACCCCATGAACCGCAGCACGCCAGGCCTCCCTGTCCATCACCAGCTCCCGGAGGTCACTCAGACTCGCATCCATCGAGTCAGTGATGCCATCCAGCCATCTCATCCTCTGTCGTCCCCTTCTCCTCCTGCCCTCAATCCCCCCAGCACAGAGTCCCCGAGTCAACCCGCGAGGTGGCCAAAATCTGGAGTTTCAGCAGCATCACCCTAAAGAAACCAGGATTGATCCCTCAGAATGGACGGATCTCTGCAGTCCAAGGGACTCTCAAGAGTCTCTCCAACACCACAGTTCAAGCATCCGGCGCCGCCTTCTCACAGTCCGCCACATCCAACATGACCACAGGAGACCATAGCTGACAGGGAACCTTGTAGTAATTCCTGCTGTTGCATCTAGGGGTCACTTCCCCAGGAGTGGTCATTCATGGCTGCAGTCACCATCTGCAGTGATGGAGCCAGAAAAAAAAGTCTGACACTGTTCACTCCCCATCTTTTCCCATGCAGTGATGGGACCAGATGCCATGATCTCTGAATGTTGAGCTTGCCACCTCACTCTCCACTTCACCACAAGAGGCTTTAGCCCCCTTCACTTTCTGCCATAAGGGTGGAGTCATCTGCATATCTGAGGTTATTTCTCCCGCATCTGATTCCAATTGTGTTTCTTCCAGTCCAGCATTCCATGATGTACTCTGCGTATAAGTTAATAAAAGTACATTGCCTGACGTACTCTTTTCCTTTGGAACCAGTCTGTTTTCCATGACCAGTTCTACTGGCCCGACCTGCAACAGACTAGCGCAGATCAGTGTCTGTATTCCCCCTCAGAATTCCATAGTTTATTGTGACCACACAGTCAAAGGCTGGCAAGTCAAAAAGCAGAAATAGATGCGGAACTCTCTTGCTTTTTC